>JAVTVJ010000005.1:0-2400000 GCA_034509425.1 Eopsaltria australis | reverse complement strand
CATTACACAGCTTCTCATTTCCAAATCTTAATAAAGAAAGTAAGACTGAGAACATTTAAAGAAAACATTTTTTGATCTTAAACTTTGAGATTTTTACTTGCTTTTTCAATAAAATGATTCAATATTTCAAGATCTTTACCTTTTGTGGGAGATTCTGTCCAACTTCATTTTTGTGATGCTGCCTTGTATATTTCTGTTATGCAGAATTGGAGGTGTAGAGGGGTTGGAAATTGAGGCAACATTTGTTGTCTACACAATAAGACGTGACAGAAGGATTTTTCCAGTAGCCATTGACCTGTTCCATTCCATCCTAAAACTGAGTGGGCAGATGTGAAGCTGAAGGACTGTGTGTTTTTATTTTCCAGTTAGATTTTTTTGGGTCATAAGAGAACGTACAAATTGCCTCACATCCCGGTGTGCTTTGGCATTAAAGTATTAACAAATGTCTTCAACTTTACTTTATTATATTTTGTACCCACCAGCCCCCAGCCTCCCCAAATCATAAGAAATTTTAGAAGCATTGCTTAGATCACTTATTCTTAAAAAGAGGAATCAGCCATTCCTTTTAGTAGTCCAACAGTGGGTGTTTTTTTTACAAACGTTTTCTGTAAAGGAGATGGTACTAAATACTCATGTATGTTACATTTTCAGCATTAATTTAAATCCATGGGTTTGGGGTTTTTGCCAGAAGTTAAGAGCATGTTCTTTCTATGGTTTCATTTGTCTTTTAATTGTTGATAAGTTGTGAAAGTATAAGAACCAAAAAAAATTGTTTCTTAACATTCAAAGTTGTTTCTTCAGGAATATTACTGTACAATTAACATAAATAAACTTCTTCTATGAAACTAGGCATGTCTCATATTGTCAGGATGAGAGAATAAGATGCCAGGAGATCTTATCTCTGCTTATAACCACAGTCTTTAAGAAAAGAACACCAAAAATGTTTGGTTTGTGCTATTTTTCTTATTTTCTTCCTTATCTTTCATTTATTTCAGAACTACTGTGAAGGGATTTATATTTTGATATTAGAGATGTGGTGGCTTAATAACAATTCTCATCTAATTCTGCATAATTGCCATTTGTATTTCTGAAATCAGAAGGTATGAGTACCTCTAAGTTACTGACCTACATAATAATGCTTTTTTTTCAGATTCTCTTTGACCAAATCCAAAGATCGATTAAAGCACAGCTTCAGACTTTCGTTAAAGAGTAAGTTAATTTGCACTTGAAATGGGAAATTTATACAAAAAATGGAATTTGAAAAATCTGATTTGAGTGGGTTGATGAACATCCTTCCTGTAAATAGCCACCCATAAATTGAGAAGTGTGTATTAAGGGTTTGTCAAAAATCACCCCAGATCACTGAGACTTTAGATTCAGCTGCAGAAATGTTGCACTAGGATGAATTACTGATCTAATTACATGTTGTAATTGTCCAAGCTTGAGGGACAGAGCTTTTCCCCAGTAAGCATTAGATGTGTTCAGTTACATTTCAATTTTGTCCTTTGCCTGGAAAAAAAAGACAAGAAGCTTCTGTCATAAATTTCCATTTGACCCAAGCATGTATTGAAGAATATAAAATAAGAAAAAGACACCAGCAGTCACGAGCTTGATCTGTCTGGTGTAGCTTTAAACTCTTTTTCATGCTTTGGAATTAATTTGTTATCCGTTTTTCCATAGGGATATTAGGAAATTTAAAGATGCAAAGAAGCAGTTTGAAAAAGTGAGTGAAGAAAAGGAGAATGCTCTGGTGAAAAATGCCCAAGTTCAAAGAAATAAGCAACACGAGGTAGAGGAAGCAACCAATATTTTGACTGCAACACGGAAGTGTTTTCGACACATAGCTCTGGATTATGTTCTTCAGGTAAGGGCAGCAATAAAAGTTACTTTTCAAAACCTTTTGTTACATATGGTTAGGGACATGTCCTTTACAATGTTACAAGTTCTTTTTGTAAGCTTCTTGGAAGCTGTGGTGATTCAGGGGAAAAAAGAGTAACTTTATCTGCAATTAATTTCTTGTTTAATAAAATCCGAGGAAGATTAATTGGTGCATTCTTACTGCTTTAATGCTCTGGTATTCTGTGTCCTTGCTGCAATGACAAATTTAATTTTCAAGTTGAACATGACTTTTGAAAAAACCCAGTATTTGCCTGATACTTATCTAAATGTTTCATGAGTTGGATATGCTGCAGTTTCTCATATATTCAAAGTAAAAATTGTAGCCTAGCCTAGAAAATACAAATTACTTGAATAATTCTGATATGGGATATTGAGTACTACTGCAGTTTCAGCTGTATGCTTGGGTTGTATCCGGCTTTTCTAGATGCTTCAGACTTTGGCATTGTGTTATACGGGGAGTCAAGAACTTAACTATTCTTAACCTTTTCAGTGAAGATCTCCCATAGGGTGTTGAGAGGTGTTCTTTGTCATGCTGCTTTGAGTCCTGTAAAAAAGTAATAAATTTTATTTTGATACTTAAGATTCATCTGCTTCATACTTACTCACAACTACAGCAAAACAGAATTATTGCAGCTCAGATCATATGAGAGGTTAGGGGTTCCCAAATGAGTCTGAGCTTCTCCTGTGTTCAAAAACAGAACAGCTCTTTATAATTAAGGTGGTTTTATATTAGACATTATCATATTGATTTGTGGCAGTCCAGTCAGTTATTTAAAGCTTAATTAACTTTTCTGTAAATTGCATTATGAGCTGTAAAATGAAGTGGAACCTGTCAGCCTGGGCATGTTCACAGACATGGTGGTCAGTGGCTAACTCTGAACTCCTGCTTTTTGAACACTAAGGTCATTTAGGTGTTTAAAAAGTCGTGTGAATTATGCCCCACAGGATTATTTGTACTAGCACCAAATGGTGTGGGGGAAGCAGGCAGTCACTACTATAGAAGGCCAGTTCCTTGTGTGTGCACTGAACTGCAGGTTGTTTGCCTCCTCGTATTTGTATGTTCAACGTATAAGCAGTTCCTGGGATAAAGATGCATTTATTTTAACTGGGAACAGTTTCAGCATCTCTCAACATGAACAAAAATGAATTCAGCTTTAGGAATTATTTCTACTTCGTGATCCTTCTAGGGAAATGACTTCTCAGCTATGGTGTCCTTGTAGCTAGGTTTGCTTTAAACTGTAATTCAAAACCTTTGCTTTCCTTTTATTTTTATTTTTCTTTGCCTCATGGGCTGAGGGTTTATTCTGTACAAACAAATCTTAATTATTTTTGCTGCAGAAGGTTTTGCAAAATAATTACGTCTTAAGTACAGAAGTACAATCTGGTTTTGATTATAGCTTCAGCAAGTTTATTTATTTTGCTGAAATTCTAAACTGACAGAGAGGTGTTAAATTACGAAATCATGCCTGTTTCTGCTAAGTGGGTCTTTTAAAGTAAAATCTGTAGTTCTGGATTGCAACCTTTAAAGATTAGGGAGCAAAGAAATAGGGGAACTAGGTGAATGTGAAAAATCAGTTATTTTTTCTATATAAAGTGAAATTCCTCAAGTTCTAGGGCAACACCATTAATCAGTGACTTCAGCTAGCTTAAAAGCACAGGTACACACGGAAAGTTACTTATTGAAATTATTATGTTCTTGCTTGCCTGGGACTACTTTTGGGACACTTAAATACTGTGAGTCTGAGGGGAAGAGTAACCCTGCCCCCAGCTTTGCTCTGCCCTGGCAGAATGGTCAGTGCAGCTTCTGCAAGGAGTTGGGCTGGCTTAGCTCACACTGTTTGAAACACCTTGAATTCAATCTCTTGAAAATGGGTACCAATTTTCCTTGCCTGAAAGGTGTATTATATTGCTTCTAGCTGGCACATGGTGTCTTGTATTTTCCCTTCTGATATAAGGAAATTGTAACTATCACCATGAAGCTGAAGCTTTGTGAGTGTTCTCTGATTGCATCACTTTGATATCATGGCAGGACTAGAATGCATCTTCTTTTAAAAGTACTTTGAGAAGTATGATATTGAGCTATCTCCTTCTTCCAATGTTTTAAACTTGGCTATGATTATTTGGAGAAAAATTGCAAATAAAATAAGAAGTTTGGAGTAAAAGAAATTGCTTGTTTGTTCTTTTTTCCTAGATCAATGTTCTTCAATCGAAAAGGAGAGCAGAAATATTAAAATCGGTAAGATATACTTTATCCTCTATGTATCACGTATTTCAATCCATCTGAAATTAAAAATATGACCACACAGGAGTATGTTAAAAGTCTAGTCCTTTTATTGATCAAAATGTTACCAGTACAATTGGCAGTTTGGTGACTGTCAGCTTGGCCTTTAGTATTACTGAGCATACATGTTTCACTGTTTTTTGATCACATTCTGGTTCAGATTTGAACACTTACAGGTTTTCACTTTTGATCCTTTGATATGTGTTCCATGGTTAAAATCAAACTTTGTTTGCTGAGAATTCTGCTGTTTAGATCTGGTTTATTACTTTGTAAACAGGAAGTGCTACTTATAATCTATTCTAAGATTAATTCTGCTCTTTCTAGGAACAGGGCAAACTTTAATATGAATAGTATGGTATCTGCTAAATGAATATAAACCTATATCAGCATGCCAATTTTCTTCACATTGTATTCCCTTTTCCACGTTATATTATCCCTGTCAAAAGTTTATTGAGATAGAGAGTGACAAATTAAACAGTACTTTTCTTTCAAATGTCTGAAGTTGGTCTCCCATAATTTTCTTAATTCCTTAAAATGCAAAAACTTTACTTGGGTTCTGCTCTGCACCTTCCCAACTTGTTTTCTGTTTTAAGGCTGGACAGTCTCCTCAGCTCTTTTCCTAGAGGTTATGGGTTTGGATCATTAGTAAAATATTCTATAGCCACTCTCTAGCTTAAATGTTCCAGTTAAATAGAAGATAACAAAAATTTCAGGTGACATGAATTAGAAGTAGTTTTCTGCCATTAAGTAGATTTCTTTTGTTTTGCTCATGGGGTTAATCCTATCAACTGATTTCTGAGATATTTTGGCTTGGTTTTTTGCTTCCTTTACCTTGCACATTTATTTTACAACATTGGAAGCTCTATGAGGTATTGATGTAAAACTGTCAGGACATGAGAGGGGAAATTGAACCTGAAATTGTAGGTTGTTTATGTGACTTGATATATTTATGTGATACATGATATAATTTTTAAGAGAATAAGTATGTACTTTGTTCCTTCTAGATGTTATCGTTTATGTATGCACATCTGACTTTTTTCCATCAAGGCTATGATCTGTTTGGTGAACTTGAGCCCTGCATGAAAGATCTTGGTGCACAGGTAACAAATTATTTTAAAAATGCATAACTATATGCTGAAATGGAAGATATCTTGATATATGCCTACATATCATGTACTGCATAGATTTATTCAACAGAAAGGGAATTGTACTATGATAAAGGCAAAGCATAAAAAATACACTGTAATGAGAGGAATGAAAATAGTTACAAACTGAAAGTTGTCAGTTTACTAAAATTAATACTATCTTTAGGATTTACATACTTTAGCATAGCCATGTACTGCTCTGTAAGGTACATTGTGATATGCAGGACACTGGATTATTTGGATGTCAAAATTGTTGTGTATGACACATGTTTATAAATATATCTAATAATAATAACTAAATTAGGCTAGTTTTCCTTCTACTCATATACTTTATTTACTGTATAAATTATGCAGTCTGCATAATTAAATTTTGACATGTGCAAATACAGCTTTGATGTTAGCAACTTAGACCATAAAACAGAAGTATGATTTTAGGAAGTGGTTCAAAATTGAATGCCTGCATGGAATCCTTCTTGCCTGGTTTTGTTGTTTAAGGACAATTGACACTTCTGGGTTTTCAGTGAGGGACTCATGAAAAGCTTAGATGGACCACTGCCAACTGCACACAGGAGACATTGAAAGTGGTTATACTGGGAGATTAGAACATACAATATTCAAATGAAGATCTGTCTGTGGTGCAGGAAGAAGACTCAGCAATATCTTGACTTGTTTTTTTAGTGCAAGTTATATGAGCACTTCCTATTTGCCTCTATCTGAGGACTTGCAACAAGTGTTCTGATACAAACCCCTCTATCACTACTTCCCAAAGAGATCCACAAAGCGGCCAACCAAAATTTTAAGTGTCTGTCCAGGTAAAAAAGCAAATAAATGTCAGCAAACTTCTACATTCATCTTGGGTAGATGTCATTGAATGTCTAAGAGATGAAATTGTTCTGAGCTGGTTATTTCTTCTACCACATTTGTCATCTGTGCCCCTTAACCTGCTTCTGTGTCTGTGCAGTGGAGCAGATTGGGAACTGTAGGAAATAACTCCAACAAGCTAATGGCTGAATAGTTCTTTTTCTGCTGGATTAGGCCCCAGTTGGGTTACTGTGGGTCTTATTTACGTGTAGAAACATGTCAGGTCCTGGTGTAATGGGGGCACGTGAACAGTTCAGGTGGATGTTACTCTTCTGTACCTGTGCCCTTTATTCTTCAATACCCTTCCAGTTTGGGTTGTAAGTGTTGAACTGTAGTGTCTGCTAGTATAATATGTGTGTCCTGTACTTCCGTGGAAGATGGGACAGGGAAAGGAGACAAAAACTATGGAGCTGATAGTGGATTATGCTGTCAGTCAGGCTTCAACGTTTCCATTTCATCTATGTGATTCGAGCAAAAAAACACAAGGTTATTTTTGAGTGTCTGGTCATGCTTTTGCTTGATCTGGTAAGGAGCACTGTGTAGCATTCATTTTGGTGCTGGTATCATAGCAACTGAAGGAGTTAAATTTAGAAAATTCATAGCTAAGAATGTTTTAAATATATTGCAGTTGGAGCAAGGATAGACTGAAGAGCCTAAAGTTGTACAACTTGCGGAATTGTTCTTTTGTAGCAGACCTTGGTATTTAAGTAATGGCTATTTTTCATGACAGAAGGAGATTTGTCAATAACTGTTGAAAGTTTTAACAGTTGATGGCATTGCAGCTTGTACTGGTTGAAGCTTCTGCCTTTAACAAAGTATGTGTAACATAACGGAGATTTGCTGGATTTTTGTGAAAATGCTGTTAGATTCCTTCTGTTGGTGAGTGAGCTTTCATTCCTAGGTGAATTTTGCATATGATCTTAATTACAAGGGTTAACAGCATCTGAAGTAATAAAATTGATCTTAAATAGTATAGTTATAATGTTGAATTATTTGTGTTGTATTTTCAAAATAACTGTTTTACTGTGATGGAATAGGATTAAGTAATTTTGCTTTCTGAATGCTTCAGGTCAGGGTAGGATGCCTTGGGTATCAGATCATTGTATGGAAGTCTTTAATAGTGTGCAAGCTCAATATAAGCTTTTGCATGGAAACTATGGTATTTGGTACTTTTCATATGATATGTGGTATTAGTTTAAAAAGAAAACATTTGAATTTTCATTAAGATGAGTATTCAAAAATCTAAATATTTTAGTCTGACCTAATTATCCTCAGAATGCCAGTTAGAACATTATGTTTATAAAAATACATTTACCAGTAAGTGCAATAGTTTGAAAAACCTAGTTTTCTGAAAATTACCCAGTAATGCTATAATGACTGAGATTTTGGTAGTTTAGTTGTGATTTGCTACAGCTTTTGATAGTTGTATGTTGTTGGTCTTTTTTAAGACAATTGATGTGCTGTTCACCTGAGTGAGAAGGAGGAAACTCTGGTTTGAGCCTGCAAACAGGAATGGTGCAATGCTGTCTTCATAGTAAAAAAAGTAACTGATGGAATGAGCTGCTGTTAAGAGCTTTGTTTTGGCTGTGGTAAATGTACCCTCAAACACTTGTATTCAATATAAATTAGAGGTAATTGCCCTACCCTGAGTGACTGCCTTCTGTTTCGTCTAATGGGGTAGAAGGAAGAATTTCTTGGGAGCCATGTGCAGATTCCTGATTCTGAAGTTTTAGCAAGAACGTTGATTCCTATAAAGTTTTGAACAGCACTTGATACAGTTCTCATCTTTATCACAAAAGAAAGGGTTTCCCAAGGGTTCTTGATACAAAACAATCTTTGAGCCCAGTCTCTGCTTTAGAGGCTGTTGTGTCATTTTTAAGTCCTATAGCTACATAAATGTGGCATCTGGGCACTTCAGCCTTCAATGTGTTCCTGTTCACAAATACCTGTAAAAGTGCTGATAGGGCCTTTTGAGCCAGAGGGGAAGACAGGGAGAGAAGAGTTAATAAAAGTAACAGAGTATGGAATTGGATCCAGATGTTTCAGCTTTCTGCTGTCTCCATAATTGTTGGAGACTGTCTAGCACAAGGGTGTAAGAGCCTGTTATTGTCTCTTTCTTCTCATTTTTATCATGTTAAGCAGGGGAAGTAAAAGACCGGGGAAATGTCCAGAGTTGGCAGAGCCTGTCACTTGTGGTTCTGAGAGTGGGTGGAGGGGATCCTCTTTGTGTGTGGATCAGAGGATCTGTTAGTCATCCGTGCCTTTGCCAAGCGCGTGCCCCAGCTGGGAGCTGGTGCTGCTGCTGCTGTGTTCTGGCTGGGGCCTGGAGCGGAGCCAGCTGTGTCCTACAGCCCGAGAGCTCCGCACCGACACTGGGGCCGGGGCAATGGCAGGCTCGTGTTACAGGCTGCACAAAGGAGGGGCTCATCGGCTTCCATGGCCTGCCACATAAGCACCAAACCAACTGGTCTTTCAGGCAGCATCTGCTTCACTACTGCATTTCGGAGTTAAACATGAAGGCCTGTATAAAGCAAACAAACAACAAAACCAAAAGAACCAAAACTAGAAAACCAAAACAATCAAAACAAGTGACCAGCCAGAGAAGAAAACTCCAACCAAACTTTCTCTTACAGGGCATCTTAAATTTCTTTTTTTTTTTTCTTTTTCTCTTTTTTTTTTCTTTTCTTTTCTTTTTTTTTTTGTGATGGTAAAAGGAAAAAGTTTATGTGGTGGTGCTAGAGACATGCTTGTAGCAAGTTTTTGGGTAGTGTCTTTTTAATTATCACAGACTTTGTAAGGATACTAACTTAAATACTCTTTGTGACAATCTCTGTGGTTTTCAAAACCAAATTTTTATTTCCAAAATGAATTTGATTGTGTCTACCTAAGATTTCAAGCAATCTTCTCTGGTCAGCTGATCAAAACTGTCGACACAAAATCCTGGTTGAGACAGTTCTCCCACTTTGTGGAGGGAAAAATCCATAGCACTTGCTCCTTCTAGTTTTTGCTTCTCCTGCCAGTGCTGCTGCATAGGCCAGCAAGAGCAGCTAAAGCATGAGTCATCCTCTTGGGAGACTGAGCACCAATGCGGTACAGAGTCGCATATGCTTGGCACCATGCTGTTCTTTGAAACTGTTCTTCTAATGCTTACAAGAAATGTACACCTTTGGAGAGGTTAATTCAGGGTGGCAGAGCAGTGCTTTAAACGAGGCTTCAGTGGTTGTTCAAGGTAAACAATTTGTGACAAAGAAGTAATTGTACTATGCAAATAAAATAAAAGTCTCGCAATGTTTAGATATAATGTGTTCTCTTTTTTTTTTTGTCAGCATTGTGAAATCTACTGAGCCAAATTTCTCATGATAATCTAAAGATCCAATTTTCTGTTTCTCTTTACAGCTGGATCAGTTGGCTGTAGATGCTGCGAAGGAGAAGAGAGATATGGAGCAAAGGCACTCCACTATTCAACAAAAGGTACTTGACAGAATGTAAAAGGCAGCCTGTGCACAAGTTTTTTTTTTTATCTGTATCATCTCTCCCCAGCATCTCTGCATCAGAGCTACAAGGGATGGTATTTTTAGTGCAGAGACAGACTGACACGTCATTAAGTGTAGGGTTGGATTGCAGATATTAATTTTGTATTACTGAACCAAATATTATGCTTAGTTTTTATTGAAACATAAATAGAACAGTGGAGTTTATTTGAATGCTGGAATTCTAGCATTTCAGTAGAACTCTTAATTCCTATTACCTCTTGGACTGAATAAGTCATACAGGTTTCTGTATTTCCCTTCTGTGTGTTTGTAGAAGAGTATGTGCTGCACAGCCCTACAGCCATAGATTTCACATTGGGCTGTGCCAAATTCAAGTGCAGCACTTGGAGCTCGTGTGGCAGCTGCTGTTGCATATAAAGACCAAAAGTAAACTTTTATAAAGAGTGTCTAATGTACTGGTTCAACTGTGCACAGATAAGAAATTGAGAACATTTAATTGCTGTTTTGGGGAGAATTGTGCAATAATTATTTTTACTTCTTGAGAAAAACTTAGATGATTCATGTTGGGAGAATGACTTCTGTTGTTTGGATGTTTCAGAAGCTCTAGATCAGTATTGGTTTTGCAGGTATAATGCTAGAAGTTAAAAATATTTCCAATGAACTCTCTGGTAGTGAGCTAATACTGCAGGCACTTTTGAAAGGGATTAGATACCAATTTAAAGGTAGTGCTACACTTTTTACTCTCGTTCAAATATGTTCTCTATCTGTTCAGGTGGCATAAATTAAAAAAAAATCCCACCCAATGTAAATGAAATCTGATAACTAAATAAATTCAGGAATGAAAACATGCTGAAATTATAAGTTGGGTAGCCTTAGTAGGAGCCAATATTAATTGTAGTGGGAAAAGGTCACATTTTTGTTTGCTGAAAATGTTTTTATTGGTGCATCCTGTCATCCCTTTAGGAGTTGGTGGGAAGCGTTAGGATTGCTGTGAAATTGAGCAGATGTGATGGTGAGGGCAGAGCTGACATGCTGTGCTTAGAGTCAGGAGATAACTACAGGCAAGGAAGGGAAAATGGGAAAGATGGAACTTGAGAATTAACGTTGAAGGTCAAATTTGAAGTTCTTTGGGTTTAAAGGCCTAGTTTCAGGAGTGGACAGTAGTTGAGAGGTTTACTGTTAAGAGAACAGTGGTTCATGATGAAGGATGTAAGTTATGAGCAATTATCTTTTAATTGACCATAGAAATAGTAACTTGTCACCATGAATTACAGTCACTGCTGTTGCCAATGGTGTTTACAGTCTTTGTTTTTTCTTCAAATGCTGCTTAAGGCTGCTTTACAGGTAAACTACTTCTACTAGTTTCAATTATTACTGAAACTTCTAAGCTTCATGAAGCTTGATAAGCCATATCTGTGTGTAATATAAATGTTCTTGGTTTCTAGTAGGAGTGACAAGCACAATAATGTTACTTTTATTGTTGCTTACTTTAATTGACAATTTAATGCTGTCTCTAAATTATAATCAGGGTAGTCAGAATGTACTGTATGCTGTCCTCTTAAGTTCTGTGTTTTGAGTTGTAAATGTTGTCTCCTGTCCTTATCAGTGAAGTCGCTGTTGCATTTTTGTGCTGACAATGCCTAGACTGTGCTTTATTGGAGACTCCTCTTACAGCTTGTCCAGTCATTTTCTTAGTTTCTTATTCCAATCACGTTGCCTGTTTTTGTCTTCTCCTACTTGTTTTTCCCAACCTTCACACCAACTTGTTTCCAGCTCATCAGGATTTCAGAACTGCCTTAGACTTTGGATCTTGTTCTTTTTATCACTAGTTGTCATCTGGTCACCCTGTCCCGGATGGCAACTTTATTCCCAGTTCTCTTCTCGTGTCTTGTCATGTTGCTTTCCACTATGTTCCCAACCTTCCAATGCCAAATCCTTCCATGTTTTATAACCACTGAAACTTCTGAAGCTTATTGTGTTGAATATTCCATGAGGTATATATGCATTTAATATACTGAAGTTCTAATCTAATGCTTCAGAATGATGCCTTTCCTTCATTGTGTGGATAAAGAACAGTTCCTTTTCTGAAATGTATAGGTAAGTGCATACGTGCACACACCTACCCACCCACTACCTGTGTTTGCATATATGTGCATATGCATGCAGAATAATTGCACTAATTAAATAACTCATCTCACTTTTCTGTATTATCATTGTCCTACTTAATTAGGCTGTTGATGGAGAGGCTATTAAAAGTGTCATGGAAGGGCTTGGTCACCAATACAGTGTGATTTCTTTTTTAGCAGAGCTGTTAATCTGATTTACTTTTTTTAATTGCTTTAAAGTTTTGTGGTCTATTTACTCAGCAAATGTACAGGAAACTTTTTCTAAATTTTATTTTTTTCAGTGTAAGAAATTATTTTTTCTGTATTAAATTGGAGCAACACATGCTATGAATTAATCTAGATATTTCGTGATCATTCTGGGAAATTCTTGCACTATATTTTTATAAGGAAAGATTCATATTAAAAGAGTGGTGTCACAGTGTCAATACATCAGACATGACCCTTGTTTTCTGAGCAGTTTGCAGCCCATTGCTGTAGCAACATATTTAATTAGGAAATATTTTAAAAATCGGTTGCACCTGTAAACAGCTTCATGGCTTTTTGGTTTTGTGTCAGAGCTAATATCATCCCCCTTAAAAATGAGGGAGATGATACAGGAAAGCTAATTGCGTTGGACTCCAGGTAGTTTTTGTTGTATTCAAATCCCTTTTTCATTAAAGTAAAAATCTGCTTCCGAAGAACTGCTCAGGAAACAGCTGGAGTGAGAATGATTTGAAAATTCTTAGCATCTTGAGTAAACAAGGTGATAGGAAACCAGATGCTACCACAGTCACAGAACAGGCATAAACCAGGGCTGCTGTTGAGAAGTTGTGCAGACTGATTTCTGTCTCAAAACCAAAGATGTGCTTGTATTTTGAGTGACTTGTTTGCTCAATGACACTCCTGCATTCTCTCACTCTGTCTTGGACTGTAAACCTTGTTACTTGTGTCTGTTGTTTTAAGCCCTTCCTCGAGGGACTTTTCAGCTTAAGCATGACAAACATCTCTTGCCAATGGGAAGGGAATGGAAGCAACTTTCTAAATGGAGGGTTTGCACAATTAGTGTCTCCTGTTCAGTAAATGCTGGCCTAATTTTTCAAGTTAATGTTTTCTTTAGTATTTATGCTCTCCCATTTATTGCCTTTTTTTAAAACTTTAAAAAATGCTGCTTCTCTAAAAAAAAATAATTTGGGTTACACATTCAGTGTTAAAATATAGTTCCTAAGATTTACTAGAAAAATGGTTTGAATAGCTTTCATGGCCTGATAGCAATTTGAAAAGTAAATCAAAAGCTCTGCTGCTGAAAAGTATGGGGGGTTTTGTTTTGGGGACAAGAAAATTATACATAGAGAAACAAAAAACATGCAAGCTCTGAAATAAATGAAGTATGTGTGATGAATTGATACGTTTATATGAAAATGAGTTCACTGAAACACTGTCAAGAGTATTAAGTGTTCTGTGACACACCAGATTAGTATTATTTCTGGAGATGAAAGTTGTTTTTCCATTGCCAGCTGGTTTGCTGTACCTCATGGACATTTAAAGAAAAACGGGGGAAAAAAGGCATGAAAGCATGCTGTATGCTGCACTTATGTAACTCACTTCTACATGTTTCTCTTCCAGTAGCAGCCAACCGTGAAAAATCAGTGTCAGAATAGGAGCCATAGATGTTTATTCTTTCAAATCTGAATGAAAAGTGTGATGTTGCACTTCAGTGAAAATTACATAATACTGGCTGAATTTTCTTAGTTCTGGTTAGGTGAAATCTGCTTTAGTCCTAACTGACACCTAATAAGGTTAATTATGTTTAAAATGAAATCTTTATCAGTTGCATGCCTGCTGGCAGAATCCAGAATTCTGAATCACATACAATGACTGAGTTTATTAACATGTGATTCTCTTATGCAGGACACTGGAAAGATATGGGTGGATTTTTCTCCACCCCAGATTATTTTTCATGGTTCACTAAACTTTTCCATGCACTATGATAAAAATAAACTATAATGTGACTGCTTTGCTCCTATTTTTAATTATAAAATAGCAGAGACTATAAGATCAGAATACAATTTATTTAGTTTCTTTTTCTACTTTTATCCATGTAATTGAAATGGAGCATATTTTTTTCCCTGATTGTTTGGCCATCTTTTTCCTGACCACAACTTTATCAATGAAGTTTTATGGATAAAGCACATGGAAGCCTTCCTCCCTCCCCCCTCCAGCTGGTAGTCTGCCATGTACAGTTAAGGAGATATTTAACATTTGTCTCTGTATTCTGGTGTCTTTTTCTGCTCTGTAAAGATGGAATTCAATCAGGGAAGTAATTAAAAATGACACTAAAGGCATTTCATAAGTAGGTCAGTATTTTAGATAATTTGGGCTGAGAGTGTGGCATGATAAATGATCCAAAGGTTTCCTGTCATACTTGTATACGCCTTCAAAGCATAGATCTGAACTCAGTGGAAAAGACAACTGCATTTTCTGCAGCAGTTCTCCAAACCCAGAGGAAAATGTGATTACGCTGTCATTTGGACAGAAAAGACTGAGGGAATGTATGTTGTCTCTAACTAGACAAGGAGTTGCAGGCATCACTGAGGCAGGAAGATGCAAATCTTTAGCAGGTTTCATTATGTTTGGGAGCTGGTAAGTTAGAGTAATTTATCCGTTTTGGGGGAATGTAGGGAATGTGACATCAGCGTGCCAAAGTTTTTGCATAGTGGTTTTCTCTTCTTTTTGTTTTGAGAGCTTTCATGAAGTCTTTTGTGTTGAGCATGTTCTGATATATAAAACAGGCAGAAAATTGAAGTTATTAAATGCTGAATAATAAGTACAAAAATTTGATTTTCTTTTGGTGAAGCTTTCATTTGTAACTTGTGTGTTTATTCAGATCAATACATGGTAGTAATGTGGTAGTTCCATTTTCTTTCAATACTATTGCATTGATCATCTCTTATAATAAAAAATAATAAAAATCTAGATTTAACATTTCAATATTTGTTAATCTGTTCAGACTAGTAATAGCTGAAAACAGTGAGGAATTTTAAGGAATTTAACCTGTTCTGACTGGAGAGCTTAAGGGACCCATTTTATTATTTGTAACCATTTCACTATCATGTGTAATTAACCTTGGATTGGACCAAACCATCTGCATGTTAAGAGTAAACATCACATGTAGCACGAAAGTTGTGTGCATCCTGGACTATTACCTGGGGCTAATGACCATGTTGGTTTTGAAGCTACTTTTTCTTATATGTATTTCTTTCCTCTTTCCTTTATGTATGGACAAATTCCTAATGAGCAAAGTACAGAACAGAGACTTTCAGATATACTTTTCACACAAAGCTGATGTTTGCAATTTACAAAAAGTAACTACTGAAGGTTCAGGAAAGTCATATTACAAAATGTTCTGTCTTTTCAGTATTTAACTTGTTTGGTTTTTTTCTTCTGAAATCTAATTTTTAGTAATGTGTCTCTTACACCCTTGTTAAGGGGAAGAAGCCATATGTTGCTAGTCTGCTTTAAGGATATATTTTAATAAGAGTGAAATGAAATCACAGCATGTGTATTATTTTCATCTCTGGACAAAGTTGTGATAAATTATATCATTCCATGTGTGCTTTTTCATGCACCCCTAGTAGATGTTAGCCTCTGACTCACTGAATATCTGGACTCTACCTCCCTAGAAAGAGCCCATGCTGTTCTCAATGAGATCTGAAAGCAAATGATCACCACATGTATTATTACTTAGTCTAACCTACCTATGCTAAAGATGTGAAACAGTCAGCCTTTCTAAAGCTTGGAAAGCTGCTATTGTTATTGGCTGGTTTTAGTTTTTATTAGGTTGATGGAATTGTATATTCCCTTGTCCTACTTGTAATTTTGTAATCCTATCCAAGATCATTAAGAAAAGATGTACTCCTAAATTCTTGTCATCATTGCCAGCACCATGATTGCTTTACTTTAGAGTTAACTGATAGCATCATCTTTATTTGATTACTTGTCTTCTAAGTTCCTGTGCAGCTCCGCTGTCAACATGACAGAGCTGAAGAAAATGCTGAAGCACAACTGGCTTTATACAGGTGTCTCCAAGAGGGTGCAACTGTTTTTCAGTTTTGACTTGTAACTTTCATGGCTTCTTTTCCTCTGTTTTTTTGTCCCCTTTCTTGGGAATAAATGAGAGACCATTTGAGCAGACAGTTGAAGCATCAGATGCTCTGTCAGCAATGTTTGCCCTCTACTTGGCTGTAGAGGTCACCAATACCTGAACAAGAAATTCCCCTTGTTGCAGGTAAAGTAAAAATCTTCAGCATTCTCATTGCCTAAAATTGCTTTTTTAATAAAAGCCATCAGGGGCTGAGAATCATGGTTTGACTAATAAGCGTTGCAAGCAAAAGTTATTTCTAGATATTTACTCTTTGACAATAGTACTGCTCATATTTGAAGTTTCATTTGAACTGCAGTGTGTTTTTCTTGTTCCTTTGTACCAGGATTATTCCAGCGATGATACTAAACTAGAATACAATGTAGATGCAGCCAATGGCATTGTTATGGAAGGTTATTTATTCAAGCGAGCCAGCAATGCCTTCAAGACTTGGAACAGGTAATTATTCAGAACCTCTATTTGCTGCTGATAAAAATGCTTTTTAACCTGGATTCTGATCTGATTCATAACCTCTGTAACTTGCTGACTCCATAGCTTTGACAGAACACTGCGTGACTCTGTTAGTTAACTTAGAGATGACACTTCAAAGCCATTTTTCCTTGTTTTCTGTCCTAGTTGTTTGCAAACCTTTCTCTTGTGAAAGCATATGCTAGGAAAGTGTTAGAAGACAGTGTAAAATTGGAGTTGTATAGCGACTGAAAGCAGAGAAACACAATCAAGGACTCAAGTTATTTTTCCTGAAAGATAAACAATGTAATTGCTATCCTTTAAAATTCCTGTCCTGTGCAGTGACTTTTGCTTAGTAGTTTTGATGGCCCTTTTGGGAATTCAAAATATATTGTTAGTCCTGTATCTTTAACGATGTATATTTTACTACTACTTAAATATTTTTCTTCCTGAACAGGATTTCTTTTGCATTTCCAAAGGCATGTGCTTTTTTCAAGGAAATATATATGCTGAAGCATTTACAGCACAGTTAGATACAGTTCTTGAATTTGAAATGTAATTGGTTGTGATATAGAGCTCTTTTTGTTGTCCATGTTCTGCTGTTTTTTCAGCAGTGCTTCTGTTAAACTATTTGCTGTGTTTCAAAGACCAGAACGTGCATTTGAGTGGGTGGTCCCTTCCAATTTTAATTATTCTATACTTCCCTGAGTATCTCAGCACACCCCAAGCTTGTAAGAAATTCGGGTCTCTTCAACTAAATCCATAGACTGATGCAAGGGCTACTGGTGTCAATAAGACTGGATCTATATTAGCAAGTCATGGGCAGCCAGTACAAAGGATTTTGCGTTGGACTGATTCAGGTCTGGTCCTTTGGCCTGATTATTCATCTGCAATTTAATACCTTCTGGGTTAGTTTCATGCAAGCACGTTTCAGAGCTCTCCCAGACAAATCTGTGGAGCATCAAAGGATGGTGAAGGGAGAAAACTGGGAGATGTGCATCAAAAGCACCCTCCTGGTGTGAAGTAAAATGCTAGTGTAAGCATACTGAGACAAATCTGCAGTAATAGGGCAGGAGATTGTCCTGTATTGGATTTCCAAGGTGCTGAAAGGGTCCTTTTTGCCAAGGTGTTTTGCAGGATTGACTGAAGGCAAAGCTCTGCCTCTGGGTACTTCACTTGAATAGCTGGGAGATGACAGGAGTGTCTACTTCCACATGGTTTCATTCGTAGGAATACTGCACATGTAGCTTACCTTAAAGTGGTTAGAGGGTAGTATTCAATTAAAACTACACTCTGTAGGTTGGTAATTTAAATGGACACAAAGTAAATAAGGAGAAATTGTAATTAAATCAAGATACACAATGACATTCCTTCGGATTAAGTTACAGATTTGAACAAATATAATAAAAGCATATCCAAATAATCATTTAAGAGGGCGAAGATAAACAGCTCATTAATGAGTCAAGAGCTGACTACTTTTATTACATAATTGATATTTACTTACAGTTTTTTCTTCTGTTTATCACAGGAGCATTCAATAAAGAAAAACCTTTAACCTTTCTAATATTAGATTCTTGATAATTTATCTCACTGTGAGAGACTAGTTGGATGCTTTTAGGCAAAAAATAGGATTGGATATGCTATCTATAAATGGTTCTGAAATTGAATCATTTAAATTTTGTATTTCATATATTCACAAACCATTACTAATTGTTAATAACTACTGTTATCATACATAAAATACTCATTTAAGACCTTCTTAATGAAGACAGTTTTTAGTTTCTGAACGTAGCCTCCCCCCCATTTTTACTATGTTTTAATAAAAATAAAGAAGTATTTTTGTTATTTTTATTTCTGAATACATTTGTAATTGCTTGCTATGCTCTAGGCACTGAAGTGGTCACTGCTATTTTCCACCGCCTCTTTCTGTGATGGAAGCTTTTACTTGTGTAGTGTTACAGTTTCAACTATGGGGAGATACTACTGACTGAAGTTTATCATATATTGGAGATTAGAGGGCTTTTCCAATGACTAGTTAAAGTAAAGATTGTATCATTGTATTAAACTGTTTTGTGTGTAAAATTTTACAAAATAGAAAAAGAGGAAACATTTAGAGAATTATGTATTTTATATTAGGGGATTCTGGGCTGTAGTCAAGATAGACAAGATACTTTCAGTGTTCTTACAGATTGGCACTTTGCTGCTTCATTATATGGCCATCTTTGGGGAAGGTGGGCGGAAAGTCAACCTACTGAAACAAAGCTAGAAGAATTTGCCTAGAAATACTGGAATTTCCTGCTGTTGTGAACCAAGGGTGACAGCACTGCTCTTCCTTGCTGACTGCTAAATGTGCTGTCAGTGGCAATATGTATTTAAAATGGAGGCTTCTCTTTTACCTCCATTGGTATCAGTTGGTATTATGTTGGTTCTAGACCTTTCTAAGAACTCCTTCAAGAGTGAAGTAGAGGCACCAAAAACCATTGCAATGGCCACTATTAGGGGATACTTGCCAGCATTAAAAACATACAGTAAGAGGCAAGGGTATGATAGGTTTTGTCTGGGTTTGACACAGCAGTATAATTCTAGCTGACAAATGAGCGAACTGATGCTTCTGTGTCTGCATGTCTTGGTCAGTGAATCCATGGACCCCATAGTGGTATTATCTTGGGAAAAGTCTGGTGGTTAAGGAAGAAAAAAAATGAGAACTGTCTAATACAGCCCTTTGAAGGGTGACAAATCTGTTGTGATGAATGAAAATTTGTTTCCAGTCCAAGCTAATGTCTTGCTAGCATGACAGAGTTTCTTCCTGGGGCACCTGGCAGCTCTTGTTTCATTGTCCCAAGACTTTTAAGTATTGGGCTTTTGCATCAAGTTTCCTGTTCTTGGGACAGTTCTGTGTGACACTGGCTTTAGAAACAAAGCAGGCTGCAAAGTAAACCCCAAGCTATTTGTAATTCAGTGTTGCTGTGTTTTGAAAGAGATGGGACTTTTGTAATCTCTTTGTTGTGGCTAAAAGGACAGTGCATAATGTACACAAGTATTTCAGATAATGCAGTTTAGTGGAATCAAAATTATATCCTTGTACTGCAAAGTCTTAAAGTAACAGGTACGGACACATGTGTTTAGAATGTATTTCTGTCTGTTGTAAATGATATACCTTATTGTACAGCAGTTTTCTTAAGGAACTGGACTCAGGTGCATTTATTATGGAGCAGTAGCTGGGAAGAAATTCAATGAAAAATAAGTCCATGTCATGATGAACGAATAAATGTGTGTAGGGAGAAAAGCATTTGTCAAACCACTAGTATGTTCCAAATGGGTTTTAGATTGGATGCAGTAGATATTTTCCTTTTTAATTCTGCTGTATTTTCAGATCATGCTAATTCTTTTCTTATTTTGCTCATTTTGCATTTTTCATTCCTTTTCCTCCTTTCCCTTATGTTTTAATCCTACCCCATTTTTTCACATGACAGGAAAAAGCCAGATCACATCAGGTACCAACCAGCTTCTTTTATACCTTCCCAATGTTTCCTTGGCACGCAAAAAGCTCTTCATTAACCCTGCATTTAATTTTGATTACTTGCAATGGATGTGTAAGTGACTCAGTCTAAGAAAATAACAGAAGGATTCTGCCTGGGATGCCAGTATACTTGCTGCTCAACTCCTTTAAAGATTTAGAAAGATTGAGCTAGTTTGTAGCTAAAAAGGAATTAAAGCCAAGTTTCTGCACTCAAACTTCTGAGCATACAAGATCAATGTCTTGACTTTTTCCAATTGAAGTTGATGAGATTTTCTTCTTCTTATCAACTACATTGGAAATAGACACATACTTTTAAATGTTGTGCATTCTTAATAACTCCGTTTTAATTGTGTGCTGCTAGCAACTAGAGAAGAAAAGGGTTTCTGAGAATCACAAAGCACAATTCATTGTTTTATGTAAAACTCAAATTAAATTTTATATTTCTTTTCAGTATTACTCTCAGTTCTCAGAAACTGCAATTTTTTTCTATAGATTTTGCATTGTTTCCTATTTAACAAATACAGTTTTGAATTGTGTAGAAATAAATAACAGAAAACATTCAGTTTCTAAATAGGAACAATTGTATTTGAGCACTATGAAGTGAGACAGTGTAAACTACTTCAATATTCCCAGGAATGTTTTGTTGTTCACCATGCTTCTCTCTTGCTTTTGACAGAATGACACATTTAAAGAAACCTTGCTAATAATCAGTACTTACTGTGCAAAGATTTATTAAATTATTCTTAGAACCTGATAGATGTGGGTTACCCCACTTTCAGTGCAGAGCTTGTACCTCAGAAGTTTGTGGCTGATGCTGGTGTAGACCCCCAGCAGACTGTTTGCTACACTCAAGTGTAGAGTTGATGGTATTTGGTTCATAAGGAATAACTCCAAGTTTTTGGCCAAATGAAACTGCTGTGGTGCTGACACCTTGGAGGGCAGCCTGACGCTTTGATGTTGTTAAGCAAAAAATAAAATATATTAACTCTGACATCTAAATCAAAAGTGTGATCTACAATTTATCCTACATTCTAAATTCTTGATCTTGTTCAGTAAAAGTTTCTTTTAGAAAAGTACGAAAACCTGCATCCTTTTTGGCTGCACTGAAAATTTTTCTTTAACAGATGTTATTTCTCTATTAGGAAAAAAGGGACTGAAATACTTTTGAAACTTCTAGACTAGATTTTAAAGATGGCACAAATTTGTGTTACAATTTGTGTGTTCATTTATATCCAATTGATGAGATTAGAGCTTGTTTACTAGAGTAGCTCATGAAATATTTATCTGTAGAACAAATGAAGCTTTAATGAAGTTAATTACACTTCCTAAGACTCTTATTAGGGATTTGCTCCATTGCTCGTTGTCTTGGGGCAAGGGTACTTTCTTTTTCCCTTTTACCACTCCCTTTATCACTTAGGCACTGCTTTTCATGTTGTTCTACTTTGTGTTACATTCAAAAAAAGCACATGAAAAAAGATTGAGTTTATTTCCTTTTCAAGTCTGCTTTTTTGTTGGCTTTCCTGTATAAATATTAGCAATAACCTGCCTTATATTTGAGGCATACTTACTGCATCTGTAAATAGATAGTAAAGATGATACCTTTTCAATAGCAGTGACGAAAACCACTGTTGTTAATAAATTGAAAAAGTCAAGGACGAGAGGAAATCCTGTTGTTGTTTTTTAAATTAAATATATCTGCACAACATTTGAAAAGATTGTTAAAAGGTAGAATCTCATCTGTCTACAAAGCACTGACTTCTAACAAATACTAGATTTTCTGTTTTGAATCTAACCTTTTTTGTATATATTAATTTTTCTTAACCATCTTTGTGCACTTCTTTCCATGAATGGCTTGTGGTAGTTGAATAAATATATGGAGTCCTCTTGTTACTAATTTTAGTAAACTGTAGCTTGACTCTCAACAGCCTGTGGAGAGTAACAAGATCTGTTGCAACACAATATTTTGTGTACTGTTACCGTTCCAACTAACAGGCAGTGCAGGAAAAAGTGATGTGTGGTAAAGGTGGGGTATAGGAGATAACTGAGGAATGATGCAGTGGTAAACACAGGTTTGTATTCTAAACCTGAACAAAACACAAGGTGTAAATTTCACTGAATTGTTTTTTACATTTCCTTCATTTTTGTCAGTGAAAATGAAACTGTGATAATTGGTTAGCTTTTATTTTATGCATCCCCAGAAAAGCTAGAAAGATATGGTTATGTCTGCTGGGGTTTTTTTTTTTCATACAGTGGTCTGATAAAACATCATTGTTAGAGATGTGAGGCACACAGAGATCTGAGGTAATTCTTTCTTAAAGTGATTTTTACATTCTCTGAGGGTATCCTGTGTGAACAGTGAGTTTGACAAGGAAGGATACAATTCAGAGGAGTTTTTAAGTATTATATTTTCTTTTGGATTTTGTAGGATGCCATCATTAAATCTTTTATTTGATATTTTCCTTCAAAGCTGATGCTTAAGTTAGGATCCTACTTAAAAGTTTTTCATTGGGGTTTCTTTTTAGTTTTTATATGCAGTCTTTTTCTTTCAGGATCTAAAGTTTTAAGACATGCCCAGTGTAGATAGATATTAAACCTGCATGGGATAGCAACACTGAAGTATTTTTAGTGCCTTAGTAAGATAGTTCTACTCCCAAAAATATTCAAGGATTAGTTTACATGGGTTTAAGTATTTTTGTTATTCGAACTGTCTGAATTTGTGTTATTAAACAAGTACTTGAAATTGTAACTTGCTGCTAAAATACAGAAGGAAATGTCCTTTGAAATGAAAATGTTTTGTGTGACAGCTTAACTAATGTTGTCATAACGTCAGTGTGTTTGTTTAGGACTGAAATTATTTGAACCTTGCTTTCTTTTCTGTTGTGTCTCTGCTTTCCCTTTTTTCATTGTTCTCATGAAATATTTGCCAAAAATGACTGCAGCATTACTTTTGTAAATTCTTTTATACAGTCTCTTTGTAGACTGTGTGTTAGCACATCTCAGTCAAATTATCACTGCAAAATCAGTTATGTATTCTCTGGATGTCTCTTCATTTGAATAGGCGCTGGTTCTCAATACAAAATAACCAACTTGTATACCAGAAGAAATTTAAGGTAGGAATCAAAAACTGGCTCGGGATAGTTCGGGATTTGGGCAATTATCTTTGTTATTGATTGGGGAAACTGCTGACGTGGCATCTCTTGTGATCTTCAACAACCTACTACTTTTTTCTAAATTAGTTTATCCCTTTGTAAAATGAGACTAATAGCTACACTGATGGATTCTGAGATTCCTGTGCAGTGATTGTAAGCACATACTTTATTTGCTGTGTTAAAGTTACAGCTTTAAAAGTTGTTGGTCCCAAAAGGCTTGTGCTCACTTGCTGGCAGTCAAATATTCCATGCTGTTTTCTGAGCAGTTGTGTTTAACTCTTTCAGGACTTGCTCCCTCCAGTTACTTACTGGTTCACACACCCAATTCAACAATTGGAGGAAAAAAGCACGAAAGCTTTTGTTACAAACCAGTCAGGGCTGCTATATACATGTATTTACTATTGAAAATGCACAGTGGTTCAGCAGTCAGTATCTGCCTTGTTGCTGGTGGGAAGTGCAACAGTTTACTGTTAAAGCAACAAGTCCAGCTCTGCCCCAAGCCATAGTAGCCTTTTCAGTCAGGTTTTGGGCCCCTGCTCCTTTGTTTGCTGTTCTGGAATCTGCTTTTGCACCATGGAGCTGCAGCTGTTCTTCAGGTTGGAAAACAATAGAGACTGTATGGGGACAGTGTGGGGATAAAAGAGGAAAGATCTTATGGCAATTCATTCCTCTTCGCTGCAAACAGACCGGGATCAGAGGCTGTTCATTCCTTGTTACCTGATGCTGTCAAATCAAGGAGCTTCATTTCTGTGGTTAGAAAGGAAACACACCACTGAGTTTGTGTGAACATGTTTGTTAGGGCATTTTGTGCTTGTGAATTCTCATTGCTCTTTTTTTTTAACTGCACCTTTAAAATGCTTATAGATCAGAATGGAATTCTTATGAATTGAATCAAATTTTCAAAGCTGCTGCATTCAACTTCTGGGTATTTTTATTTGGCACTTACAATATTGCTGATTAAGGCATAACTTTTGTGATTTAATTGTGAGTTAATTGCATCTCTTAGAGTATCTTTGTACTTTTAATACTGTTATTTAAATTTAAGGTATTGATTATTCAGTAGATTGGATTGTAGGTAAAAGAAATTCTCCAGAGTTTGTATTAAATTTTCATTGAATATAACTAAACATTAAAATTTACCTAAATATATCACACTACAGATCTCCAAATCCACTTAGTTCAGGTTTTATTTTTGGAGGAAAAAATTAGTGTAAACAGGCAAATTGAATTCTGCTATTAATAATTCAAGATTGAATTATTATCTTATTATCAACCATATTACTTTTTCTCTGTGACTGTTTTATTAACTTTTGTCTCTTAGGATAATCCCACAGTAGTTGTTGAAGACTTGAGGCTCTGCACAGTTAAACACTGTGAAGACATAGAAAGACGTTTCTGTTTTGAAGTGGTTTCTCCAACAAAGTAAGGAGAAGTGGTGGAGTATGTTTATTTAAAAATAAAAATCATTGCATTTAGTTGTTTTAAAATATAAGATTAACATTTCTCTTGGGATAAATCAAAACAGGAAAAGCATCTGAAAAATTCTGTTCTCTGAAATTTTGGCTGAGAGTAAGTGATGCTGTGAGAAGTGTCCCTGGTATTTAGTTTACATTTGGCATTAAAATAAACATGCATTCTTGTGTTTTTTGCATAAATGGCTTGTGGTGCAGAGCTCTGCTGTGGCTTAGTAGTAGTTGATACTATCACCTGCTGGGTAATGTAGAAAATAAGTCTCAGTTTCTCACATTTTTGATTGGTGCAATGAGAGAGAAGCACATAAATGAACTGTTGTCTTAGTGGTGTTAAATTATACTTCAAAATGCACTAAATGAAACTACCAACTAAAATTATTTTTCAGCTCCAGCAGTGCAGTGCATTGGCTGTAGCTGGGGGAGTTTAGCATCCTGTCACAGCAAGGGCATGACCTGGATTCCTCATTAGTGATTTTGAGATGTGACCATATTTAAGACTTTAATACAAGGTCAACCTACTTTTAGGTTTGGAGGTTTTCTATGCTCCCCACTCCTCCTTACATTTCTCTTTTGAGCAGATTGCTGTCCATCTTGGTGTTTGCATCCCCAGTTGTGGTTCACTGTAACATGCATTTTGCTCTTCCTTGCCTGTGCTTTTTCAGCCTATAAGTGTTGGAACAGTTTTGTACTCCATGACCTGTTTCTTTTACAGTTGATGAGAAAAGTAGTTCATTCTTTGTCAGAGAGCTTTGAAATTACTCTCTTGATTTCAGTGAATGAAAGTGTGTTTTCATGGTATTATACCTGTGTTTTGTGTCATGGGGGTAAAATGGAGGATATAAAAAGAAAAATTTAAAATAAGGAGTTTGCAACTCACAAAGGCTCAGCTGCTTTCTTATCTTAAAATAGATGTGTTTATTAGTTGATGCCTACTAAACAATATACTTGTGGTGACAGCAATAAAGTTGCTCCACAACAACAGATCCCTGAGCAATGTGTTGTTGGATGTCAGCTGCTTGGCCACTATCTCTGAGTACTTTGATTTGTCACAGGAGCTGCATGCTTCAGGCTGACTCGGAAAAGCTGCGGCAGGCATGGATTAAGGCTGTTCAGACCAGTATTGCCACAGCATACAGAGAGAAAGGGGAAGAATCTGAGGTGAGTTTAACAGTCCACCAAACAACAACCCCCTCTTTAGATCCTGAGAATTTTAAAGATGTGAAACCTCTTTTAATGAGAGAGAAGGAAAAAAACAATCCATTGTTTGTCTTCCAGTGGAAATGCAATGGAATTTTGAAAGCTGTGAATTATATCTAATCTGTCTCTCACTTCATCATGTTAGTATTACTATGGCCTGTAAGTTTTTTTGAGATTTTTCTGTAGTGTGATTAAAATTCATGGTGTATTCTTATATTCAGTTTTACATCTCTTTTAAAAATCTAAACATTTTTTTAATTCTGTGGCTTTCCTTGGCCTTGGCAGAAGAGACTTTTCTTGGATTTTAGTGCACAGTCAGTATCTGTCGGACTTCAATTTCTTTAATTTAACATGTGTCACTTAATTGGTTTGTTTGTTTCTTTTGTCTTTTAGAAACAGGAAAAGAAATCATCCCCTTCTACTGGGAGCCTAGAATCTGGGAGTGAGACAAAAGAGAAGTTGTTGAAAGGAGAGAGTGCTCTGCAGCGAGTCCAGTGTATTCCTGGTAATGCTGCCTGCTGTGACTGTGGTTTGGCAGATCCTCGCTGGGCCAGTATCAACCTGGGAATCACACTGTGCATCGAGTGCTCTGGGATACACAGGTTGGGGAACTCCTCACAACTGCATTTGATTTGCATTGGCTTAATTAGGAAGGGTGGTGTTTGCCCCTTCAAAGGTGTATTGAAAGAAAATTAGAGACCCTTGTTTATAAACATTAAGGTAACTGCATTATTTGCATAAATTAATGGTAAATCTGTCTGAGGTAAGATATAACATGTACTTGCATGTTAATGTGGGTTTTTTCCATGCTGTTTAGGAGCTTGGGAGTCCACTTTTCAAAAGTAAGATCTTTAACATTGGATTCATGGGAACCTGAACTCCTAAAGGTATGGTAGTATTTTTGAAACAGCTTTTTATTTGCTACTTAGATTGTTGTTCTAAAGCCTCTGCATCAGAAAGTTCAGTGGAGGAAATACGTCTGTACCCAGTGTATGTCTTGCAGTGTTGAGCAGAAAATGTTTATAGTTGCGTGTTGGTTTATTTTAATTCACACTTTCTTATAATCCATCGTAATTTGTGCTACAAACTTGCAATTCAGAACTACTTACAACACGTTCAGGTTCACAAGTGCACTCTGAGTAGCAAGTTTCATCTGATACTTTCAACATATAAAAAGGCAAATCTGTTTACAAACCAATCGTGTCTTTCAGTGGGCTGAAAATTTTGGAAGTGATATGTAAGCCTAAAGCATGATCATACTCAAAAATTTGGATGTAGCTCTCAACAGTGAAATGCTTCTGGCTTATAGAATACTCATGCAACTGCTCTTGTGTGCTATTTGTGTGCCAAATTTCTACCTTGAACAATGGTTATAAAAGTTGTGTGAAACTGGAATCCTGAAATAGGAACTCGTGCATGGATGCATGCATGCAACTGGATAACTCATACAAAGCATTTGTTTTTAGCTGTGATGTTCTGGCACTTAGGAATTGCTTCTCTATTCTGAGCAATCAAAAGACAATGTGCTTTATTTGTGGCTAAATAATTTTAATATCAATGTGTTCATGCTGAGAAAACAACTAACCAGCCCTCCACACCCCCTACAAAAAAAACACCCTGTACCTCTTGTACTATTCATGTAAATACCAGAATTAAGTATTCTACCGGTATTAGAAACAAGAAGTCCATTCATTGCAATCCATAGGGCCAAATTCTCCTGTATTATCATCAGGCTGGTTTTTGTCTTTGTTCATTTTCTATAGTTCTATCAGATTCTGGTGTAGCAGAAAGGTCCATTGGGTCAGATGGAATACAAGTGATTGAATTGTCTCTTGCTGATGGGCTAAGAACAGTTCCTGGCAAAGCTGGGGGATAAAGCAACTTTGTTAATGAGGCCTGCAGGTGTCATTCTGGTGGTTGTTTTTTCAGGCACTTTGAAAGTGACTGTATTTTTTTGTTATCTTGCTCAGAATTTGGTCTCTCTATTCACTGATTGTTCCATTATTATATAAACCCATGCTTAATTCTTTAAGTGTACTTTCCCAGTGAAAACACTAAGTTGTAAATATGGGCTGAGTGAGGTTTAAAACAACTGAATAGGTAGATAAAGCTTTTTGCAACTATATTTGAATTTATTTATTTTGCTTTATAGCTTATGTGTGAATTGGGCAATGATGTTATAAATAAAATATATGAAGCGAAGTTGGAAAAAATGGGAGTAAAGAAGCCACAATCTGGAAGTCAAAGGTAGTATTTTACTAGCAGTACCTGTTGCTTCCTTTTATTGTTGCTTCCTTCAGCCTCCACCTGCAAAAGATGCTGCCACTTAACTGTGTTACACTCCTTTAGTGTACTTATTTCCCTGTATCACCAGTATGTCTTGCTCCCTCCCTTTTCTCCCTCTCTCTTTATTGGGTATTCCTTCTGTTGGTCCCTTTCTGCTTCTCCTGTCCATTTGTTCTTTTTGTGATCTCACTCCCTCCTTTTGATGACAGCTTTAGAGCCTCACTGTGGACATGTGCATTTTGTTTCCTCTCTGCTGGGTACCAGCTCAGCCGGCTGTGCTTGGTGTGTGAGTGCTCCTGGAAGGAGCCTGTGGCTGTGCCTTTTGTTTACAGTGACTTTGTTCTTCCATTTGGCTTTTGTTCCCTGATCCTCAGTGTTCTCATCTTCCTACCTACATTGTACATGAGCTCTGCTGCTTTAAGCAGCCTTCAAATCACTGTACCCCTGTCTTGTCTTTCTCTGATGCTAATCTGTGTTTGAAGGTAGATTCCCAATGTTTTGTGCTGCTGTGTAGGATGTCTTTTAAAACCTGCTTTTTTACTACCTTTGCAGTTCTGTGCTGCTTGCTGCCCAGCAGTTTTCTAGTATAGAAAACTGCATTTTATGAAGTGTTGGCCATTTGGAGGCAGTGATGATAATATAAACGAAGTAGGAGATTTGATAGATATTCCTTCTAGTGGTAACTGCTTTTCAGCAGTTCCAATGCAATAATTACAGCCCCTTTTATCAGTTTGGCACAACTGCTGTTGTCTTAAGCTGATAACCTCAGGTTACAAGGAGAAATACTTCAGTATGTGATATGGAACTGATGGCTGTGCCTACCTTGTTATTGTTTTCTTGTGTTATCTTAATGTTCCCATAACAAATGTTGCAATTTATATTTATGTAAGAAACTAAATATGTTTATTAACAGGTTATTAACAATGTAAAACATGTATAAAGGTTTAATACAGGTAATGTAGAGTAACTAATTCTTATTTCTTTGACATACCGCTTTCCAAAGTCTCTGCCTGAAAGAAAATACATGTATGTGAACGTAACAAAATTATTTTCTTTTGAGCCTTATGTAAAATTTAATCAAGAATCCAGAAAGTGACAGTGTGCTTTGCATCTTTCTGAAAATCTGCTATAGGTGTGTCTTATGTGCAATGCCAAGCTACAATTTTGGTTACTGACTTTAGTACAAAATAGACATTCTTTTAATACATGAAAATACTAAAATATTAGCTTACTAACTCCGGGGATTTTGTGTATGACAGGCAGGAGAAGGAGGCATACATCAGAGCAAAATATGTGGAAAGAAAGTTTGTAGAGAAGCAAGCTGCATCAGTACCTCTACCTGAGTCTGGAACAAAAGTTTTGCCTCCAAGTCAGGAAGAGAAGAGGCACAGTGGCCCTGAAAAATCCCTTTTGGCAGGGGAACAAGGTGCAGCATCCCCAAAAGGTATTTGCACACTTCTCTCCTTAGCTGTATTACCCCTTTTCTTTTTAAGGTAACATATTTTTCTATTAGTTGAGTTCTGCCTCACGCAGAGAATTTGGAATCTGTTTTTAAATGGGTTATAGCCTAGTGTAGAGTGTAGGGGAGAACAGACTTCTTCAGAGACATGCATTTTTATTTGGGGTAGGATTTGGAGTGGGGATATATCAGAAACATACTAACCACCTTCTTTCCTCCGTATTTTCATCCTTCTTGATTTTTCCAATAACGTTCTTTCCTGCCCTGTCCCTTCCTTACTGCCTGCTTTGTGCTTTGCTAACCTGCATGTCCCAGCGGTTGCTGTAAGTAGCGACGAGGCGAGGCGGGAGTCTCTGTTCTGTCCTGATGAACTTGATTCACTCTTCTCCTACTTTGATACCTCTTCAAAGCTCCGTAGTAGTAAGTACTACAGCTGTGGCGTGTTCAGTATTTGCACTAGTGATCCATTGTGTGTTGTGGCCATCTCCCTGCTTCGATCTATTGTCTCCAGGCTGCTGCATTGCTTAGTATTTTCATGAAATAATTTAAGCTTTTTTACTTATCCTGATTTTTTTTTTCATTTCGAGTTACCTTTGACATTTATTATTATCACTATTATTGTAAATGTTATGGTTGCAAAATGTGACTTCATATTTTTCTATGGATGCATAGGAATACTGAATAAGAACTAGTCATTTTTTAAAAATTGTGTTCAGGACCAAGTATAAGAGCTTGCTTTATTATCATGGTATCTGTGAGGAGCAGGTAGCTTCAGCTCTGCATAGTAATTGCAGTTTCTCCCCAAAACAGTCCGAAGCAGTGACAGTGGGATCCAGCCGAGCGCTGATGACAGCAGAGAACACCTTGCCTCTACTATATCAGCCAACAGTTTGTATGAACCAGGTGTGTTAGGCTTTTCCTTTTGGAATGAAAATTTTATCACTTGGCAGCATTTTTTTTTGTAAAAAGAGATTAGTGCTTGGTGAAACAATTCATGTCTGCTATCTTGCTTGAAATGCTTTTAGCAAAGGTAAAATTTGCCTGAGTGATCTTTCCTTTGAGCTTGCTACCAAAAATGACATTTAATCCTTCTAAATGGGTTCAAAGAACTATGGTTTTTTCCAGTCAGATGAGACTGATCCCAAAACATTGATTTTTTTGCAGATAGAGAAATGCTGCATTTTGAGAAAGACGAATCTCCACAGAAATACAAGATCTTTCTATAAATAAATAAATCTGCAGAGATAGAATTCCTCTTGAGTCACAGATAATAGCCTTTTATGTGCTATTTGTGCATTCTTGCTTAATTTTTCTGTTTTCTCTTTATGTGTAATTGACCAAGTCTTTAAACATTAGTCCATCGACTCAGAAGCTGTAGAAGTTGATGAATGAAATTATTTAGTAATGTTAGCATGCTGTTCTGACAGATATATTGAGTATGGCTTCTTGAAATTTCCAAAGCATCTATTTATAAAGCAAAGTTATTCTACATCAAAGCACTCTTGTAAGGTATGTTTTAAATGCAGTAATTTGCAGCTGTTACTGCAGGCAGGCAGCATGTGGCTTGGATCTTTCTTGACTGCATTGTAGAAATATTTACGATGCTGTAACTCACAAAAACTTTTATGTAACGATGTCTTTATTTCCCAGACTTCACTCTGTATAACTGTTACTGAGATGAAGGGAAAGATTATGCTTTAGTCCAAAATACTGTAGTCACAGCAAGTAAATGGTAAATGACAATCATATCTATTAACAAAAGTTAGGTCAGAACAGTATTAGCCTCATACTTAGGTGTATCAAGCTGTTGCAGATAAAGATATATTTGTACAACTACATCTCTGCAGAAAATTCGTTTTATTCATATCTTGCAGTTTAGAGTAAAATACACTCCAAACATAAAGCAATTTCTTATAAATGGCATGGAATATATAGACTGAAGGATATACACATGTACCAGTAATGTGGAGAGAATGTTTTCTGTGCAGTAACAGTTCTGTGAAGAGACTGTGCCTGAATGCTGGAGCTGAAAACATCAGTGACTTCCCCTGGCAGAATGGGGTAACAATGCATTAGCGTTCTGCAAAAGCTGAGCTACCTATTGCCAGAGAAATGATGTTTTGATCAGAGTTCCAAGAGGTACCTTGTAAACACAGGGATTAGATGAACAATTTTTTTCTTTTTAGAAGGAGACAAGCAAGAGTCTTCAGTGTTCTGTGACTCCAAGCAGCCTAGTCCAGGATTGCAGTTGTATCGAGCTGCCTTTGAGAAAAATCTTCCTCACATGGCAGAAGCATTGGCCCATGGAGCTGAAGTAAACTGGGTCAACATGGAAGAAAACAAAGCAACACCACTCATTCAGGCAGTGCGAGGGGTATGTGATATACAGCACTGGTGAGGGGGGAGGAGGGCAAGGGAAATAATGGTATTTCTATGTCACTGTTCCTTTTGAGCTGCTTGCTTCACTAATGAATGATAATGCGATGCTGAAGTTGTGTTTACAGTATGCTCTTAAAGTTGTTCCTGAACTACTTTTTCCTGTTAATGCTTGGTTTGGAATTCTGTATCCTAGTAGTGTTTAACATTGATATGGGAGCAACTCCCTTTTGCTTTCTTTGCCAGGTGGCTCAGTGGTGAGAAGGCAGAAGAGGTTTGGTTTGATTCTAGAGATTTGGTGCTGAGTTGTTTCTTTATTTTGATTCCATAGGGTTCACTGGTTACTTGTGAATTTTTGCTGCAGAATGGGGCCAATGTGAACATCCGAGACATGAAAGGAAGAGGGCCCCTGCACCATGCCACAGTTCTGGGACACACTGGGTAACTCACTGCCCCACAATTTGTACATGGCCATCCTTTTCTGTAGTTGTTCATGTGAAGCTTCTTCATTGCCCCAGATATTCTGATATTTTAATACTATTTCAGGTGATACAAGTTTTTCTTAAGTTCTGGTTGTGAGAGAGGAAATAATATTTTGATTTAGCAGTCTCATCCACTAGCAAAACACTCATGTGTTTTCTAATGTGGATTGAACAAAGGGTTTGCTTACTACTCTGTTTACATGTTCTAGATGAGCTCCACTATTTTGATATATATGAGACTTTTGGTGATCTAAGCTAAATATATTGTAACTAGCTTGACTTTATTAGCTTTTTCCTTTATTGTAAAAAATATTATTCAATTTTTTTTCTAAACAGACAAGTGTGTTTATTCCTAAAACGAGGAGCAAACCAGCATGCCACTGATGAAGATGGGAAAGATCCACTGAGTATAGCAGTGGAAGCTGCAAATGCAGATATTGTAACACTGTAAGTTGTACATTCTGTTTTCTGACTAGATAATTTAGATTTTGCTATTCTGTTTCAAGTTAAAAATACAAGAAATGTCAAAATTCCTTTACATAATAACAGGGGGAACAAAAGAAAAAGGAAAATGCTCTATCCTTAGATGGCCTCTTTGATGTGAGATTCAGGAAAGCGTTGTAGGTCTTGCATTGTAATCTTTTTTTGTGCTTTAAAGTTGACATTGTTCCTTTTGTTTTCTGAATGGCAGGTTGCGTTTAGCAAGGATGAATGAAGAAATGCGTGAATCAGAAGGACTCTATGGGCAGCCAGGTCAATACTCTACTAATAACCACACTGAAATGCAGTATAAGAAGTGTATACAGGAATTTATCAGTTTACAATTAGATTCTTAGTGTCTGAGGGAAGTTCAAGTTTGCTTCATACAGTAATGTTTTTTATAAACCAACACATTCTAAGGCTTCATTGAAATTCAGTGGTGTGACTTTGTCAGAGTACTTAGGGAACCTAAAAGGAGACTGTTTAAAGAGCATCATTATAGCAGTGTGTTAGTACGGCCATGACCACCTTCTTTCGCTGGTAGTTTTCCACAGTTTTCTCCTATTGCTGTTCCATTGACATTTGTGTAATGTTAGGATTTACCTGACATTATTTAGTAGCAGCCTTCTGACTCAGCTTGCTCAGATACGGTTGAAGAGTTCATCTTATTCCAGGACACCATTCTCCTTCCTGTGGAATGGTCTGCTTTTTCTTTTTTAAGAAAAAAATGCTTGCACACCAATGTAAAAAATGTACATCAAGTATTTCAAGCTGGCTCCAGACAGAAATAGGAAAGTATTATTTCCTTAAATTTTATTTTTAAATATTTTTATTTATTAAGATACTAATAAGAAACAAAACAGTCATTCTTAAGTATGTATTTTTGTATGCATAGTTTCTTTCTGTTTGGTTAAAAAACAAATAGAAGCTGGCAGATGCTTGAGGCAACTTCAGCAAGAAATTTTATTTAATGCATATGTGCTACTTTATTCTCAGGCACTCAGTCCTAAATTACACCATGTTCTGATGTGATACTTGCCTCCATAGGAAGGTAATTTAATATCATGCCAATACCAATAATGAAGGCAGACTTGATTGTGAAGTTAGAGAGCTAAAAACACCCTTCTATCCCTGGCAGAAGTGAAAGGTGAACCTTATTTTTCAAGTTGAGTGCTGAGTACTCTCAGTTTACTCCATAAAGCCCTTATGTGTTTTCCACTGATTCATGAGGACTGAGCAGGGGGATGTTACCAGATTGGAGCTGGAATATAGTCAAGGAGCAACACTGAGACTCATGTCAAAATCCTAGATGAACTCTACTAAATAAAACAAATTTATTTAGTTTCTCCTTAAGAACAGGGTTTTTTGAATTTGTTTTTGAAATAGAAAATTAAAATTAAAGCAGTGAAAGTACTATAGACACTCAGGCATTCAAATGCTTTCTTTGACAAATATAGAATTAATTTAAAAGCATTTACTTGATTGTGAGCTCAAATGAGCTCAGAAGACGTGGCAGGCTGCTTATACAAAAAAAAACCCCTATTGCCAGTGTGGCCAATTTCAGTGTAAAGCTGTTTGCTGATGCAATGCACACTACTTCAGTGATAGCCTGAGGGTAGCAAATACTGAAGTTTTTTTGAGTTGCCTCATTTTCATTCTGAGAGGTAAAAATAATTATTATCAGTTTCAAATAGTAAAATGCCTTTAATAGAGGTAGGTATTTTGGCTCAGAAGCTCTATGCTATATCATAAATTAAGATTTTAGATCATTTAATTGACCTGTCATAAATCCAAAATTATTATAAACTAGAAAACATGTTTCTATTGTTTGTACAAAATGGTTATTGAAATGCTTCACTCATAACAAATACAGGCAGTATTTACATGAAAATGTGAAGTAGATGGGGAGACTATTTTTTTTGATAATTCATTTAAAACAGTATTTAGGCACGTTCTTCAGTGAGGTAGACAAAATAAAAAGCTAGCGAAGTCTTTCATTGAAAATGTTGTGACCTTTTTATCAGCTTGTGTTGCAGTAGAATCTAGAGACTGCAGTTGATACAATCTGATCCAGATACTTTACAGCTGGTAAGGTGAGATTGACAGTGAAGAGTAGATTTGCCACAACAGGCAGAGCTTGCCCAAAATCAGGGGGAGGCTTTCATTAGAATAACTCCTGAAATTAAGGCCAGAAGTTGTAGCACAGAGTCCCAGCCAGGAGAACTTACTGTATTTTTGGATAGCACAGCTCTGCCCCCTTCACTTTGTTACTTGTTCAAGTCTCTTTTAAAAGTTGGAGTCAATATTTGAGTGTTATGAATATTTATGTCTGATATAGAAGGGTTGTGTCAGTGTAGGCACAAAACTTGCCTGTTATCATGAGGTATCATACCTTTCTATGGTTTTAAGGGATGTAGGTCTTTTTCGTGCATATACATGTTAAATTATCTGCACTGCCCTTACTTTAGAACTCCAGTGTTCCAAAAATATGATTCTAGAAGAAAATAAGGGTTTTAAAGACAATTATATATTTCCTGGAAGGTATGTGAGGGTACATATAATTGTATGAGTTTGCTGTCACCAGAGTGAAGCCAACTGCCCACTTCTCAGCTCTAGCAATGCAGCTGATAAACAATTGCTCGTGTAGCTAATGGCATCAAAATTTCTAATTTAAATCTATGTGGCTGGTTTGAGCTACTGAGAGAATTAATATATTACTTTGCAAGGTACAGTTGGTCTTCTAAAATATTCCTGGAGTGGGAACTAACTGAAACCAGCTTTAAAAGTTAATTTCTGGTGGTAGAAGCCATATGCACCGTAGTACTGTTTCTGTATAATACTTGAGTGCTCATCTCCTGGTGCTACAGTATGTCTTGCTAACTCTTTGATATTAGCATTGCTACTTTTTCTTCTTACCTTTTCTTGAATGTATTATGTGTGCCTTTGAGTTACTCCAGTGTTAAATGGTAAAGCAGTGTTACAGTATTTTTGTACATAGAATCTGCACTTTAGGGAAAACATTGCTTGGAAAGGGAATTTCCAGAATTCAATTTTAAAGTAGAATTTTAAAATAATTATAAGGTTTACAGTATTAAGTATTTTAATGCAACATACAAACTAAAGGGGCACTTTATTTTAGTCTATTTTTGTATGTAATATTTTTGTTATGTAATAGAGACAAAGCCAGAGCCACAATGTATCTTGCAAAAATAGCTTTTTTTTTCTTTCAAGTTGATTTGAAAGAACCAAGTATGGAAACTTGAACTTCAGTACTCGTTCACCAGTGGAACCCACTTCTGTATCAAAAGCATAATTGCTTTTATCACAGAAGCCTAATTCTGCTTTGTACCCTTCATAGCTGTTCTTTTGGTGAATGTTACAGCTCCATTCTGTGCTGGTCTCCCAGAGCAAGCAGTTCTCAGAAGCTGCTACAATAAAACCTGTCCTGTGCCTGCTTCATCTCTAGAATCACAGAATGGTTTGGGTTGGAAGGGACCTTAGATACCATCTTGTTCCAACCCCCCTGCCATGGGCAGGGACACCATACTTGAAATGAAATCTGATAGCCAAAAGGGAATTTCTCTAGAACTGATTTTTTCCTAGTAGAGCAGTATTGAATGTATTAATCTTTCAAAGTCTGGGAAGAATTGTGTAACTGACTGTTAAATATTTCTGGAAGGTCAGTTATTACTTGTGAAAGTAATGGAGTCTTATCTCCAAAAGAATAATAGTTTAAACATTGGAAATGTGCATTAAAAATGGAAAAACAAAACAATGTAACTTTTCTCAGTAGTGCAAACTTTTAAGCACAAAAACATTCTTTTGTTCCACAATCATATCAGGAAAAAAAAACCCTTGATATTCAGTGTACACGATGAGAGAGATTTTGGGTTGATTTCTATGTCATGCTATTAATCAAGCTGTCAGCAAGAAACAGTAGTGCTGGGATCTTGTGTCCTGTGTGGCCATCTGTGTTGGGAAGACTCTAAAATTTGGATGGCTGCATAGTTCCTGACCCAACCAAATGCTTGATGCATTTAATTCCTTTTGAAGACGAAAGGGTATGGTTAGTGTTTTAAAACAGAGCTTGAACTCAAGGCCCAAAGTGCTCCAACAGATGAAAGAATGTGAAAATGAATGAAAAAATGTCTATTTTAAAGTGGCAAAAGAATGACTTGGCAGTGACTCAAGAAGTAATCATTCCTGAATGTGTTTTCCTGTGTAGACAGGGAGGGGGAGGAGCACATTTTGGAATTTGTTCTAGTAGTAGGGTTGTGTTTAAGCACAAAGGGTGAAGATTTTAAAGGAAGTATCACTGTTCTTATAGATCAAACTGAAAAATGTAATGAAAGATGTAGATGAAATGAATGTAGAAATTTTATATTTGCTGAAGTAATAGACCAAATAATTTATGGTCAACAATTTATCTACTTAAGATTGCTTTTTTTTAATATGTATATTATTGCTTGCTGATTGTTTCTTTCATGGAGAGTTCTGTTTGGCTGTAAGAATTCTGATCTCTATTTCCAAGTAAATCTTTATTTATTCCATAATTCTATTTTTCTGTAGAGAATCTTGGTTAGCAATTCCTTGCAGAAACAAGGATTTTGTTCCTTAATGGCTAATAAATATTTTTTCTTTTTAAGTTGCTTTAAAGTGCTTTAACTTTTCCTTTCTAACTCTGAACTTTCCTCTGTGTGGCTGCCTGTGAGGCACTATTTCAGGTATAGTTTGGCTTTGTTTAATTTGCTTCTAAAGAACATGCATGCAAGTAACCAGTCCCTCAGAGCTCACATCAGCGTCACTCCATCTAGAAGCAGTGCTCATACATGAATAAGTGTTACATAATAATTGATAGCGCGGTAGGGCATTTGTGCAATGGTGGATGATGTTGACTATCACAAATGTTTAAAACTCTTTCCCTTTTCTTTTCTACCTAGGAGATGAAATTTATCAGGACATTTTTCGTGACTTTTCTCAAATGGCATCAAATAATCCAGAGAAGTTAAACCGCTTCCAGCAGTCAGATTCCAAGAAGTCTTAAGTGTCAAGAAGGAAAAGAACCTGAAGCTTATAGTGCAAATCTTTTTTTATTTTAACAGAATGAATTGTATGCATTTTGTTAGATAGCCTGGATAAAATGACCACTCCAATGTAGTTTTAGATTGTGGTAGCTGAAGAAATGTAAGAGTTGGTTTATGTTCTACAGTGCACATACCTCAGCAGCTGAAGATGTTTCAAAGTCCTGAGTTCCTACCAGCTCAGTGCAAACCAGCCCCCGTTACACACCCAGTGTTTGCAGCTCTCACTCAGAGGTGGCAGAGCACGGCTGGAGCGCTCTGGGCTCTGACTGCAGGATGGGCACAGCAGCTTTGCTACCCAGTGTCATCCACTGCCATCTGTCCCCCTGTTGCCATAAAGAATGTGCCTCTGGCAAGAAGGTCTGGGTTGCATTTTCTGGGACTGTTTGGAAGGGAAATTGGGTAATGACTTACTGAATTGTCCTTCCATTTGTGGGGCTGCAACTCAACAGATTCTCTTGTTCCTACTCTGACTCTGGTTAGGTAGGCTGTTCATAACAGATGTGATAACTCCTGCTCTTTTGCAAGCTCTTTCACAGTGGAAGCTCTAGTACCAGGCTGGCCTTTATGCTGGTGACTGCAGGTCAGTCACAAAGGGATATATCCTGGGGACCAAATTCCTAAGAGCAATCCATTTTCCTTTTTTTTTCTTTTCCTCTTAAATTAAACTTTTGGTGCAGCAAGTATCCTTCTAAATGAGCATGTGGAACCTTTCATGAAAAATAAACTTAATCCTTTTGGACATGATGTGGGGTTTGTTTGTAGTATTTTGACATGAAAACTTGAAATTTGAGACATGAAAGTAAATACTGAGCCAATGACGTTTGTGTGGAATAGTTGTACAAAGGCTGTTTCTACTTTTTCCTGTTCTCACTACTAGCCCTAATCTCAGTATAAAAGTCTCACATCTTGCAGCCACCCTAAATTTAGGGCAGTCAATCCTTTCTATCAGGAAGCCGTAGCCCTTGTATAATTTGCAATGATGTGTATGATTATGTGTTGTTTAAACTCAGGTGAGCACAAGAAAAACTAGAATTTCACTGCACATGTTTGTCAAGTAATGAGTAAGCACCGTCTCCAACTGTTGTGAGGGCAGCAAGACAATTTCCTTTATTCAGTAGTGAGCCCCACTCTGCCCATGTGCATGTATAAATGGTGTCTCTAGATATATGCTTATATATCAGGTTATTTATACCTCGATAATAATAAACCAGCAGGTGCGATTCTTTGTCCTCTATGTCTGCCCTATAGAGACAATGTAAGCAGAGTTTTTAGGTGACATAGTATCAATGTGAGTTAATAGCTGTGGCATTATGTTAACCTGCTGTTTAAGTGTATTTAGGAAATGAATTGGTTTTTCTCCATGGAAAGATAAGCAAAACTGGGATAAAACAAATTGAAATTTGTAAACTATGGTAAAGTTAAACTTCCTGGCATGTTAAATTTTAGGAAGATATTTCAAACATTTATCATTTTGCATCAGATGTGTAATAATGTATCAAATCTGCTTATTATAATTGCTACAAAATTAGTAGTGTTGGAAAACTGTCCAGTGGATTTTATTTCCAAGCAGAAGAATCTTACAAGACAGTTCTTGCTTTGTAGGTGGTCTAATTATGGTAGGAAAAGCAGATTCTGCCCATTTAAAGTGTGCATTTAGTCTGAATAATAAGAAACTTAAGGGTATCACCTGTAAGCAGTAATGTTTAGTAAGTTGGTTTTTAAATAGCTGCCTTTGAAATGATAATATTCTTCCTAATCAGCAGTATTTACCAGCAAATGGATATTTAGTAGACATTAGAGAAAGTAAGATTCCTGATGTACAGATGGGACAGTGTAAGATACAACTGCATAATATACACGTTAGACATAGGTTTTTCTAAATGTTTGTTTTTCCCAGCCTGGCTGGCAGGCACTGTGTAGTGTGATTGGTTGGGATGTAAAGCTGCCTAAAGCTTAGTGGCATAATTGCTATCTCAGTCCAGGCAGCTGGAAAAAAAGGGTCTGATTTCAAATCTCCACTGGTGATTTCCTCCCTAGCCACAAAATCTCTGTGACAAATTTTGCAGGATGACTTCTCTAGACTGAAAAGTTGCTTCCTTGTAGCTCTACAGGTCCATGTGTTGCATTCCTGACTCTCATCTGTCTGGGAAACAGTATCTGTCTGTGCTGAAGGATGAATCACACCTGATTGGCAGGTTGTGTGACTTGTCAGGAGCGCTGGAGTTTAATGGCTCAGGGAGTGGGTGTGTCACTTGTGATCCTCAGCCTTGTTCCCCTGTCCTTTCAGGTATGACAGAATGCCCAGTATGAACTGCACTCAGTTAAAGCCTTTTTCAGGTCAGGTGCAATGGTAACATGTTGCTCATCAGCAGAAATGAATGTACCATTAAATTTGATGGCTCAGTCTCACCAGGCTCTGGCAGGCTCCTGGGCCTCTGTGACTCACAGCATTCAGCCCCCAGCAGTGTGATTATCACCACAGCTCTGAAGATCTGGATTCCATATCGAGTTTTGACTCATGTTAATCTTCTGCTCAGTAATATTAGGAAACTGCCATTTCTATTACAAAGTGAATCTGAGTATAAATGGAATAGTAGATGGTAAGGTTCCATCGTGGGTTAACTTCTTGTACTTTGTATCAAGCAGAGAAAAGGTTCAAATCCAGTTCATGTTTCTCTGTAGGTATGAAATATAGTAGGTTTTGATTAGTAAGGGGCAAAGCAGAGGATTCCTAACACATTTAAAAACCATCTTTCCCATGGATTTTAGTAATTTTCTATATTAGGTAGCCCATTAAAGGATAGTATAATATCTTTTATATTTATAGATCATGTGTTCCAAGAGTCTCTTGAAATGACAAATGTTGAGGAACTCAGCATAAATTCTAATGCATCTTGATTTTAGAGGTGTAACTTATATCATGTTGATTAAAATAGTGTCTGTGGTGGCTCATTAATTATATCAACTGTTTTGAATGCTCATAAGGTTTCATGTTTTTTGTTAATGTCAGTACAGTGCATATAAACTAAAATTTCTGAATTACCATACTGAATTATGCCACTGCTGGTGTTAGACAGTTGGAATTTGTTCACATGAATTCAGGTGAAGGCAGTAGATGGTAGAGGTATTTCTTTGCTTTCACAAACAGCCTACATTGCAATCGGATGGATGCGTGTTCCAGGTGCTCATTAGTACATTGTGGACTTCTGCCTCTCTGCCCATTAGGACCTGATCCAGGACGTCCCTGATATCAGTGGCAATCTTTCCACTGATTTTGGAGTTTTTGGATTGTACCATCCATGGCTTTTAATGTTAGAGTGCTAAAGGATCCTGTATTAATACTGCATTTTTCACTCTTTGGGGGTTTATATTTTACCTGTTTGTATACTGAGCTGAAATAGTTTTAGAAAATGCAACCAGACCTTCCAACTGCTGTCAGCAAATCCCTGTAAAAGAGGAAGTTTCTCCTGTTTTGCATTATGACATCAGTACATGTGTTGTCCAAATTACTAGGTCTCCTGGATAGAGCAAAAACTTCATAGCACTAAACTAAAAAGGTGAGAACGAGGACAAGCAGAGGGTTGATGTCATTTTTCTAGGACTTTGGTGCTTCTCTGCAGACATCTCTTTTAAATTGTGGATGTTACCTCTGCTGCTTCATCTTAAGAATCTCAACACAGTGACTATGAAAAGACCCTTTGATGAAACTGCAAATAATAATACGTAAGTACAAAGGACATGATATTTTTACAGTGTCAAAAGGACTGAGCTGATTATTCTGATTCTCTAATACACAAAGTATTTTGAGAATCAATTTTTCAGGCTACGATCTCTGCCCCATTCGTTATGGACACTTTTTCCCAAGTTAGAGTTTATGGCTTGTGCAGTCTGACAGCCAACATGCCTTGCTCCCGTGCTTATACAAAGACACAGTTTTAAAACAGGGACAACTCCGGGAAGGCACTACTGGGGAAAAGGAGGAGTGTACCACTTTGGTATATCCCCTTTCATATGCTTGCTTTATCTTTCTGCATACAATATTTTCTTGTTTCTCTTCCCATGGAAGGAGATGATAGAGGAGGAAAAATTCCACTCACTTTTCTGTTAGGATTCTAAGTTTTCCATGTTTTGACAGAAATCGCCAAGAAATCATCGTTTCCTCAAGCAGAGACGTTACTCTCCGAAATAATGAACTTTTTTTTTTCTGCGCGCGTTCCTCTGTACTCGGTGTTTTCTAAGCATTCCAACAGTAAAATGTAAAAAACCCTTCCCCCCTTAAGCTGTAACTGTACAGACTGTATACCCCGCCCTCCTTCGCGTTATGTACGGCTGTAGCCTTTGTATCTAAAACTTGACTGTAGTTTCTGTGGTGTGTCATTGTCCCCGCCCTGCTGTCGGGCGGGGCGGGGCCGGGGGCGGTGGCGCCCCGCGATGGCGGCGCTGCGGGGCTCGGCGCGCCGGGGCTGGCTGCGCTGCCCGCAGCCTGCGGCCCTGGCGGCGGCCGCGGCCCTGGCCGTCTGCGCCTTCTACTACCTGGGCGGCGGCGGCGAGACCTTCTCCAGCGCCACCCGCCGCCTGCGCGCCACGCCGCCCGCCCCGGCCGGCCCGGGGCCCCGCGGGCTGCACCTCCTGTTCATGTTCACCAAGGCGGAGCGGAGCCCCGCGCTCCGCGACAAGGCGCAGGCGGCGCTGCGCTCGCTGCTGCGGCACGGCCGCCTGGGCGCCGCCGATGTGCTGCACCTCCACCTCGTCACCGAGGGCGCCAGCCGGGACATCGGCCTCGGGCTGCTGCGGGACCTGCTGCGCGGAGCCGCCTTCCGCCACCAGGTGCGCGGGGGGCCGAGGGGCGGGCCGGGCCCGCGGGGAGCGAGCGGGGGGCTCTGCCGGGGTGTCCTGCGTGATCTTCCCGCGGGGCTCTGGGAACGGCCGGCCAGCGGCAAGGAACTCCCTCTGACGGCCCATGTGCCGGCTCCCAGCAGAGCGGTTCGCTCCCACTCTTTGCTGGACAAGCTCCCATTGCTCCCCAGTCTCGGAAGTCTTGAGGGGCTTGTTCCGTGTCCTCACCGCTGCTGCCTGCCGGAGGTGTCCTGGTGCAGCCCACTGATCCTTTGCTGGGCAGCAGCGTGGCCTGGGAACACTTCCGGCACACCACCTGTGCTGGAGAGGAGCAGTGCAGCTCTTCTCCAGCCTCTGTTGGTCCTGCTTCAGCATCTCGACACGAGGACCACGTGTGCTTGTATCTCGATGGTTTCCCGATCAAGAGAGGAGGTCGGCCTGCTGCTAGTGGCTCTTGAGAGCGGGAATGGAGAGCCGACAGGGGCTCGAGTGCATCCACCTGCGAATGTTACCCTACTGCTCAAAACCACAGCCAGTGCAGTTTATGCAAAGTCAAGCTTTCCTTTGCATTAAACAGGTGTCTAAAAACTGGAGGGATGTTAAATTCAGAGATTCCAGGTAACTTGACTCTCCTGTCTTGAGGTGCTGCTGCAGAGCATTGCTTGGAAGTGTCCTCTAGTACTGCTGTAACTTTTATTGCTCATATTTCCTGTATTTCTGAACTCCGCCAAGATGTAACTAGAAGTGTAACCTTAACATTGTTCATACAGACACTTCCCTGGTAAATAATTCTGCCACTCATTTTCTTTAAACAAGTCCTTTCCTAGTGCTGGCCCTCAGTCAGGTCATGTACCCATGATGGGAGACCCACAGCACGCAGCAGTGCTTGGCTGTCTGGAGGGTGTGCACAGCTCCCTCAGGAGGATTCCTGCACTCCACATCGGGCTGCACTGACTGCCCCATGCTGGTGCAGTGCTGATGTGGTGCAACAGCCCAACCCAGGTTTGTTGGTATTATGTCCCCTGGAGTGGGAGGACCCCCCAGGCCACTGTGATGTGCACATCCCTTGCAGTCACCCTTTGTGTAGCTGCCTTACTGCCATCTGCTCCTCTGGGAAACAAGCTTCTCTGCAAGGAGCCTTCCAAGCCTCATTTCTCCAGAGCAACGTGGGCTGGGAGATGAAGTTGGAAACGTGTAGTGATTTGTCTGTTGTGGATGGGCCCCTGTCCGTAGGTGCCTGTGGAGTTGCAGTGAAAGCTGGCTCATGGCTTGGTATGTCTGGCATCAGAACTGATCTCCTGGGTGTAAGCAGGCAGCTTACCTGGAGGCCTCAGGTGAGATCTCACTGAGATCTGCTGTGGAACAGCTTCTTCTCTCTTTCCTGGCAGAGCCTGTTTCACTGGCTAGCCTATGGTTGGCAGTATGTTTTGGCCCAGTCCATTCCTCTGCTTTTAGGTACAGAGCAGAAGCTGTTCTGCTTCTCAAGCATGCAGCCTTGGCCTAATCCTGTTGCCAGTTTCTGGAACACCAGCAGGTGACAGCACCACTTTATTCTTGCTGTAGCCTACCCCATTCCTCTTCTTTACCGGTGGGAAACTTCTGCCTACTTGGAGTTCTGGTGCTGCTGCTAAAACGTTGAATGTGATTGATCCTTGATGCTCAGGTAGCTCCATCCCAAGACCTCATTTCCTGCTTCTCTTGTGTGTGCAGAACCCTCTCCTGGTTCCTGCTGTTTTCCTAGCACAGGCCCAGAGATAAGGCTCGATAAAGTGATCAGGGGGCAGCTGGAGCCACTGAAGCAGGACTGGTAAAACCCCCCGAACTTTACTTTTTCTTCATGAGGAAGTGATTCAGGCCCTGCTTTTGGACCTGCCCTTGCCCTCCTATTGTAGCAAAACTGGGATCAGTTGGCTCCTCTATTACAGTGAAGCCCAGAGTCAGATATGGCTCGTAACCTTTGGGGAAGGTTGTGGGCAGCTTTTCTCTCCCTAGGCAGATTCAGTGGCTTTCAAAGTCTGCTGGAGAGTGAAGCAACCAGCTGCAGCCGGGGTCAGTGTGTGGAGAGTGAGGGCAGAGGGGCTGTGGGGTGCAGGCGGTGGGTGCGTGGCAGCAGCTTGGGCACCGGACCCTCCCGGCGGGGCAGGGCAGGTCTGGGCGTGGGCAGTCACTGCGTGCTGTCACCGCTGTGCAGATGTGTCCCAGATGTGTCCCTGATGTGTCCCAGATGTGCCGCCGGGAGCGCAGCCGGGCGGCGGCGGCAGAGGGAGCTCGTGCTCCGCGTGTGCGGCGGACAGGGAGGGCCCAGCCCGCGGCCGTCCTGCCCGTGCGGGGCAGCGCCGGGCTCTCGCCGGGCCTTCGTGACAGCAGTCGCGGACAGCGTGTCCCGCACGCGGGTGACAGGGGATCTCTGCAGCCTCTCCTTCCTCCCGGCCAGCGGGAGGTGCCCGGCAGCGAGCCTGGGCCAGCCTCGGCCGACATCGTGCTTGCACAGAGCAGCGGCTCGCCCCGTTTCCTGCCGCTCCAAGCTGTGTGCTGCGACTCCTTGTGCCATCCCGGTCGCTTATTGATTCCATTTCCCGGCCGTAAGACAAACTACGCGTTCGGCTCTCTGCTGATCCAGGTTCCCTGTTAAGATGAGCCCCACGAAGGATTCTGCTGGGGTGGGTGTAACTGGGCTGCCATCATGCCATGCTTGCAGAGACCTGCGAGGAAACCCGACGTGGAAAGGAGGGAAAGTTAAAGGGAAAAGAAATGCAGGTTGTTTTTACCTAGTGAATCTGTAGAAAGGTTCTTTTATCAGTGTGGGACGTATGTTTATAAAACTGTGCTTACACAGGAAGCCCCTAGAACTTTTCTTAATGTCCTCAGCGAACGTGGTCGGATTTAGCTACAGGGATTTACTAAAAGCTGTTACACAAATAAATAACGAAGTACAAAATTAGCAGCAGATCAACAAGCTGTGCTAAAGTCAGCAGTGAGAAGGGAAGAAGCCTTCACAGTCCCAGAGAGGCTGCCTGGCCTGTGCCAGCAAAATTCAGCTGCTCAGGAGTTTGCTTTGCAAAACTACAAAAGGGTGGGCAAAAGACAGGTTTTCCTGTTTTCTTTGGCAGGAGTGGGAAGGCAGATGATGCTGTGTCTGGAGTTTCAGGAGTATTTCTCCCATAACTTTTGTCCACGGGTGCTTGGCGGTGTGCTCACTTCAGAGATGACTGGAATTGCCTTGACATTTTTCCCCTTTCCTATGTACTGTACACACCCCAGGCTGCCTTTGCTGGATGCAGAAGGTGCTGTATTTCTCTTCCATCCCTCTCCAGTCTAGACAGACCCCAAAGCTGTCCTTCCTGAGCTGGGCTGGGAGCAGAGCATTGCGCATCCCCATGCTGGTAGTGCTCAGTTCCATGCACAGGCTGTCAGTGCCTTTGCACTGGAGAGTAGTGATGGTTTGCATGTTTGGTCACCTAGGCTGGCTGCTGTCGTGCTTGGCGTGGCCGCTGTCACCACGATGGCACAGCCGACCACACAGCTCGGCAGGGCCAGGGCGAGGTGCTGCCCAGTGGTAACAGAGTTTCCTCCCCTGCAGCGTCCCGGGGACTGTGCCGTGCTATCCAAAGCCAGGTGTGGCTGCTGATGAGCTCTCCCAATGCGCTTTCCTGGTACACGTTGTTCTGTGTTTTTCCTGCTGTTCTGCTGCAGGCCTTGGCTCCGAGCCCAGCAGCCGGGCCAGCAGCAGCGGGGCCGCCCCGCCGAGGGATGTGCTGGCCACAGAGCCTGCGCAAGGGCTCCTGCGACACCCCCCTGATGGCACGGGCCAGGGGCCAGGCGTGGGTGTTTAGGGTGTCATCACAGGGACTCAGCTGTGCCTGTCCTCCAGTGGTGCCCTTCCCTGGGCTCAGCCATCCTGACCGGTGCCAGGACAGCCCCATCACCTCACCATGTTCAGCATTCTGTGGGTGCTATGAGCACAACCCCACTTCCAGTGAGCTCCTCTCTGCCATGAGACCATGTTAGTCTCGGCAATGTGTTCTGCAAAAAGCTGTGGAAGGAAGAAGCTCCAGACTGCTCACTGCCTCTGTCTCTGCACCAGCCTTGCTGGGCATCAAAGCAGCCCCTTGTGCACCCCCTGGAGAGGATGGTCATTGCACCAGCACAGGTTACAGAGCTACCTTCTCCTCTGAAGCATTTGGCTTGGTTTAGGTTTTCTTTTAATTTAAAAAAACCTTTAAAAAAACTTAAAAAGCAAGTGCTCTATCCTGCATGTTTTAAGTGTATAGTGCAGGGCCACTTGTTCTTAAGCAGATGAAGTTTTGGTTGGGAAAAGAAGTGAAACCATAGAACCATGGAAATAGTTTAGTTTGAGCAGGACCTACAAAGATTGTGATTTGAGTTCCCTGCTGAAGGCAGGGCCAGCTTGTGGAAGTGTCTTGGTGTCCCTCAAACAAAGGGGATAGGTTCCCCTATCCAAAATTCAAGTACTGCTACAATGTCATGTCCTCGCTGGACTTCAGTTCCAGCGGGGCTTTTCCTGCTTTCCCTGACCTGAAGAAGGCGGCACGACCTCGAGTCTCCACACTCAACTTCCTGCACTCCCCCTTATCTGCACCAGGGTCATGTCCCTCGTCTGTCTTAATTATCCTGAAAATCCCTCTCATTATCTTGTGTGATTCAGTGACCTGTATCCTTCTGTGGGTATAATGAGCTGCATGAATGTTCCTGTTCATTGGACTTTGACCAAAATAAATTATAAGCTTGTAAAATTTCAGTAGCTGACAAGGTGCATTTGGGGTTGCTCCTGTTTCTGGGACATAGCCACAGCTGGCACAGGCGTGCCAGGGCCCGTGCTGCTGCATGGGCTCCTGCAGGGCTGAGGGCTGCAGAGCAGTGCTGGCTAAGCACCAGCAAAGCTCCAGCACAGGCAGGCTGAGATCCATCTACAGAAGTTGCTCAGCTCTGCCACAGCTCCTGATGTTTGGATTTTCATCAGCGTGCTGCAGCATGTCCTCCCTTTCTCCCTGCAGCCCCGCCGGGACGTGCTGCAGAGCTTGCCTCCATGCCGGGCTGAGGAGCAGGAAATCCGGGCTGCATCCCTGGCCCTGTCACAGCCCGCCTCTCCAGCAGGGAGCCAGCCTTGCTCCTCAGGATGAGTGACGTGGTCTGGCTTGGCTCTAAATGGCAGGATACCAGAGCCTGGAGCAAACTGTCGCCTCTTCTGATGGACTCCATATGGGAGACCAGATATGCGCTTCCATCAGGCAGTGGGAACAGACCAGAGAAACAGTCCAAAACATGGAGCACACTTGGTTGTGTGAGGGGATTCAAGGCCCTGCCCACCTCACAGTTACAAAATGGCTGTAAAAGTCCTTCTCTCCTTTCCCTGCACTTGACTGGTTCTTGCGTCAAGAGGATGCAGCCAGGCCCCTTTGTGCAGCTGCAGTGCCACCAGCACTATTTGTGCTTTACCAACCTCACCCCGAGCTGGTGGAGGCTGAGCAAAGGCTGCTGGAGCTGTGCCTGTCCCCAGAAGCGGCGGCTGAGTGGTGTTTCTGGTGTCTCTGCCAGGTAATAGTCCATGATGTGAATGAGCTGACAGAAAAGCTGTTTCCCATCGTTGAGGCCATGCAGAAACACTTCAGCGCTGGATCGGGGACCTACTACAGCGACTCCATCTTCTTCCTGTCGGTTGCAATGCATCGCATCATGCCCAAAGGTAGGTCTCTGCTGTGCTGCCTCCAGCAACACAGGCTCTCTTTCTCTTCTGCACAGAGATGTAATCTGGTGCTATTTGAAATACAAAGTTAATAAACTTTTGGGGTGGACTTCCAGGATTCTGCTCCTTCCTGCAGAGTGATGGACCCATCTGTCCAAGACCACATCCAGGTCTCCACTGGCATGAGTGAAAGGAGGTTCTCCTTGTCACATGGCAGCTGGCCCTGCCTTTATGCCCTGGGATGGTAGGAGAGGTAAGACAGGAGCAAGCAGGCCTGTCCTGTGTGTGTTTACAGCCCTCTTCCCCTTGGGGTGCCAGTAGAAAGATGTGCTGTGTGTCTGTGGCGTAGCTGAGCACTCTTGAGCATCAGCAGAGAGCACTTGTGGAGTCTTTCCTCTTGGCTTTAGGGAGCTTTTGGAAAGCTTTGCTGATTAGCAGCCACTGATCACTTACGTTTCCTTATTGTGCCTCTGCTGTTATCAAGTGCAGAAACAACAAGAACTCTGCAGGAAAACAAGGCAGCTGGCAGAAGGGGTTTGGCTCAGCTGATGCCGTTTTCTTCCCCTGGCTGTGTGCAGTTGCCTCTTGTGGAACCAGCATGCTGTCAAGTCTTCGGCAGCATAAGTAGGGTATTGTTTCCTTGGGCTCCAAACCCCTTCACTGGAGCTCCTGCAGCCCTGCTTGTGCGTTCCCAGTTCTGGTCTCCAGGCTCTCCCTGTCAGCTGCCTCACTGGCCTGACACACCTGTGATGGCAGCATCCCTTCCTCGGCTGGTCACGTGTCCCCCCTGGGCATGGCAGGCTGCGGGTGGCAGTGGTGGCAAGGAGCCCCAGGACCCTGCCTGGCCTTACCCCTGCCCCAGGAGGAGGTGACCAGCCTCTCAGAGGTGTTTGTGGATATTATACAGTGGTTCCCACATGTGCATGTTCCCAGGGCTGGCACCGCCAGCACCAGCAGCTTCCTTGGCATCTGGAGCCTCTGCCCAGCTGTAATAGTGCCTGCAGACTTCTGCCATGGGTCTCAGGTGCACTCTTGCTGAGATGTGAGCAGATACACCTCCCCTGTGCCTCACTGAGTCCTGTCCCAGTTTGGCTCTACCCAGGAGCTCCTACCTCAGCTCTGCTTCGTTAGGCTTCTTCTGTCTTTTGTGGACTTGTCCCTGTCCTCCTGGCATGGCCATCCCACACCAGCTCATTAAACAGTGGAGCAGTGGTGGCCACCAAGCTCACTGACCATTACTCTGTGGGCTCCAGCAAATGTGCTGTACTTGGCTCTCCCTCAGACTTGGGTAATTTTGTGTGTGTCTGGTGCTGTCTGCACTGTGAACACTTTGAAGTACACTGCATACAAATGATGGTATTAATGCTGGCTAATTCACTCCTCCTGATTCTCTACTCTGTCTTTACTGTGTGCTAAAGATATCCCAGTCGTGCTGCCTGCCAGTAAGAAGCTGCTCAGTCTGAAATGCCTTTTCTCAGTTCATCAACCCATGAGGTGTCTCATCTCTTGGAAACCTTGTTTGCTCTCCCTCTTCCTGACAGGGCTTTCAATGGTCTGTTCGGGGCACAGGATGTTTAAAGAGACATTTTTACAGTTTCATGAGTTTAGTTTTTGTTTCAGAAGCTGCTAGTAAAGCTGATTTATATTTCCCTTGCGAGGGAGGTCAGGTTTACTGTGCTGGGTGCCTGGTGATTTATGGGGCTGGCAGGGCTCACCAGCCCCTCCCTGTGCAGCCAGCACCAAAGAGGAGGCATCAGGAAAGACTTCAGCTCTGCTGCCCACTCGTAGGCTTGCAGGTGATGTGAGAATGGCACTGGGCTCCTTCTGCCCTCCTGACTCTGACAAGCTAGTATCTACTGGTCTGAAGAAGCCACTTTGCTAAGCTGGAGGAGAAAGGACCAAACCTCATTTTTCAGGCAGTATTAGCATTTTTCCTGGTGCATTTCTTCGCCATTTCTTCTGCCTTGAGTGCTGTGTTCTGCCCTGAGTGCTGTGTCTTTCTGTGTACCTCTCCTAGCACATCTGGCTCCATAGCATTAGCACCACTTTTTTGTGGAATCCAGATTTGATTGCAAGCTTGAGCATCCTCTAGCAGAAGTGAAGGTCCTGATCTGAATATTAAACTCTCTGGTGTGTTCATTTGCATTTGCATTAATCAGTCTATAGGTTTTTTTCAGTAGCAAGCAACCTTTGTACTAAAATTCCTGGCTTTAGTTTACCAAATATATCATTTTTTGAAGGGAGGCATTTCCTCAGTATCACGATTTAGTGATTTGTTTGGAGCCCATGGATTGTGATGGGGCACTGACTTTGCAGACCAATGGCACTCAAAACTGAACACCAGGTTATTTTTATTTTTTTAGGGACTTTTGTGGGACATGTGCTGGCTGCATGCACATTGCACTGAGGGTAAATGGGGTTTGCCTATCGGCTGCTCTGTCGTTCACTGTTCCTTGGGATCTTTGCCCAAAAAACTTCAGATCTAAAACCTGCAGCTGCCAAGTTATAATATAACAGCTTCTTAGTTGGTGTAAATCATGGAACACTCTTGCCTTAAATGTCTTACATCAGTGGAGTTAATCTGATTTAAACCAGCTGGGGAGTTGGAATGCAGCATGCAGAAGTGCAGACTGCATAACTCTTGTCTGTGCTCGAGGCTCATAAATTCCGTTTTAATGTGGTGTGGCCAGGCCTGGGGAGCTGGAGCAGAACTTGATCCATCAGAATGGTTCTGCAAGGGAGAAGTGATGGGAAAGTTACACAGACAGGACAAGCAGGTTCAGGCTGAGAAGGAGCTGCCAGGATGAGGACAATGCCAGCATGAAATGGTCTTGAGACTTGCAGAGCAGTGCAAGGAGGAGGAGGAGGAGGAGGAGGGAGGACAAGGACCTTTTCACTTTCCTTTTCAGTATGCCCATCCAGAGGGGACCTCTCCCTTCCTGACTGGCTTTGATCCTTCTATCACTTGTCATTTTAGTTGTGTAATTTCAGGGGGCCCAGCAAGCTTTTTATCACCCTTCTACAGACACATGAAGGAGAAATATCTGGGCAGGTCTGCCTGGCAGGCAAAGTCTGGGGACAGACTCCTGGTGTCACAAGCAAGGACAGCCTGGGAAAGCTGGGAACTCCCCAGGGAATTCTTGCCCCCCCTTCTTGGCCCAAGTCAGGGAGTTTTCAGGAAAAGATTGTTTAACAAGTGGTCATCTCAAGAGCTGGTGGGCCAAGGGAGAGCCAGCAGCATCCAGCAGCTTGGGTGGAGCTTTAAAAACTTCCATTTGGTGTTCAACTCCATTGGTGTTGCTGATGGTGCTGCAGCAGGACGGCCCTGTGGGAGAATAAGGAGCAGAGGCAAAATGAGACATGACACAGAAGCAGCTTTATGGCTTATCTCTGCCAGCATAGACAGATGAGTGGAGTCCATTAGCTCAGGGGAGGCTCTGAAACCCGGCTGAAGGTACCATGCTTCACAGGGAGTGAGGGTATTTAGCAAAACTTGACTGAAGATAGTGTTTGACAAATTGGAGGCAGCAGGGTTTCCTGGCTGGTACAAACAGCTGGCTGTCTGCATGGGGAATAGCAGCATCTCTGGGTGTGGTGACCTCCCCCCAGCAGCATGTGTGGGAGTTCTCAGGGTTTCTCTCTCACTGTCCAGCCCAGCCTGAAGGCAGAAGCTAATGAAGGGTGCCAAGATGAGCACAGGCTGCAAAGAGGCCCTGGACTCTGCTGGGTGTGAGGTTCGCCCTCATGCAGCATGCTGCATCTTCCAGGTGCTGAGGATGCACCTGGGTACTTGCTGCCTGAAAAATCAGGAGCTTGTTCTGCAGGTGCATTTGGTAAGGCTGTTCATCGGAGGCTTGTAGGGGAGCTCAGCAGCAGTGGGAGAAGTGGGTAAGTTTCTGTGTGACAGAACAAAGATGTGGAGCTATGAGGAAGGAGAACAGAGTGGAACTGATCATTATGTATTGCTGAAATTTATGGCATATCAGCATGGCCTGTTGGTAAAAAATGAAAGAGGTTTACAGAGTGCAGTGGCTTCTGTGTGAGTCAAGCCTGAGTGACTGGGACCCTGCAGTCTGGGAGGGGACTGGCCAAGGGGGTTATGGTGTGGTCCATGAAGCCATGAGCCACACAAGGCAGAAGTTTGTACAAGTACTGAGAGACATCGAAGTTGGTGAGAAGGGTGTTCAGAGCAGAGTGTGGTGATCTGCAGAGCTCCTTGCTGCAGGATGTGCAGGATGTTGTAGGTACTGGGCTGCCTCATGGATGAGGGAATCATGGCTGGCTGCTGTGTGATGGACAGCAAGGCTCGGTGTGTCCTGGAGCTGCCGGCTCTGCAGGAGCACGGTGGGAGGGACACAGCTGTGGGCGGTGGGGGGAAGCAGGGGTGGCTCCCATGGCTGAATAAGCAGCTCTGTGTCTGGGGAAGTGACTGCCAGCAGAGAGCTGTGCCTTTGGCTTCATAGCAGGTGTCCAGACAGTGCCTGTGACACATCAGGATCGATGGGAAGTCCAGTGGTCTCCCTGGCCTCAGACTCTGAACGGGGCAATTTCTCCAGTCCATTATCAACAGCTGTACTGGTTGTTAAGCGTGGACCAGATTATAATGATGTTTGTCCAAGCAGCCTGATAATGACCAAGCCCCAGTCACTTGGGGTTTGGTGCTGCTTGCAGCAGGATCCAGCTGCTGCCTCCGGCTTGGTCTCCCACGAAACTGGTATCAGCCTTTGTCTGCTCTGGGAGTACCAGCCTGGAGACAGAGGCCTCTGTGAACATCAGCTTATGCCTTTCCCACCAAGCAGAGCTGCAGGGAAGGCAAAGGCCAGCCAGGAGACGTGTTGGAGCAGGCACTGAGCTGTGCTCTGCTTTCTCAGGGCACTTTGCCTGTGCTGAGGCCGGGCACCTGGAGCACTCCTGCTGCTGGCTGTGAAGGTGGAGAGCCTGGGAGCTGGGGGAAGGGGTTAAGCACAGAGGTACCAGAAAACAGTCTGTGTACTGGAATAATGCCTTCACAAGTCTTCTGCTGGTGTCCTGGAAAAGCCCACAGGCAGCATCCTGAAGACATTGTTGATTGCTTTTGTAGGGATGTGTGCATGAGATTCGACTTTGCATCTGCACTGTTTGAATCCACAGCACAGGATTGCTCAGGTCAGACTCTGTTTGCCCATGGGGTGCCAGGTGTGACGTGTCCCCTCAACAGCACCCATGTGTGGAGCTGCACTGCGCACATCCTGTGTCACACAGGGCATCAGAGGTCTCTGAGGTGGAGCCTGGCAGAGGGAGATGGGGAGGCATCACTCCCCCTTCTTCTTCCTGTCAGCTGCAGAGCAATTCCTGGAGCACAGGGCTGCCCACAGAACTCAGCAAATCACTGTAATAATTGTAATAAGTGAGCATTTTGAAAGTGCGTCACTCCTGATCCTTTCCTGCTGGCTGAGCATTGCCATCATTGCTGAGCCCCACCACATCAGGGAATGCAGAGATGCAGCTGTTGGGAGAGGGCTGGGAGGAGAGTGCCCATGTCCCAGATACTCCAGGCTTGACTGTGTGCTACCAACGGGGAGATGTTGGGAAAGGCACAGAAAATTGGGATCTATGGTGGAGTCATGGGAGTTGGTCCCAGAGCCACGTGCTCCCAAACCACAGTTCCCAAGGGATGCTGTAGTAGCTGAAGGGGCTGCTTTCTGGCAAAAATGTTTCCGTCTTTACAGGGATGGAGGGAGTGTTAATAGTTTCTGATGTGCTCTCATAACCTCCCTTCCTGCTTCATGCCGCAAGCATGTGAAAAACATTCAGATTCCCTTCCTGGCCTGTCTCTGGGCTGCATGCACTTATGTCAGATCCTGTGATGGGAAGGGAAGAAGCTGGAGTGATCAATTTGTGAGCAATAGGGAGAGCAGTGCCAGCCATTGTTCCTTGCTGGGGTGAGCCTGTTGTGCTGGGAGAGTTGTTTTCGTGATGCTTTTCAGGAGCAGGCAACAGCAGACCTCTGAAAAAGCCCACCCCAGGTAAACACCAGAGGCTGTGGCCTTGTAGAGGGACTCACATTTGCTGAGATGAGCTACTAACCCCATCTGGCTGCCTGTGGGACGTGCCTCTCTGGGCAGGAGGGCACCTTAGCCCCAGCCCTGGTGTGGAGGAGGCGTCAGGAAGGGCTGCTGTGAGGAGGGGGATGCGGCTGCTGCTGTGCAAGTGCCTGGAAGCCCCCTGGGTGCTGCATCACAGCACAGACCCCTTCCCTGTGGCACTGCTGCCTCTGGGGCCAGCGTGGCCCTCAGCCCCCGGGGTAGTGTCACTTCTCATCATTTCCACTGCCTGCCCCTTGCCGCAGTGCCACCATCGATTATTTTTGGATGTCCTAGATCTGTCAGGCCAGGGCTGGCTGCTTCCCCCGCCCTCAACAGAGCAGCAGGGTCTCATCACCCGGTGCTGTGGTGGGTGCTGCCCTCCTCTGTCCCCAGCCTGACCAGCTGCCCCATCCCCAGAGGGCTGGAAGCTGCTGGGGGCCACCCAGCATTGATGGAAGGGCTGCTTTCCCCCACAGCCTCTCCCTTCTCTGCCATAGCTCATTAGAGCTTAGCAGGAAGAAACAAGGACAAAATCTGCCTGCAGCCCTTTCCCCCAGTGTGTGCAGTTAACTGGGATGTGAGCCCAAAAAATTTATTTTCCTGTACGTCTTTTTGGTTTCCCTTTCCATCTCACCTGCTCATTACTTCACAGCTTTCCATCCACTCTTTAATTTATAGCAACCTGGAATCAAACCTTATTTTGTCTGATTAAAAGGTTTCCTGCTGCTCTTCCTCCAGCTCCAAAAAGTGTTTTCACACTCCTCCCCCAGCAGTAGCATATATTAAATAGAAGGCAAACAACATTTTCAACTCCATCCTGAAACCTATTGTGTGCTTAGCAGTGTCACTGCCTCGGAGTCCAGTTAAGAGCCAAGGTGTTGAGTACTGCTAAATATTAGTCCCTCAGACCTTGATGGATTACAAGGAGACACTTGGATGCACAGGAAAAATTAATTTCCTGGAACAAAACACATTCATCTCCTGCTGAGTCTTCCCCTTCCCTCAGGAGATGTCTGCAGGGTGTGGAGCGAGGCGATCAAAGTGATGCCGCTGTCAATACCTGGGAACATTGCTGCTGCTCCAGACCCCTGAGCTCACCCAGGTGCCTGCCCTGCGTGGGTGGTAGCAATGATTTGTCATCTATGTCTGGCAGATAGCCTAATTTTTTAATTAGCTGATAGGCTGATTAGGTGCTGTGATGCAGCCACTGCTCTGCTCTGCTCTGCTGGGTGCCTCCTAATCAGTGCTGCAGAAACCTGGTTAGCAGCCGGGCTGCTGGGGCACATCGTCTGCTGCACTTCCCTGGAACTCTGTGTTCAGAGAGGGAGGCTGTTCGATGGGGAGGTGGCTGCTGGGCTGTCCCAAGGAGCAGAGGGGACCCTTGGCTGCATGGCAGACGGGAGGACTAGTGTTGAAGCACGCAGCTGGAAGGTAAGCTGCACTGCACCTTGGCAAGCTCTGCTGGGGCAGGGCTTTGTGGCATCATCTTCTCTTGGGAGGGTGGGCTCTGGAGCAGCACCATGTCCTGGGAAGGGGGACTGCAGTCCCCCCCCAGTTGGCAGCACGCTGGCAGTGAGCTCTGAAGAGTGTGTCACGCTTGCACACGTGCATGTGTGCCCCTGCCTTGGCTGCTTCCTTTGGGCGAGGCTCTCCAGTGCTGCCGAGGTCAGCTGGGCAGGCAGCAGTGATTAATCCTGGGCACAGAGGGGAGGCTGTGTGTGGAGAAAACAAGGCCTGGCCAGGGGAGCACACAGCCAGAGAGGAAGCTGCTCACAACCCTGCTGACAGCAGCAGGGAGAGCAGCCAGGGGCAGCTGCCAGTGCGGGGGGTGAGCCAAACCCAGGGAGGCTCTAATGAAGGGCAGGATGGAGAACCCAGCATGTTTGTGTAAATAAACTGTGTGCCTCCACACAGGGCTTGTTGAGGTGCTGGCATCCCTGCCTGGCAGTGCAGCTGTTCTCGTGCCCTGCTCCCTGCTGCAGCTGAAGTTTTTGGGGACAGCTGGCTGCTGCTGCTGGGCAGCACCCTCTGGGTTGCACAGGGACCTCTGGAGCCTGTCACCCACTCTGCATCCATGCTTGGCCGTGGTGCTGGCTGTGGGAGTGGAGTTTTTCTTGGCCACACATCTCCTGAGCCAGTGAGGGCGGAGGATCCTGGTTTCACAGCCAGCACGGGTAGCTTTGTGGATCCGTGTGTTGCTCCTGCAGGCACACAGCCCGCTGAAGCTGGCAGCTGCTGCTTGCTCCAGGAGGTTTATTGCCCAGGGCAGCCATCTAAAAGTCACTGCTGGTCCTTCACAGCTTCTTCTTTCCTTGGGATCTTGTCCTGTCATGATGGGGACAGCTAAAAAAACCTGACTAAAAAAACATTGCTCAAAGCGATTCAGAGAGGTGGAGGGGAAGCTGTCCAGGTGTGCCCAGCATTGGTAGACCAGCAGACCTGAGATCCCCAGCCCTTCTGACTCTAAATCAGAGAGCTTTAGTTGCTTGGCTCTCTTCCTTCTGATGGTCCCAGTCAAGCAGCAAAATGAACAGCCACCCCCTGGCCCTTCCCCACAGCCCTGTGCAGCCCCACAACACCCAGAGCTGCAGCCAGCAGGGGACACTCCCGTCACTTGGCTGCACTGTGTCACCCATGCTGGCTGCAGCTGCTGTTGGCCCTGCTGAAGGTTCTCTGAGCTGCTCTGCCTCCAGCAGTTCCCTGTCCCAGCCATCACCCATCCTGAAGAGTGGAGTGGGGTCTTGCCTCCCCGTGCTGCAGGACTGGCATGTTCTGGCTCCATGGGAAAAGGCAAAGTGGTGTGCCTGGGTCACACAGCTGGCTTGGCAATCCCAGCAGTGCCCTTGTTGATCTCACCTCTTAAAGTGCCTCTGGCCTTAAAAGTCACTGCTGTGATGTAGAGGAGGTGTGGGGAGGTCAAGGGGCTCCCACCTGATGTGTGCCAAGTGCCTGGCTAACAGTTCGACTTGATGATCTCAAAGGTCTTTTCCAGTCTAAGTAATTCCATGGTTCTGTGTTGGAGGAGTCTCTCCTCTTTGACATGAAACATCAGAATGCTTAAGTCCTTAAAAACAGGTCTGTTGAGACAGGTGGAGGTGCCAGTGGAGAGGATGGTGGGAGCAGAACCAAACTACCACCAGCCTTGGTGACAGGTGTTTGCCTTAGGAGTGTGTGTGAGATTTGGGCACAGTGCAGCCTGGTGGGGTGGTGTCCTGTCCCCTCCTGCCATCCCACTGTTGCTTGCAGCATCTCCTTTGCCACACCAGCTGCAGGCAGGAATTTTTCCTGTGAGGAGGCTGAGCTTGTGCTAACATGAGCCTCTCAGTGGGCTGGAGAGTTACAGCACTTCCAGTATTTCGATTCTTGCTTCTACTCTACATCTATTAAACCGCTGCTCAATTATCAATGATTTAGACTGCAATGTTTGCTGGACAGCTTCTGCCCTTCGTGCTGTGATTGCAGCTCTCCTTTTCACTATTAAGTTCCTGGACACAACTCTTTTCCCCTCTCCACTGCCAGTGGCGGGATGCTGCTCCAGATCTGGTGTGGTTTGTATGGAAGTGGAGGGCTTGGAGCCAAGGCCAGCACTTAGACCCCAGCCCTGCTCCTGCTGTCTGGGCTCAGCTTTGCCAGGGAGCAACCTTTGTACAGAGAAAATTGTTGGGATGAGCTTAAATGACTTTGGCTGCAGAACAGCCTGTGCTGCTCTCTGCAGGCTCCTGCCTTTGCATCTCCTCTTCACCTGACCCTCCATCCATTGTCCTGTAGTTACAAACCCACTATTTACATTTGTTAGAGTCCATCCTCTCATCTCAGGTTTGGGCAAAGTAGTCCTTTTCTATGGGCAGGCTCATGGCTGCCCATCCATAGGCTGCTCTCAACAATGGCAGCAGGTCCTAAAGGGCTGGAGGGGTAAGAGCTGCTGCTGATTGCTCACTGCATGACATGCCCAGATCTCTGGCTAGGTCTACCAAAGCAGCTCACCTCCTCCCTGTGCCCCTGCTGCCATTCATGATCCTACCTGGCATTTCTGGGAAGAGCAATTTCATAGACTCTTACAATGGTTTGGGTTGGAAGGGACCCTAAAGTTCATCTGTGTCCAGCCCCCCTGCCATGGACAGGTGTGTCACCCACTAGATCAGGTTGCTCATTTTGCCCAAATTTGCTCCTATGTGTTGTTCCAATGGTGAGGTAGCCTGGTTCACTGCACACCTGCTCTATCCCTCCTGTGCCATGGGGCAGTTTTTGGGCTCCATGCTTCCTGGGAAGGGCTGTTAGACTTGCTTCAGAAGCTGCCCTCTGCCACAAGGGCTCCTGGATGCCTTTCAGAGCATGCAGACAACCTGCTGTGCCCCTCAGCACACCAAAGGGGTGTCTGTCTGTGTGCTGTCATAGCCCCACTAGGTCCTGATAAAGAATTTGGGGCAGCAGGGCACAGGGACATGGCCTCAGCCTACCTCTGCCCCCTCAGTGGATGAGGCATCTCTGGAACTGGCCTTTTTCCTCTGGACAGTGGTGGGGGGAGGTTTTGAGCCAAGCCTGGAGCACAGCCCTGCTGTAGCTGCTGATACAAGGCTGCAGTAAAAGATTACGAGTTTTAAATGGGGCCAACCTGTGCTGTAAAGCTGTCACTGCTAATGGAGACCATCTCTGCTCTGAGTGCCACAGCTCCCCTTTCCATGCCGTGGCTGGAAGAGCTAGACCTGAGCAGAGTGGATGTTTGTACACAGTATGGCAAAGTTAGAAAACTCACTGCTGAGCAGAACACTCAGCCTTTTCCCACATTTCCAGCTGGATCCCTCTGAGCAGCCTGTGCCTAAGAGAGCACGCGATTCCTCTACCCCCACATGGCAGCCAGGAGAAAGCGCTTGGTAGAAGGGTGAAAGAGCATGATACATCATAAATATTAGTGCCTGGCCCCTTGCCAGTCCCAGGCAGAGAAATCATCTCAGCCATTAATCTGTGCGTGCAAGCTGCATCTGGCAAAGTGATGCTTAACGTCACCCATGCTCACTTATGTCTCAGTGCTGCAGTTCATGCTTGCTTTAACGATTTTTTTTTTTTTAATTTCAAAAAACTAAAACAAGAAGAGAAAAAAGTACTTGGTGCTTTCTGGGTCTACTTTCTTACTGAGTGTTTCCTGGGGGAAGCACGGGGCACAGCATGGGACCAGTGTGCAGGGGTGAGCCAAACATGGGAAGCCTGTGATGAAGGGCAGGATGGAGAGCCCAGGGTGTTTGTGTAAACAAGCCCTGTGTGTCTCCATGCTGGGCTTCTTGTGGTGCTGGCATCCCTGCCTGGCACTGCAGCTGTGCTCGTGCCCTGCTCCCTGCTCAGCCGAGGCTTCTGGGCACAGCTGGCTCTGGGCTGCACTGGGACCCTCCAGAGCCTCTCACCCATTGAGGTGCTGGGGTAGGCTGGGTTGGGATTGGAGCTTCCTCCAAGCTCAGCTTTCATTCTTTGCTGTGATTAATTGCAGTTGGTGTTCATCTGTAATTTTCGAGAACAATCGGATGACGTGCCTCGCAGTTGATTTAATTGAAACCTGATGAGGCGTCATACGGCTGCTGTGCACCAGGGTGAGTTGTGCTGGGATGGCCCTGGGAATCCCAGCCCCTCTTCCCAGCCTCAGCAGTATCTTGTAGGGCTCAGGCTCCCCCCATTTCTCTGGAGCTGAGCTTGTGCTGTAAGTCCAAGGTCTTCTTGTCCTGGAGTTTTGTGATCAGTCTGGGAATTCTCAAGTGCCAAGAGTGTTTAGGATTTGGGTATTTGCCCCACTGTCATTTGGGGGAGGTTTGGTACATTTGGGATACATGTCTTGTTCCTCATTGCAGAAGTCCACTGCTCTGCTGATTCATATGCTTGAGTTGCACTGGCCATTTCTGAGGCAGTTCAGAAGGCTGGGGGAAATTGCTTTCAGGTCAAGACCTGCTTTTGCCTGTGGTGAATTACTGTTCCTGGGGTTTAAATCTTTGCAAATAGAGGATTATAGTGATGGTAAATACTAGGTAGACCTAAGGATTGCTGTACTGATGGCTGAAGGGAGCATGGCCTTTCCCTTTAGCAGATAGAGCGTGATGGATGTTAAGAAAATAAATTGAGATACAGCCCAAGTTGCAGCTTAGATACTATTTCTCCTTGATTTATATTTCTGCTTGGGTGCTTTACAGTGTAAGCAGTATTTCTTGCTTAACCTCACAGGGCCTTTTTGTTCTTAAATGAGGACAACGTGGTAGGTATGACCAATTGCCAAGAGTCCCAGATTAGTGCAAGATCTGCAAAAAATTCAGAGCTGCTGTACAGCCCAGCATCTGCCTGAAACACAAACACCAAGCAATGAACACTTTTGAGAATGCAAAGCTGCACTCCTGTGCTGGGGGATAACTGCTGATGCCTGGCTGCTCTCGGTGCCTCTGGGTCTCTAGTCCTGATGGTGGCTTTGGGGGCTGAAAACAGAGCAATTGCCTCCTGCTCTCAGCAGCCAGGAGTAGCCAGCAGCCTGTCCCAGGCATGACAGGGTGAGGGGATGAGGAACCATGGTGGTGGGAAGGCTGGAGCGTGAGCACTGCCCCAGCAACCCCAGCCTGATGGGATGCCCTGCCTGTAAGCAGCAGAAGGTGAGGGCAGGCAGGGCTTGTCCTCCTGCCTGCAGGTACCGGGCAGGAGGAAGGATGAAGGCTTGGTTTGCTAATTGCTCTGGAAGTGGTGGTGACAGGCAGGTCTAGCCTGCAGGGAGCTGTAAGGGCACCTGTGCATGATGAGTGGGACCAAAACAGGTTGACACAGCCTTACAATCCAATTAGTGCCGAGTGCTAAGCAACCTGGCCAATTTGCTCTTGGCTTTTATAACACGTATAAATAGCAGGGGCATTACATAATGCCCTGGGGATGGCTCTACTCGCAGTCCCTGAGAAGGGCTGAGCTGGCCTGGCCAGATGATGACCGTGGCTTTGCCCATGGCTGGGGGATCCCATCTGATGGCCTGATCTCTTGTGGTGTTTGCACTTGCTGCATTGCACTTGGCCTGCTGCAATCCATGCTGCATCCCCAGATCTGCCTGGGACGAGCAGTCTTGACAAGGCACATCTCCTGCACACAGTCTCAGGCAGCATCTCCATCATTCAGTCCTGTGTGCTGCAGAGGAGACTGGGACAAATTCAGGCAGGGGCCTGACCCTGTTAATAAGCCCAGGCCCAGCCTTGAGAATGATGTCCTCCAGCCTCTCCTTGCTCTTGATGTCTCTGCAAGTGGAAGATGCTTCCATGTCTTCACAATCCCCCTTGCCTCTGAGAGGCAATAATAAAGTCTTCCAGGCTGCTGCAGATCACCAACAGTCCTGGGCAGGCGGAGGGCTGTAATCTCTGTAATCTCTTCCTCAGGGAACCCCCTGGCAACCTGCTGGGAGCTAATAGGTTTGTGCAGGTGATACTGGAGGTGTCATGTGGCAGTCTGATGCTGTCTGTGATGGGAATTGCTTTGGTATGTCGGGCCAGGGATGGATGCTGTCTGGGCTGGAGGTGGGAAACGCTCATGGAATTGGTGGCAGAAAATAAACATGGGATTTTTTGTGGCTGGCATTGCAGAAGCACTTCCAGAAAGGGAGAGAGGCTGGGTTGAAGCTACCTCTTTTGTCAATTATATGGAAAACCAGTCTTCTGTAAGGAAGGAGGGAGTGGATAGAAGCAGGGGATCACCAGAAGTTATTTCTGAAGTAAATACACACTGGTAAATGCTTCATGATGGTTAAAGTTTGTTTGCTTCATGCAGAGGTTGCAGCTGGATTGTGTTTGCTCTGAGTTGGTTGAGTCTTGCCCATGGAGCAGACTGCACCAAGTCCTCATTGGGTGCAGTTCCTCCAGTAGCTGCTGATAATTACTGGTTACAGTTTTGTCTTATATTGCTGACTTTTCCTCTTTGTGCTTTCAGAAATAACACAGATCATCCAGGTAGACTTGGATCTGAAGTACAAGACCAACATCCGAGACCTGTTTGATGAATTTGACAACTTCCCAGAAGGAGCAGTCATTGGGATTGCCAGGGAAATGCAGCCAGTGTACAGGTACAGCCCCCTCCCCGTGGGGAGCAGGGAGTGGGCAGTGGGTGGCTGGTGGCTTCTCTTCAACTCAGGTTGCCCTAGGAAAAAACCTAGGGAGCAGTGGTCTCCCTGCTTTCATCCCTGCAGGAGGGTTTAATCTGAAACTTGTAAATCAGTATGAGCAAAGTGTCCAGTGTTGCTGTGGATTGCTTGCTTGTTCTCACACACCATCACAAGGCTTCCAGAGCTGAATTCCTGATCATTGGCTCCAAAATCCATGCCTGGACTGTAGTACATCTACAGGCATGTTTGCCCAGCTATGCCTGCTGAGGTGCTGTGATTGTTTGTGTGTTGATGCTCAGAAGTTTTGGCAGAGAGTATTGCAGAGAGCAGGAGTTGAGTTTGAGCAACAATGAGGTTCTGGGTCCCTGGAGTGCCAGTGCACTTTCTGCCTCCCCCAGGGAAGGCTGAATGGGCAATTCTTGGTAACCTGGGCTTGCAAACATGAGGGTGGCCTCATGGTCCCTTGTTCTTCAGACCCTTGGTCCACCAGCCCCTGCCGACTGGTGGAAACCACTCACCAAAGGGTGGCCCAGTCCTTCCCACTCATGGACCACTGATGGGATTCAGGAACATGGATACTTCCAGGTGCTTAGAGAAATTGGTTTGGTTTAGCCTGCATTGTTCCACGGATGGATCTCAGGTTTTCTTTCAGTCCAGGTAAATCAGATAATCCTCCCAGGATGCCTTAATGGATCTCAGCAGAGCTGAGTTTGAGCATTTGAGATGGCTTGGCTAGATTTGCTAATCCTAATGGAAAAGTTCTTGGAGAAAGATAAAAAGGTCTGAGAGGTCTGTATGTCTTTTCCTGCCATACTGGAAGCCTACTTCCCTCCTGCACCTCCTAAGACATGACCAGTAGCACTCTTGGGAAAAGATGAGCCGCAAAGATCTGGACCAGCCTTTCTTGCTGCTTGTGCATCCAGATGGAAAGAGGGTAGAGACAGAAGTTCTTCAACAGGGGATTGATGGTTGTTAATCATCACCAATTGCTTCCTGGAAGCCTAAGCCATATGAGAGCATGTGGTTGCTCAAACTACAGAAGTCACCACTATTCCTGAGCTGGAAAAAGACATCTCTCTGTCTGTGACATAAGTGTTGCCTCTCTCCTGATTTGTACTCTTGGCAGAGAGAGCTGGGACTAGAGGAACACGGATGCTGAGGTCTTGTCTCTATAGGGTGGCACCGTGCTCAGAGAGTAGAGGGCTCCTGTATCTGCTTTGGGTGTCCTGACAGGATTTTGGTGCCCAGAATGGTAAATCCAGCCCTAGTTAATCACATCCAATTGTTAGAGCTTAAAGGGGGATGGAGGCAAGAGCTGCAGCCAAGAGCGGCCACGGGGCTGTGGGACTGTGGCCTCGGTCAGCCCGGCAGGGCAGGTCCCCGTCATTAGCCTGGAACAGGGTAAATCGAGCGTTTGTTCGCTGCAATTAGTGCAGGGTGGAATCACTTTGTTTTTGTCTCTGCAGGGTTTTGCATTATTTCAGTGCATAACTAGGGAGTGGGGATGGTGTTCCGCTGCCTGGATGTGGTTTGTGGGACCGGGCATGCTTGGAGGGGACTGAATTAAGGTTTGGGGTGCTCTGCTGGAGAGCCTTTCAGCGTGGCAGGGGACAAGGCACGGGATCACGGGGCTGAGCACTGAATACCTGACCCAAGCCACAGCCGTGTTCTCCCCCTCCTGCCGCCCGCGGTGGGGACAAACATGCCAAGCAATAACAACCCTCACAGGCTGCATTTTTGGGCTGAACTTTCTGTTGTTGCAGTTTTGACGTTCTGGGTCACTTTGGGCTATGTTGTGCTTTCCTTCTTGTGTTGTTTTGATCTTCATGTGAAAACAAGTTCCTGATCCTTCTTGTCGCCAGATCACCCGTTGTGGGGCGAGCTGTGCAAACTCCAGCCTGCCCTCCTGCCAAGCCCTGCACCCTGTGGGGCTTGCACCTCACTGCTAAAAGGGTTTCCAGAGCTGACAAAGCATGGATGTCTTTGTAAAAAAGAATCTTTACTATTTTTATACTTTTAGAAAGATAAAAACATGTTGTAGGTGTGAAATAAGAGGTGTCAGCTCCAGCCGTGTTGTTTGCCATGTGTGCAGGCTTGAAGCATCAGTTGGGAAAATGGTTGTGGGGAGGGAGGAGGATTATGGGGTGATGGTGGGGTCTCTGTGTTGCCACTCATGTTTTTGTCACTGTTTCACACAACTCTCTGCAGCACCAGCTTTGTCCCAGAGCATCAGAGGACTTGGGGTGAGTTAGCAGAGCTGTCCTGAGCATGCTCATGGAGCTGTGGACTCAGTTCCCTGGGCCAGGGTAAGCCAGTGGCCAGGAAGGGTCTGGGTGCCATCTTTCCTGCTGTGTAGCAATGGGAAGGATGGATGGAGATCAGTCCACCATCTGTTTCCATCAGCTGCCCATTGGCTGCCTGGCTCTAGGCTGCACTTTCTAGGCACAGGTTGGGGCTGCAGAAGGCTCAGGCTGCTGTGCTGGTGCACTGAGCAGAGCGGGGCACAGACATTAACGGGAAACGGAGGAGTAGAACAGCAAATCGGAAACGTCCCGGAGCCTGTCTGCATATCCTGAAGGTAGGGGAAACCTCCAGACAGCAAAACAGGATGGCACGGGAGTGTTTCCACTCGCTTGACTCATGCTGAAACAATGCCCGGCCACTGTTTGTCTTGGACAAACACATTTCTCTGAGCAACAGGATCTCCCAGCCCTCCTGCTAGGCCAGTGCTGGGATTTAACTGTTGCACAGTCTGGGGTTGGCCTGTCCTTTGGGGCCGCTCAGGGTGAGCTGGAGTGGCCTGTGGAGAGCAGTAGCTCCTGCTGAAGCTGTACATGGATTAGCCTGCAGTGTCTGGCAGGGAGTCCTGGATGCAGAGGGGGAGGTGGCAGGAGCCCGTGTCATGTGCAGGAAGTGATCTGAGATCTGCAGCCATTGATGTCAGGTTTCCGTCTCTCCAGCCATGGTGGGGAAAAGAGGCACCCTGTCCATGGGTCAGGCATGTTGTCCTTCTTGTGGCTTTTGGATCCAATGTGAGACATGGGCTACGATCAACACCTCTGTGGACAGGGTTGCAGGCAGAGCTTCATCCCACATGAAGCTGCCCCTACGGTGGGGTTGTTGAGGACACTGGTACTGTGCAGCAGCCTTAAAGATGCTTGTGGGATTTCCATGGCAGCACCAGATTCCTCTTGCCAGGCTGTTGTTTGAATATTGGCCTGCAGAAGAGCATCTTCTCAGGTTGACTCATGTGTCTGTCTGCACAGGGTTCATACTGTGGGCAAGATCAGGAGCTCTGGCTTCAGTGGGAGTGATTTTGATGGAAAGATTAGACTCTGCAGCTGAAGTTTGCATCATCCAAAAGGCTTTCCATGCAAGGAGGTGCTTCTGCAGAGTCATAACCTTAATTAAAAGTCCTGTTGTCCCCTGCAGCATTTCAGCTGCTCGGTTGTACTAGCAGTGTACTGCTCACCAGGCTACATAGAGTGAGTGATAATGGTCTGTATAAATATTTATGTTGTGCTGAGCCTTCTGTGCGAGATCCTGGTCAAATTGAGAAGTCCAGGCTCTCTGGTGCTCTGAGCCCTGCTAAGAAACATGCAGAGAAGCACTGCAGATGCAGCCTGCATGGGTGTGACCACATGGGCAGGCATGTTACTGTCCTTGAGGGGTGTGTGGATATGTGTCCAGCCTGTGGAGCAGCTCAGCCACGCTCCCAGCAGTGTAGCTGTGCCATGGCTGGTGATGGAAGCCCAGCCTGCTGCCCCTCAGCCTCCTGACCAAGTGATGGAAGCCCAGCCTGCTGCTCCTCAGCCTCCTGACCAAGTGATGGAAGCCCAGCCTGCTGCCCCTCAGCCTCCTGGCCAGGTGTGAGCAGTGGGGCTGCATCTGGGGCATAGCAGGGTGTCCATTAGGGCACGACAATGGCATCCTCACACCAGTGCAGCCCAGACCTGCCTGTGCCTCCCTGCCAGCCTAGCTTGCCTCAGCACTTGTTCCCAGACACAGGAGCTCAGTGTTGCTAGGGGCCGAAGGGATAAGATCCTCATTTCAAAGCAGCCCTGTGGTTGAGAGGAACAGAGTGGGCAAATACTGTGGCACTCCCCAAAATGTCCTGAAAGCTCTCAGATTGCTAAGGACAGAGCTCAAACCCTATTCTTACTGTGTTTCCTGGTTCTAGATCCCTCCGGTCACACTGGTGGCATGTGAGAGGAAGCAGAGCAGTGGTATTGATTGCACAGCTGCTCTCAGCAGCCTCGGCCTGACCCCAGGCCCGTGTGCCACACCGTGTTCCCTGCTCCCATCCCCACAGCCATCCCAGCCTCTTCTCTGCCAAAGCACTGCTGCTGCTGGCACTGCCAGTGGCCGTGGGCTCTGGGTGCCCACCAGCGTGCCAGCACCACCTCAAGCCCTCAACACTGCCCCCATCACGCTCCCCTTGGTGGTCCCCTTGGGAAGGAATGGTCTGCTGGCAACAGGGAGGACCTAGCCCACAGGTCCTTAGATGGGTGCTTTTACCCCCTCCATCTAGGAGGAAGATACCTGCTGTGAAGATGGGCCTCAGGAGAAGTCCCAGAGCTTCACAGGTCCATGAATGCACACAGCTGGGGCTGGAAGGGTGGCTGCTGCCTCCACTTCTGCTATTGGGTGAGATCTTTACTGCTGTGTCAAGAAGCTAATTAAAGCTTGAGGCATCTTGGGAATCCACAGTGTTGAAAATGATAAAAGTTTGCCCAGTAGGAAAGGATATGTACATCAAAGGGGCAGCTACAGACTACAAAGGACCGACACTTGGGTCCCTGTGTGGCTGCAAGGCCATTCGCCTTTGCCTCTGCCTAAAACCTAGGGAGAACTGAAACAGAGCATTATTCTGTAGAAAGGAAAAGCTTTGTTTCTGCTTGTGATCATGCTGTAATCATCACTGGGTGCTGTGTGCTCAGTGACATGCGTTTTGTTTGTTTGAGAGCTGGTCAGTTAACCCAGAGAAGCCCATTATTGTACTGGGTGGAAGCAGGACTGTGCCGCTCCGGACGTGGAGCCGCGGCTCTTGCAGTGCTGGGTGTTTGCTGGGAGCTCAGCGGCACCGGCGCTAAGTCACTTTGTCAGATGTTTGGAAGAGGAAAGGAGTTATCCTGGGCTCTGAGCAGGCTAATGCTAAATCCATAGCCAGGCCAGGCTGTCAGAGTCTGGGCTGAGACGGTACGTTCTGTACCTTCTCTTGGGATCTAAAAAAAACCCCAAAGTACGGCTGACAGCTGCAAGCAAGGAGCAGCTGGATTCCCTGGCTGAAGCAGTGGTGGTGATTGTAAGATATAACAGTGCAGGTGGGCTGCTGCCTGCGATGGAGCTTTCCAGAATTGGAGATAACCATCTCCAGCAGGCAGGTCCTCCTGTCTGAGTTTTCCTGGTTTTGTGGACTTTTCATGCAGGCAGGTGGCCCTGATTTGGAGACTTCACTCTTTTCCAAGGGCTTTTGCCCTGAGGAAGCAGGAAGCTGGCTTCCACAAAGGGTTCTGTTCCCCAAGCTCCTCAGGAGTAAAGGCAGGAGAATTTGTGCCTGCCATTTATGCCATTGTGATGTCAATGCTGCCTGCCCACAGTCCTGCAAGCCCCATACCCTGTGCACTTTGGATTTTAAACGATTTCGAGACTTTGACTTGATTTGTAGCAAGTGCTGCTGTTCGGTGCACGGGGAAAACGGTTCTAGGAATTGCTTGGCAGTGGCTGCCAAGAAGCAGCCAAAATTACAGAACAAACAGAACCTGCAAGGAACTGGCAGCAGGATTAATTTCAGGAATTGAGCTTTACCTCTGATTTAAAAAAATATCCAAGAAGGTAAGGGGTTGTGCTGTTTACAACTGTGAAGATCATTAATATATAGGACCTGTCCAATTTATTCCCACTACGATGCAAACTTGTAATGTCATATAAAAACCATTAATAAATTGGACAACATCTGACAACTACAACTATGCATTGATTAGCAGAAATAATATTAATAATATTAGGCAGCAGGTGAGCTTCTGTGAAGGGAGAGCATCTCCCCTGTTCCCGAGAGTCCCGCTGGCAGGCAAGGGTGGCCCAGAGCAGGCAGCCTGTACTTCCAAGGCAGGCAGGAGAACACTGTCAGAGCAGAGTTCATTCACAGCTGTTAATGGAAGTGTGCCATTTTAGCAGTAATTGGGCCCACACTGTTCTAGAGTGTCCCTGTGGATGGGTTGCCCCCCTTCCTGTACTGGTGCTAATAGAGGATGGTCTGACACATACAGGTCGTTGCTCTGTGCTGCCACCAGTGCCACAGGCATTTGATCTGTAGAGTGAAGGAAACTGATGTGACCCAGACAGAGATTTATGGTCCCACCTCTATTTGGAGGATGCTTTTAGCACTAGCGTGGGGTGTACAAATGTTTGGTGATGAGGAGGGCCACCCTTGAAAACCTGTCCCAAAGAAAGGTTTTGCTCACAAGCTGTGTTCACAAGTTGTCATTTGTCATCTATTTAAGTGTTCCCATGTTTGGACTAAGTCCACACAGAAATGTCATCAGTGAGAATCAATTTGCTGCTCTAAATACAGGCCTTTTAAAAGTTTGGCATGGAGGCTGGGCTGTGGTAGAGACCAGCACTGTACAGACATAATTTGTGCATTACGTGAGAAGTTTATTAAGGAATTACTGATGTCCTCATTGAAGAGCTCAGTCTGTTGCTTCATCAGTATTTTCCATGGGAGAGCTGGAGGTCCTGCCTGAGCTGGACCTTTACCCTGAACCCATGAGAAAAGGGTAAGGTGGTCCTGGTGTGCACACCAACACATCCTGCCCTTTGTCCCAGGATGGAAATCGGGGGTGTTTTGCCCCATGGTGACATTTTCCCCTGCAGGGCGAGGGCTACTGCTGTGTTGGTGATGCCACTGCACATCACTGGGTACATGGTGCTCCTGAGAAGCGTGGAGCAGGGATTTCCTGGATTGCACAAGCTGTTCAGCCTCAGCTAAGGTGCTGTGGAGTGGGCTGGTACTGAACCTGCCGTCCTGGGTCCTTAAGGGGTTTAGCAATTGCACATGGAAAATAAGCAATTAGCAACAAGGGCTGCTTTGTTGCAAAGGCGCTGAGCTCACCAGGCTGAGGTCTGGCTGCCAGGGCAGGAGGAGGGAGCTGGGCTGGGGCAGGAGGAGGGAGCTGGGTTGGAGGCTGCTCTGGGTGCAGCCCCAGATGGTTGCCTCCCTTTGTGTGGCAGAAACTTGGAAGGGCCCACCTTCATTGCAGCAATGCCTTCTGAGGTGGGAGGAGAGGGAGGAAGGGGAGCTGGCCTTTTCCTGAGGGTTAATCTCAGTTGAACACAGTGATGGTAAGGGGCTGACAGCTGCCTGCCACAGTGAGGATTAGCCAAGAGGAGAAGGATGCAGGGAAGTTTCTTGACTGTGCTCTTAATTCGTGCTGAGGATGAAGGGGGAAAGCCACCATCACCCCCTGAATGGACCATGCCATCATTCCCACCACTCTTCCCTCCCCACTGCCTACACCCTCTCCTCCAGGCAGGACAAAAGCTGCTATCAGGGTCTCCCTTTGCTCTCTCCCATTTCAAGCACATCCCCTGTCCCCATCAGGACACTGCAAACTTCCCACTGGGGCTCCCATCCCACCTGCCCCTGACCAGCTCTCTGGGCTCCTGCAGGTCCCAGGCACCACCAGGTGGGCAGCTCAAGGCAGGGATTGCTTGGTGGGACCCCAGCCAGGTGCCGTGTCCTCCTGTCACCCCACAGGACTCCTGGCAGCACAAGGAACAGGGAGCAAGGTGTGCTTGTGCCTCACTGCTCATTGCACAGGAGCAGAGGTGTTTGCCAGCTGGGCACGTGCCTGCAGCTGGGGATAACGCCGGCAGCCATCCGTGTTCTGGCTCAGGAACTGAACAACGCATTAGGAGGTACGAGAGCGTGCGCTTGTTGTTTTGGTTGGTGTTTGGGCTGGCAGGGCTGCTGTCGGAGTGGCTCAGAGAAGGATGGCTGGCAGCCCGTGCTTCCCTTCTGCTCCAGGAGCCTCGTGCCTTGCTGGATGGGGCTCAGGGTCCTGCAGCCCCTGTGAGAGAGGCTTGCTGACAAAGCACATCCTCAAGGTGCTGGCCTGCTGCTGCTGCTGCTGCTGCCCATCCTGCTCTCCCAGACAGCTGCCCAAATTCTAGAAGCGCTTGGCAAGAGGTAGGAGCAAATCAGTGAGCTCCTCCAGCAGGGAGCTGACTGTTTCTGGGATGCTTACTTCATCCAGAGTCTTGCAGATTCCCTATTTCTGCGGCTTTATCCCATGACTGTTGGCTTTGCTTCCACTTCGGTGAGGGAGAGGCCATGCAGCCTTCCTCCCTGGGTACAATGCTGCATAGGCTCATGCAGTGCAGGCTGGCCTTCAGAGACCCTGCAGCCTTCCAGGAGCATCCTCTAACCACAGCCACCCTGGGTCTGGCCTGGCATCTTGTTTCACTTCATGTCTTTTTCACCTGGCTCCTTGATTCCCTAGGTGCCTGTGTGGATGGATGGATGGATGGATGGATGGATGGATGGATGGATGGGTGGATGGATGCATGGGGAAGGTCCACATCCTCAGCAGCAAGCCCAGTGGCAGCTGCACAGCTGGTGTGGCAGGGTTGCAGCCTCTTGAACATCAGATGGGTATAGGCACACAAGCCCAGTCTGCTCCTTGTGGGGCAAGTGCTTTGAGCTTGCTGCTGGTCTCCCAGCTGGCATTAACCCCTGCACCTTGCCTTTCCTGCCAACTCGGGCACCCAGCTGCTTTACCAGAGGTTTCCAGCTCATCCCATGAAGTTGTCCCTTAATCCAGAGCTGAAGTAAATAAGTGGAAATTCACGGATTTGGACAAAGTCTTTCCCCCTCTTGTTTGTCCCTTGCTGCACATGAAAATAAGAGAAGGCCCTGCAGAATACAGCTGGTGGGTGGAGTGGTCCCTCGTGCTCTGGCAGCTGTCCCCAGCGAGGCGTTTGGAAGGGTGCAGCTCTCAGAGCTGGGGCTCGGGACAGCCAGGCTGCGAGGCAGGGGAGGCACGGCCGCAGCGCCCTGTGCTGGGCCAGCAAGGGAAGTCCTGCTGGAAGCAGCGTTTTTTATCTGGGCTGCCTGGGCCTGGTGTTTGAATGCTTGGAAATGCTCTTCTCCAGATGTTTCCTAGCACACGCCGGCTCTGTTTATAAACAGCTCCTCAAAGCAAAGCTTGACGGGGCTGCAGGCGGCCACTCGCGGCAGGCCCCGCACGGCTCCCCTGCACCATGGCATGGGGTCTGGGGCCACAGGTCACCTCTGTCCCCTCCCATCTAAATGGCTTGGAGCAGTTAACAAAAGCCCTAAATGCCTCCTCTTCCTTTCTCCTCCCTTTCTCCTGGCTAACAGCTTCCTGCCCTTCTGCTGCTGAGGGCACAGAGAGGAGGGCACACTGCCCTGCCTGGGCTGCCTGTTCCCAGGGAGACCCCAGCCACCCCAGGGGCTTGGGTCAGGGAGACATTTCCATTGCATCCTGTTGGGGTTCAGTTCCTTGATGATTGTCTCAAGACACATCCTGACAGCATGCTCATCCAGCCCCTGGAGTTTTCCCCTTACGTTTTGCCAAAATTTGAGGTGGGTGCCAAGGGGCGATGCCAGACAGGACAGAGTGGAGCGGGTGCAGGCTGTGTCAGCTGTTTGGCTGGTTGTTGTGCTTTCCTGGCCCCATCTCCTCCGAGGACAACAATGCTCTCATACTCGTCATTCCTTCCACTTGTAACTGGGTGGAGGTGCCTTTCAGCCATGCTCTACAGGACAGCACCAAAACCCGCTTGAAAGACAAAAGCCAAGAAAAATCCTGTCTAAACAGCTGCTGCCAGTGGCCCTGCCAGGATACCTTTCCCTTTGTTGGCCTGAGCCCAGCAGGGGCAAGGCTGTTGTGCTCAGCTGTGAGCAGGTTCCCAAACCATCAGCACTGTGGAGCCACCTGGAGCTCATCACATCCTGAATCTCACCTCAGTATCACTCCCAGGGGATGGCCCTGCCCTCCCTGCCAGCCCCACACCCTGCACATGGCCAGGGGAGGACAGCCCTGTCACACCAGAGCTGGGAGGAAGGACTGAACAATTGCTGCTTGTCAGTGTCTCCTCTTCCTGTAGAACAGGGCATGTTATCAGCCATCCACGAGTCATCTGGGGAACAGCACTGCTGAAAAATTGAGTCATTTGATACAGATTTGCTCTAGCCCCACCATGGCCTGGCAATGCCCAGGGCCTGGGTGCTTGCATTTTTTTATCCTGGCTGCTTGCAGTGGCTGTAATCTTGTCCCTTAGCTTGGGCAGCGTGTGTTTGGAGGTAAGAATGTGAAAGGAATCAGCTTCACTGCTGTGGAGCTGGAAATGTGCACCCCTCTGTGGCACTGCTCACCCCCTCCCTCCTGTCAACTTCCAGCATAACATTCTGGGCAGGGGGGTGGCTTTCTGGGCACTGCTGGGGAGAAGCAGAGAGCAGAGGATGCAGAGGTGGGCTTGAGCCACTCCCTGGATCTGAGCACTTCAGGAGGCTGATTGGTGCATGGCTGGGGCTTGTCTTTGCAGGTTGAGCTTCCCTCTAATGCTGCGTGGAGAACGCTTTGCCTTCCTTTTCTAAGCAGCAACCCATCCATGAGCTGTCTTTGCCTGTCCTCAAGACACAGCTGCTCTTTGCTGAGGCAGAGCCCTTTATCCCTTCCCCACCCTTTAGATCCAACCAGCACTGCTGCCAATGAGCTCTGACGAGGGAGCTCATCCTCCACCCCCCTTCCCTGGGAAGCATGGATACAACTGCTTAAAGACTGAGCCCTCCTTCAATGGAAAATGGCACTTGGAAAAACCCTTTCCGCTCTGAATCAGGTGAAAGGGAGTGGTGTAAAGACCCTTAATGAAACGGGAAATATCAGTGCTTTAATGGAAAGTTTTAAGGAAGTGATGCTGCATGATGCTAGTGGTTCTCCAGATCAGGAAATAAAAAAGATATTCACAGTTGACATCATTAATAGCTCCACATTTTCTGCTGGTGGCTGTTGAATCCTGGCTGTCACCTTGGCCAGTCTCACTGTGCAGGGGATCCAGAGCACAGGCCAGAAGGATGGATTTGATAGTCTGATCTCTGTACAAGCTGTAGGAGTCCCTGAGCAAGTGCCTGTGGGAGCTCAACACAGCTTCTTACAAGAAAAATTTAAATTTAAATGCTTGCAGTGGAGGAGTACCCACCTTGCCTCTGGAGCCATCCCTGTGGCAAATGTCCCTGCATCTTCTTACATCTGAGGGGGTCCAGCTTCAGCTTCCAAGCATGGGACCACTTTAAACATTTGGGTGCTAAATCTACCAACAAGTTCTTGTTGCCTTGAGCTGCATGGAGACTTGGATGGTGTCTGACAGGTTTGAAGAGGAGCTGGTGGTAGGCTTGGCTTATTCTTTCTAACACTGTTTCTCCTTGACATCTTCACAGCAAGGTGTAAAAAAACCCTTCTGTAACTTTACCTTAAGTGTGAGGGCTGGAAGGAGAGAGCAGTGCTGGCAGCCCTGGCCTGTCAGACAGTGGTGGGGGTCACGGGTCCCTCCTGCTCTCCTCTGTACAACAGGCTCAGACAGCTCTCAGGTGCTCAGCTTTGCAGCAGAGGATGCTGTTTGAGGGAAGAAGACTTTCATACTGAATGGGAGCAATTTTGGGGGAAAGATCCAGCTACTTGGGGAATAGCATGGGTTTAATTCAATTCCTGCAAGTGGGAGCAGCCAGTGTATGTATGGTGAGGTGTATTCTCTGACCCAGGACCGAGAAAGGAGCCAAAGAAATTTCTGGGCTGCTTGCTTAGGTAATTGAAATTAGGACACTTCTGGTGGTTCACCCAAGGCACTGGGGATGTGGTTTTGTCTCCCTGCACAGCCGTGTGAGCAGTCACACGATCCTGTGTCCACTTGGCTCACCAGAATGATGCTGGTAGAAACAAAAGAGGCTTTAGGAGATGGTAAGCAGAGTGCTTTGAAGTCTGGGCAATATCCTGTGCATGGGAATGGAGAGACAGGCAGCCTGTGAAGCACTGGCTTTTCTGAGAAGCTGGGTGCCTCCAGACAGAAGACAAGCACGGTGAGATCCCTTGTGTGGGTGGTAGATCCTGTGCTGTGATCCAGACCTGCCCAGGCTTGAGGTGGCTGCTCTTCAGGCTGCACTCCCTGATGTCCCTGTGCCTGTTCTTCCTCTCTTTCCAGGCACACCTTCTGGCAGTATCGCCGTGAGAACCCCCAAACCAAAGTGGGGGAGCCCCCTCCTGATGGGCTGCCAGGCTTCAACAGTGGTGTCCTGCTCCTGAACCTGGAAGCCATGAGGCAATCCAAGCTCTACAACCAGCTGCTGGAGCCCACCATGGTGCAGAAGCTGACGGAGAAGTACCACTTCAAGGGCCACCTTGGGGACCAGGATTTCTTCACTATGGTGGGGATGGAGCATCCAGAGCTTTTCCATGTGCTGGACTGCACGTGGAACCGGCAGCTCTGCACGTGGTGGAGGGACCATGGATACAGTGATGTGTTTGATCAGTACTTCCAGTGTGAGGGAGAGGTCAGAATTTACCATGGGAACTGCAACACCCCGATCCCTGAAGACTGAGGCACCCACTGCCCCCAGGAGCAGCTCTGACTGCAGCAAGACATGCAGAGCCATAGTGGCTGCACTAACAGTCCCTCAGGAAGGGTGACCAGTCCTGATCCAGCACATTCCAGGGGGATTTGGGGATCCCAAGAGCATTCAATATCCCACTGCCTGTAGCCTCACCCACCAAGAAGGAGGGCAGTTCAGTTGTTGGAACAGGACATCCACAGCCACTGTGTCCAGGGCTCAGCTCGGCAAAGTCCATGGTGCCCATCTGTGCCTCAGCTGCTGGGGCATGGGGACAGCTGAAGGACCATCAGAGACTGCTGCTTTTGCACTTGGCAGGGTCCAGCTCCCTGGGTGCTGTGCAGCTTTGCCTTGTCTGATGGTTGGCAGGCGTCCCCAGCGGGCAGTTGGGTTTCATTTGTCATTCCTCAGTGGCCCATTTCTGCACCTCATGCAGAGAATTGGTCTGGTCCCTGTGGAGAGCAGACACTGTCCTCAGGTCATCTTCCTTTTGAAGCATTCCAGAAAGGCGAGAGGGCTTTAAAGACTGAATAGCTGCTTTAAACTGGGTTACTTACAAACAAAAACTGAATGCTAGATGAGCTTTAAAGTCTTCCATTGGTTCTTCTTAGCAATAAAAGCTTTACTGCCCTGTATTGTCCTAGAAGTGTTCAGTGAGTGTGTAGCAATAGGTTCATTTTTCTAGCTTTGCCTTTAACCTTTCATACGAGAATAAAGCTGCAGATGTCAGACACACTCGGCTGTTTTTCTGTGGCACAACTGAGGTCCTGTGCAATAGGAGATTTCCTGCTCTTATCATAATTAAAAAGTAGCTGATGTGTATCTGCTGGGCAGTTGAGTGTGGTGCCCCACATAGCTTATCCCTCATCTGTCCCATGTGAGTGATGCAAATAAACAAGCTGGATTTTTAAAGATCATCACCACCGTAGCCAGGGTTGGTTTGGAAGGAGCTGAAAACTGTCTGTGCTGTGAATGAGGGAGCTCCAGGCTGAGCTGTTCCCTGAATAAATGCTGCCTGGGTGAGCCTGGCTGGCAGGTGAGCCCTGCACAGGTCTGTGGCAGGGACGTGCACGGCTCATTAACCACCCCCAGCCCAGCCCAGCTTGTTTTACACTCTGTGTGCATCTGTGTGATGTGCACGTGCAAGAGAGAGGGGTGGGGACCTGATTGTGGCTTAACCTAATAACAGAACACACCATATGTGGCAGGAGTGTCCTGGGCTCCTTCCCCCGTGCCCATCAATTAACTTACTGGGGGAGAGGCTCTCATCCCTCGAACTGGTGTGCAGAGGCAGCAGGCTGTGGTATGGGCTGCATCCTGAACCCTGCTCTCTGATGGGCTGAACCAATGCATTTCCAAATAGCACTAAACCTCGTCTTCAAGTATTTTCTCATCCCCAGGGAAGGACCAGCAAAGGGGTGATTAAAGGTGAGGGAAAGGCACAGTACCCTGCTGTGTTAGACTCACATTTTCACTAAAAACCAAGGTGATCCAGCCTCACTGTGCCAGGCAAGGCAGCCAGCCTTGCTGGAGACTGCAGCAGGGCAGGATTTGGGGCAGGTGATGCACCGTGATGAGGCACCCTGAAGGATGAGGAGAGTTCCTGGTGCTTACTGGTCAGGGCACACTGGTGGCACCAGTGACACATGGGGCTTCACATGCCAGGGCAGAACCTCGCCATCAGTTTGGAAATGGCCATGCTGGAAATACAGGCCAGGCCACTTGTGTCACCAGCACCGGGGAGGGGTGGGGTGATGAGCAAACATGGCTGTTCCTGGGCACTGAGCAGCTCTGGGGTGGCTGTGGGTGTTGGGGCTGGCCCCAAAGCACCACGATGGGTGCTGCAGGGTGACACCTTGGGGGACAGGGCTGCGTGGGGCCAGGTGCCCTCCCTGCCCCACAGCCACTCCTGGAGCTGGGCCAGGCATTGTGCACCCTCTGCCTGCAGCCAGGGATGCTCTCCATAGGGTTGGGAGCACTCTTCTCTCTCCGTGGAGTCCCAGGGTCTATGTGGGGGAAACACCTACATGTGGCCACAATGGCCCGAGGCTGAAACCTTTTGCTTAGGTATTTTTCCAAAAATAAATTCCTTTTTTTTTTTTTTTCTCTTGGTTCAAAATCACAGTCCACTGGGACACTCACTGCATTTTTTTTCAGCTAGGAAAAGCGTCGTTAAATGAAATATTTCATTGAGCTTTACTGGTTTTCCCCAGGCACAGGGAGAGCCCCGTGGCTCAGCTCCCCGCGCAGCAGCGCCGGCCCCACCGCGACCCGCGCGGTCCCCGAGGCCGCACCGTGCTATTTATAGACCCCGCACGTAGCCCGAGCCCTGCTCCCTGTGTAATTATCTCCCCTTCATGCCCTGCTGATTGCAGGCACTAATGAGCTCAGCTGCAGAGTCCGCCGTGGCAGCCTGGGGCTGACTCGTGGGGCTGCCGGTTCAGCCTTTTCGCAGGGTGCTGCCACAGGGCCCGCTCTGGGGCAGAGGCAGAGCTCGCCGTGCATCCCTGAGGGCACCGCCTGCCCGGAGCCCTCACCCCCTCAGGCAGCTCCTGCACTAAGTGCACACTCAGCGTGCATTTCCTTCAACTCCTGGAAGAACGGGCACCCTCCTTCCCAATCATTCTCTGCCCTCCTGCCGCAGCCCGTCCCCACACGGGTGTTGCTTCAGGCACAGTTCAGAGCTGAGCATCCCCTCCCGGTCCTGTGGTGCTGGCCCAAGGCCACGACAACCAGCACTCAGCAGCTGCCAGCACAGCCATGGTGAAAGATGCCCAGAAACCTTTAAGCAGCACCAGTCTGCCCCTGGGCACCGGGGATTTGCTGTGCTGACCCTGCAGCAGCAGCACTAGGACTGACAGGCAGCTCCTGGTCTCTGGTGGGCTGGCACCATGTCCTTGGGCCAGCACTGGTCCCCTGCCTAGCAGAAGGCATCTGCAGACTGCAGAGCCTGGTTGTGGGTAGGTTGGAGCCCCTCTGGAGATGCAGCAAGCTGAAGGCAGCCCTTTGAGTGGCAAATGAGGACATGCTGCTGTGACACACAGCAATGGGGGAACACAGCTGTGGGGAGCAGGAGACCAGTCCCACCAGCACAGTCTGGTGGCAAGGGATGGGGCACCCATGGGGCAGCTGCAGAGGCCACAGCCAGGGTCTCTGGGAGGATGTGGTGGGCTTTATCCCAAGGTTACTCAGCCCAGAGCTCCTCCATCACAGATTCCTGCTCCTTGTCTGCTCACCTGCTGGCTCACAGAAAGTGCTGCTCATTTTAAGAGCCCCATGGTTTTCCAGGGTGGAGAAGGAGATGGGAGAGCAAAGGTGTCTCCTCTGAGGAGGATCAGGCTGTAGCTTAAGCTTTAGGGAAAAATTAGTTTCTTATGTCATTCAGCATTCATGAGAAATCACACTTAGAGAAAACAGTATCCATGATTTTCTGCCCAGCTTTGCTTCCTGCCCTGTGCTGGAGCTGCATGGGATTTTTGCTCTCCTTTCCTGCATTTCATAACACCATCAGTGTTTAGTCTCTTACTCATTTGTACTTCTTTCCCATTTGAAATGATCAATTGTTGGTATAAACTCACCTAGGGAGCAATTACTGTGAGCCTAACCCAAACAGGCGCTGGGGTGCTCCATTAAGCAATATCACCGCCCTCCCTCTCCGCTGATCCCAGAGGATACAATATTTACTTTTCAGCTCTGCTATTCATACCGAGCGCACTTCGGTCAGCGTGCCAAGAATAACACAAAGCCTAACAACGGGCTGCAGCGCTAAGATGGAGTTCCTGACTTTACAAACCAAAAAAAAAAAAGAAAAAAAAAGAAAAAAAGAAAAAAAAAAAGCCAACCTATTATTTTGCCTTTGCTGAGAAATGCCTGGCAGCAGCAGAGCAGGCAGGCGCCAGAACCACCCCTCTGCCTTCAGCAGAGCCATGGGCAGCGTGAAATCTGTCCTGAGGGACACAGAAAAAGGCAAAAAAAAGAGCAGTAAGCCTGGGACACGGGTCAGCAACTGCCTGCTTTTCCTTTTGATACAGATTTTATTAGGCTGCTGCAATGTTTTGTGAGCGTTTCCTCAAAAGCTTTGCTGGGCCATGGAGGGACACGTTCCCCAGCACCTGCAGACATTCCAGCCAGGTTTTCAGTAGCTTTGTCTCTAACTATCATGAGCCTCTATGGATTTAATTACTAATTGGAAAGAAATTGCTGCCCTGTCCTGTAGCCTTTTCATTGCCAGTGGGGTTTGCTTTGTCCAGTTCTCCTCTGGAAATTATTTATTCACTAATCAGCTGCTAACAAGGGAAGCACTTGGAGCAAATTACCTTCCTGAGGTATTTCATGGGCATTAGCTGTATTGTACTGAAAGTCTGTGTTAATTTAGACAATCTGCCTACCTGAAGAAAAAGCTGTAACAAAGCAGAGTCCAGAGCTGCCAGAAAGAGCCACAGGTCTGGACCTGCAGGAGGCTTTGGCATTGCCCACCACTGAGGGGATGCTCAGCAGTTTGTGGGGTGTTCCTGAGAGCCAGATGTGTTTTTCCTGGGGCAGATGTTGCCATTGTGGCAGGTGGAAAACCATGCCCTGGGGTTCCAACTCCCCTTGGAATAGATGGGCACCTTCGAGCTCTTTCCTGTGTCTCAGTCCTGATGGATTTGGCACCGTGCAGCCCTGGCAGGGCACTTTGTCCTGGTCCAGCACAGCTCCAGTGCCAGCTTCTCCTCCTGCTCAGCCATCATTTAGCAGCAATTTGTGACCCTGCTGGGGACACTCCTAAAGCTGTGCAAGGCACAGGCTGCCAGAAGAGCCCTGTTCTCAGAAGGCACTGCCTGAACTGTCTCCATTTATCACCTACAGACCTCTCGCTCTTAGTGCATTTTGCAGCTGTTGAAATGTTTGGGGCCTTTGTCACAACATGTCCCCTCCTTGGAGCTGGTCAGAATAAACAGACACTTTCAGGTCCTAAGGACAGTATCAGTTTAGGGAATAAATCACTTGTGGATGCCCTGTGGCACACGGGGCTCTAGGCAGTGTGTCAGAAAGAAAAGGTGTATTTATTTTCCTGTATGCTTTTTCCTTTCAAAATAATTTCTTTTCTGTGCTGGAGGACTTCTCTGGCTATGTTGGGAACACAGCAAAGCTGTCTCCTTCCAGCATAAGCTGCTGAGCTCAGGGGAGAGGGGTGTTTTATATGGAATTAAAAACACCAGCAGCAGTAGGCGAAAAAATGAGTGGGCAATTGAGATTGGGCCCCTCAGCTGTGGAATGGGGGCATGGGGAGCTGGCCAGGTAAAGGTTGCTCAGCTGAGCTGACAGGCCCTATGATCCTGCAATAAAAACCATCATCTGGAAAACAGGGTGTAATGGTGACATGGCAGAACCTGCCACTGATTCTGAGCTGTTCAGGGGAGGGAAATGTAGAGCCAGTGTGGAGAACTGCAGAAAATGTGGCTGATATGAAGCAGTAAGTAATAAAAGGGGAACAAAATTAATCACTGGTAGATGCTGGGTAATGCAGATGTAGAAGGACAGAACCCAAGGGTACAGAGAAGAGCTGGGGAGAGCAGGAAGGTGATCTGGGAGGCAGCACATCCCCCAATTCCTCTCCTGCTGAAACCAAGCACCCGCCTGTGGGAGGGAGGGAGGGAAACCAGGATGGGATCTCTCTCCTTGATGCTCATGCCAAGCCATGCCCCAGTGGGCTCACCAGGAGCTTCAGCAGCTGTTCTGTGGGCACAGGGCAGGAGAGCCACTGGTGCAGAGCTGGCAGGTTGGCTACACAGCCAAAATGGCAAGCTGTGCCCTGCCTGACTGCACCCTGCAGGCTGCACTCCCAGAGCCACAGCTCTGGCCTTGAAACCACCCTTGGTCTGTGCTCCATCAGTGCCCTGGAGCTGGCACAGAGGCTGTGCTGGGCAGAGCCCTGTGCATCAGCTCTGGGGAATCATCTCCTGGGACTAAAGCAGCCTTCAGGTGACGGGCAAGGATGGTGCAGCTGAGGAGAATCAGCAACATTCACAGCCTCTCCTGGGAACAAATGAAATTCTGCAATTCTGCAGGATCTGTGCTCAGTGGTTTGGGGAACTCTTAGTGCTATAGAAAAGCAAAGGTGTCCAGCAGCAATATTTGTTCAGTAATTGGAAAAGATGTAAAGATGTCCTGGCATTGTAAACCACTGCACTCTGCAGAAGAGAAACAGCAGTGCCTGGAGTGTATTCCAGCAGGGCTGGAGTGTATTCTGGTTAAATAATGGGAATTCACTGCCATGCCTATGCAGAAGGCAAGGACAATGCCAATCCTGTGCCAGTGTCAAAGGAGAAGGCTGGTATCCCCAAGCCAGCAGCTTGATTCCCAAGTTAGGCAAAAGGATGGGAAAACTGGTGTAAGATTCACCAGACAGTAAATTTTCCAGGTCAAAAAGATTTTACCTGGAAAAGATGCAGGAAGAGATCTAGAAGAAAATTCCATATGGTGCAAAAGAAACTGGAGGTCAGCACACTGTGCTTGTGCTGACACCCCAGTGTTTCACATTTTTAAAGCAGCCAATGTTGCAAAAATAGGAAATACAAGAAGTCAGCATTATTAATGCAAGTGTAATGAAATATCCTATCATGAGTCATTTACTTTTAAACCTCAAAAATTTTTCAGCAGATGTCACTAAATTTCTTTCACCAGTCATTGCTCTGGTGAAGTTTTACCAGCAAATAACAAAGAGGATATAAAATGCACAGCAATTCATCCTCTCCTTCCCTGAAGAGCTGTGTGTAATAGGCTGCATTATCAAATAATCATAATAAGGGAAGATTTTAAATAATGCTGGGCTGAGTAGCAAGTGCCAAGGCAGCTATACATTTGCCATAAAATGTACCAGGTTCTTAATGAATAAATGTGTCAGCTGGATTTGGGCTGGTAGCATCATGTACAAATCCTGAAAAATGACTCTGCTCTCCAGTATGAAGTTACAGGTGTTTGCAGTTCTGCAGCTCCTCCTGCTCAGGAGTTTCTGCAGCCTGTGCTCAGCCAAGCCTCCCTGTGAAGGGACCACATTGTCCTGATTCTAGAAGTTAAAAACAAGCAGGGGCTGAGAAACCACTGTCCAACATGGGCCCTGGAGGTGTTTCAAGATTTTCTGGCTGTTCTTTCAGCTTCCAGTCCCAAAAGTCCCAGACTAGAGGGTATGGGAGGCTGACCTGGAGCCAGGTGTCCAGAGGTGATGTGGGCCTTTTTCCCAGTTTCCATATCCCTCACAGGGGAGTGATGCCCACCCTGCTGGGGGTATGGGGGCAGTTCAGCAGGAACCCAGAGCATCCTGTGCAGGCTGGGGAGGATGTGCTGCAGGATGCTGGGGACATGCCTGTAGAGCACCAGGTAGGGTGCACATGGATGCTCAGAGTGGCATGGGAGGGTGGCAGAGCATGTTTGGGGGAGAACTCCTGCAGCCAGAATTCCTCCTGGAGGAGCAGCAACCCTAGAAAGCGAAGTTGCCCTGTCCCCAAAGTCACATCTAGGACAGGACATGGAATTTGAGGTGCCACCATGCTCAGCAGAGCAGGAGGACTGTGGGCGGACATGAATTAAATAGAATGGTCTGGGCTACATTTACCCTTCTCAAAATAACTTTGCTTTTTGTGGATCCATTGTCAGAAAACCACAATTGATACTGTCTGACTGCTCAAGCCCTTTATAGTTGCCTGTAGAACAGCGATCTTCTGGTCCTGCCAGAGCAGGCGTGGACCTGACCAAAGCTAAATCCGTGCTGTGGCCAGCAGCAGGGCTGGCCTGAAGGAGGGCATGCTTGTGGCTGACCCACACAGGCCCAGGGCAGGCATCTGTCCCCCGGGGCCCACACTGCAGACACCGTCTGCAGCTGCCAGCTGTGGAGGGCACTGGGATGTTGGTGACGTCCTGGGGTCCCAGCACTGCCACCAGGGCTGCCCAGCAGCAGCCTGCCCATCACACGGGCATGCTCTGGGCTCCCAGGGTTCCTCCTCCACACTATCTGGGCTCAGACTGTAAAAGACAGTAAAGTGCATGCTAATTTCTCCAAATTCCAGATGTGGGAAGAATAGCTGAACCCAATTATTTTGCTTGCAGAAGCTCCCTGGGAGCTGTGTGGTGCTGTGAAGGAGGTCCCCTGGCAGAGCCCTGTGTTCTGCTGCTGTCCAGTTTTAGTTAAGAGCCAAGTGGGCTTGCTTTTTTCCTAATTTCTCCCTTAGATGTCACAGTCTTTTGCATAAGGAAGATCAAACCGTGATATTTTTAACCATCCTTGTAAAAAAAATGTATGGTGCATTGTGGGGAAAGCTGAGTCATGTATAGCCAAGAGACTGAGCTTGGCAGGGGAGGATGCAGGTGCTGTCCCCAGGAGAGGGGAGCCTTTGCTCTGGGACACCTGCTTTGAATGGTACAAACAGAGCTGCAGTGCCAGCTGAGATAGCATTTATGCTGAAATGATGAATTCTGCTGAAAAAGATAAATGGGTGAAGGATGAGGTCTGCAGTGATCCATTGCCAAGGTGGCACACAGAGCTCAGCAGCAGCGGGGTGGGTGCAGTGGGCACTGCAGGGAGGAGCTGCTGCCCCTCACCCACGTGAACCTCCCTGGGGCAGGGGCACAGGAGCAGCACCTGCCTCGCTGGCTTTGGAGCTGTGCTGAGCCCTGGTGGGTGAAGGGGTGTCTGGGCTGGGGGTGATGCCAAAGGCTGCTGTGCTTCCCACTGCCCCCACGGCCTCTGGAGTGTGCCCAGCACTGGCTGGGCAGCAGCACCAGCAGGGTTCCAGCATCAGCAGCTTCTCTGCCAGCCCCACCATCCCTGCCCTTCAACACAAGGAAATGTCTGAGCTGGGAATCGTGCCCAGGTCGTGGCAGATGGCAAAGCACACGGATAACTGGCTTGTCAGGGCACGCCTCTGCCTTTCCATGTTCTTAGAGCTGAAAAAATGAATTCTCCTCTGTAATCCCAAAATTCTTTTGATGATGAGAAAAGGCAGTTGGAAAGTTTTGTTGCATAACCTTCAGGATCAAATGATGACTTATTCAGAATGTGCTTTGTGGTGTTACACGGTATACAGGCTCAGCAATTAGCTGGAAGTAAATATTCCTCCTCATTTTCCGTGTGTCATTAGGATAGCATCTCACCAGTTGAACATTATCATTATCAGCTGCAAATATTGCTGAAGTTCAAACTATTTGCTTGTACTTTACTTTTTACATTATCAAGTATTGTTAATTCAGTTTCATTGCTGCCTTGGAAATAGTCAGGCGATGTTTTTTTCTCCTTGCAAACAGCCATAACAAACAAGCATTGGAAATATGTTGTTATTTCTACAGCTGGAACTATCAATGGCAAGGAAAATGCCTCTTTCAAGCAAATCTTTAATAGTTTATTTTCTGGATGAAAGAAGATCCAAGGTATTGTATCCAATGCACGTAGCCTCTGTCTGCTGCTCTTCTCTGGGAGCTCACAGCCACCGGCAACCAGACCCAACACTGCTACAAAACCAGGCCTCCTGTCACCTTCCAGCCCCTGGATAAACCTCTGCCACAGTCTGGGGGGAGGGTTGGGGGAGGGAGATTTGGTGGAGACAGATATATGCTTTTCCCACAGTTATGGATAAACATGGATCTCTGCCATTACATTTCCCTGTTCGATGCAGCAGGAACACTGCCAGCAGGGTTTGTGCTGGGCTTCTGTGCAAGAGTTTGGGCTTCCCAGCCCAAGTCCCACACTGAGTGCAGGGCTCCTGGTGCTGTGTGGGATGGCTCTCCTGCACTTCCTCTACGTGCACCAGTTTTGTCCTTGGTCAAACAAAGCAAATTACAGAAGAGAGGTCTCCCCCCAGAATTTCATTCTTTTGCCTGTGGCTGGACTAGAGCAGGAAAGGCTGTGGGGTTGCTTCCTGTCCCTCTGCAACGATGTCCCACTGCAGGACAGAGATGTGGGTCACAGCTGTCCCATACACCTTGCAAACAACCAGAGGGTGTTCTACTGGTTTAGGAGGAAATTTGACCTCAGGACTCTTAGCTCATTCTCAGCCCCCTGGTGCCAGTGCCAAGCCTGTGGAACCTCTCTGAGCACTGCTGTTAGAAAAGGGAGCAGGTGGGCTCCTGGTTCCCAGGAACACCTCATGGGAAGGTCCATGATGCCCTCCTGTCCTGGGGGGTGGCTCTTGCTGGGGATGAGAACATGCTGGGGAGGTCCTCAGGGCTGGAGACCCCCTCTCCTGGAGCTGGGATTCTCAGGGTTCTGTGGACGAGGATGGAGGGAAGCATCACCCTTTATAAAGGCTCCCCATGTCGTCCCCGCTGGGAGGTTTTAGCCTCTGGGAACAGCACATCATGTTCCAGAGTACAGTGGGCCAGGAAAACTCCTTCCCTGGCTGATCTGGAGACAGTTATTTTCTAGCAACATGAAATATGTATGTGTGGGAGAGTGTGGCATGATCTGTGTTTGATGGGGAAGAAATGCTTTCAGATAGGGCAAGGATCTTTGGTCACAGACATGTGATAGAAATAAAGATTGAGGAGAGCAGTATGAACAGTGATAAATGTTTCTCACAGAAAGGACAGTTAATCTTGGAGGCCTCAGATATTTTTCTTCTTTCAGACTGATGCCAGGTGAAATACCTGCCAACAATGTTTTCTTTAAAGCCTTGAGAGCCTGAGAGGAAACTCAAAACCTGCTGCTGATTGTAGTAAGTCCAGTAAACAATTTCAGCCCTGAAGAAACACTTCCCATGTGTGTTGTCCCATGGAAGGCTTCACATCAAGAGTCTGTGACTATAAATCAAAATGAAAAATAAATCAAGAAGTGAAGCTTTTTTCTCCCTGGCCAGGTGAAAGCCCTAAACATTGGCCATTCCTTGCTCCCAGACCTTGCTGCAGCCAGGGCTTCTCTTCTCCACTGTTTATTCCACATTAGGAGAACATCAGCTGGGCTTTCTGCATGGATTTACATTCACACCTTGTGAACTTCTGCCTCCAAGGGAAAAGCAATAGTGTGGAAGACAATATCTGCTGTCAGCTTATGTACTTGCCGGGAGGAGGCAGGAATTACCTCCCATCGTTATTGGTCATGCTCATGATCCAAGAGGCTTCTTTCAAGATGTGGTGGGACACAGGCTTCTTGCACATTGAATGTTAAAAGGTAGTGTCAGCTTTCACAGTCATTTAAGACTGGCATTCCTTCCTGCCTTACTCTTGCTTCCAAAGGGCATCTTTCATCTTTCTTGCAGGCTTATCTTTAGCAGACATCATAAACAAAAACCTTTAAACACCCTCACCATCTCTCACAGACCAGCGTGTTTGTTCATTCAACACCTGGCCAAAAATGTCACCCAGTCCCTTTTGTCTGGGTGATGGAACATTTGGCTGAGGGGAACAAGTATCTGAGGGAGTGAGTGTGAGTTTGTACGTGGGTGTGTGGGTACGTGAGGTTCTTCATGCCACCCTCTCCAGCCTCTGAATCCTGGGCAGTGTCCCACAGAGGGTGTGATGGTGCTTTTCCTGGCACACAGGCACAGGGAGCTGTGCTGCAGACCAAGAGCATGGATGTTTGCTCTGCGTTTTGCTGGGATAAGCTGAGGCAGGAGCCTCAGAACAGAGTTGCAGGTAATTGGAGGGAAAAAATAATTAAAAAGAAATACATTCAACTGAGGAGGGAGGTGGTGGTGGTTATTAAGCGCAGGACAAGCAGAAGTTCACCATGCAGCTGTGGCCCAGCTGTTTTAGTGCACCTTGAAGGAGCTTTTTTTGGATATCATGATCTTTGTTTTCCTTGAGCATGTGAGATGCTGATCCAAGGTGTGACACAGATGAACATTTGGCTGTGTTCTTTCAAAACCAATGGAGTTTAAACGGGAGCCATGCTTCAGCAGCAGGGTTTTTCCAGCCCTGGCACTGGTGGGACCCCTTCTCCCCAAGAGTCCACACACTTAACCAAGGTGCCCTGACCTCCCTCTTCCCAGAAAACAGCCACCCTGACCTCTGTGCTGGGCCCTTCCTGGCAATTAGCAACCTGCCAAGCTAATCAACACCTCCTGGCAGAGCACTGCCACGGCCAGGAAGAATGACTGTGTGCTTGATCCGGTGCTGGGAAGCACCACGAGCTCCAGCCAAAGGGGCACCTTGCAGAGGAGGCTCCCTGCTGCTGCAGTGTGATGTCCCAAGTTCCCTGAGAGCAGTGGCCCTCGGGAAGGAGGCCCTCATGGCCTGCAGCACACGTGCCTCTTGCAGGTTACACTCTGGGGAGCAGGATTACTACATGGCTTCTGAGAAGCAATGAACAGCCATGACCAGTCTTGCATAATGCCACAGTCTGATTTCCAGTGCTGCTGAACTCCTCTGTTGTGAAGAGGAGCCACAGAAACTGGGCTGTGGGCCAGTCTGTGCTCTGTTGCCCATGGAGCATAAAGCCTTCTGCCCTTTGAGTTTCAAAATGCTCACAGCACCCTCCTGCTCCCCCAGGATCACCCACACCTTTGTGCCTGTCAGTGCTGCTCCTGGCTTTGCTGGAGATGGACGTGGTGAGCCGGGACAGGCCTGTCTGCTCCTGCTCTGCTGTCCTACTGGCTTCATGGTGTGGGCACCTTCTAGCCACCTGCTGCCCAGTGTCCTCTGCAGAACCCACTGCCCAGCTGATATTCCCAAGGTGGCAGATAAATGTCCTGTGCTCCCTGGGCTGGTGTGTGTGTTCTCTCTCTGCTTTGCCTGTCTGCCTGTGGCTCACAGCGGGGAGGTGCCTCAGCCCCAGCTGCCTCACTGGGTGGGAAGCTGGGGAGGTTTGCCTGCTGGGAGTGCCCAGTCTCCAGCTGGACAGGGATGCAGGGGAGCTGCAGGCTCACTGCAGCCATGGAGCTTGTCTGGGGACTGGGCACTGCCAGCAGCAGTCCCTGGATCAGTATCTGGGATTGCCATAATAAGCACACCATGGCAGGCTTGTGACACCTTCACTGAAGTGAGTGACCATTGCTGCAGCACTGGTGGATGGTTTGCAGCAGCACTGAATCAGGACACGTCTCCAAGCCACAGGGAAGAGGCAGCCACTGCCAGAGGGTTGTTTAGCAGGGATGTGCTGAGACTGGGACAGGGGCAGCAAAACAGGAAAGGCAGCTGCATGCTGGAAGGGATTAGATGCAGCTCTGAATGCGGAGCAGGGATTACAGGCAGCCCAGCCTGCCAAGCAATGCTTATTGGGAGAACTGAGGGGGACAAGAGGACCATTAATTAAATAATTGCCCAGCAATTAATTTCTGAGCTCCACCTCTGCTGCTGAAGGACTCTTGCTCTACTCTCACAGGCTGGACACAGGGGCAGCACAGCCTATGCCCAGTTCCTTCAGCATCACACCCAGGTATTTTGGGGTGATTTACAAGGAGCTGTCATGTCACCAGAGAGAGAAACAACTCAAACTTATGTTCCACCATGCTCCTTAGGGTGAGCTCTGAGTAATTACTCCAATTACACTCCAAATTACAGGGAAGCCAGTGGCCTCCACACAAGGACAGATCACAGAATCCATCTTTAATTGTCGCTCGGGCTGTGCTCCACTGCCTCCAGTTTGAAGTATAAGTTCATTTCCCTCATGGGTCTGTAATCACACTGCTTATCATCACCTTTTTATCCACTCCTCTATTTCTAGCATGCATGTCAAAAAAGACAGTATATTAATCAGCCAAGCTTTCTTCGCTGCTTCTTGTCAGCAGCAAACTGTCTTCTAAAATGGAGCAACCAGGTTGTCTTCACCTGGAATTGCCTAGGAGAGGCATCCATCAAAACCTAGCAAGTGACAAGCCCATGGGGAGCACGATTTGTTGCTCCAGGTAAATGACAAAGGACAGGGCATAGCCAGGCAGGGAGAGGCCAGCTGTAAATCCAGATCCCTCCCTGACACTGTTGTTATTTCAACAGTTATGAAAGCCCTTTAAGAGCTTCTCCCTCTGCCTGCAGCCCCTGTGCATCCCACCGAGCAGGGCTGGCACAAGGACAAGGGCCATGGCAGGGGGCTGCTCTGTCAGCACAGTTTTTGTGCTCAGTGGGGCTGCAGGGCTGAGCATACCCACACCTTGGTCACAGCATTGCCAGGGGTGGGAACCTCACTGCAGCCTTTGTCAGGGTGTTTCAGAGGGCGCTCACACACTCAATCCGTGCCTTATTTCTAACCACAGCCTTCTCTCATCCTTGTCTGCCAAACAGAGGCACTGCCAAACATTTAATCACATCAAAAAGAGCTTTAATAAGCTGGGATCAAGTTAGCCCTTTAACCTCTTTTTCTGGCCGGCATTGATGGTGTCCCAGGAATTTCTTTCCATTAAAAATCTGTCTTCTGAGCCCTTCGTTGGTCCTTGGCTTCTTGTTTGGGCTTTCTCCAGTTTCCCTGCCTCCTGAGATGCTGACCCCGCCCTGGGCCTGGCTCTCAGGGAGGCTGCAGATCCCTCCTGGACAGCTCTGTCCAGTCCCTTCCCTACAGAGGCATCTTTTTGAGGGGGGGATTGTCCCCCAGCCCCCCAGGGCAGCCCCCCTGCCCTGGTGCCCGGTGCTGTGTTATCAGTACAGCCTGCTCCTGCTGCCTGTGCCAGGATCGCCTCACCAGAGCCTGGGCAGCTCCTGCCTTCGCTGGGAAACCGAGAAGGTGTTAAATAATGCAGGGCTGAGATTAATCCCCGCTGGAGGCCCCGAAGAGCCGGCTGAGCGGCGGGGCCGTGCCTGCAGCAGGGCTCGGGGAGCTCCGGGGTGCCCGCATCTCCAGCGCAGCAGCTCCGCGTTCTCTGCAAGCAGCTGGAGCTGCCAAAAGCCTTACGCAAGCCGCTGACATCAGCGCCGTCACCAGTGTGACTGATAGGGACAATCTCGAGAACAGAGATATGCCAAGATCTCTTTTTCATAAAATGGTGCTAATTGACACTAATGATAATTCCCCATTTCAAACCTTTATCAGCCAAATCCGGTCGGGGCCGTTTCGCCCCTCGGCACAGGGCTGATGTCAGCTGCAGCGGCCTGGGACATCCTGTTTACTCCATGGAGGCACGGGCGGTGTGCCAGCGCTGGGACCCCGGGGGAAGTCCCAGGGACCCACAGGAGCTTATGAGATGCTCCTTCCCCGGCTCCTTTTTACGCTCGCCGATGTGTCAGACCTGCCGATTTGAAAATCTAACCCCGGTAGCTATTGTTTAACATCTTCCTGGAGCGCTTGTAGGATGGAAAGTGTTTTATTGTGATTATGTTTGATTTTATAACATGCTGTATTGTTTGGCTTTTGCCTCCCAAATGCTGAACAGAAATATTTACCGAATACCTCTCCTTTTCTGGGTTGCTGCCTACATGATTTGTCACCCTCTGCCTTTCTGGTCCGGGCAGAGATTTCTCCTTGTGCTCACTGCTTCCTTCAGCAGTCTCGTGATGTTCATGCAGTTTGTCACAGACTTATGCCTTTTATTCTGGTCTTTATTTTTGCAACTGCCTTTACCCTGAGATGTGCAGAGCTGTACCTTGTTCTGGCCACAGTTTTGGGGGTTAGGCTGACACATGCTGGGACAGTTCTCGGCCTCTGCTCTGGGGTGTCTATTTGCACATCCTGTTCCAGGCCAATGATTTCCAAATTTCCAGCCCACTGACTGCTCCAGTAGTGCTGTCCTTCTCTGTCTGGCCATGGACCAGCAGCTGCTGCTGCCCTTGGGCTCTCCAGCCACGGCACCAAGGCAGAGCAGAGGTGGAGGTGGGTGGCTGGGAGGTGGAGGTGGGTGGCTGGGCAAGTTCCTGCAGGGTGGCTGCAATGGCTGCCTTTCATCCTAGAGGAGCAGATAAGCCTTTTGTGCTACCCCCACAGGTGATTTACAGGACAGGAGCCAACACCCAAAGCACAGGGAGGGGGCTCCCCTGGGAGTGGAAATGTGGGCACCCTGCTCCAAAGGAGCAGCCCCACGAGGTGAAGGGCTCCTCACTGCTGTGCAGGGATGGGGTCCCTCCATGCACCCCTCCAGGGCAGCACATCGGCTCTGCTGCTGGGATTTTACACAGAAAACATGTTTGGTCCCAACAGTAATAAGAAAATACAAAGAAACCTGCTTTTGACAGTGTACAGCTCCCTCTTTCCCCAAAAGGAGCGCAGCTGGAGCAGGTTAGTGATTGCCTATAGGGGTTGTGGCAGAGGAGGGGACTCCCCCACATTTGGCATCTGGGAAGGGTCCTGCCCCTGCTGCAGGAAACAGGAGCTGTGTTCTGAATATCTCAATATCTCTAGTGCTGGATGCACACGTGTGCATGGCCAAGGCTGAGGCTGTCAGGGGAGCAGCATCTCCCATTGCTGTGCTGGAATCCTGAGGGTCCCTCCCCAGTAATTACCCTTCCCAAGAGCTCCCGAGCCAGCACATGCCCCAGTCATCACAGCAGGCAGGCAAGATACAGCTAGCAATTAATTTCTTCTCTACAAATTATCAAATTACAAACTTGCTTTTTAATTGTACACTCTTTGAAGGAGGTCACTGCGTGGCTGGGACATATTTCTGCCTGTGGATCACCCAAGAGCTGCGTGGCAGCTATTTTAGGAGTCTGGGAATGACGAGGTCTCCAGCTGGGCTAAACGAAAGCACCCCTGGGCTGTGACCCTGCTCCAGCCCCTCTCACCTGCCCTGCCTGGCCGCCCTCACCCCAACAAATGCCTGGGTTGCTCTGCATCCCAAATGCCTCTTTCCACTTCCTGAGCAGAGCCTGGTGCAACCCAAGGGCTGCACATCCACAGAGTGGGGACCAAATCATGTGGTAGCCCCTGAGCTGCACGTCCAGCATCACTTGTTTCCCAGCTTGCTGCCCCACACCCCAAAAAGGCTGAGCACCCACCCCAGCCCCGGGACATTTCCGCAGGGATGCAGCCCCATGTGAGAGCTCACGTGCCTGGTTTGCTGTCATCACTCTGGGACTGCACAGGGACTGACTCAGGCACAAGAAGGGAGAAGGAAATAGGAACATGGCCACGGGAAGGACAGCATCCCAGAGCTCAGCGTGCTGCTCCCCAACCCCTGTCCTGCACCCACACCCCGGGAAGATGCAATGACAGGTGACTGTAGGGATGAGCAGCACCACAAGGCTTAACAGAGGTATGAGGGAAGGCTGATTCAGCTCGTACTGGGGCTCCTCACAGCTGCACATCAGCTGCCACTTTGGAAGGAGAGCTGCATGAGGCTGACAACTCTCCTGACACCCAGCCCAATCCATGGCACAACACACATGAGCTTTGCCCTCACTGTTTTTTGTTATTGGGCATCCACTGGCTTCATGCACTCAGCTGCTTCTGGTGAGGCTGTTTAGGTGGTTGCAGGTATTTAGGGTATTTAGGTGGATACAGGCAGGTATAAATACTCTGCTCACCGTGGAAGGGTGGCTCTTCCTTATGTTTGAGACCTGTAGCAGTAATTGGTTCCTCTGGTTTGTCAGTGTCTGATATGTCTCACTGTAGAAAAACTGCTAATGCTGTTCAAGTGACTTTAGTCAGGTGTCACATTTTAGCCATGAGGTGCTATTTGGTCTCTTCAAGCAGTGGAGGAGAGTTTATTTCTTCTCTGACATGTCTGTGTACATCAACTATACCTGGAACATCTTATCCTTCATACCCTTCACTTCAAAGCCTTGTTTTGTTGGTGAGGCAGCTCTCCCCAGTTTTTTTGTGCCAGGAGCTTGGCTTGGGCTTGGGCCAGGTCAGTGGAGGAGTCATTGGGGGAGCGAGTGCTGGGTGATGTCTCTGTTCTTGGAGATCTCCAAAACTCAAATGTCTTGATCCAGTATTTGATTTAGTCATGATGGAGGCAGAACATTGGACCAGAGACCTCCAGAGATATTTTCTAACTTTTATTTTATCTTTCTCTGGGTGCTGTGTCTAGCACAGAACAGTGATTTATCAGTGGCCTCATCATTGCAGGACAGCCTGCTTGCTTCCACCAGCTGTGGTCCCCAGGTCACGTCCTCAGCCATTGCTTCCCTGTACCGAGTCTCTCATCCTTCATAGCACTTGTGCCCTCAGGTCCCAGCCTGCCCTTGTGCTCAGAGTTTCAAGGTGTATTTGGGGCTGTTCCCTGGGTGACTCAGATCACTGGCACTAGCAGCATGTGCTCCTTGCTGTTTATGGCACCATCGGCTTGTGTCATCTGCTTGTCTTACCAGGAAAGACTTTTCTAGTCATTTAGTTAATTGGTTAAAGTATTAAATTATGCAACACCAAGAGCTGATCCCCTTGGAGCTGCTTGTAATAGCCAAATGGCATCTCTAATTCTCTCTTGCCCTTCAGACTTGGTCAGAGCATCTGTTTGTATACAGTGTTTTTAACTCATGTCAGGTGGCATTAAAAACCCTTGAGGGAGCTGGATTGCAAGGCATCAACCCAGCCTGTCAGGCAGGACAAGCTGTAGTCTTCTCCAGAAAAGGACAACAGCTCTGTTTTCTAAACCTCTCTCTCGACAATAAAGTGTTTAACTGTGTACCTGAGTGCCTTGGCTGTTTGACTGTGGGGAGGACTGGTGGTACTGGAATATTTCTTGCCCTGTGACTCTTCCAGCTGAGGCCCCATGCTCTGCCTGTTGCTGGGTTTGCAGCCATCCTTGCCACAGCCCCAGGGCACCACGCTGCATTGGCTGCTGCACTGAACAGGCTTTGACTCAGCAAAACACAGTGGCAATCATATAAAAACATTAATGGGACAAGGAAATTCCCTCTGGGAACAGCAAGGGCTGTTTGCTGTCTACCATTGGTTCCTGGTAGTGCCTTGTTGAGCGTCCCTGTCTTGTGGCAAGGTTTGGGGTACACAGTGGTTGTAAGGTTCTGGGGCTCACCAATGGTGGGCATACACAGGGCCACCACTGTGGCATTGGGAGGAGTGATTGTCACAGCACCTCTGGCATGGCCAGTACCCCCTTTCTGACGGTCCTGTGGCTGGGCATGCTTTGCTTGGATGAAGGCTGGAGGCTCCAGGGATGGGGCAGTGTCATAATTCCTGGAGCTAATGGACTCATTTCCAGGTTAAACATGTGGGTGGGCTGGTGGAGGAATTGCTGCTGTGTCTGCAAAACTCATCACCCGAGCAGGTGACCCACGCCTGCCACTCTGGCATGGGGGAGGATGAAAGCTGGGGCTGCCCATCCTGCCACTGGTGGGATGAGAGAGGCAGCTGCCAGGGTGGGGTGTTGGGCACCAGTGAAATCCCACATGCCAAGGACAGGGAGCTGCAGCTCAGGCTGCACTGGGAGCGCAAAGACAGGGCTTCAGGCACTGCCTGTCCCAGGACAGGCTGAACCTCATCCTCCTGGTGAGGGGAGGAGGGGGAAACACAGTGCACGAGAAGCTCCCATGGGAGGTGTGGAGCTGCCATGGGGGTGCTGGCACCCTGAGCCTCTGCTTGCATTAGCACCTGCTGGGAAATGAGCCCTTGCACCACAGTTCCTGCTGCTTGCACAGGTGTTTTCTGCCTGTTTAGACTGCCTGTGGCTGTGAGTGTGTAAGCCTGCTCTGGGAGGGTGCTTTTCCAGCAAACACTGGCTTGTTTGGCTCTATAGCCCACCTTGCAGGTGCTGCCAGTGAGGCTGGCAGTGCTGGGGAGGATTTCACCCACTTGTGGCTGCCTTTTTCTTGTGCCTTTGTTCAGCACATAAGGAAGCACTGGAAAAGGAACAGACTGTCTGGGGAGAGTTCTGCTGATGAACTGGGGTCCTTTCCAACACCCTGCAGTCAGAGCAGCAGGTGCCATCTCTGTGCTCACAGGTCAGACCAAGCTCTGCTTGTGCAACTCCTTTTGATTGTGTGCTCAAGGATAGGGTGTCTCAGGCTGTTCCGAACTCTCAAAGCTTTTTCTAAAGTAGTGGCTGTTTGTGGGGTTGCACTTCTTGTCTCTCCTCCCTGGCAGCTCAAATACTCAGAAGAATAAGCTGCACAAGGACGGCCCCAATCTCGATGTAACATGATAAATTATGTAACACAATGTCACAATTATGTATTTCTGAAAGAGAAGTAGGGCAGGGAGCTGCCAGAGACGGCTCCACTCTCTGGTGAGCAACACCCACGAGCTGCTGCTGAATGAACCGTGAGCTGGTGGGGTCAGCTCCCTCCACATCCTTAATGCCACAGGTCACTGCAGAATTGGCAGGAGCTTTCAAGACCCATTTTTTATTCTTTCACGGGCATCGTGTGTGTGTGTAAACCCTAATAAAGGGAATAAATAAGCAGGTAGTTTGTGCAGCCAGCAGCACGCTGTGTGATGCTTGCACAGCCTCTTAGCAGCTCTCAGCAAATCGTTTACCCAGGGCCCTGTGCTGGCCAGGTCAGGGCTTTCTGAATCCTCTGACCACTGCATTTGCAGAGCCTCTCTTTGTAATTTCTGTAGCAATACACTGAGCGCTCGTTCTTCATCTTCCTCACTGCACTGGGAGAAGAGTAAATACATAGTGATCTTCGCAGAGCTTGTCAGAAGTGGGCAGGGAAAGGCAGAGACTGAGCGGAGTCGATTGGTTTGGGCAATCCAGAGCCCGCAGGAAGAGTCAGCAGCCTGTGTTTCATCTCCGCTTCCTCTGCTCCAAACACAGATGGGAAAAACAGGAGGGGGAGGGAGGAGAGGCAAAGATAAAGTGAAAGACAGGAGGGGTGAGACCTGCTACTGCAGTAACAGCGTTGTTGGAGCAAGCTAAGTATTTTAGAGCAAAACAATGCTTTGGATTTTTTGGGTGTGCCGTGCTGAATGTCTCGATCTGAGGGACTAGAGTCAATTGCAAATTAAATAATTAAATAATTTGGTTTTTTTCTTCTTAGAGTAAGGAATGAGCTCCCTGGCTGGTGGTGGGCTGGCAGGGAGGCTGTGCTCCCGTGGGTGGGTGCCTGCAGAGGTGCCAGGTGGCTGCAGGAAGGTGTGTGGAAGAAAGTGGAGGCCAGAGCACACTGCAGCTGCCTGGTGCCCCTGCCAGCAGTGACATCCCCCATGGTCTGGGTCTCTGTGTAATGGACCACAGAAAGTGCACTGCACAAAAGTGTCTGAGGTGAGAAAGAAAACAGTACCTGCACTGGGGGAAATCAGGGAACTGAATTTCCTCTCCTTATTCCCAAGAGCGGAGAAATTCTTCCCCAGCAACTCTGATTTGGGCTTTCATTTTGGACTCACCCAGGCCATTCACACCCATGCCACTGTCCCTGGGAGCTGAGGTCTGGGTCATGCATGTGTGTACGAGGCAGGAGGAGCAGCACTGAGCACAGCACACAAGCACACACACCATCACATGCCTCCCCCATGGCCTCTGCACGTTTGGAGAGGAGGAAATCCTGCCAGAGCTCACCGGACGCAGAGGAGAATGACCCCAGCCTCCAGCAGACACGACCTGTTCCCATGCCAGAGGCCCAGGGCTGGGCCATGCACGTGGGCATCCGTGTGATGCCAGTGGAAGAGCAGGGAGCACTCATGCATGTGGGTACGTACGATCAAGTTCTGAGGGCACTTGTTCAGGGTGGAAGAACCTGAGCCACGCTGCTGCTTTTCTGACTCCTCCAAAGGCTGTTGAAGCCCTCCAGGTAAAGCAGGAAGGCAGGATGTGACAGTTCCAATGTCAGACTGCAGCAGGAGGAGGCAGCAGCTTTCAAAAATAACCTTTGCAAGGTCATCCCCAAGGAAGGCGGAGCAGCAGTGGTGGGCTTGAGCACTTTTCTGCAATTCAGCTCAAAAAGACTGCATCTTGCCTTTTCTTTATGGGAAGGAAAGCATGTGATGGCAGGTCCCCAGAGCTTTTATTTTGAAGCCAAATGCTTAGAGTGCATGAAGACAGCAAAAGCATTTTCCTTCAGGCGATACAAATCAAATAAATGGAGACAGTGCACTGCAATTCAGTGTAGGCAGCAGCCAGCACGGGCTGCACTCACAGCTCAGCATCACAGGGGCATCAGTGATAGAAGGTGTCCAGCAGTCCCTCTGCCCCAGGCATCTCCTACCCACTGGGGGCTGTGTCTCTGCCCTGGTGTGATTTTGCTGGAGCTTTTGTAGTGGGATTTTTCAGCCTTCCTGTTAAAGCTGGGTGTGTGAAGCTTAATTAACCTATACAGAACCAGCTTCAGGAGAAGCTGTCTGGTTTAATAGACTCTCTGCTCAGTGTGCAAAGCTGAGTGGTGTTCCTGTGGGAATGTATGTATTTTTTTAGTGTCCCTATGGAAGAGGGATTAGCATTAGGATGGAGAGCTGCCCCATTCTTCCCACCTCCAATTTGCTGTCACAACAGCATCCAGGCTGCCCTATACAAGACAGGAGCTGCAAAGAAGGGACCTGTCCTCATGGGCTGGGTTTTGCAGGGTGCTCTGAGCACTGTGAAGATGAGGAGCAAAGCCCAGAAGATGATGCTGGGACTCTGCAGAACTGCCCTATGCAGCTATGAGCATCCCTGGGTGGATGTGGGCTCCAGAGGGACCCAGGGGAACTGCTAAGGGACCAGCAAGCAGCACTGGGACCACGTGCACCAGTGCTTGAGGTGGGGAAAGGCTGTGTGCTGGCCCCATCCTGGCAGAGGAGCCACACAGACAGGTTTTTGGGAGCATGTGACTGTGTCTTAGGAGTAAGTGAATTCTGGATGCAGTTAAGTCACCTTTGCTGCATTAACATCTGCTAAACAAATGATCCTGTGTGAAAATTGAATTGTAAGCAACACTAAGGCAAGAAATGAGCCAGTGGACTTTATAACATCTCTAGAACTCTTATCCTCTCATTAATGGATTTTACAGCCATCGTAACTGAGCCATCTCCCTGGAAATAAAACATTTTCTTTACAAACAGCCCTTTGGGTGTTGCAGGCTACTCAAGAGCTGGGGCTTGTTTCTAATTAAAAGAATAACTCCCTTTGCTGATGTGGTTTGTGGCTGGACTACCTGCCACAGCTGCAAGCTGGAGCAGTTCAGTGGAGACCAGCAGGTCTTTTGCAATCCTGCTGGTGAGGGGGACTGGAGCCCCACCCTCACATGGGTTTGGAGTGCTTACCCCAATCTATTCCCCATTTAGCAGAAGGTGCTGTGCAGCACACATGCTCAGTGTCGCCTTCCCTGTCACTCTGGCCAGGAGTTGGTGCTTTGTTTACCCACATCACAAACAATGCAGGGAAAAAGCTTTCAGTTAAAGCCCCTGGAAATGAATGAGATGAAGCAAAGCTCCATGGCATTGGCATAACACCAGTGAGAAATCCATTTAATCTCACTGTGATGAGTTTGCTGCGTCTTCCTGTTTGATTTATAGGGTGAGTGCAATGTAGACTTTGAAACCAGCAGCTCTGTCTGATCTCCATCCTGGCCAACTTCTGGAACTTTTTCCAGGGGCTGTAAACCAGCTCCCCACATCTCCTGGTCCAGCTGCCTTTGATGGAAGGATTTGTCTCCTGCTGACCCCTGCTCTGCTCACACAGGGATGAGTGTATGGGTGGCTGTGACCCTGCCACGCTGCCTGGCACTGCCTCCAGGTGTAATGGCAGAGGGCAGCATGCTCTGGGGTGGCCCCTGCCCAAGCTGAAGCCTTACAAACCCAGCTCAGCACCTTGGCACTGAGAGCAACGGGTTTGTTTTCTTCCTTAACGTGTCTCCTTTCACAGTGGGTTGGACTGTGTCCAGGCAGGCATTTATCTCCATTCCCACTGGAAGCTGTGCAGGCTCATGCCAGCTGCTTTCTGAGGAACTGCTCTCCATTTCAAAAGAAATCAAGTCAACTTTGTTCCCAAGCCTCTATTAATCATCTTTTCCAACTTCTTGTCTTCTAGCAGCAGTTTGAGCTGGAGGATATGGGAACCTTGGCTGGCTTATCCTTGGTGTGCCCCTGCTCTTTAAATTCCCTTCTCCTGATCCTTGACCTCTGCAAAAAGCCGTGCCAGGCAGGATGCACCAGCCTGGGCAGTTTGCTGATGGTAAGAGTGGGCACCATCTATTTGCCCTGCTTGAATAAAGCTTCTGGATTAAGAGGTTTCCCATGTACATGACCTTGCCAAATGAATCATCACTGCACGGGGACCTGGGGTCTCTCCAAATCATTCCCAATAGGAATTTAAAGGCTACAGTCAACCCCAAATCTGTGCCTGGCTATCTGCCACAGCTGCCATGCCCCACTGTGGGTGTGATCTGTTCCCACGTGGGGATTGGGAAAGTCCTTTAAAAAAGCTGAAGTGACCTTGTTAAGCAGGCCTGGCCTCCACACCTGCCAGTGCTCGCAGCCAGAGCTCAGGTGGCACCTCTGCCTGGGCACTGCAGAGGCATTTGTGCCAGGAGTGCTCCAGACTTGGAAAAGTCACTGGTCCTCCCCGTGGAGCTGATGCCCCAGAAAGGCTGCTGGAGCTGTCAGGAGCTGATGTGCCACGGAGGCACTTGTGGCTCAGCTGTCTCTCGGGGAGATGGGACCTGCTTGGCTGCAGAACAACCCCTGCCATGTCCCATCCTGTAGCAACACCTGCAAAACCTCTGGTCTCTTTGAGCAATAGCCCTGTGGCTCCTTGGAGCCCCTTGCCTCGTGTCCAGCCTGTGGTACCAGTGGTGTTGGTCTCACTGCCGTGGGTGCTGTGAGTGCCTGCAGCACCCGCAGAGCCGATGTCATCGAGTGCCACCACTGTGCAGCCAGGCAGGCACCTGCAGAAAACCACCTGAACCCCAGGGGCTGTGAGCAGTCCTGAGGATGATGAGCTGGAGTCAGGCAGGATCCAGTCAAAGGCAAATAAAATGAGCCTTTCCAGAAGCTCTGGTCTGGGCACACTGAACTGAGAGGGAAAGCAGCCTTCAGAAGGGCCTGGCCATGGATATGAAGGGTTAAATCATGGTTGACATCCATCCTGCTGTGATTTGTCAGCCTGGACACATGTAGTCTGTGGAGAAAAACAGGCAGAGTAATTTCCTGATTTAAATGAATTTCAGAGACCACCACAGGAAGGAACTTGGGATGTGTCCAAAGGGTAACCAGGCCATGGAAAAATACCAGGCAGGGGAAGGGGCCAGGGGAATCAGAACTTGGATTTTCCCCTTTGTCACTACAGAGGTGATAGCCACCATTGCATTTTCCAGTTATGAGTCCAGTTTAAGAAATCTAGGACACTTTAAATGTCAGATTGTTGAATAATCAGTTTTTCTGAAGAGGAAAATTCCCTGAGAGACTCAACCCTTCCCAGCTGGCATTTCATGTTATTTACTGAATTGCTCATTGTACCTGTGCCCCAAGTATAAATCACAGAAATTATTTACTGCTGTCTGCCTTGTCCATAGACAAGACATGGTATTTAGGCAAGGCTTTGTTTAAATCACTGCATTCCCACAGCAGTGGCAGGGTTCTTGTCACTCTTGCAGCAATCCTGACACAAACTTAGTGACAGACCAGGTGTGGGATATAAATGATAGTTCAGGGAATTATGGTATTTCTAAAAAATATGAGGGTGTCTGGACCTAGAGAAGTGAAGCTGAACCAGGGCTGGGGTTGCGAATGTGCTTGTTCATGTCCTGGGGGCTCGGGTGATATTTCTGTGCAAAAAAAGAACTGGCAAAGTAGTGAGAAATAAAGGCATGTCCCATTTCTTTTCATCCCAGGGACCAAAACTTCCCCAGCAGCAAAGCTGCTCAGTCATTAAAAGTCAGTTGAATAGAAAGGCTTCTTGCAAGTGCTGTCGGCACCAGCACAGGCTGGATTGCAGAGATGGTATCTGCAAAAAAGAAATAAAATACAAGCTGTAAGAAAAAGTGCTATTTGACCATTAGTGAGTGAATTTATCATCCTGCTTGAGATGCTGGAGTTAATAGAATAAAAGCCTTGTAGGCAGTATGGAGGTTATTATTTAAGGCTATCATCACCCTTAATTCAAAATTCTCATTCCAAGGATGCCTCAGTGATCACTTGGGCTACATTAAGAGCTGAGTAAGCCTGACTTTTTTTTTTTTTTTATAAGTTCTTTCACTGTTTTCCTGCCTCATGATGTTATGGCATGGTTATAGCATCCTAATAAATTGCTTTTTTAGGTTTAGGAATTGTATGAAAATTAGCACCATGGTAAAAGATTCAATTTGCTGGAACTGGGCTTGGATTATTTTTAAAGAAACTGTGAAATACATGTGAGAATCCTTCAACAGAAAGGGAACCTCAGCCTCAGAGAATTATATACCCCAGTATTTGCTGTGCTGGGGGTCTGGGGACTCCCGGAGTTAGGGAGCAGAGTTCTACACAGGGGAAGAGAAGGAATAGGTGGTGTTGCAAGCAGTGTGTTCAAGATCCCTCATTCCTATCCCAGCAGTGGGATTTGTGATAATCAATGCTTTTTAGGATGAGATGTGCAGATGTGTCCCCATGCACAGGGCCTGAGCCTGGTGCAGCAGCACAGGAGCATCCCAAGCGTGCTGCTGCAGCTTTCTGCTGGAAGGGCCTGGAGCCCCTTCAGCATTTGTCCTGCATGCAAAATAAAACCTGCATTTGCAAACGTGGAAATGGGTGTTTCTGGGCTCTCCTGCCCAGTTCATATTCATGAATGTGCTTTTCATGTTAGTGTCATGCTGCAGTCTCCCTGTTTCTTCTCAAGCCAACTCCTTCTTTCATATGGAAATTCTCCCCTCCCTCTAAATATATTTTCACGCATGCCAGGTTCCCGGGGCTGGAGCAGGGTTTTGTCAGAGGTCTCTGCCCTTAGCTGGGAGAAGAAAACATCATCTGGTGACCTGGGGAGTCTGAGGTGACTGCCTGAACGCTGGGAACTCTCTGTGCTGATCCACATCAAAGTGCTTGGCTGCATTTTCCACTTTCTTTATGGCTCTGCATTGAGATAAAACCTATGAAAGACCCAACAGTAGATTCCCATGGCTGTCACAGGGCTAAAAGTGGTGATCCATCACATGCTGGCCTTCCATCCCTCCCTCCCTCCCTCGCACAGCACAGCACTGGGGACGCGGCTACGGGCGCTTTCCTGGCTGAACTTCAGAGGGAATGGTGCTTATTGGTAGCACTGCTCACAACTGGTCCTTGTGTCGTGTCCTTGCAAAAGCTGGGAAGGTCACAAGATGTCCTGTATGGGGTCATTTTAGCCTGGGACCAGACTGGGCACAGGAGGAGCAGCAGTGCTGTGCACTAGATGGGATGACAGGGTGGGAAAGTGGCCTGGGCTGGGGAGGATGCTGAAAAGGATGCGTACAGGTGTCGAATCTCTTGGCTGGATGTGATGTTTCTTGTGTTAAAATAAAACATTTATTTGCTTTGATTTTGCAATGCCTCTGTGCTGCAGGTGGTGTGTATCCCAGCACAGTTAAATGGAAAACTGAAGGTTGATGATGTTGGAATAAACTCATTTAGGTTGGAAAAGACCTCTAGGAATCAAATCCAGTGATTAACAAGGCACAATAATATATTGCTAAAAATGAAGAGGTCGTTTGAAAGTAAGTTCCGCTCCAAGGCAGGCAGCTCTGAGAAGGGGCATGGTGTCCCTGCCCTGTGGGAGTATATTTGGAAATGCTACACTGGTGGCACTTCCTGAGTTAACAGAGTCTGGGGAGGGAAATGGCTGCAGGTGCAGGATGGAAGCTCAGCTGGTGAGCATTCCACATCCAGGGTTCTCTCCAGGGCAAATGCACAGCTCAAACTGAAAAGCTGAGTTTGTTCCCACACTGACAATGAACATGTAGGAACACAAGACCTGGGAGGGAGATGAGCAGCAAGGCTCTTCTCATGGTACCTCGGAGGAAAGAGGCACAGATACCTGCAATAACTTGCACTATTAAGCTTAAGGGCAGCTTCAGCATCTTGGAAGCAAGTGAAGTAATTTGTGGTATCCCGTTACTGCAAGTACAGTTCTTTGCAAGCAGAAGGAACAAGTCATTAGTGACACCAAGAAACCACTTGAGGAAAATCTGTGTGCATTGATCTGCTGTTGTGGATTAAAGATATTTTTCTGTCTCTTTGCAAGAGGACAAGTTTGTGACAGACTCCTATTTAGTGTGTATTAAAGATCCCACTGAAACCTCCAGATTTATTTATGAAAACACTCCTGGGGCACCAGCTACACTCCGTGCAATTTCATTCAGGCTTTTCAGGGGTAGAGCTTGAATTAAGTGTGTAACTGCCCACGAAAAAGCATTCATTTCATTACTCTCCTGATGAGATGGAGGAGAATGCACGGCTGGAGGGCTGCATATCAAAACTACCACTGTCTAGACAGAAGATAAATATGGTGGGAGAGACATGGCAGCCTGAGCCTTTGCTGTGAGGATGTGGTTGGGGGAGGATGGCAGGGACAGAGGACAGACTTGGGGGAGCAGTGCAGGAAGCGAGGGCTTGGTGGCCCTCGAGTGCTGCTGTGCCGTGGCTGAGGGTGACTGTGCAGAGATGGCTTTGAGCTGGGGACTTCCCTCTGGCCCGGCTGTGACACTGAGGGCTTAGAGCAGTTTAAACATTTACCTGCCTTAAGCTTTTAAGACCTCTTTGTTGGCCTCAAGTACTCATCTGCATGAAGAGCTTAGGGTGTCCTAAGCAGCCTTATGTCCTTTGGGAGGCTCAGGGCTTGGAGCTGCAGCTCAGCGCTGTGGAGCGTTTAATGGGATTTGTGCTCGCTGCACGGCTCTGCTGCCCCCCTGCCAACTCCATGGGGAGGCTGGAGCAAGCCAGAAACACCCTGGGATGGCTGGAGAGCAAGGGGGTGGATGGTGCTGCCCATCAGCTGCTTTTGGGGTACATGAAGATCCCCAGGAAGAGCGAGGACCACCAGGTACAAGGGCCAAAGATGGTCCTGAAGATTCCTCATGGATCCAGGGACCCAGAGAGAAACTGCACAGCCCCCAGCATCCCTGACTCTGCTACCAACAGCTCTGGCCGTGCCCCTGCCAGTGCAGCATCCCTGCTGCCAGGGAAATAGCTCAGTAGGCAGCAGGAGCCAGGCAGAGCCAGGGCTGAGCTCCCTGCTCAGGCAGCAGCGAGGTCGGCGTGCATCGATCGCCCAGGCAGGAGTGCCTGAAAGCGAGCAGGGCTCTGTCTCGAGTTTCACAGAAACTACAGCATTTCACGGCAAGCTATTAACAAATTCTCCCGGCCACCGTGCAGCCCCAGATGCAGTGTCCCAGTCAGGCTGATGGCTCCCAGCAGTCCAGACACATGTAGCATGGAGAAACCTGCCATCCCTCCTGCTCTTTGCTCATCAGAAGTGTGAAGCTGGCTGGTGGACAGTACATGCTGTGCTCAGTGCTTCCAGTGCAGCCAGCAGCACCACCAGGGATGGGTAAACGAGCAGCAGAGCTGTTGGCACAACCCAACATTTAAGGCTTTAGCTGCTTTTGGGAAGAGCAGCCAGCCCCCTCCTTGCAGGCAGGGGCTGCAGGGCAGGACAGCCATTCCCTGGCTGCATCCACAGGGACCAAGCCTGGCCACTGCAAGCCTGCAGAGCATGGCTTTGCTGCCACAGCAGGACTGTCCTCTCCTTGAGGGACCAAGTGACAGCCTCTGGCACTGCTCTTTGTCTCCTCCAGCAAGCCCCATCCCTGCTTTCACCTGCTCAGGCAGACATAGGGCTGCTGTTGTGCTGGTTTCCTAAGGAAACCAGGGGCTGTGCAACCATGGGTGCCTGCCTGGTCATCTCCTCCCCTTCCAGGCATGGCTGCTGGCATGCCTCATTTTGGGGCCCCAGAAGCAGCAAGAGCAGGGCTGTGGAGGTCTCTGTAGCTGGCAGGGCTGCAGCAGGTGCCTGGCACTCACCCACCATGCACAGACTGCCCAGGGCACCAGCAGCCCCCCACCCAGCAGGTTTGGGGGGGCAGGAAGCAGCTGAGGGCAATCTGCTGGGGGTTTTGTGGGCATTGCAGCAGTGGAGCGTCTGTGGGGAAGAGGTGTAGTTGTTGTGGAGGCATCAGGCGTTTCTCATGTTCATGGGACATGCTTTGAGGCAGAACAAGCAAAATTGTCCTTGGCTCAGCATGGAGGCAGCCTGGTGGATCGCTGATGCCCTGCTTCGTGAGGCTGTGGTAGCCCAGGGACCCTGGGGATGTTGACAGCAAAATAAGCAAGTCAGGGTGCAGCCTGCTCATCCCAGAGGCAGCACTCTAGCTGCCTGCAGAGCCGGGAGTGTCTGCAGGGAGCTTCACACAGCAGATAACAGGCACAGCAGAGAACATCACAGCCCACTCACAGGTGATTTATGCCTGGGAAGAGGCAAAGCTCTGCTCTCAGGGTATGTTATACACCCGTAGCTTTTTTGTTTCACTGCAAGGGGTATGTTTTGCCCACAGGTACTCCTGCTCAGCCAAATGTTAACTGGGTAAATCCCACTTTGCATGCAGTCAGCACCTTTCTGGGAAGCTTTTAACTCAAAACTTTAGTTTAATAGCTGATCAGTAGACTTAACCCTCACATGGACCATAGGATGTTTTTTTTCTGGGGCTCTCAGAATTGCAGTAACATGAGAATGCAGGCAGGACCAGGAAAAACAGGATCATCACCTCCTCTTATCCTCTTATCCCATGTCTCCCTGCTCTACCTGAGACAGGGCGGGTGCCACTGGGAGGGGAGCAGGTCTGAGCTTTCCCTTCCCCATCTGCAACATGCATTGCATAAGAGCAGGAGACCCATGACACTGTGAATTGTCCAGGCCTTCTCCCCTTTCCCTGCTGTGGCTGGCACAGATTGCCTTCCCAGCTTGACACTGATGACCCTGGGGACCCAAAGCCTCTGTTACTCCTGGACCACCCTGTGCCTGCTGAGTGCACCCCATGCCCTGAGCCCCCCATTCCTCCTGTCTTCACTGCTGCCTTGCTCCCAGGGCTGCCTGACCATCTTCCAGACCACACTGACCAGCAGAGATTGCCTCAGCTCTAATGGTATATCTCTGCTGATCAGCATTAATTAAATACCCCAGGAGAAAAAGCATCCCTCTAATGAGCAGTAAGCACCTAGATGGAGTGTTCCTGCCACCCTGCATGAAACAGAGTCATGGCTAAAGGTGGCTCTTGAGCAACAGTGACTCTTCAGCTGTGCTGGAGCAGGCTGGCTTGAAATCCCACTCCAGAGGGTGAAAATGACAGGGTTATTAATAGATGTGGCCCCATCTTTAGCCCTCAGCTGAATGGTATTAGCACTTCTTTTTTAGCACTAAGGCTAAATCTAATTTTATATTGTCTGAGTATCTCAGACAAAACTAAAAGGCCCCAAACCAGCCCTGGACAGCAGCAATATGCCAGCTGTTCTCAGCACTCTCTGGCTGTCCCCATGCTGACGCCAGGGCTGCATCGTGGCAGAGGCTGGCAGTGGGGGATGAGGGGCTGCAGCAGTCATGGGCTGGGGTCCTGTGGCAGCAGCTTGTCACTCCTTGCTGTGGGGAGAAGTCACTGCCAGGGCTTGAGGTTTGCAGGGCCAGTGCTGATTCTGTTCTTGCTTTATAGCAAGGATTATCTAGTTAAATGCACTGGGTCCTGTCTCCCTGGACCAGGTCAGCATCCTGGCTGCTGTCCTCCCTGCACCAGGACATCCTTTTGGACAGAAACACAGCCTGGCTGCCCTTGTGCCAGGGAGTGCCTCCTGTTCCTCCCCTCCCTGTGTAGGTCCTGACATTACTCTGCCTCAGCTCACTGCTTTTCCAGCAATAGTCAGATGCCTGCTGCAAGCACTGGGGCTCTGCTGCCTTGCCAGCACTGCCACAAATCCCAAAGGCACTACCCTGATAGAGCTGCAGGTATGAAGCCAGTCTTGCCTGCCCAGATTACCTGCCTGTTTGGCAGGATAAGACCACTCCTGGCAAAAGCACAGAGGAGAAATCATATCCCTGTGCTGGAAGTCAAAAACATTAATTAAACCTGCGGTATCATTGATTGCTATCTCACGGGAGAGGCAGAGGGTGAGAAAAAGCTGGGGGGAAGGAAACTCACGGGACAATTTACTAGGAGCATTCCTAACCTTTAAAAATAGACTGATTATTTCTGCAATGTCGGCATCTTCCTATGGGGAGGCACTTGGAGAAGGTCAAGCTCGTGCCAGGGATTTGCAGGCAGTGCACCCCTTTAGGGAAGGGGGAACACATATCCTGGTGTCCCAAGACCCTTTTCAGCTAAATATTTGATGCTGCCTAGGTAGGAGCCTTTCTTATGCATGCACCCTAGCAGGGGACAGTCGGATCCTGGGGAAAATCAGCCCTTTTTGTCTGGGGATGTGAACAGGGCTCCCCCTGAGAGCTGGGCCAGGAGCACTATCACCAGGCACTGAGCTCTCTGCTCCCCATAGAAAAGACACTGCAAACCCATTTAGGCTGCCGGTGTTATCAACCAAATCTGCAATTACTCCAGAAATATTCATCCAGCTAAACTCCCTCATTATGAGCGATTTGCACCTAGTGACTCTATCTAAGCACAGTTGCTTCAGCTGGATTAAGCCGTGCCAGAAGCTTTCCTCTTGAGCTGCAAATATCCAGCCCTCTACAGCACGCAAGGTCTGCGGCTGGTGAGCCTCCAGCAGCCTCTCATGGATCCTGCCCCATCTCTCTGCGCACCAAGAGGGTGGGCAAAGGTCTTCTTTCCTCAGTGCTCTGTGGGTGCCTGGCCCGGGGCTGTGGGCACAGCCCTGCCTCCCTGCCTAGGCCAGCATCCTGCTTTCCCAGCTGCCTGCTTTCCCAGCCAACACCAGCTGCCACGCTGGCCCCGCAGGGTGTCCCTGAGGCTGCAGAGCCTTTGGGGAGGGCATGTTGTCCCCATGCCCCACACACTCTTGGGGGTGCCCAGAGGGGAACTGGGCACTCCCACACTGGGGAGTGGTGGGCATGGTCCCCATCTCTTCCCCTGGGGACAACTGATTTGCTGTTTGTGGTGACTGCTTGGCATGCACCGTGACCTCCCATGCCAGCTCTTTCACTGGCACTACTGCACCTGCTGTCCTTGTCCTTCTTGCTGCCCACTGTGCTGCCCTGCTGCATGCACAGGCAGGGCACCAACAGCCCTCAGCCCCTGGCCATCCTGGGCACCAGTGACCTGCTCAGATGACTTTGCTTTTTTAGTGGCAGTGGAGACACGGGAGTGGGATGAGAAGCCAGGAGCGAGCGTGGGGCTGTGGGCAGGGTTAGGTGTTGGGCAATGGGCCTGGTGGCTGCCAGGTGGGTGCAGGGTTGAACAGAGCCCAGCAGCTGCCGAGTTGGCTGGACAGCACACTGGGGTCTGCTGTGGGAAGTGCTCCAACTAATGGGAATCTGTTCTGGTGGCACTGGCAGATCAGGGAATGGCCAGGAGCCATGGGAAGGAAGGTCATCTACCAGAGCCAGCATGGAGAGGGGCCCCATTTCGCCCCAGCCCTTTGTCTATATGACCATGGCAAAAGCACGGTGGCACTTGCAGGTGGCATTTGTAGGCTCCTGCTGGCTGATCCTTTCATCCCAGCTGTCTGACATGAAAGGTGCAAACAAACCTCCCTGCTTGCTTTGATTGCTTCCCAGGGATTCCTCCATTTGCATTATAATGAAGCGACATTTTGCTGTATAAATAAACCTGAAAGTTGACATAGAAAGGACTTATCAGCTCTAAAGGTATTTGCATGCTCCCCAGATGGAGGGAGAGAGCCACACAGGGATTTAGTAGAGACAAACTTCAAGTGCTGGTGAGTACAGTGAAGATTTACAGCAAGAAGAGAACATCTTGCTCTGGCACTTGATAAGAAAAATTGTGCCCAGGGCTGTCATGAAGCAATGAGGTGGGGGTTACTGCTGGGGTGAATGTCTGGTGTCTCTGCCTTTATCACCTGTGCCCTTTGCTTTCTGCTGCCACTAAGGAGAGCAGAGAGCTCAGATGGGGTGTCAGGTTGCAGGGATTGGGGGAGGCCACCCAGCCTTGCCTGTGTTCCCCCCTCCTGAGTGCCCAGTGCAGGTCAGGCTGGTGCTGGGTGGATCTGACAGTCACACCGACCTGCTTTGCACCCTTTCCTGGGCCCTGTCTGACTCCCACCCAAGCCTACTGGCAGCCAGGGGTTTCTGATCAGGTTTAGACATAGTGGTATGTCAAAACCCACAAATACCTTAGTGGTTGGCACCTGCCTGTGTTGAGCCACATCTGCAAGTGATTTCTGAGTGCCAGCAGAGTGCTGGGCATGATCTCTAGTGGGCAGGCAGCTCCAAGCTCTGGCTGGTGTCTGTGAAAGCCACTTCCCTGACCCACTTACCCTGTGCAGAGACCAGCTCCTGCTGGTGTTGACAGACCTGTGTTTAATCCATAAAACAGAAAAATCTCAGTTTTGCTAAAACACTTGACAGGACCATCCACAAATTGTTTTCCAGGTATCGAAAGCAATTTGTGATCCAATAGGCAAAGCACAGCAGCTCACCAGCTGCAAAATCTGACAGTGCACAGGGCAAGGACAGGAGCATGGCTGTCCTGGCACAGCTGCAAGTCCAGGCCTGGCTCCTGCTGACGCCATGCTGGCTGCTGGGAAGCTCTTCCCTTCGTAATCTCACAGTTTTGCAGAGCAGGATTAAGGGGAAATGTATCCCTTATGTGGAGCGGGACACAGTGGGTAGTGTCTCCACCACTGGGCAGTGGTGAGGCTCCTCCTGGCTGGCTTTGGGCTCTTTGGCTTGGGAGGAGGCAGGGGAAGTGGACAGCATCCAGAGGAGAGCTGGCATGCTGGATAGGGCTAGGAGGAGAGGTGCAGGACCTGCTCTGCTCCAGGGAAGGGCAGGCTGGGGGAACACAGCAGAGAATTGTGCCAGCTGCTGGCAGCAGCCCCAGACTGGAGCTTGGGGGCTCCAGCTGGGAATTAGGACAGTGGCTGGGTCACCCCTGCTGTCCACCAGGGACCACTGCCACCTGGCCCCATTGTTGAGTTGTGCCCAGCTGACCCACATAGCTCTGCTGTCTCTGGGAGAGGCAGCCTGTGCTGGCTGGTACCATTACACAACCCTGCCGCAGCCTGCTGCCTGCATACAACAATAGGCACTATTTTTATTCTCTTTCTGGTTGTCACAGGCGGTACAAGAGTCCTTGGGGTGGAGGCTTTTCTCCCACACACTGTTATGTAGGACATTTCAGTCACTTGTCCTTGTGACCTGCTTGTGCCTGGCCCTGCCATCCCAGCACTCCCCTGCCAGGACCAGCAAAAGCAGGATGTGGGGTCAGTGTCCTTTGGGGAAAAAAGCCCCAGGCTTAGGCACTGGTCAGAGCCTGCCTTGCCTGCAGACACCAGTCAGAGGAGGCACAAATTCCTGGGGAGATGGTGGGTTTGCCCCACCACTGCAATGGCATCACTCCCCAAACCAGCAGTAAAGAGGAGAGCACCAACATGGCCTGCCCAGCCATGGGTACCTCTAGTCCAGACCTGCAGGTGGATTCCCCACCTTGACCTCAACCTTTGTGCAGCCCAGCAGTGGGACTGCCCCCTGTGTCCTGCTCTGTCCCACTATGAGGCCCTGCCCTGCTGTCCCAGGGGGAAAAGCCCCTGGCCCCTACAGCACCCCTACACTGCCTGGTGTTCCCAGGAAACTGCTGTCAGAGGTGGGTCTGGCCACTGGTGACAGCAGGGTACTCAGAGCAGAAAATCCTCACGTGTGATGGGCATGATGTGGATGGTGCAATTTTCTGCACAATTACTCCAGTTTATTCAGTGTGATAAACCAATATTAAAGTAGGATAAGATGAGGCTTGGGTGCAATGTATCTTCCTTCTGACTCTATTTCTTGCCATATTACTCAGCATGGGAATTTCCTAATGGAGCTGGAAGAAGTAGGAACCTGCAGCACAGGGATTAGATCAGACTAGAAATAAATTTCCCACACTTCCTCCATTAGTTACATGTCCTGTAGCTTCAGACTTCCTAGGCTTAACAAAATGATCTCTCTGCATGCTTCATGCAAGTACCAGGTGGGGGAAAAGTAAAAGGTGCCACCACACAAAAAATCTTTGCCAAGGAGGAGGATGGGCAAAATGAACCTCTCCTGGCAGCTGGCAGTGATGCCACATGGTGAGTGGGAGAAGGTCCAGCATGAGCAGGGATGGCAGTCCACGTTCAGAGTGAGCAGGCAGTGCAGCCCCTGTTAGTGTCAACAAGGTGCCCTGAAAGCCTCCTCCCAGGGATGCAGATCTCCCTCAAGGAAGAGCGGACGGGGCTGTAATTCCAGCTGGCTGACACGACATCAAAGCACTTCTCCCCACTGCCTGCTGAGTCATGTCTTGCAAGGTGCAGTCCTGCACCACCACATCCACACGTTCTTGGCAGGTTTGGGGTGCTCTGTGCATCCCCCAGTGCACTGTCAGGTGTGTCCCCTTGGCAGTCCAGTTTCCAAAACCTGAGTTGCAGCACCTCTTGGAATAGTCCTGCACCCTGCAGGGCTTCCCAGCTCCCTATGGAGTTTCATGTGTTGTGACTCCTCTGGCTGGCAGAGCAGTTTCCTGGGAGAGCTCAGGATAAAATGCCCATCAGGGAATGCTGAGAAAGAAACGTGGCTACAGTTTCATTGCCAACTGGATGGACATCTTTGTTAGTGGGGGAGCCCAGCAGAGGATGAGGAAGAGGAGAAGGGCTGCTAAAGACAAACCCCAGTGACTTGGTGTCTCGTGGCTCCAGAAAACACAAGACATGCTTTTGGAGGCACACTGCCAGCCTCCTGACTGGCTTTCCCACCACTGCCTCCTTGTTCTGTTTCCTTCCTTGGACCATCTTCCCTATTTTTTCTCCTTGAGCCTGGATCTGCCCTGCAGCTCCTCCAAGCCTCCCCTCCCCAGGGCAGCAGCTCCCTGTGCCTTGCCTTTCCCAGGGGCCTGCAGCAGTCAGTCTCTTGTGGCACGGAGCCTTGCTGTGCTCAGCAGGAGCTGTTCCTCCTTGCCCTTTGATGTGTTGCATCCCTGCTTGGGACCGCTGATGGGGACAAGCCCTGGCCGATGATCAAAGTCTCCCCGCCAAGCTCTGCTGCTGCAGCCTGGCCCAGTCCCTGGGATTTTCAGGTGGGAAATCCTTCATTGTTGCTCTGGGTGGTGACACAAAGCATGGTGTGGTGGGTGCTGGGAGCTGCCTGCACGCTGCTGGGACCAGAGCCAGCATGGCACAGCACCCAGCTGCGATAACTGGGCACCAAAAAGGGTTACTCATAAAAAATCACAAGTCAGTGCAGCCAAATCCAGCCACTGGAAGAGTTCCAAATGTGTCAGTGTGTTGCATAGGCGTCTCCTGGTGAAGCAGCCAGGCATGGTGTGATCGGCACTCAGTTGTTTGCCGGCGTGTGCTGCTTGCCCAGGCTGTGCCAGAGGCTTCTGCAGGGGCATCTGCAGCCCGGGACTTTCTCTGTGAATGGCCCTGCTAAAAGCTCTTCCAGCACTGCATTCAGAGACAGCCAGGAGCAACGTGCTCTAGAAATCATATTTAGAGAAAAAAAAATTATGTTTAGGGCACCTGCCCTTGGTGCTGGGCTGGCAGAGGCCAAAGCTGCCTGTGGGTGCTGGCTCTGGGCTGTGGGCTCTGGGGCTTTCCAAGCAGCAAGCACTGAAGGCAAGTGCTCTCTGGGGGGAGGGCTGCATCTCCCTCCAGCTGCCTTCAAGCCCAGGAGCGCCCTGGGTCCCCAGGAGGTGTAGGAAGCAGCACATGGCAGCTCCATACTGCTGGCAGGGCTGGTGGGACCCATGGGTCTGCTCACATCCCACTCAGCATCTCATGTTTTTCCAAAGGGAGAAGCCACCTGCCTAATTAAACAGCAGTAACAAGCTTGGCATCGCCAGTCACGCCTGAGCACACTGCAAATTCCAATGACACTTACAAGAGGAAATGTGCTGCCTTCTGGGTCTCTCTGCTAATATTTAGAAGGCTGACTGCTGTGTCCTGAGCCCAGTCGGTGCAAGGTATAATTAGAAAAGCTGCTTGAATGGTGTTGTTACAAAGGTGATGTTAAAATAATGGTGTGGAAGGAAAAGCCAGGGCTGTGTGTTTCTGGGCTGTGTGTGCTACACTAGGCACCGTGCCCAGTGTGCTGCAGTGATACATTTAAGGCAGCCTCTGCTGAGGGAAATTAGCATCTTTGTGCTGTACACCAGGTACACCGTGTTCTGCAGATGTAAGGGGAGAGTCATATTTGAAACCATCCAATAGAACATTTTCCAATTTTTATTTATCAACAGGCATCTCTGTGTATTCTGGAGGATGAAATATTTATCTGTAGACACATGCACGCAGAATGTGAGAGTGCCAATGTATTATTTATCACCGCTTCCCTCCCGTAGCTTATTAATAACCCATGAAACCTGGTTGCCCAGCAGACCCTCTAGACAGCTACCTAAAACATCTCCAGCTGCCACACATGCCAGCCCCAGGCAGAGCACCCCCTGCCTCCAGGCCCTGCCAAGGAGGGGGCTGGCAGAGGGTGGCGATGCAGGGGGACATGGGCCTCACTGTCAGGTGCCTCCCCACACACCCCTGCAAGTCCTGCTGCCTCTGCACATGGCTCTGGTGTGGGTCATGGTTCCCCGACCCACAGGCAGGGTGATGGAATCTGGGAGCCAAAGGGAACGTGTGTGAGTGGCAGGGTCATTGCTGCACTCCTGTGGAGGGAGCACTGAGGGATGTGACTGCTGGCTCCTGGCTCAGCCACCTAGAAGGGAAACTGAGGCAGGCCTAGCAGTGAGCCAAACGTGCCATGCTGGACTCTGTGGAAACGCTGTCATCTCACTGCAGATGCCAAATGATGAGAGCTGTTGTGTCAATAATCCACCCCCAGCCCCCACTGTATGGGGTACATCACCTGTAGTGAAGATCTGAGAGCTGCAACTGCGCAAATGCCCTGTCCTAGAGGAAGGGGTTGGATGGTGGCCACTCAATGAACTCTTGGAATGAGGGGCTGAGGCTGGGAGCCCGGTCATGGAGCTGGAGTCTGGGTCAGAAACCAGGCTGCTCACACACAGCCTCTGTCTGCCCAGCCTCTGGGAGCAATGCAATGGGCCTTGTGGACAGCAAGGGGGAAGGGGGATGGTCTGGGGTCTCTGGAGATCTCTGGATGCAAATCAGGCCCCTGTGGTGATGATCTGGGACATTAATTGAAAGGTACTGTGGGTGAACAAGAGCAGATGGGCATCAGACACAGTTTATGGCTTTGCAGATATAACTCTCATTTCAATCATGTAAAAAAAAAAAAAAATTACCCCTCTGCTGAGCTCCAGTAACACCTTTCTCCAGTGCTTAAGATGGACACAGATAAAACAGATACCAGGGAGCTTTTTTCTTCCCCTCTAGAGTGACTGCAGAGAAATCAGTGCTGCTGCAGGAGCCCAGGGCCACGAGCTGCAGCAGGTTACAGAGATCAGGCTGTTCCTGCTGCACTGCAGGGGCTGGTTGGGGTCTGGTGTGGAAAGAAGGAGGGATGATCCCCTCAGCCAGGCCAGGCAGGAGCTAAGGAGCTCATGCATCTTGCAGGCAGTGGTAATATCGTGCACAGCTCTTACTCCCTGGAACAGCGTGAGTCAGAGCAGGGGAGCAATTACACAGAACCTAAAAAAATTGGAAAGCACAGTATTAATAACTAAGAATTACACTAAATTACTTAATAAGTGAATTATCCTCCCTACATTACCTGCTGAGAGGAGGAGCATCTCTGCCTTCTCTGCAGAGAGAGAGGATGGATGGATGGATGGATGGATGGACAGGAGAATGGCTTTCTGGACTTTGACCCTCCAGCACTGTAGGTCACTGTGCTGTGCAGAATTGCTGGTGAGTGCTGTTGGGCTCACATGGGCAAGGGCTCACTTTGTTTATTGATAAGTGGCCACTTGGGAAATGAAGCCACTTGGGAATTCAGCTTTGCACAGAGATCCTGCACAGCAGCCAAGAGCATGGGTCTGGCTGGATGGCAGGAGGAACTCAACAGATTGCAGTTACCTTTGCTGTCCCATACCCGGGGCTCACCAACCATCTCTCTCCTGGCTGAGGCCAGGGCTTCTCCAGGAGCCACCTGCCACTGGATGAAGGATGATCTGGGGTGACTTGGGGGGCAGCACCCTACAGCCAGCTCAGAGTGGCAGCAGCCCCAGGGTATGCAGAGGGCTGGGAATGGGGCTGGAGTGGCCTCAGGTCTCATTGTTGCAGCATCCCTGGCCCCACAGAGTCCAGTGGGGGTGTGCAGCCCATGGCTGAGCCGGAAGTCACCAGCTGGCACTGCTGAGCACTGGCGTTCTCCCAGCTGGAGGAGGTGACAGAGCTCATTCCCTTCCCAGGGTCACATCTCCAAAAAGAAAATGAAACACTGTTCTGGCAGCTCTGCATGCTGGATTTGCTCAGGGAGGCTAATGTGCCTGCAATGTTTGCAGAACTAAAGATGTCTTCCCTCCATCCCAGCTGAGCAAAACTCAGTGCTCATCAGACAAAGGTGCTGCAGGTCCTCAAGGCAGGCTGTGGTGCTGGTGAGCCAAGGGGCAGTGTGACCAGGCAGGAGCAGCTGCTGGGATGCTGCAGACAGTCAGCAACATTCATCAGTCTCTGAAGAGCATCATCCAGCACTGAGCTATTTCTAGGCCAGGGCTGTTATCGGGAGGCAGTACAGGACTGTCAGGTACAGCGTGTCTCCCAGCTGGAGGTGTGCTCCTCGTCTTGGGAACAGCCACACAGCATCCTTTGGGGGCTCGCTGGCTTTTGGCTTCACTCCACTTCAAAGCCCGGCTCCCTGTGTGCGTTTTAACGAGGTTCACACATTCCAGGTTTCTAGGCCAAGCCAGGGCTTTCATTCCGTGCTGTACTCAGCAGCTCTGCATGGAGGCAGCCCGCGGTTAAGTAAGGTGAGAGACTGAAAGTGGTTCAATTTTGCAACAATAGCTGAGAACAAAGCACAGATTTTACCATTTAAAACTGGGACAAAACAGAGATGGAAGATTTTTGTGGTATTATTTTTTCTATTTCCCTCCTAGCACCCAGTAGCCTTCTGTGAGTTGAATTAAACGTAAGGTGTTAGTGGCCTTTTCCTCATGCTGGAGCATTTCCATTTGCATCTGAATGACAAAGCCAGGATGAGGCAGCAGCACCTGGGGAGGGAAGGAATCAGAAGAGGGGAAGGAGAGGGACCTCAGATTGGGCTTGCTCTCCTGGCCTGGGCTCTTTCTGGTATCTGCTGCTGGTTTCTTTCAGCACTCCCTATTTTTGTCTTCTGTATTTTTGTCCTGCACCTAGCACATCCAGCTCATGTCTGGGCCTAGGGTACATAGGGATGACAGCAGGACAAGCAGTTAATCCTAACTGACCTCTCCTAGTGACTTTTCTTCTCCTTCCACCTTGGGTTGACTTGCAGAGCATCTCTTCACCTTGACAAAGAGTATTTTTATATGACAGGGCTAAAAGTCATCATCACCATAATGGTTCTTAAAACAACCCAGCAAAATGAGCTCATAAAAGCTCCTCTTGCTTAATGCATCTCTGGTACATGGGCCATTAGCTCACCTTACCCTGGGAACACGGCAAGTCCTGAGCCTGAGCCAGCTCCTCTCTGAGCTGGCCCCCAAAGAGGAGAGGACAGCTCACCCATGCCCAGAAAGGGCACCTGAAGAGGAAACCAAACACAAACATTGCCACCTCAATCACCCACTGCCACATTCCTTATGGATACCATGCAGTCCATAGCAAGCTCAGAATAATTTCCCTCCTCACAGTGTGGATTTTAAATCACCCCACAACCTCCTCCTAAAAACCTGCCGAGCTGAAGCCACTGCAGGCCATGTTGTGTAATTTGCTGTTGCAAGAGAAAGAAAACAAGTTCTTCTTTTTCACAATTACCAAACTACTTCATCGAGCAATTTCCTTGCCTCTGTGCTTTGGTTTCAGTTAACAGTATTCCTCAGGGACAGAAGGTCTAACTGCACCTCTGAGTGCCTTACTGATGGTTCTGCCATTAAAGACAATTGAGAGAAGTCGCTGAAGTATTGTGACTCCCAGCAGCAGCGCCTGTGCCTTGCTCTGGAGCTGAACCTGGTCAAGGCTCGCAGGGACTGCAGGCAGATGCTGTCTGGAGGGGCTGCCTCTGCCCCGGGGATGAACCACGTCTGTCTGTCTCAGTGGGGCTCTTGCTGGGGGCTTTGCTCTCGCATCTGATAACCCTGGTCCTGATAAAACAGCTCCTACTGGGGTCCCAGCACAGCCCCAGGCACTTGGTGGGGCTTGGCACTTGCCTGGGAGAGAGAATGTCACCCAGCTTTGGGAAGAGGGTGGGGAGGGCTGTCCCCACAGCACACAGGCGTGACATGGGAACCTCAGGCCCCATATGAAGCAAGTCCCAGTGGCAGCTGCTCAGGACTGGGGTGTCCCCATCAGCCCATGCAGGCACAGTGGGAGCAGAAGGCTCCCCACACTGCAGCAGGCACCGGTGCCAGTGGCAGAACTCAGCTGCACCCAACCAGGGGACACTGGTTTCCTTCCCATCACCATGGCAGGCACTGGCACCGGGGCTGTTCTGGCCAGGGGGTGCTCCCAGAGGGCTGCCCTGTGCCAGGGGCAGACAGGCCAGCCCACTGCCACCAGCTTTTAGCACCGAGCCGAGATGGGCTGTGGGGTCTGTGTCTCTGCTGCTGCCCTTGCCACGCTTCAGGGCTGCCCTGCTGGTGCTTTCCTAGGGATGGGTGACAGCACCAGGACCAGATATGGGCACTGAGGGCCAGGACCTCTCATATCAGCTCTTTTGCAGTGTGAGGGCAGCACCCCCTATTTCACAGAGGGCAAAGACCTCGGGTCTTGGCTCACTGAAGCTCAGCTGCCAGTCCTGTGAAGCCTTCATGGTCCCAAAGAACCCATGGGGGTGCCCTGGCTCCTGTCTGGCCACAGCTCTACTCCAACCCCTTCAAACTTCCTGCATTTGTTTCACTCGAGCTGTTTGGGGGAAGTAGGGTGTTGTTATGTCTTCAGCTCAGCATCTATTTAGAGAAGGATAATACTATTGTGGGGGAGGACAATGAGAATGTGAAATGCCTAAAATTCTCTGTCTCTCACTATTTTGACTAATTATGTTTTCCTTCAAATGGGTATTTCCTTGGAAAATGACAGTGAGGTTTGATAGCCTGGGTGAGGGGGATAAAACATGAACCAAGCCCACCAAGATGAGCCCAGACTGATCTCAGCTGGAGCCCTAGTGCAGGAGCTGTAGTCTGCATAGGGGCAGAGCAAGGGAAGGTCAGAGTACAAAAGAGAAGGGATGGCCCACGCAGGAGGTGACTGCCCTAGGAGACCTCAGTGCAGAGGACAGCAGCCACCCCCTCCTGCCACTTTCCCAGGGCTATGTTTAGCTCCTGGTTTGCTTGGGGAACCCAGATGAGCACCTGGAACATCCTAATGTCATTGTCCCACCAGAGCTGGCTTTAGTAGACTTTTTTTACTTTACAGGATATAACTAATTGGTCCTGACATCAGGGAGAGTCATGTTGGGTCCTGAAATAGCTTTCTGCAGAGCTATTTCTGCTTTCTTTACTTACAGAGGTGCTGTGGGGCAACGTGCGTGTAAGTGTACATGAAACTGCTTTCACAGGGAGGCTGCATGGCCATGGAGTGCACCTGAGTTCAGGACACATCCCAAGTCCTGGAAGCCCAGACTGGGGAGCAGAAATAATGAACATCAACAGCCTGGCCAATGAACCTCATCTCTAGGTTAGCCCAGAGGTGCAATAAGGACTCTTGGTCTTACTACTGCTCCACAACAGGCACTTGCAATACCCTTTGCCTGTAGTGGTCCTTGTTCCTCTGCCTCTCTGCTGGCAGCCTGGAAGGTCTGATTTCCTTGGTGTTTCTCTCTTTGGTAACAGCAGTGAGAGCTGTGAAGAGGCAGGGGTTCAGCTTACTGCAAAGCAGCAGTGACCAAAAGGTCTTTATGGGATTGGGCTGGGCGTCCAAAGAGAAGGCAGATCTTACAGTGACCACCAGCTCCAGCAGACCCTGGTGGACCTTAGGGTCTCCTGCACAGCTGTGCCATGCTGTACACTCTGCTGGAAATTTGCTGAGCTGCAGCCAGAGGGTTTTAGCAGCAAAGTCATGCATGGGGAATAACTGTGTACTGGTGTAGGGGATAACTGCTGTACCAGTGCACATGGGATAACTGCTGTTTTAGTGCAGGGACTCCCCTCCTTGCCATGCAGAGCCTTTGCATTACAAAACACTCCCTAAAGCCTGGACATTGCTTAAGAAAGTAAAATTAGATCAGAGGAGCACTAAAGATAAGCGGCTCAGTTCTCATTCTGTAACTTGCTGGAGCACTGTAGTAGGTGGGAGGCAGGACAGGACACAGTGTCACCTGCAAGGATAGTGGCAAACTTCCCTGAGGGAGCCTGAGCTCACAGACCTGCCCCGGTCCTGCTCTGATCAGAGCTGGATGTGTGGAGGTATTGGGGATGCCTGAGGAGACACTGGCACATGGGCTGGAGTTGCTGCTGCTGAGCCAAGGGCAGAGCAGGGAAGGAACCTGTGTATTGTGTGCTGCATCTCAAAAGAAGGCAGATGGTGGGATGGGGAACGACTTCCCATGGCCCTGGGTGCTGCTCAGGTGTCTGTGCATGATGGAGGCAGCACATATTCAGCTCTCTGTGGCTGCATCCTTCCCTTGCTCATTTGCCTCCTGGCCGTGGTGCCTGCTGCTGCCGGGGCCCTGGCAAAACACCTTCTGATCAGGGACCCCCAGAGAAGGCAGTGGGCAGGGCACAGACCCCAGGACCTGCCTCTGCTGCTGAGAAGCATCCATTTCTTCCCAGGTGAGCAAAGGCAGGAGCAGGCTGCAGGGCAAACACGGTTTTGGCCCATGTTCAGAAGTCACCACTGACACTCAGCTTTGTTTAACTACTGCAAATGAATGTTCCTGCCAGTAGCTGCCTAGGCCTGGCTCTCCACTTGCACTGGTCTCATCTCCTGGGCCACCATGGACATGGATGGAGCTGCCTCTGGGGGTCATCAACCACAGCTTGGGCAGAGAAAGTGCAGGTCTCCCTGCTCAGAAAGAAATACTTTCAGACAATTTTCCTCCACTTCCAGTAGAAGAGATGATGTTTTTACACCAAAGTGGGCTAGTTTCAGACAATATATTACTGATCCTGGAGCTGAAGTTAAAATCCCTGTGCCAGGCAGAGGGGAACGAGGCTTCCTAATGCCCAAAACAAGGTGCTGGGGAAATACCACGTCCCTACCTGCCGTCCCTGCTGCCTGGTTCAATGTCCCTATGGACCTGTTTCAAGCAGCAGAATGAGAAGTCACTGGTAGGAAATGCAGGCAGCTGCATTCACACTTGACTCTATTGTTTCGTAAGTATTAGCGGAGAGATTGAAAATGTAATTATGATAATTAAGCTAAATTGCAATCTTCCTACAGGAGCTACCGAATTATTTAAATTATCCTAAGTCCCTTAACTGTTCCCTGCCCAGTGGAGGAGGAGCCCTTGTTGCTTTGGGCTGCCTGCACTGTGCTCCAGTACAGGCAATCCTTGATGGCATTTGTGAAACAGCAGCAAGTGGCAGTTCTTACTCAGCAGGAAATAGGGATGGGAAAAGAGCTTGTGAGAAACAGGGGTGCTGAGGGTAGAGCACTTTGGGGGCAAAGAGCCACAGTAAGAGGGGAAAGCCAGAGGGAAGTGTGCAGGACTGGGAAAGGCAGTGCCCAGCTGCAGTCAGGGCTGACTGGAAAGGGCAGAGCAATGCTGGGCAGATGCTCAGCAGGGCTGGATTTGGGCAGTGCCTCTCCAGTCCCTTGGGGCTGAGGGTGTACCTTCCACCACGATCTTTGGAGCTGAAGTGAGCACAGATCCCAGCGTGGCAGGACTGAAGGGCCATGGCACAGCCAGGCCAGCCTGGTGCAGAGCCTGGCTCTGCACACAGACCCAGCAGCAGCAGCTTTGGTGCTGCTGCTGTGCCAGCTCCCTCCAGGAACACTGTCAGCTCTAATTAATGTCACAGTTCAGCTTGTTCATGCATCCGAGCAGACCGCGTGCAACTTCACGGTGCCGTGGGAAGAGTGATGAATCCCATCCCAGAGCCTTTTCTGTGTGTCCCCCCTGCTCGCCTGTGGCAGAGCAGCAAGGATTTCCAGACCCAGATGTGACACCGAGCATGTCACCCCTCTTTGTGGGGTGGCAGCAGGACCAGCTGCAGGAGGCAGGCTGCCCAGCTGCCCTCCATTTCGGAGCAGAAGAGTAAGGCAGGAGGCAAAGCCCTTTTCTGTGACCAGGGTCCTTCCCACAGAGCAGAGGACATGTGTTTGAGGACATATGTCCCTGTTTTGGGGCATAGGGACAGATGATGTTTACCACGATGTGCCACCACTGAATCCAAGACAGCCAGGCACTGGCATGAAAGCTGAGACGCCTGCAGCTAGCAGCCCTGACCTTCACCAGTCCTGGGCTATCCTGTCCCAGACCTTGCCTGGTTCCTACCACCAAAGGGGCTTGATTTAAGCCCACAGATGGGAGCTGTGCTCTGGCTTACCAAGTCTGAGCACGCAGAACATCTCCCAGCTTGGGAAAAAGCATCCTGTGGCCTTTCTCCCACCTGCATCCCTCAGCAGCAGCATGGATTGCAGTGACCAGGGCTGGATCTTGGAGGGTGCTGGGCATCTGCAGCCTGGAGCCCAGCTCCTTGCAGAGCTGCCTTGTCGAGCTAAGGGCTGGATTGGGACCTTGTCCTTCATTATATAACTGTTTCTCTGAGTGTTTTCATAGCGCTCAGCCCTCCTGCCAGGCAGAGCCCCCACCGGCACCGGCAAGGGGGAATGTCATGGTTTTCTGAATGCATGGCTTTGATTTCCTGCTGGGCTGTAGCAGCAGACAATTCTGCTCCCCTCAGCTCATGCACCTTGCCGGGTATTAACCAGGATTCAGGCCCCTACAAGGCACCAGGCAGCAAGCTGGAGGTGTCATCTTGCCTGGGGTGGGTGATGGAGAAGTGGAGAGAAGCAGAACCTCAGAGGCCAGGTCAGTTCAGTTCCTGCATGGGGCTCTTTGAGCCCTGCGGATGAACCGACCTGGCCTGGCCTCTGGGACCCCACGCTGTCCCTGTGCTGCCCTGGCTGCCTGCCCTCGCATTCCTGTCCTTGCACATCATCTCCTTCCAGCTGCTGGGGAAAACAGCCCCTGCTGCTACCAGCGGCTGGGGTGAGGAGGGGGAGACGCCTTCACAGCACATGAGCTCTGCAGGAGCTGGGGCTGCTGCTGACCTTGGAAATGCAGGGTTTTTTTCTTCCCAGCTCCAGGAGAAGCAGGAGGTGAGGCATAGCTGGCTGGCACTGCACCCTGCTTGCAGCACACTGGTTTTTTTCATCATCAATGGGACCCTGCCCACCCTCACTCAAGAAAACCAGGGGCTGTGCAGTGCTGTCACCCACAACCCCTTGGACAGTTTGATGGTAGGTTGTCTGCCCTGTGCCTTCCCTGCAGGCTGAAATTCGGGATCTTTTCACCACTGAATAATAGACGGTTTGGTGTGATGGCCAAGAATTGGGCAATGGGACTGTTGTGATGCCTTGGGAATGACTAAGAGCAGTGGGACAGGTCAGCTGCTCTTCTCCAACACACCGCCAAGGAGGAAATCCTGACGCCTTCCTGCTTCTCTGAGAGTCACAGTGTGTGTGCTGAAGGTGACTTGGAACTGTCCCAGGGTTGTACTCGATACTGAGTATTGCCCGTAGCCCCCAAAAAGGAAGAAGTTTTCACCACTGACCTGGTGCCGTTCAACCTGATTTCACATCCAGGAGTCCAAAGCAGTCCCTCAGCCAGCAGTTCCCACATCATCTCCCCTCATCAGGCAAACTGGATGTGCCCCATGCAAGGCCCATCTCCAAACTAAACTGCAAATAATTCTGGATCTAAATCAGTACTACAGTCTGGGCTAGAAGTAATTTCATGACTTGGCTCGTTCCATTTGACCACTGGCTAATTTTTCTGGTTGCACATGATATTTTTTCCTGTTGTGGATGAGGAAGACATAAAGATGGGAGAAGGGCATGCTAAGGGCAGAGAAAAACAAGAAGTTGTACATGGGATCCTGCCAACACTTCCACATTTGTGGTCCCCCTTCAGCTTCATTTTCAGAAGAAAATCTGTAGTACACCAGCAAATACACAGCCATAAGTGGTATTACCAAAAAGGGCTCTTTCCCACTTAATCTCTTCATATTCTGGGAGCCATCATTGTTGCCTGGAATAATCACATGCTTTATTTAGCCATAAAACACTCGGGGAACCTCAGGCACTGGGTGCAGCACCTAAGCTGACTTGCCAAAGCATCAGCTCCATGTGTCAGGTTCAGAGCAGATCATTGCCTTTCCTGGTGTTGTGTTGTTTGTTAAAGGTATTTTCAGGCCAATTCATCACACACTGCCTGCTACGTCAGAGATGTGTGAAGCTCAGTGTTCAACCTTGCTGTGCTGGAAACCTCCTTGGCTGGCCCAACGAGCCTGGGCAGGGCAGTGATTTGCACCAGGGGCAGATAGCAACGCTGGACATGTAATTCTGCAAACACCTGTTCCTTCATTTGACTTCTCCCCACACAGTTCAGACCTACTGGCAGAGCTATCAGGCTGCCTGTGCCCTCCCTTTGCCTGCCTGTTCCCGGGAAAGCAGCAGTGGGATGGGGCTGTGGGCTGGTGGGGAGCAGTTTCAGAGCCTGTGCTGCTCTTTGCGCAGCCCTCACGCCTCCGCTGCGTCAGGGGCTGATTCACCATCCCCAGCTGTAAGGCTGAGTTAGTGCTGATGGATGGAGCCTGATCGACAGGGAACGTGTCCCTGCCGACAGCCCCAGCAGGGGCAGTGCCACGCTCGGTGGGACACAGCCAGTGGGCAGCAGCCCTGGCACAGGGGCTGGCACCAGCCCTGTCACCGAGCAGAGACCACAGAACAGTTTGTCCTCTACACATGGGAGCAGGCCTTTCCCAAAGCCCTGCTGCACCTCCCCACACCAGCCCATCAGCCAGCAGTAGGCTTTTCAGCTTAGCAAGCAGCTACTTGTTTCAAAGGAAAAAACAGCAGCAGCTCAGCCTTTTACTCAAATCTGTTGGCAAGAAGGTCTCGCTCTCTCCTCCTCTCCTTTTTCTAGGAAGAGGCTCCTTCAAACTTGCGGAAAATAAAATGACCTTTTTCTCCTCACATGCACTTGTTCTCATTTGCAGGCCCAGGCATGCTGCTATGGGGAGGGCAGGGCAGCTAAGCACACATGAATAACCTCACACAAGCACTGCAGACATATATATGACATTTTTTTCTATGCTTCTAGTACCAAAATATCCCAGGCACAAAGGGATTTGGACTCTACAGCTAATGACCTATACAGGCCTCTAAGGAAACTGCACAGTAGCCCTGCTAATGGCTTCAAGGGGAAATGCTTCAGGCCCTGGCTGCTGCTACTGCTGCTCAGGGAATTGTGCTTTTAGCTCTGGCATGCGATAAAAACCTTTTCTCACTGTTGCAGACATGATGGCTCTTCTGGAGAGAGGAAAGGCATTGACTAAGCTCAGGCCATTAACCACCTTTAAGCACACACGGAGGATGTAAAGCAAACACCACCCGGTCATTCAACAGCGGGGTAAGTTAACCAACCCCCCATGACTCCCCGGCGTGTCCTCTCTGCTCCTCAGGTGCTGAGCTGCTCCCTGCTCCAAGCACTGCCCCGGGAGAGAGCAGGCAGTGACAGAGAGCTCTGGGCATAGACCTGGGGCTCTCACCTCAGCCCAGGGCACTGAAGGTTCCCTGCTGCCAGCCAGGCAGTTTGGCAAGCCCCATTTTGGGGAAAGCACTTTGAGATAAGCTCTCCCTGGTGCTTCATTTCCCCTTCATGCCCCTTCCCTCCCTGGGAACGGCAAAGGGAGCTTTGCCTGAGAAAAAGCAGCAAGACACACTATTTCTTTAGCAAGGTGTGTCTTTGCAGTGCCGGCCTGAGCGTGCTCAAATCCAGCAGTGGCCATCACCTGCTGCATCTCGCTGCCCATCACAGGCAGACTGTGACCTGGGCGAGAAGGTGCCCACTCTGAGGGAATTCCCCCGCTCCCTGTTACCCCTTCCATGAAAGTCACACCACCGTGCCTCCCCTCCTCTGACTGACTCATACTGAAACAATAGTCTCGCTGATGGGGTGGCAGATTTTGCAATGGGCTTTAATGAGGTATTTACAAGTTCCGAGGCGGGCTCCTTGCACAAGGAGTGTGGCCTGGCCCTGGCAGCTGATCGAGCTTTTCATTGACATTCCTGCGACTCCACCGATTGCAGCACAGGCACAGTGGAAAACATTTAGACATCAGAAATGCCAGATTAATTATCTCTTAATTGATACCTCCACTTGGGGACAAATGAAACCGGAACATCTCTCCTGCCCTGGGAGCCTGCCACTTACACACAGATTTACAGCTAAAAATACCGCGGCAGTCCCGTGGCTAATCAACTTCACTGCTTACCCTGGGTGAGGTTATAAAATTGTCTCAGGCTGGCACTGTGGGCAGCGAGGAATCAGCTGCAGCACCTGGATGCAGACAGCATTAGAGCTGTGCAGTATCCCCAGTGCCCAGGCGAGGGGCATCTCGCCTCAGGGCGCCACTGTTGGGTTTCTCCAGACTGGGATCCAGCCCTGACGAGAGGTTTCTCGCACGTTCTGCCCATCATTAGAGGCTGCAGAGAGAAAACCTCATGCCTGTGTCTTCTGAGTCCTTAAGCATCCAGTGTTTCCCTGTAGAGTAACATTTCCAGCGAGCTCGGGAATCTCGCATGATACTTCAAACAGCCTTTTTGTGCAGTGCTCTGCTGCACCTACAACACATCCCAATGGATTTCTCCCCCCTCCAACTCCTTACAGGAATCCGCACACAGAGGCCAAATTGCCACAGTGACCCGAGTTTCTTTTAAGTTACCGTCATCTTTATTTTCTTCACATATGTGCAAACAGAGGAGATCGCAATGGTGGTGTTCTTAAAAATAACAAAATGTATTTGCATACATTTCCCTATGTACAGGTGAACAGCCACAAGTAGTCTTCTTTTGCACAGCAAAAGATCTAGAGCATTGAGACCGGGGGACAGGACCGGGGCCCAAAAAAAAGGTCTAACTTAAAAATAATAATAAAAAACCCCCCAACTTCACAACAGTGCAAACCTCTTGGACACGACAGCACGATGGAGTGACTTTAATGGAGAAAACGACGGGGGGGGCCTCTCGGATGTGAGATTTCTGACTGTAAACAAGGCGCAACACCTCCCTCCCGCCGCCCTCCCCGGGGAAAGCTATTCCAGGAATTTGGCAGATCTTCAAGGGCTGAGCCGGAGGTAAACAGCCCGCGGCCGCCTCCCCTCCTCGGGCCGCGGCGAGTTGGGGTCCGGCTCCAGCGGCCACCGGCACCGGCACGGGAGGGGCGGCCGCTCCCCGGGATGCTGCGGGACGGGGGGGCACCGCGGGGAACCGGCGGGACCGCGAATTCCCCGAGGGGCCTCGGCGGGGCCAGAGGGGTCCAGTGTGCCCCGGTGGGGCCGTGCACGCCCGGAAGGGACCGTGCATTCCAGCAGAGTCCGGAAGGAACCCGGTGTGCCCCGGCGCGGCCGCGCATTCCCGGAGGGAACCCGGTGCGCCCCTGCGGCGCCGCTCACGCCCGGAAGGGACCGTGCGTTCCCGGAGGGAGCCCGGTGCGCCCTGCTGAGGCCGTGCACGCCCGGCAGGAACCGTGAACTCCCGGAGGGGTCAGAAGAAACTCGGTGCGCCCCGGCGGGGCCGTGCATTCCCGGAGGGAACCCGGTGCGCCCCGGCGGCACCGCGCACGCCCGAAAGGGATCGAATGCTCAGCCGGTCTCGGGGTCGCCGGGGGGCGGCTGCTCGGCGTCGCTGCCGGGCGGAGCGGCCCCGTCCGTGCCGCCGCTCTCCAGGGAGGACTCACTGCCCGTGCTTTCCCCGGAAAGCAGGCGGCGGACGCGCAGGTCGGCGCGCAGAGAGCGCAGGTCGTTGCCCAGGCTGAGCTCGCCCAGGTCGCGGAGCAGCTGGCCGAGCTCTGGGCTCTCGCCGCGGCCGGTGCCGGGGCGCAGCAGCTCGCCCTCAGGCTCGCCCAGCGCTTCCAGGATGTCTTCGCAGTCGCAGTGCATGGCCCGCTCTTCCTGCTCCTCGCCCAGTAGGTCCTCCGTGATGGAGCCCAGCTTGGGCGCGCTGCGGCTCCGCTCTACCGGCGGCTTGTAGCAGCACTGCCCGTTGAGCAGCTTGCGCAGCGGCACCAGCGGGATGCTCTGCTCGCCCACCAGCTGCTGCTGCTGGTGCCGCGCGTCGTCCCGCTTCTTCAGCCGGCGGAACTCTGCCAGTGCCGTGGCCGAAGTCTGGTAGAGCAGCAGGGCCATGGCCTTCGCCTTTTCGGGCTTGGAGACCAGCACGGCGTGGCAACGCAGCATCACCGCCTTGTGCTTCAGCTCGTGGCGGTAGATCCAGGCGAAGACGCGGGGCAGGCGCGGGTCGGCCACGCAGTAGGTGACCCGGTGCAGCAGGTAGAGGTGGCCGGGCCGGCGCAGCCCCTTGTCCTCGGCGTGGGCCATGCGGATGCCCTGCGCGCTGATGGTCAGCTTCATCTTGGTGCCCTGCCGGCCCGCCTCGCTCTTACTCCAAATCTTGCAGACGGCCAGGTCGGTGCAGCCCTCGCCCTTGGACTGGATGGTGGTGGCGTTGCCCAGGTAGAGCACAGTGTACGTGGGGTCTTCGCTGGTAACGCGGAATTTCCGCCGCTTGGAGCGGAACATGCTGCCCACGCGGTGCAGGGCGCTCTCGGGGCAGGCGCGGGCCAGCGAGGTGAGTGCCGAGTAGTGCACGCTCACCGCGTACCCCTTAGGCTTGCTCTGCCTCCGCGCCTCGCCCGCCGCCAGCTCCACCTTGCTCCGCTTCCAGGGCAGCATGGCCCCGCGGAGCCGCGGCTAGGCGCCGCGCCGACGGCTCCGGGCGCGGGGGGGCATGCCACGGCGGCGGCGGCGGCTGGGCTGCTCGCCCGCCTCACATCCTTGCGGGCGCCGGGCCGCCGCGGCCGTAGATATAGGCGGGCGCCGCGCTCCGCGGGCGCGGAGAGGGGAGGCCCCGCGCACCGAGGGCGGAGCGCCCGCTGCCCGGGCCCGCCGAGCCGGCGGCTCGCTGCTCGCAGCCCGCCCGCCGCCGCCGCTCTGCGCCGCCCGCCGCGGCGCCCCGGCCCCGGCCCCAGCCCCGGCCCCGCCGCGCCGTGGGGCGGGCAGGGGGCGGGCACGGGGCGGTGCCAGCCCGGCCGGGCGGCCCCCGTCCCCTCCCCGCTCGCAGCGGAGCGCGGCCTCCAGCGGGGGGCATCCGGCAATGCCGCCGCGGGCGCGGGAGAGCGGGGACCCCCGGGCACCCCGTGCCGCCCCACCCCGCTCCTCACGGCCGTGTAAGGAGGGTGAGCGCCATAGAGCTCTCCCGCAGCTTTCGTCAGCACGGGCGGAGAGAATGGAGAGGGCACCGCGGGGGATCCGTCTGCCCAAAATCCCCTTTAATTGAAAAAAATCCCAAGGCCACTGCGGGACCTCACGCTCTGGGAGATCCCACGGCCGGGAGAGCCCCAGCTTCACTTGCCTCCCCTGCCAGGGTGTGCCATGGACAAGTCCCGCTCTTGCAACATGATCTTTCCTTTGGTTTGGTTACTCCGGCTCTGAGAGCTTAAGGCCCTGCAGCAAATACTAGTTATTATGTATGAGTAATCCTTTGCTCTTTATTTATATGAAGCAGCCGAAGAACAAGAAGCTGTCTTGTAATTTCTTGTTGGGGTTGCTGAGTACACTCACAGACATGAGAAAGTTGGTCTCTGTGTTGTTACTATAGCTTCTTGTGTCATGTATCATATCCTTGCCAGAAAGAATAGAAATTCCAGCGTTGCAGATAATGGCACTTCATGAGGGTTTGGATAAATGCTCGACAAAAGGGGGACAGTACATACTTGTGCAATAAAATATGTAAACACCTTCCTAAATTATTTGACAAATCATTTCTAGAGTTTGGATCAATTAAACCAGTATATAATTATCGTTGTTGTTGCTGTCACTATTATTATTATTTTTATTACTATTATTACATCATGCCATCTAGCAGATTACTTAGGAATTGCAAGTAACCACACTGACCAGTATCAAACTATTAAAAAGCACTTGCCCATTTGCTTGTACTTCCAAAATCGCCCTCACGGGAGGGCAGTGTGGTCAGCACTATCCCTGGAGACTGCTCAGCCACAGCTGGTACCAGGGCACGCCTGGCCGCAGCCATGGTTTCCAGAGGCCTATGGTAGGTGTGCGTCAGTAACATGCTGCATTTCCTGTCACCAGAGGCTCTAGCACAGCAGTTTGACAGTGTTAGGAAGGTTGTTGCTTGCCCTGAGAAGTGAATGTGTTAATGCTCCCATTTTCCAATGAGAAAACTTCAGTTGGAGAGCTGCATGGGCTGGGTGTGCACCAATCACACGAGCTGCTGCACGGCCAGAGCTGGGGCAAACCAGCACCCACTGGGATGCACATTTGGGCTCAGCACCGTGCTGAACCAAGCCCTCTGCCTCTTTGACAAAACCACACTGGGACCTGACAGAAGGGCAGGTGAGGGGCTGAGGTCTGCCCTGGCCGCAGTGCCCAGCAGCAGCCCTCCCCAGCTGGGAGATCTCAGCTCTTAGCCCTGATGCAGGCTGGGTGCCAGGCACCCACTGGGAGTCCTGACGGTGCTGTCAGTGTTGGGGGCAGGAGGGGCTGTGTGCTATGCTGCAGCCTGTGGCAGACAGCTCCTGCCAGCTGCAGGACCATCCCACTGCATGGCAGGGAGAGAAAGACTTTGGTTTGTACTGCTGATTCATCTCCAAGTAGCATTCAATGTGCTTTTCTTTTGTCTTGCAGGGTGAAAACAGAAGATGCTGCTATGCACATAAAATAAATCCAATGGCTTGAGGTGACATCTGACACCCACGCCTGGTGTGGCATTCCCGCAGTGTCGGAAGATCTGCCTCCTCCCTCAAGATGTCCTGCTGAACCACAGCTCCTCAGACCCACGCCTGGCCCGTGCTCAGCAGTGCCTGTGAGCTGCAAGGCTGAGGGCAACCCCATCCAGTCCTCTGAGACGCGTGGGCACAGCAGTCTCTCCATAGGAGGGAGTTGCTTTGCCAAAACCCTGCCTGCCTCCAGCTGTGGGCAGAGGAACCTGTTCTGAGCATTGGGCTGGTGGCTCAGCAGGCAGGTGTTTGCTCCAGGTGGGATGGAGCAAGCAAGGAGGCCCACACACCTTCCTGCAGTGCTGCCCCTGGAGGGAGGTTAGAGCTGGGGGGCTGGTGCTGGTACACAGACACTTCTGATAATGGTGCCCACAGAGCTGTTTGCAGAGTCATGGTGGGCTCTGCCATCCCAATTGAAGTGATCTGTCTTCAGGAATGCAGACTTCAAGTTTTCAAAGCATGGCTTGTGCAGGCTGCTGAGCCCCATGGCTCTCCTACAGCCCTTGGGCATATTTGTCTGCAAACCCCAGTGGTGTGTAAGGTGAGGAGGAGATCTGGCCCCTTTGCCCTCCTCATGGCCTCCCCAGTCCCAAGGCAGCAGCACTGCCAGTTCTGCATTGCATTCTCAGGGTAGAGGTTTCCTTATCAGCATCTCAGAGACCCGCTGGGGGCTCCAGATGGTGGCTAGGGAGCAGCAGTACCCCAGAATACCTGCCTCTGTACCACTTGGCAGTGCAGCAGCAGGGAAGGTGTTTTGTGGACACATCCCTGCTCGAGAATGGAATCAGTCTCAGCTCGGTTCCTTGCCATGCTTGCCCACCAGTTGGTGTGCCAGACCATTGTAGCTTTCTTTGCTTCATTAATGGGCCCAGTTAATTCAGAACTATCTCTTTCCTGCTGTGTGGCAACTGCTTCAGTTCTGGGCATGGATGATTGCCACGTGCTTCAGCAGCTGAAGAGCATGTTACAAATCGTGGTGGTCTGTGATGGCAATTCCTACACAAAATACTCTGAGTCCTGTGCTGGGCTGAGGCACCATGCCACAGCTTTTGGGTGAAGTCTGGCAGAAGGGAGCAGCCCAGTTAAGTTTGGGGCACCTGCTCCATGCTTGAGGCTGTTCCTGTGGTGTTGGATGTCTATTTCTTTGCCGGGAGGAGAAGCTGAGGCACAGTGAGAGGGGAGCCTGCCCTGCGGGGCCAGGGTGTGCTGCCGGGTTCGCTGTGAGCACGAGGCTCCCTCCTGACCTGCAAGGCCAGCAGCACCCGTGATGTGTAGGACTTGCATGCTAGGGGCTTATCTGCACGGCGCTGTAGCCTGGAGGGAGTGCAGCAGCCTGCTCTCTATTTATGCAATATCCCAGCAGCTACCGAGCATCACCTGCCTGCGTGCACGCATGCAAATCCTGAGCAGGCGTGGGAAAATCTGTCAGATACCATCTCTGCCCTGCGGCCCAGAGCCGGCAGCACAGTGAGTGCTGCACTTGGCCCTCGGCAGACCCCACTCCCTGCCACACTCCATCCCTCTCCTGCCCTGGCCACTCCAGTCTGCGCTGGAGCCCATGGTCACACCCCACCATGAGCTCTCAGGTTCTGGGGTGCGCGGTGTCTCTAGGGTGCAGACGGGCAGGCAGCTGCCCAACACCTCTGTTGGAGGGAGCTGCCAGGCTGCCCATGCTGACTGCCCTGTGCAGTCTGGGGAGATGCCAGGGTCTGTCTGATGGGAGATGGTGAAACCCTGCAGGGAGCAGCCCCACTTCAGGGATGGCTTTTGTGCCCAGCAGCTGGAATTGGAGCTGATGCAGATCTCTAGCTGGGGAGAGTGGTGAGAAAAGGTGCTGGGGAAAGTTGGTACGACAAGACCAAAATAATTCATGGGAATGTACTGATTTAGTCAGTGTATGAAAACACGTCAGGCTTTCTCCCCCCAGGTAGCCATAGAACTTCTTGTGTTGCAGCAGCTGAAGTGGCACAGTCAAAGTGAAACACTGCAAGCCAGCATCTCAGTATGTTCCAAAACAAAGTATTTCGGAGTCTCTATAACTATGCAACATGTCAAAGTTTTGACTCTTTGCTCCAAACCAGGACAAAGGAAGTGCTGAACTGTCAGGTTTTTCCATGAAGTGGAAAGACTGAGTGGCTCCTGAGCCTCACAGGCCATCAGTGGTGGCAGGCAGGGTGCCACGGCCCCCAGCCCCACCAGCCGTCATCCAGGTCCGGCCAGCAGCAAGTGCAGAAGGCTGCGTGTCACCAGGAGTGGGGACAGCCTGAGACGAGTTGGCAGGGCAGGGGACAGCATGACCTGCTCAGGGAGAAGGGTCCTTAACAGCTTTTAATGGAAGCCACATGCCACCCTGCTGCCTCTCTGAAGGGAAGCAGAACCCCATCCTGCAGCAGGTGTGCCCTGGCAGGGCTCGGGGCTGGGAGCACAGGTGATGCCGGGGCCATGTGAAGACTGAGGGAGGTCCACGCATTGGCCCCTGCGGGCACCAAGGGTGATGCCAGCTCTGCTCTGGGTGCCGAAGACCGGGAGTAGCCCTGCGGCCGGGGCTCTGTGCTCGGCGGGGCCGTGGTTGGTGGCGGCACACCTCTGCCGCGGTTGTTTTTCAGCCACCGAGAGCGGCACACCCCGCTTCCTGCACAGGCGGCCCGGCGCTTCCTGCACCGGCTGCTATAATTAGAAGGGCAGCCAGTGTCCAATGGAGCAGAGCCCTCCCTTGGGTCACGGCACCCTCGGCGGGGCTTGCTGGGTGGGCTGGTGCTGGGCACTCATCCTTGTACCATGCTGCCAATCCAGGGGCACAGATGTGGTGTTGGGGCAGCATCCTCTGCTCGACGCTCCGTCCTGGGGGCTCACACCATGGGGCCATGTGGAGGGGCAGCAGTGGGGAGCGCGGGTGACTCTTCCCAGGCAGAACTGACACAATGGGAGCTGGAGAAATCCCATCAGTTTCCCATCCGGTGCTTTGTGCCTTCAAAGAGGCAGGCAGCTCTCTCTAATTAACTTGCCCCCACCTTGCCAGGCGAGGAGGCGATTTTATCTTCATAGGGCTGGTGGAAGAAGCGGAGTCTAAAAAACTCGCCCGAGGGCCCCAGTGGGGTTGGTGCCTTCTCAGGGCTCAGCCTTGGCCAGGCAGCCTTGCTTCAGAGTTTCCCCAGCACGCTGCTCTTTCTAAAGAGGAACAAGACCTTCACCAAAAGATGGGGAAGCTAGTGGAACAAGCTCCCACTTTCCCTACAGTGCCAGCCTGCTTCTGAGTACAGCTGGAAAGAAGGGGCTTTAAGCAGCTGCAGTTGTGCACAGAGCAAAATTGTCTTGGTGTTCTTGTAGGGCTGCTGTGGGGAGGGCTTCTTAATGGGTCTACTTGTCAGGCTGAGGCTGGCAGTACCGCTGAATTGAGCATTGTGAACCTCCATGAATAATGAATAGCCATCATATGAATATTTTAGAGACACAGTCCTGAGATCTCCCAGTGCTGCCTTAAAGGAAAATGGAGGAAAAGTTGTGCAGAAAGAACGATGTTTCCTTTAGGCAAAAACACACTGTTATCACTGGCTTTTGAAAAAGAGCTGCTGCTGCTGAATAATGCTCATGATCTGCATCAGGAACTGGAGCGGTGGTTTGGCTCCAAGGCAGAAGAAGTTGGGAGAGAAGCCCAAGTCAATGATTACAGTGTGCTAGAAGGACAGCAGATTTTACTTTGTCTATGCAATGGTTTTGTGAGAATTCCCAAAGCTGTGGCCACCTTCCAAAAAGGTGCTGGGCACTCAGTGCATTTTAAAGGAGTGGTGAGAGGTTTGGTGATGCACAGGGATGCTTTCTCTGCCAGGACAACACCTCAGTCCAGCCCGAGTACCTCTGTCAAAGAGCTGAGTTGCACAAACAAAGCCCAACAGCAAAAATTGTGTTCATTTTGGATGCTGTGGTTGCTGCTGCATCATATGGGAATGAGCTGCTAATCAACAGGTTTATCCCACTTCACAGCAGCATGCCCCTCTCCTCCAAGCTCTCCTTGCCTGGCTGCGCTCTTGGCACGCACACTCTGGTGCCAAGCTGCCTCTGTGCAGCTCTTGTGACAGCATCTGTACCTCAGTGTCCCTTTTCACTGTGTGTGATTAATCCATGCATAAATGTCTTCTAGGAGCAGCAGGCTGTCGTGTTCAGGGAAGACCAGTAGCAGCTTGTCTTGCTCAGGTAGGCACAGCAGAGCAATGGGAGAGGGATGAGAAATATGGCAATTAGAAATATGCAATTGCTACTTTAGCACTGATGTTTGTGTCACTTGGGTGACCCAGTCTGTATCTCCTTCAGCACTGCTCTGCTCAAAGCAATCCTAGCAGTGCTGCTGGCATCAGCAGACAGAAATAATTCCTTGGTGTTTATGAAGTGCCCAGAAATGTATCTGTTGCAAGAATGAGGGTGATTTGGGCATTGCTTAAGTAGGTCCCACAAAGGTGGTAGAAAATACCTGCAGTTAACCATTTCTGAAGCACTTCAGTCTGGGAATGGGGAAAGGTGGGGGGAAAAGGGCAACGTGTGGGAAAAACACCCCAATCTAAATGCAGAGATCTTTGTTCTTCAGGTTACCCTCAAACCTCCCTGCCCCAGGATGGGTTGCAGGTGGTGGAGCAAGCCTCCTTTTCGCACTGCACCAGCACTTCTGCCTGTCCCTGAGTGTCTGTTTCCAGGTCATGCCACTGAACACAGCTGCAAGGGTCCCATGGAGGTCCATTGAGTTCTGCAGTCTGTACTGGCAGAGTCCCCAGCCACAGACCCCGGTGGTGCCGAGGCTGTGCTTCCAGGGCTGTGCCAATGGCATTATTAAAGCATTTTGCCTGTGGTCAGGCAGCCTGGGAATGGCACTGCACGTGCCTCAGCTGTAGGGTTGGAAGTGCTGCCAGACCCGAGGCGTGGGGCTCGGCCAGGCTGGCTGGCTGCTCTGGCTGGTGATTATGCATTGTAGAGGGAAGGTAACTTTTAACTGAAGTACAAAAGAAAGACAATAATGAGCACTTATATTATTGCTTCAGTGCCCACATAAAGACTTGAGATGGTTTTATTAAAGATGACTTGATTAGAAATGATTTTACTAAATCTTTTCCTGCTGTCTGCGGCCCACCAGCCTTCCATTGAAGCACCTCTCCTAAATGAAAAGGCGACTGCTGAGTCCCCTTTCATCTCTCTTATTTGCCTTTAGGAAACAAAGGAGGGGCCAGACCAGGCTGGTGGTGGCGGCAGAGCCTGGGACGAGCATGGCAAAGGTTCAGACGTACTTGGGAAATTTATGCCATACAGTAACTGGCTTTGAAAAGAAGAAGAAAAGAAAAACTGTATCTTCCTAATGGGTGTTTACCATGGGGAGGCATCACAGAGCAAGAGAAAAGACAAAAGAAAGAAAAGAGAGAAAAGACTGCTCCTGCCCAGGGGGTTGTGCATGCTGCCGTGCTGTTAGTGGCCAGCTCCTGAAGTTAAGCTTTGCCTGCCTCTGTTTTCCAGGGATTAGACAAGTTATTCTCCAGTTACAACTGATACTCATTACAGAGTTATAGTGAAAACTCTCTGGCCTTAACCCAACACCCATAAAGGAGAAATGCTTCATAAATCAGTAAAGTGAGCAAGTACAGGTCAAGTTGTTTATTAATTTAACCTTCTCTCCCATCTTGACTCGGACCAGCCACAACAGCTGCTGTCGAAATCCATTCAATGGTTCCCTGGCTGGGCATGCAATGTCCTCCGTCTGGCAAAAATGCCCAGACTCTGGCTAGATTTTGCCAGCAACCTCATAGTGTACCTCCCACCGCTGCATTCAAGATCCCATTTTGCCACCATCATTTATTGCAAACACTGTTTGCTGTATTGGGGTGATGGGCACCGGGGAAGGGGAACCTGCACTGGGCTGAGTCTGTTACAGGGTGCAGGGCCAACCTCGCCACAGGAGTTGGCTTTCCCCAGAGGGATACACACATGGCTGGCTGCCGGGCAGGGTTTCACACGATGTGGTTTGGTAACATCTGCACCAGGGCAAACCAGCAAGAGAAACTGGCCCCACCACTGCCAGCAGTGCCACGGGCTGGGCTGGGGCTGGGCTGGGGCTGGCAGCCCTGCGTGTCACCCCACTGCCAGGGCCTGTGACTGCAGCACCGACCTTGGGCTGGGACTGAACCGTGCCCCCGGGCTCAGTACTGGTGGGGCTGGTGGCTGCTGTGGGAGGAAGGGGGTTAGAGCTGGGCCTGAGGAACAGAGAGCCAGAGAGATGTGTGTCCATGCTGAGCACCATCGGGAGGGAGGGAGGGATGGATGGACGGATGGATGGACGATCACACAGAATCACTGAACCAACTGGGTTAGAAAATACCCCTGATATCAAACATCACATCAACCAGACCATGGCACTAAGTGCCACATCCTTAAACACCTCCAGGGACGGTGACTCCACCACCTCCCTGAGCAGTCCACTCCAACATCTAATCACCCTTTCTGTAAAGAAATCTTTCCTACTGTCCAACCTAAACCTCCCCTGGTGTAGGTTCAGACTGTGTCCTGTGCTGGCTGGCCGGTGCCGGTGCGGTGGCACCGCCTGCTGGCGGGTGCCGGGGCCCCGCGGCGGAGGCGCCGGGCGGCGGAAGGAGCGGGCCGGCGGAAGGGGCGGTGGCAGCGGGCGGTGGAAGGCGGCGGTCAGCCCTCCCTCAGCCCGCCCCTTCCGGCGGCGGTGCGGCGGCGGCGGCACATGGGCAAGAAGCGGAGCGATGGGCTCGGCCGCTCCCTGCAGCGGCAGCGCGGGCTGGAGCGCCGCGGCGCCTCCTCATGGGTAACCGGGGGAGCCGGGGCGGCGGCGGGAGAGGGGCCGGGACGGCGGCGGGAGGGGAGCCGAGGCGGCCCGGGCTGACGGCGCTGTCTTGTCCCGGCAGCTTCACGCCAGCGAGGTGGTCGCCGAGCGCGGCCCGGAGCTGCGGTCGGCGCCCGAGCAGAGCCCTCTGGAGGAGTTCCTGGCCACGGCCGAGCTGGCCGGCACCCGCTTCGTGGCCGGTGAGCGGCTGGGACGGGGCTGGGGAGGAGATCCCGGGGCTGGGGAGGAGATCCCGGGGCTGGGGAGGAGATCCCGGGGCTGGGGAGGAGATCCCGGGGCTGGGGAGGAGATCCCGGGGCTGGGGAGGAGATCCCGGGGCTGGGGAGGAGATCCCGGGGCTGGGGGCCCGGGGCGGGACGACACCGGTTCTGGGATGAGTGAATGGGAATGGGGACTGGCAGTGCGTCTGGCCGGGCGGGAACTGGGGGCAGGTGGTGAGGGCCTGAGCCAGAGCTGGGGGTCAGCAGGGACACGATGGGATGGCAGGGGTAGCAGGGCTGGGGACCGGTGGCTTTGGATGACTGTCTCTCTCTTCAGAGCGTCTGAATGCCCAGATCGTGTCTGCCCAGAGCTGCACGGGCCTGCTCACAGCACAGGAGGCTCAGCGTGTTCGGCAGCTGCACCAGGAGAATCAGGAGTTCCTGCGCATCCCACGGAGGTGAGTTCTGCAGGATGCTCCTTGGCTGAGTGGGGCTCCATGGCTGATCCCTTCGTGGCTGCAAGCCTGAGGACAGGACTCAGCTTTGGCAATACCCTGCTTTTGGAGAAGCCACTAACTAGCCTGCATGAGCCAGCTATAACCCACAGTAGAGGTACCTGCCTGCTATGGGAGTGCTGCCAGTGCCAGCCTCTCTGGCCTCATGGTGTGGCTTTCCTGCCCAAAGCTTGGCAGTGCTGCAGCAGGTGTATCCAGGCTGCCTGGTAAACCTTTCCAGAGCTCTGTGAAAGGCGAAGACAGTGATTAATTCCCACCTTAAGGACCCTACAAGACTTAGGTCAAGAAAACAGCTTTGTGGTGTCTAGTGTACATGCTCTCAGCTAATGGAGTTTGGAAGGAGCAAGGAAAGAAGGTGTACTTAAAGCTGCTGAAAACAGGTCCATGCACATCTGAGCCATTACCCCAGCATAGCTGAATGTGTGGTGTTTATGTTCTTTATGTTTACTGAAGTAAAGTAGCTGGACTGACTGCTATTTCTGACCACTCACTCCAAAAATGCTTGTTATAGGCCACACTGGGATAGGACAACCAGTGCAGAGGACTTGAAGCAAGCAGAGAGAGAGAGCTTTCTAGAGTGGAGGCGACAGCTTGCCCAGTGAGTATGCTGCTTGTGGCTGGGTAAGTAGCTGGTGGCATTTAGTGACACAGGAAGCCGTGGTTGTACTTACCTTTGTTGGACCAATAAAACTAATGTCTATTCAGTAGCTCCCTGTACTTGTCCCGTGAGGCTGGACATCCCAGCCACAGCCCAGAGATGTCTTCGTTATCAGCTCTGTAAAGCTGTCTTGTACGTGCATGTTCTTTTAAAATACTTCAGGATGGCATGTGATGTTTTCCATTTGCCTGTGAAGTAGAGGGTTACTGGGTGTGTTTTTTAAGAGCACCAGTGCTGCTCTGAAGAGAAGGCAGTGCTGCTATCCTGCATACTGCAGCTTGTGCTGGTCTGATGCTGCATCTGCTGGCTTGGAGAGTTGGGTGGTATCTGCTCACACCTTGCAAACCCATGCTAACCCTGAGTAAAGTTGTTCAGGTGGTAGTAACACCAAATTAAAGGTTGTATAGAGATATTTCAGGTACCATACCCAAATTTTGTTATTTTTTTCCAAGTGCTACTCAAGAAAAAACTGGGGTAACTTCTCTCATTATTGTCACTCTCAGATTTTAAAGGCAGACTCTTGATGAGTTCTTGTTCTTTCCATCTTTTACCACTTCCCTGTTTGCAAGATCAGGAGCCATGGTGTCACCACTAAACCAGTGCCACTGACAGCAGTTTACCTGAGTGCTTGATCTGTTTGAAAAAACATCAGAAATAGCACCTATATAAGAGTTTGGTTTGATTGCTTTCTGCAAAACTAAAGCCTTCTAGATCTAGGGAAGAACTGGTGGTGACCTTACAGCCTGCCATGGACCAAGGGTGACATTGTTTTTTCTGTTTTGCCTTAGCCTTGAGGAAGAGAAGAAGTTAATTCTAACCCCATTTGAAAGAAACTTGGAATTTTGGCGTCAGCTTTGGAGAGTCATTGAAAGAAGGTGAAGTATTTTGCTATCCACTTTTTTAAAAAGTGATGTTGAATGTATTTTCGTGAATTGCAGCTTTTGAGACAAGCTTCAAGCATCTCAGCACAGGAAAAATTAAGTTAGTAATGTTTTATTATCAGCAGTGCGGAGATTTTGTTTGGAAGGGATCAAAATGTGATGTGAAGAAGGGCAGCTGCTTAGTGGTGCCTGCTAGCTCTCAGCACTGATCTGCAGGTGGTTCACTGTGGGTCTCTGAAGATTCTTCAGAGGCTGCTGCTCTTGGCCTCCTCCAATAACTGTGTAGGAAGCCTCCTTTGAGGAGTGTCTTCGAGGTCTCTTGCCAAGATTAACCCCTTCCCCTCCTTCCCAACCACACAGCTGCAGCTGATGTTCAGGGGCAGGAGGCAGGGACTGAGTAATGTTGGGAAAGAAGGAACCTCTTGGCCCTTTGCCACACAGAGAAGTTGCAGCAGTGCACAGAAGACAACTGGCTGTCATATCACAGGAATAGCTTTGTTTGCTCTGCTGAGCTGTAATACAATAAGAGTGCTATCTGCTACATTAATCTAACTGGGGCATTTAATTTCACTAGTAATTAAGTTTGAAATCATCTCATCTCACTTTCCTAAAATTGAAAAATACTTCACCAGTGAGGTCATGGTGAGCTGGTCCTTTCACAGAAGGGGCTTTGTACTGAGTGCTGCTGGGTCTTTGGCTGGGAGAGTGCTGGTCAGGAGCATCCATTGTAGGGTATCATGATGTGCAGTGTGAGTGTACTGGGTGTTTTGAGGTGACTGGAATGTGTTATTAATGCCTTTCTGCTCCTGTTGAAGCTTTTTATTTCATGTAGAGTGGGGATGCTGTCTCAGAAGTGAATGGAAAAGTCACTCAGTTCTTTAACCTTTCCAGATAATTTGATCTGTTATCAGCCTTTCCCATGTATTTGCTTCAAACTAGTTCCCAGCAGTGTGGTTCAGGAACTTTTCTGTATCCCATCCCAGTATCATGATGTCAGCTTTCTCTTGTATTGATCTTTGAATGTCTGTAACTGTGCAGACATTCCCTCTTTATACCCATGTGGCTTATGAAATTATTCCCTTGGGGGGATTATTGATTTTTATTTTTTTTCATACATAACTGCCTAGTGGGGCTTGAAATTCTTCCATTTGACCTGTGGTGTTCTGAAGCTGTCCTGACTTAACAGAAATCCCTGTCAAATAGAATCAGCACATGGTAATACGTGGCAGTATTTTAAATTACTTGCCTGGAGAAGTTCTAGTGGAAGAGGCTGTAGTTAGATTTTCCCCTCCTTTAGACAAAAGAAGCATGGATGCCTTGGGGATCTGAAGCCATTGCATTTAATTACTGTGTGGAACTAATGAATCCTGCTTGTGTATGTGGTGGCAACCTGGTCTCTGGGTTTGGAAAGTATTTCCTTAAAGCATGTTGCAAAGCCTTGCTTACATGGGGGAGCAGCGTATTTTATTGAAGACTAAGGCTGTTTTTACATTGTTTTATGCTTTTTGTGACAAAAACAGCACAGAGGAAATTTTGAAAATACCTAATATCAAATGCTTAGAATCTGCAGGTCATTTGTGGGAGGCTTTGTACATCTTGTTCCATGCAAGGAGGACAACAGTGTTCCAAAATATCTTGCTGTGTAGGAAAACCACCTCTTCTTTCTCTCTGTAACCACCCTGCCACAGTTGAGGATGAGAATGGACAGAAATAAAGTTGCATTATCATGTTATCAGTTTTTAGTACCGTTCTAAAAGATGGAGTACCACTACTGTGGTTCTTGCCTGCTGAGCATTTCTGAAGGGTAGATGGGTTGGCAAAACTGGCATGTTTTCTTTCCCCTTGCTGGCTGTACAATTGTACAGGAGAATGAGGCAAGTGAGGAGGAAACACTGTACAGCAGACTGGCTCGTAGCACAGGCATGGCTGTGTTGGGCAGGTGGGCTGCTGAGATGCTCTGTTGTTCAGTAAAGGTATTTAGTGGGATAATACAGTTAAAACTATTAAAATTCAAAGCAAAACCTTGAAGTGAATAACTGCTGTGCCTTACTGCTTCCTTTGAGGCAAGGTAAGAAGGATTACTTTATGGGGCTTTCCTTTACTTTTGCAGTGATATTGTAGTCCAGATTGTAGATGCCAGAAACCCCCTTCTGTTTAGGTGTCAAGATCTGGTAAGTAAACCACTTTCTTGAATGTTGTCCTTGTTTTATGTCTAAAGATTTATGTGATATTTTTTGTTTAATCCATTCAGCCACCTTGAAGCTGTTTTGCTGTTGTGCCTAAGTGGATATCTTACTAATTGATGGATGCAATTATTTATCTTTTGGTATTTCACATAGAATGTTGTGGGTTTAGAGGCACTTCAGCAGGTGTTACATTGCAGATACTATATTATTCCTTGTTACCCACTAGAAGTGTCCTCATGTAAAGGAGTTGTCTTATGTAAAACCATAGTGGAATAAAAGTGGGTGAGGATTACAAAGCATAAAAAATTACTGAAGTGACAAGTTTGTAATGATAGGCTATAGAACGCTGCATCAGGGAGACATGAAATTGCTCAAATAGTTACCTTAGGAGCTCCTGCTGCAGGCTGCTGATTAATATCTTGTCATAGCTCTAAGCAGACAAGGTGTTTGCACACGTGGCCAGCAACAAGCTGTATTGTGGTAGTTGCATGCTCCAGTTTGTTCTTGTAGCTGTCTGCTGAACAGCACTTCCACCAGCCCAGGGATGATAAGCTTGGCTACACTCATGGAGCTGCATGGAGGAATTTGTCTTGCTGCTCTTGCATTGTCTTGGGAGGAGAGGAGTCAAAACCAGAGTACAAACTGATCCTTCTCTTGTTTTCTTTAGGAAAGTTATGTTAAGGAAGTCAGTAATGACAAGGAGAACATGATCCTGATCAACAAAGCAGATTTGCTGAGTGAGGAGCAACGGGCTGCTTGGGCACAGTTCTTTGAGAAAGAAGGTGTCAAGGTGGTGTTCTGGTCAGCTTTGGCAGAGTGTGAGCGGCTGTGCGGAGAATCCAAGGTACTGCAGGTGACCAGTTCAAACTAGGTCTGTGCTGGCTGCAGCTGGTAACCTGCTTTGCAGCTATCCTTGTGATACACCTGAGCACAAAAGGATTATTTTAAAGACTTGTGCAGCTGTAAACCAGCATTTGAAGAATCAATTCAGAGACAAAAGTGAGAAGAGTAAAATTGTGAACAAAGTGCAGGACACAGAAACAGCCCTTGCAGACCTGCTTGCAAACCCTTAACTCATTGAAAGAATTGGAAGCATTTCCAAGAGGGATGCTGTAATGGATGGGGTTACCTGTACTGGGTTTTTTTTCTCTCCCAGAGAGGGGAGGTGTTTCTTGGAGAACCTAAAGTAGCTGAAAGCCATTTACCCAGTGGAACAAACTGAGCTGCTGCCCCAAATTACATGTTACCAATAGGTGCCACTTTCTTCTGTTACGGCCATTCAGCTGTGGAATATCCCATGTATCCTTCCAAAAATACCTACTCTGTTCAGCTGGTTTACAGTCCTTGTATGAAATATTTTTACAGACTGATTTAAAAGTGAGACTGAAGGTGTTAGTTCTCTTTTCTGGGAAGAAAGGTCAAAATACTATTGTGAAAAGATTTTGATTTTTGAATGTAAACTCTTTGCAGAGAAGTGTAGAGTTGACTGAAAACAAAATAGCTTCAAATTATTTTAATGAAATATTCAGACATGAAACAAAATGGCTTTATGTTCTGAATATTTTGAAAAAATAATCTTCATTCCTTTTACTAGAAACACTTAATAATTAAGAAAAGCTAGTGTGGGTGTGCACACATCCATTCTGGAGAGGAACTTGTACATGACTTCACAGAGAAGCTGTGAACCGTCCGTCTTGGAATACTTTTGTCATTCTCCTGTAACGGGCTAGTTGTTCCTACATCCTACTTAAGACCTCTAAAAAACCCCTGAGTGATGTAAACACTGAGCTGTCAGCTCTTGGGACCTGGCTGATGACAGCTGCCTGCACTGCAGCAGCTGCAGCCAGCCCAAGGCTTGGTGTTGTTTGCATTTCACCTCTGGACTGCTGTTCCCACAGGAGCTGGGCGCTGAAGGGGGTGCAAAGCCCCCGAGTGGTTCTGAGGATGAAGGCTCCAGTCAAGAAGATGATGACACAGCACAAGGTAGCACAGAAAAAGCATCCACAGGCAGCACTTGGCAAAGTGTAAACCAGGTTCTGGTGAGTGATAACAGCAGTGATGAATATGAGGACTGTGAAGAAGATGAAGAGGAGGACTGGCAAACCTGTTCTGAAGATGAAGCAGGTGATGACATAAATGCTGTTGCTCCAGAGAGGATGGGAAGCAGGACTGATGGTGCTGCAGTGCAGCGTGGAGTGCAGGAGCAGAATAGGAACATCAGGAATTTCAGCCACCTGGTGCAGAGAAATGAGCTGCTGGAGATATTCAAAACTATGCACGATGGACCGAGGGTGAAGGATGGGGAAGTAAATGTTGGGCTGGTGAGTTGGACTTCATGCTTAAATGGAACTTGCTTAATCTAAATTTTAATTCCACGTGCCCTCTGTGGGGAAAATTCATCCTGTAGCCTGGCTTCCTGTAAGGGTATAAAAACTAGCAAGCACAAACCACTGTGGGTTTTGTGCAAAGGTTAACACTGAAGTTCCTGGAGCTCAGTGTACCAAGAACTTTCATGTCAGGGCTCTGTCAGTCATTTGGCATCACCTGCCTGACACTACTGTTAACATTTCACTTCTTTGTCATCTAGGTGGGTTACCCTAATGTTGGCAAAAGTTCAACTATCAACACAATCCTTGGAAATAAGAAGGTGTCAGTGTCTGCCACACCAGGCCGTACAAAACACTTCCAGGTATTGCTAACAAATAATGTCAGTCTTATCATTTCTTTTTCCCTAGTGGAAGAGAGCTTCATTATGACCTAGTTCCAACTACATCCACTCACTGAGAGCTCTGGCCAGCAGAGTAGGTGGGAGAGGGGTGGTCTAGATGTGTGTAATTTTGGAACTTTAATTCTTGCTTCTAAACTCGTGCTCCATTTTGAGTCACTCATGAGAGCTGCTGTGTAATGGGGCATGTTTTCCACCCCCTGATTTTATTTAGTTTCCTTGTCTCTTCTTTTTCCAACACCAGTCATAAGGAGAGAAGCTTTTTAAAGTGAGTGTTTCTCACTTTAAGTTTTAAGTTTTGAAACTTAGGTTTCAAACTATCCTTGTCTACATCATTGCTGTGAATAAATGTAGTTTTGCTGATATTTTCATACTGATCAAGCTTTGATTTTGAGGTAGCAACTCCAGTGCAATAGTGTGTGGGACCATTGTGGGATTTCAAACTTTTCAAACTCCTAGCTGTTTCAGAAGGTCCAACACACTTAAAGGTTTCTGGAGTGCTTTCTTCTCTCCCATCAGACTGGAGAGCTGAAGATCTTGCTGCCCCCATCTGGACACCTTATTTAGGAAGTTTGAAAGTGTTGCTGTCTTCCACATCTGATTTCCTTAATTCATTGGCTGGGACCAGCAGGGCTGGTGTCTGTGTTAGTACAATTTCTGCTTATTGTCATTTGCATCTATGTTTCATCTATGCACTTGATATTTTCCTTTTGTTCCTTTTTCCTCCATGGACACTGGCTTGCCATAGTGAACTAATGGGTTATTTGTCATGTAGACCCTGTATGTGGAGCCTGGCCTGTGCCTTTGTGATTGCCCTGGTCTGGTGATGCCATCTTTCGTCTCTACCAAGGCAGAAATGATTTGTTCTGGAATTCTGCCTATAGATCAGATGAGGGACCATGTTCCACCTATTTCTCTAATATCCTTTGCATGGGTTTTGGGAGAGTGTGTGCGAGGGTTGGATCTGGAATATGCCAAGCAGCATGTTCCATTCCTGCTAGCAGCACACGTGCTCATGCTTTGAGGGAGGTGGGGCATACTGGATAAAACAGTCCTGCTGTGTTGCTCTTTTCCTGTCTCATTACAACTTTGTCTTGTTGTCAGACTTGTGTTATTTTTCTGGCTTGCAGCAAAACCCAAAAGTCATTCTTAGTGTGTGCTCTTGCAGTGACAAGGGCAAGATTACTTGTGTAGCTGTAAATCACCAGGTGGTTTCCTTCACTAGCTTACGTTTGCCAGCATATCCCACGAAACATTTTGGAAGCAACCTATGGAATAAATATCATAAGGCCAAGGGAAGATGAGGACCCAGATCGAAAGCCAACAGCTGAAGAGCTGCTAACAGCATATGGATGTGAGTGATGATCCTTTTAAAACCTGTCACCTCCACTGTGTGCATGGTCCTGAACGTGGCCTTAGGAGAGTGTTGTAAAGTTAGGCCCAACTTGGGTTTGTTGTGCATTGCACCTCTTCGGTAGGACTTGCCCTCCTCTCAGGAATGGCCTTGGTTAATGGCTCATTTCCTGTGTGTGTTGCAGTGGTGCTTTGCCAGCCTCATCTGATGTAGCGATGGTGTGGGGGATATTGGTGAAATGCCCTGCCAGTCTCTTGTGTGGTGCTCTTACCCTTTCAGATACCTCCCACCATCTGTGTCTGAATTAGACTTTGAAGAATGGAATGAATACTCATTCTCTGCCTTTAAAACATAAATACCCAGTTTTCTGCTAGTAGGGAGATGTCAGCTCTTACAATTCCTTTCAGGTTAGGATGCTTCTGCAGTACCTTTACAGTCAGTAAAATTCTTCCCTTTTTTCCCCCCTGCTTTCCCCAGAAAAAGCCTCTTTCTAAGGGAGTATTTTTGAGAAAGAATACAAACGGGTGGTTAGGCAGCAGAGGGGAACGTACTAACATTCTCTTGTACTTACACAGAATATACTTTGGATTTCTCTTCCAGATATGAGGGGATTTATGACAGCTCATGGACAGCCAGACCAGCCGAGATCAGCTCGATATGTGTTAAAAGATTATGTCAATGTAAGTGCTTCCTACATCTGGGTTTTCTTCCTTTCTCAGAGGTGAATTAAAGGTTCCACTGGAGTACAATAAAGTAAATTCTATTTCTCTTGATAAAATCACCCTGTATCAAAAGATGTGTATCTTTAAATTGGGCTGCTTTTATGTTTTAAAAGAATAAACTGAATTTCTCAAGCTGTCTAATCTTAGAAAGATGATTGCTGAAAAATATGGTGCCAGCTAAATAAATAAACATATCTCTAAAATAGCTAGCTGATATTCAGGAAATGAACTCATGATGTACAGCTGGGCCAATATTTGGCACTAAGGACTGTTGCTCTGCATGCTTCCACAGCACCTCTTGGCTGCTTCTTGTTGATACTTTCTTAATGGGATCCCCAGTGCTCCTCAGAGTTTTGTACTGGCACTGCAGCTGCAAGTGGTGCTTTGATGTAGAGGTGGAACAGTACTTTTTAACTTAGGAGTCAAGCCAGTTTTTGCCTGGGAGAAGAGATAAAGTGTACTGATAGTCTGCCAGTGTGAGCCCCTAAACTTCAGGCCCTTCTTTGGTCTGGAGTTGTTTTCTTTCCTCTCTGAGTTTGTTTTGTAATAACTGCATTCCATTGCTTTCACAGGGGAAGCTGTTATATTGCCACCCACCTCCTGGTATTGACCCAAATGATTTTCAGTACCAACATCAAAGAATCCCTGACAGTAGAACTGTGCAGGCCACTGGACAGGTGAAGCCTATGAAAAATACCAAAGCAAAACAAATTGAAAATGTGGTGGACAAAACATTTTTCCATCAGGTAAATAATGGAAGATATTTGTTCTAGGAGTTTTTGCTGCAGCACTCATCTGCAGTTACTGGGGGAAAACCACCTTTGAAGATGGAGGTGTGCTGGGTTGAGTTAATGGTGTTTGATGCTGTGGGATCTGCATGTAATTTCTACCCAAGAGCTCTCTGTCCTTTTTATTATCTCCTAAATCACTGGGAATGTCCTTGGTGACAGAAAGATTGCTGATGAGGTATGCACAGATGATTTTTCAGAGGTCAGCAGGGTGACCCTTATCATAAGAAATCAAACATCAATCCTGAGCAAACAGGAGGGTAACTGGGTAGAAAGACAAAAGGAATGACAAGGCAGCTGACCCAGAACATGGTTTTGAACTAACAGGTCCTTCAAACTGACATTCCTTTCCTGAGCTGATTTAGAGGATGTGATAAACTTTTTTAAGTCAATAGATTAGTACTACCTGAGGGTTTTGACTCAGAACCTGAAATCAGATGAAAAGAATACAAATTGATTTAAAATCCAGTCAAGAAATCACACAAAATTAAGTGGAAAATGGGAATTTTTCTTAACTTGTAGGTTTCTTGTTAGATCCCACAGGGATCTGTTTTGCCCCTACACTACTGAAAAAGTGTATTAATGACTCACAGTGAAATATGAAATCCATAACTGACCAGATCTGCATACCTGACAAAGATTAGAACACGTTTTTAGCTGTGAAGAGGATGGGTCATAGATAGCATGTTCCATTCTGTTTGGTTAGCTAGATGCGAACACCATTTGTTTTAGCACAGCTAAGATAATAATGCATTTTGAAAACAAGAACTCAGGCTCTTTTAAAAAAAAAAAAAAAAAGAGTGAGCTATTTCAGAAAACTGTGACCTGAAAAGAATTTTTGGGATTACCAGACTGTTGCTCTGTCTGCCCAAAGCACTGGCACGAGCTGTGAGCCCCATCAGCGCTGCCCACACTCCAGACTTGAGCAACTTATTTTGGTCTGTGGCCTTCCCGGGCGCCAGATTTATTTGTGAAGACAATTTGTTGTGCACAGAGCAGAGGCTGCGAGGATCCATCCCGGTGCTGGAGCCGATGCGGTGTCGCGTCAGTGGCAGGCGCTGGGGACCCAGCACAGCTTGGCAGAGCTGGAGCTGCTGGCAGACTGTGGCTGCCTGCTGTGACCTTCCTGCAGCTCTGGAGCTGGGGCTGAGCGGGCCCTGCTGGCTCTGAGCTCGCCTGTGGCTGGTTTTACTGACGTGCTGCAGTGGGTGAATATCTTCTCCTCGGTCACTGGTGGTCGTGTCTCATTTTCCAGGAGAACGTTCGTGCCCTGATGAAAGGGGTCCGGGCTGCCATGGGCTACCGGCCTGGGAGCGGCCTCGTGCCTGCCACTGCATCCAATCCTGGCAACGTGGTGGGAAAGCCCTGGAAAAAACACGGAAACAGGAACAAGAAGGAGAAAATCCGCAGGATCACGAAGCACCTGGAGGCTTAGCTGTGGCACCAGTGTCTTGCCTTTTCAGGGCAGGGACTGCACTGTCTCACAGGCCTTAATTGAGGGGGAAAAAACCAGATGACTGGGTGTCAGTAGCTCACCTGGGAGCTCTCTGCAGTGGATTGGCCTGGCAGGAGATGAGAGTGGGCTCTGGTGGTTGGAGTTCATCCCTTCTGAGAACAAAAGAGACCTGGCTGTTCATGTTATCTGGAAGCCAGCCCAGACATTTGACTGCTGCTGAAACATCCTTTCAATGGGAGCAGATGGAGCTGTGCAGGAATGTTTTTTCCTTCCATAAAGGATGTATTTTATAGCTGTTGCAATCAAAGCAAGCCCTGTAAAACTGACTAAAATCTTTAAACAGTTGAATTTCAATGAGTGATCTTTGTTACATTTTGAGGCACTATTGCTCATCCTTTCTTTTTATCTTTAAGGCTTGTTTATTGATTTGACAGAATGCTTTAGTGTGTTGACAAATGAGGTAAAATGATCTTTATTGCCCTCTTCCTTCTCTGCTATAGCAGCCCTATTCTGTAGAATCTGTAACCACTCCCTATTTCCCAGCTTGAGCAGAGCATAGCACACTGTGCAAGGAAAATGTTGCTTTTATATCCTTTACACTGAGCTGGTATCAGTTGTTTTTTGTGACTTCCCACTGGTATTTTAAAACATTGGCTCTGTGTGACAGGCTAAAAATCTGGTGCTAATTTGTCCTTAAATATATTTAAGATTTTACTTGCTATATGTATGTCATGTTCTGTTTCACTGCCCTAAGTCAGAGAACTATTATCAGATTTTAACTGAGTACATGAGTATTTGATTCTAAAAAGACTTTACTTACTTAGGGTCAGATTAAAGTGAGATTTACTTCTCAGCTGCTCTATTGAGAAGATGATTGTGCACTTGGTCAGTGCTCTTCATTCCTAGTTCAGCTTAGGGAGTAATGATAGGACTGGAAAAGCTCACGAAGACGAGTCTTGCTTTGTTTTTAGGTGGTGGAGTAACACGATGCTGGTCTCGATACTATAAAAAGGGATTGCTGTCTTGTAATTAATGTGGATGGAGAGATGAAAGCAACTGCTGAGCAAAGCCACAGCAGATGTGGGGTGTGCAACCAAGCTGGTTTGGGCTTTGTGACCCTTTGTGTGTGTCCTACATGGCCAGTTTGCACTGTGTGTGCAGAGGGTCCCCTGACAGCAGAGCTCTCGCCTCAGCTCCTGCTTTCCCTGCTCTCAAGTTCCTAATTACATCACTAGAGGGAAGATACTTCCCTGCCATCTGTAAAGTTAAAGTATAATTACATTGAAATAATATGGTCAATGGTATTTTAAATCAGTATACCGTAGCAGAAAGTAGATTCTCAGGAGGGACTGTTCAATCTAGTTCTCCTGGAGAAGGTGATGTGTGCCTTTGTTTCCTGAAAAGGTTGTGCCTTAGCCAGATCACTCTGATCTGACTTTTCCACCCTCCTTGCAGGAAAGGTATCTGCTTTTGTCACTTTTGCTTTAGGGGCTTGATCAGTCGGAAACACTCCTTTGTTTTTGTCCTGTGTGGAGCTATTACCTGTCAAACTGAAGTTGGAGTATCTTTTATTGAAGATGCAAAACATTTTTTTTCTATTCTGTTTTTTTCCTTGGGAAGCATTTTGAATTCTTAGCTTATGTTGCATGTACCCAAGTCCTCTTCTTTTGCATAGTCTGCCCTTTCCTGCTAGCTGGGTCTCCATGAGCTGCCTTGCTGGACAGGCTGTGTCCTGTGTAGACACTTCCAAATCTAGAGAGTGACAGAAATCCCCAGGGCCTGAGACTTGGGATGACTACTTGTTGCTTGCAGAAGCCTTTGGCCATGGGACCTGCCAAGCAACTTGCAGTGTTTGCCTGAGTGAATGGAGGATAATGTAAATATGACCAAGCAAGTACTGTGTGCTCAGGTGTTAAACGCAAACTGCTCCTTGCTGTGCTAAAGGACTCTTGCCTCAGCAGAAGAAGGACATGAAGACCTGTTAATATTTCATGCTGTTACTGAGCAGTGGGAAAAATAGGTAAGAGGCAAATTAATGCTTTCCTGTGGTGGTTTGGTCTGTTGCTGAACCGCATCCCTCACTGGGCAGTGCCAGCCGGGCCTTGCTGACAGCTCAGTACAGCACATGGCAGCAGCTGGCAGGCGTGAGGCAATGCAGGCACTGCTCACTTGTCAGAGCCAGCACAAAGGAGACTCTGTGCTCTGCCCTGGCCACCTGTCAATGAGCTGCTGCTCCACTGCTTTCTGGAGAAGGCCAGTTTCCATTTTGGATTGCTGTTTTCTTCAAGTGCCTTGTGTGTGTAGAGGGAGTGTGCAGGCTGCAACTGGCTCTGGTCTCATCTTTGGGATCCACAGCACTTTCAGCACCCCAGTGCTCTGTCTCCCCTTTCAGGCAGCTTTGCTCTATAATGCAAGCAGCTTGTTTTCCTGGCTGATGTTGTTACCACCTGCACTGATACCTGCAGCAGAAATGCATAACTGGTTTGGGAATATGGTTTGGAGCTGAACTGGCCTTTTATGGTATCTTGCACTTGCATTGTGAACTACAGCTCTCCCTGCAGGTCTCTTCTGCCCAGATCAGGGAGTCTCACAGCAGCCTGCAGTCTCTCCCACAGCACACGGTGCCCCAGGAGACACACAGGTGGGGCTGTGCTGTGCGTGGCACTGGGTGCCTCACCTGCCAGGCAGCACTGGCAGCCTGTGGTGGAATCATCAGCTCTGCCCTGGAGGTCCAGAAATCTGGGGCTCTGCTTCACACACAGGACTTGCCCATTGCATGTCTCCGCTGCCATCTAGGCCATCTAGCTAACAGAAAAATGTGGTTTGCAGTCTTGTTTTGAGGAAGAGCAGTATTTTCTACTCTGCTCCTGAAACATCATGCATGAGCAGTTGAGGGGGGGATGCCGGGATGCAGATCCCTAAGCCACTCTGTTGTGGGTGCTGTGGCTCTTCCAACTGCAGTTGTGGCAGGTGATGTAGGAGCCTTGCTCCCCTCAGCTTGGCAGAGCCAGCACTACACAAACAAATTCTCTGCCCATCACCCCTCTGCAGACTGTGGGGCCGTCAGGGTCAAGTGTCTGATCTTTTCCCAGCGTCTCAGGTCAAGGATCAAAGGGATGATGGCTTTTGCACCAGGGAGTCTGCAGCAAGGGACTGCCATGTGGGATCTCGCTGGTTTTCTGCAGTCACTGCCTGGACCAAAACCACTCTGTTTTGTCTCTGGAGGAGGCTGAACTCCCCCTCTCCTGCCGTTAGGGGCCGGCCTTTCCCAGGCAGAGGAGCAACCCCGTGGCCCCCAGCAGCAGCGTTGGGTCCTGTTCCAGTTCAGGATCCCAGCAGAGGTGTGGGTCCCCGGGGACTCCCCACCACAACCCTGCAGAGTGGCTCAGGAGCTGCTCTTCCCAGCCACCCTGGCAAGGAGGTGGCCAAGGGGACCATGGTGGGGAGCATGGCTCTGGCCATGGCAAGGCAGCAGCTGAGTCCAGGGCCTTTCAAGCTATTTCTACAAAGTTGAGCAACTCTTTCCTGATTGTCCTGAGACACTTGCTATAAACCAAGAAGCAACCTTTTTTTTTTTCCCTCTCTGGTCACAGCTCCTTCCCTCCTGTGAGGAGCTTCATGCCATTGCTTGGCCCCTGCAGGATCCTTTACCCCATTTGTCTGTGAGGAGCAGTATTGTGCTGTCCCCCTTTCCTGTGTGGTGGCTCTAGTCCAGCCTTTTTACTGAGTTTTTTCTTTTTTTGCTGCAGAAGGAAAAAAACTATTGGGGAAAAATACCATGGGGCAGCTGAGAGAGAGGCAGGGAGCAGCTTTCCAGTACACCTCAGAAAATAATCTCTCTGAGCTAAATGCCTGAGGTGCCCAAGACATCTTGGGACATGAAGAGAGGTCATGGTGAGGACAAGAGGAAAAGAAACCGCTACTGAGTCAGAGGAACTCTGCCCCAATGTTCTTTCTTGCTGTGGCTGTGGGAAAAGGGTCTGTCCCATGGGTGGTGTCAGGGCAGGAGGACTGCGCGTGCTGGGTGGAGCAGACTTGGGTTTGCCCTTCTGGAAATATCACCAGCCCTTTGTCACTTGGGAGTTGAGGCAAGAAAGCAGGAACATCATCCATGAGGGAAGGCCCTGCAGTCCAGCCAGGCTCTTGCTGCCTGCTCAGAACAGGGGAAGCTGGAAGCCTCTAAGAGCCCCTTTGTGTTGGCCAGCACTGGTAGACCAGTGCGAGCTCCTCTGGGATTGCACAGGGTTTTCAGCAAGAGTGTCTCTGCTTGGAACTCCTCAGAACTGGCAGTGCTCAGGGCAGTGCAGGGGGATGCTCAGGAACCACGGCTGTGTGGGTCCCAGGGAAAAGGGATTCTCCTGCTCTTGACACACTCCGTATCTTGCTTGGCCACCCCGTGTGCTCCTGAGCCCTTTCCTCATGCTGTCTGGGCAGGGAGGGAAGTGTGTGAGAAAAATGGAAACCTGCACTATTCTGCTTTGCCATGGAGAAAGTTTTTGGTTCTCCCTTTCTAGTTTCAAATGCAGCCAGTTCCCATTTCTGGAAGGAGGGTTGCAGGTCCCATGCTGCCCAGCGAGCTGCCTGGGGCTCCCTGGCACCCGCCTGGGGCACTGCCTGCTCCTTTCTCTTCACAGTGGGACTTTGAGGATGTGATGGTGCAGTGGAGCCAGCCCAGCCCTGCTGCTCAGCCTTGCTCTCTGCTGTGCCCAGGCACCTTCAGGTGAGCTGCAGCCCCTCCAGGATATCCAAGCACCTCAGCCAAATGAGCAACAAACAGCAGAAGGGGTTTCTTTGGGGCTCTCTGGGGGAAGGTGAGAAGCTCGGGGGTGCCACTACAGTCTGCCATGCTATGCCTGAACACTGCCTGGTGGAGCAGCTTCCAGCATCCTTCACACTTGTCCTGCTGCAATATGATATGGGGGTCCCCCTTCCTTACCCACTGATGGCTTCCTTCTCTGGAACTGGGCTTTGAGAGAGGTGCAGCCTCACAGCTGGATTCAAACCCATCAGTCTCCTCTTGTGATTGTGCTGCTGTTTCCCCCTGCATTTGCGCTTACAAGCCATGCCCAGTGGAACTGAAGCCAGCTGATCCATCCAGCAAGGCAGGAGAAAGGGACAGTTCCCACTCTGGCTCACTGCTGGTGGCCACCATGCTTCCTGGTGATCCCTGGCTGCTAACTTCAGCACCGGAAGCCATGGACCGGTGAGATGGAAACCCGTTCAGCAGGTTGAGTATGTCTTCAGTGCTCTGTGTGGGGGGCTGATCCATCACTCACCATCTGCCCTCTAAGGAAGAAAGAAATGAAAGACCATGGTATTTCAACGCCTCGGTAAATTCTCATCAAGCTCTGCTGCCTGGTACTGCCATCCCTCTGAATGAACTGCTGAGCTGGCACCCGCCTTGGGCAGTGGAAAATGCACAGCTCATGAATGGGGTGAGGATGGGGCCTGGAGCCTGGGGCCACCAGACCCTGCCTGGTTTGCCTGCTGCAGCAAAAAGAGCCTTTGCAAAGCTCCTGCTGATAAGAAGGGTCTGCATTCATATTTCTAAAGGCCTGAGCACATTGGTGAGTGGCAAGGCTCACAAATCCAGACTCCAGACAATGGAAAGGCTGGAAACATAAAGGAAAGGAAATTCTTCTGCTGTATTGCCTTTCCTATGGCGATAAGATAACCTCAAGTGAAACAAAAGTCTCTGCGGCAGACGCTGGGGTGGGCACCTCGGCCGCTTTCTAAAGCACAGGAGGATGTCCGTGTGAGCCGGGAGCTCCCGAGCCGCCGGGTCTGGCTGTCACACGGGTGTGCAGCAGCCATGGTGTCCCCAGTGCTTCACAATGAGCCTTGGAGCAACAGCTACCCTGCCCTGCTCCTGCTCCATCCCGTACGTGTCCTTCATTTACACACTTGCAAGAGAAACCGTAGAACAGTTTGGGCTGGAGGGGACCTGCAGTGACCATCTAATCCAACACCCCTGCCATGAGCAGGGATATCTTCAACTAGATCAGGTTGTTCAGAGCTCCATCCAATCCTGCCTTGAATGTTTCTTGGGATGAGGCAACTACCACCTTTCTGGGCAACCTGTTCCAGTGCTTCCCCTCATTGTAAAGAATTTCTACCTTATACCTAATCTAAATTAATCCTCCTTCAGCTTAAATCTGTTACCCCTTGTCATATCACAACAGGCCTTGCTAAAATGTTTGTCCTCATCTTTCTGGCAGGTCCCTTTCAAATACTGAAAGGCAAGTCTAAGGTCTGCCCCAAGCCTTCTCCTCTTCAGGCTGAACAGCCACAACTTTCTCAGCCTTTCCTCACAGAAGAGGTGCTCCAGCCCTCTGATCATCTTTATGGCCTCCTCTCGACCTGTTCTAACAGATCCAGACCCTATAGCTGGGTGCAATAGTGCAGGTGGGGTCTCACCAGAGCAGAGGGGCAGAATCCCCTCCCTCACTTGTTGCCCATGCTGCTTTGGATGCAGTCCAGGACACGTTTGCCTTTCTGAGGTGCACATTGCTGGCTTGTGCTCAGCCTGCCATCCACCAGCACCCCCAAGTCCTTGGCAGGGTTGCTCTCAAGTTGTTCTATATTGATATCAGGGGTTGCTTCAACCCAGGTGCAGGATCTTGCATTTGCCTTTGTTCAACCTCATGAAGTTCCCATGGACTCACTTCTCGGGTTTGTACAGGTCCCTCTGGATGGCATTCCATCCTTCAAGGGTGTCAGTTGTATCACACAGATTGGTGTCTTGCTTTAAATTTTACTTTAACCACTTCAGAAGAGCTGAGAAAAATGAGGCCACAATGTTTGCTAGTGATATATTTCTGTTGGGTGCATGAACAACCCAAAGCTGGTGGCAGGTGTGGAAAGCATTGCTGAGTGGCTGAGGGACAGAGTGACAGGTTATATGTGTTACATGTTATGTTTGAGAGTGGGGGGGACAGGGACACAGTGGTGTCCATGCGGGCAGGGCTGGGAGCAGGATGAGGTGGTGCCAAAGAGGAGGCTGGTCATGGGAGCAGTGCTGTGTGGGAGCTGATTGGGAAAGGGCTGGAAGAGAATCTGGTGTGCGTGCAGCACTGGGCACCCCCCACTGCCCAGAGCTAAACAGGCCACGAGAAGAGGCACAAGGGGCACAGATGGCATCTCAGTAAGGACAGAGGTGAGCCTCTGCAGCACCGTCCTGTCCCAAAGAGGGAATGTGATGGGCTGGGTACCATTGGGACAGCAGAGGAAAGGAAAAGAGGAGTGTCTCTGCTGTGTCTCAGAGTATGGGGACAGGGAGGTCTGAAATGAAGCTGGCTAGAGCCAAATTCAGATTACAGCCTGCAGGCTCAGAGCAGGCCCAGTTTAAATGCGGAAATCATTGTAGGCTATTTTGGGCAGCAAGACTGGGATGAATGATGAGAAGAGTTCAGGGAGGCAGGCCAGGGCTGACTCTTTGGCTCAGGAAGCCTCCAGGCTGTGGCCCTGGGAGTGGCAGGGTGGGCTGCAGGAGGTCACTGTGTGCTGACATGCTCTGTGCTGGCTCCAGAGGCATGTCCCAAGGGGTGCCTTGGTGTTCCATCATTGAGCGCTTCAGAGAGCAGTGGGATGGTGCTGTGCCCGGCAAGCAGTGCCTGGTCCCTTCTTGTGGGGGTCCCAGGGTGGGAGCCACGAAGGGGCACACTGGCGTTTGGTCAGGCTGTGGGAAGGGGCATTTCAGGGATCTGGCAAAGGGAGGAACTGCACAGGAGGGGCTGGGACACATCATGCACTCGTGTGGTTTGGAACTTTCCAGCAGCTGCACTTGTCCTCGGCCCTGAGATCAGTGGCCTCAGCCCTTTCAGATCTTGCATTCAGTCCACCTGGGGTTTTCCCATTTGGTTTCACTCTGACAAGCCAGCTCTAGAAAGCAGAGGGCTGAGCTGTAGGCATAGGGAGACATGCAGGAGTCAGCAGCAGCTTTGCTTTTGACACTTAGAGCACCTGTCACTCTCTCCCTTCATCCAGCCCTGGGAAGCAGGAGCCAGCAGCAGAGTAAAAAAGGGCATGAAGCACCAAAGCACCAGGTCGGTGATGTACAGCTGTGCAACATGCTTTGCTGTACCTTCTGCCTGCTTCCAGTAGCCCTCACTGGCTGCTTCTGCTGGAGTATTTGGGGTGCTACCACTGGCACCAGAACCTCTTATGGAGATCACCCCACCAGCAACCACAGTTGTGCTTAGGGGGATGAAGAGCTTCCTAAAGCATTGCACAAGCAGTGAGGTTGGCTGCAGGCACCCATCATGGCCCCAGTGCTGTTCCCCTCCCAGGCAGGTGTCCCCCATGGGACACCATTGCAGGATCATGCTGCCTGTCCCGCTGGCATCAGTCACCCTGTGGGTCTTCTCCTTCCCTGTGGCTTGCAGCAGATGTGAGCCAAGCACCTGCTGCTCCCTACTCTGCCAGGGAATGCGGTTTGTGGGCCCACTTAAGAGGTTTTTGGTTCTCATGACCCTGCTGGGGAGGGTCCCCAGGTGGCCTTGCAGCAGCAAGGAGTGGAGAGATCACAGGAGGGCCCTGCTCTCCTCCCTGCATGGACACTTTGCAGGCAAAGATGGGTTCATGGGTGGCTCTTAGATTTCCTGGTGAGATGATGTAAGCTCTTCAGGTGATGATCCTCTTTGCCTTGGGACTGGGAACAATGTGTCTCCTGTTGCAATGGGTATTTCAGGCACCAAGCTGTCCCTGGTGTCAGGCTGAGTGTCCCAGGGGCAGGATGGCCACTGGCCACGCTGGATCCCCTGTGTGGTGACAGCACTAAGCCGAGTGCCTTTGAAGTGCCCTGCCCTGCTCTCTGCTCTGCTGTTGGACAGGATCTGAGCAGCCATTGTGCAAAGCAAAACAAACCCTTCCTATCTGTCCCAAGCTCAGAGTGCAGCTCTGCTTCCAGCTATGAGGCTGCAGAGCCAGCACAGCTCTGCCAGAGACTGCTGATAACCATCTCCCCTTGCAAAAGAGTTCAAGTCCCTGCTCCAGGCGGGCGATGTCACCTTATCAGCACTTGAAGGCTCCTGATAAAGGGATCAATCTAATTTCAGCTGCATCCCCACCTGCAAACACAATGTACTGGGTGCAGCCAAGGTGAGGGTGGCTGGGGCCCGTGTGCTCCCTTGCCTTCAGGAGGGTCAGGGCTGCCCAGACTCCACAGGGCACAGCCAGGGCTGGGAACAATAGTGGCCACTGGCGACCGCGGGGTGGGCGATTACCGAAAATCATGTGCTCACCCCGGCCACTGCAGAGACAATTTGTCAAAGTCCCATTTTCCTTTCTCTGATAAGATAGGGCTCGAGGAATACAATAATGCTTTTCCGAGATACAATCGTGGCTCTTCTACCCCACACACACGCAGGGGAAGCTAATTTTGGCCATGCAGGGCTGGCAGGGGCCGAGAGGAGGCTTCTGTGTGTGCCAGGGCTGCAGCCCAAGACACCAGGCAACTCTCTAAGCCCTGAGGACTAGGACAGCCCTAGGGGCAGCAGGGTCACTGGCCCTGTGGGCTGGCACACTTCCTGCTCCCTGGGGCACTCCTGGAAGCTGCTATAGCTGCAGAAGGAGCTGTTGCTGCTGGCTTCATGATAGGAAGCTGATAGGATGTGGCCCAGTGCTGCAGCCCTGCCAACACCTACTAAGCCCTGTCAGAGACTGGGGCAGCCACAGGCAGCAGTGCTTGCCTTGCAGGTACCCAGCACATGTAGCTGCTCCCTCACACCCTCTTCCTCCCTACCCCATGCTTTGAACATTATCCCACCCCAGGATGCCAGGCCACTGTTCACGCCCTGGCCAAGGAAAGCTGCCCATTCCCAGCTGTCTGCTCCATGGCAAGCTGGCTGAGCAGGGGCAGGAAAGTGATTTTGGCTGCTGCTGCAAGCCAGTCCTTCCACAGGCAGCTCCAGTGACACCACAGTCTCGTGGGGAAAGGAGTAAAAGGCACCATTGACAAAGGCAGACCTTATGCAATTCCCAGCCTCCCTGGGAACCAGACCCTTTTAATAACATATACAATATTTGTAGGTGGTGGATCTGGCTTTCCTCGGGAGGATAAAGAGAAGCACACCCATCTGGCAGAGCTGACGTTTCCATTTTGGCATGTTGCTTGGGATGCACTTTCTGCACAGTTTGAAATCTGAGCATAATCCTATCTTCATGAACCACGTTCACTTGTCTGATAATGTGACCCCACAAAAGGTCAATGGAAAAGTTAATATAATTTATTGGCTGATTAAAAAAAAAATCTAATCATCTCTTTTTCCTTTTTCCTGACCCCCCACCCGCACCCAGTGCCCTGCTGACATTTTCCAGTCATTCCCAAAACAATGGCCAGGGTGGGAATGCTCTGAGCGGGTGCAGCTTTAGAGAGTTTTTTCCTGAGGGGCCACAGATGCATCTGCCTGCTCAGCCCCCACCTCTCCGAGGTGTGTGGGTGGTGATGTGCTCAGCCAAGGTCACCAGCCTGGCCAGGGACAGGGCTGGCACCAGGTCAGCTTTGGGCAGATCTTGTGGTTTCAGTGTTTGCTGCGTATCCTCTGCTCTGTGGGGTGACTGGAGTTCAGCTGCTTTGGGCTGTGAGGAGACACCTCTGTTGTTGATCATCTCTGCCAGTTTTGTAGCTGAGGACAGTAGGGAAGGAGGATCCAGCCAGATTCCTGGGAGTCAGGCAGTCTGGATGAAGCCATCAAGGGCCGCAGGAACCCTTCCCACGGACACAGCGCACTGGGAGTCTCCATCAGCACAAACTCTGCTGCCTCCAGGGAAGGCTGCGAGAAGCCCCAGCGCAGTGCCCGGGATGAGTTCCCTTGCAGGGCTGTGCTGTCACACGAGCACTCCTCTTCCTCCCGTTGGGTTTCCCGGACCGAGAGCACCCACCGAACGCTCACCCGGGGTGTCTGCAGAGCCCTAAGAGCTGTTCGGAGCAATTAAGCAGCCAGGTGTTTGTCAGGGCATGACCTGGCCTGGGGAGGCAGACGAGCTTGCTTGTTAGGGTGGAGCTGCAAAAGTAATTACAAGCTGCAAAAATAATTAGCCCTTTCTTATTCTAAAACCTCACGGATAGAGAAGAAAGTACCCTAGAGGGCAAGGAATGGTGGAAAGGATCCAGCGGCTTCTCTTTCAGCATTAGCTGCTACTTCCAAGTGGCGGCTTTGGAGCTGCAGAGTCGAAGAGAGAGCATTGGGAAAGCATCTTCTGGCAAGAGCGGAGGAAGGAGAAAGCCCAGAGCTGCCCATTCCTGTCAGGCTGCAGCACTGCGAGGTCTGTCAGGTGCTGCCACGGCTGTGCATGCAAACCCCGGCTCCTGTCAGCCAGGAACTGTCCTTGCCGGCTTCTTCACAGCACTGCTCTGGGCCTGCCTTTTGCCGAGAAAAGACTGGAGAGATGGAGGGAGCCTGAGCAGCACGGCTTGGAAAGCACAGGGCAGAGGAAACACAGAAAACTCCTAAAGCCGGTTGTTTCAGAAAAGCAAAATGAGGTTCTAACGTGGTCTCACGTTGTGCTTTGTGAAGCTGGTTTGTGCTCGGGGCTGGTCACTGCCTGCCCTGGGGGCTCCCAGGCTGTGCAGCTCTGCCTGCTGCCCACCCTGCCTGGCACTGTGGGGTGCTGGCTGCCCCCCAGCAAACGCAGCCTGCCTGATGTGGGGAACTGGGCTCCCACACTGTGCACGCTCCCCTGCCTTGCTTTACAGCGTTTTGAAGGTGAGCCCATCTTCTCCAGCCCTTGCATAAGATGCTCTTTGTCCATCAGCACATTTAGCTCCTGCTCTGTTCCAGCTGGTGCCAGGCCATGTGGCCTGGGAACGCCAGTCCCGACGGCAGCAATGCTGCCAGCCTGCGGGGTGGATGGGGAGCCACCGGGGCATCACAGGGCACTGCGGAAGCACAGTGCCTCAGATCATAATAAACTCATGGACTTTGCCCACTGAGTTGAAATAACAGAGATGAAAAAGTTATTGAGGATGACTGATGGTGGGTCAAATGACCAGACAGCGTAACCTGCTTCATTCTCTGAGGCGCCATGCCAGGGAGAAGAGCTGCTCCCAGGCTTTGGTTCCTGTCCTCTCTGAAAGCAGAGCCTTTGGAGAGCACAAAGCAGAAGAAAGGCTTCCCAGCCCTCCGCTTTGTTGTAACAGCACCGACTGCCAGTCTGCCAAGCACTTTCCCAGGAGGTGCTGTGAGAACAAAGTTGCAGAAGTCACTTCAGCAATAATTCCTTGATCTGCTCTGGACCATGCTAAAATTGTGTCCAGTTTTCAGGCAGAGCAGGGGTTTCGACTTGTTCCTTAACCTGGCAGGACAAGGACATCTTGGTTTGGGATCTGTGATGAAGTCCTGGAGAAGGTGTGGATGCCAAATGCTCCTGTTCCTGCCCATGTTGCAGTCCCTGGTGACATGGCTATGACAGAGATATTTGTGTTTGGGTATCTGGTGGGAGGGTATCCAAGGTGTCTCCTCATGCTGGATTTCAGAGACCTTGAGCTCCTTTCTGCCATTAGAGATGGCCAGGACAGTGGCCTGTGTGGACCTCCAGCCTGGCCCAGAACAGCTGCAAGATCTGCTGCTGCTTCTTTGCAAATGATGTTGAAGGACAGAAGGTGAAATTAAGGGGTTTAATATGCTATAAAAATCAAGTCCAGGTTTTGGTTTTTTTTTTGTTTAGTAACTTTGCTGTGATAAATATGTCTCAGAAGCTGGGAACCCAAACAGCAATAGTTCAAAGACATTTTTCCAGTGCCACACATCTAAAGCTGCTCATCACAGCACAGCTTTATTGGGCAAAGTGTAACAGGGATTGTGTCCTCGCTTCCTGCCAAGGGTATAAGAGCAAGGCACTAATTCGCAGATCTTGAAGAATGTGACAGTGGTATTTCAGCAGCTCTAATGCTCTGCAGCCTGTGAAGGCTGCACAGTAACTGAAAGGAAATATCTTTGTTTTTATTCACTTGGCTTTATTCCTAATTCACTCTTTGATGCCATCAGCCTGGGATAATAAGTTTTCAGAGATATGCTTGAAATTAAGGAAATGAGTCTGATTAAGTCCTTTAAACATACTTTGAGAGAGAAATGTACAACAATAGAGATACTAAAGGTCCTATTTTCAAGCAATTCTAATATGAAATCAAAACATCGAGCTGCTAGATGGTGAGATCCATTAGCAGTGTACGTGCATGCTTCAGCTGGAGAGGGTATCACCTTCTTTGGCTAGGAAAGTTGCCAGAGAGCTTGAATCTGTCCTCTGTGCTGGGTGGGCAGTGAGCAGTAGATTCATTTCACAATAAAATACTTGCAGTTAAATAGTAAAAGCACAGACACTTGCCCTTTGCCCATTATATTCTGCTGGGTAGAGGTGATGGTTTCTCAAGAGTCTCATGTTCGAGGTTTGTATGTGGGGGGTTTTTAGCTCTTTTTAGATAGTTCCTTTATTTTTTTTAGCAGTCCTGGGGTAGTTTACTGTAAACAGGTTACCTAGAATGGGGTTTATGCTGTCCATTGATGAGGGTGAAACTCCCCCTGTTACTGTCAGCAGCGTTGCAGGTACCTACTGGGACCCCTTCGCAACTTCTTGTGGCTGGGACAACTGCCACCAAACTCAACCCTCTGTCATAGTGTGGCAGCCTTTGCTCTGCTGTTACCATCACCAGTGCTGATGTGGTGCCTGAGGTTTCAGCCCAGTCCACAGGCTGGGTGTGACAAACCCTGTGCAAGGCATCAGGAAAGTGGTGTCCTCAGTGGAGACAATCCCTCAGTGAGCTTTTGTGTGTGTGCTGCATGGCAGCTTTAAGAAATAATATGGTGGGTTGAAAGCAGATGGAGACACCCAGATCCCACTTTTCCTTAGGTATGATGTGAACTGAACAAAGGCTGGCAGTCTTACTTGACTGAAAGACTTCTGCCTTATTTTAAAAAAAGAAGGGAGAGGGAAAGTACCAACAAAAAGGATGCACCAAGTAGCTCCACAGTGATTCCTTTACAGCTCTGTGGCAGCAGGGAGCCAGCAGAGGAGAGTGGAAGGTAACTTCTGTGGAGGGAATAGTCTTCAAAGAACCTGAGAAGTAATCTGGAGACAGGTGTGACCTCCTTTACTGCTTCCCATGGCAGTCGTGGGGCTAGCTAGAAGAATGGGAAAGCACAGTATTATTTATTTCATCTACTATAAAAAGTGACTTTTAAAGATCTTGTTCAAGTAAATGGAGCAATGAATTCTCCTTTGCCTCTGACTGCTGTTGAAGACATGCAACTTACTAGATATGCTGCTCTTGTAAGGGAAATAACTAGCCAGGCTATTTTAAACCAAGAACTGGATGTCTGGGAAATGGGGGAAAAAGATTGGGTGGCACAAGAGAAAAGAAACTTCATCTGTGACAATCTTGGGCACTTTGTACAATTTCCTCTTAAAGCGGTTTCACAGGCTCATCTGGCAGAGAAGTGATAAATTGTTCAACAACTCAGGCTTGCCAAAGTAGTTTAAGGAGCTTTCAAAGGAAACTTTTAAAGACTTGTGGCTTTCAACTGCATGTGAATCATCTTGAAGAGTGAAACTGTAATTGCTAACCACCGTTTAATGGGTCACCATGTACCTGTCTGTGTGTTCATGAGCTCTGGCACTCAGTTCAAGAGTCAGATGTTCCTGTGCAGATCCCATGCCCGTGTCAGAGAGCCCAGAGGGATGCCACTGCTGTTGCCAGCTGCTGAACTTGCAAATCTAAGCTGGCAAGAAACTGAGGTCAGGGAAAACACATAATGGTAGGAGGAGGCATGTCATGTCCACACTCACAGCCAAGACATGGAGCCTTGTCCTCTCTCAGCCCCTTACGAGGCTCTTTTTGTTTGCCTAAGGCTGTATGGGGATTAGAGAGAGTGGGCTATGGGGATTTTATCCCCTATGTAACACTCTTGCCAGGAAAGTCAAACAAACAGAGCCAGAGGTGTCCCACTGGAGGCCCCACAGCTGTCCTCAGGGAGGGCTTGTTGGTACAGAGCTAGCAGAGGTGTGCTTGCAGAATTTGGGACGAGATGTGGCCAGCTGGCTGCTGGTGCACTGCAGAGGTGGGTCTCACATCCTCCTCTGAGCTAAGGCACATATTTATACAGCCCTACCAGAAAAGGCAGGGTGGAACACGCTAATATATACACATTAAAGAGACTGAATAAATAAACAGTAGGTTTTGATTTATTTTCTCTGCTACTTGGATATCTTAGTTTTGGCACAAGATAGATTTCATACACAAATGTGATCCCCAGATAGCTTCTTGTCCTGCCTGATTTAGAAACCATGTGCAAAGGAGAAAAACTTCACAAATGTTCTTAAAGCATAATGATATTTATGCTGTTTATTGCCAAAGCACATAAAATCCTTGGCCCCCTTCAGCTAGGTAATACACAATAGGTAACAATGCTGGTCTCTGCCCTGGAGGATTTACAGTTACAGATGAGAGATAACAGTGGGTACAGTCAGACTGGGAAAGCACATAAAATGTGATTAGTCAGTCTGAGACTCACTAAATGCTGTACACTTAATGAGCACTGTTCAGCTCATTTGTGCCTCACCTGGGAGAGTGCAGGGTTCAGTGGGGCAAAGCTGGACACGGAAAGCAGCAAACACCCTTGGCACTGGGGAAAAGGTGCTGGGAGGGAGCAGCTGGAAAATGTCATGTGTAAGAAATGTTCTGGTCACAGAAAGTTGTAAAGGACTTGTAAGTTTTGTTATTAAGTGGGACTTGTACCTAGTTCAGGTTCAGGTGGAATATATGTAACTATGCCATCAAAACAGTCATGGGAAGCCTGTTAGGAAAGGCTGCAGGACTTACCACTGCTCCTGTCCTCAAGCCCCAAGCTGCTTACCTCCTCCCACTGTGCAAAGTCTGGAGGAATTGCACTGGCTGTGAATGGCCATAACATTTCCAGAAGCACTGACAATGCTGGATTGTGTTCTCTGGCTCATTTCCTTCTGCTAACCAGTCTCTCCAAGGTGAACAGAACAGAGACAAATTGTTGTTTTTCTTGTAATTTCTCTTGTAATTTATTTTCTTCTATTTTTTTTCCTACCAGGTTAAACAGCTGATGTTTTAAAAGCACTGAATGCTGTGATTTCTAGGTGTATGCCTCGAAATAACTCATGATGCCCTGTGAGTGGTCCCTTCCCCAGGGAAGCTGCAGCCAGGAATGCTGCAGGAGAGCTGAGGTTGCCAGGCACTTCCAGCAGTACAAACCAGAGTGACGCCAAGAGAGGAGGAAAGCAGGGAGTGTGCCAACCACAAAATTAATCTCTGAGTTAATAAAAGCCTGCATGGTTTGAGGTTTGTGAAGCAATAAACGAGTTCAAATTTGCCAGCGACTGAAAAAGAAAAGCAATTAGGTGTTAAGGGAAACCTTCTAATGGGGATAAAGATAATACATTAGGATATACAATGGGTTGAAAAACGTGATGAGAGATTAATCTTTAATTGAAAATCACTAAAGGAATTTTGATGAAGAACACAGAAATGTATATATCAAAGCAAACCTTTTAACTCCTTTTACTAATAGGGAATGACAGAATAAAAGCTTCTGTTTAATAGCACAAATAACTTCATAATATTTATCCTCTGAGTCATATGATAGGCTCTTTTTAGCAGTCAATACTTCATCCAAAAAAAAAATCTCCTTGGCTTCTCCTCACAGTAGTAATTTCTAGGTCTGTATGACCTAGAAAGCTGTTTCTACTAATGTGTTTTACCTCTGTTTTTCCAACACCCAGGCAGAAGGGTTCCCATTTCAACCTCCCCACATTCCTGTGACTCTACCTGGGACACTGCTAGCAAGTTTGCAAGGCTAAATGGAGTTATGAGCAAAAGTGAGCCTGAGGAAATACCTCAGTGTGATCCAAATGGAATCTGGGGGAGTCCTTCATCAGTGTGTTGTTAGGTGACTCAAATGCTCACAATCTCAGCGGCATCAAAGGAGGCTTTTCTGGTTTTAAATCAAAACATCTTGAAAGGGAAGAATAAGCAACAATAAAGACAAATATAGATGGGAATTTGGCAAGCTGATAGCAATGGGTAGGCTAGCAGTTTGCAAAAGGGGTAACTAGCTAGGGAAATTCAATGAAAATATGTTGGCCAGTACCATTGATCACCATCCAGTGGCATTTCCTTGAGGCACAAAGAAAATCCTAGCAGTGATTTAGGCTGGATGTTGGACGACAACTGCAATTCAATGAAAAAAAAAAAGCCTGAAATAATTCAGGTTTTTTTTGTTCTTTGCTTAGAAAATGGACAGAATGCTGTCACCATATTTAATTGCAGGTATTTTTGTCTTTCACACGTAACCAGAGTGAATGAAAACCACTGGTTAATACCCATCTTTAAAACTTTCATGCAAAAGTATTTTAAGAATTGCCTGAGAAGATCACTAACCCCTTAGTACTGCTTTCTCAGTAAATACTGTATCACTCAGAGAATCAGGGGAAGTGACTGCTGAGTCATTACGTAAACCCCAGTAACTGGTGTGTCCCAGGTGAGCAGGGACAGAAGCCTGGCCAGGCTGACACCAGCCTTTGGCAAGAGCAGTGAGGAGGTGGTCAATGAAGTGTGCAGTCAACAGAGAATCCAACTGTGACAATACTAGTTAGCACATTAACAGAAAATTGATGTTTTTAGGGTTTTGTTGAGTAGAGGAAGGCGCCCATCTGATTTGAGTCGGAGCAGCTCAGCATTATGCCTGATATGTGGCTGCCAAAAGGGGCAGTTGTGTTTCTCATTTCTTTTCCTCTCATTCCATTAAACAGTGGTCACATGAGTGAATCAACAGAAAACGATGTCTTTTCTTTCTACGACTTTCAGAAATTCCTGCTGGATTCCCGTGCTGGGCTGACTCACCCCAGAGCTGTAGGGTCACTGGAGCTGTTGCAGGAAGCCCAGAGTGCTGCTGGGGTGATGTGATGATGTTCTCCAGGTGGATGTAAGCCCTGTTCAGTCACTGCTGGGGTTGCATGCAATGACATGTAACAATGGCTCCCTTCATCTGCAATGGAGAAGAAATACTGGAAAAAAATAGTACTATGTGAAAATAAATATAGAACCTGTTGTGGCTTACAAATCCCCTAAATGGTTTGCAGTGCTCTTCAAAAGTGAGCAGACAGTTGACAGAAGGGATGGGTTATTTAAAGCAGGTGTACATAGGACAATGGGAAAGACCCCTTGTCATTTCTGTCAGGCTGAAGGGAACAGGAGCTGAGTGACCCACTGTGGGATTGGGGTTGTGTCCAACACCAGAGCTGGGGTCTGCAATGGAGCCCCGTGGTGTTGGTACCTCTGCGGCCGTGCCCCAGGGCATTCATGCCCCACAGGGATTTCCCTGAGGTGATCCCCACCCTCTCTCACCACTACATAACATAACATACCCAGGGGTCACACTGAGTGGGATGTGCAGAGCTGTCAGTCCTGCCGTGGTGTTTGCCCGTGCTGGATGGAGCCAAATCCCCCAACAGCAGCTGTAAAGGTCTTGGCCTGGTTTTGCTCCCCATCCCATGACAGTGGAGCACTGGAGGTCACACTGGAGGGTAACCTGCAGAGCTGGACCTGACTCCCCAGGTGTCTGCCCTGCAGCTTTTAGGGGTAACACCCAGCCTCCAGCGCCTGCAGGACACCCCACAGGCAGCACACATGGCCTGGGGGACCCCCGGGAGCCCCCGCTCCCACCCTGCGGTGGGGTCCTGCAGCCCAACACCCACTGCCATCCCCATCCCTTGTCCTGCCCCGCAGGGCCCTGCAGAGCTGTGTCCCCCACATCCCTGTCCCCATATCCCTGTCCCCACACCCCTGTCCCCATATCCCTGTCCCCATATCCCTGTCCCCACACCCCTGTCCCCACATCCCTGTCCCCACACCCCTGTCCCCACATCCCTGTTCCCATATCCCTGTTCCCATATCCCTGTCCCCCATATCCCTGTCCCCACACCCCTGTCCCCATATCCCTGTTCCCACACCCCTGTCCCCATATCCCTGTTCCCACACCCCTGTCCCCATATCCCTGTTCCCACACCCCTGTCCCCACATCCCTGTCCCCACACCCCTGTCCCCATATCCCTGTTCCCACATCCCTGTTCCCATATCCCTATCCCCCATATCCCTGTCCCCACATCCCTGTCCCCACGTGCTCCCCCGCCCCCTGCCCGGCCCCGCCCCTCTTCCGAAGCCCCGCCCCTGGCCCCGCCCCCGTCCCCGCGCGACACCCCTCTCTTCCGGCGCGTGCCGTCACTTCCTCGCGCGCCCCGCCCCGCCCCGCCCAGCGCGGCCGGCGCGTGCAGCCGGTTGGCGGCGGATCCGCTCGCGCCTCGCGAGGCAGCCGCAGCCGCGCGCGCGGCGGGCGGGGTGGGGGGGGAGCGCCGGTCCCGCGCCGGTCCCGCGCCCGCCCCGCCGGCGATGGGGCTGCGCTGAGGCCGCCGGTGAGTGGGGCCGCGGGCACGGCACGGCACAGCCCGGCCCGGCAGGTGAGGGAGGGTCCGCGGGCCTCCGGCGGCGCCCGCGGTCTCCGCCGCCCCGGGCGCGGCGCGGCCGCCTGCCCGCCCGCAGCGCCCTTCAACCGCGCCGGCCGCTCCTCCGCCTGCGGCAGCCCCCGCGGGGCGGCCCGGCCCGGGCGCCGGGGCTGCGTTGGGGCCGGTGCTGCGCAGCGGGTCCCGCGGCCGGGGCAGCCCCGCCGCCCGGGAAGGAGCGCGCGTGGCCGGGAGCGCGGGACCCGCGTGTCGCCGCCGCCGGTGTCCGGACACGTGCGGCGCTGGCCCCGCGGCCAGGCCGCCCCCCCGCGCTGCCCAGGGGCCGCCTCGGGCTGTCGGGGCACCCTCGGCAGCTCGGGCGGCTCTCCCGGGCCGCTTCCTCCGTCCTCTCAGCCCGGCTCCAGTGCTGCCGGCGGCCCCGGTTACCGCACACCGCGCGTTCCGCTGCCTGGGCACACGTCAGCGTGTTCTGCAGTGCCGGGGCCGGTGGGGAATGCTGGTGTTCGTGTACCAGAGAGAAACTTTCGCAGCCCGAGATGAGGACCCAGTGCGTGTCATCCTTTTTTCAGCACATGAGTCAGTGCATTCTCCTGCTGCTGACAAAGGTTATAGAGCACTTCTCTGTCGGCTGAGCTATGGAGACGGCGATCTCGCACTGCGAGCACCTCTGACAGCCACTGCGTCATCGCTGAGAGGAGGCCTATTTATGCCTGTTCAGGGGTAAACAGCTACTAGGTGAATTAAACACTGAGGAGAACTCAAACAGAATTGATACTTAAGGTGAAGAAAACTTGGTGCTACCCTCAGTGCTGTGGCTTGCCTGCTGGGATCAGTGTATCCCTGCAGGTGCTGTAGTTGGAAGAGACTTTTGGAGCCTTTGAAGAAGCTGAGATAGCGTAGCCTCCAGCAGTGGGAGATGGTTAACTCTAAACTGTTCTAACATGAGTGCTGATAGTTGTCTGGCCACGCTGTCTGACTGCTTCCTCTTCTGAGGTTGCTGAGTTAGAATTCGTTAATGTGTTTTCTTTGCAGTATGCACTCACTGGAATTGTATGGTGTTTTCTTAGCAAGGGCAATCAAGATTATGTTTCATTTAGCCTATTCATTACTCTGAATGTTTTCTTTTTTTTTGTTGTAGGTGACTCAGCTCTTGTATGTATGAGAATTGTCCACACACTGGCTCTTCAGACAGGTTAGCAATATTTTTCAGCCATCAGTTCCATCATGTTTGAAAGAATTGCTACTTCTGCCTTTTCTTAAAATTTTGTACAACGCTGTTTTACTTCCTGCAGAATATTGATTTTCTTGATCTTGTGGAGAAACAGCTCTTCTGGTATTATTTAAATTCACTCTATGGTGTAAATGTGGTCCTTGTAAAGTTAATGTCCGTGTATCAGTGTCATGAGTGTCAGCAGTCTGTATTTACTACGCATATACTGAGGAAATGTTTGTCGTGGTATTTGGTATGACACTGATGGCTACATACTGCTGCTTCTGTTAGCTGCTTTTTCTTGTTGGCTGATTACAAGTACAATATCACAAAGTTTAAAGAGAATATGCTTTGTAAACTTTGAACTGTATGATTGACTTGGAAATTTCTTGGTACTGGTCTAACCCTCCTGACTTCTAAGAATCGTATAATTAACATAACTTAGTGAAACAAAAATGTCATCTATTGTTGGTGTAGTCACCTGTGGGAAAGAACACTGACTTCTGGCTACATGGAGTGTTCCAGCATGAGCGCCTAGGTCAGCTATGAAAAACTGACGTACTCCAAGGTTATCGGTTTTTAAAGTGCTTCAGAAAATGAGTAAGAGAGATCTTTTTGTTCACTTTGGTTTTGGCCAAGGTTGACTCTTCGTGACACAAGGAGGTGTAAGCAGTGAAAGGGGTCTGAGGAGTTCTGCAGACTCCAGCAGAGCTGCTGGACAGCAGCTGCTGCCTTTCCAAATACCTCCCAGGAGCAGTGGTGCTGTTCCAAGCTCTGCTTGGTGTTTTCCAGTAGTGTCCTGTAGACTTAGAGCTCATTTTGCTCTCCCCCCTTAAATTTCTTTGTTAGTTGTCTTCTAGGATCAGGCATCTGTTCTTGTATTTCTTTTTCATTTCTTTCTCATCTGTGGAGGACATGGTGGCACTGGTAGGCACTAATCCATCCCTAACCTGGAGTGAGAGGGGTGAAAGGTCCCAGCTGCCTGGTCAGGAAGCTCTCAGTGCCTGCACGGGAGTGTGGGGGCTGCCTAGCAGGAAGGGAAGTTGCATCATGATGTCTGAGTGATTGAGAAACTTCGTGATTCAGTCCTGTTCTGCTGCTGTGCCATGTGACAGGCATGGTGCATCAGACAAGCGATTTTGCTGTGTTCCTAATAAATTACTCAAAAAAAGGAAATAAAAAAAATTTCTGTATCGACATGGAACCCTCAGATTATTTTTTCCCCATTTGCCTTGAGGAGCTACTGTCCTACTGTTTTCTGTGTGCAGTATAAAACAGCTAACAAGACATTGATTTTCCGTGGGATGAAGACAAATTCCATGTGTTCTGTGGAAGTAAAATAGCTTTTTATTGTTAAAACCAGGTACAGGTGAGTGTCCAGGTCATAGAGGAAATCTGTACTAGAACTGGGAACTGACATGGAAAGGTCAGGTTGTCATCAAGCATTTTGACCATTGCACCATTGTTCCTTCTTCTGGAAACCTTCAGAGAGCGTTTGCTTTATTTCTATAAACAACAGAAATCTGCAGCAGGGGATTACTTTGACTTGGCTTGTCCAAGGTCTGTTGTAGAAATTATTACTTCTGTTGTCATAAATGTCTCTGAGTGCTGTGCTCAAGCATCTTTAACTGCAGACCAGGGAGCATAGTTGTAACATTTTCCTTATTTAATGTCTGTGTGGTATGAACCTGATAGTAGCTGGCATGGAGAGATGTTTCATTCCTTTATTGCCCTGTGAAACAAAGTCCTTTAGTTAAATCTTCTAAAACGCTTGAGTTTTGGAAATTAGATAAAAAGGGTTTCCTTAGATTTAATTTACTCAGTGCCCAAACCTTATCAACATAACGTAAAAATAAGTGGTTCTGCCATGTGTGTTCAGGCTCATCTTTAGAATGCAAGAATTGCCTTGGAAAACAGAGCTTGTATTTAAGCGCAGGTTTTTGTGGGCAGGGATTACTGGTCTCCACAGTGTGGCATCTACTATGGTCAAACCTGCTTTGGGTCTGGAATCATGTTTTTCTGCAGATAAGTAGGTTTTGTGGGCTTTCAGTGGCAAAAAACCTCCAACATCTTGGCTTGTGCTTGGATCTAGTTATGTTTAGCATGAGAGGCTTCGTACAAGACAAATCCTAGTTCAAAAGTCCTAATTTCAAATTAAAACATTGAAAAAATGTTTTAAGTAACAGTAATGCTAAAATGTTTCCCTTTCACTGTTACACAACGAGCTAAAAATAGTTTTCATTCATAAAAAAGCTGCTTCCTTTGTTAAATAATCTGCATAGCCAAGAACAAAAGTTCATTTTGTAGTAAACTGTAGTTGTATTACAGCTCCAAGTCTGACACCTTTATTCCTGATTGAAATAAGACTATAAACTAATTTTTGGTAGCTGACAAGCAGGCTTAAATAAAAAAGGATGGGAGATTGACAGTTTCTGTTCAGGAGTTATGGATGTGATCTGCACAAAAAGCTGAAGTGCTGTGTCTTGCTGCGCCTCTTCTAAAATGTGTAATTTCAGCATGATCTTCATGGAGTGCTGTGCATGAGTTGGGGTTGGGGTTGGGAAGGGGGCTCCCTGGCCATGGAATCTTGCTGCTTGCTCTGAAGTGGTTTAGTGTCAATTGCATTCATAATCCTATCAAACTAACCAGAATTAGCTGCATTTGCATTCATTGTGCATTTTCATTTTTTCATTGTGTGTTTTCAATTTGAAAGGATTTAGCCCTTTTTTATTTTTGTGCTTCTGCTTTATTAGAATTGTGACATTGCATCTCAAAACAGTTCTTTGGAAGAGGATGTGGTGTTAGAACTGGTAGTAAGTCCATTAGTTTTTAGTTGGATTGAGTTTTATGTGGTATTTAAGACTAAAAGATCATCCTTCAAAATACCCAACTTTTTCTTTTTTGACCTTTAGCAAAGTTATATGACAGTGATATTTTCAGTTTAGAGGGTACATGCAATAACAAAAAAGGCAGCTCCTTCAGATTTTATTCTAGCTAGAAGATGTCAAAATGAAAGGTGGTAAATGGCAATGGCTGTGAAATCACAGGTGATCCTTTTAAAGGATAGGAGAACAGTGTAATGGGAAGGCTTTTGAGAAACAGAGTAGTAAGAACAGCTTACAATACAAGCTTTAACTGACTTGGGATGGAAGAGGAAAATATATGTGGAGTGTGAAAGTGAGTCACATTGTGAGGAACATAGGTGGAAGAGTAGTAGGGGCAGATCTCACAAAGGCTACAGTGCAAATGGAATGGCAAGTAGCAAGAGTTGTAAAAGCCAGCTACCTGTAAAAGTATGTTAGTAGTAGCAGTAGTAGGAAGACTGGGAAATACCTCACTTGATTTGGTGGGGACTGCATGTATCTGCAGAAAGTGCAGAACATCTGAAGTGCTCAGTGCCTGTTTTGCTTGCCTTCTTTCACATAGTGTCATGCAGGTGCTTAATCTTTCGAGTATTTGTGACAAAGTAGTATTTTATGCTACAGTGTAGTTCCACTAGATGTTTCTGTGTCTACTGGCCCTCATAAGCTTCACTGTACAATTCTCAAAACAGCTCAAAAATATTATCTAGAACTACTCAGAAGTACTTGAAGACTGGCAAAGGATGAGTCTTCTGACACTTACAAGGGAAAAGAGCTGAGGAAGATGAGTTACAGTCTGACAGTTCAGTTTGTATCAGTTTTTTCCATCAGTTGAGATTAATAAGCAAACATTCTGTTTTCAAGTGCTTGGAAGATACAGCAGCATGAACTGATTTGTGGGAAAAGTAATTGTGTCCGAAGTCTTAATACCTTCTCACAGCAGAGCAGAAGCCTCTGTGACTATAGCAGAAGCAGTGGAGGTTTTGTCTCCTGAATTAATTGATTGATTTAATAATGTTTTCCTCATTTTAATGGCCTCATAAGTAAATGGAGGCATGATCTGGGGGTAGATGATCCTATCTGGAGAACTGTAATTAACAATTCCGTGTTAAAATGAGAAGTTATGTTGACGGATTCTGTCCTGGGTATGGTTGCCTTTAATGAAAACATTAGTCAACTGGCTGATTAAATGTGCTTATTAAATTCTCAGGGACTGTGTGTTGGAGGACATGATGAGAGTTCAAAATAACCTGAAAAATAGCATGACATTCAATAGGGACAAATGCAGAGTGCTGCGCTTAGGCAGGAATTGCCAGCTGTGGAAATGCAGGGTGAGGAATAACTGGTTAGCTACTAGAAAAAGGACCTGGGGGTGTACTGGATCACAAGTTGAACATGAGTCAGTGTCATGCTGTTTTGCAGAAAAGGCAAATATCTTACTGGGATGTTTAAACAGGAGTATTGTCTGAGAGACGTAAAGTTTAAATCCATTGGCTTTATTTGCTGTTGATGTACATTCTGTGCAGACAGCATCTGTTTTGGGTGCCAAGATTCAGAAAGAATTTGGACCACTTGGAAGGAGTTCAGAGTAGAGAAATGCGAGTGATCAGAGTTCGAGGAAACAACTTCATAAATGTGGAAGAAAATCCAGGTTATTTTGGCAAGAGATGAGGAGTTTAGGGGGAATGTAAGAGATTTCAAGTATTTAAAAGATTTGTAAGAAGGAAATGCTGTTTTCAGTGACCATGATGGGCAGATTGAAAGGGGATTAAGTTTCATCACGGAAAGCACCAATTAAGTTTTTAACATTTCTCACAGTTAAAATAGTACTTTAAGAAGTCTTTACTTGTGGCCATGAAGAGCAAGTTTGTGTGTTTAGAAAGAATGATCTATGGTTTGGGTTGGAGAATAGACTAAACTCACCATTAATGTCCCTTTCATCTCATTTTATAAGATTCTAGTTTTAGTTGATGCCAAGTTTGAGCTGATGGGGGAGAAATATACAGAATTCTTTTTGTCAATCTCTTGGTCATATCATGTGAGTTAAGGTCTTACGCAGGTTCAAATTGTTGAAACTGTGATGCTTGTGTTGGTTTGGAAACATATGATGTTCTGGATTAATTTCTTCTCTTAAATGCTACCTCCTGCAAATGGAGCAAGTTTTCTTGTGCTGTCAGGATGTTCTAAAGCTCCATGGGGGAGGTACTACATGGTAGCAATGTCTGTGTGAGTTAAGCCTAGCAGAGCACTGATGAATTTCCATTCATTTTAGTAGTCAGTAGCTTTCAGATTACTGCTTTAGACTCAGGTTATAATCCTATAATGTTTCTCATCCATAGTTACAAAGGTTCTCCTTTGAGCATCTCTTTGCAGTTCCCATACTGTGGTATATTCACCACTACAGGGAGCCTGAGTGAGAATGGACCCATTGCAAAGTGGAGGGTCCAACTGCAAGTATAGCCATGCTGTTTTATATATCATTATTTTTATGCACTGTTGTAATTGCTTTTGATTGTCTGCAGTAGACTGCGTGACAAAACAAAGGATCCAGCAATTCCTTCTGTTTCAGCAATTGATTTGTAATGTAACTGGAATGCGTGAAAACACTTCAATTAATCCTATGCATTTCACTGTCATATCATGTCTCCAAATTGTTGAAGAAAAGTACAGTTACCCTTATGAACTCTGCCCTTAAGATCTGCTATGGTGTTTCATGTCAACAATAGCAAGGGCTTATTTTCTGGAGGCTACATTTAATGCAGCAGTAGATAGCAGGAGCTGAAAGGTCAATGACAGGGATAATGGTTGGCCTCCAATGGGGAGATTGTACAGTTAAGTTGCATTACCTGCCTGACTCTACCTTTACCCTGTAATAGTATTTATTGAACTGTATAACTTTTGGGTACAGATTCATTTCCTGAAAAGTCCTACTACTGTTTGCTAGAGATTTTTTTTCTCTGAGCAGAGGGATAATTTTTCTTACCTGTATTTCTCAAACAGGGGATCTATTTTTATCTTAGAGGCATGGAGGGTTCTTGACATATCTGCTGTTGTCACTAAGTTGTGAAGGCTTGATCCAAAGCCCAGTGAATTCAAAGGGTTGTTCCATTGGCTTGAGCGATTTTTGGCTTAGGGTGCTGTTGTCTGAAAGTGGTGCTTCTGTCACTAGAGCAGTACTCCAGATCTGACAAGCCAGCAAAAAGTTCTTTTCAGACCAACTGGTAATTCAAAGGGAAACATAAAAGGGCTGTCAAATGTGCAGTCTTGCAGAGTGCATTCTTTAGATTAACCCTATCTTCAGTTGGACCATTTGGTGAGGACCTCAAAACCTTAAGCAGTGCTTTGAGAGAGGGTCCCGACATTACTTTCCTGCATCATAGCTGTGCTTTATTGCTAGAGGCAGCCTACTGAGCCTTAATACTGGCAGTATGGAAGACTTGTGTTTGGTAAGGAATAATGGTGTTGAGTCCAGTTCAGACAGCCAGACTTTGAATGCCAACAGCATATGGATGAAACACATCTTCTGCTGTGTTACAGCTGTGCTGCTGTCATGGCTTTCTACTGCTTGGGTGAGATCAGCCTGTGGTGAAGGGCATGAGTCTGGAGCAGTGGCAGATGTAATGTGTCTGAGTAAACTGAAGCACTTGGAAAATCGTTGTGTAGTCTACGTTGGTTGAAAGTCTACTTGTGCTCCTAACTTATTAATTTTCCTTAGGCCATCTACAAATTTTAATTTTTGTTTGCAATATAAGTTGCATTTTTTATGACCTTGTCTTCTCCAGCAGAGATAACTTTACTCAAGTAATGAACAGGCAAAAATGTGGGAACACACAAATTTCACCACACAAGTTGCATGCTTTTTGTAGGAGCATAATGGAAAATAACTTACGGTCTTGTGAGCCTGACAGAGTCCTTACTCAGTAGTGTGCAGATGGAGGCATCCTCGTAGCACTCTTTCTTCTGCCACCCTTTCCATTATCCAGCAAAATCCCTTCCCCAGAGAGAGACAGGTTTTTTCAGTAGGGAGACTGTTGGCATAATTGCATTCTGAGCATGTATTATGGAGGATTTTTATGCCTTGAGCTGGTAGTGGTATGCTGGTAGCATTTGTAACCCCAGTTCTTAGCCCATGGTCATTTCAGCAGGGACTATCTGGTGTGTTAAATAGTGGCTGTCTCTTTGCTGGAGATGCTGTTCCACGTAAGTCCATTGCTGGAACAGGTCGTAAAAGTCTGTGGCTCTGATTTCAGTGCAAAGTATTTTGAAGAAGTGTAGTCTGCACAGTTGCATTTGGAACAAACGTATAGTCTGAGTTTCCTGCTTGTTGTCAACCTCTGCTGGCATAAATGTCTGTGAAGAAATAGTATCTTAAATGCCAGAATTGTCTGTGCAGCTGAAGTCTGATAACGCTTATATGTAATGTTGATGGGTGTGGTAGAAGAACTCACACAGCCTATAGTCAGACAGTAGTGCTGGCTGGTGAGGTACTGTCAACAGAAGAATGTATTGAGTTGAGAATATTTTGGTGTGCACCCTAAGAAAATACTTTTTGTTGGTGTAGCTTAATGGAAGTAGTTCACCTTTTCTGAAGCTCACTTTTCCTGGAGACTGTAGTTTTTGGTAGTGCAGACATTGAGCTATACCCAGAGAGTTGAGTTTGCTAAGTTTGTGGGACAGTATTTTATGGTGAATCATCTGTGTGGTGTTTTGCTCTATCTTCCTGTCTTACCTTTGCTGGATTCCTGAAGAGTGTGTTTTATATCCATGTGTCCCTCTATCAGAGATCATGCTCGTTCTTTGGATGCTAATTTTGATTTTAGCTAGGTTAGCGTTTTTTAATTTTGAAAGTGTGGTAGTAAATACAGCTATGAAAAAGGGCTTGCTACATATAACATCAGCCTGAAAGGTAATAAAAATACAGTAACTTGTGGTTGATTCCTTTCTTAATGTCCCATGGAAATAAGGTAATGTTCAGAACATCAGTCTTTTTGGAAACATTTTCAATTATTTTGCTTATATTCAGATTAAATAGTTGTTTGGCAGTTTCCTTCTCCGAATGCTGTAGCCAAGGAGAAACCAAAGTGCACATTCATAAAGCTAATAGATTGAGGGTCAAAATAAGGGAAAAATTAATCCTTCTCTGTGAACTCAGAATTTCTTTGCAGGATGTTGGCAAACTTAAAATGTGCCACAAAATAATTTTTAAAACCCCAGAAAAAATCCACTTAGTACTAAATGAGATGATAAAGGTATTTGGCTCATGAAACTCTTGAACTACAAGTCCCTGGGACTGGAGATGGTGCACTGGGGAGCATCATTACGTGACTCTCTCTGTGCTGTCTCCTTGACTGCAGGGGAAATGCACGTTTGATCTGACCTTTCTGGCCCATTGTTTTATTGCTCTATTAGCCTTCTGCCTGGCTTTCTGTTCTTCCATGGCATTGATACAAAAGGCATGGAGTTAAAGCTGCTTGGGCATTTAATGTAAGTGAAATAGTGGCAGTCCTCAGTGGTGCTTTAGGAAGCTGACCTCTGTTTTCACCTAACATTTATGAGAAAGCAAGGCTGAAGGGGGAAAGCTGAGTTGAGCATCTGGACTAGAGCTATCCAGTCTAGAGCTGGGAAGAGGCTGCTTCTGAATATTTGGGTAGACATTGGTGATATTTCAGTTAGTGAGGTCAATGCTTGAGGAAAAAGCACTTCTTGATACACTTCATGTACTTGAAACATTTCTGTCTTGCTCTGAAGGAAACTAACTTTCCTCCTTATGGCAGAGAAGATGGATACAGTTACACCTCTTAATACTGTTATAAAAATTTTTATAAGCTAGGAAAGAAAGAAAAGTTCTAAAAAAGGTATTTCAAACAGAGTTAAAAATGTTGCTCTAGACAAGATATGGTAAGGCAGAATTTCTCCTTTAAGGCAAGCATGCAGGATAAAAGTTAACTATAAATGGAGTGATAAGTAAAAGCTATTACTTATGGGAGAAGCAAGACTCAAGACCTTTGCTGATGGTCTTTAGGACTGAGAAGATTGCAGCAGTTGAAGGGATGTCCCTTGTCAGATTTTTGCAGTCTGTTTCCATTGTACAGGAGATGTCTCCCACTGCTGATGCTGTGGAAGTCATTCCCAAGGGCCACAGAAGCACTGCACAGTGTCATTTAAATGGAGCTGTCTAAGGTAATGATGAAATATATTGTAGTAGGATGTGGGGAGTTAATTTAATCTCATGGATTGTAGAAGTCCTTCTCTGAAATACAACTGTTTACTAAATCTCTAAAGCTTTTCTGGGTTTGTAGGACTGTTCTGAATGAATGGTACATAGTAGCTAGATGGATGTGGGCCAAGGTTTACATTATAGGCATGGAGTTAAATGTTACAGTCCTGTATGTCTGTTCTCTTCTTGTCTTTGTCAAACTTCTTTTCATGGAAACAGAGTGTGCAACTTTTCCCCTTTGGTTTTCTCATTTTGCCTCATATGGTAGTTCTGAGAGTAAATTAATCATTTTCAGGAGCTAAGCTGTCAGGTCCTATAAATTCCTCTGCATAAAAAAATTGTCCTGTACAGCAGTTCAGTCTTGGAATGGAACTTGTTTGTGGATTTTTCTGTTAATTATTTCAGTTACTGTAATTTGAGATCAAGACAAATAAATTGTCATATGTGACCTCTTAAATTGAATTTAATTATTTTATACAGTCTTTTAATGTTAATATTTAGTGTTATATGATATTTAGACTTCTAGCAGTTTCTATCATGCACACTATTTCTATTGATTGACAAGTTGTTTGCACACAAGAGTTTTTTCCTTGAAGTGTTTCTGATCTAAGTTAAGTGAATGTGCAAGATACTTCAGACTTTGTGTCAATTTATTATGACTATTTTTTAAAAAAATGCTTTCAGTAAACATTAGAAGCCCCTGGTTTAATGTATAGATTTTCTTACAGAATACATTTTTAGAAATTAGTACAATTTGGTGCTATTTCTGTTATTCTGGAATATACTCTTGTGTTGTGTACTTCTAGTAGTTACATAGTTGAACTTAAGAATACCTAAATTTTACATTTTGGCTTCAGGAAACTGAAGAAATACTGCTGCTTTGTCTGAGAATGCTTGGCTGAAAGCAGTGAAAGGTACTAAGTCATAATTAGGATGGGAAAGGAAGATGCAAAAGCCAATTGCTTACAATGAGTATGAGTGCTGTAGTCATAGCTGTATGCCACTATATGTGCTTCTGAGGAAACAAAAGTTAAATGTCTAAGCTTTAGAGGAAAGTTCACCTCTTGTGATTAGTCTGGTTGTGCTTCTCCTTGCAGATGAAGAAAAATTTGATTCAAATGTTCTTACGTTAACCTCAAAAATATTTTCCAAGAATTTAAGAGGAAGAGGAAAAAAAGTCATTGCCTCCTTTTATTGAGCATCCATACTACAAAAGCAAATATATCCCAGGAAGCAGATACTCTACATTGCACAATAAGGCGGCAGCCACACAGGAAAGGTTGGGCTCTTGGCACAGCCCCTAAGGGGAAATGCTTCCTTGAAAGGACCCATTGTTGCTGGGTCCGGGTCTTCAGACTCCCAGTTCTCTACTGGAATGGCTGTGGGTCTCTTGGTGCTGGGATGGGGCATCTTTGCCATCCCCATTATCTAACCATAATAGTGTTGGTTATTTAATCACAGAGAAGGGCTGAGTAAAGTTCACGCCTCGTGTGAGAAAGGAACGTTTCTTTGGAAACAGCTTCAGTGCTCAGCTTTTGAGAGCTCACGCTGGGTGTAATGGCGCCATGCTTACCCAAAGTATTTGTAACAGTTTAACTTTCTCTTCCAAGAACAAACAAAACACAGTCTGTGAATTCTAACCCAAATGTCTGGTATACTCTTCCAAGAGAGAAAAGAACTAATAAGCATCCAAAATAAATGTATGCTTTGTTGGATTCCCTGACTGTGGGGCAGGTCTTCTTTCCCTCATGGCAGCTAGGTAAGAGATCCAGAAATCTGAAAGGAAATGGGTAAAGACACTGTTTTCTGTGAGCCTGAGAGTGGGAACAGGCTTTGGGTTTGTGATTTTTTGGTGCTTGGTTTTTCAGTTTAAAATTTTCGTTAACATGAATAGTTGTTGCTTGAAGTAAGATAAATGAGATGCTGGGAAGGTTAGGTGGTAAAATGCTTGACTAATTGTCCTTGAGGTGACCAACAGCTTTCCTAAATTCTCTTCCATATATCTTCAACCTCTGCATTGCTGCTACATTAATAACAAATTTCTAAGTGGTCTGAAAATCATGATCTGAAGACCAGTTAGAAAGTAAGTTTTGAGTGTAATATTGGCTATAGTACTTTGTTATCATGATGAATTGACATACTGAGTTTATTGTTAGATGTAGAATTATCTTTCCTTAATGTAGCCTGTACTCTACTATAAACATTGCAATTGCTATTACAGCCTGCAAAAAGTATACTTTACAAAGAATACACTCTACAAATGTAAATACAGTTTTGGTTTGGTGATTGTTGGATACAATGGTCTTCCTTAAGCCTAAACACAGAAACAAAAGCTTGTATTATAACAGAAAGCCTAAGATGGGAAGTGATAAAATAGGTATTGAGTGGAGGGCTTTGTTAAAATTTAGCTCGTGTACTTGTAAAATTTCCATGTATTCATTAAACTATTATGTCATTCTTATTGTTAGAGCTTGGTTAGTTGACTAAAGTGTTAAGCTTTGTTTGTAGTACAAATTATAACCTTAACTCCTTTCAAAATGCAGTTGAAGGATTTTTGATCTTCCATAGTTATTTTAGTTCGTATGTCTTACCCGAGCATCTGTTGTGCATTATGTGGATAACTTTGTATTTAAGAGTTTAGCTGCAAGTTACTGGAGAGCTGTAAACTGCATCAGTTCCCAGTTTTGTGAGGTGCATTCCTCAGGGTGAGGGTGCCTCTTAAGTAGAGTATCTCCTGTGTTTGTAAACCACATGCTTGTAAAAATACATATATGTTCAAATAATACTGAAAGCTTTACAGTTGCATTACCTGTGTAAGCTCATGGTAATACATATTGAAGTAAAAGTCATAACATTTTGGTTTTTACGGTCACAAAACTGTGATAGCCCCAGGCCTTTGGCTAAGTCATGTATCACCTGTAAAAGGATCTGTTTGAGTTTCAGGGTGGTCTTTGAGTGACATGGGTTTTATGTTTTGGGGACAGGCAAAGAGGCTCTCGCATGTGGTGTCAGGCTGGCCAGGTGGTGTGAGGCGTCTCTGGCGTTGTGCTGCAGTTCAGACATATGGATCCTTCCTAGTCTGGGGGGTAGCAAAATCCACCTGGCACACACCATGGCTGTGGTCCTGGCTACCTGCAACAGTTGTACTTACCAGAGAAGCAAAAATATGGAGTGCAGGCTTACCTGTGTACAGAAGCTCCTTGGAGACTGAGAATCCAAAAGGAGCAACTCGGAAACCCTTTCCTTTGAGGAGGTACAGAGACTAATGATGAATCCTGATAACAGACTGTTTTGTGACAAGATGTCATAAAGTGCATTTTATCAGGACTTTCTTAGAGCCATTTAAATAGATATCAAGATTTTAAATTGCAAATGTATTAAAATGGTCCTCTTTTCATTGAGTGGCTGCAGATTCTGCCTGTCTGTTTCAAAAGCTACCAGTGGAGAAATTTTAGGAAATAGTACATTATTTTTATAGATGCTAAAATAGGATACCTTAGGTAAAAGAGAAGGACTGGAAAGTAAATTCAGGTCTTATGTCCAAGACACTGTGGGCAGAAATTTTGGTTCCATCCCTTGCAAGCTGGAAATGCTGTGTCCAAATTTGCTTTTTTGGTGATTGATATTTAGCATGTGCAATGTATTATGAAATACATTTTGAGAAGAATGTGCTTGTAAGTGTTTTATAATCTCTTTTTTCCCCCGATCCTTACATTTTCTTAGCTTTGTGTCCTTGTCCATTTATTTATTTTTACAGCATGTTTTAATTGAAGTCAGTGTTTTAGGTTCAGCTTTTCAGGTATTGTATGTGGAACTCATTGGCAGTTGGCATGGGCAGGAGCTGCAGACTCGAGTAGTAATAGCTGATAAGACTTTTCCTTCTATTTTTATAGCTTCATTTTAAAGTGTGCTTTTTCTGGATCATGGTCTCCTAAGCTATACCTAGAACTTCTTTCCTTGCCTGCTGGCACTTCTGACATGAGGATAAATATTCCTGATGCATTGAAAGCAGATGTATCAAATGCAACTTTGCATGGCCAGTGCTGCCAAGTGTTGTACAGACCAAGAGGTCTCATTAGCACAGTGGCAGAGGAGATCTTGGATCAAGAACAGGTTTTTTCAGTGTGCCTAGAAATGTTTCCATGGCCCAGGGGAAAGAAGTTCTTTAATCTTCTGGAATAATTTTGAAGAAGCATTTTTGTTGTTTTTTACTGCTGGTGCTTAGATAAGAGGTGTTCTGTTTTATATGCAGATGGGCGTATTATTGCTTTCAAATTCTGATGTACACTTAATATTCAGAGCATCTTTTGGCATTGGCCTGAGGTATGAGTGTAGAACCATGTCCTTGATATTCCGAATGGTCCTGTGCAGCACCTGATGCCCAGCCCTTGTAAGGTGATGTGGAACGATGGCTTCTATGGCAGGACAAAAGAATACACTCATCATTCTGTCAGTCACTTTGGAAAAAGAACTGCCATCCCTTTCTGCTAATGGCCAACACTGCCCAGGCTGAGTTTTTGTCTTCCTAAGAAGTCTGATGTATTTTCAGATGGAGTATTTCCTTAGAAGATACATTCATTCCTCTTCCTGGCCTGTTATGGCTCTTCTAGTTTGAGTATTTCTTTGGTTTTAAATTCATTACTGCCACTACGGCAGAGATTGAGCATTAGCTGGGGTTTTGCGTATGTGAAGCAATTCTTTTACCTCCATTTTAGGCCCACTGAATGAATCTCAGAAACTTTTACTATAAGGTTTGGAAAATGGACTGTTTGGTAACTGATCTCCGTGTGTGGGAATCTCATGGTGCTGTAACAAGAATAAGCCCTAGTGTTAAACATTGCCTTTGTAAGGTTTGTTCTCTTGTAGGGTTGATTTCTTCTTGGGGTAAATTGTTGAAAGTATGGCTCTAAAGTGCAGAAATTTTAAATTTCTGAGTGACCTAACTAATGTTTGGCTTTCCAGTTGCAAAAAACGCCCATTTTTTTCCTGTGCTTTGGCAGCTAGTCAGAATACGGTAGAAGATTATTATTTTCAAGGTGTTTTTTATTCAGAAATGCGAAAGGCTTTTAATGACATCAAGCTATTTAGAAACTTAACTTTGAATGACCGAGGTATAAGGTGCCTCTTAGTGGAGGATGTATTTGTTGTAAGTAAGTTCTGGAAGAGGAGTTTTAGTCCTTTTGGCAGCCTATTTGGACCCGGGAGAGCCAGGCGAGTCACTTGCTAGGACAATAACTCAGATGTCAGGAATAGGAATCATGTTTGATTGTTTTCTAGACAGGTCAGTCAGGTTTTTTTTGTTCTTAATTTTCTCCCTGTATTGGTTTACTTTGTTTGATTTATTTATTGAGATTGATTACGTAGGGTGCTGAGGAGGATTTACTTGTATTAATCTTTGCACAGAGGTGAATTTGAAGTTTGGCCTCTCTTGTGTGTTTCTTGCTTTTTCTGTCTGCCTTGCTACATTCCCTTCATTTGCCTTTTGTGTTCTAACTAAAGCAGAGCTGGTCGAGTCTTGTCTCATACAGAGAAGTACCTTGTTTCTGTGATGTTCAGGGAGTGACAAAGTTCACTTTCTTAGCTTTGTAGCACTCAGTCTTTTAAGGTCGTCTGATCTGGTGTATGTGATTACTTCATTATGCCCTGTGATAAACTGCAAAATGCTGAGAGTGAGAAATGTGTGCATTTCTGACCTGCTGCCTTTAGCGTCTCAAAATGAATGTTGTTGTCTTCACTCACAACCGCTGTAAATACAAGGAAGGGTTTGGTCAGAAGCATAGATGCTTTTAGCTGGGCAGATAGTATCAGGGCTTGTGCATAGCCCTGCAAGTGTCTGCAGGCTCCTGGGGAGGCATTTGTTGTTTGAATAGGAGGAGCTGGACCGGGTGGCTGATGCCTGGAAGCGCAGCCTCCGCGCCAGCCCGGCCACAGTCTTGCAATTGTTTGGCCACACTGGAGGGAAGAGGGAAAAAAAAAAGCATTCCAAGCAGTGCCAAATTTTCTTTGATATGTTAATCTTTTGATAACAGTTTGAAAAGCCCTTGGAGACTTTTTTTAGATTTTAGACAAAATAGTTCATTTGTCAGGACTTCCCTTGTAGATAGGGTCTCCGTTATTAAGAACTGCCTCGCTAACTCATGGTAACAAAAGCAAGTGCAGAGGACAGCTGCTGGGCCGCTTGTTGGTAAGAGAAACTATTAGTTATCACAGGACTTTTTACAAATATCTGAAAAGAATAAAGTAGGGAGTGTTTAAAAATACTAATGTGTGAGTTTACTCACATATTTTAAGCAGACAGATGATAGGAGCATAAGAAAAAGTCATAACTCAATAATTTTTATGTGAATCTATACATGGATTTTATTAAAGACTTCAGCTTTAAAAATTACATTTTAATCTGAGCAATCTGGGGTTTAAATTACCCAGTGATTGCAGTAGTTATCAAAAGTTTCTTCTTTTGGAGCTATAATTTGTCCAGACTTCGAAATTTTTCTCTTGAAGCTATGAAACTTCCATTTATATTGAAAAACTGGAAGAACAAACAGATGGCAGCAACATGTGTATGATTTATTTTTTAAGGATTGTGGAACTGGGACAAATGTTGAGGACAACAGAGGGAAGATTGTCTTTGCTTCCCATCCCCCAAATCAAACTCTAAGGGTAAAATTTGCATTGAAGTAGTTTGCTAATTATGCCAGCTGTTGGAAAACTGACTCGAGGTAAGTCAGTAGTCCTTGGAAAGTGTGGCTTGCAGAACTCTTCAGGTGTGCTGATGGAGACTTGCTCTGGTGCTTTTAGAACAATTTCCTTAGTAAATACGCCATGGCTTCACTTGCACCTTTTGTACTGTTGCTACAGATGTTTGTTCCTTACAAATATTTTGGTACAATTGCTTGATATGCTGGTTGTTTAGTCAGGATAGATGAACAAATATGGAGTGGTGTAGTAAGTGAGAAAAGGTGCAGCATTTTCTTCACTGTGAGGGATGCATATAGTTTTAAGCTCTGAATACTGCTGTAATTTCTTCAGTGATCCAATTTGTGATTTATTTTAGCTCCAAAATTGTATCAATTTAAATCTGAAGCTGCAGGTGCATACTCTTCAGGACAGTAACAAATTGGAAATGCTGTTCAACTTAATCTTGATACACTGTATTTTGCAAAGGTGCAAATTTACTGTTTAAGCTTGTGACTCAAATGTATGCTCTTAAAAAGTACTTACAGTTCAGACACTGTTCAGCTGATGCTAGACCATTTGTTACATTTATACCTACATTGTTACAAAATGTTGCAAGTGATTTCATTCTCTTAATCCCAGTGGCAAACAGCATTTTCTTTTACAGACCTTCTTGATATTTCCTACTTCTCTGACTGTAAAATATGCTTAGCTATATAATAACAACTCAGTAAGTAAAAATTATGAGTGGAGTGATAGTAACTTTCACCATTTCTGTTGTTTATAAGTCTTCTTTCTTTAAAAGGTTGCTGTTTTCAGTTTGCTAAAAGGGGGAGAGGATTTCTCTGGCTATTCACTGCAGGGAGCTTGGGCTGGAGAGAGGCTGAGTGGCAGCCTGTAATGTGCCATTCCCATGTTCATATTGCTTCTTGCAAGTGGATTTCCACCTCACGTCAATTGAGTACTAGTAAAATGTCATACTCTCTCATGGTCTGAAAAGTCCAAGGTTAAAATTTAAGTCTTTAATTAAAGATTTAAAGTAGTGAAATGTTTAATTCCCCATCATATTGTAGAAGGAAGAAAGTAAAACTCAAATGCAGATTATTCAAGTCTTCTGTGAATTGGTAAGGTTTTTTCAGTCTGACCCAGCAGCTTGAAGTTGTCCAAGGAGACAGCCCTGGGGAGTCCATGTGCTGATGTTCAACCGCAACTTTCAGCAGGGCAGTGGGAAACAAACCCAAAGCACTTAGCATTTGAACTCCTGATGATGAGCTTGGGCTGATGGTGTGCCAGAAGGGATATGATGGGAGGAAGAGTGCAGTTCTTTGTTGTGGAATAGGAATGATTTTTGTGACCCATCAACTAAGGAAATATCTCTATAATGCTCCTCAACTTTAGAGATTTGAATTGGAGTTTAATATGGAAAATTACCAGCAGTATGTGCCATGTTGAGAATGTGTGTTAGTTGAAGGTTGTTCAGTAAATGAGTCTGTATAAAATAATGCAAATGGAGCTAATGATGTGAGTCAGAAATAGCCTCCTAATTCTCCTCATGTATTCCCTGTCTGATTCTACCCAGCTGTTCAAAGAGCTTACTGAATCACAGGAATTATTGCTGGTGCTGAGATTTCCTTTTGTACTTCTGCAGACCCACAACTTGATGTTCCTTCCTGACAGTGGAACAACCCTAAATGAAGGCAATTGCACTTCTCTCTCATACTGCCATGATGTCCCATAAGGTCACTGTGCTGGCATATTGACCATATGGAAATCTCAGTTGAGATCCATTGGTCTGGAAGCTATTTGCATTTATTTTTCTGCCTGGTGCTTTCCTGTATCAAGTTCCTGCTTGATATGTCCATCAAGGTTGGAGAGTTGCCTGCAGGCACCCTTTTCGATGTTACTGTACATTATAGCAAGGAAGTGTGTGTTTGTTTAAGAGCAGTCTAGTTCAAGTATGATTAAACTAATACTTCTTTCCTGGAGCTGTGAACTCAATTAGAAGTGTAATTCTGTAAATACACAGAACTTTTTCTGGCTGCATGACTTCTTGATTGAAAATGTGATTTGTATGGTGTACATAAAGTTGTTTGATGTGATTAATTGAAAGATTGTCCTCAGGAGCTTTCTTAGCAATCCTGTGTAGATTTAGGACAGATTTTAACTGGTTTTGTATATTATCTGTATCTTTCCCAGAATATAAAGCTGCTTAGTTCAGAAAAGTGGCAATTTAAACGAAAGTGTGGTTTAGAACTTCAGTGACTTGTGTGGCTTAATATCCAAATAAATCTGCAGCAAAATTAAAGTATAGCAATAGAAAATTTTCAGCTTAACAAGGCAAGGAAAGTGTGAGCTGGTGTTCCAATCAGAGGAGGCAGTTGTTGCCAAGTTAGGTTCCTTCCATTCAGAACAAAATGCCAACTGTATCAAGCACTCAGTTTATGAAGTACTGAGCTGCTTCTCACCTGAGACTCAGCTCTGTGCTGTAATGCCGTTCTCTCTTCTGAGTGTGTGTTTCTTGTACTAGGACCTTACTCAGCAGTGGGAATAGATTGCTGAGGAGATCCAGATTTGGGTAGCAAAAGAAACCTTTCCTGTTGGATTCCTACTTCATTTATTGGGTTAACTGGAGAGGAGATGGTAGGTTGCAGAAAACACGTGTGGATGTGATGCTGTTGATAAGCTGCAGGAGATGGGAGGAGGGACCCTTTGAAGCTGGCATTGCTGGTGAATGTAAGTGCAAGGATCCAGGAGCTGGCTTTGAGAGGATCTGACTTGGAGTCTGGTGATTTGGTTTGTGAAAATGTTGGGGAGTTAATGACAGAGAAATCAGTAGTGATTGCACTTACTGTGCTACCTAATACTAATAACAGCCTGAAAAAGGACAGTTAGAGTAGCTACTTGTGCTGTGACTTAATACTCGAGGACTGGTTATGAGCTGTGGCAGTAAGTGCTGTCTTCTGAGAGATTTATGTATGTGCAATAAATAAAATTGAAGGCTGTATCATGTCAGTGCAGAGAATTACAGTTAATCTATGTCTGGGCAGGTGAGCACTGGCTCTTCAGTGATTTTAAGTTGTTTGTTCCTGGGCATTAATTATAAGTTATATACAATTAACATGTGCAGGAGTGACCAAATGAAGGTTAGATGCAGTTTTAATTAAAAAATTTGGCTTTCTGACGTGATACTTTTGATTTTACTTGCTTATGTGATGAGGAAAATTCTGATAAGCCTCACAGTATGTTGTAGCCTTTGTTTGTAGTTCTCCCCTATTGGAGTAAGGATCTGTGTGCACTACATTCATCTCATAGACAGTGCCATATTTTTTCCATGCCTTTCCTTATTCATGAAAATTGTGATCATAATCTGTCCTCAGACCTCCTCTCAAGATTAGCAACTGTGAGAGATTTTGATGCAAATTGAATAGTAGAGGAATTGGAAAGAAGGGGAAAGACTGACCAAAAAGCATGTCTTGATTTAGAAATAATAAACTGGGGACTAAATGTTTTTAAGCATGCATTTATTCGTCTGCTCAGATGAGAAGTGTAGATCTCAGGGGTACTGTGCCTTTCCTCTTGAAGGATAGCCCGGCTTCTGAAAGCATCTGATTGGAGCTATTACATATAGAGTGATACAAATGTGTAATATTGACCTACTTTTAAGCTTTTTTTACAGGATTGATTTACATTTCCATCATGAATCTTGTAGAATGTACCAAAAACTGCTTGCTGTATGTAGAATGTAGCCAAGTTAAATTGGTACAAGCTTCTTCTCCCTCTTTTAAAGCCTGATGTTTCTGCAGTATTTCACTTGTATTCATCTGATGTTCAATCATAAAGCTTTATAGAGCTCCTTGGATAGTTACTTCTGGAAACTAGTAACAGTGCAAATTGAAGATAAATATTAATATTTTGTCAGTGTTGTGTTTTATGTATGCACTTACTGAGTAAGTAACTTGAAATTGCTTAAAACTTAGGTATAAAATCAGTAATATTGCTTCAATTTTTAATTCTTGTCTGGTTGAAGGTCTTCCATATCTCAAGTTGAGAAGTTCCATATCATACTAAACATGGAGAAAGAAGAAAAGAAATATGTCAATAAAGCAGAGGAAGATGAGATGGTAATGAATTCTGTTAATCTATTTTTATACAATGGAAGAAACACATTTTCAGGATTTTCTGTTTAAAGGGGGCATATTACATCAGGAAGTGGATTGCCTCAGTTTAAATCAATTTAGCAATTTTGTAAGATTATCCTTGGCAATATTTTTTGGTATTAAGAAATTAGTCTTGGGATAAGAAAGGTTTTTGGTAAGGTCACTAGTCCAATAGATAACACATTTTGGTGCTTAACATTTCTTTTTTTAGACATGAAAATGGAAACAAAGTGGATTGTGTTTAGTTTTTTTATTATTTCTATTATTTTGTTGTTCTTTGGTTAGTTGGGGTTTTTTCCCTTCAAATAATGGAGATTTTTTGTTGTATTTTAAAAAAGGTTAATGCTTCATAATGTGATTCAAAGCAGTAAGCTTTGACAGGAAACTAGCAGCAGCTGAGCTTTCAATTCTAGCCCACTTGGGGTTCACAGGGATTTTTGTAGTTCATTTGGTATATATGGGGATTTTAGTTTTAAAAAATGGTAAGTTTCTGTGAGTTGAAGTTCTTGTTCTGTCCTTGTGCATGCTGCTAGGAAAAGTAGTTCTTCACTAGACAGCTCTAATACAGAGAGTAAGCAAAATCATCTTAGAACAGGAGATGCTTATGGCCTGATCACTAAAATAAATATTTTTTGAGGAAACAATTGTATTTTGTCACTGTCTTTCACTCTCCTATTTTTATTGCTAAAGAGTGTTTCGTGGGTAAGAAAGAATAGGCTTTATTTGTGCTTTTTGTCATCTGAGAAGGTGGCAAAACAAACTTTTGAAAAGCCTTTTCTTAGGAAAGGAGTTTAAACAATTTCTAACACTGTTTAATGAAAAGCAGAAAAAAAAAATCCAAGAAGTTTATGTCAATATGAACAATGGGTGGGACTCAATGGGAAACTTCATTGCCCTTTTACAGCAGGAAATATAATCTAATGATGTAATGTGAAACTCAGGAATGTAACACAGTGTCCAGTAAATCACTAAATTATTTTTTGTTCCTGGCTGTCATCAAATTAAATTGGTGCTTGCACACTGAATACTTGGGGTTTTTTTCATGGGAGAAAGATTTTTTTTCTAACTGGTGCAAGTTACAGAACCTTGGAGTTTGAGTGCCATTTCTTGTTAAATGGCAGGCAAAATAAGCGAGATTCTGTACTAAAAATTGATGTTCGACATATTTAGGGTAATTTTTAGAATGTATAAAATCCAGCTGGCAGTAATAATTCAAAACTGTGAATGCTAGCTAATCGAATGCTATGTCATAAAATCAGCATTTGACAAGAACCACACGCTTTTGCTCTTAAATGTTCAGCTGACAGCTGACTTGTGCTGTGTCATGGTCAAAAATGTTGCTGTTCACTGAGAGTTAAGGCAGGTTGTGTTGTAACCCCAGTCCTTAGGGAGCTGTGCAGAGAGGAGACAGGTCCTGCAATGAAATGTTTTACACAGTGTGGATGATCTGCTTCTGTCAGGCTTTTGTTGATGTTTATATTTCTGACTAAGCAAAACAGTGTTCCTTTTTGCTTCCACTCCATCATGGATTAAGTGTTCCAAATCTTTCCTTCCCCCAGAAAAGAAAAAAGAGGAAATGGCTTTGAAATTTGATTTGCTTTAAATACTGCGCATTATGAAAAATTAATGTTAGCATTCTGAGCCACAGTAATTAAGAGAGTCCTCATTACTTGTTTCTACTTCCATGCAGGAGATCTATGGCTATGATCTGTGTCGCTGGAAGCTGGTACTAGTTACTGTAGGAGTGATCTGTTCTGGTGGCTTTCTCCTCCTCCTCCTCTACTGGATGCCCCAGTGGCGTGTGAAAGCAACGTGCAAAAGGACTGCGCTTAAAGACTGTGAGGTGGTTCTGCTGAGAACAACTGTAAGTGTGCAGGGGGATGTGCTTCTCCCTGTTTGCAGTTCCTTCCGCTTGCTAGAATACAGCAGTCCTTGCCTTGCTGGGTAGACATGCTTGTGTTTTACAGCACTGCAGAACTGTGCTCCTTGGGACATGTACGTAGCTTTGCTGGCTGTGTGGGAAGCCTGACAGCTGTTTGCAGTGGGCATAGTGAATAGTGGATCTTTCAGTTTTCAAGAATCAAACACATGAATGCTGTTGTCATCAACATTTACACAACAAATACCTTATTCATATAAGCTGAAACATGGTTTGCACTCCCTTGTTCAGCAAAGATACGTTTGTTGAAGTAAGGTGTAACTGCTGACCCAAATGCAAAAAATACGCTTTTAGAATTGTGTAAAGAAAATTATTCTTAAGGTAACTGATATTAACTTGGAGATATGTTCTGTAATTCTGTATGGGTTCTGCTTATCTGTGATCTGTTATTTTACTACGGCTGTTGTAGTAAAATGCTGTTCAAACGCTCTTTCAACTAACTCATTTTCCCCCTCTTTTTAAGGATGAATTCAAGATCTGGTTTTGTGCAAAGGTTCGCGTTATGCCTTCTTTGGGAGCCAATCCTTTACAGAATCCTGACCCAATTGTGCACAAGGTTTCAAATGGCCATGCTGTTCATTTCTCTGAATCTACTGCAGAAGAGAATAAAAACGATTCGAAAAAATATTTGCCTGTAAGTAAACTTGCAATACTATGCTGGGTAATTCTCAAGTATTATTGAGAATAAACACACACAGTACAGTACATGGGAACTGCTACTTTTGTTTGAAAGGCTAATTCATTCTTGGGTGGAACAGAAATCTCTTCAACAACCTGTTACTGGAAATTGTGGAAAGCTTATGTTGAAAGAAAAGATTATGTTGAAAGAAAAGTACTCATTTTTCAGTGAAGCATTTCTAAATTCACTTTCTGTCACCTCTCAGAATAAATTCAGTCAGAAGAGAGGTGTTAAGTGGTACCAGTTTAACATCTATGTTTTGTTGCCCTTACAGATTCGTTATTTCACGCATCACAGTGTGAAGTATTTTTGGAATGATTCAGTTCAAAGTTTTGACGTTCTACGGTAAGAATACGTTTTTCTTATGTGTTGTGCTTCAAACTGCATTTTTAAAAATGCAAGTAGCATGCCTAAGATCATGCTGAAAATTGGTGTTATTTTCTGACCAACTGTTTTAGCTCATTGAGTCTTTGTTTGAACCATAGTGAGGGCAGGGAGATTTTAACTCAGTGTGAATTTGGAAGGAAGGTGTTTGTTTAATCTGTCTTTATCAAGTGTGATTTGTGTAGGGTGATGGGCTGCAGGCCTTTGTAGGCTTTTTGCCTGTTCTTGGAGTGTTACTTGAGAATCAGAGCACCTGTTCATAGACAGTAGTACTGCTTCTGTAAACACTCAAAAACATTGGCTATGATGGAATAGCTTACTTTTTTTGTGTTGCTGAGCTAGACCCAAAATGAGTATCTAGGAAGAAGAGGAATTCACCAAATACTTTTTTTACTCATCTTTGTGTGGGTCTGTTTCTACGTTTTAGTGCAGTTGAGCTGGATCTGATCTGTCTTCTGTTGCTCTTTAGTAACAAAAACACTGATAAAAAATATCTTTTAGTGGGCAGCTCTAGCTTGTGATGCACTGTATTTTCTTTTATCCAGCAGCACTGTTGCATGATGTTAGGGTTGAAGAAGAAAGCTTTTCTTTCTGTGATAAGGCCTTCTCATAGTGCCACAAGTTAAATGAGCACAGGCTTCTCCATTTTTGGCAACTGCCCATTAAAATAATAAATTCAGATCATAAATGTAATCTCTTTAAAACTTAAATCAGTGTTCACTGCATTGAAGTGTTCACTGCATTGAAGACATGTGGAGAAGGTCAAGCACTACGTATAGAAAAAATTCGTGACTGTGACTGAAGGAAAGCAAAACTGCTGAAATTTCTCTTAGAAGGAACATACTTTGCCAATGTTGTTTTTTCCAAAAAACATGTGTGCAAATAATATGGAAAGTTATCAGCAATGAAAACAATTTTAAGAAATGATTATAACACAAGCAATTACAAAACTGAGCAGTCCTCATCTGGGAGAGTGGAAGTGTCTCAGTTCAGGAGTAAGTAATTAAAAGCTTTGTATGCATTTTTTGTGTTAAGCCTCCCATGAAATACAGTTGTGCAGATAGTGACACTCATCATTTTGCATTGCAGTCTCCTGTTTTCATGCCTATAGTGCTCCTAATTTCAGCTGTTCAAAGGGAATAGTTCCCACAGATGAGACTAAGAAATTGTACTTGTATGTAAAGAACAGGTATTGGAAAAAAATCATACAACTCCACGTGTTTAGATTCCTTAGCATCAAAGCAGTGACTTGAAACTTGGCATTTGTGGCTATTTGACTGTGCCTTTTGATGTTCTTGTGATAACTCAGCCAATTTATAAGCCCTGGAAAAATCTCAGATATGCCTGTGAAGTTATGTGAGCATTTATTCAATCACATTCTTGCTGATAGCCAAACTTTCATTTGTTTGATGTATTAGCCATGACTGATCCTGGCCACTTGTTTAGTCAGGTACAGTAGCTGAGCTGGACATGATTATTTAGCCACTGAATAATAAAGAGGAGAAATAACTGGATCCGAGACATACTGGATACTGTTAGAGCACTAAGTCACTTTTCCACAAGGTCAGATAAAAATGCCAGTTTGTTATAACTTTTCTTTGAAGTGAATGGTTGTGTAGTGAAGTACTGGATACCATGTGCAAAATAATATCTGAGCTTATGAATGATAAATATTCTGAAAAGAAGTCTTAAAAAAATTGTCCTTCTCCAAGACACATTTTCTTATTCTGCTCTTCAGTTTATATGTATAAACTAAAAATTGATATTACCTAATGAACATGGTAGAGAGTCAAGTTAATATCAGTAAGGAGACACTCTGTGAGAAAGAGGTCTTTATAGTAAAGCCCTGAAAGCAGGCAGCACGCTTGTGGTTGTGACCCAAGCACAACACTGCATCATGGAGAACATTCACTTTGGGCAGCTGGTTACGCAAGTACCCAGAGACAGGATAGTTTGATCACATAATAAAAGGCTTAGCATGACACAGAAGGGAGACAAATTAAGATTTCTTGGGCAACTAATTCAGTTATGAGAGCTTGAGTTTCATATCATTGTTCTTTCTATATTACCATAATATTAAGATCACTGTTTTAAACACAGGAAATGCAAGTGTAATTGTTCTTGGAATAAGTCAGACTTGGTCACATAGCCAAAGAGGATGCAACTCTGACCTTGGATGTCTGTTTTGTTTTAGCTACTGTCAACTGAATTTCTGAGTGGGTTGATGAGTGCTTTATATAATAAACTCTGCACACAGGGATTTTCTTTTTTTTTTTTTTTTAATACCCTGGGAATTCAGCCTGTAGCAGTAGTGTAAGAAGCAGAGAACGTCTTGCTAGAAGCTCTGTCTTTGCATGGACATTGCACACATAGGTATGAGTATTTGCATATAAAGCACTTAAACGTAGGGACCCTCCTTAAACCCACTGCTACATTTCGTTTCTTGCAGGAAAAGAAAAATTATTCATGATAGACTGAGAAGAAAGACACAGCTAATGACAGAATTTTGTGTATTTTTTAGTCTAAAATAGTATTTATTTTTAAAAAGTTTTAGAGAAACCTTGCAAACCTAGGACCAGGTTAACACGTAATTTTCATCTTCTGTTCTTGTACAAATAGTTGGTGGAAATGTGATCCTAGGCTTTGCAGCAGTGAGGATATTTTAAGCTTTCCCTGTGTTTTAGAGAATTGAAGTAATTGTTACTAAATATTCACAATAAAGAGTTGGGTTTTTTTTTTCCCACTGGGGCAACTCTTCAGTCCTTTTTGATAGATAACTTAATAGATATCCAATATAAAATAGATTTGTGTGGAGTAGTGCTGGTTCTGTCATGGCATCTGTTGTGAAAGCCTTTTGGAAGATGATAATATTTTCCTGTGCATCCAAAGGATGTCCACAAGAAAATGCCTGGATATTGGGCAGCATATGTATGTCTGATTTACTGAGTTTGGTAGTTAACACAATCCCATAGCTGTAAACATAATGTTTCAGGTGCTTCTGCATATCTGCAGATCTCTTAAGCACAGCATGTGGAGAAGTCCTGTGAAAATGAGTCTTCTGGTGATAAGAAAGAACTGAAAACGTAGAATGTATTTTTCCTAGTCATGGCTAACATTGTGATAGTAAGATGCTGCAAAATAGCTGTGATATAGATTTAGTTAATAAATTGATTAATAATTATTTCTAAAATGCTTCCATTACTACCTAGAATAGGTATGACTATCCTGCAGAGTAGGAGATGTCAAGAGATTGCTTTTAATGTCTCATTGGTATCTGCAGCTAAGAACACATTAGTCCATAGATTTTGTTGTTTTAAAAAACATTGTACCTCTTGGCAAAGACCTAGCTCTTCTGCATCTCTGAAGACTTAATTTTAAATATCAGGTTCCTTAAATAACTCATTGACTTTTCCTGTACTTTTAGAGGTCTAGATGAATCTACCTTCTGCTCTGCAATTCATAACGAACACAGCACAGGGCTGACAAAGGGAATGCATGATTACAGGTAATACTTTAGTAGTATTTGAGGGAAGAATTGTTTATGTTCCATTACCTATGCTCTGAGCGTTAAAAAGCACAGAAGACAATTGAGTGATCAGTGTCTGATTTTTTTGAAAATGAGACCTTCATACAAGTTAAAATATGGAAGCATCTGCTTGCTCATTAGTTCATCTTCTGGCAGTTCATTTCTTTTTCTACAATAAAAGCCTTTCCCCTCAGATTACTTTAATGGCTTTTTCATGTCACTGTAATTTAACCAGCTCAGATCCCATCAGAGCTTAGTTTCTTGCTCCCCCTTTCATGATTTGCCTTTTTTTGTTCTAAGAATAAAACTAAGATACAGGACCTTGAAAACAGTGTTTTACTGCAGGGTAAGAGTTAACACTTGTTTAAACTTAATGAGAATCACATACTGGCTTTTAGAATGACATATTTAATAACATTGGACCCACATGCAATTTACAGGGTAATCTTGTTACGAAAAAACCTAAAAAATAAGGTGCAGTTTAAATTGAAGTATAAATTAATTACCTTTGTATTGGAACATCTCACTTCTGAAAAGCATTTTTTGAAACTATGCTAAATAAGAAGAGAGTCACAGATTGAGGGACATGTTATACTTTCTCATATTAGTGGAATTACTTTGACATCAATAAGACTCCTAATAGAAATCTTAACTTTTTTTTGTATTTTCCTTTTTTTAATGCAGAAAAGCATTCTATGGAGTAAATGAAATTGCTGTGAAAGTGCCTTCCATTTTTAAGCTTCTGGTTAAGGAGGTAAAATCTTTTCTTTAACAAATTAAAGAAAAAAGGTATATCATTGAAAGCTGCTTCAAGTGCAATGACTATTGGCTATTGGAAACCTTCCCCCAGAGCCCAGCATTGTAAAACAAAATCATATGGACCATTTTTTGAGCTCTTCAGCTCTCCTTAGAGCTAAGGATCAAAGAGGCCTCAGCTATAAGCTCTCCAGAGTTCATAGCCTGATGCCTTAGTAAGGACATTAGAAAACGTCAGAATTCTTTGAAAGGGTCAGCATTGTATTTATTTTTAGTAGTTAATATTAAACTTAACGTTTAAATAAACATTTAAATAAAATGAGGAGCCCAGAGATTATATATTACAACATATGCAGTAAATCAAATGTGGTGTTGTATATGCTTCTGTTGTATTTGTTCCATTTTCGTTGTATCAGGTGGATATGAATATCTGGTTTGTTATCTGCATGCTGTAATAATGCACAGGAGAACTCTTGGACAAAGAAACTCTCCAACCTGATGTAACAGAGTAAGAACTTGAGGTATTAGGGCATATATTTAGAAGAAATAGAAAACAACATCTAAATTGGTTTAAGAATTATCACTTAAGGATCATCAGATATTCCTGTTAACTTATTTTGAGGTATAGGGTGAAATGCATGCAGTGTTCCAAGTCTGTATTTGTGTATTATTTAAGTGAGAACTGTGCTTTAGAGGGGCTGAGGAAGTAGTGAAAAAAAGGATCATTTTGGCAAACCAAACAAAAATTGTGTATAAAGAACTGAAACTGTCTCCTCCCTGGGGGAGGATAATTTCAGCTTTGTTCTGATGAAGATTCCATATGACCTTTTGGTGTAACTTGAATGTTCTGTCACTCTCCTAGGTTCTCAACCCTTTTTACATTTTCCAGTTGTTCAGTGTGATATTGTGGATCAGTGATGAGTATCACTACTATGCATTAGCAATTATGATTATGTCTGTAATATCCATTGTTAGCTCACTCTACACCATTAGAAAGGTAAGTTCAAAGAAAACAGATGCATCTTTTTGACGTTTTACTGATTGCCTTATTTTGCTGTGAAATTGCCTACAAATATTTAAGAATCTTTCTAAGTTAAACAGGTAGAGTATTGTTATGCATTTTCCCTCTTTGAGCTGAAAGAATTTGGATTTATAGTTTTCTTCGAGACCTTTGCAGGCTTTCTTTCCATGCTGTTGAATCAATAGGTTGGCCTCAGATCACAGAAACATTACCTTGCTTAAATAAAACCTGGACGCAAGTTTATGTACCAAGTTTTATTGCCAGTAGTGATTCCATCTTGTATTGTTTCCTTGTTTGAAAAAGCCCTGGAGAATTGAGCACCAGTGAAACATATGGATTGTTAAATTGGTGATTCACTTTTCTCTGTAGACTTAGCTGATGGAAATCAAAGTAGTAATTATCCTTAAACTGCAGTCTCTGGATTCAGACCAGAGACAAAAAAAACCCCAGACTTTTACCTTAATTCAAGTTCATACAACTACTGCAGCTTTTACCTTTGTATGTTAATGACCAAATGATTTTATAAGATTTTGCATGGCAGTGTATGTTTGCTTGCAGAATGCTGTTAAAAATAGGAGCCTGTACAGGTTGATGCACCCAAACTTTATTTGCCCATAAGTTTTCTAAACTATGTTTGAGTGAATGTTTTGAGTAGCATTCTGTTGTTAAAGAATGTTAGTAGAGAATCTCCTCACTTCTAATTGTAGAGCTAGAATGTGCATTTAGAAGACAAGCTGTGCTTTTGAATAATGAACTTTTCTCCCCTTTGCAGCAATATGTTATGTTACATGACATGGTAGCAGCTCACAGCATTGTAAGGGTTTCTGTCTGCAGAGGAAACCAAGGTAAATTTCACAGGTGGCCTGGAAGGTTGAATTTAAATTGCTCATGAAGTGTGAGTGTAAAGTGGGTCTGCATATGTTCTTTCTTTGTTCAGCTTGAAATGCTTGCATTCCTTAGCAAAATTGCATGGGGAAAGAAGTTCAAAGTGGAATTTAGATAGTGTAGTGTGTTCAGGTTTTGCCTTCTGGATGGTATTTTCAGTGAGTATCAGGTTTGCTCTAGATTAGGCGCTTGTCCTATTGCTGTTTCTCATTCTCTACCATTCCACTTATCTAACTGTCATTGTAGTTTCTTTCTTGACTTGAAGATGTGCATGTGTTGGGTCTCCATTAGAATTTATTACCCAGCAAGGGCTGCAAGATGATTTCTGAACTTCTGCTCATTTGGATACCACAGCAGTTGACACTGTGGTATCCAAAAGGCTGTGATGCATGACTGTTTTTTAAGACATACATTTGTGTTTGACTCATGTCTTTATACTGAAATTACACTGTAGCTAACCATTAATATCTTTTGTATAAGCTTGATTCCTTTCATTTGTCATCATGAACTCTATCCATATGCTTTGGAGTTTAATCTGTGGCAGAATTGGGGCTTATCAATGGCTTTTTCTGTGTATTTTTAAAATCACTTCATGCTGTTAATAAAATGAAATATGATCTTATTTGTCACCTGAATCTTGAAAGTGGGATCTGTATTAGGTTTTGTAGATGGTAGCTATTATCAAGTAAACTTGTTTGTGTTTTAATACTCAGAAATAGAAGAAATCCTTTCCACTGACCTCGTGCCTGGAGATACCATGTTGATTCCATCCAATGGGACAATTATGCCCTGTGATGCAGTACTGCTCAGTGGCACTTGTATTGTAAATGAAAGTATGCTAACAGGTAAAGTAAACTTGATACACAGTGCTGCGTGTGGCTAAAAGTGTTAGTTTATACCTGTGTGCATGCTTACTTGCAGTATGTTTTAGCAGAAGTGGATATGTTTATTTTGTTTGAAATGTGTATATTCTTACAACTAGACATATTCCTAAGGACTTATATAATTGTGTCCTGCTTATCTGCAACAGCTACCTGATACTGCTTGGAAACTTCACAAATGACTGATGGTTTCTTGTTAAAAAGATTTCTTCTTGATAGTTTGTCTTCCTGCCTCTTGACTTGGTGTTCTCAGTGCAGAGTTCTGAAGTCTGCTTCTTCAGAAAATTTTTACCCAAACTTTTAGCTTCTTTCAAAAATGAAAGTAGTGAGTAGAATGTTCCACTGCATTTAAAACCACAAATTATTATCTCAAGTTGTGCCTGCATATGCTGAAACCAGGGATCTGATGTATTTAAAGGACAGCTTCAATGACTTGGATGGACTTTTTTGTTATTCTTAGGATAATCTTCAGAAAATTGTAGTTCAGAGATTGTGTGGTTTTTTTTAATATTCTTGATCCTGTTGCTGCTGCTTGCAACTGATAAAAATTGATTGCAGCCCTAGCTTGAGTGCAGTCGGTCACCAAAGGGGCTGAGAATAATTTTCTTCAACTTCTAGTTTTTCTGAGTAAAGATGGGGTGATGCTTTTCAGCAAGAGAGGACTTGTCCTGTTTTTGTTTTTTTTTTTTTTTTTTATGGACTATGTTTTACATCTGTGTGATTTGAAGTAAGGGGCACAAAAGCTGTATTGGTGAATAAGGAATAGCATTAAATAGCATTTGGGTAGGGAATCTGCTGAGCTGAGGCCAATAGGTGAGAGACTACCTAATAACATGCTATAAGGAAGATTACTTCTATAAGTCTGCCTGTGTGCTGGTGAAGTGAGATTATATTATTCTACTCATAGCTGTGAATGAAAAAATGTCTGTTCTTCTTTGATCTTGCTTAGAGACTTTCTTTCCTTTAAGGTGAAAGTGTTCCTGTAACAAAGATTAATCTGCCAAATCCTTCAGAGTGTCCAAAAGCAGTGGGAGATGAGATCTACAGCCCCGAAGTGCACAAGCGACACACGCTGTTCTGTGGAACCAACGTCATCCAGACCCGCTTCTACACTGGAGAGTTGGTCAAAGCTCTGGTGGTGAGAACAGGTATTGATTGTTAAGTTTATCCCTTGTTAATGTACTACTCCTTTTTGTAGGTGTGTCAGCTGACTGATACTGCTAAGCTTGGGAATAGACCCCAAATAGCTTGATAGAAGTCTCAAAACAATCATAAAACTAGACGATGATCTGACGATTAACAGTTGGCAAGCAAGAAAGTGAATCAGTCTTCAGCATCAATTTAACACTTTTTTGAATACGTTTTCATGTCCTTTGGATAGTTTTTTATAGTATGTTGGTTGAACTGCATGTGCCTCTTGGAAAAGGTTTGGCATACCATCAGATTGGGTAGGTAGTGGGGAACAGCTGATTTTAGCAGAGTCATTCACAATGCCAAATGTTTTTCTTTACCTATAGTTGTTTCAAAGTGCATAACATTTGCTTAAAAATGAGTTTGTTCTGTCTACAGAAATGCTAATTCATATGTTAGAGATTTGGGGTTAAATAATAGAGATATTCTATGAAAAGCAATTGAACAAGTAATACAATTGTGGGATTCTGCTTTACAAAGATCACATTAAGAAAATTACCACAAAATAAATGAATACAAGCTATAATGCAAGGTACAATAGAATTAGATAGAAGAAATTGGACTGCATTGACTAAACTGCTACTATAAGCAAGTTTTCCACCAAATAACTTCATCCTAATTAGCTGCTTCTTACTCTGGTGTATTCGTTTCACCTTCTGTTAGTCTGCTTTAGCAGTAGAAGTTCTGATTTTTCATTTCTCTTTTTGAGGCTTTGATTAGTCTTTTCTTTCAAAGAGGTATTTTCCTTCTCTTGAACACATTTGCCCTTTAATAATATCCATCTCAGCTTGTTTTGTTTCTTCAATAAATGTCATGTGCCCAGCCTGGAGTGCATGTACAGCAAGGTGAGCCCAAACAGCAACAGAAATGAACTGCTGAAGGCAGGTTGCTTCTGCTCTGCAGGAAAGATGGTCCTGTTTTTTCTGAAGTCTGGTGCCATGGTCTGTAACTTACAAGGAGCATTGTAATTGCTCCCAGCACTCTAAATCTTACTGCCCTGACATTGGAACTTGTGTCTGTAAAATGTTCTTTGCCTGTGGCAGGTCTGAGTTAGCTTCTGTTGTAAACAGAATGAATTTAGCTCTGTGGGCTTTATTCAGGTTTTATGTATGGACAAGTGTGCTTTTCCTGCTGTGGCTATGTATAGAGAGAGGAGCAAAGTGATATAAAGTCCTCTGTTCTCCTGTCTGTTTTATAGGAACAGTTTTTAGGCAAGTAGGGAATTTCCCTCTCCACAGAACTGGATGATAGATGTCAAAGCACTTGCAGCTTCTTGCTCCTAAGATGTCTGATAGTAAGAACTAAAGTAATTCTCACACAGTGAGATACAAGTAAAAATCCCTTTATCTGAGGGAGGGAAATGCCATAAAATTGAAGGTGCTGGAAAATTTTGTCCTTAGAAGATCTATAAGAACAGAACTCTATATGTTTGTGTGCAAAGGCATGTGTCCTAATCTTGTAATAAACAGGATATAAGATTGGTCTGCTGGGACTATACTCACAGTACTCTTCAAATTAAGCCTTTAATATGACATGTTTGATGTTACAGATGAAATACACATAAAATGTATTCATTTCTTTCCTCCTAAAACTCAATTGATGGGTGTTGTTGTGGCTCCTATTTGTAATTGAAAATAGTTCAGAACTGGTTATTTTGCTTTAGAGAACAGAATTGTCCACTAAAGTTACTTGTACATGCAGTGTGTTCTAATGACACCCCATGAGGTTTTCAATTATTGTTTTACTCTACTGTGCTCTGTCCTGTGTAGCTACAGAACCTTCTGCAAAACCATGGAAAAAAAACAGAATGTAGTTCTGATTTTTTGTTGACCACTATGCTGAATTACAAAGCATTCACTGCAAAATACTCAAGTACCTACAGACATGGTGAACTTCTCTGAACAGGCCCATGGTTTGTGTTCTGCAGCAGCAAATTCGAAGCCTGGAGACTTCCAGGCTATTCCTCTTTTGATGAGCTCATCCACTTTAAGAGTGATGCCACAGCTGCTCTGTTTTGGTAAAATCCTATATGCCAAATGTCAGGGTGGAGGGCTCAGCCTTTGCTGTGGTGGCTTGCAGACTGAGAAGCTGTCAGGGAGCTGTCACTAATGCCAGGAGACCTGGCATTGATGTTGAAGTTGTAGTAATAGACTTTGAAGTCTAAGCAGATGGAGAATGTTTTGGGGACACAAAATTGGGCATTGATGTTGGCCTCATTAAATGTCAAGGCAAAGGTTCAAGGAGGACCTTGGTATATCTGTTGGTTGTTCAACTGTAAGACCTTTAGAAGGGTAGTCTCCTAGTTAAGTTGTCAAAATGCCATCAGGAGGTGGATTTCTCCAGAAGATGACTCCCTGCACTGCATTTTTTTCTGAATCTTTCATTCTGGCTGTCAAGGGACCTTATGGAGACTTGCCATTTAAGTATTTAATGTTGGACTCTGAATATCTTCATTTTCTTTTTGTAAGGACTGGCTTAATTAGGCAATAAATATACCCATTAGCTCTGCACTGTGAGGGACAAAATGCAGTACAACAAATTCTGCCAGGCCAAAACATGTGAGGATTTTCTGCTGCTGCAGAAGAGGGGTTTGTTTGCATCAGCTGCATTTCCTTGCCATAGGAGAGAAGCCCTTAGTATGATGTGCACGTATATTTTTAAAACACCTTAATTACAGTATTGCAAAACATCTGCTCTGGATATTGAGAAACACTTGTAATAAAATTAGTAGCTTAAGGGATTTATTGAGGTTTTTTAATATATTTGAATAGCTTTGCTCTTGTTTGTATTTTTAATAATTGACTCCTTTTTTATTTCTAGGCTTTAGTACAGCTAAAGGACAGCTTGTTCGTTCCATACTGTATCCAAAGCCAACTGATTTTAAGCTCTACAGAGATGCCTATTTGTTTCTCCTGTCTCTGGTGGTGGTGGCAGGCATTGGGTTTCTTTACACAATTGTCAATAGCATCTTAAATGAGGTATGTTTTAATTTCTGGTCCTGAACTCCCTTATTTTAGAAAAGGGTGACCATGGCTTTTGTCACACTTCAGATGATGAAAAACAATTTAAAGTGAAATTTTTTTCCTCTATTTTATATCAATGAAATGAGACAAGGTTACTGAGAATAAAATTCCCACAGAAACAGAATTTGAATATCTTACAGAGAAGTTTGAGTTTACCTTGATTTTTCTTGACCCAATTGGATTTTTATCTTTGTTATATCTAAGATTATAATCTGACTTATGTAAAGTTGGAAGGAATAGGATACAGGACATCTAAAACATGCTGCAGGCAAAAAAAAATCCTTGTCAAGGGATAACCTGATAACTGTTAAGTTTTTTTGTATGGTTTTTTTCCTCTCAGAAAATTTTCCATTATTCAGCTAATGTTTTACAGTAATATATTTCCAGGGGGAAAAGTGCCAATTTGAAGTTAAGGGGTGTGGATAATTTAGGACTGGATTATTGTGGTTGCTGATGGTGGGTGAAGATTGTGCTAAATTTCTGGGCAATCCAGAACACAATGTACTGGGGAAAACAACGTGTGGGTTTTGCTCTTGGTAACATTTCATTGGGATTATGAACCTGTAAGCAGTGAGTTCTTGCTCATTAACTCTGACCTCTGTTGCAGGTTCCAGCTCGTACCATCATCATCGAGTCTCTTGACATTATCACCATCACGGTGCCTCCAGCACTCCCTGCTGCTATGACTGCTGGCATCGTTTATGCACAAAGAAGGTTGAAAAAAATTGGCATCTTCTGCATCAGCCCACAAAGGATAAATATTTGTGGCCAGCTGAATCTTGTGTGTTTTGATAAGGTTAGGTGAATTTTGAAACCTTGCTACCTGGAAGGGCATTGTCTTAGAAAAGGGAGTTTGTATAGACAAAAAAGGAAAAGTCATTATTTTTCATGTAAGTTAGGTCATTTGTGATCTGTTGGCTTCCAGGTATTCCATGTTTACCATATGTTAACTCTCTTAATTTAATGTTCTCTATAAAGTTGTTCTAATTGAGCTGCTTTCTTATCTCAAGACTTCCGAGTCCCAACTTACTACTGGCACCTCAGGAATGTGGGAGTTGAGGATTACTAAGAGCTTTATTTAGCACACAAGCTTCTGAAAAGCTCAAGTGTGAAGTCAGATTTTTCTCATTTTCATTCGTTTCGATGAACGAGTATCTTTTGTTATTATTTGTTAACAAAATATGAGTGGAAGACAGTAATGGTCCTAGTCAGAATTCTTTGCTGTTGGCTATTTCCTAGATAAAATTTATTTTCCTCCTTAGATTTTATCTCAAATTATAAGTATAATACTAACTGCATTATTGTAACTGTAAATACATTTCAGTTACTGTTTCAGCTATGTAAGACAGTACTAATGGTTTAGTACCCATTTTCCATTGTCCCTGGTCCTTGAATACTGAGGTGATGTGCTGTCATCTTTGGATTTTAAGAGTTTTCCATTTGTCCTGTCTCTAGTGAAGGGCATGACTGCTTTGAATGTTTTTGAAAGTTATTTAACAGGTTTGGAACTTAGTTACTAGCAGAAAGGAAGGAAGATATTGTATTTTCTGCCCCTAAGTATTGTTTTTCCTGTGAAAACAAAAGAAAATATATTGTTCAAGTGTAAATTGCTTAAATAGCTGTTAATTTTTGCTTTGCCTGAAGATAATTTGTTTGTGAAGGCTTTTTCTTCATGCCATGGCCCTTGGTCTCTTTTGCAGACTGGCACACTTACTGAGGATGGCTTGGATCTTTGGGGAATTCAGCGGGTGGAAAATGCTCGGTAAGGATGAGCTCTAAGCTGATGGCAAATATGATACTCAGTTGTACTGTGACAGCTTCAGCAGAATAGAACAGAAAATTCAGTGTGAGCTCATTTATGTTTACATTTCTGTAAAGAGCTGTAGGAATGCCACTTAAACTGTGGTTTAGGTCTAGTGCAAGTTACAACTCCCCAGTGCAGCTGAGGTAAGATTTTATTTGTTAGCGTCTGAGTCCTCATCAGGGTCATACTGCAAAACTGTTGCAGATACTGTTGCATGTTTCTTTAATCCTGTCCTCCTAAGAGATGACTTTTTGGGCTGCTAAAATGAATTAGCTTAGCTAATTAAGTTAAGTACAAAGGGATAAGAGGGCTTTGTATGAGAGATCAAACTAGAGAGGGAATGAATGAACACTGAGTGTTTGAAGGAGGAAAAAGTTGTGATGACTTCTGAAGATTCCAGCCCAGAGTCTTGTTTTCTGTGATGTGTGAAAATACAAGTGAAGGGACTTGAGCAGTCAATTTTCTTCTGTTAATCTAAACAAACCTTTTGAAGTGGCTCATAATAAATAATTATAGTGCTAAGTATATTATTACTTCATTGTTTCAGTTTCCTTTTGCCGGAAGAGAGGGCTTGCAGTGAGAGCTTGCTGAAGTCAGAGTTTGTTGCTTGCATGGCAACTTGTCATTCCCTTACAAAAATTGAGGGGGTGCTTTCTGGGGATCCACTTGATTTGAAGATGTTTGAAGCAATAGGATGGGTAAGTGCTGTGTTTTTCCTTGAATATTGCATTATAAGCAAGTCAAAGTTAATGAATGTATAAATTAGTTGATTTTTTTTTTTAAATACAGATTTTAGAAGAAGCAACTGAAGAGGAAACAGCCCTTCATAATCGAATCATGCCGACAGTGGTTCGACCTTCAAAACAACTTTCCCCAGAATCCAAGCAGGCAACAGATCAAGAAATGGTATAAAAACTCAAAACAATTGATTTGAGTTAAAGAAATACATTTTACTGTATGCTGAGGTTCTGGCTGATAAAATTGAAATGGAATAAGAACTGGGAGTGTTGTGATGGCAAAGACACAACAAACATGTTTAACAGTTGTTGAGGGTAGTGGTTCAGTATATGCCACTTTCAAGGTGAGCAAACTGAGTGTCAGCATTATTACCTTTACAGGCTGATTATAAAATACAGTAATGCTTTTTGAGCTTACACCTTTTAATACTGGTATTGTTCCCAAATTCTTACTGTGTTAATGAAGTGCTTAAGTGTGCTCACCTTGCAGTTTCAGTTAAAACAATCATTTGTTAACGTCAGTGTGTGGTGTGGAATTCTTGCCATTGTTGCACTTTAGAGATACATTAAGTGCTGAGTTAAAAAACAAAATGTACTTAGCAGATTTAAAAGTTTCTTCTAGCTGTATTTTGAAGTATTTTTAAATATTTCACGAAGGGACATTTTAATCATGTGAATGCATGCTCAGATTATCACAGAGTAGGGTAGTGGGAGAGAATAACAAGTCAGCTCATCTGTATGAGTTGTATTTTGTAGTAGACAGAAGTGTCTTTCTTTTCTTCAGAGCTCAGTGTATGTGCTCAGCAGTAATTACATCTGAACATTGTTGAAACTTACTGCATTATTTTTTGGAGGGGATATACTTAATAATTGTGGCCTCATTCTGAAACACCATAGTACTTCAGTCATTTACGAAGGCTAAACAGACTGTTTGGACTGTGAAAGGTGTTGGAAATTCTAGTCAAGAAATCAAGCTCTACAGTTCTACTGTGTCTCACTTAAAGTAAGGGATACTAAACAGATGCAGTATATTTATATTCAGCTTTTATGAAATTTATTGAAAATACAGTATGAATTGATACCAAGAATGCTGAGCAGATTAATTTACTGATTTATATTGAAATAGTTTGTACCTGAAGAAATACTTCAAATTGATATTTAGAGTGACTGTATTTTTTTTTTTTTTCAGGAATTGTTTGAGCTGTCGGTAAGTACACTTTTTCATTAGGCATGTACCTATTTTTCTTAAGATGTATGTGGATGTAACCCTTTTCTTCCTTCCTTCCTGTGTGACACAGACTGGGTATGAAATTGGAATCGTGCGCCAGTTTCCATTTTCCTCAGTGTTGCAGCGCATGTGTGTAATAGCCAGGGTTCTAGGGGAGAAGAGAATGGATGCTTACATGAAAGGTGCCCCAGAAGTGATTGCCAGCTTGTGTAAGCAGGAAACAGGTAAAGGGGCAAATTATTTTTATTTCTTCTGTAGCTCAGCTGAAATATGAATATTTTGATAACTCTAAACTTGATCTTTTTAAAGTTCCTGTTGACTTTGAGCGTGTCCTGGAAGATTACACTAAGCAAGGCTTCCGAGTTATTGCTCTTGCTCACAGAAAACTGGAGTCTAAGCTTACATGGCACAAAGTCCAGACTATTAGCAGGTAAGTGTGACTTCACTTTTTTAATAAGTAACAGGCTTTAAAAGCTGCATGCTTGGAATTAATATGTAATGTGTATTTTTGTTTAAATCAATCACTACTCTTCTTTAGCTTTCTTCTGTCTTGACATACATACTTCCGTGCATCCTTTAGTTGTGCCCTTGACATATAAGATAAGGAAGTTTTTTCTGCAATGAAGTGAATTCAGAGGATGAACTTGAAGCTGGAAATGAACTGAAATATTATTTTCATGGTGTCTAATTGACACTATTGTGGCAGAAAGCCTTGTCTGATTTCTTTACTTGCACATACTTGTATCATCTGTGTTTATTAAAGATAATGACAAGTAGTGGAAATCCTCCTATGCATGTTTGATGCAGTTTCTTTGTCTCCTAAAGGCAGCCATGTCCATTTTCTCATTGCAGAGCTTGTCAGAGGTTTGGAGGATAGAAAGGTTTCTTCCTTCAAAGAGAAATACCTCCTGTTAATTATTTTTCAGCTGAGCCTAGTCTTGTGGATAATGTCATCTTTCTTGAATGTGTAGCATAGCTATGAAAATGCCAGCTTTGACTGTGTTCTTTTGTATCAGCCCTGTGTACAAGGTGAACATTTGGCAAAGCAGAGAAATGAGTTTTCAGTTGCAGGTGTGAAAATCTACACTAGAATACCCAAGACCTGTAAATACACTGACTTTTTAATGTAAACCAAAGTGTATTAGTTTCTCTGTTTGACTAGCTAGTGCCTATTAATCTTACATGGCTTTATAACATGATGTGGAAGCTTTTATGTTAAGGTTCAGCTAATTTGGAAAATAGAAATGTGCACTCTAAACATATCTTAATATTTGGCCTGTAGATGTAGTTAGTTTCAGAGCATATTTTCTAGCTATAACCTTTCTGAGACTGTAATTTCCATTAGAAAGCATTCTCCTGGAAGAAACTGAAAATTGTGCTTGAAAGGGAAATAACATTTTCTCACACTGGTTTTCAATTAAAACAAGGGAAATAAGTATAAATTATTGTAATTGTATATTTCACATCACTTTTTATAAAGCAAATTACTTTATGGTTAAAAATACACATTCCTCTTTACTTTGATAAACAGAAAATCAGGCTTTTAAAGCTACATCTACTAATTGTAAACCTTACAATCTTCTCTTACTTGTCTCTTTTTCATCAGAGATGCTATTGAAAGCAACATGGATTTTATGGGGTTAATTATAATGCAAAACAAGTTAAAGCAAGAAACCCCTGCTGTACTTGAAGATTTGCATAAAGCCAACATTCGCACTGTCATGGTTACAGGTTAGCATGTAAACATTTATACTCAAAGATCCATCTCTTTTTGGCCTTGTTCTAATTATGTGTATGAAGTCAAATTTTAGTGTCAGTAGGCTTACACTGTGTTTATAGCAACAGGGAAGTTTAGAAACTTGTGAAAATAATCAGACACCAATTTATTTATTTTTGGGTGCAAGTTGCTTTGGTAAGTCAGAGAAACCAAAAGAGGCTTTAATTCACTTTATAGTTTCTTCTCCCTAGCTCCGTGTACAAACTACTTGATACTGAATTGGATGATAAAACCCCCTAGAAGTCTTCCAAATCAGGCTAAGTGAAAGTCCTAGTCTAATTTTATGACTGAACTTGCTTTGAGCAGGAGGTTGGACTGGATGTCCTGAGGGTCCCTACCATTTTGATTTATACTATGAAAAGTCACTTTGTATTGAATTGTTTTGGGGAGGGGAATGACTTAGGTCCTTGTAAGCATGCCAGGTGTCTGTGCTCAGTGTTTTTCATACAGTGTGTTTGCTTTTTAAATCACAGGTGTTGTAATTTTGGAATGTTTTGCTAGGCTAACAATACAGCTATGTGTCTGCATGTTCTGTGACTGTGTCAAAAGCAGTATTTTAAATGGCTGTCTGTTTTCTGCCTGATTTTCCATTCACACTAAGATTTGGTCAATAAGAGATATTTATGGCTCCAAGCAGCACACAAAATTTCTAGGGGAGGGGGTTTACCTGGTAGGCTTTGAATGTTGTCTGTAGGCTTGGTTTGCTCTGAGGTTGGCACTGATGTGTGGGGCATTCCTCCTCCTAGTTCTGTACTGGCTTTGTTAGCTTTTCTCTTACAGGGAATATCAGTGTATGGTCTTGATTCTTTTCTGACTGAAACTCTTTTAAATGCAATTGTTTAACAGGGGATAACATGCTAACTGCTATCTCTGTGGCCAGAGACTGTGGAATGATTCTACCTCAGGATAAGGTCATTATTGCTGAAGCACTACCTCCAAAGGATGGGCAGGCTGCCAGGATCAACTGGCATTATGCAGATACCCTCACAAAATGCACTAGTTCATCACCAGCCATAAACTCAGAGGTAATGTGACCATATTATGCCCTTAGAGTGTAAGCAGTTAGTTTTACTGTTCTTTTTATGTTATTCCATTAAACAGTAAATCTGCTATTAAGTGTCAATTCAGAATTGATATACTAGTTAACTTTCAGATCTTCAAATACCAAAGGCTAGTAAAGCAGCTGAGGGAGGTAGTTTTTCAACTGTGATATGACATTTGACATTTCACTTGTGCAGGAGACAGGGTTTGTTTCCAGCATTTCAATCTGTTGAGACTTCTCTAGCTGCTTGTAGTTGAAACATTAAACCACATTTTCTTGGTAATAAGTAAGTCATTTCATTGTATGAAGTTTTTCTTTCAAGTGACATTCTTATAAACCTTTGCTTGTGTGGGATCTCTAGGAATACCCCTCTGAGTATTAGCTTGAAATGGCAAGGTATCTGTGTAAATTACAGCTAGAGTATTAAACTACTTTTCATAGGATATTCCAGTTAAATTGGTCCATGAAAGCCTTGAGGATCTCCAGATGACAAAATACCATTTTGCAATGAATGGGAAGTCATTTGCAGTGATTTTGGAGCATTTTCAGGACCTGGTACCCAAGGTGAGCATTTTACTTGAGCATAGGCACTTTGAGCAGTGAGCAGACTCTGCCCTGTGAGCATTAAGAACTGTTCTGTCTTGCAGCTCGTGCTACATGGCACTGTGTTTGCTCGCATGGCTCCTGATCAGAAAACTCAGCTGGTGGAAGCTTTACAAAATGTAGAGTAAGTATTTGCTTAAGCATAGAATGCAAGAGGGTTGACTATGTTTGGTGTGATAGGAGACAAAAATTATGCACACTGCAGCTGTTTTGCCTAAAGAAGAATGCTGGGCTGATAGAACTCCCTGTGTTGGTAGATCAGCCTATATTAGCTGATCTAATAGAATGGGAGTAGTACCATCTGCTGGCTGGTTGGGAAAGCTTCAGGTCTTTCATGAAGTTTTAAATGAGGAATATGCGCATAAACTGTCTAACATATTTTATAAACGCAGTTGCTTGGTTTAATAAACAAACTCATCAGATGTCTTCTGTGTATTGCAGAAGCATTATCAGGATGGTTTCTGTTCACATTGGTCAATATGTGACTGTTGGTGTCAGGCCTTGCAGCTCTTCAGGACACTACAAAAGTGACATTGCCTAGAGCAAAGATTCTTTAGACCACCTTGGGATGATAGAGAGCTAATTAACCATTATTGCTGTGATTGACCTGTCATTGTCATGTTACTTTTCTAACTACTTCCTTATATGTATAACAGCAACAGTAATTGATTTCAGCATTAATGATCACCCATTGATATGCAAACCCTGAATAACTCAATGTAATATAGAAGTAATTGATGAAATAAGCTAAATGGTTGGAGAATGGTCCAGAATGCTGTTGTCTGTTTGCTTTTTATAGTTACTATGTGGGCATGTGTGGAGATGGAGCAAATGACTGTGGGGTAAGTATATTTTTATTTTTCACACAGAACCATTCAGTGAAATTGTACAGCTGAAGGCAAGTTCTAAAATGGTCTCTATTTCAATGTTGCCTGGCAGGCACTAAAGAGGGCACACGGTGGTATATCTCTGTCTGAACTTGAGGCTTCTGTGGCATCACCATTCACTTCCAGGACACCCAGTATTTCCTGTGTGCCAAAGCTGATCAGGTAATGCCACTGACTGTGAACTGAAATGTGTCTGTGTAACTCATTTTGCATGCTCTATTTTAGTGTATAATGGATGCTGTAGGAAACCAGTGTGAATTACAGAACAATCCATACGTTTTAGTGGTTCTGTTTCTTTACTGAAGATACTCTGAGCAAAACCCTGCCATAGCATGATTCACTGTTTTGTTGTAAAATCCTTTGTCCGTGTAAGTTAATTTTTCAAAGTATGACCAAGCTTCTACACATTAGTCTTTAATTTTGTCTTAGTGACTTTGCTAGCTGCCATAAAGGCTGTGTGTAATTGCAAGCAGTAAAAATCTTCAGGTAATAGCTCAGCACCATACAAAGTAGAAGACAAATTTTCTAAAAAGGGTTTGACCAATTTTTGACTCTAGAATTGAAAGTTGGGTAATGATTTTGGGTAAAGGTCAGCCAAAGGAGAATCTAGGGATCTGTTGGGAACTAATGAAGTAATGCATTATCAGAAACATTTCTGAAATCAGCAGCTCTGTGGTTGACTGTGTGTTCATTCAATCTATGCAGTCAACTAATGCTTCATAGATGCTTCTGTAAAAAGACTTTCAGTTTAAAACCTGTGTTGGAAAACCACACCAAGTCCAAAGAGGACTGAAGTTTGGTGGTGGCTGAGTTCATCAGACATGCCCACAACTGTGATTTTGGGGGAAGTCTACCACTCTGACTCCTGTTTATGTCTGCAACCTAATGTCCCTCAAAGGATTTGCTGGTGTGTTTAATTGCAGCTAACATTTTGGTAGGCAGAACTTAACTGCTTGCACAGAAAGCTTTGTAGTTACATGATTGCATCTGTTTTGACAGGGAAGGCCGTGCTGCTTTAATAACTTCCTTCTGTGTGTTTAAATTCATGGCATTATACAGCATCATCCAGTACATCACTGTTACTTTGCTGTATTCTGTAAGTATTCTCTAAATACTTATGCAGTGTCAGCATAATTCAGAGATTTGAAAGCTGATAGATACTTAATACAAATTGTTGCAAGTCCCTTTGAGTACAACACATGCATTCAAAAATACATTTAGACTAAAAGTATTGTTAGTATTTTGGATTGTTTTCATATTAACTGTACAAAATACATGGTAGTATCTGTTTAGAAAAGGCAATAACCAATAGCTGTGAAAAGAAAGTCTCTACAGTGGGCAGTCCAAATAAGCATATATATAAAGCAAAAAATGCAGATTTCAATTATTTAAAAACTTTCAGCATTTTGAAGTAGCCTAACTTTTTTTAAAGGGCAGTGCATTCCTTTTATGTTAGAATTAAAAGAAACTGGAAGTACTGATTTGGGGAGGGGGGAAGCAAAGTGAAGTATTTCTGTTAACATGATTGGATTCACAATAGTGGCATGTGGTAGAAATTCTGTCTTTTAATTTGTATTCTGAGTAAGTTAAAGGTGCAGAGTATTAAAGGACCTTTGAGGTGGAAATTCTGACAGCTGTATGAGTACATAGTAAGGCTGTGGTGTTTAAAGAACTGTAGGCCTAAGCTGCTATTGCATTGGTGTGTAAAATTCAATAATACGTTGATAGCAAACAAATTTCAATTACAAACGGCTTGTCCATCTTGAAAAGGAAATTGTTTCATACTGTGATACTTCAGGAATTGTTCTGTGAATTGTAGAGTATTCAGGACTCCTGCAGGTAAAGGAGGCCAGTTCAACAGGACACTGTCTTGTTTATGGAGTGAATTCAAACAATTAATGCTGTAAGAGTGTCAGTGTAAATTTTGTGTGGTGTGAAGAAATTACCAATGTTTCAGTTGTGATTTCTCTCTAGATCCTGAGCAATTTGGGAGATTTCCAGTTTCTCTTCATTGATTTGGCAATCATTTTGGTGGTTGTCTTCACTAGTAAGTATTGTACTAAATTACCATTGCTGGCTTCTGTGAACCACTTTTTGCTTGGTCAGGTTTTCTTTAACATCTAATTGCATGTGGTTTTGAGAAAACACTGTGACATTCAGTGATGATGTTATGACTATTACATCTATTAAGAAACCCAAACCACCACTGTGTACTGAACTAGAGTCATCTGAAATTTGTGAAATGTCCTCATACAAGAAGCAGGTTGTGGGCACGATCTTGGGGAACTAAGTCTTCACAGTACAGGAAGCTGGTTTTGGAATGAAAATAGGAGTTGTTGCAATTTCATCTTGCTCAAATGTTTTGATTCTTTGCATGCTTACTTGGAACTTCTGTCCACAAAATGGTAGACTCAAAGTATTGCCTAGTGAAACATTTGATTCCACATATGAGCCTAGCATTCAGTTCACTGGCTAACTGTAGAATTCCATTTTCAGCTTTAATATAAACCTCTTAATTGAAGCAACGGCAGTCCAAAAGTGAAGAGGCAAGCTGTAAGTCCTTGTACCAGACAAAGGGAATTTGGCCAGACATGACTAATTCCTTCAGTCTCATGGCTGCTACTGTCCCCTGCTACGCTGTGCTGCTGGGGAACCAGCCTGTAGAAGGCACTGTGGCGTTGTTCTAAGACTCTACAATCTTTTCAAGGTGGTTTCACATTTGCAGGTCTGGACTAAATTTTAAAGTGATGTCATGAGCAGGCCATTCTAATGCCACAGAATGTGAACAGGATAACTCTTGAAAACCATAATGATGCAATGTGTCATTTGTTTTTTGTTCTCTTTGCAGTGAGTCTGAACCCTGCTTGGACGGAGCTTGTTGCACGAAGGCCTCCATCAGGTCTTATCTCAGGTCCACTTCTGTGTTCCGTGTTGTCTCAGATCATCATCTGCCTTGCTTTCCAAACCTTGGGGTTCTTTTGGGTCAAACAGCAGCCCTGGTATGAGCCTTGGACAGAAGACTCTGAGTAAGTGTTTCAGTGGCTCTGTGCAGGATATGGTAGTGACTGGAAAGCTGTAGGCAATAATTACTCTCTTCTTTCTTGACCTCCCCTTTGGGGACTTTGAAAATAAAGCTTCTGTGTGGCAGCTTGTTGTTAGTCTGCTGATTTTTTGTGAAAAGCATACTAATATATGGGAGCTACCCAGTGGCTGAAAAGCAAAACTGGGTCAGAGTCAGATGGCTTGGTCTAATGACTCTTCTGCTTTGGGACAGTGGAGGTAGAAATTTGAAATTAATGGTTCATATCTATTTTATCTCTTTCATATTATAAAGCTTTGTTTTCCTGTTAGAGTTACAGTAAATCAAATTAATATTTTTGAAATTGAAGAGGTGTCTTATTTTATTTTTTTAGATTGCAGTATTTTCTTACCTGTCTCTGAAATCTGTCTACAATGATAGTTTTTAAACAGTTTATGTAGAAAATTTATAAACTGGCAGCATAAAAGAACTTGAAGTTCTGAATTCACAAAAATTGCTACCTCCCTGCCACAGTTTTGAGTTATTTCTTACTACCTGTAATATGTTCTCAAGTTTAAGCTTTTTTACTACTGTAGGAATTTGTTCTGTCATTACTTTTGTAAATAAGTGGCCCTATCTGCCTCTTCTCTATAACTCAGTGTTCAATGTTTTTTGTGTTGTAGTGCATGTCATGTGTTGGACGCCAAGAACACCAGCTCTGCACACCCTGGGAATGAGACTATTCATGACGAACATTACATTAAAAATTATGAAAACACAACTTTGTTTTTTATATCCAGCTTTCAGTACCTCATAGTGGCAATTGTCTTTTCTAAAGGAAAGCCCTTTAGACAACCATGCTACAAAAATTGTAAGTCCTTTTCTAGTATATACAGTTCCAAATAAATCTCCCAAGTGACTGTGCACTTGTTGACAATTCTGTTGTGCCACTCCAGAAGCAATAGTGTTGCTAGGAGATCATAGTGCAGTTATCCTCTCATAATCACAGCTAGAAATAAGGAAATATTAAACTGTATGGAGGAATTTGTGTTAATAGTTACTTTATTTGTAGAAGTATATGTGTATACGCATTTTTAACTCCACAAGTGAGCCAGTGAGAAGGAGTCAGGCCTTCTGTCTCTTTATGGCTATCAGCATAACTGGTATTGCCCAAATTTGCCTGCAAGGGGGTTTAGAGGGAGAAGAGAGGTTGTTTCCAGCCTGTAATGAACTCATGATACATGTTAAAATTGTCTAAAACTCTTGATTGTGAGATGGTCCAATTAATTTTTTTTTCTTCTTTTACAGTTTTGTTTGTTTTATCTGTTATAGTTCTTTATGTCTTCATATTTTTCATCATGTTGCATCCTGTTGAACCTATTGACGCCTTTCTAGAGGTGAGAGCAGATCTGTGGGTGTGTCAGCTCCCTGGGGGACCTGATGGGCTGCCTTTGGGGCAAGCCTGACCCCTGCAGAGCTTGAGCTTCACATCACTGGGTGGGGAAGGGAGAATTTATAACTCTGTCTGTTTTGAATGTGTTTACTTCACTTGTGTGTTTCTAAAGTCTTGCAACTCGTTTCCACAGCTTGTGTGTGTGCCACCTGAGTGGCGCCTCAGAATTGTCATCATCGTCATTCTGAATGCAGTTGTGTCCGTGCTGACGGAGGTAAGAAATCCACATGGAAAAAATGCTTCCCTTTTAAATGTTTCTTTTTTCAGGGTGCACGTTTGTCTTTTATTTAGAAGGTCACTCTTCACAGCATGCCAGGATGAGTGGCTGCTGTTTTCTTGTTAAGTGTGTCTTTCTACAAATGTCCCTGTAGGCTAGATTTAAGGTGTCAAAATTTTCTGTGTTAAACGGGTAATTTTAAAACTTTTTTTTATTAAAAAATGGGAGTAGGGAGGAAGTTGAAAGACTTAATAATTCAACTATTTCATATTGAAATACTCTATTTTTATATTCTGTGTTACTTAAGAATAACAACATACTAGAGAACTATCTAAAATCCTTAGGGGAGCCCCTTTCCTTCATTTGTATCATACACATTACTTATTGCTCAGAATAATGCAGGTCTGTGTAATTCAAGTGTCCGATATGATCAAAGTCCAGAAGTAGAGATGTTAATGCAAATCTGCTTTTTCCCTTCCTGAGCTTGTCCGAAGTCAGTCACTCTGAATGTTGACCGCTTCTGCTGTAATTCCAGAGTTAATGCGTGCAGAAACATTCCCTGCCTTTCATCCAGGTGCCTTGTTTTTGTTTCCAAGAATCAAAGTTGGACAGATAAATCTTCCAGAAGTCTGGATTCACAGTCAGTTATTTATTCCTGTGGTTAGTTCTTCTCCCTGTTAACTGACGTGTCATTTCCAACCTGAATATGTTTGGGTTTTGGTTGCAGTAATGAGTCACATTTTTTTCCTGCAAGAAGAAAAAGCCTTCCAACATTATCTAGTGCTTGCACACTACAATTATCTGTTTTTACTGCATAATATTTTCTACAGCTTCTAATCAGTGTTTCCATTACAATGTGAGGGATTGCTATCAATGTAACCAGCATAATATTTGCTTGGATCATATAATTTTGGCTTTCAAAGAGTACTACAGCATTAATATTCTGTCCAATTGACATGTTTTTTCCCTTTTATTCGTGACCTAGTAAAAAATAAGTCAAACAAAGGTTTTATTCAGATACCTGAATCAAAATTATCTAGGCTTTATGTTTAAAATGTTGTTCCAAACAGAATTTGCAAAATATGCTTTTATGTTGCTGCCTATTGGAACATGTTTTTGTGTTTGCACATGACAGGCGACAACTTGTCTTTTCCAAAACATGTCAGTAGATACTAATTTTCTTGGCTTCTGTCTTGTTGTTAACAAGTTTATGCACTATTAAAGCTCCTGTGCCTTTCTTGTGTTGTCCTGTATGTACTCTAACCCTTCTTGTGATGATTTTCTTTTATGCCCTTCAATTCTTTCATTTTTTTGTATTAGTGAATGCTTAATAGGTTTTTCTGGCTTCCTTTTATTTGTGAAAAGTCAAATTTTATGTATATTGCTGTCTTTACCACTGAAACAAAACAGGTATTCTGAAGCTTCAGAATCATGGCTTTCCTTTGCCTTCTGATAAATTTAAAACAAATCTCCTAGGCAGTAATATTTTTTGCTATTCAATTTCAATTTTCAGTTCAGTGATAAAGATTACTGAGAGAAATAAACTTACCATCTGCTTGAAAATTCCTTTGATCTGTAGGTGATCTTACAACTTTTGTAGAATCTGGTGTTGTTTCTGTTCTGGATGTGTAAGGGCTCTAGTAGAAAGTCAGTACAGTGTGCCAACCCATGTATCAGCACGTGGCTCTTGAGGACAAATGGTTCTCCTTTGGTTTAAATACCTGTTCATAAAGTTCCACTTCTGGGCCTTTTAGGTTGTCACATCAGCCTGAAAAAATAGAAGTACTGCTTCTTGACCCTCATTATTTGTGCTGTTATGCTTTGTCTTAGACCAAGTTTCTTTCAGTGTAAGCTGAATGCTTTGCTACGGCAGATGAGTTGTTTCATTGTACAGCAGGTGTCCCAACAGAGCTGTTGTCTAGCAATCCTCAACTCCCAAACCTTGTTCTACAATACAAACTTCACCTTCCACAATTTCAGCCCACTTCTTGAATTGCTTTTGCCCAGTTCCAGCAGTGTTACTCTACGCTCCCTAAAGCTTTGTCATGTGGTCCCAACTCCTTGGGCCCAGTGTGTTGTGTAGAAATCCCAGGCTGTTTCTTTCCTTCACTTCCAGTATAACTCATTGTCTTTCTCCCTTTGTGTGCCTGGCTGGATTTTCTACTCCCTACACTTTTCACTACAGACTTAGTGGGTGCCACATGTCACATTCTGAGTATCTGGGAGAGGCCACTGGTGGCAGCTCCTTCCATCTTTTGACCGGGTACTCTGTATTTCACCTAGAGTTTGTTCTGCTTAGAGCTATCCCTCAGTAACTGCCTCTTTAAGTGTCTCATAATTATGAGATACAAGAGGAATTGGATCTTCTTTAGTCACACTCCCCAGTGTGACACTTTTGTGTCACGCTATCATCATGTGTAGTTTTTTCATGGCTTCTGCAACAGGAATAGTTTCTGACTGGGGCTGTCTCAAACATGTTTTCTGAAATGCTCTGAAAAGCTTTTGCTCTTTCCCATGTGGATGCCAGACTAGGTTCACAAAATGTGCAGATTCTTTCTACCAGATGATAGAAAATATTGCACAACAAAAGCAGATCATAGCAGCTGTTCCACCTCACCCGTGATGCCTGGTATAGACATGCTTAAACCAGACTGGCTTCAAAAATGAACATCTAACCAGCTGAAGATTGTTGGCCGATGCTTTATAAAAGCACTGTCAAGTTCTGGTATATTATAAAATCATAAGCATTATAAAAATCTGTTACAAAAGTCTGACTAATCAGCTCCCCATTTTCAATGGCAGAGGTTAGTCAGATATTAGAAATGGAATCTGTCCAAGGATCAGAGTTGTAGGCTTGAGGCCATGGAAGGTACAGGTTCACACCTGTATTGTCAGATTTTCTCAAAGCTCCTGAGTCTGCCCTTGCAGCTGTATGAGGATAACCAGATGTGCTCAACATACTATTCAAGTTCTGCCCTCTTCTAAAAACCTGGAATTATGCCTAGCAAATTCCTTCATTACTTCTGGTGGCTCAGCTTTACCACCCCACTGCTGCTTTTCTGAGAATGTCACTGGTTTAAAACAGACTATGAAGAAAGCATAGCTCCAAAATGAAATACACTGTAATGTTAAAGATGGTTTATGGGGAAATTGCTCTAAGCACTCGTGTCTTCATGTGGTGCTTTACAGGTTTTTAGAGTATTGAAACACATTAAGAATATGTATTTATGATTTTACCCATATCGATGGATGCAGTTTTGGTCATTGTTGCTGTTGATTTTAGAGAACATATTCTTAAATTTTGTGTGAGCACTTTAAGAATGATAATGTTTGTCACAAAAGTACCAACAAGTAGCATAAACTCTCCGTGTTGCTTGCCACTGAATTAGTTATGCCTAACACACTGTTTCAGGTTTTATTTGTAATGTGCACACTAACAACAAATGATCAATAGTTTCTTTAACTCTTCCCACTCACTGTAATGTCTCACAGAATGTCCTCCTTGATATGATCCTTTGGAAGGTTGTGTTCAATCGAGACAAACAAGGAGAATCTCGCCTCACCATACCCCAGCCGCCTCAGGTTGGAGACGAGTATTTTGCTGTCATCATTTGAGTGCATGTGGATTAATTTGATTTTGTCTCTTATCTATAAGTGTCTGTTGCCTTATCTTTAGCTTAAGTCTGCTTAAATTAGATTTCTGTAGCTAGAATATTAAAAGCACAGGCTTCTGGGTTTATATTTTTTTCTGTATTGACACAGAGTTTAGTGTATGTGCAAGAATTGTGAAACAAGCCTAGAGTATTGCTTTAAGACTTTTCTCACTTTATGTTCAGTTTCCACATTAACAAGTTTTATTTGTGGTGTCACAAGTTAGCATGCTAGGACTGGGAACATCTTGATTTGCGTAGAAGCAATTAAAATAAATTAATTTGGTTTAGAGTTCTAGGTCATTGTCTGAGAGCAGTAATTTTTAGCATGTACAAGTGAAACAAAACAAGATGGCAAATGAAAATACACTATTGCTACTTCAGATGGTTTAGGACACTGAAAGATTTTTCAGGTGACCATGAATTTTGGTCTGGTCTGCTCCTCTGCTGTTAATACATGACGGAAATCTATGTGAATCCAATAAAAACTAGCTTTACTTTAAGCCTGTTGGCTTAATACTTTTGGCTGATTGTACATTTGTGCTTGCTAGAATTTACAGTGGTTTATTTCTCAGCACGAAATTTTATTAAATATATTCACTTCAGATTTTCATTTGTCTTTTTGAGGCTGTTGTAGATCAAATTGTTTTGTGTTCGCTGAAGAATGGAAACTGTGCTCAAGGCTCATGTTTGGTGCAGTTGACCAACTGATAGAAATTTAGAGTATGATGGAAACTATAGAATATATTACCATTAAAATGTCAGCCCTGCAGACCACAGGTGCTTTCTGAGATGTGCGGGATTCAGTCCCTAGAATGAGGAATGGTGTTTCTCCTCCCCAGCTAATTAAACTACATGGATTTAAGACTGGGAGAGGAAACGTAGGAAAGAAGACTTAAGTTTCATAATCTGTGTTTTTTATAATAGCTATTAATACCTGCAGTATTTAGATTTCACATATCAGCAAGTTAAATTCTGCTACTTTTGTCTGACTGGCTGTATTCAGTTTAACAATTTACAATTTAAAAAGTGTTTTAAGATTTTGGGGATTTGCTTTTTCTAGAGCAGGATTTTATTCTCCAATAGTAAAATCATTTATTGTTGCCTGTTGTATCTGTGATTATTGAAATTATTATTAAATGTGCATAAAAACTGTTAGTGGTCTTAGATGCTATGATAATGTGAAATACTTGGTTTTTTCTTAATGTTTTTTGAATGTCATTGCTACCATAGTATAGAAGAAATGATACAACGGAAGAGTTTCTGTACCACAGGTCCAATCCAATGTGATAATGAAATAGTAAATTAAAGACTGAAATAATAGTTTATCCTCTAGTAATTTACTGTATTGTTATTGACATTATTCTTTTTCTGATGGTAATCCAGTTTTCAAATCTGTTCACTTCTGCAGGAGGCTGGGGATCGCTGTGGAGTCTGTTTCCTTTCTTCCCTGTTTGGTTGTAGAGAGAAGACACCAAAAGCCAAGTATATGCACCTAGCTCAGGAACTGCTGGTTGATCCAGAATGGCCACCAAAGCCCAGGACAACAACAGAAGCAAAAGCACCATCCCAAGAAAATGGTTCATATCAAATCATCACTGTAACGTAGCAGTGGATCTTGGTGGCATGTATCTTTAGTAGTATTCAGAAGAATGTAATTTTAAGGCTTTATTTCAAACTGCAGTGTGCTAAATGTCAAATTCTAATGCAGATATTTCCAACTGTTTGTCTCTCTGAATACAAAATTCAGAGCCAGGCGTCTTATGGCTATACATTTTAAAAATGTAGGTTACCTTAAGCAGAACAAAAATGATTGTGTTTCCTTCCACCTTCTTTCAGATTTCATTGTTCCTAAATGAGATGCATTTGAAGGTTTAAACTGCAGGGCAGTTAAAAGAGGTTCACATTATTTGCCTGGAGTATCTTAATAGTTGTTCTAACCTGCTTATCTGGGCATGTGTTCATGTAAACCCTATGATGTGATGGTTTCATGGCTGTACTAGAGGTGCATAATAACCTTGTCATGGTTTTGGGGTTTTTTGTGTTTGTTTTTTTGGTTGGTTGGGGTTATTTTGTTCGTTTAGTTGGTTTTTATTTCACTGATGAAAAGTTTTGTGCCTCAGAACGGTTCTAAAGTTTGTGTGTGTGTACCTCTTAAGTTTGTCCTTATTAGTAAGGAGTGTTTCCAGGTGTAATGTTGGGGTTTGAAGTTCAGTTCTTCAGTCTGCCAGAGCAGGGATTGGGAATGCTGTAGAAGCAGTGTGCTCTGTCCTTCAGAAATAAGCACATTGCTTTCATGAGGGTTCTTGACTTCTTTTCTAGCTAACCACAAGGAAGGGCTTAGGTGGCCTCCAGAGGAGGAGCCATTTGGCTACACTCTAAAGCTTTTGGAGAAAGAAGGATGGAGAATCTAAACACTTCATTCTATGTCATGTTTTAGTACATTTAGCTATGCATTTCTCCATAGACCTTGCTTTTTCCAGCTGAAGGGTTGGATTATCCCTTTGTGGACCATGTCTTATTTGTAAATCTAAAGATAATTTTCCCCTGTACCTTGAAGCAGTAAGGCCAGAGTTACTGCTGCAAGGGATATGGGAGTGGGAGGGAGGTCTGCTGTCACATGCCCACGCTTGAGGTTTGTGCACATTAAGAACACAGGCATTTCAGAGTCTGCCAGTGTCTTAAGCACTCACTACATGTAGCTGTACAAAGCAAAATTAGGAGAAAATTGAACTAAAGTCTGGCTTGCTGCAGGAACTGTAAGGCTTATGCAGATTTTATTTATTTAAAAAAAAAAAGGGGGGAGAAATAAAAGCTTGCATCACCACTAATGCTGCTTAAGCACTAGGGGTAGCCATACATCATTTTGCTGTGAGGCAGTATCAGAACACAAGACCACTAGAAAAATAGGTCTACAAGTAAGTAGAAGCAGACAGCACTTTGACTTGCAAGGCTTAAAACTTCTTTGTTTGTTTGTTGTTTTTTTTTTTAAGCCCCAAATTACTTATCTCCAAACCACTGTCACCTTCATAAATGTTTGGAAAAGTCTTCTTTGGTGTCTTTGGGAAGATGATAAATATTGAGTCTTGATCAGTCTGTTTTTGACTAGAGGCAACTGACTGGTCCAGACACCTCCAAGCTTTGGGAGGGGATCTGGGGTCTGAAGAAGTCATGATTCTCTGGAGATCCTTTAGAGAAGGAAGTTGGGTCCTTTAGAGTAGTTGTGGAATGAGGGCCCCAAACTCACTGGCTGGCTGGGATTGTTTTGAAGTGTGTATATTGTGATGATGGAATTTGAGGTTTTGATGTTAGGGATTTTTTTTCCTTCTTTTTTTTTTTTTTCCTTTTTTTTTTTTCCTGGGTTGTCTTGTTTTGTTTTGTTCTTTTAAATTCCTGTGGAGACAATTCCATTCCAGCCTTGTTTTAATAAGCAGAATTTTTCAGATCAGGCCTAATTCCCTTGTGCTGTTCTGTAAGGCAGTATGGACAGTGTGCCCTGCTGCTCATAGAATGATTAAGGTTGAAAAAGACCTTTAAGATCATCAGTCCAGCCATTAACCATGTTAATGTCAATCATGTTGTGGTTTCTGCAGTGTTGAATATACTGTGCCAACAGGGAATTTAAAAGTGGTGCTAAATGGTTTGGAAGACCTTTTCCTAGAACTTGGTTGTTGAAGTTATTGCTCCTCCTAAATAGTATGCATATGGTGTACTATCTTCCAGTCCAGCTGTCAACACTTTTCCTGATTTCTGTTGTTGTTGTTGTTTGTTTTTGAGGAGTGGAGCAGGGGGAAAGGGGGAAGTGGTTTTCTTAGCATTCATTCAACAGAGCAATGTTCTTACTATCCTGGCTTCGTAAGGTCATAAACATCAAACAACATTGGTAGCTTTTAAGGGGTCTGCAGTTGTGGACTTGGATACATTAATTAGTCATGAACCTGAGTCAGTTGACTCATTTCTGCCGATGTTGATTTTATAAAACCTTTGTAGCATGAAATAACTGATGAAGAATAATTCTTAGCTGCATAAGTAGTATTCAAATCTAAACAAAAATAATATTTTAGTTGAAAAATGTTGTGAAGCTATGCATCTTGGACCTGGGAGCTGTGACTTATCCTTAAACGCATAAGCTTCTGCTTTCCATTTCATTGACCATTTTAGATTTGCTGTTCCATGAGAACTGAAAGAAAATATTTCTGTCCTTCCCTTTTATATGCTTTTGCTTAATACTTTCCCTAAACTGATAATTTCTCTCAGATTGTTTGGTTTCTGAAGCTAGTTTTTCAGTCTTATTCTAGTTTATTAGACTTACCTAGAAGGTGAGGAGGAAACAGCTTATAAGGTGGGCTTGTCTTCAGAGAACATTTTAGGGAGCTCTTACTAAAACAGAAATCACCAAGTGTCTCCACTTAACTGAGTGACTAATGGCTCATGAGCGTAGTAAACTTGAATGTTTTGCAAATGGGAGCTTGTTTCCTCCAGGTCTGTGTTCAGGGTTGGTCCATGTTCCTGAGGTTGCATGCTTGAGCTCTGACGCTTAGTCAAGAATAATAAATCAGCTTTTCTGAGAATCCATCTTGTTATTGCAAGTTCAGCCACAAAATAAGCTTTTGCATTTTCTGCAATTATTGGGATTTATGCCTTCCTGCCTAAGAGCTGAGTTTGACCACCTATAATTTTTCTCATTTTGAGCAGTTTAGTTTTTCTGGTTTTCAGAAATGCAGCAAACTAGATCTGCACTAGTGTATTCAGTTTCTGTTCTGAAGTAAGATGAAATTCATTTTGTAGTGAAAAAAATCTCTTTTAGTGTTCATCTTGGAAATCTAAATTCAGGTGAACAGACCAAGTTAGTGAGCTCCACTAGATACTGGGTAGACGTTTTCTTCCTGCTGTATATTTTGGCCTTATGTTGAGGAGTTTGATTTATTATTAAATTATTTGTGTATGCAGACTTCAATCTGTACGTATTTTATTTTGATGTATTAGGATTTGTAAATATTACTGATTTTTAAATATTATTTATGCACATACTTAAAGGACTGGTCTATCCAGAAAAGCAATTGCTAAATAATAAATGTTACTTTTTAGAAATAAATTACAAGATCATGAAATTGTATATCCCTCAGGGTTATTTTTAAAGTTTTTTTTTCCTTTCCCTTCAGATTCAATTAGCAGTAACTCTAGTTTCATGTGCTATAGAACTAAATCTACTGTAAAAAGAAAATGCTGCAAATAATGCTTGAATAGAAGCGGCTAAAAAAACCCACAGAACTGACTGTCCATGTTCATCGTAACTTTAAATTGGAAACTCTTACTGTTGCACTTTTTAAAAAGTTGTTGGATTTTTAATTCTATTTATTTTTTTCTTTCTTCATGAAGGTTGTGCTGAACAGTCATCCCAAATTGGGTAAATAATCCTGTACTGTATATGGGTTTATGCAGTATAATACTAAGCAGATGTGGAGTCCTTTTTATGCTGCAAATTTTTAATGCTTATGTTGTTCATCACAAAATGAGAGAGCTCAAGTCCTGTAGGATTTCTCCCATGAAATTCTGAATTGTAAACTTAGGGTTTTGTATGTCTAAGGGAAAGCTGTGGGTTTTTGACAATTTTTAGAGTCTTGAATATGTTGATTTTATATACAGTAAAGCTTCAGGTTTTTAAAACTATTTTCAACAAACTGCAGCTTGTTTAATAATTATGTGAACCAGAAACTACTTAGTTTGTCATTAATTCCTCAAGCCTAACACAGATTAAAATGTTCATCATTACAGCGCTCTCTAGAAGCTCAGCTTCCTTTTGTTTTTAAATCTGAAATGATACTACATCTTTGTATTTAAAATATGTATTGCTGCTCTAGAATGGTACCCTGTTGTCAAGAGGCATACATAAATAACTGTACAATAGAATTGTAAATAGACTTGTAAATCATTTTTGTGACTGAAGCTCTTTGAAAATAAAATTAAAATGAACAGATATTTTAACTCTTCTGATTAGTTTCATTAAATTGTTTTAATTATTCTTTATAGAATTAGATCCAAAGCTTGTTGAAGGACACAGACTTACTCCCTCTGATGTTGTTCAGCACCTCTGTTTTTGCAGATGGGGGTGGGAAGGGTGGCTGCTGTGTTCCTGTTCTGCAGGGGGATCACACTGACTGCAGCTTTACCTGTTGGCTTTTGAGCCAACTTTGTACATGTGATAGCAGCTTTCTAAAGGCAGACCTTGTACATGTGATAGCAACTTGTTTCCACCTTCAGTTATTCAGATGTTCCTTCTGTTTGGACAATGGGGGAGGCATGATCTGAGCTGTCACCGTTGTCACAGTCATCTTCAGAAAAATCATCTGGAAATGAAGACTTCTGTGGCTCACTTTCCATTGAAACAGTCATTGGCAGAGCACATAGTTTTAAACTTGAAGACAAGATACTTAAAATACCTTTTTACTTAATACAAAAACTTAATCTTTCAATTTCAAACTTCTATTTTTAAAACTTAGCTTTTTTCTTTCAGAATCTTACAGGTTTTTGGTTTTGTTGGCCTGCCTCTCCAGAAGATTTTGAGGAAAAACAGAAACTAAATATGTCAACCTTGGAATGCTTAGCCAAAGCATTAATTAAAAAAACCCTTCATTCCTTAATGAAACTGCTTTGACTCCAGTCCTGCAAGAAAGTAAAAGTCAGAGCAGTTTTGTGAAGGTACGAGCGTGTGATTGTTTAAAGTGGATGTGTCCACTCCTTCAAAACGTGTGTAGCAGACTGGTGAAATTATCTTAACAAATTTGAAATTTCTGATCACGTCTCACGTTGAAACGTTGATTTCTGACTTCATTGAGATTTGCTTTGGGTTGGCTGAAGCACATACTTCAATACCACTGCCAAAGAAGCTACAAGTGGGTTTTGTGCGGTTGTGTGTGACTTTCAACTTTCTCCTGTTCTGTGAGTGGCTTCAAGCCCTTCTTTTGGAGTTATAGGCAACCTGTGGAAGCTGGTTGCTTGCACAATTGTAGGCGAAAATCTGCTCTGAAACTTCAAATATTGTTTGGCCTTTGGCCTGTCTCAGTAACTGGGCAAATACGGGTGAAAGTGTTATCTAGAGGATGTGTTCTGCTGTTTTACTTCCCATTTAAAGTGCAGTGTCATGGTGAAGCCTGATTGCCTGCTCTGCTCCTAGTAAGTTCCTTTAAAAAGCAGATAAGTTTCTAAGGTACAGCTCAAAATTCCTGTTTCATGCTTGTATGAGTTTAGGAACTTGCAAGACAGTAAAAGAGGTAAGCACCACTAAAAGCAATATATGTGCTCAGTGTTCTATAAACGTTCAAAACTGATTTGAGACTTTTAATATAGTAACAGTATTAATGTGTTGCTTCTGGCATCCTTTTGTAGTTTTGAGAAATATTAAGGGGGGGCCTGACAGGGAAAGAGGCTGTAGACCAGACTGTGGTAAATGACCAGCCAGGTTGGTGCCTTTTCTGGAATGCCAGGTGTCTCATGTGAGGGTTTGAGAGAATTTTAATGCATGGGAATGTATAATTATGATCTTTATTGTGGGTATTACTGTATTCTGTACTGTTAAAATGTTAAAATATTTCTTTAAAAAATACTGTTAGCAGCTCTAGATGTCTGAGACCCATAGGCTTGTCCAGTTCTTGTGCCAACACTTGTAGCCTTCATATCTTGCAAAGAATTTCTACCATTTTGCTATTTGTTTGTCAAAACTAGTGCTTTCTAGCATTTATGAGCATCTAACCATGTCTTCTTGTATACTATCATCTTTTGCTGTAAGACCAGGAAAGCAGACACCATGAACCTACAGTCTAGTGTTAGTCTCTTTCTGATTTTACATAGTGGCCTGTAGTCATACAAGGGACCTTGAAACAGAAATTTCATTGTGTTTCTGGATGGAGGGTTCTGCTTATGGGGATAGTAGAATCAAGGACAGGCTGAGTTACAAATTTATTGAGGTAAAAGCATCACTGGCTTATGAGAGAGGGTTTTGGGGTGGGGGAGATTACTGGGAGGGCACAATTCTCTGAAAGATTCTTGTTTGAAATGTAAAAGGTCTTTGAAAGAGTGAAATCTCGTGCTGTTTTTGGTGATGCATATGTCTCATTCAAAGAGATCTTGCTTTGTGGCACCATATTGCTGGTTGTTGATAGCACTAAGTGCCATGTCCTTCCCCTCCTGAAGAAGAGTTAGAGATTTTACCAGACTTCAGTACTCTGAACCTAAATAAAATTTAATTTTTTTTTTAAAACACTCCCTTTAGCTCTTTTTTTTTTTTTTTTAATGCACTAGCTGGTTTGGATATGCAGCTGCTTTGGGTCGATTGTGGTATGTTCTTGTCAGCAATTCAGATGCCCGAGAAGCTCTGCTGTCCCTCCTGACTTCTCTTCAAGTGATGAGGGTTGTACCCATGTCTGTCTGTGGGGTTGGTATGGGAGAGCTTCATCCTTGCCCCTGGAAAAGAGTGTGGGAATGGAACCTTCCTCTCCCTCCATGTTCCTGGTGCAGAAGACTAACATTGTGTCAGCTATTCCAGTTGTGTCTGTGGAAGTTGTGCAGCTATTCCAGCTGTCCCAGCTGCTACTTACTCTGCTGCTCAGCCAGGTGCTTGACATCCAGGTTTCTGATGAACTTGGACTTGCTGATTTCATTGAGGAAGTATTTCTAGACTGTGGGTTTCTCTTTGACTTGCTCTTTTAAATATTGCCATTTATACCTACAATGATTGCTTTCCTGTTAGTTTGGAAATGTATGCAACTTTCCAACTTTGTGGTGTGTTTCATGCAGATGTACATTTATTGCTACAACTTCCCATCTAATTTCATGCACTTCTTTCCTCTCATTTCACTGTACTTTTAATACCACTGCTGGTAGCTTGGTATTGCATTAAGTTGTTGAAATGAGACTTGGTTATCAGAGTTTCACTGTTGTCCTGTGCCACATGGGGTCTTCTGTGTTATTTCAGGCTGTGTCAAAAATAGCCTGTTCCTTCTTGTGTGTTCCTGGGCTGTTCCAAGAAGCCATCACTTGAAAATGCTGAGACAGGATTTAACTGCACGGTGCTGTTTTGCTTTTCACCACTTAAAGTACAGGACAACCTTTTTACCTCCATTGTCTATTTTTGCAGGCTAAACTTTATTTTTAAACCTCAGATAACTTACAATGGAAAAACACTGTGAGTGCAGGACCTTTTGATAATTTTTGAAAATATTTTTGGCATGTAATTTAGTACAATATACTAAACCTTGTCTAGTGGAAGATGTCCCTGTCAGCTGGAAATAGATGATCCTTAAGGTCCCTTCCAACCCAAACCCTTCTGTGATTTTGTAATGCTTTTCTGTTCAAATAAATACATGTCTTTTGACTACTTAAGTGTTTCATCATGTTTTTTTTATTATAGTTAACTGGTACAAATACAAACAAGGAATACTTGATTTACAAAAGTAAATTTTTCTGTACTTAGTGTAAGCTGAGCACTTTAGAAAGACGGGCAGTCAACAATTAAAGAGATTTTGAAGTTTGCTTTCAAGGCAAGGGAAATTTTGCACACATTTGCAGGTTTATGATATAATCACACATCTTTGTGAGCTGCTAAGTTACCTATGATCAAATCCTGATTCTCTCTTATCTCTTGTAACAGCTGATGTTTCTGGCACTTCAGCAAGGATGTTGGTGTTTCGTTTGTCAGTGATGATCAAGCTTTTCTTCCAGCTGGATGCATCTATTTGTCCTGAGAAGTGTGACTGCTCTTCAAAGAATGCAATTCATTGCTCTGGCCCTCACGTAACAGACCTGGAATTGTTAAATCTGCCTTGCAACATGACAGAAATTCACGTAACAAATGCTAACGTATCGTACTTGCAGGATGTTTTTGCTGGGATGGTGGAACTGCAGCATCTCATCCTATCTTCAAACAACATCGCTCTGGTTTCACCAACAGCTTTTAAAGGCTTGGGAAGGCTAAAAGTCCTCAAACTGCTAGGTAATAAACTGGTTGAAGTTCCCCCAGAAGCATTTGATGACATGGTGCAGCTTCAGCAGTTGATCATGGAAAGTAACAGGCTGAAATCTATTGAGGAAAATCTGTTTGACAAACTGGCTAGTTTGCAGGAGCTTTATTTGAACAAAAACCAACTAACAGCACTTCCCAGTGGCGTGATGAAGAAACTTGCCAAACTCAGAGTACTGAACTTGTCAAGAAATTACTTAGCAGCACTGCCTAGAAATATATTTAGTGCATTAGCCAGGCTTGAGAGGCTAATGCTGTATATTAACAAGTTGTCTTCAATAGAGTCTAGTATGTTTAATAGCCTGAAGGAGCTGCAGGAGCTTTTCCTGCATTCCAATAACATCCATTCCATTGCCCCTGATGCATTTCATTGTCTTCGTAAACTGAGAACCCTGACACTCTCCAGAAACAGTCTTGAGGTTTTGCCTTCTGGGCTTTTTTTGCACTTGCATGATCTGTCTAAACTGACCTTGTACAGGAACCCACTGAAGTCTCTTCCAGAAGTATTGTTTGGAGAGATGAGGCATCTTGGTAGCCTATGGCTGTATCACACTAAGCTCTCAACAATACCAGATTTTGTGTTCAGTAACTTGACAAATTTAGAGCTTCTTGTGCTGAGTTTGAACCCAGAGCTTACAGTTCTTCCTAGGAATGTATTCAGTGGCCTGAATGAACTGCGGGGCCTTTCTCTCCATACAAGTAATATTTCCAGTTTGCCAGAGGGAATCTTCCTGAGCCTTCAGAAACTGCAGAACATTTCCCTCTTTGATACAAGGCTTGAGGTTCTTCCTAGAAACCTCTTTCATAATCTCAAGCACCTCCAGAAAGTTTACCTGAATAGTACTAACCTGCAGTCTCTCCCTGCAGACTTCTTTACTGCTTTACCTGAGCTGGAAGAAGTTGTCCTTGACGACAACCCTTGGAAATGCGATTGCCAAATTCTTGGCTTCCGAGAATGGCTCCAAAAGAGCACAGCAATAGTTAAAAATGTGCCATCTCTAATGTGCCACAGCCCAGTGGAACTGCAGAATATTTCTCTTGTGTCTCTAAGCATCGATGGCCCAGAGTGCCTGTCAACCACAGCCATGACGAATCAGACATTCAGCTCAACTCATTCCCAGACCTTGACATCTCCTGTGATGGAGCACATCACATCATCTGGGGAGACTGCTGTAGCAGAGCTGTCTGACACAGAAATCATCAGCACACCCACACCAATTCCTCCTGCAACTCTAGGTTTTACCTACTCCCATGTTGAAGATGTTGGACAACCCGGGTTGCATTTCTCAGATGTTCCAGTCCAGACTTCTCCCAGCATCATAGCACGAACCAATGGTGTCAGGACAGATTTAACTACTCTTGTCTGGTGGGATGAGTTTCCAGCCCACAGCAGTGCTAAGCCCTATTTTAATACCAGAGTTACATATTGCCAGCTATTCTTGTGCATTCACAGTTTGATTTTAACACTCCAGACTGTAGTCATTGTGCTCAGTCTGTATGTGATGGGTAACACCAGGCAACTCTTGCACTCCAGAAATATTCCTGCTCAGCCTGTTGTTCTAATAAGAATATTAAGAAGATAGAGAACTCTAGCCCGAGAAAGAACTGGAAATGTTGCTTTGGATGCTTTTTGAACATTTGGGCAGTTAATACTCAATTCAGATCTGGATTACAAATCTTCATAGCAAAGACCATAAAGACTTTGTCTTTACAAGATAATGGAAATGAGTTTTATGCACCTTGCAGCATTTGCCAAAAGTGGCTGTAATCACAGTAAACTGCTACAGCACTTGGTGCACAAACCCAGAGGACGAGATGAAAGTATCTGTGGTCACCTTGACACGTGCACTGTGGGTTTCCTGCTTTGGAGTGCAGCCCTGTGCCTGCCAGAGGCTGCTGCCTGTGAGTGCTCACTGCTCAGATGGAGTGTACAATCAAGGAAGGAACTCTTACATAGGAACATGGCTTCAACGGTACTTTAGAGATAGCCCAAAGTACTCCAATGCTACTATGCCCTATACTGCCTGCAATCTTTTGTCTCCTTACTGAGAAAATAAATGGTGTTTTTGGGAGGAGATGCTGGGAAGAACCTTTAAAAAATGGGAATGTGGGCAGAATGGTGTGGTGCAAGGGTCTTAGCTTTTGCTTTCTGTCCTCAGCCCCTTTCTAGGACATGGGATGAGAAAGGGGTACCAATTAAAGCTAACTACAGAGGAAGATGCTGAGCTAGGAAGTATAATCTTGATGTATTTTATTATTTGCTTGGAGGTTTTCTGAAAACTTTGTAAAGTTATTACAACTCCGAGTTTTAAGTAAACACTTTCATCCTTAAATTTTGGCCAGTGGTCTGAGAAAACAAGGTGTTCCTGGCTGCATGATGCGGAGAATCTTCAAACCAGAGTACCAGGCAGACACCCAGGACTGAGGATGCGCTCCACAGGGGTGAATTGGTTTGAGAGCTGGTCTTGGCTGAGCTGAGAGAGAAAAGAATGGTCTCTCCTGGGCTTGGCTAGCAGAACAGCAGCATGCAGCTGAGGGGCAGGGAGCCTGCCTGAACTGAGGGCCACAAAGTGTCACCTCCATTTTGAAGCTGGCTAGGGATGGTACACAACTCCATCAACTTGGACTGTTCAGTGGCATTTTCAGTCTCACTATTTTTTACCTTATTACATTGTGCTATTCCCTGACTTCCAGCCCTTTCAGGTGTTGATGTGCAAAGGCAACTACTAGGCAACAGAGTGGGTTTTGGTCTTTATACTAACATTTTATTAATATTTTGAATTGTATGAATATTTTAGTTCATAAGTAGACTTGTGGCCATCAGACTGCCTGTGCTTTAATAGCTCTTGGATTTAACTATCAGCTTTTATCTACTTTATGTGACTTAGCTTGTTCTTAAAAGCTCTGTTGTGCTTAAAAAGCTCTGGGTGTGGTTCCCTGGCTCCATGGGCCAGAGAGCCTCTACTCCAGGAGTCATTTTGTAACTTTAGTGACTTTCTAACTATTAAGCACTTTCCTTTAAATGCACATGACAGGCTTGAGGTGAAGAAAGCTGGTATTTCCTGCAGGATTATGGTTGGTTCCCTGCTGTGTGTTACTCTAGGCAGTGAGAATGAACTGTGACTGCTTTGTTTTGGGGTGCTCTGCTGTTGGGCCTAAATTCCTCTTCCAGGCTGTGAAAAGAGAGAGAGGGTTTCTGTAGTGTTAAATGATCATTGTCTTGCTGGTGAGGCTTAACAAAATTTAGCAAACCTGGCTAAATGGGAGTAGAGCCATCTCTAAAGAAGCAGAAATGTGAGTTACTGCAAGTGGTGCAAAGCAAACTGTGACTGGATTTATAAACAGATGCTTCAGGATATTCGTTGCAATATATTTGAGAGAAGCACAAAACCAACAGGGAGCTTTCTCAGTGGTGGTTCTGGGTGTATGTAGTGTTTAAGGAGAGACATTTGTTACAAATTTAGGTTCTTGGTTGGGCAGCTGTAATGACCACTTAGTGCTGTGCCAGCTGCAGCGCTGTCGCACGGTGCCACGCAGGCATCTGCTCGCAGCAGGCAGATCAGGATAATCAGGGCTAGTGAGGAAATGATTCTACAAGCCATGCTGGGGATCATTAGCTCAGTGAAGGAAGTGTGCGCCGGGCACTTGATGCAGTGTCTGATTTCTAAGGAAAAGCACCTGTTTGCTCAGGTATGGGTACGACACCTTGCTGTCCGCCCCGAGGGCAGCAGGGCAGCACCAGCAGCCACCCCTCTGAGCCTTCCTCTGGCTGCCCCAGCCCTGCAGTGGAGCCGGCCGGGCCCCTACGCTGCTCCTTGGCTCCTGGTGCCGTGACAGCTCCAGCTCTGGCACGTGGGGGCTCTGGCACAGAGCTGTGTACAGTCAAGTGCTAAGATGAGGATGATTCCTCCTCCCAGGATGATTCCTCTTCACATGCTGTCATCGGGCTTTCCCCACGCCTGAGCCAGACGGGGGAAGTGAAGTCATCAGACAACAAAAGGCTGGAGCAGTGAGTGCCTGGAGTGGTTTACTAACTCTTCCTCTGAGGTGTTCTGTTTTGAGCTGCCTCTGATTCATTGTTTTTGCCCAGCAGAGCTCAGCCCTTGCTGAAAAATTCCCTGGCCTGAGAAATCCAAGGACATCCCTATGTATACCCCACTTCTGTTTTTCCTGGGGAAAGAATAGTCTTCCAGGTCAGCATGATGAAGCTGTGGCAGGCAGGAAGGCAGCAGGCTGGTCCCCAGACCCTCTCTGGGGCAGCCCGGCCTCGCTGCTGCCTCAAAGCACCATTCCCTTGTGTGCAAGGATTTTGTCAGTCCCTGCATCATGCTTGCATCATCTACTGCTCAGCCTTTGTCACCAGGCTGGGTGGGAACACAGGGGGCTGGAAGAAACTGGAGGTACCTAATCCCTGGTCCAGCAGGTCCCAGATACTGGGGAAGGGGTGAATGCAAAGCACACCGGCACACAGTGGCTGAAGGGGTCGGTTGTGCTCTCTTGGCTCCTGATAAGGGTGCAGAGCCATGGTTAACAGCCCTGTGTGTTATCCAGACCTCCAAGTCCAGGACCTGCTTCCAGGACTGCATCCTGGCTGGGAGTGCTTGGGTACCTCACCACTGGGCGAGCTGTACCAGCCCAGTCAGGGAGCTTGTTGCTCCTGTTCTCTCTGTTTAGGAAATCCTGGAGCAGTGGGAGCTCTGACCCACCCTGTGCCAAGCCATGGGAGTATTCATTGTGTTTCCAGCTTGATGTCACTACACATGCCATTCTCCTTTGCTTGTTGGGATTTGAATCCAGAGAGTTCCCAAAGCACAGGATGCTGAGGGGGGAATGAATGGACTGCTGCCACAAACACTGGCAGCTCTGCCTGTTTACAGCCACTGCAGCAAGCACTTCCAAACCACCAGCACACACATCCTTTCGTTGCGTCCCTGGTGTCCTGGTGCTTTCCATCCCACCACCTCTGCCCTCTGAGACCAGGAGCTGCAGGAGGGCCCTTGTCACGGCTTGCAGAGGGCAGCGAGCTTGGGCAGCTGCCTGTGAAATGCAGTTCAGTTCTCCAGTGCCCAGCAGCAAGATCAGAGCTTGCACCTCGGGTTTTCCCTGTCCTGATGGCAAAGAGAAGTAAGGTGATGGCAGATGTGCTTGGAGAAGGCCCCCAGCAGTGGTTCAGGAGTGCCTGTGGCTGCTGGCTGTGAGGCAGGAGCCCTGGGAGCCTCTGCCTGGCACTATAGAGCACTGGCTGTGTCTCCTCCAGGCTTCCAACCAGCATGGCTTGCCTGGGGCTGCTGATTTGGCAGCTCTGATATGGGAGCATTTCCTAGGGATGACAGAAGAGCTGGGAGGAGACGCAGCCCAAGGCACGTACCGGCCGGACAAGGCTGGGCCACACGTGTTTACAGACTCACAGTGAGGGGAAGGCCTGAAGCTCCTGCTTTGTCCCAGCTAGGGAGTGTCAAGCTAAGGCAGTATTATGCCTCCATTTTCATAGCCAAAATCTGGGTTTATACTCACCTGTGGGTGTTCGTGGGTGGATAAGCCCTGGTATAGTCTCTTGGGCCAAGGGGGGTGAGTCCCACTTCACTACAGGGTGGGGGCTTCTGTTCCAGCAGCACCTGGACCCATCCACCCCTGGGCTCAGCCCCTGTGCAATGGCTGCTGTAGGAGTGGCATGCCAGACTTCTAGCTGTGCCTTTGTGTCTCTCTGGATGGAAAAAGCTCAGGGCAGAGAGCCAGTGATGGCTGGCAGCAGCGCTGCAGCCTGCTGTTCACTCTTCTGCTGGCTTCTCCTGGGAAGAAATGAGGCCCCTTGCCCCTTTGTGAGTTGGGAAGAGGTCCCTGGGGCACTTTGTGGTGCCAGAGGTAGCTTTGCAGAGATGAAGCTGCTCCAGGAAACACTCGCAGTATATGAGCCCCATGCCATTGCTCCAGCTGCTCCTTCCCCCCTTTCACAGCGCACATCGGACAAGCTCTTTCCGCTTCGGATTATCTCTGCAGGCGGACTTGGCTGCAGGCCCCACATTCCTTCCAGCCTAGCGCTGCCCTGAGCCTGGGCCAAGCCCTGCGTGCTGCTGCTGTCGCTCGGGCCAGGGTCAAGCCTGGAGGAGATGGTTCTGCTGGTGGGGGGCTCCCCATTGGAGCCTGAGATCCTAAATGCTGTTTTCCTTGAACTCCAGAAGGGTTGTGGTGAGCCTGGTGCTGGTGCTTGGATGGAGCTTAGCCCTCTGGCCATCCCTGCTAACCATCCTCGATGGACCAAAGCTGCTGCTGCTGCTCCTGCCCAGAGCTCCCACTTTGCATAAGCACTTTCCCAGGGAAAGCAGGACATGTCCCCATCCCTTGGGGCAGATGATGGCATCATCCAGCCATGAGCAGTGAGGCAGCCCTGGCCCTGCATTCCTCAAGCAGGGAGGGAATATGTCACTATGGCTGGATCACTGGCCCTACGGAGGAGCTCTCTCATTTGGGCTCCTCACAGGATTAGGGTGGGCCCGTGGTGAGGCAGAAGCTGCTGGGGCTTCTCTAAGGGTGTAGGTGGCCCCAGCACCAGTCCCTGAGGGATTAATGCCCCTTCCTTCACCCCTCAGCTGTGACTTGAGCCCGTGGGTCCTGCTGCAGGGCCAGAGGTGTTCTCGTGTGCTGGAACACGGGCAGGGCTCCCTCTGTGGCCCCCAGCCCAGCCCTCCACCCTCCTCCTCTGCTTCAGCCGTGTCTGGCCTGGTGCCTGGGCCCAGCTGGTCTCTGCGAGCACCGGGGGCCACCGGGGGGTTTCTCATAGCGGGGTGAGCACCTGGCAGCAGTGCAGGGTAACTGGGGGGTGCCCACTCTGCCCTGCAGGGAGTGGCAGGCTGTGGGGAGGTCCCGCCCTGCCCAGGGTGCCAGTTCAGGCAGGAGCTGGAGGTGTGCAGGGAGCAGGGGCTGAGGGGGAGCTGGGCCTGCATGGCGTGGCTGAGCGTGCTCAGCTGCTTGGCAGATGAACAATGTGCTCTCCCAGCCAAGCCCACAAGCTGCTAATTTTAGCGATTACATGAATTTTTCCAAGCAGTCTCGAGTCCCTTGGTGATTCAGAGCCACTCAGCTTTGCTGCATCCGCCACCCTGGCCGTGGGGACGGGCTGGAGGTGTGCCAGCACGGACAGACAGACACGGGACTGTCCTGCTGTCCTGCAGCAAGGCAGGCAGCTCCAGCAATGAGAGACGCTGCTGTTCTGGGGCTCCATTGTCTCCTTGAAGGTGCAGGGATACAACAGTGGTTCCACACCATCCAGGGCTTGGTCAGGGGGCTTCAGCCTCTGGCTGGTGCAGCTGGAAGTGGGAAATGGCAATGCTGAACCTGAGGTTTTCCTGCAGCATGAGACCCACTCCATCCAGCGCCGTATGAGCTCCTGGCTACGTGGAGCAGCCTCTCCCTGCAAAATGCTAATCTCACCCTCAATCACATCCGTTCGCTGTCTCGGGAGCTGCCTCTTCCCTCCAGATGTGTGGGGTGTGTACGTGCTGCTGTCCCAAGCTCTCACACCCTCTGTTTCTCTCCCTTGTAGGTAGCCTGGGGCAAGCTCCCATGCACTCACCTCCGGGAGTGGCTGCAGAAGTGGTGCACGGGCTTGTGCTCAGCCCTGCTTTATTTTTAGCGATGTCTTGAAAATAATAATATTTTCCGGCCAGGAGCCAGAGTCAGTTTCCTGGGGTCTGGGTAGAGGCAGGTCGGTTTTTGTCAGAGCTGTTACCTGGACTGCTCTGAAACTTTGCATCGTGGTAGGGACTCCCCCCCTTGGGGCAGGGTGTTTGAGGTACCCAGCTCAGCATCCCGGTCTGCCCTGGGGCAGCATTGCTTGGAAGAAGGCGAGTCCCACATTCCTCTGCCGAGCTGGGCTCGGGGCAGTGGTTTATCGGAAGTGCTGAGGTTTAGTTTCTGTGTTGCCTCGCTGAAAAGCTGTGAGCTTCTGGATGAGTCAGAGCGGGCAGGAGCCCAGCAGCACGGGCAGCGGGCAGACAGAGCTGTGATAAGGCTGTGATAAGGCTGTGAGAGCCCTGCTCTCTGCCAGGGCTGACCTCCAGCTGCACCGCTGTCACAGAAGTGAGGAGATTGTTTTGGGAAGCGTGGTTCAGGGAAACTGCTGTGTCAATAGGGTGTGAGCTAGAGTACTTGTGGGTGGTGTTTTCAAAAGGCCCATTCTCTGTGCCCAAATGCCTGGGTTTTGCCCCAGAGCAGGCAGGAAGCATGGCCGGGGGCAGTTTCAGCCCCTGCACTCTCTCTCCAGCCGGAGAGGGGTCCGTGGCCATCCAGCATGCTCTATGGCAGATGGCCTCACACACGATGTGACATAGTGGCCTCCAGCTGAGGTCCCACTGCCTACCATATTCCCACGATCCCTGTCCCAGTCCTTTGAGACTGTCTGGGAACTCTGCTCTCCATCCCTGCAGTTTGCTGTTTGTCCTGGTCTGGTTCCCTCTCCGAGCAGGGCAGCTGTCCCTTCCCCTGCCCTGCACGCTGCCGCCCCTCACAGCGCAGTGACACATTTCCTGCCCCTTCCCCACGCTGTTCCCATCCCGAGCAGCTTTTCAGTGCCACCCGGAACCTGAGCTAGGGTTGCTGCAAGCGGCGGAAGCTCGGGTGGGCTGAGACGGGATTAGAGGCAGGCAGGGAGGTTCCAGCTGCCCCGTGCTTAGCATGGGACTGCCGTGGCTCTCCAGGAAGCCCAGGGGGTCACGAACGCTGACTCTCCTTAGCTGTTTCCTCCCGAATATCCGTTCCCGGTAGCTGCTGGACTGGGACTGCCCGGAGGAGGTGGGCGAGGTGGGGAGACCTGGGCTGGGTGATGGGACCCAAGGGCACCCCATTGCACCCGTGTGGGCTGGAGGGGGCAGGGGAGGGGTGGCAGCAGGTGCCCCTGAACAAGTCGATGGATGCTTTCCAAACACCCCTGGGTACCAGGCTCCATCACCTGTGTGTCAGGACTGCTGAGGGGGCAGAGCAGGGGCAGCCACTGGGACACAGCAGTTGTGCTGCTCTAGGGTTGCAGGGATGCCTGCAATGGGGGTTTCTCTGAGCCCAGGTGTTCCTCATGGCTCGTGAGCAATGTTCTGCTCTCTGAAGCAGCCTGACCCGTGGCTGGCACCCACACAGCTGCTAACCCTGGCATGGTGCTCACATCCTGGCAGCACTGGTTGTGGTGCCCACAGGACAGAGACCTCAGTGGGTGCTGGTGGGTTTGTGTCCCCTTGGCATCTGTGGCTGTGGGGGGAATGAGAGCTGTGACCTGGTCAGGATCAGTGTGCCAGGGGTCAGCCTGCACTGGTGGCCCTGGGCTGGGGCACAGGCAGAGGTGCTGACACTCACAGGAGCCACAGACAGGGAAATAAGAGCTGTGCCTGTGCCAAGGAAGTGCTGTGGAGAAGCCCTGGTGTGAACTTGTGCCAGGGAAGGACAGGGTTGTGCCCAGGGGTCTGGCTTTGCCTTGTCTGCTCCCATGGGTCACAGCACCTGGTTGGGTCCCACTGGGGACCAGGGGGGCTCCCAGGGCCAGGCTGCTGCCTGGGCACTGGCTGACATGAGCAGCATGTTCACAGGGCCCTCTGCTTGTCTTCTTACAAGAGCACTGGGGTTCAGGAGGGGGAAACCCAAAACTCTATCCTCGAGATGCTTGCTCTGCTGAGGAAACAGGAGTTGGAAGCAGCTCTGCTCCAGTGCTTTCCCTAACCCCGCCACTGCCCCTGTGCTGATTCATTGATTTGGACGGGTTATATACTGGGAGGGGAAGAATGAACCACACTCTGCTCTCTTGCCAGCACGGAGCTGTGCTCGCTCAGCGCTCGTGGCTGCAGGACACTCGGGTAAGTCTCCTTCTCCTACTGCTCCTGTGAGTGGACACAGGTCCCGGGAACTCCCAGGGTAGCTCCAAGGGCTGGTGGTGGAGTGGTGGGATCTGCACGTTCAGCACCTTTTTATTTGATGGAGATGTTTATCTTGCAAGGATTCTCCGAAAAAATGAGACCACTTAGATGTTGTGGGAGCTGAAAGAGTTACATAGGCAATGTATCCCAGACAGTGATCAATACAGAAGATTAAGGGGGGCAAAGTAATATTTTTGGGGGGCTGATGTTAGGAGCAGTGGGATGCTGAGGGGCTGAGCAGTAGAGAATGTTCAGCCTCTTGGTCTGTAAGTTTTTGTCCCTAGAAGAAAAAGAGAGATAAATTGTTTCCAGCTGCCTTTCCTGAAGGTTGCTCCAGTGCGGGTGCTCTCAGTGCTGCCTTACCAGGGAGTGACATGAGCAGGGCTTTTGATGTACCGAGCTTTAGGGGAAGTTTATAAATGTCTTGCCATAAACAAAGCTGTTCTTGGATGCAGATTGTTTCCATATGGGAAACATGAACTATGCTGGCTTGTGCAGGGTTCCTCCCTCTCTGCCTGAGAGCAAGAGTGTTCCCTGGGGGGAGAGTGGGGAGGAGGGCAGGGGCTGTGCCCTGACGCCCTGGGTGCCAGCTGGGGCACTGTGGCCACACCCCTGTGCTGCCTGAGTCGCCTGTCTGGCTGAGCTGTGCTCAGAGCAGAAGGACTTGCAGGTTTTCTCCTGCCCTGGTGCCACATGAAGCTGTTAATGTGTGGGCTGCTCCATACCAGCCTGGCACAAGGCTGCTGCTTTAATCTAAGGGGGGAGGAAGCTCCCAGGCCAGAGGAGGGAGGAGAGGGTGTTCATGTGCTTGTGGGGTAATGGAGAACTTCGCTGTAAGGTCCTTGCTTCCCTGGACACCATCTCGGGACCAGCCTGCATACATGTGCCCACATCAGACACCCCACTCATGGCAAAAATAGGCCAGACTGAGACCTCCTGCTAGGGATGGGGCAACACAGGGCCACCCTGTACGCAGCCTGTGCTGGGGAGCTGGCAAGGGTCCTGTTCACCTAGGCTCCTGCAGGACTGGAGCTAAAGCATCCGTAGGTATTGCTCTTGGCAACAGGAGCTCAGAGCCAAGAGGGTGTCTGGGGTGCTGGAGCAATTCTGGGACCCTCTGTGAGTGCCACGAGCCAGCTCTGGGGAAGGTCTGGGCTCTTTGTGGTGCCAGGAGGCCAGTGCTGCCGGTAGCAGTTCGCCACACTCTGTAAAACAGGAAACCACACTCCCAGCTGCCAGAGGAGCCAAGAGAGCTGGGACGCCAAGGATGCCACTAATAGCTGTGGTATGGCAGCAGGGCACTGTGGCCCCCAGCTCTGTCTTGCTCTGAGCTCCTGCCTGGGCTCTGCCAAGCCGTGCCTGCCCCCAGCCTTCCTTGCCTGCCCTCCTCTGCCTCGTTGCCATGCTGGGGGCAGGACGGCCACAGCCTCAGTGGCTTTTTCCAGGAGGAAAACAGCACCCATCCCTGGCAGTGGCCTGGAGCTGGGAAATCGCAGGGGCTGAACACCCCTCGTTTGTTTTTTCTGCAGGTCCAATGGATCAGAGAGGCTGGCAGTGGTGGCTGCTGCTGCTCCTGGGCATCCAGCTGGCCAGTAGCCAGTGCCCAGAGCAGTGCAAGTGTGTCCGTAGTGCTCAGGTGGAGTGCTTTGGTGCCAACATCACCACGGTGCCCAGCCCCATCCCTGCCAACGCCATGACCCTGCAGATCATCAACACGCACATCATCGAGCTGGGTGACGCCGCCTTCGGCAACGCCTCCCTGCTGATTGGGCTGCGCGTCGAGAAGAACCTCCTGTCGCGCATCAGCCCCGGCGCCTTCCAGAACCTGCCCGACCTGCGCTACCTCAGCCTGGCCAGCAACAACCTGCAGGAACTCCCTGTGCAGGTCTTTGAGCCTCTGGACAAGCTGGAGTCTCTGCTCCTCTCCAGCAACCAGATCCTCCAGGTCGAGCCTTCCCACTTTGCCCATCTGAGCAACCTCAAGGAGCTGCAGCTGCACGGGAACAACCTGAAGGAGCTGCAGGAGGGGGTGTTTGACCAGCTGACCAGCCTCACCAAGCTCAACCTGGCCAGGAACAACATCGACCGCCTGCCGCCCCGGGCCTTTGAGCGGCTGGCGCGGCTGCAGGTGCTGCGGCTCTACGAGAACCGGCTCCGGCACATCCCGGTGGGCACCTTTGATGGGCTGCCGGAGCTGCAGGAGCTAGGGCTGCACCAGAACCAGCTGGAGAAGCTGTCCCCGGAGCTCTTCGTGCACAACACCAATCTGCAGAAGCTCTACCTGTCCAACAACCTGCTCACCACTCTGCCAAGCGGCGTCTTCCTGCCCCTGCGCGCCCTTGCCAAGATCACCCTGCACGTCAACCGCCTGCGGGACATCTCCCCCAGTGCCTTTGGGCCCATGCCCAACCTGCAGGAGCTCTGGCTTTATGAGAATGAGCTTTCCACCCTCCCCACTGCCGTCTTCAGCAACCTCACCCAGCTGCAGCTGCTGGTTCTCAGCAGGAACCGGCTGCGGTCGGTGGCACCAGGGGCTTTCCAAGGCTTGGGGGAGCTGCTGGAGCTGTCGCTGCACTCCAACGCCCTGCGCCGCCTGGATGCCCGGGCACTGGAGGGGCTGCCCAAGCTGCAGAACATCTCTCTGCACCATAACCAGCTGCAGGCACTGCCACGGGGCCTCTTCGGGGCCACCCCTGGGCTGCAGCACGTGCAGCTGCACTCCAACGCCCTGGAGTACCTGCCTGCCGGCATCTTCTCCCCACTGACTGCTCTGCGAGAGGTGAGGCTGCACAACAACTCCTGGCGCTGTGACAAGGGCATCCTGCCCCTGCAGGGCTGGCTGGAGGACAACCCTCACAAGGTGGGTGAGATACCCCCACAGTGTGCCCAGCCTCCTGCCCTGCAGGGCATCCCCATTGCTGAGCTGCAACAGGACCAGTTCCTCGAGCCCCAGGCCCCCACTGCTGGTCCCCAACCCAGCACCCTGCTCCCTGCTGACACCTCTGAGGCAGCGTTGCCAGAAGATGCCTCGATGGAGCCCCCCCCGGTGCTGCCAGCCTCCCCACAGGGGGAAGAGGAGGAGAAGAAGGAGGAGGAGGAAGAAAGGGGGCAGTGGGGGCTGACACGCCTGCAGACCGGGGTGGTGGTAGCAGTCATCGTGCTGGTGTGTGTGGCCCTGCTGGCTGCTCTGGTGGCACTGGTGGTCTATGGCTGTAGGAAGAAGAGCCATGTCGTGCTCATGAGGATGAAGGCTCCGAATGAAGCCTGAGTGTCTGGCAGACCCTGAAGGCAGAGGTGTTTGTGGGGTCAAAGGACATGACAGTGACTCTGCATCAGCTGTCCTTGCTGACTGGGATGGGACAACATCACCGTGTGCGCTGTGTGTACCCCTGTCCTGCTCTTCTTTGCCCTGCCCCTGCTCTGCAGCAGGGCCTCCCCACTGAGTGACCTCCCATGGCTGCCCACTGTCCCCAGCCCTTCCTGCCTCTGTGCTCATTCCCTGCCTGGGTCCAGCAGCTGAGGTGTGGGATGCAGAGAGGGACCCCTTGAGCCAGGAGCCACAGCCTGGCCATGATGGTGCTTATCCCAAAAAACAGGACTTCCCCATCCTTCATCTTGCATCATTCCCTGCAGTGCTGCTGCCCTCATGCTGCCTGCTGCCTTCATCCCTGCCCAGCCCCTCTTCCTCAGCTTCGGTCCCCACGGTGCCTCCCCTCTGCCCCTGCCTGGGCAGGCAGTGTGAGCCGTCATGCTGGGCCAGGAGCCGAGTGAGCTCCTTTGCCCCAGGAGAGCTGCATGTCCTCTGGTGCTCTGTCACTCACCAGTGCCTGGGCAGGGCTCCCCGCGGGGCTGGGCTGCTGCCAGGCTGGCACACCCTGAGTGTCTCAGCTGCGTCCCAGTTGCCCTCCCTGCCTGCAGGCAGGGCAGGCCAAAGCACAGCCAGCACCCTCCCCTGCTCCCGGCATCTGCCTGCTCCCCTTGTGCACCTGCAGCCAGGAGAGCCACGGGGCAGTGTGCTGGCATTGGGGACGGGCAGGAGCAGCCCCCCCAGCCCTCACTGCACACTGGTGCTGACCCTGCTGCCGTGCCCCTGCCTGCAGCACCCTGCCTCAGCCCCACAGGGTACCAGGGGCTTGCACTGGCCCCACTGCGAGGGTAGTTAGAGGAGTGGGACAGTGGGTGTGAAGTGTCTGCAGGGGCTGGGAGAAGCTCCTGTGCTTGTGCCCCTGGGCTGTTGGAGCATTATGGGGGCTGCTTCTACTGCACCCCATTCCTCGTCCTCATTTCCTTAACACCCTCCACTAGCTAGTGAGCAACCTGGTCCTGCTCTGCTTGACAAAGCTTCTTCATCCTCTTCTCACTCCCTTGAGTGCCCTCCTGTGTGTGCCCCTGCCTGGTGGCAGCCCTTGGCCAGGGGGGAAGCTGGCAGCACAGAGTGGGGGGGTCAGCAATTGCTGGCTGCTCTGCAGTTTGCAAATGGGTGCCACGCCATCCCCCCACAGCACCTGTATCTAGCTGCCTTCTCCAGCTGTAGCATGACCATGGGGGGATTCAGCTCAGCTCCATGTGTGGTGCAGTGCCACCAGGCTGCCTGAGCACTGCTGCTGTGGGACAAGGTGTGTGTTTGGTGTCCACCCTGCAGTGCTGGCTGCTCATAGCACCTCAGTAACCAGTGCTGGCACAAGCAGCTCTACGTTGGTCCACATGATGGGTCACTCCTCTGGGTTGAGTCCTGCATGGTAACAGGAGACACAGGACTGTGTCAAAGGGCTGTTGGGTGCTGATGTGTGACCTTCCCATTAAAGTGCCATTGTCCACTCCAAGTGCCAAGAGCTGTTCATTCACTCCTTTATGGTGCGCGGCGGGGGAACAGCCCAGCAGGGACAGGGGCTGCACTTGACTTCCACTCCTCAGAGATTTTTAGAGTCTTGAGGAAAAGCCTGTATGGGTTAGTGAGGCTAGGAGAGAGTTAGTGGGGCTGACCCTCTGTGTTTGCAGAGCTCTTGCTGGTCCCTGGACTCCAGCCTGGGATGATGGACCAAGGAAGGCTAAGCCATACAACAGCAGTGGGTGAGCTTTTGGGGAGAGATCTCAGCAAGCTTCTCGATGGAGACACTCTCTGCCTCCTGCACAGTCTCCTGCTGGGCTGGTGGGGAGCTTGCTTAGCTCCCTTCAGAGCAGGCTGCCACTGGTTTGTGTCAGCTGTGTTTTTCCATGTGTCACCGTCTGAGAGACCAGATGAGACTCATCTCCATGAGACTGAGCACAGTAACGCATCCCTCCTCCTGCCCCTGGGGTGCCTCCATGGCTGCTGCCAGCCCAGCTTGTTCCAACACAGGCCCTTGCAATGCATCTCTTATGATAGTGTGTGCTGCTCCTCAAGGCAGGTTGAAACTCCTGGGGAGTTCAGCTGATCCATGGGCCCCTTGCCATCCCACTGCTGGCTGGGAGCAAAACCCATGTTGACCCCCATGATGGTCCCACAGTGGTCCCCTCCCTGTAGAATCATAAAGTTGGAAAAGACCTCTAACATCATGTTCAACCTTCATCTGCCTTGCTAAGCTGCGCCTGGTCTCTTCTCTCATGGCTGAGGTATTTTGAGCACCATTTCCCAGTGAGATTTAATAAAGTCCTGGGGCTCTCTTAGGGGGCTTCTGGAAGCAAGCATGCTGACTGTGGTGTGGGACTGGAGCCACCCGTGACAGCAGAGCCCTGCCACCATTCCTGCACCAGTGGATGTCCGGGGCCAGGACCCCACTTCCTTGCCAGGATGCTCACAGGCAGCTGCCTCTGGCCTCACCTCCAGTCCCTCTGGGGCTGGGTTATTTTTCAAAGTGCTCCAAGGACACGGGTTGTTGTTGCCGATAAGCAGCGAGGGGCAGCTCCGCCCCAGCAGGAACAGCTCGTCCCTGGCTTCCCATCCGCCCCAGAAAACACTGTCCCATCTCGGCAAGCAGCATCCCTGCAAATCTGCCGCAGGTTTGGCAACCATCCCTGTGATGCCACACTTGGTAAGTGGTGCCTGCACTGCTCGGGTAGTCTGGGGGCCTGGGATGGGTGGGAGCTGCTGTTGGCTCTGGTGAACACAAGCGAGATGGAGGAGAGGAAATGCCAAGCCCAGCGCTGCTCTCAAGTGCCAGTGTAAGTCCAGGAGAGCTCCACTGCCAGGGTGTCTGTAGGTGGGCATTGCTGTGGGGTGGGCAATATCCCCCATCACGAGGCAGCACTGGCATGTATCCCAGCTAGGGAGGGACTGGCAGAGGTCTGGAGGCTTCTGTGGGCTGGGAATAGGCATTTGGTTGCATATCCCTTCAGCAGTTTTGATGCTGTTCTGATTCCTTGTGGAAAAAGAAGTACCCGACAGACAATTAGAAATACAAGTGGTGGAACCCAGTCCTATTGTCACTGAGCTCAGAGCAACCCTGCAGGGCTGTCCCCATCACCCAGTGTGTGCAGCACAGCCCTGTGTTCCACATAATCTTCTACCTCAGAGCCTGTGGAGACATCTGGTGAGGGTACAGGTTCCCCCCAAGACTTCCATGGGCCCACACAGGTCCCAGCTCAGCTGCTGCTCTGCAGGATGTGGCTGCTCATACTCCTTGGCAAGGGTGGCACCACCCCGGTTGTCACAGGACAGGCTGGGGCAAAGAGTAAAAACCCTGGGGAGACATCTGGGAGGGAAGTGCTCCCTGTTCCTGCAAGGGGAGTGCTAGGGAGGTGCTGGCAGCTGGGGCTGGAGGGATGCCCCATGGCCAGGGCAGCTGCCTGTGCTGGTGGTTGATCCTGCTGCATTTCTGGCTGCAGAAGCCCTTTCTCCAGCGATGCCTGCCTGTGAGTGCAGATTTCTGCCTTGTCAGGGCATGGGGTGAAGCTTGGTTCCTTCTCCAGTGCAGGCTGGTGATCTCCGTGCTGCTGGGCCTGGAGTCCCTCCTGGTGGGGGCACTGTCCCCATCCTGCCCCCCTACCTGCCAGTGCTATGACACCTCCAAAGTCTTCTGCTCAAATGAAAGGATACAGGAGATCCCGGAGGGCCTGCCAGGAAGTGCCACTCACCTCTTCTTTGTGGAGACAGGCCTGAGCAGCATCCACAGCGGGGACTTGGGCTCCAGCACCACACTCACCAAGCTGGTCTTCATCAACAACAAAATCCAGGAGCTGGAGGCTGGTGCCTTTCAGGGGCTGCCCAGCCTCACTGAGCTGGAGGTGTCAGGCAACCCCTTGCCAGCTGTCAGCCTTGGGATGCTGGCAGGGTTGAGCAGACTCAGCAAGCTCTCCCTCCGTGCCAACACCATCCGCACCCTGCAGCCGGGGCTCTTCACGGCCTCATGCCACCTGCAGGACCTGTGCTTGTCAAGGAACAGGATCGAGGCACTGCCCCCCGGCATCTTCCGTCCGCTCCGGCGGCTCCAGGCCCTGGACCTCTCACAGAATGTCCTGGCTGAGTTGCCGGATGGGCTGCTGGCCCCACTTGTCGCTCTTCGTGTCCTCAAGCTCAGTGACAACCTGCTGGCACGGGTGCCTACCGGTGCTTTCAGGGCACTTGGCCAGTTAACTGAGCTCCACCTGGATGGCAACCAGCTGGAGGAGCTGCCATCCAGCATCTTCTCTGGGCTGGGGAGGCTGCGGCGGCTGCAGCTGCAGCACAATGCCCTGGTCAGCCTGGCCCCTGACATCTTCACAGGTCTGTTCAACCTCACTGTCCTCAGCCTGGAGGGCAACAACCTGGCCACCCTGCCTGCCATCCTCTTCACTGGCACCCCTGGCCTCCTCCACCTCTCGCTGGCTCGCAACCAGCTAGAGACACTGCCCCAGGAGCTCTTTGCTAACCTGTCAGTGCTGGAAACCCTGGTGCTCTCACACAATGCCATGGGTCACCTGCCTATTGGGGTTTTCCAGGGGCTGGCAGGGCTGACAGAGCTACAGCTGAGCCACAACAACCTCTCCAGCCTGCCGGTGGGGCTGCTGGCTGGGCTGCCCCTCCTCACCGCCCTGCTGCTGGACCACAACCGCCTGGCCCGCCTGCCCCCGGGGCTCTTCGATGCCAACGAGGAACTGGCGCGTGTGGGGCTGTCTGACAACCCCTGGCTCTGTGACTGCCGCCTCTCCTACCTCCTGCGCTGGCTCCAGAGCTTTGCTGAGCCCCTCATCCACGGCCAAGCCTTCTGCACCAGTCCAGCTGCTCTCGAGGGCCAGTCCCTACTGGAGGTGCCCCGCGGGCAGCTGGAGTGCCCAGGAGCACACGGTGTGCCCCCAGAGGAAGGCTGGGATGCAGATGCTCCGGGGCAGTGCACCTACAGCAACTCCGAGCGCACAGTAAGCGTGACCTGCAATGCCACAGCCTGCCAGCAGCTCAGCCTCCGCCTCCCTCCCCCCGGGCAGGAGCAGGGGCCAGCGTACCGGGCTGCCTGGGTGCTGCGCTCCCGCTGCGGCACGCTGCAGGTCAGTGTCCTTGTCACAGCACAGAGCGGGAACGAGACCACATCGCCAGGTGTCCCCACGGTGCCCTAGAGCTCGGGCAGGCGTTTGCTTCTGCACTGGCAACCTCTGAAGCAGCCTGGGAAACAAACAGCTCTCCGTCTCGCTCCGCTACCGCTGCCGTGGTCACCAGCTGTCACCGAGCTCTCGGCAACAGCTGGCCTGGTGGTATTTATCCTCTCAGCTATGTGTTTCGTGTGTATTTCAAATATAATTAAAATGTATCTATTATTTCTGTGCTACCAGTTCCCATGGCAGAGAGAGGAATCATTCTGTTCCCCCATCACTGTCTGTGTGTCTGGGAGGGGCAGTGAAGGTCGATGTGCTACATTGAGATTTTGTCAGGAGCTGTGCATGGTGTGGCATAGGTGCAGGTGCCTGGTGGTGAGTAGGTGCCACTCTGGCATGCTCACGATGTGCTCATGTCTGCCTGGTGCAGCCACCTTCCCTTAGCACCGCAGAGGGAAGAGAGGCCCAGCTGCAGCCTGGCAAAACCCTCGGGACACGGATTTGTGTTGTCCAGGGGAGGTGTGGGTGAGTGCTGTTGATTGCCCAGCAAGGGCCATGAGCTGCCTTGCTGCAGGGTGAGCTCCAGCCCAGCACCAGCAGGTCCCCTCCTACCCTGTCAGGGCTTGGTCTGCAGCCCTGCAGCCTGAAAATGGAGTGTGGCAAGTTTCAAATAATCAAGAGGAAGAACTTTACTGTGAGGGTGAGTGGAACAGGTTGCCCAGCGAGGCTGTAAAGTCTCCTTCTCTAAATATACTCAAAAGCCATCTGTACAGGGCCATGGGTACCTGAGGAACCCTACTTCAGTGGGGAGGTTGGACTGGATGACTTCCACTGGTCCCTTCCGACCTCACCCATCCTGGATTCTGATTCTGTGACCTGTGGAGACGACGCACAAAGTCCCAGCAGCGCTGCCCACAGGGGGTGACAGGTAAGGTGTGTGCTGCCCTGGAAGGGCGACTGTGGGTGCACACACGGGGGTGTCAGCGCACATGGGTCTGTGCACTGTGTCTGTCCATGCGGGAGTGTCCCTGTGTTTATCTGTGTCCCTGTGTCTGTCCGTGGCCATGTCTGTGAGTGTCCCTGTGTCTGTCCGTGCCCATGGGTGTCCCTGAGTGTCCCCGTGTCTGTCCGTGCCCGTGGGTGTCTGTGAGTGTCCCCGTGTCTGTCCGTGCCCGTGGGTGTCTGTGAGTGTCCCCGTGCCTGTCCGTGCCCGTGGGTGTCTGTGAGTGTCCCCGTGTCTGTCCGTGCCCGTGCGTGCTGGTTCGGCGGTGCTGCGGCACCATCTCGTGGCCATCGGGACCGGGCTCCGCGGGCCCGGCAGAGCCGGGGGAGCACCCAGGGGGGACATGGATGCTCACGGCGTTGATGTTGGGAAGGGGTAAGGCTGTTGAAAATGTGCAGTAGTTTGTTTTTAAATTTGCCAGGAAAAGTGCAATGAAACCAGGCAAACAGAAGATGAGCTTTTATAGGAGCAGGTGAAAAATGGAAGATGTTTAAATGCAATCAGTGCAATTACCCATTGGGAAGTGATGGATATCCTGTCAGTTTGTCTTTGTCTCAAAATGAGCATCCCACAAGATGCCCTGCACCAGCCAGGAGCTCTGGGTGTCACCGTGGGAGGGTCTTTGTCTTGCACTGGGGTGCAGCACACAACACTAGGGCCAGCAAGATGTGGGGCTGAGCACAGAGTCAGGGTATTGTTGTATCTGTCCAGCCACAGTTGTTTCACTGTTTATAAGCATTACAAATGGCTTCAGAACTGCACTTTTAGCTACATGAGGCAAATCCTGAGGAATGAAACAGCTGTCTGTTGTGTCGATGGGGGTGGTGTTTGTGAAACTGGTGAGTTACCCTGGTGGAGATATGGGACCACAGAGACCATTGCCTGCAAACAGGCTGGCCTGGAGATCTTTAGGTTTCCCTGGATGTGACGAGTCAAGTGGTGCCAGCAGATAAGGCCTGGGGAGTACGTGACTGCGTCCCCTCCGAGGGGTTTCTGCCGTGGCCTCCTGCTGCGGGGGCACAGCTCCTCTGCCGGCTCCCCGGCCGTCCCTTATCTCCCCACACAGACCTGTGTCCTGACCTCACGTGAAACCGAACCCTGTGCCTGGCACGTGGATAAAGAGCTGGCCAGGTGATGAGACCCCCATCCAGTGTCCTCACTCCTCACATGGCAATGCTCGATCCGGTGGCTGAACTCGTTTGCAAGTGCTCAGCCAAGTAAGTGATGAAAAATGCTTTTATTTCCTCTCTAAAATGTGCTGGGAGGGGTGGTGTGGAAGGCTGTTGGTTGTTTCCTCGCAGCAAGGAGCAGGGGAGGCTTCAGTGCCATGAGCTGGGACCATCCCTCCATGACTCTGCCTGGCTGGAGTGGGGGACAAGCAAGGGACCACAGTGAGGGTTTTAAAAGGGCTTTGTGGTTCAAATCTGTCTATTTTCATCCACACACACTCAGATGTGTCCACATTTCACCCACTGCACTGCCCCTGCAGCAGAAGGGAAGCAGGCACTGCTACAGCCACAGCCCCAGCTCTTCCACCTGAGTCTCCCTGGGGAGAGGATGGGCAGGGATCAGCAGTGGCTTCTGCCCTGGGATCCCCGGGGAGCAGCCTGCACAACTGATGTCACCTCCCATCCATTTCCCTTCAAAGCCAGTGGCTTTCAGTCTCCCGTGTTTGCTGATGTCTCAACATTTTTAAAAAACCTTTTCATAGAAGATTTACCCTCCCAGAATAACTTTTTTTGCATGGTCAGCTTTGATGGACACCCAAGAAGGAACCCATACCTCTTTCCCCTGCTCCCACCCAGGGCTGTGAATCAAAAGTTGGAAATGTGGTCCCAGTGAGGTGCTTATGGCAGTTAAACCCCAGTTAATGTGATAGCTAAGTGTTTCCAAATGTTACCCTGGAAACAGTGGGCTCTACTAGTAGGTGTGCATCAGTGATTTCACTTCCTACCTGCGAGGTCAGAGCCCCAAATGTTAGGTTTTAAAGAGTTCATCTGTGGACATTCCAAGGTTTTAATGAGCCTTGCTCTAAAGCTTGGTTGCTGTTCATAGGTTAAATATTTCTGTCTGATAGAGCTGCATAACCAAGGCCAAAATACATTGCAATCAGTACAAATCCTGAAAAAGAGATGCTTAGAAGCCATGTTTTAAATCATCCCGCTGAACTGAGAGAAGCAGCAATGAAATAGCAAATCTACCCAGCACAGTGTGGAAATTCTGAGCACACAAGGTCCTCTGGTCTTGGCTGGCTCCTGGGAGCCCTGCTGATCCCTCATTAGCAAGTGCAGGGCTGATTGCTTCTGTTGTTGCTTGAATGGGCTGTTGCCGTGCTGACTAACTGGACCCACTGGGGCAGCACTAATGGGCAGCAGCACTTTGCCTTCTTCACCCAGGCAGACAGGGCCCACAGTTCAAACATGTGAGCAGGAGGGCCAGAGGACACACTGTCCAGCCCTTGTCCCTCCTGGAGCACCTCCCGGTGCAAGCCATGAGCTGGCTTGCTTTCCCTCTCCACCCCTTGGTACCAACAGCAGTGAACTCGTGTAAATGCAGCGTATGCTTGCTTGTCCAGTCTCTCTTTCTCATTAAATGAGTCATGGAATGTGAATAGAAGAGTCCTGAGAGCTGAACAACAGTGTGATACCACAGTTCATGAGCTGTAGACAGAGATTTCTTGTTCTTCATAACTGATTTTTGAAACCTTTTTTTAGGACAATGTACCAGCATTTCCTTTTCCTTTTCCTTCTCTCCTTCACTCCCCATAAATGCCAAGATCAAATCCTGGGTGAAGATCCATATGAAACGCCCAAAGACTACCAGGCAGTCTACAGAGGGACAAAAAATGATGTGAAAGAGATCCCAAAGGTTGCAAAGTCCTTTGTTTCTGAGATGATCTTTGTGCAAACCAGCATCACTGCTATAAGGAAAGGTGCCTTCAGGTACATGCCCAACCTGATAAAGATTTTGTTCATTGGCAACAAGATCAAGACTGTTGAACCTGGAGCCTTTGATAATTTGGACAAGCTGAAGGACTTGGACATCTCTGGTGCCTCATTAGAAGAACTATCTGTGGGCACTTTCCAAAACCTCCCAAGTTTACAGAGGCTGGAGCTGAGAGACAGCCAGATCAGATCCATCCCCAAAGGCCTGTTTGATGGGCTGGAAAGCCTGGGAGAGCTCTCCCTGCACATCAATGCAATCCCTTCTCTTCCAGAGGGCATTTTTGATTCTCTTGTCAATCTAACTTTTTTAGACCTGTCCAGAAACAGGATCACAACTCTTCCTGTGAATGCCTTTAGCAAACTCACACAGCTGCAAGTCCTTCGGCTGTATGAGAATGAGTTGCAGGACCTCCCAGAGGGACTGCTAGACAGTCAGCTGGAGCTGCTGGAGCTCAGTCTCCAGAGCAACAGGCTCAGGGCACTGCCACCCATGCTTCTGAGGAGCCTGCCTCACCTGGAGAAACTCCTCTTGGACAACAACCTCATCAGGGTTCTCCCACCTCACGGCTTTTTTGGTTTAAACAAGCTGAAGCTGCTGACTCTCGGTTCAAACCATATTATGGAGCTCCCCTGCTGCCTTTTTGACACCATGCCACACTTGCGGGAGCTGGATCTGGGCAGGAACAGTTTGGCCACACTTCCAGATGGCATCTTTGTCAACCTCACATCCCTTGGCAAACTCATCTTGTCCCACAACCAGCTATCAGCCCTGCCAAGAGGAGTCTTCACTGGGCTCAGTAAGCTCTTGGACCTCCAGCTGGACACAAATCAGCTCTCTGCTCTGGATGAAGGGGTCTTTGCTTCTCTCCCAAATCTGAAAACCCTCAACCTTCGAAAGAACCAGCTGGAGAGTGTTCCCCAAGGGCTCCTAGACCCCCTGAAGAAGCTCAGCTCAGTGTATCTGAGTGGTAATCCATGGAGATGTGACTGCAACCTCTGCTACCTGCACCGCTGGATCCTGGGCAACAGTGAGAAGGTCAAATTGTCCGGCCAAGTCTCCTGCAAGAGCCCACCCCACCTGGCAGGGCAAGCAGTAACATCACTGAGGGATGAACACCTGATTTGCCCAAGGACTCTGCCATTTAACTCCACACCATCACAAAGGATCACAATGCTGCTGTCACGTGGAGCCGTGTCCACAGCAGCACCAACCATGCTGTCCTTGGCAGCCTTTCCCCTCAGGACACTGCCACCCACTCTTTTACCTGTGGTCACCTCTGCCGTGTTGCCAACCATGCCAACGCAGGCTGCCTTCACCACTCTGTCACCAACCAAGCCAACCAAGGCCTTTGTCACCACCCCACCACCAGCTGTGCTGCAGGCCTTCAGTGCTAGCCCAACAGCCAATAAGCCCAGGACCTCCATCACCACCACATCACCAACTGTGCTGCCAGAGACCTCCATCACCACCCCATCAACAACCAGTGTGCCCAAGTCCTTCATCACCACACCATCACCAACTGTACTACCAAAAGCCTTCATCAGCACCTCATCACCAGCTGTGCTGCCAAAGGCCTCCACTGCCACACCATCATCATCAACTGAGAAGCCCAAGGCTTCCATCACCACCCCATCATCAGCTGTTTCAACTTCAGCCATCGTAAGGCTGCAGTCTCCTGGGGCCACTCACTCAGAACCTGTGCCACCCACTCTAGCTTCTGCCACCACACTGGTGACAACAAGCTCACTGGCAGCCACCACCAGACAAGAGCCTCCTGCTCTTTCAGTGCCCAGGGAGAGGCCAGCCACCATCCCACAGGGAACACCCATAACCCCCCTTGTCTCAGCTTCCTCCATGGCACTCTGGCCTTTCCCCAGGACTGCTGCTCTGGGCACAGTCCTGTTGGCCTCACATTCACCATCACACCATGCTCCTGCCCCAGACAGGGAATGGGGCCATTCCACCACGTGTGACTTGTCCACAGCTGGTGCACAGCCCACCCCCACTGCCCCCAACACGCCCCCCCCGGCAGGCACCATCCTGCTCCCAACGCCTCCCATCCCCACCCCATTAGACAGCCCCAGTCCAGCCTCCCCACCCCTGGCCCCCAGCGGTCATCGTGCCTGGGGCTTGCCCCTCTGGACCAGCCCATGGCACTGCCAGGTGTCCCTGGCCTTGGGGCTGGCGGTGCTGGCACTGCAGGCAGCCTGCACACTGCTGGGGGTGGTGGTTGCCCTCCTTCTTCACTGGGACACCCGCCACCACTCCGTGCCTCCTGTCAGGCTGCTGAGCCTTCAGGCCCTAGCTGCTCCGGGAACCCCTGAGCCAGCCCTGGCACCACCTTGAGCTTTGCTGCCCCTGTGTGACCTGCACTGTGCCACTTGTCCTCCTTTGGGGTCTGCAGCCGTGCTGGCCGCAGGGTGCGCTGTCCCTGGGATGGGGGTCCCGGCACCCAGGCCGATCCCAGTGTAGGGGTCCCAGCAGCCAGGCTGTTTTGGGATGCTTTCCGGCTGACTCTGGCGATGCTGGGAGCCTGCAGGCCTATCCGCGGTGTCCCTGCCTGACGGCCCTTCTGCCAAGGGACACTAGATGGCATCCCGACACAGGCAGTGGCTGCCACCGCCTGAGCGCGGCCACCGAAACGCCGGAGCCTCTGCACCCGCCGGCCGGGACCCCGCCGCACCGCGGACACGGCCGCTCTGTGCTCCTAGGCTCAGGAGCCCCTACCCGAATCTCCTCCCATCCCTGGAAGGTGCAGTCCTTGAGGAAAGATATCACAAGGCTTCCTGCCCCGAACCATGTCTTCTTCCCTGTGCCACGTTACGGGATGTGAGTGTCTGTACCACCATCATACACAGACCTCTTCCCCTCTCCCTTTCCTCCTCCCTGATATTAAAGCCTCCCCTGCATGTCTGATGGGCTGGTGAGAAGACTCTTTTCGTCCTGGGGTTTTTCTTGCCGTGATCTGCTGTGGGGGATTCCTGTTGCTTGCTGGAGTGTGGGGTCCGCAGTCAGTGCTGGCCATCAGGGACTGGGGTGGGACCAGGGCTGACCCTCTGCAGGCAGTAGCACTGTGAGACAATAGACAAGCTTTTCTTCTCACTCTCAAATCTCATGTCCGCCAAAACTTCTTTGTGGTGCCGCCTGCCCAGCCCCTCTGGAAGAGCGGTGTTTCAGCATGGCCAGCCATGTGCTCCTTTACCATAACCTCACCTGAAGCTGAGCCCTGGCTGCAGGATGGGAAATGGTCTCTTGGGAAACTTGGGAGCAAGGGTTGATGTGAGCCTTCACCTTTGCACTGGACTCCTGCCAGGCCCAGGGAAGTGCCAAACTTAAACAAAAGTGGCTGTTCCTCTGCGGTTTCTTCCATCACAGAAAGTGTTGAAACCTTCCCTGGGAAGCTTTATTCCAGGAGAATTTGAGCTGATGAACACCAGGGTTGTTCCCTTGATTCGGGTCTCTGGGTACCCTTTTTTTTTGATCTAGGTTCAGTGTTGATTTTGCCCTGTGCAAGGTAAGCTGCTCCTAAATTTGGTCACACTTTCTACAGGGTTGCAGGTGTCTGCCTTCAACTCCTTGACATTGCTGCTGATGCCTGCTTCACCTTATCCTGCCTTTGGGTGGCCTTCCCCAGTTGTGTGGCATAGGGGCTTCCTGGCTTGGAGGTGTCCCAGGGAAAGAGTCCCTGAAAAGCAATAGTCTGGACATGTGTTTCACAAGGAAAAGTGGGAAAGCAACCTGGCCAGTGAGCCCTGACCAGCCCAGTTCCCCTGCCTGGTGCATGACCAGGGGAGGGGGAAAGGGGCTTTGTGCTAGAGTGCATGCCTGCAACTATGCATTAGGGACCTGGATACACATCCTTGCTAAGAACCTGTGCAGTGTTACAGGCCCTTCAGTTACTCCTTGAAGTCCTGCTGACGGCTGTGAAATACGGGAGGCAAGCATGGGGCAGCACATCTGGGCGGGATGGAGCGAGCGGCTCCGGGGCCAGGGCTGGCACAGCAGGTAATGAGATACAGATGAGGGGGGGGGAGTGTTTTTTCTGGCAATCCAGATGGACTCGGCTTAATACTTGATTTAGAGGGTTTGAAAGCGGGGCCTGGCTGCTGGGGAACAGACCCCGAGCACTTCCCGAGGTGATGAGGGGGGGTCTCTGCTGGCTTTTCAGATATTTAATGGCCCAGCGCAGTCTAAACAGGGAAGTACTTCGGGGTGAGATTAGCACAACATAATCACATCTTAAAAGGTCTTCAGAGACACAAGGCACGTCCGCTCTCATATTAATTACTGGTTATTAATAAAGCTGGGGTCAGGCACGAGGTGTTTGCTCCGGAGCGTGCTGGTTCCCCCTTTGCAGGGTGGTGCTGTATCCGAAAGCAGCACAAAGCCCCGCAGCCTCCACCTGTGCCCATCCGGCTCTGGAAGCCAAATGGCCAACATTCCTGCAGCTGCTTTTAAAACTAATTTGCCCCATAATACCCCGAAAGGGCCACGTCTTTCTAAGTGCCCAGAACACCTCTAAGTGCTTCAGAGTGCTGTAAAATAATAACAGCCAAGGGTGTTCTCAGCACGGGAATTTCCTGCTATGATCGATTTGTAATTTGCAATGAAAATACAGCGTGCGTGTTCCCGGGGCCAAGCTGGTGCAGCTGGTTCACAGGCAAGAGTTGGCTCCCTCCACCACTTCAGGGCCGATCCTTGGAGGGTTACAGCTGGGCTGGGCTGGGAGGAATTAGCAGCTGTTCCTATTTGCCCTTGTTGGCTCCAGTGTACTCCAGGAGGGAAGGAGCTGAGAGGGATGCAGGGTGTGCTGGGGACGATGTGCCTGAGCAGCCTGTGGGGCAGCACCCTGGGGTTTCCTGCTTGCTGTGCAAGAGCAGCAGCCAGAGTGCACATGGAAATGGGGCAGAGCATGGGGATCTGCATCAGGGAGGTCAGTGTTTGCTGCTTCAGGGCTGCAGCTCACTGCAGTGAAGCCTGGGGCAGTGCTGTGGAGTGCACAGTCCCCAGCACACCCTCTCCACTCAGCTGTGGGCAGCCCAGGCATCCCTTTGCAGCACGCCACTGCACTGGGCAGTGGTTGGTGGTTTTTAATCTGTGAATGTCTCTGGTTTCTCTGAACTCAGGTAAGATTCACCACTCCATGTGGTGAGGAGTGCACAGGATTGCCCATGCACTGAACGAGACATCATCTCACTTTGCTCTTCCTCTGCTTGCTGCTCCTTGCACAGGATGCTCCTGGTTCTTGCTTTGGAAAAAATAAGTTGAGCATCCCCATGTGGCATCTCCAGGCTGCTTGTGACACTCTGCACCTCTTCCCAATTGCTATGACTGACTGAGGTCCTCACAGCCTCAGGTGAGCAACTGTTAGAAGCAGAGACAGGACACCATACATGTGTGTCCTTGAGTGGTGCTGGGACCAGGGGTCCCCAGCATGGCCTGGGAGTCCTGCACTGCTGCTGGCTCTCTTCTGCCCTGTGCAGGTGAGAAGTGGTTCCCACAGCACTGTCACTTGTGCTGCAGCACTGACCTGTAACCCTCTGCATGTCAGCCCTGCTGGGAGCCACCCATGCTGTGGGTGTGGTGGCCTGTCCCTGCCACCTGCCTCAGTTCCCTTTCCCGTCCCTGGGGCACCCCATGGGCAGGAAGGGGGCTCGCAAGTGAAACTCTTTATTGTGGCTCATGGGAAGGGGGGCCATGAACACCTGCATGAGGGGATTTGCACAATAACCTGGGCGAGGAGCAAGCTTCTGGTGGGCAAGTCTCACTGCTGGCTTGTGATGAGAACCTGTCCCAGCTCGTGGCCACGCTGCCACAGCTTTCTCCCTGCATGCCTGCCTCGTGGGCCAGTCCCAGACATGTGCCAAGCTGTGCTGGGAGCAGCGTCTCAACAGCTGCTGGTGTGGTTTGAGAGTCATGGGGAGCTGGGGCTGACTTCTCAGTGTGCTATGGGCAGGGTAAGAAGGGGCTGGCTTGACACCTGCTCCTATAGAAGCAGGGGGATGCTGTCAATGCCATTGGAGAGGTGGGATGAGCAACACAGGACCTGTAGGTTGAGGACACGAGCTGGGGCATCTCCCTGGCAGAGGAGGCAGCTGCTGGGATCAGCCTCAGGTCTGGCTCCATGGGCACGTGCAGCACTAATCCATCCCCTATTGCAGCCAGCAGAGATGGCTTGTGGGCTGGCAGTCATTGCTCAGTGTGTTGCTGGGCCCCCTTGATGCTGGTGATGGTTCTGAACACCTCTGTGTCCTCTGGATGGTTTGCCTCTCCCTCTCCATCCTACACATCCAGCATCCCTCTCCACACCCACTGACAGTACCCATCCAGCCATGACAGGCTGCCCCTTGCAAGGGGCCCTGTGAGACACAGGGGGCAAGAGCTGAACCAGAACATTCCTTCATCTGCTTTGCTCTTGGCATCTCACAACCTCACTGCAGCAGGGGTCCAGCTTCCCCAGGGGCAGATGGGGCAGCAAGAGGACACACAGCTTGAGGGACGAGGCTCAAGCAGATACGGGGCTGACACCCCTGGCATTCTCATCCTGTCTGCCCCATGCCTTGGGCTGTCCAGGCTTTTATCCAGGGTTTGGGCAGGGCATGAGAACAAGGGCAAGAAAAACAAGCTGGTGCATCCTCCCTTGGGCAGTGAGAGAGCCCGGAGGGGCGGAAGTTCCTGTTTGTTTAAGGTGCAAACAAGTGCTGTTAATCTGCTGCCTGTTTGTATTTCTTTAGAGCCCCTGAGTGTGGGGGGAGCAGAGATGGGGTCTCCCCTTTGTGCAGGGGCAGGGTCAGGCTATTGGAAGTGGAGGTGAGAAAACACAGAGGGGCAGCTGGAACCTGCTTTGGGAGGGAAAGATTTTTTTCGGCTATTTATGATAATTAGTGGGAAACGTTCCTCAAGCGTTTCAGATGATTCTGTAATGAAGTTGGGTCGAATGTTTCCTCTTTGTTCCCCTGGAACCATTAAAAATCCCCCTTCTTTGGCTGCCTTAATGCAATGCTGAAAAGGCACAATGGCATAAAAGTGGCTCTGGGCAGGGCGGCACGCCTCCCGCCCCGCCAGATAGAGCCCTTCAGAGCCCAGATTTTCTGGGTTATAAACCTCAGCACTCGTAATGTCCATGCAGAAGCTGCTGTGGATCCTGTGCCCAGGGCTCCTTCGTATCCCTGCTGCTGGTCAGGGTGTGTGAGCACCACCGAGCTTGGTGTGCTCAGGAGGGGCATTGGCCAGCACAGACACAGCAGTGAGAAAGGGCAGGCACAGCCAGAGATGCCAGCACTCCACTGTTAGAGAAAAGCTACTTTTAGCCTGTGGTTGTGCTGGGAATTTGCTGGGGTGCAATGCTGGGCTAGGAGAGAACCAGTCTCCATTCAGGGGAACATGGGGGGGTCCAGCTCAAAGGAAGGTCCTGAGCCAGTGCAGTTCTAGGCCAGATCCTGCCCTGCCTGCTGCACCAGCACAGAGCAAGGGGCCTGAAATCCAGCCACGACTCTCCAGGTGAATCATTAGCAGTCTGCAAGAGCTGGCTCAGTCTCCTCTTGCTTTTAGCAGTGGAAGGCTTTTCCAGCATATGTGATGAAAAGAAAATCCACCGGCCTGATCCCACACATCTATCAGCACTATTTCCCCAGGGATGATGTGCAAAGCTAATGGGAGCTCTCCTGCTAAAGCTATGATAAAAAGAGAAAATGGCAAGAGCTTTTAGCATACTGTTGGGGGTTGAATGTGATGGATTTTGGCCTCCCCATCAATTTTCTCATGTGGACTCCAGTGGAGCTCAGTGTCGCAGGCTGAGCATGGGGCTGCAGCAGGCAGGGGGGGGTTGCTCTCCTCCTGCTCCTCTTTTGGCTGGGTAAGGGCAGCTGGGGAATGCTTGAGCACCCACTGTGGGCACCCAGTATTGGCACAGTCCTGCAGCTCTGCAGGACAGGAGGGAGCCATACCTGCTGGCCAGGCACCTTCCCTCCCAACCAGGTGGTGTCTTTCAGATAGTGACCTCTAACTGGGACCACATCCCCCTTAATGCCCACCCCCTGCCCCACGGCTGGAGTCAACACGTCCCACTGAGGTACTAAATCATCCAGCTCGGAGGAGAGGTTAAGGACTGGGATCATGGCTCCCCAGGAGCTGCCCCATCCCTCTGCCTTTCCTACCCCTGCCATAATCAAGCAGTCATATCAGTCCCTTCACTCCTTTCAATGGGGGAAAATTTGCAAACAAATTCCTGCCAGCAGGACCTTGGAGCTCTCCTGCGTGGTGGGATAAAGGTACCTGTCACCTCTGCCCTGTCCCCAACACCAGCTCATGCTGGGAGCACGGCTGGGGAGCTCCATACTCTCCACAGGGCTGGGGACTGCAGGCAGTGTGGGAATGGGATGGGAGGGCTCTCAGGAAGAGCAGTAGGGCTTTAGTTTTCCCTGAGATAATACACAGCCCGCAGCGATGGGGTGACACAATGAGCCCTGCAGTGAATTAGCTGGAGCCTTTACCTCGGGTTTCTGTTACAGCAGGTCCTGAAGCACCACTTGAATTATGATGTCTTTGCCAGTCCCCATGTCTGTACCACCAATCCTTTTTGTGGAAAAAATCTCAAGATACACAGTAAATTTTCTGTGGGAGCTGAGGTAGAGGTACTGGCACTGAGATGAGTATTTGGATGGTGTATGTCTGCAGGCAAGGGTAATGGGTCCTGGGCAAACTGCGCTGCGTTCGGTCCCAGGGATGGGGATTTCAGTGCAGGTTGCTGCCTGCATCATGCTTTAAGCCTCCACACTGAGCCGAGTGGCTCTCTTGGCAAAGTTTGCAGTGGGAATCCAGCTGTCTTGGTGTATAGAAGTGATTATACGAAGCCTTATGGAATGTGACAAGCTCGTGGCTTCCTGAGCACACCGCAGCTCTAGCGGCCAAGACTGTGGCCAGAAGTGTTTGATGCCCCAGGTACCTCTGGCACCACCCTGCCAGCACATCTCCACCCCTTCCCTCTGCTCCCCCCGCCCCAGGTCCGGCGATTGCTTTCCAATGAATTATTTACGTAAGTTCTCAGCAGCGGCAGGAGACAAAGCCTCAGGTACGGAGCAGCAGCGTGCTCCTGACCTTTCCCACCGCCGGACAAACGGAGGCAGCAGCACGAGGCGGGCACACAAAGGCGCTGCGCCGGCCGGAGCGCTGACCCCGCCGTGCCACAGCTACCTGCTGCTCTGCCACAATGGCCCCGCGGCCCCGGCCGGCCTGCCGGGGCCATGAAAAAGGGCCCGAGATAATAATGAGCCTGACTACCACTGCTCTCTTCAGAGAACTGAGTCAACTCCTTGGGAAGAAAGGGGGGAAAAAAAAAGAAGGGGGAAAAAAAAAGAAGAAAAACCCCTCTTGGATAATAAAGAAGTAACAAATGAAGACTGAAAGCCTATAGAAGGCGTCTTAACCCAGTGAAGAAAAAAAATGTCAACATCTGTGGAGCTGTCTGCAAAAACAGACCAAACCCCTAATGAATACCCTCTAGAAAAGACATTCACTCGAGGAAAGGCAAAAGGCTACATTTTTCTATGGAGGTATAAAGATTTTGATGAATCTGCCCTTTCCCTTTCCAGTGCAGTTGAACCAAGCACTAATGTTCATCTTCAGCTGTATTAAAGAGTGTGGAGGGGGGCAGAGGGGGGAAGAGTCTTGATCTGAAAGCTTATGGGGAGGGTGGATTTAGGGAGCCTGGATAGACGTCTGAGCACTAAAGGCAAGGAAGAAAAGCAACAGGCATTAGAGAAAATACTGTTTAACAAGAGTTTCTTTAGTCAACCCATTTGAGCAGAGATTGGTGTGCCATAAACGTAATCCTCTTAGTGCTGACTTAAACATGTTTGTACAAAACAGGGAAATATAATATGAATGTAATAGTCGCGTTTGCTAAAATGCTTAATAAAAAGACAAAAGTCCTTTATTTTGATCTTCAGATCCGGTACGGGCTTGGGGCACAGCAGATGTTTTCTCAGAAGTCTAATTGAAAAAAAAAAGAAAGAAATAGAGAATATGGTTGTGTCCCGGCTGGCTGTGTCACATGGCACCTCCACAGCTTCCTGGGTTGGTCTCTGGAGAAGGCAGCCCTTGCCTAAGGAGCCCCCGGGCTCTACGGAATGCAAGGGGAACCACTGAGGGTTGAACCTAAAACCATTTGGTGGGGAGCAGTTGGTAAGGCAGGTTTCAGGTGAGGAGGCACAGGCAATTCTCTTTGCTGTGTCCAGAAGCTTAGCTGGGGGAAACAGAGCTAAGGAGTAGTCCCCAAGTGGAAATGTTGCAGACGGAGTCAGACTCAGACCCAGCCAGAGCTGTTGTGGAGGGACCATAACAGCCATCCTCAGGTGCATCCCACCTTGCTACAGACACAGTGGGAAAACTGATGGGTGGAGTTGTTGTACTCACCATCCTAGCATCTACATTAATCACTTGAAAGAAATTAACAAAATGTTGCATGGTTTTTTTTCTCATTTTTTTCCTTTCTATAGAATAACCATAGAAAATACTAAACTGAAATGGGAATGTTTGGGTTTGACTTTGCTTGATAAACATCTATTTAGCATTAGCCAGGATGGCTGTACAGCATCAACACTGACTGAAAAGACAGAAACCAGTAAAATAATGTGTTTTCCTCAGTGTTTCTCACACAGATATCATCTTGCTCCAGGAAACTGTGGTTCCCCCTTGGGCCAGGCTGGGTGGGTGCTGATGGTGCTTGGTGGCCTACAGGACTTGGGTCAAATCTTGAATCAATGCCAGGGTTTGTGCCGCAGGTTTCGGTCACGCCACACTGCCCCTGTGATGCCACCTCCTGGAGATGAAGGGGTGAGATGGGGACAGGGCTGTTTGCTTTCTGCTACAGCAAATGTCAGTGCAAACTAGGTAAAATTTGTTTCCTGAAGAAAATTTCCACTCTAATAAGAGAAGAAATGCCCCAGTGGTTTTGGAAGCACATCAGATGTTTTCTGGTATGGTCCACAATGTGTACAGCGAATGCAAAGCATTTTCTGTGGAGAGCAGATATTTTCCACAATAACAACATATTTTTGTTAAAAAAAAAATCATCTGTTCTCCCAATTAAGAAGAAAGGAAAAAGGCTTTGAAAGCAGATAGTTTCTGACTGCCAGGGTCCTGTGCTTGGGCACTGCAGCAGTGAGTAGGGATGGAGCACAGCAGTGGAGGGGAGCCTGCGGGTGGTAGGGTGAGGTGGGTTGGTACCTGTGCCTGGCTCCTGGTAGTGGCTATGTGCAGAGGTTTGATGCCATGGGGTTCAGGTCCCTGGCATCAACCATCACCCTCTCTGTCACTTGTCACCGCGTGGGGAGAATGACAGGTTCTGTGTTTCCCCCCAGGCGCCTGCTTGGGAAGGTCTGCCAGGGCCACCAAGACAGGTGGCAGCTCCAGGGAGAAAACAGGGGTGTCTGGAGCCAGACCAGTGGAAACATGCCTGTAATGCAGCTCATCCAGATCTGTGCAGCCAGGCAGTGATGGCTGGTAAGCTCCAGTGCTGGTCTTGAAAAATCAGTCCTGGTTTGGGTGCGATTCGGTGAAAAAAGACTTAAACCAGCCAACCTGCTGCCTGCAGAGCACGGATAATGGGAAAATAGGAAACGTGTTAATTGTTAGGGTCCACTATCACTTTTTTTTTTTGGAGGCTGCTTCCTTGGATAAGGGAAAATTAAATATGGGCGATTTTTCCGCAGGGCAAGGAAGCTCTTGGTGCTCAGAGCTGCTCCTTCGGGCAACAGTGCCCTAGTTCAGCTCTAGGCAGCAAACCCCATGTGTCACATCCTCCCGGGTGCCACAGGAGGAAGAGGAAGTGCTGGAGCAAGGCAGAGCGAAGTCCATCAAAACAGAGCCGAGGAGCCAGCAGTCACTTGCTGTTTCCCTGTCACCCCTTGCACCCGGATCTGAACTCTCCAGGCGGAGGGCAAGGTGTGCAGCCCCATGTCAGGGAGCAGGGGGGCGAGCTCTGGGGCAGATAAATGCAAAGGGCTGAAAAGCAAAACAGCCCTGGGGGCAGGGGTAGCATATCCTTGGTGCCTCCCCCTGCTTCCTCCCACGTCTGCTTTGTTTCTCTCTCTATTATCCCACTGGTGACAGCAGAGCCTCCAAACCCTGCTCCGTTTCCTTCCGGCACACCTGGTTCCCGAGCCTCATGTGCTAAAGGCACATTTCTTCACCAGCAACGTCGTTACTGTAACGCGAACAACGCAGTTTACAGCCCAATAAACCCCAGGTCCTTCTGTGCAGGCTCCCCTTACGTGATGCTAATGCTTGCAAGATGTGCAGCGCTGCGGGACAGCCCCGGGAACCAACGCCCAGCGAGCGGCTCGTGTTTTACATTGCTCCGCAGCCGCAGCCTTTGCTAATTAATCCCAGGGACGAGCCTTCTGCTCTCGCTGGGCGCCAGTGCCCACGGCGGCTCCCGGCCCCGCGGCAGCGCAGGGCTGTGCCCCGCCTGGAACGGGTGTCCCCGGCCGCAGCCCACCCTCGGTCCCCGCTGTGGCCCGCAGCTCGGGATGCTGGGGGTGTTTATAGCCCAGGGCCGGCCGCGGCTCGGCGGGATGCCCGGGCACCGGGGGAAGCACGGCATTGTCTCGCAGCGGCGTTGTGATCACACACTGCGTCTAACGTGATTTACATCCCATATTCGACCTCTGGCGACTTCAAAGCCTGGGCGAGAGGGGGATTAAGTGGAGGAGCTGGGGCCAGGGGAGCGGGGGGGTGGGGCCTGGCTCACCTTTGAGCTCCCGTCATCCCCTCCCCAGTGGACCCGGGATAATCATCTCCCTTTGTGCTGCCAGGGAAAGCCGGGGTGCAAACACAGGGACCTTGTCAATATTGGTTTTTGAGAAGACTTTTTTTCTATTCTCCCATGTCTGGAGTTTTTGTACCCAAATCCCTCTGGGGCTTCCCAGTCTTCCCCTGGGAAATCGTGATCCCAGGGGTCCCTGCTAATACCAGCCATTGATTGAAATTTCACACCCACCTGTTTGCACACAAGATTTAATTTGGTTTATTCTTCATGCCCTTTTCCTGCTTAATCGTCAACCTATTGACCTTAATATTAAAAGAGGCTAAGGGCGAGGGAGAGAGAGACTACATTTCTGTAAGGGAACAAAAGCTGCCAGAGAATAAAGTAGGCACAGCCAGCCCTGAGCTAATGAGTCCCCGCCGCACGCAGGAGCAGGAAGCCCTGTGTGCTGCCCTTGGCTGGTGCCCCTGTGTGACAGGACACGTTTCACTGACCATCCCTTTCCTTGCTGCCCTTTACAGGACCCACAAGTTTAATGTCATGAGGGATGGGAGACCACCCTGGCTGAGCCTGGGCACCTACCAGCTGGCTGGGGTTGCTTTTGCCCCTACACTTGTGCAGGGTGAATGCATCTGGCTGAAATGTGTCCTGTTCAGTGGAAGGTGCCATAGGATGGAGGAAACTTGGTCAGCAATGCAGCAAAAGCAGCAGCAGTGGACATCGGTCAGGAGCATCCTGCACACCATGCGTGGGTCCATGCCTTGTCTGGGTGCTGTGGTGTGACTCTAAAACACACATCAAAGCAGCTTAGGGCCACAGCCTGCCCCCAGGGATGATGCTGCCCCCAGGGTAATGCTGCATCCAAGTCTTGCTCTCGACCTGGCCCTATGAGTTGGGGCTGGAGCAGAAGCCCAACTGTGCATCCTATGCCTGGCACTGGGCAGGCTGTGGGGCAGAGCTGCCCTGGCCTGTGAACTAAACAGTGCAGGGGCTCACTCAGCCCCCGGGCTGGCAGTCACCGGAGTAGCCCTTCAGCACGTGTCTGTCACCGTGCAGGGCCAGGCAGCCTCCCTGCGCTCTGGGGGTCAGGCTGCTCCCACGCTTGGTCGTCCTCAGAGCACAGGAGGGGAAGGGCAGGAGAAAAGACTCTGGGTGCCCACAGAAGCTGGAGTGAGAGAAACACAGCCTTTCACAGCCCAGTGGAAGCAGGGGAGGGACTGTCCATTCCTGCTGGCTGGATGTCAGGATGCACAGAGACCCGTGGGATGCCGGCTGTCTGGGGGCAGCAGGAGGGGCTGGGTGCACCAGTAAAGGTAGGACACAGCCTGCACAGCCCCACATGTGCTGTGTGCACACCCGTGGGGACTGGCATGCAGCTGCTCCTTGCCAGAGGCATGTGTCCAGGCCAGGGCTAGGACCCCAAGCAGCAACTTTGGATGGGGGATACCAGCCAGCCCAGACCCTGGGGGGCTCTGACCACCTTCCACACATCCCCGTCTTCCACGGGGTAGAGTTTTTGGTGGTTTCTGCACTTGCAGATAATCTGCCTGCTGGAAAACCAAAAAGGAAAAGGAGGACTATTTTTTACCCTGCTCTGCCTTGGCTGACATGAAACCGGAGCTGTGTGGGAGCGGGCGAGCGTGTGGCTGTGCTCACACGTGTGTGTGGTGAGCTGCCTGTGTCCCAGCCCCGGCTGGGGCCGTGCTGGGGGAGCGTGTGGGTGCGGGTGCATGTGTGCCTTCCCCAGGGGGACTGGCTTGGGCTGCACAGTGCGGTCGTGTTTATTTAATATCTGACGTCCCTTCTGTCTTCAGCGCTGACATTAATTGCCAGACAATGAGCAATGGAGCCCAGATGTTCCCTGGCGGTGGCCTCCCTTCCTTCACCAGTGTTATGTGGGTGATAAAAAAGTCCAAGGGGGAGTTGCATTTTGGCCACTGTTGTTCCAGGGCCATCCTAGGAGCACACGGGGGCTTGCAGGTCAGCTAACCCAGTGGGGATGCCCCAGCCCCTCTGAACCAGGAGCTGGGCACAAGCAACATGGGTGTCAGGGAGCAGGGGCTGTGCAAAGTGCAGGAGGCGAAAGCAACTGGCAGATGGGCTGATCTCCAGAACCTCCCCGAGCACCTCCCTGCCCCAACTGCAGCAAAAGGCTTTCGCCGGCTGTGCCCGGCTGCCACGCTGCTGGCATGCTCCCCTGCCAACCAGAGATTAACACTGCAGCCTGTCATTTCATAAATACCCTCACCCGTGAAACAAGAGACAGACATAGCCTTATCAGAGAGCCACAGTGCTGCTGGGGCCCACACACACCCAGCTGAGAACTGTGCTGTGGCTCTGCGGCTGCACAGAGACTCTGGGTGCCCCCAGGATTTGTTCTTTAGAGGCGGAGCAGAGTCAGTGGAATACTCCCGACCAGTTTTTGAGGGCTGAAATGGCTGGGCTGGGCACAGGAAGGCAGTGTCCCCTCTGTGTTGTCTGCCATCAGTAGGACATGTCACAAAGGAAGATGCTCAGGTGGCATGTGGGAGGGTTGCCCAACTTCTTGCTCTGGCAGGGGCTTAGTATGCACCCAGAGCTAATGATTAGACATTATTCTTTAGCTGGGAATGAATAATTAGGACAAATGGTACTAGAGACTAATGTGTGGGACGGTGTTATTTTTAGAAATTATGTCTGTCATGGTGGCATCACTTCCTAAAGGGACGCGTGTGACAGGGAGCATAACCGGCAGATCGACCTGACCAGCAAATAACCCCTTGCACGGTTTCCATATTGCCTTTTTAAACAGGAAGGGAACATGATACAAACGCTATGCGAATTATGATCTGAAAAGTTTTCCTGGCAGGTTGTCACATGAGTTGTTAGTGTCATTCTTTGACATGCACACTCAAAGCCTTTCTGCACCAGTGCCTTAACCCTCTCACCCCTCGAGAGGGCTGCCAGGTGGAGCTTTTCTTCCCCGCCTTTTGGATCCTGCCCTTTTCTCAGGTACCCCGAGATGGGATTTCACACCAATGCCTGAGCAAGAGCTCCCCATCTGCCTAATTTTGGGTGCAGCTTGAGGGGCTGGTGAGCCAGGGCAGGCATGATGCCCACTGCAGCTGTCCCCTCACCCTGGGGCTGCCAGGCTGGGAAGTGGCCAAATAATCCCTCCTGTGCACCCCCACCGCCTTGCCCCTAGAGCATCCTCAGCCCCTGAAACCTTGCCCAGCCCAAGCTAGGAACATGTGGGGGCCCACTTGAGCCAGCGGGGCTGTGTGTGTGGGCGGGGGTCCCTGCCTGCGCGTGTGCTCATCTCCTTCTGGGCTGCCTTGGCCGCAGCTCTGCGCAGAGCCCAGCTGCACTCTGGCCAGGGAACATCCGCTGTGGAAACCTGGGAGGAGCTGACAATCCCCAAAGATTGGCTGCACACCCAGCCAAGCAAGAGCTGCTGGCTTCCAGCCTAATTCATTGCAAATGTGCTTCCATGTGGTTCCAATCTGGAGCCCCTGCTCCCCCCGTGCTGCCCCCCAGGGTTCAGCAGGGGCCGGGAGCAGCCGCGCAGGGCAGAGCCGGGAGCAGCCCAGTGCTGGCCCGGGCACACAGCAGCCTCCTTGGCTCCCTGGCCCCAAGATGTGTCCCCCAGCCAGTTCTCTCCTGGGTGTTACAGGGAATCTCCACCCCACCAGGGTGTGAGAGAAGTTCACAGAAAATTCCTGCTGGGGACACAATGTCCAGAATGGTCCTCACTAGCCTGCACCCTGTGGAGGGACTAACATCACTCCTTTGCCCTCAGTCCAGCCCCAGGCATCATCTTCCCACCGGGATTTGATTTTCATCTGCCAAAGGGCTATTGGCAGGCAGCACTGGGCTGGCAGCCAGCAGTGCCCAGCATCCTAATTTAGCCTTTGCTTCACCCTCCCCAGCTGTCATTGTGTCCTTCATGGCTGTGGCTGCCCCCTCGCTGTCCTTGGGCACGCGTGGGGTCCGTGGGCACACACCCCTGTCCTGCCAGGGAGGCAGGCCTTGGGGCAGCAGAGAGATAAGCTGGGTCCTGCTGGCTGCTGCCAGGGCTGACCCCTGTCCCTGCTCTATCCTGGCTCAGCTGTGCTGTGCCCATCAGCCCTTGGCAGTGCCGAGGACACAGTGTCACCCTGCGCACGCCTCTCACGATGGCTCCAGCAGAGATGTCCCAGGTCAGTGATGGGCTCCTGGGCCCCCCTGCTCCTGCAGTTCGTTGCTGGACTTTGTTTCCCCCAGAAACATCTCCTGCAGGAGCAGGGCAGCTCTCTCAGCCCCCCAGCACAGGTGTTGTGGGGACCCAGGACCAGGGAGATCCCAATCTACACCCTGGTGCGCAGTCCCTGCACCAGCATTTCCAGGCAGGTCTTCCCCTGGTCCCATGCATTCACCTGGGTTTAACATCTCAAACTGGTACAAACAACATATATTCTCTTCAGATCTTCCCCCTGAGGCTCCTTCCTTATCTTTTGGGGTCCTTGCCTATGTCCCGCAATGCCCCTTCAGTGCTGTCAGGCAACTTTAAGCTCAATTTAAATTGAGTCCAGACTCAAACACCCTCTTCCTCCAAACTCATGCGTTTGAAAGGAGATTGCATCAAAGCTTCAAAATAGTCAGTAAAAAAATTGCTCATTAAGAAAAGTTGTGGGCCCTCTCCTCTCCTGTGTTTATAGCAGAATGAAAAATGCCTGGCACAAGGTTAAACCTCAGAGCATTGAAATAAAATGGCATCAAATGAGTTCAGCTCTCCTCAGGTTTCAGGAGAAGTGGGGTGAAGCATGTGGGGGAGTGAGCAGGGCTGGGGAAAGCACCTGGAATAACATTTTTTTGTGTTGGTGCGGGAGCGGAAAAGGAAATGAGCAGTCAAAGAGCTGGGAGCAGCACGGTGGTGGCCGGGCAGGCTGGGCTGTGCTGGTCCTTGCATCACCCGTCACCAAATTCAGAGCCCCCTGCAGGCAGTGCTGCACTGCTGGCACCCCAGGGTGCCAGCCTGCAGTGCCCTGAGAGTGCCAAGGGTCACCTGGACATGTGGCTGTTGTGGTGGAGATGAGGAGATGGGGTCATTCTGTCACCCTTTGCTTCCAGCCATGTGCCAAAAAAGGGGGAATCTCCTGGCCAGTGCTTTTGAACTGAAATTAGCATCTCAGTTGAAATACAGCAGCAGCAGGGAGGACTGGGAAGGCTGTGCAAGGACAGGGGTGATCACTGCCAAGGCTTCTGCCACTTGCTATCACAGCAAGGCGATGCTGAGATGAGCTTGGGTGGACCTTGCAGAGCATGGGGTGCATGGGAAGCTCCAAATCTACAAGGCCAGATGCCCTCCCTCCACAAAAGGCATCTCTTTGATGGGACTCAGGGCTGCCATCAGCCTTGCAGGGGCAGTGTTGGGGTCTGCACTGGGGCAGTGGACTACAGCTGATGCCTGATGCCCTGCGAGTTATTCAATCCTTGCTGCTCTGGAGTGCTGCTGTGCTGGAGTGCTGCTGCCCTGGTGCAGCAAGGCATTGTGCTTGTCCTTTTAAGATCAGAAAGGTTTTTGGGCTGACACTAGCTATGGTACGCAGAGGAAAGCATACAGCAGGGTAATTAAAGTGTAAGAGCGAGGCTGGGTTTGCCTTTAATGGCTTGCAGCTGCAAATATTTTTGTCTTCCCAAGTCCACTTGTAAGCTGTCTAGCTGTATTTCTCATCCTGGCCAATTAGATTCCCATGTGTGCTGCAGGAGTGGAAATATAGAAAGTGAATAATCCTCCAATTCTGCTCTTTGCTGCAGAGGCCTTTGAACCTCTGGCTGCCAGGGCTCCCTTCCACCCCAGCCCCATCACCACTCTGGCCACCCCTCTCTGCACCAGTCCTGGCTCCCCTCTTTGCAATCAAACTTCAGCAAATCTGCTTTGGGCATCACCATGATTCATCTTCAAGCTTTTCTGATCAAAGCTAAGAGCTGTTTCTCCTCCCTCCCCACCCCCTTTTTGCTGAGCTTTACAGCAATTTTCCCTTTTGGATGCTGGTTTTCTGCCAAAAGTTCCACTCTAAAATCAAAAGGGGCAGTCCATTAATACCGGGCAGCTGTAACAAGTACACTATTGTGTTGTCTCTTCCAAGGTACCCAGGATTTTAATAAACTATGGGGTGTGGAGAGCTGGTTGCCTGCAAGAAAGGGGAGGCAAAAGAGGAGGAAGAGGGAGCTGGCAGAAACTGTGGCACCATAAAACGCAGCCCAGAGGTGCAGAGCCCACGGTGCACTTGGTGCTGCGTGGTGGTGGGAACAGTGAAGGAGGCACTCGGCAGTCTCCCGGCTCCCTTCCAGCACCAGGATCAGGTATCGGTCGGGAAACGCTGCTGGCTTTGATCTCTGTGGGCTGACAAGGCTCTGTGCCAGGACCCACGCTGTGGAAACAGGCTGCCTGCCCCGGCTGCCCTGCTCGGGGAGCCCGCGGCTGCTGGGGCGGCTCGCTCCAGGGCACCCATACATCAGCTGGGAGGCTGCTAGGGAGCTCTGATAGGTGCAATGGGGTGTAAACCTGAAACAGCCATGGCCATGAAGAGCCCAGACCCTGGTTCAGTCAGGTTTGGGTCTCTCTGGGAAATGTCCGTGTTATTCTCAGCCCAGCTGGGGAAGGCCTCCAAGACCTTCCCCATCTCATCCCCATGGGGGACATCAGCCAGCAGCCAGTGGGGCCACATGCAAACTGTCTTGTCCAGTCAGGATGTGTGAATGATGCCCCTCAAGTTCCCAGCAACCATAGCCAAGCTGCTGGAGACAGGTGGGCAGAGCAAACCCCAGCCAGGGCTGCCACAGCAGCCAGTTCAGTTGAGCACCCCTCACTGTAAATCCCTGGAGATCCTGCCCTCTGCTCCTGTGGGGTGCAGGGAGCACCCTATGGCAGGGGGCCGAGGACAGGGAGGCAGGTTTCTGCACCAGAGTATGGGAGCAACGGGGCAGAGGGGCCGACCCTGCGGGCTCACCACTGCAAGTCAAGGTGAGGCCGGGCTGGGAGCAGATGGGACCTGCTCTGCTGGTGAAAGAGCGTTTCTGCTATTTATGCTAAGCGGTGGGAATGCTTCTCAAGCATTTCGGATGGCTCTGTAATGAGGCCGGCCTAAATATGCCAGCATTGTTTGTGCTGGACAATTAAAAGCTCCCCCTTGCCACATGAACGGTGTCTCTGGTGGCGGAAGGGCCCGGGAAGGCGCGGGCGAGGGCAGCCACAAAGCCCGCCTTTTGTTCCGTGCTCCTTTGAACCCGCTCAAAGCCCCCGTTTCAAGGGGTGGCTTTTGTTTCCTTTTCAGCGGGCCTGAACCCAGAGCTGCCTGTTGTTTAGCAACACAGAAATGTGACCTTAATTGACTCTGCTCTCGGGTGCACTGTGTAAATCACTTCTGGCACCCAGGGGAGTGCGTGACGTGCCCCCCTCCCTCCCCAGTCCCAGTACACCCGGGGAGCATCCTCCCTCCGGCCACTCCCGGTCCCCGGCAGAGTGGACCCCAGCTCTGAGCATCCCCGTGTCGCAAGCTGGCAGGGGAGCGGGACGGGAAATAGGGCTGGGAACACTCCTGTCTCCATGGGAAAGGATCTCCCATTTTCATGGGAGAGCTGATAAAACTGTTTCCCTCTGTTCTTCGAATTCTCTTTGCAAGCCAGTGCCTCCTGCTTGTGTTTACGGTCCAGCTGGGCTGGTAAGCCTCTTCACCTACCTTCCCCGGGACTCACCGGGTTAAAGCTTATTGCAAGATAAATTAAAAGATGATGATGAAAGTGATTAAGTGATGAAAAGGTAACAACTCCTCCTGTGAACGTCTGACACATACTCAGCCAGACGACTTATTTGTAGGATACCAGGGGGCTGATACATTAACAGATATAATTTGCGGTCTCCCGAGGAGAGGTTAAGGACAGGGAGCACGGCTCCCTGGGAGCTGCCCCGTCTCTCCACCTCGCCTGCCCTGGCCTTAATCAAGCGATCATCTCAGCCCGTGCCTTGCTGGCCCCCTCTCTTCTTTCAATGGGGGAAAATTTGCAGACAAATTCCTGCCAGCGGGATGTTGGAGCTCTCCTGCGTGGTGGGATAAAGATACCTGTCACCTCCACCCGGCCCCGCCGCCGGCTCATGCTGGGAGCATCGTTCAAGGAGCACCATGCTGATACCCTTATTTGATTACGCCTCTTCATGCCTTCCTCTGTGCGGGAAGAGCTATTCAACAGCGGCACCGCTGCGTTCCCAGCACGGGCTGGCCCCGCTGCTGGCCTTTTGTTAGCCCCGCTGGCAGCACGCCGGGCATCAGGGCTGCACACGGGGTCCCACGCCACTGCCTCGGGTCAGGGCTCTTCCCAGAGCTTTGCAACAAGGCCTTGGCCAGGCTGTTGATTTTTAACCAGAGAACTGAAAAAATGAGGGGATAATTTGACTTAAATAGAAATATGAATAGCTCCATGAGATAAGGGCTCTGTTCCTCTTAATGCTTCACAGTGCTTTTGGCATGACAGAGATGGGGTTGCTCAGTACCTGTTATCTGTGTTCACTGAGAGATCCCAGGGCCATGTTATCAGGATCAGCTCTGGGTGCTGCTGGCTGCTGGGTGATCCAGCTCCTCTGTGGCCTCAGGAGCTTTTGGTCAGGTTTGTGAACTTGCAGAGAGGGGATCAGTTGTGCCTCTGCTCAATAGTTGGAAGATTAGCATCTGGAGATCCCCTGGGCACCAAGAGCTGCAATCTCAATGGAAACACCATTTTGCAGATTCCCTGGCCAGAACCACGCACCCCATGTCACACTAGCCACTGCTCCTGAACAGTGACACATACCCTCTGCCTTGTCCCACCTCACCAGATATGAAGATGTGATTTCTGCAGCCCAAGCAGAGGGCACCCAGTGCTGTCCCAGCTCTGAGCCTTCCTGCCATCCCCAAAAGTTTCTTGTAGCTTATGTTAAGGTAAAATACATTGCTCCAGGTGATACTGAGGTGTGAGTTCCCAGCCAGCCCTGCAGCAGCCTGGGGAGAGCAGCCTGTGTTCCTGCCTCTCCTTCTGGAGTTAATCACCTGGACTGCTGGAAATGTGGAGCAATTGGCCCTTGTTTCGCCTTTCCCTGCTAGATTAAAGAGCTCTTAAGTACCTGGTTTGTTATTTCTGCCAGGATACTTGTGCACCAAGGTCCTTGTGACTGTAATCAAGCCGCCTCTTGATCTTCTTCCTGATAAACTAAGTAGGCTGAGTGTCCTGTCTGCCTCTATCGGAAACGCCCTCAGCCCTTGTCTCGGTCTCCCGGGGTTTCTCTGCAGGCTCTCCAGCTTGGGCACAGCCTGCTTTGGTGATGGCTTCAAGTGTGTCAGGATTGGACCTGCTGGTGCAAAGTTACTCTCCTGTGTCAGCTCCTCCAAAACAGCCCTTAAGTCTTGCAAAGCCAGCAGTGGAAGGAACAACAAATAAAAGGCTGCACAAACCTCCCTGCCTGCACAGCTGCAAATCCCCCTATGAAGCCTGAAGACTTTGGTGTGGGGAAGGAGAAAAGGGGCAGATGCCCAAAGTTTACTCTGAACATAATCCCCCCTCAAATCTCCCTTCAGTAAGTTCTGCTCTGCCGGGCAGGAGGAAGGCTCTGGGGAGCTGTGCTGCAATGAGTGTGGTTGGGGCTGAGCATCTCAGGAAGTGAGGGGCCTCTCCAAGCTGTCAGGGAGGGACGAGTGAAGGCCAGCCCTTACCCAGGCATCATATCCACTCCATGAACCCCAACACCAGCTCCAGGCTGTCAGAGGACCCCAATGGCTCTGGTGCTGATTGCTGCCTGTTTCTTCACCTTAACAGCTGATGGGCCTACACGTGGCTGGCTGGAGAGTGGTGACCTGGGTGGCAGCAAGGATGACGCCTGGGACCTTGGATACAAGGTGTCACCTGCAGGAGCCCAGTCCTCTGAGGCACAGTGCAAGCACTGTGGTCTTTGGTGGCTTCACAGTCACTGTGCAGAGAAGTGCCAAATGACCACTGTGTTTGTAAAGACAAAATGATACTCTGGTACTTTAATTAAGTAATCTTCAGTATCTTAGTTTTGACTGAAATACCCCATCTTGCAGGTGTTACGCAGATTGGGGCTAGCTCTTGTTATCAAGTGCTTCCTGCCCTGCAGGGAGCATCTCCCCGGCCCTGGTGCTGAGCTGGCCCTGCCACCCTGTGCATGCTCACTGCCCCAGCCAAAAAGTGGCATTTGCTGGACTCAGGTCACTGCCCCCCAGCAAAGGAGCTTTCGGCCGAGCCCCAGCAGCATGTCCTGCCACCGGCACCTCCTGAAAGGGACCTTCCGCTGCAGCCCCGGCCCATTGTCCAGATGGATAATTGGAGGGAGAAGTGAAACGGGGCTGTAATGAATTCTGCAGCTATTCAACAGAGCCGGGAGGCAGAAAGCTCGCTGCTCCTGACAAAGTGCTGAGGCTGCTACTTCCATTCTGAGTCCAGAGGGGAGGTCTCCGGAGGGCAACTCGCTATTGAGGAGGCTCTGGGGTTGAAACAACACCCGACATCTGAAGTTTTACTCTTTCTCTGCGAATGTGCTCTGACGTGGCTGTGCACAGGGTCCTTCCCTGAGGGCTTGGCAGGGCTGCAGCCGCTGGTACTTCCCGGCTCACATAGTGAGGTGTCAGGGTGTCCCCATCTCTGTGTTCTGCTGACACCAGCCTCAGCTCTGCTGCCCTTCTCCCCAGGTTGCCCTCATGGGCTCTGCCTGGTCAGGTATTCATTCACTCATCCCTGGGTCCCATGCAAAACTGCCTCAGCCACAGTGACCCTAGAGACTAATACCTGACCCACTCCAGCACCCAGCAGCACAAACACAGCTCCCCCAGACCCCTGCCAGAGGCTGGATTGCCCCCTTCCCATATTTTTGGGGGGGATGGAGCAGCCCTGGAGGGGGTACTCAATTTGGGGCTGGATGGAAAATCTGTGCTCCTCTTTCCAGGCATCCTGAGGCTGTGAAGGGCTGGACAGCAAAGTGTCTGTGTGGTCCCTCCCGCGCAGGCAGAGCCCCGTGGAGGGCAGCTCCTCTCCCACACACTCCTGCCAGTAGCTGGCCATCTCCAGACATCTTGCATCGCTTTGCTCAGTCCTGCTGCAGCTGCAGCTGAGCTCCTGCTGGGGTCTCATACTCAGGGTGGGGTTCCCCCTTCTCAAAAGCCTCCTGGCAGCATCTGGCTGGAGGCAGGGACCCTGTCAGGAGCAGTGCCCTGGGATGCTGGGCTGGCTCTGGCACACAAGTTGGGTCCGTGGTGCCTGAGTCCTTGGGGAGAGCTTTCTGTCAATTTGCCCGGGCTGCAGAGGGATTGGTGGCAGAAGATCTGGAAGCCTGTGCAGGAGTTGGCCTCTTGCACATGAACCCTGGAGGGGATGAGGGAGCACCCAGCAGCCTCCCTGGTGCAGACAGACTCATGGGAGCAGTAAGCCAGTGTCACAAGGCAGTCCCCATGGATGCTGGCGTTGTCCCTGCCCTGAGGCATTAGTCCTATTTTATATTCAGATGCTCTTTAAGCAAATGCATAAGTATATCCCATCTCCTTCTTGCCCATTGGAATGACACAGTTTCAGATATTGGAAGGAGATTTAGGTCTTTTGTCTCCAGTCCAGCAAACTGGAACATGCAATCAGCAAACCACTGGCAATTACAGCCATCACCATTTTCTGCATCAGTGCCATAAACAAGTGGGAGGGGGAATCCAGAGCACAGCACCCTGAAGAGCAGGAGAAGACAAACAGGACTATGTTCCAAAGTTTAGAGCAGGCTGCAGTCATCCCTAGGGCCCAGTGCTGCTCTTCCCAGCCCATGGTGCTCTTGTAACACCTTTGCTCAGTGGAACTTAGCAGGCTGTCTCAAACTCCAAGGAAAGCCCTCCTAACCTTCCTGGGAAATTACTCCAGCAAGCAATAAACTGGCTCCTGTTTACTTTGAGAGGGGTGTCTCGTCGGGCTTTAACACAAGAGGGACAGCCCTGAGCTGTGAAATGTGGCTGATACCAGGGCCATGGCTGGAGCAACCTGCAACCACCAGCACATGCATGGGACCAGCTGGGTCTGACCCTCCCCTGTGAAGTCCATCCTGTCAGACCTTTTCCTGTCCTTTTTCACACGGGTGATGGTCAACCAGCTGCAACTACAGCGTGCTCCTCCAGAATGGCAAACACTGAGCGATAAGAGAGCACCTCACCCCATGCAAGATCTGCCGTGGGGGCGAGGACGAGAGAAGAGGGAGTGGTGACTGTGCTGTGGGCTGACCCAGCCTGGGAGGAGCTTCCTAAGAGGTTCCCTGTGACCCTCGTGCTCACCGTGACACTGGTTGAGCAAGCATAATGCAGCTCTCAGCTATGCCCCACTCCACTTTGCCTGTTTTTGGGCTCTCATCCCACAGCCCTCATCCATTATTTCAGCAGTGGGTGGCCATGGTGGTCCAGATCCTTGTCCCTTTGAGGAGACATGACCCCACTCAGCCTGTGCCCAGCACCAGACCCACTCTCAAACGTTTGGTGGCAGCTGCCCTGAACAGGCAGCACTGCAGGCAGGGGGCTGCCCACAGGCTCTGCCTGCAGCCTGCCCGCACGCAGCTGAACCCAGCAGGGAAGGCAGTGAGCGCCAGCCCTGTCTGTGAGCACAAACATCTGCTTGGAGCCTGCTCAGAAACACCAGCCCAGGCTGTCCAGCTGCCAGCCTCTCTGTTTCGAAGCACAATAAAAGCTGAAGGACGGCTGAAAGCAAATGCCCCGTGGGAAGGGAAGTGCAGAGCTCTGTACTGTGGGACACACCAGCACGGATCCCACAGCGAGGAGCAAGGCTTGGCTGCAGGGAGAAAGGAAGCATCCATCAGGCCTGTCAGAGTCTTTGCTGTGAGACCCTTGTGCAGCTGATGACCAACAAGATACCTCCCAGATGCAGAGCTAGGGATAAGTGCTCTGATTTCCCTGTCCATTCCCCATGCAGGGGACTGGTTTGGCTGAAAACACTGCTTACTGGAATGGTTTGTCCTGATGCATCATCATTCCGAAGCTCCCCCTTCCCTTCCAGGCTCATCATCTCCTCCAGCACCCACTGTGAAGCAGCCCTGAAGGATGTCTTGGCCCCTTTTCTGCAGCCATGCAGGTCTCCAGTATTGCTGTCGAACGCCTGAGTGCAATGGACCATTTGCCCTCCCCTGCCATAAACAGGATTCATTTCACTGCTGGAACAAAGGCAGGTTGTCCTCCAGGTCCGGACACGAGCCTGTTGCTGATGGAGGCAGGGATGAGGCTCAGCCTGATACTGGAGATGCAAACAAAGCCAAATGTTTCCCAAGCCTGGCAGGATCAGCCTTTGGCCTTGCTTTATACTACTCACAGCATCGGTGAGGATGCTGCTGGGCGGGGGGGGGGGGCTGGGGTCCAGTACCACTTCCTCTGTTTGGCAGATGCCCCATGAGTGTCAGCACTGCCAAATGAGATGGGGGTTTATCTGTTCCTGGGCTGCAGCAGGGCTGTGAGAGCCAGAGCCAGGCAAGAGCCGTAAGTGAGGTTCGGCATGTGTCTATATCCTGCTCCTTCTCTTGCTACAAACACTGTCCAGATTTCCAGCGTCAGAGGGAGAAACACCAGCCAGATTGTTTTACGGTTTCGAGAACTCATAATGTTTTCCAGAGACCAGAGCTACAGCCTATCTTCTGCAGAGGGACAAGCTGTGGGAGCCTCCAGTCATTGCTGACAGCCCTCTTGTTAAAGGGATATTCCTGTCTGAGCATTGAGGAGCCACTCTGGGGGCCACACTCACACCACCCTGCACTTTCACTGCTGGGACCAAAGCCTCTTCACAGTGGGTGGCTCCAGTGAGCTGATGGGTGCCTCCTTTGACTCCCTGCACATCCCACACTCACACAAGTTTCATTGCCTGACTCAACTCCATATTTACCATAACAGAGTCCAGACCTCTGGTTCCTAATTTAATCATGGTGCAGTGATATGATAACAGGTCAAGCTGTGTGTTGCCAGGGAGAGACCTGAACACAACAATCCCTGGAGTCTTATACCCTCACAGCCTGTGCTGTATGTGCCTCTTGGTGCAATGGTGATATTTAGTCTGGGGTCTCCTTGCTCTTCATTGAGTCCTGCAGTCTCTGGGTGACCAGCCACCTCCCTGCTGGGCTGTGCCACAGGTCCCCATGTTCTTTATTAGGCAAAGGATTGGTGCCAATTCACTGCTGCTATTCTGCAGCTCCAGCCATTTCCCCCTGTCCAGAGAACAACCTGCAGCTTGCACACCAAGCTACCTGCACTAAGTACATTCCTCAACACTTCTGACCTCCTCAGCAGCAAGAAAAAACTGACAAAACAACAGAAAAACAAAGATCACCGTTGGAAAGGCTCTTGCGAGGCACCCCAGTGCACCCATATCCAGAGCGGTGTGTGCCATCCCAGCTCTGAGCAGGGAGCAGCCTCCTCCTGGCACAGTCTGGGAGATGTCCCCCTTGCAGGGCAGGCACAATCACTGTTGGCCCCAGTATCAGCACGGCTGGGCGGTGTGATGGGGACCAACAGCCCAGGGATGGTGTGTCACCCCCACCTGGGGGGAAAAAACCAGCAGAGGCCTCACTCCTGGAGCAATTTTAGGGATGAGTTTTGATGAGGAGCTATGCAACAGCAGGCTGGATCAGACAGGCTGTGTTTCGTTGGCAGGGCTGGGAGGACACGGAGAGAGACACGACTTTGCAGGCAGTCACAGAGTGACCCAGCCCTGGCTCTCAGCCCCAGCTCGCAGCCCCTGAGCCACCTCATGTTGCAGTCCTGCAGTGAGGCTGAGTCCCAGCCTCTGTTCTAGCAGTGCTGCCTGAGCCACACTGTTGTGCTGGCAGGCTCATTACAGCAGGTCTGCTTTTAATTAAGCAGGATGTTGCTTTTGTACAGCTGAACCCCTCGGGAGCTCGGGTATGGAGCCTTCACCCCTGCTGCTCCTGCTGCTCACCCCTCTGTGCTGGGCAACAGGTGGGGGGGAGCCAGGGCCAGGGGCTTTGGGAGCACGTGCTGGGGCGGTGTGTCCCACCCACACAGGATGTTGGCTGTGTCCCCAGGGTGACAGGGCATGGTGCAGTCTGTACCATGCCCTGTGGCGGGTGTTTGCTCTCTTTGGGCCGGAAGGCAAAGCCCAGGGCTCTTATCGCACCAGGCAGATAAGGGTTAATGCCAAAGCAGTTGTGCTGAGCTGGCTTTATTGGCAATAAACCCCTTCTGGGAGCAGCTTCCTAATCACTACAGATTGCAGGTAGCCCTGCCTCCAAGGCTGTCCTTCAGAAACAGCACCTCTGCCCTGCCCTGTTGCCCCTGCACTCCCCTTGGCAAACACACCAGGAGCTGGCCCCCTCCAACCACACACCCCTTCAGTGCCACACAGACCCCTTGTAACCCTCACTGTGGTGCTGGCACAAAGGACATGTACCCCCAGCCTGCTCCCAGTGCTCACTGTGGACGCTGGTGCAGGGCTGAGCAGCAAAGCAGCCCAGAGGCTATGGCCTGCATGAATCATATCACTGTCATTGGATACCTACAAGGCACTGGAATGGGGAGCTGGTACCCCTGGGGCACAGCTTTGCTTGGGCAGAGACATCAGAAATAACTCCTGCTGCAGAGGCTGGGAAGGGGAGGATTGTCCCAGTCGTTCCCAGCACCAGCTGATCGCACGGCCACAAATGTTTAATAAATGGGAGTGGAGTCATTTGTCTGGGCTGATCCCCCCAGGAAGTCTGTGCTCCGCAAAACAAACCGGGCTTTTGTTTGACTTGTTTTAAGTAAAACACATGTCACCCCTGTAAATCACAGGTCCCCTTCCCTGCCCCAGAGGCAGTGGCAGAGCAAAGGGGGGTGCTGGCCTAGAGGTGCTGGTGCAAGCCAGAGCCACGGGCTGGCAAGTCTGGTCCCACCATCGGGCTGCGTGTTCCTACTGGAAGCCACGGGGCTGGAGCATCCCGGCCCCTGCAGCACACAGCCATCCCAACCTGCTCGCACGCCCCACTGCATGCAGCCCCCAGGCAGGTTTGCAGCGCTGGTCCCAGGGGACTCTTGTCCTGGCTCCCCCAAATCCCAACCCGGCTGCCAGGCTGCTTTTTCACCACCCCACGCTCCCGGCGGGCCGGACGCCTGGATGCCAGCCCAAGGTCAGCCGTCGGCCGCGGGCCCTTGGCACGAGCGCGGCCGGTGGTTGGGGACAGGCGGCCGGGGGGCTGTGCCGCCGCAGGGCCGGGTCTCGGCCGCGGCGTGCGGGCGGCGTGCGGCCGCGGGCTGCCGGCGTCCGGCCCCGCCGCCTGCCAGCGGGGGCCGGGCGCGCTCGTGTGCGGCGGCAGCGGCAGCGGCGCGCTCCCTCCCGCGCTCCCCACACCGCTGGCAGCCCGCCACCGCGCCGGGGGTTCGCTCCTTTCTCACGACCTCTCAGGTTCCTGAGCTCATCTGGGAGCTATTCATTTCCTGCCAGAAAACAGCCTTGCCTGCTAAAAAAACCACCTTGGCCGCAGAGCGGCCCAGGGCTTGGTACGAGGGCTCTCCCGGCTTAAATCATAAAGCTCCGGCTGTCTGGCTGGAATCAAAGGCAGGGCGGGCGTGGGGGGGCGCGGGGGCCTGTGCCATATGGTAGCACTTAAGAGCCAAGGAGGAAGCAAGGAGGGGCTTTTGCACCGCTCACGAGGAGTGTGGGAAAAGTTAATTGACTTTAATGACAGGTTTCCCGGGACGGCAGCAGCAGCAGATGGAAGGGAGCTGCGGGGATGCGAGGGGCAGCCGGGGCTGTAAGCTCCGTGGTGGGTGGGGGGCAAGACAGGGTGCTGGGGAGGCAGGAAAAGCCCCCTGCCCACAGACCCCAGTGCAGGTGCACTGCAGGCAGGGATTGGAGCACTGCTGATCCCAGCTCAGCACCCTCCGGGCTGCAAATGCACCCACAGGACTGTGGCAAAGAGCCCACCAACCCAAGAGTGGTCATGAGAGGGACAGACCTGCCTCCAGCCTTTCCCAAGGTCCTCTCCGCTGGCAGGCAGGGCTCAGCAAGGTGCCCAGGGAAGCCAGCAGGAGCTGCATCCCATCTGGCAGCACTAAGTCCACTCCCTTTTCCAACCTGTCCTGCACAGTCCCCGACCAGGGTCATAGCTCAGCCCTGTACCTTCCCTGGCACCCCCCACCCTTCCCTTATCCTTGCCTGCTCATCCCACAGCATGAGTTTAAAGGCATTTGCTGCACCTGAAGGAGAATTCCCACACACAATGATCCACAGACCCACAGCCTGCATTTGTCATCCCAATTTGTCACGGGCTCAGTGAACTGGCACCAAGAGCACAGCTCTTGGGAATTGCTCTGATCCCCTTAAAGCTCACAAACTCAAGCAGATCTCTCATGTCAACAGGCTGTGGGATAGAATAAACACAGAAAGCTTTGGAGAGACCGGTCCAAGCATGCCATATCTGCTTTATACTAGGCTATTTAAACTCCATTAGCAAATAGGTTCATCTTCCTTTCACTCCTGGATCTGCTGTATTTTCTCCATTAGCCTACAGCAAAGTCTCTTTTTTCTAATGTGCTTTCCAAACCAACTGCTTCAGCAGAAAAGGAAGACTGCTCAGCTGCAACAGCATTCACTCTTGCAGGTGATGCATTACTGGTCTACATTAGCTCCACACAAGCCATCCAGCAACAGGAGCTGGTCTGATGCAATTCCGAGACAGGTCCTGTGAGTACTTCTCTGAACACAAGGTGGGCTCAGTCCTACCCTCAGTACCTCCAGTGCAGAAAATGTGTCACTCTGGCTGGTGGAAGGGAAGGAAAGCTCAGCCTGAACAGCTACACACCTGCCTTGGGACAGCAAATACGGTATTTCCAAGCCTTACACACAAAACCTGTGTTTTACAGAGGCAGCACAGCTCCACCAGGAGCAAAGACACTGCTGTGAGATGCCTATGTGAGGGTGGCAATGCAGGCAGGTAGTGGAAGAGAGAGAGAGAGAAGGGAAAGCTCATCCCCGGGAGATCAGCTCCTTAAAAAAAAAAGAAAAAAAAAGAAAAAAAAGAAAAAGAGCTGCCACTGTCCCCAGCCTCTTCAGTATACCCTGCAGAGAGATATCCCAGGCACACACCACCCCCCCTCTAAAATACATCCCAGGACATCTTTTCAGATCAAGTGAATATGTTCCTTTGCTGGGAGCAAAGCTGGGGAGTCAAACCCCAGCAGGTTTAATCCATCTGGTCTCACGCTCCCCAGCTTTCATTTCCCCAGCACCTGGATACAGTCAAGCACCTGGCTGATCCAGACAAAATCCAACAAGCTTTCACAGCAGAATTTGGACGGAAACCCCAGTGGATCCTGGCAGATCTTAAAGCTGTCGGATCTGAGTTAGGACTTGTTAAGAAGGGCCATGCAAGCTGTAACCTGAGACTGCTGCTCGCCACTATCTATGGTTTGCATCTTGCCTGGAAATGGGGCATCCCCAAGTCACAGGGGTCAGCTACAGCTCATGATTATAGAGTCCTTACAGCCCCACATCACTCCCTCGACCACGTGTTTTCCATATAACAGCAGAGGAAATGCCCAACTCTATCAAAACCACATGCAAAGCATTAATCATCAAGGAGAGCTTGGCTGGTGCTCAGGGTCGGGAACAGCTCTATGCTTTTAAGTCCAGGTGGAGGTGGTGCCCAGTGCCTGCTGCAGCCCGTCAGCCAGGAGACAGGAGCACTCATGTCAGGCTTGTCCTGCGGAGAGCCACTGCTTTTGTAACACGAGAAGCTGGCAGGCACTGCTCTCTGTCAACTGACTGGAGTCACTTGCAATTTACACTACAGCCTGGGAAGCAGGCTTCTCTGGGTCCAGGGCAGGAGGCTCACCCGGGCAGCTCAATATCTTGCTTTACCACAGCTGCACCAACTCCATCAGCCCGAGGTGCCAGAACAGAGCAGAGGTGCCTCCCGCAGCACATTCAAGCAGCTCTGCAAATACAAGCTCCTTTTAACAAGTCTGATTAACTGAGCTGCTCCTAAAGAAGCAGTAATTACATCTGCCCCAGGGCAGGGAGAGGGGCCGGGTGGTTTCACAAGACAGAGGGGACAGAGGGTCTGAGTGACAGCTCCAGCCTGGCAAGCAGGACAAGGGAGCCCTGGAGCAGCAAGATCCACAGGCAGGCAGGAACTGAACTGGGCTCCCTCCTATGCACACATGCCAGAGCTCCAACTTTCTCCAAAGGCCTTCCAAAATGGAAGGGAAACTTTTATTTTGAGAGCATTCAAAAAAAAAAAAAAAAAAAAAACAAAAAAAAAAACCCGACGAAAAAACAAACCCCCAATCTTTGGTGTCACATAAGGAAGGGGAGGAAAGGAAGAAAAAAAGATCTCGTGTAAAACACGAAACACTGTAAAAGGGAGTGCTATGGTACAAAGGCACAATCCAATATGAACATATAATCTATGTACAGCCGTGCCAGCAGCACGGGGTGCGGTGCCAAGTCCAGTCTGGTGCCCGCCACCCTCACCAGGGTCTCCAGACCGAGTCGGCTGTGCCAGGTGGCGGGCCTGGTGGTGAGGCAGCAGTGGCAGCTGTGGGTGGGCCACCATACAGAGGCAGCACAGCTCCGCCAGGAGCAAAGGCGGTGCTGGGGATGAGGAAGGCAAACTGCCCATCAGAGGCCGGCAGCAGCTGGAAGCCACCGTACACCTTGGCTGCATCGGCACCCGGCTTGCAGGGCATGCCCGGGAGCGGCCCCACGCCACTGCCTGGAGGACCCAGGGGTGGCCCAAAGGCTGCGGCTGGTGGCAGTGGGGGCGGCGGGGGGGGCGCAGGGTAGTTCATGGTGTTGATCTGGGTCATGCAGCTGGCCAGGTGGCCCAGGAGCCGGGTGCGCACCTCAGTGTTGACACCCTCGCAGGTGGAGAGGAACCGCGTCACCTCGTTCATGCACTCGCTGAAGCCAGCTCGGTACTTGCCCAGTACTGTGGGGTCTGTGCTCAGGGCAGCTGTGGGAGGAGAGAGGCACATGGCAGTCAGCAGGCTCCACAGGGAAGGGGGGGTGCACAGCCCACCAGCACTGCATCCTCCAGCCCCTCTGAGCTAGGAATCCAGGTGGGGAAAGCAGCCCCTCTGACAGTATGTCTTGTGTTCCTGGGTGCCAAGAACTCGGATGGAGAGCACAGCCACTCTGCTAACAAGCCCACCAGCACCAGGGACGCAGATGGGGAACAGACAAGTCCCAAGAATCTCCTTATGTCCCCATATACCGGGGACCCAGGTTGGAAATGATCCCTCCAGTAGCTCTTGTGCCTCTCACACCCCCAAAACAGATCCATGTGTGGAGCACAGCTCTGCTAGTAAAGGGAACTCAAGTTGGGACCGCAGCCCTCCCAGTGCCCTCCAGTACCAGAAATGCAGAAAAAACACAGTGACCTTCCCAGCATCTCCTTACTGGGGATACTAGCACAGAGCATGATGCCCCTCACCACCCCACAGCAGCAGGGATGGAGCACTGTGTCCCCCATGACTCTCTAGTACGCAGGATTCAGGTGTGGAGCCACTGACTCCTAGCACCAGGAACACAGGTACAGAACACAGCACCCTCCCTCCATCGTTCCCTGGGGATGCAGGTGCAGAGCCTGGTGCTCCTGCTACCCTCTCTACCGAGCATGCAGGCAGAGCGTGCGATGCCCCCAGCCCCGGCTTGCAGGCAGCGCCACTCCATCTCCCTCTCTCCGGTTCCCCCGGGACTCACCAGTCATCTGGGCTCGCTGGAGGCTCCGCAGGTGCTTGACGGTCATCTCCAGAATGTCGGCCTTCTCCAGCTTGGAATGCCGGGAGCTCTGCGGGAACAGGCGGGGCTCAGACCGGCCCGGCAGCGCCGTTTGCCCCCGCACCCCCCGCCCCGGCCCCCCTGCGCTTACATCCTTCTTCAGTGCGTCCAGGATGAGCGTCTTCAGCTGCCCCAGGCTCTCGTTGATGCGCGCCCGCCGCCGCTTCTCCATGATGGGCTTAGAGGACTGCAAGAGAGGCGATAGTCAGCGTCCGGCGCGGCTCCGCACGGCGCTGCCCGTTCCGTCCCATCCCGTCCCGTCCCGGCCGCCCTTACCTTGCGGTGCTCCGCCGCCGTCTTCGGCTTGTCGGGCGTCGCATTGACGCTGGCGGGGGTGGCGGCCACCGGCGAGGCGCTGCTCTTCTCCATCAGGTCGGCCGGCATGGTGCGCGGCCGGGAAGAGGCGCCGCGGCGGCGGCAGTGGGGGGGGCCGTGCCGGGCCGGGCCGGGCCGTGAGGGAGCGCTCGGGGCGGCGGCGGCGGGGCCGGCGGGGCGCGGGTGCCGCGCGCCCTTGGCCGCCCCTACTTATATAGCGCGCGCCGCGCGGCTCGTGTGAAACGTCCCCCGCCGCCGTTCCCACACTCGCGCCCAGCCAATGGGCGCCGCCCGCACGCGGCCCCGCTCGTGGACGGCGCCCGCCCATTGGCTGCGCGCCGCGCGGCGGCCGGCGGCCAATGGCGCGGGGCGGGCGGCCGCGGTTTAACCCCTTGGGCACCGCCTGCGGCGGGGGCGCGCGGAGCGCCGCACTAATTACCGGGTTAATTGGCGCCCGTGGCAGGCGCGGCCCCGCCCGCTCCCCTCGGGGACCGCCGGCCCCGGGGCGGGCTGCGCTGTGGGGGGCCGCGGCCCTCCGGGGTGATGGCCGGGACGCGGCGGGCCGGGCCGAGCTGTGGTGGCCGGAGCGCAGCTACCGTGTGCGGGGGCTGCGGCGAACCGCGGGGCGCGCTGCCGTGGCCGCGTCCTCCCGCGGTGCCCGCAGCATTGCCGCGGTCGCCCGGATCTCCCCAAGACAACCCAGGTCTCCCCCCGGCCGCCCAGGTGTCCCCAGCCCGCCCGGGCGGTGCCACGTGGTGCTGCCCCTGACCCCGCAGGTGAGGCGGGGCTGGGCAGGGCCGGTGCCCGGAGGGGCGCGGGGCAGGCTCGCGGTGGCACAGGCGGGGCCCAGCGCGGTCTCGCCGCGGTTGCGGTGCCCGGCTCGCACGCCCGGCTGGCGGCGCGGGCACAGACGCGCTGGTGCGTGCGCTGACATCGCGGGGCACAGGCGAAACCGCAGCAGAGGGAGGTGCCTGTCCCTCGGCCCTGGCCCAGCCGCCCTGCTGCCACCTCCGGCTGGTTTGGACAGTTTGTGGGTTGCTTTTAAAAAAAAAAAAAAAAAAAAAAAAAAAAAAAAAAATTTTTTTGCCTGGGGACTTGAATCCTTTTTTTCTCCCCTCCGCTTGACTGACTTTCTCACACTCCTATTCCCATAGTCTGCCAGCTAGGCCTGAGTCATCCTGCCAAGAACTAGACCTGGCCTATTCAAAAATGTGCTCACTCGCTCTGTCTCTCTCTCTCTCTCTTTTTTTTTTTTTTTTTTTTTGAGTATACACAGTAATGTTTTTCCACCTCCTCTTGTACCTGATCTGCACCTGTACAGGGCCAATCCCACACGTATCACCCGATCTTGCCTTTTCAGAGACCGTGAGAAAAATAAAGTTCAAGAAAGAAGAGACATGTTTGCAGATCTCACCGGTGCAAAGCCCTCATCCCTGCAGAGGCTTGCCTGCTGAGCCTTCAGAGTTTAAAAAAAGAAAAATAAATAAAAGGGAGAGTGTCATGTTTAAAACTGCGGAAAAGTACAAATCCAGGCTTTCTTTCAGCACCTTGATGGAGCCACAAGACTTTTGATTAAAAAAAAGCAGCCTTCAACGTATAAGGTTTAACTTCAGACTTCAGATGAACAATATTTGACGTAAGTTTCAATTATCTAGGCAGCTGGACAAACTCTAGTGAGGAAAAGACAGAGACTGCACTGGGAAGTCAGTGAAAAGCACTTTTTCAGAATCATCTTCCTGGGGAAGTTTGGAGACGACAGATCAGCGCGAAAACTGCGGTGTGTTTTTGGAGAGCTTAAAAAGTTCTCCGCGGGATCAATATTTCTTCTAGTGCCGATATTTGCATATATTGGTGGGGAAGAAAGTTATGGCAATTGCTGAGCTGGTGCCCTCCCTCCTGCGGGGATTTGCAAAGGGCTGAGGAAACGCGGCGCTGGGCAGCCCGGTCCCTCCCGGCCGTAGTGAGAACAGGCTGCAATTATGTCTGAGTTTGTGGTCGCCGAGGAGCTGCAAACCGCCTGTAATTGCCGGCAACAGGTCGGTGTCTCTGTGGAAGGAGAGCGGGGCAGGCAGCACGAACAGGCTGTCATTGCGGGTTGCCAGCCCTCGCCCACAGCGGGCACCTGGGAATTGCCTGCAGCAGCTCCCCTTGCTGCGCTCCCACCCTGCCCGCTGCAGAGCCTGCCGGCTGCCTTTCTCCTCTGGGGTGTGTGAGGAGCCGGGCTGGGGGGAATGGGTCTCCAAAAGCGTCTGCTTCGGTGGAGGCTTCTCAGATCCCTCAGCGAGTGCTGCGCGGGGCAGTGGGAGACAGTGACACTGGTGTGTCCCTGCTCCACATCTCCTCCGCCTGCCTGCTACTGTGAAATGCCTTCATGTGCAAGGGTTGTGATCTCCAAGCGGAAGCACGTATACTTGTGAATTCCCCAGGGATCAGGAGAGGAAGGGGAGGATTTGCATGGAAGGATGTCTCTGGAAATGAAATGGCTGAGGCCAAGTTTAGGCTCGAAGGAGGTGGTGAAGGAGTTTGTAACCACTGAGGGGATCTGGAACAGATCCTCTGGGCATCTCCAGCCCTGCCTTCTCTTGCAAAAGAGGTGTCAAGGGGGAGGTGAAACCCTGAGATAAGGGACTGCCCCGGGGACTGGGATGTCCCTCGTCCCACGGTCCTCCCAAAATATTTTTTACTTTGCTCCGGCAGTCATCTTGGATTACAAATTGGGAGTTGTCCAAAACAGATTTGGGAAGAACCTTTAGACAATGCATTAGGGCTTTACTGACTGGCAGAACATCTTGGAGGAAAAATGTGTTGGCAAGAAAATTTAGACTAGTCCTGGGCACGGGCCCAGGGGTGGGAAGGAATAAAATAGGATGCTGCTGCTGGTGCAGCACGCAGGAGATGAGGAGGTGGCAGGGTTGGCTGTGTCTGCTCTCCAGTCCTTTAGGAAGCAGCCAAGATGAGCAAAATGTGCTTCTAGAGATCCAAGTGTTTTAATATCCAAAGCTTGAAGTATCCTAGGAAATACAGAAAATAGAAACCAAGTTGCTTGTAAGAACTGGCTTGCAAGCTGGATCCCAGGAATGGCACAGCAAGCCTTTCCTCTTTGGGTCACAGGCTGAAAACCTAGCCTGGCCACAGATCAAAGCTGTCACCACCCTGAAGGCTGGAAAACAAGTGCTGCATCTCAGGGACATGTCCCTGGCACAGGTGTCTCCTCTGGACAGCCCTGCACACATGCCTCTGCTCGCAGTTCCCGTCCCAGAAGCTGTTGTGCAATCCATACCCAACCGGCTCCCCCGGGAGGGGTGATCTCAGAAGCTTTGGGCACAGGTTTCAGGATTTATTTCCCCTCTATAAACGTTTGCCAGGTCTTTGGAACAAGGTCACTTTCAAACTGACTTCCTGACAAAGCTCCCTAGATGAAGCAGAGCTTTCATGGACGTTGCTCCACCACACACCAGGTCTTTGTAGTAAAGAGGGCAGCTTTTGTGCAGCAGTGTCACTGCCTGGCCCCCTTGATGGCAGGAGCAGCTCATTTTAAGGCAGCAGCGTGGTTTTACGGCAGGTCCTGCCCTGTCCTTCTGCTGGGGACCCATTTCCCAAAGATCTGCTGAGAGCCGGGGTCCCAGCTCTGTCAGGCGAGCCTCAGGGTAGGTGCTTGTGTGGCAGCTGCTCCCCAGGAGCTGGGCTCTTTCAGCTGTTCCCTGGCTGCCTCTGCGAGGCTGAAGTGTTTATTTCATTTTACTCTTCACTGTGTGAGTCAGGCTGGGTACGTTTGGGGCAGCTCTGGCCATTCTGCAGTGACACTCCCTTGTGTGGAGGGTTCCTGGCCTCCAGGAACTGGTGCCCTTCATTCTGTTGCCCACACAACCAGGGAGGCATCCCTGGGAATGGTGGAGGAGACTGTGGGATGAAGAGGCCAAAGCTTTGCTTGAGTAGCAAAGTGCCAGTGTGAGAAACTCCAGAGTCACTAAGGACAGACAATGAAGAACCATTTTCATCTCTCCAGCCCATTCCAGCCCAGGCTGGAACACGGCTCTGTGCTGTGAAAGGCTCTGGGACAAGAGCCAGGATACCTGGATCTCTTGCTAAGCTGATTCCTCTTGGCAGGCTCCTATCCTGCTGAACCAAGGAAACGCTGCCGGGGAGCTGGCGGGGAGGGCATTTTGGCAGCTGTGAAATGCCACCCATGTGGATGGGAATTCCCTTCCTGATACCCATGGCGTTACTTCAGAAGTTGCTGGTTTGGCTAGAGCAGCCACATGTGCTAATGGGCATGAGATGGTGCAGCCCCAGCTTTCCCCCCGTGTGCCTTTCCAGAGCCCCAGCTCCAGCCTGCTCCTCTGCTGGCAGCCAAGGCTGGGTGTTGGCAGGCGTTGCAGCTGGGAACAGGCTCTGGGAACATCCCTAAATTGCCTGTGGGGCTTGGAGTGGTATCTGGCACTGCTGCTACCAGCCAGAGGCTGCGAGCTGCCTTATGCCCTTCTCTGAGAGATGCTCTTTTCATGTGACATGCCTGGAGTTCACCACACCACTGGTTTGCAGCCTGCTGACTGTGACAGGGCAGTTCCACTCCAGTAAAACAGACAGTATCCTTGGCAAGATATAGGAGCTCCAGGCAGAGGGACAGACAGCTGAGCCTGCATCCCTCTGAGGACCAGAAATAAATGCGCAGTCACTGCCACGCTCCAGAGGGGAGAAGGAGAATCTCAGCTCTCGTTCTCTCCCTCTGTGGTGGGAGGTGTTGGCAGTGAGAGCTGAGTTATTTATTTATTAAGATCTCGCTTGTGTTACTGCCTGAGGCTGCTGCTCTCTGTGCTGGAGCTGTAGTGCTTGTGTGCTTGCAGGGAATGAAAAGACTGCAAGCTATGAAGCAGGTGTACATCTATGAAAATACTGTGAGTTTGGCACTGCTGGAGCTGGAGAGGGCATGAGGGCTCACTGCCACAGAAGATGTCCCTGTCCCAAACACTGAGCAGAAGCCAGCAGAAGCCTTCAAGCCAGATGAAGGTGGGTGTGCATCAGCTCCACATCCTGAGTCCAGTCTCCAGCCGTGGTGCTGCAGCACTAGTGTGCTGAGCTGTCTGATCCCTGACATGCTGTGGCTGCAGGAAGCCCTGCAGGGTTTTCCAGAACACGGCTTTTAAGTCAGGTCAGACCAGCAGTGCGGTTTGCAGCCCAGCTGTGCACAGCTGGGCCGGCGCAGCCAGGGGATGGGAAGACGTGGGCGGGAGCGTGGCGAGGTGGGAGTCTCGCCAGCCGTCCTCGCGCAGGGAGCCTGTGGCTGGGTGCGTCAGCGTGCCCTCAAATTCCCAGCATGCAAGCCCTTTCCTGTGCCCCCTCTGCCCTCCTCCCCTGGCCCTGCTGGTGCCTGCAGCCAAGGGCAGGTGGGAGCCTTGGCATGTGGCTCCCTGGGGACTCAACCTTCACCGCCTGCAGACTCATGAATCCCACAGGGCCAGCCCTTGGCCCTAGTGTCTGTGCTCCTCTGCAGAGTGATCAATCATATTTTCCAACACAGTTCCTTCTCCTTGGTATTAATCAGTCCAAGAAAGCAGCCTGGACTGATCACTGCCATTGAGCTTTCTGCTAAATTTACCAGCTGATCACCATCTCTTCTCTTCATGCCATGAATTGGCAGCAGGGAGTGTGTTGTGTAAACTTCACGTTATCCTCAAAACCCTGGCAACCGCGATGATGCAGCAGGAAAATATTTGGAACCTTTGGGAGGTGCTGTGACAGGCAGCCCTGCCTCACGCTGGGAAGCTCTACTGAGGGCAGTGCAGGCAGGACAGGCAGGCCAGGGGCTGTGTGCCCCACCAAGGGTGGGGACAGAGGTCTCAGCCTTCCTGGTCTGACCTGGTCCTGGAGCCCTTGGGATAGCAGGCATTTTCCCTTGACAGATGGGATTGGTCACAGCTTGCCAGCCCTCCCATTTCCATTATTCCTGTATCCCTTTATTCAGGAAAACACAGGATACTTCATGGTGCATTGCTTTCCAACTGCAGAACAGAGCCTTTGCAGAGCCAGCGTCTTTCTTGATGTGTAAGTAGATGGACTCTGATAAACCCAGGGTACAAAGAATCATTTGCACTTGGTGCCTGATCTCCCTGGTGTCTTCAGTTTGGTTTGAGTTTGGCAGCGTTATGGAGAGAATTAGCCTATCTCACTAATATTGAAATGTATACCTAATTTGAATCCTGGATTCCTAAAATCAATATTCATTATTCTAGGTGACAGCAGAGCTCAAATGAGTCCTTTAGCTATATCAAGAGTATCAGGATGATCACATGTTATTTGGATTAGCGACCTCATGCAGACACATGGCTTCACACACGTGGGTAGGGCGGCAGGGCACGGTGCTGAGGTTCGTGGCCAGGAGGATCCGGGGAGCGGATCCTGCCCTGCCTCCTGCCTGCGGCAGTCCTGGGGAGCCTCCTGAATTGCGCCAGAGTTCAGCCGCAGCGGCAGGTGAGGTGATCGGGGCGGCGTGCCAGGGGGACACAGGGACGGTGGATTTTTGTTTGTTTTTCTGCCCAGGGCAGGCAGTGGGAGGAGGGGATTTGAAATCCTCAATGAGCACACTTTGACAGCAGCGCAGGGTGTGTGCTGGGATGGAGTGGTTTCTCCCTTATTTTTCTTTTCCCACTTGCTGATGTGCAGCCAAAGCTCTCCATTAGCCTTTTGGCCGTTGACAGGTGTTAGCAAGGGGTGGGATTTTTGGAAAACTCTCGTGAATTTTCCATTTGCTTTGGTTGTGCATGGCTGCACATGTGCTGGTCCAGAGCTGTGTGCATGCCCTGGTGCCAGAGATCATGCTCGAGAATTATTCTCATATGGGTTAATATGAGATCTCTTGTGAGCTAGTCAAGAATTGATGTGTTACTAATTGCTGTAATAGAAAATATTATCCTTTAGAGGATGTTGTTGTTTTATAAACAAGGGGATAATTTACAGCTCAATTGCTTAAATCATGCATTAATTGCTGAGTGTAATGAATAAATACATTTGCAAGTACAACATTTAATTTGCACAGATTCTAGAAGTGCAGACATTAAGAGGCAGATCATTATTTGATGAGTAATCTGGATTGTCATATGAAATGACATTTATTTTCACATGATGAAATACCCTGAAATGAGATTTCAAGGTCCTTGTCCTTCCTTCCATGCAATGAAGGGCAGTGTTGTCATCGGCTGCCTCAGAAATGTGTCCAGGCTGCCTGGGAACACAGGGGAAGGCAGGAATCCTCCAGGAGTGACACAGAGAGCAGAGCAGCAAACCTGGGTTTATGCAGGTGCAAGTTTTTAATATTACAAAATGCAAGGACAGAATATAGACCCAGAAATGGGGGATGTCTGCAGGAGGCTGGGAGGCTTCACATCAGGGCTGACTGATGGCAGGATGGCTGTGGGGCTGTGAGAAGCACAGGGAGTACCTGAGGAGGTGAGCTGGGAGTATTGGTGATGAAAGGGAGGCATTAGAGCTGCTGCCTGGGCACCAGTGAGGCCTCAGCCTGGTGTGAGGGTGCAAGCAGAAGCAGCAGCAGATAAACCCAGCACGGGGGCTTTTGCAGCCTGCTGCTGGCCGCGTGTGGCTGCTGCTGCACCACGGGAGGCTGCAGGAATCTGTGCAGGACTGTGTCCTGTTCTCCAGGGAGTGAGGAGCCCTGCCTGCTGCCTGCTGCTGGAGCCGGGGCCAGCTGCTGCTGCCCAGAGTAAGAGGCCCTGCAAACAGAAGGCACCTGTGCTTCGGTTGCTGATATTGAATAATCTTGGGCTACTGGTGCCCTTTCGCAGGCCCATATCTTTATTGGAGGCTGTTAAAGCCAAACCTCCCAACAGCAATAACATGACTACAAAGCATTTCTAAGAATAAAGTACGTGGGAATAAGGGAGATACTGAGATCCCAGCCAATTTCAGTACAATACAAGTCTGAAGTACCTTATAAAGTTAACAAGTCAAATTTAAATGTATACAAGGCTCAGGAGCATATAGGAAACAGGATCGGCCAAACCTTCAAAGGCCCATCATTGTCTTTCAAAAAGTCCACTGAAAGGCTTGTGCCATAAAAAAGGTGTATTCAAATAGCTGATACAGTGATAAACCTGGTGGAGAAATGCCAGCAGCCAGGGTGGGCAGGGATGCTCCCTGCAGGGATGCTGTGGTGGCCCAGCCCCTTGTTACAGAGCGCTTTGCCCTGCTCTCTCTGCTGTGCACCACAATAAGTGAGGGTTCTTCTGGTGTAAATCTGGGGAGTGTTTGGCAGGTGACTGGCTCCAAACAAGAAGCAACCCTTGCCCTGGCTTTATGACAGGTCATCCAGCCTCTGCAATCTTGCTGCTGGAGAGGTAAAAAAATAGCTCTGCTGCCTTGCCCAGCACCGTGTTCATCACACTCCTGAGCAGCACAGGCGGCAGCCAGGAGTGCAGCACATGGTGGTGGCTGCCCTGTCCCCTGTGATATGAATGCCTTGGATGCCACAGACAGGAGAGGACAAGGAAAAGAGCTAGGAGAGACTGCTTGTGCTGCATAGCCAGGAGCTGATCCCTGCTTTCTCAGAGCTGAAGACACCTGTGGATTAGAAGGGTCCCCTGTAGGCACCTGGAGAACAGCTTGTGAAGTGTTACAATGTGAAAACTATGCCAAAAGGTCCCAAGCCTGCTCCTGTTTAGCTTCCTTTAGTAACAGATTAAGAGCCAAATGTGCTCATGAAATGCCAGAGACCAAGAGCTCCTTCAGCCTGCCTGAGTGGTGTCAGTGTGGTGAGCTTACCATGCCTGATCATTCCTTCTCCTGTGTGTTATCTGTGTTTAGCAGGCTGTATTCTGCCTTCACCATGTGCCACTGTGTGTTTATACATTTTACCCATCCATTTGAAAGCAAGAACCAGTGCCACAGAAGTTACCAACCAGCCATGTTCTCTAGCTGTGCATCCAAGCAAGCTTCATTGCAAACCATTCGAAGACTGCAGAAGAACGGCAGAAAAGTCTCAGGAAAATGCCCTGCTACAAAGACATTGGAAAATCAAGGTTGTTTCATGGCTTGTTTGTGAGCAGGAAGCAAACCCACCCCGATTTGGTGCCTCTGAAGAGGCCAGCAGAACTGGGATGCATGTTGCAGGACTTGGCGTGCAGGAATTCGTGAACCATAAGGCCTTGTCAAAACTAATTTTTAAATGAAATGCAGTGTCCTAGGAAAACACATGCCTGAGACTTAAACCAAAACCAAAGTACAAAATGTGGTGTTTAAAGGCTGGGTTCCATCTCAAGTGAATAGAAGCCACATGCATTCATCTGAGATCAGATTTTGGCGTGATCTGAAGTTATGCTCATGGAGACTGCAGTGAGAGCAGGCAGAGGAAGTCTTCATCTCCTTCGACAATCCTGTAGACAAGATCAGCCTTTCTGCACTTTCCAAGTGAAAAGCCTATGTGTATGTAGGCTCCCCAGGTGTGGGATGGAGCATCCCAGGGCTGCTCAGCTGCCTCCTCCACACTATGTGCAGGCAGCAAGGAGGCCACTTCCACCTGCCTGAAAGCCTGGTGCAGACCTGCATCTCTCTCCCCTTGCTGCCCATAGTGGGTTTGAGACTGTGAGCTCCCAGTGACACCACTCTGTAGCAAGTATCCTGCAAAAGTGCCAGTACTGAGGCTTAACCTTTATTAATTGGGGAGAGGAAGAAATAATGCTGGCAAAATATTGTCAAATACTTCAAATTAATGATTAATTCTAGATGGAGTGATACTGTTTGATGTGGTCTTTGCTGGTTTAAACAGGAGAAGGGTGATTCACTCTAAAGGAATTTATAAAAACACAAGTATTTGCTCATGGACAATAAATACTAGGGCAGATAAAAAGGGGGATGAAGTGTTCGGTGTTGTGATAGCAACTCTGCTTGAGAAAACTTTTGACCTTCTCACATCTTAAATCAATGGGCCCCCCCCTCGCTTTCCTCCAGGCCTGCTCTGGAGGCTGAGGGAGCAGGGTACATGGGAGCACTCCAGGCTTGCCCTGGGCTGTGTTGCTGGCAGGTCCCTCCTGTTTCCCTCCTGTTCCCACGGGGAGGCCTGGGCACCCGCCGGCGCCCGCCGAGGGGCACAGGGCAGCACCCGACAGCAGTTTACACAATCTGTGTACACAGCCTAATCTGTCAATTTGCCTGTTGTAAAAGTAAGCGCATAAACCTGGTGCTGAAGCTGCTGTGGTTTACAGAGCTGCTCCACCTGGGAAGCTGAGATTTATGTTCTCCACTGGCGAGTGAGGCATCCCCGTCCCATCCCGCCCCATCCCATCCCATCCCATCCCAGTCTGTCTCACCCTGTCCCCTCCCAGTGCAGACAGGCAGATTGCCCAGGAGGGCTGGCTGCAGGCAGCAGAGAGCCCATGAACAGCCCAGTGTGAGCTGCAGCAGAGGTGCTGCAGTGCTGTGCCTGCCCCACGGCGCCTGACAGCCATCGGGTGGGTACCTGGGGGAGGGAGCTTGCTATCTACCTTTCCCGTGGGAATACGATGCAGCCGAGATAACCCCCAGACCTTGCTGGGACTCTGCCAGTGTCATTAAAGTGTTGACATCTGCTGATTACCCCGACATGATGCTGGTTTTATTGAGACAAGATTAGCCACTCGCACTTTGAAGGGAGGTTGGGCACACACTGTCACCAGCTGTCCCCTCTCAGGAAGGGCTCCAGAACCTTTTTCATTCTGATCTTTTTTCTTCATGAAAATCTAACTATTTTTGCCCTAAAAATAACAGCATGGGAGTGAGGGTGCAAAGCAGACAAAGCAAAGTCCCTGAGCTGGTGTCCAGCCTTGCCATGTGTGTTGTGGGTTAGCCAGCAGTGCAGGGTGGCCCTGGTCACATCACCTGTCAGTGTGGGGCTGACGGAGCGGAGCTGGTACCCACAGAGGGGCTGAGCCCCTGCCTGCAGCCATTCCCGCGGCATCGCCTCGCAGGCTGTCAGCAAGCCTTTCATCACAGCCCCTTCTGACATCAGCCTTTCCAAAACACCTGAGCTCCTTGTGGTCCCTGTGCTCATAACACTTGGAAGTGACAGCGGCTTCTGGTTCCAATTAACCCAGGGGCAGTTTGGGGACTATCTGATTGCACTGCAGTGGAGGGGAGAGGAGAAAAAGCCTTTCTGGGAAGCAGCTATTGAGGGTGTGGGTGAAGAACTTTTGAAAAAAGCAGATGGTTTCTCTCTTTCCTTCCTCCTTCTTTTTCTTGTCTTTTTTTTTTCCTCTGAATTCCATGAAACAGACAACCCAACAGCACATTTTTCACCATCAAAGCTTTGCTGAAGGGAATTCTCCACTGCTATTTCATTTCTTCCTGATGTTCACAGATTGTAAAGCAAACGGCCTCTGGAGAACAGGGAGGGCAGATCTGTCCCGGGGTGACAGCAGAGGACTAGCCAACATCCTTGGGGCACGACAGGCTCTCCCTGGCAGCTGGCCGCCAGGGGAAGTGAAGATGTATCTGCCTTGGATGCTGGGTGACAAACATGGCACTGCAGCTGGCAGCTGCTAGCACTGGAATCTGGGACCCAGGGATTTGCCAAGGTCCATAACCTCTGCCTTGGACACCTGCACAAGGCTAACAACTGTGAGCAGAAGCTGCAAGCACCAGTTCCTGGGCTGGCCCCACTAACTGGTGCTCTCCTGGGAGGAGATGCACTCTGAGGTCAGCAGAGGCAGGTCTCACCTGAAGCCTTCCTCCCACAGCCTTCCCACGGTCACACCGCAGCCAGAGATCCCAAATATTGTGTCTCTAGGAGAAACAGGGAGGGAGGAAGCCATAATCCCATGAAATCCCAGCCCACAGTGTGCCAATCCTTTCAATTACTCTCTCACATGCAACATATTCAATGCCTGCTGAAAGAAAGGTGGTTAAAGGAGGAGATGTAAATGGAAAATAAACTTGAAGGGCAGATGGGGATGGAGAGTTCTGTTTTGCTAATCCGAGATCTGTTTTTTAAGACACCATTATTCGAGCTGGCAATGCTAGCTGATTGCTGCCTGCTGCAATGCGTGGCAGCACTGGTGTGCTGTGGGAAGATGCTCCATGAAAAGGGGAAGTGAGGATTCATCAAGGAGCTGCAGCACAGGGAGGGACAGGAGCAAGGATGGCAGCCAGTTGTGCTTGGAGGGCTGGAGGAAGATAGTGGTGGCTCTGCTCTCCTTTCACCAGTGACTTGGACACAAAAAGGGAGCATTTACTTGCAAAATGTGTTTCTCCAGCCAGGAAAGTGAGATGTGGAGGCCGGTGTGGGGCCAGGGGCTCCTGCCCAGTCCCCTGGCATTGGTGGGTGGTGGCTGGACAACATGCTTGCTACACATGCATGGCTGAGTCAGAGGAAGAAAACATTAGAAGAGAACAGCAAAACCTTTGGCAAGACAAATGGGACTGAAATGATCACTGGGACCAAGAGGGTCTGGAGCAACTCGCAGCTGGAGCAGTCGCTGTCAGAAAATAACCTCATTGCTCGTTGAAACATGAGCCACACATGAGAGGGATGAGCCAGTGTGGACTGGCAGGGACAGGCATCCCTTGCACTGTGACTCCATGGCTTCATTCACCACTGCTCACACAGGAGCACCAGCCTGCTCCTTGCTGAAAGCTGGAAGAGGAGGAGGCAGTGGAGGCAGAGGTGAGGAGCAGCCAGCCCCATGGGGTTTATCACTGGGTATGTGTTGCGCTTGTCACCTCTGACATCAGCTCTGTGCCTTGAAGGTCTCCTTTGCCTCAGGAAGAGCTGCTTCCAGGCTCCAGACCCAGGACAGTGAATGGCAGCGACCCTGGACTGGGATATGGGTGCACTGAAGGGATGGTGCAGAGATGCCACCCCATGCTGTGATGCTGCTGGTACTGCAGAGCCTCAGCACTGAGCTCAGCCTGTCTCCACCTCCAGAGGCTCCAGAGCTACTGACCCAAACCTGGCAGATTTTGGGTGAAAGCAGGCTATTTTTGAAGGTGCTTCAGCCCCACTCCCTACATGTCATAGGGATGCCCAGTGAAAACAGGGATACTGCTCACTGTCTCCCTGCTGCATGCCAGGAACCCATCCAGCCCCGCACCGAACCGGGAGTGGGGTCCGTGGGAAGGGGACAGGCTCGCTGACAGCCCGACAGAGCCTGGCGGGGCAGGAGCCAGCCCAGCCAGAGAGCTGCTGCTTTTCACACCCCGTCAGGCTGATGAGCGGCCCCGCTCCCTCGGCGCCCAGCGCCTGCAAGGGTCAATTACAGCGATTACTTCAAGGAGTCAAACCGGCTGCCGGCAGCGCTGGGGAAAATCTTTGTTTCGCGTTTGGCTTTGTCAAAGGGAAGGAAAGAAGTGCCTGGGCATGCGGCGGGGGGTGAAAGAGCCTCCGCTGTACGAAGGGCAAAAGTCACAGGGTGGCTGGGTGTTTGCGGGGGAGGAGGCCACCCCGGGGACAGCTGCCCTGTTCTGCCAGTGCCACTGAGCAGCACTTGTGGCTTGGGCAGCCTCCAGCACACTTGGTCACTCAGGAAGGGCCTATAAACAGCCCAGTGATTGTAGAGAGAAGTCAGTGGTACAGCCTTTAGAAATGAACGTGAAACTTTGGCCAGTTAAAAGTAAAGTCACAATAAAAGGAATTTAAAAGTCTGAGGAAGAACTTGCTAAAGGTGTTAAAACCTGGAAATGAACATGTTTGCATAAATGCCAGGAGCGGGAAACCAACCAACAAGCTGATGCAGGTTGTGGATGATGGAGGCATGAACAGAGCACCCACGGAAGGCAAAACCTCAGCAGAAAAGCTGGGTGGTGGCTTGAGGATGCTCAGGCAGTGCCTGTGTCACACTCCCAGCAGGGCTGTGCCAGGGGCCTGTCCCACAGCAGGTGCCTGCTGGAGACGTCTTCCAACAAAACAAGGGGCTACAGGTGACACGTGGGATGAAGCAATGCCAGCCCAACCAGGGCTGGTGGTACCCAGCTGCTCCTGCCAGCCCAGGGCAGAGAGTGGGGAAGGAAACATGAGCTGCAGCCAGAGGGGCTCAGGGGCAATTTGGGAGAATTCATCTATAACAGATGTGGATCAGTGCAGCACTTAGGGGAGACTCAACACTACCTTGCAGGAGGAAGCCATGCCTCACACATCAGCCAGGTCACCAAGCGTGGGGAGCAGAGCAATGTGCCTGTCATGGAGCAGTGACACTTCCAAAAGGTTTTTTTTTGCCTTGGCACCTCTCCAAGAGGCCCTGAATGTCCAATGGACTGAAGAGATATTCACCTTGCACGGGAAAACAACTGGTTAAAAGACTAACATACAGCAAAAGTAAAGCTGGCTGCTGAGCAGGAGCTAACAGTATTAAACTTTAGGCTGGTAAAATGGCAGATGAAATTCAGTATTGATAAAGGCAAAGCAACAGCCCACAGACAAGTAGCCCTGAATAGCCATGCAAAATGCTGACCCCCTCTTCAGTGATGCTGGGAGAGAGTCAGGACAGCAACCATGATGTATGATTAGGGAAAGAAGAGAGAACAACTAAATACATCCTCTTTTGGAGTAGTATGTGCAGTGTTTTTTTCTCAAAAAGGATGTAAGGGGAATAAAGAAGTATGAAGAAAGGCCTTAAGGATGCTTGGGAGTAGAGTTTGGAGGCATGGTGAGAAAAGATCAGGAAAGATCAGATGTCATCATCACGTAAGCTTGGAAAAGCTGAAGGAAGGTCATAAAGGTCCCGGGAGCCAGAGTAGGAGGTGGAGGGAGAGCTGGCATCAAACTGGAACAGTGAGATCATGTTGAGAATATGTCCAAAACAAGGAGGAGGAAGCCTTTGCCTTCATCAGGCACCGCTCAGCTGTGACACCCTCGGCCACAGGCTGTGGTGGCAGCCAAAAGCACCACTGAAGGCTGCAGCCACTGATGCTGAGCCAGTCTGACACAACTGCAAGCAGCTGAGACAGAGCTCCCCCACACCTGAGCTCCTCTGCTCCCCCCAGTATCTGCCACCTTCACAGAGGGGCCTGGGGCTACTGCTGTGCTGCAAGCTGGCAATTCTTGGCCTGGGAGAAGGGCGAAGGAACCAGGATACCAGACCATAAGGCTGAGCTGAGCACACAGAGGCACTTTCTGAGATGCAAAGGGTCAGGCAGGAAGCTGTGCCCTGGTGCTTTGTTTTCCGTGTGCTGCACTAGCTTTGAGCTGCCAGCCAGAAATGCTGCCCTGCCCACTACTGCTGCCTCCACTGTGCAGCACCTTCACCCCTCCCTGACTTTTATGAGCAAGGATTGACTAAGATTTCCTCTGTCACATTGACAAATATCTTGAGTCAGGAAGAAAAAGAAGCTGAACCTGTCTCTGCATTGCACACTGGCGCGATGTCATAGGATAATGCAATCAATGGTTTGGGTTGGAATTAACCTTGAAGATCATCTAGTTCCACCTCCCCTGCCACCAGCAGGGTTGCTACCCACTAGATCAGGTTGCTCAAAGCCCCATCCAGCCTGACCTTGAACATTTCCAGAGATAGGGCAGTGTTATGGGTGTCTGGATGGCAGCTGCTGGGTGCACAGCCTGGCGCTCCTGCAAGGAGAGGGAGGCACCAGGGCAGCAGGACTCGTCTGTCAGGGCAACACCTGGCCTCTGGCAAGTGAGGTTTTCTTGGTGCAAAGCCATTTGCTGCCTATCTGGCTGGCCGGCCCTGCTGTGAGCCTGAAAGAGTGGCAAGAGAGCTCAGCATCCTCCGCAGCTCCACACTAAAATCCAGGCCCCCCAAGGTCCCCTCTGCCCGTGGCGAGCAGCCTGGCCAGCGCCCGTGCCCGGCACCCTGCCACCTGCCCCAGTGCTGCCATCCCGCACGCGAGGGCCGGGGGCAGGGGCCGGCCGCCGGCATCGCTCGCCCTCCAGGGCGCGGGCCTGGGGTGGGATTTGCGGAGATTATGCCGGAGGAATTACAAAGGAGCAGACTTTCCCACAGACGCTTCAATCGCTGCTCTGAGAAAGTGTGTGAGCTGAGGCAGGCCGCCTGCCTCACGGTGCTTTGGGGAGCGCACAGGAACAGCACACACGGTTTTTAATAATTAAGTAACTTTAATTGTCCTGGGAAAGCAGCGCTTGCCTTGGGGCACTCTGCGCAAACTCATAATTAATGTTACCGGGAGAGATTACGGGAAGGAGAACTGAGAAATGATTCACTTTTGCTTTTTAAGCCTCTCCGTGTTAAAGCTGTATTATCCCCTGGTTTAAAGCCTCATTTAGCTGTGAAGAAAGCCAGTGTGCTCGCGGGGGGAGGTGGGGGGAGGAAGGCAAAGCACCCTGACAAATTACAAACAGCCGCGCCAGGCTCCACCACCAGCCCTGGCGGGATGGGAGCCTGCAGCCGGCACAGCTGGGAGCATCCCGGGTGTGCAGAGCAGCAGCGTGGTGGAGAGCCCAGAGGAGTGAATGATGCTCATCACCAGCCCAGGCCTGAGGCTGGCATGTGTGTGTAATTCCCACGTGCACCTCCTTGCTTCAGGGCTCCAAAGGCAGCTGCCAGCACAGGAGCTGCCAGACAGTACCGGGGCAAAGACTGGTCTCTCCCAGTACCCTGAGTAGGGCATCAGAGGGCTAAATCCTGGGGAGCCTGAATCTGGCAAAGTGAGAGCTCCTCCTTGGAGTCAGAGGGTGACAAGCCCTTTGTAAATCTGATTTATTCCAAGTAAATAAAATTGGCATTTAGCACCCTAAATCTGGCTACATTCCTCTGCCATAACCTGCTCCCAGCCCTCCAGGGACCGGTGCTTTCCTGTGGCAGCACGTCACCTGTCTTGGCTGTGCAGCAAGCAAGGGCAGACAAAGTCCCTGTGTTGGGACATGCCTCGAGCAAGCTGAGCCCCCCAGAGCTCCCAGCCCTGCTCCCCAGGCAGCTGCCTGCCCCTCTGGGTCTGCAGAGCAGGGGGGATTCATTCAGCTCCGCAGCAGTGCTGATGCTGAGCGCCCCGCGGGGAGCCCGCGGAGCCCGGACAGGCGCTGCCGGTGCGGCACAAAGGGGTGGGCAGTGAGGGAGGGATGCAAATCCTCCCCGGGGTGTGCGGCGCCTGGGATCCGTGGTGCTTGCTGGCGCGTTTCGCCCACTTTAAAACCAACAATCTATTGGACTGAAGCGCCTCTTTTCTTTCTTTTTTCCTTTTCTGTTTTTTTTTCCCTTCCGCCCAAAGCAAATCATTGGACTCACGCAGGACGCAAGGTATTTTACTCTATAGAAATCCTTTTTTCAGGCAACTATGTCAAGAATGTTTTCATACTTTGGGCTGGATGGGAAAAAAAAGGGCTTAATCCCCTGAGATGGTTATTTCTCTGAAAACAGACATGCAAATGCTGGACTTGTCAAACCTTAAAATGTTTTCTTTATTCAGGGAATTACTGCCTGCCTGCTGAGCCCGGGTAATGCTGACAGGCTAAGCCCGGGGCCTTGGCAGCAGAGCATGCAGAGTGTGGGAAAGGGCGGCTGAGGCACGCGCCAGATAAGATCATACAATAAATGATACAGCCCTCCGGAGCACACGGCCACTTTCATATGCAAACAGGCCTCCCTGTGCACACACACACACACACACACACACACCCTGGGCAGGAGGCAGCACCTTGCTGCACGCCCGGGCAGACACACCTGCACACGCATGCACACGGCTGCAGGGCTGCCACGATGCAGAGGGATGCAGGGGAATTCAGGGTAGGTTTTGCTCAGCCCAGTGAGCGTCCCAGGTGCTGGAGGAGGGGAGATCTTCCCCCCTCTTGCCCCGTGGTCTGGCCAAGCACGTTCCCTGATTGTCTTGTCATGCCTCAGTGGCTGTGTTTTGGTGCTGCTGGTGACCAGGTTCTTGCTGCATCTGGGGCATGGTGGCTTGCAGACCCTACCGGAGCCCTGTGAGGAGAGGAAAGTCATCGTCTAATAACTTGGCTAGTTCTTTCTTCCACCTGTGGGGTAAAACCTGGACATAAGACTCAAATGGCTCAGAAGATGACAAAGATGATCCAAAATGCACAGGACTTTTAGTTGCATTCTTTTAGCTGTTGTGTTGTTTTGGACCTAAGTGAGGCTTTTTGGTACACATGCCTGGGGCTGGGCAAAGCAGCCACATATTCTGCCCTCTGTCAGGGATTCATTTCTAAACAGAAGCAAAGAGCATGACCCCACTGACGGGAGCAGCAGGACTGACAGTGCCATAGTCCTGCTGCCCGTGGAGGCAGCGCCAGCCTCCCCCCAGGCATCCACAGAGCCCTCGCTTGAGCCATTTTTGCTTTCTTTGCAGTGTGCAAACCTGATTCAGCTGGGAGACGGGCAGGCAGGAGGCTGGCGTGAGCCTCCCTCAAGCTCTAAGTGTGGCACCTGCACATTTGTTTTAATGCCGTGGTGCCTGGCGGTGCGCAGCTGGCAGCAGAGAGCCGCCGTCATGGGTCACAGTGCTGGTGGGTCACACAGCCAGCCACGGCTAATGACCCATGTGCCAGGGTGGGAACACTGGCTCTGAGCTACTGCGAGTGCAGCGAAAGCCACTGTGGGAGGGTTTGGAGCCAAAACGGGCTCCCTCGGGGAGTCAAGTGCCACCCCAGAGCAGTGCTGGCACCAGCCCAGGCCCCCATGGGCTGTCGATGGCCATGGTCACCCTTTCCTGTCCCATCGTGGCAGCATGTCCTGCTCTGACACCACCACCCACTGGTGGTGGGTCCTGCTGGGACATGTTTTGCAGGGTGCACCACTAAATTAATCTCAGCACAGCTCCTCCTAACCCGAGCTTAGCTTTTGACACGGTTACAGTTGTATTTTTAGGGCATGCAGGAGCCTGAGTGTGGGGGCAGAAGGCTGCTGAGCACACGAGGGGTGGCAAAATAGGTGGCTGGTGATGGATGGCTGCCCTGTGCTCCTCCAGAGCCCTGCACACTCACAAATCACAGCTCCTCACTCCTCGCTGCTCTCAAGGTAGCTGGGGAAGGGGGAGAGCCACGGTGGGGGGGTCCTGGCGTCTTACTCCCAGCTTAATACGGTGCATTCACACAGATAATCTGTCAAGGAAAAAATGAGCCAACAAGCTATCTATTCTTGTCTGCGCTATTTTCCCATGTCAGAAACAGGCTGGGCTGAAAAATGTAGGTTTCCCCTTTCATCTTGCCTTTCAGAGCCCCTGAACAAGATGCCTTTCTTTGCCAGCACTCGCTGAGGAGATCTTGCCTCGAAGAGCAGAAAAAGGGGCTTTCTTTTTCTTTCCTTTTTTTTTTTTTTTTTTTTAATATCTGTGCCCAGGCTGTGCCAGTGGCAGGGATGTAGAGTAGCTTTTATTTTCCTTGGGAAGGGAGGGTGCTGTGCTGATCTCCTCCTTGATCTCCCACTGTTGTTACTGTTTCCACCAAGCTGAATGAGGGGTGACAACAAATACTTCCCTTCCACATTTTATTTTTAACATGAAAAGAAGTGTCTGGGAAGGCAAAAATAACATTTCCCCAGGTGGGAGGCCCCAGTGAGCGAGACACAAGTGATGAAATGCCGCTGCATCCTCCCCTCAGCCATGTGATGCCAACACATCACTGCTGGACACTCAGCAACACCCATCCTTTCACCAGTGCTACCATCCTGCTATGCCTCTCCCCTCCATCCCCACTCCCCATCCCAGCTGTCTCCAGCAGGGATGCATTCCCTGCTAGCCAGGCATGCTGTGGTGGAGCCTCCTCTCCCCCCTGTCCATGGGGTGGCAGGGATCACGAGAGGCAGGCAGAGGTTCTGCACACCTCAAGTTTACAAGGCAGTGGCAATCCTTGCCCTCCTCTGGCCGGGCATCTTGGGCTCACATGCCCTTTTTATACAGTTGCTTTGGTCTAATAAAAGCAAGAAATGTGTTTTTATAGGCTTTGTGGTCTGTCTTTCATTAATCACATTTCTTTGCATTCTTGCTGGTTTGTTCTACTTCAGTGACTGGCAGTGGCCACCAGCTCTCCCGCCGCATGGGCTGCTCTGCTGGTGCTGGGGTGTGTTTGTTGATTTATGGAAGTGGTTTTCAAAAAATAATATTTGAAGTGGCCAGGTAACAGCCAAGTGCAGGGAGAGGACATAGCAGCAGCACTTGTATAGCAGTGATCCAGCTATCTGGTTTCTTGTAAAAGCAAATACTTTAAAGGGTCTTAGGCTGTTCTGCTTCCTTCACAATTCTGAGAATATTTTGAGAATTTTGAAAATTGCGGTCTTCTTTGCTATGATTTCCCTGACCTAGGGATCCCACATGGCAAACAAATAAACCCTTTCTGAGACCCAATTAGTGGTACCATTGAAACCTACATTTTTAATTGTTTTTGTATGTATCCTTTTGAAAGAAGAGATGGATGCTCTTGCCTCCTCCCAGTGCAGAAAAATAGAAAGTCAGGCTCTACCCCCAAGACTTGGAGGAGCCTGTCCACTCCAAATATCAGAGCTAGAGACTTGGTCCTTACAGCCAACTGTGACACACAGTCTCGCTCAACTTCTTTTCTCTTCAGCTTTTCTTGGAGGTTTTGTGAGGATGAGCAGAAAGAGGGGACAAAGCTCTGAAAGCAAATGCTTTATCCCTGGAGGATGTCTAAGCAGCCCCCAGTCACTCGGCATGTTTGGTTCCTGTCACCTGCCATGAGGACAGGGGAAGGAACTCCTGCAGGGAATGCTGCAGAAGAGATGGCCAAAAGCTCAGGCTGCCACGAGCTGCAGCACCAGTGCCTGCTGAGCCTCGTGAGTGCGGGGCCAGCACCCACACCCACCAGAGAGCTGTCGGAAGAGCTGCAGGGCCAGGGATGTGCTTCTCCGTCAAAATGTTTCTAAGGCAGGGCTGCTGGAAGGAACCGCAGGGAAATAGGGATCAGACAGAGCAGGCAGCTAATTGGGAGGAGCAAAAATACATAGGTAAGATAAAAGAGAATGTTTGCATTGTCTGGAATCCTCAGGCCATCCCAGGTTTGCCTCCAGCTGTTTGGTGAGAAGCCCTTTCCAGCCTTTGAGAAGGTCATGGTTAGTCTGGAATCAAACAAAACGAGCAAGCGAAGGCGAGCAGGCAGGGAGGAAGGCATGAAACCAGCTCCTTTGACTTTTGGGAGGACTGGGAAACTTGTAAATGGAATTGCTTGTGGTGGTGTAGCACTCAGATTGCCACAGCTTTTGCATGACAGTACTAAGAGACCCCACCTAAGGCTGGAGCTGCTCCAGGCTCTGGAGAGAAGAACCCGTGGCCTGAATACACAAAACAGGAGTGGAAACAGGCAAGAGATGACTTTCCCACAGGCAGAGTGGGGCAGAACTGGAGCCGCCATCGCCCCAATTAGGGCCGTGGCCACCAGCTGCCTTGCCCTGGGGGCAGGCTCAGGGCTCAGCTGTGTAAACTTGTGGGGACCTGGGCAAGAGCTGGATGAGCCCAAGGAATTTTTGGGAGCTCAGCGTGCCATGTCAGTGGGAGCCTGGCAGGATTTTGAGACATGACAGTAGGGCAGAGACATCTGGGCAGCATGGTATCACTACCAGCTCACTCAAGTCTTTGTCCCTGCTGCCAAGCAGAGTACCTTGGGACGTGGAACACTGCAGTCCTTCTTAAACCTCAGCCTGGGAGTCTCCCCCGCAAGAGAGGAAGGGGGTGGCAGGCAAGGCAAGGTCATCCTCAGCCTCTTCCTTCCTCCCACCAAGCTGGGCAACGGTGGAATGCAGCAGGGACCAGGATGTGCCTGTCGTTGCTTTGGGCTCCCAGAGACAAGGGACTGAAGCCACAGGTGCTCCATGGGAATGAGCGTTGCAGCCTCTGCAGGGTTGGGAAACTGATGTTATCACAAGGGAGGGTTCACCTCAGCAGGGAGGTGAGGAGCAGCCCCCCCAGCCCAGCCCCACAGCCACTGCCCCAGGCCCTGTGTCAGCTCTGCGGGCTGGAGGCCCCGGCGGAGGCGGGCTGGGAACCACCTGGACTGCTCCAGCAGACGGGGCAATGCCGGTCACTGCACACTGTGAATCACCAGCCCTGCTGTGCAGCCGGATCCCTCACCTGCCAGGAGCTGGGTACACCCAGGTACACCTCACTTCCTGACACAGGGGCCTTTCCCTGAGCAATGGCAGGGGCTCTGCAGTCTCCTGGCTGTAAGGCAGAGCTGGGAGCAACTGCACAGCTGAAGCCCTGGAAGGTACTTGCCTGGGCCTCCTGGGAACCTGCAAAGTGTCTCCAAGGGTTTGGAAGCTCAGACCCTCAGCCTTCCCCCAGGTGTGCAATGAGGGACACGAGGGGTGCTGGGGCAGTGCAGGCAGTGCCGGTGCCGCGGGCACGGAGCGTGGGCTGCTGGGCACCGCGCCGCGGGCTGGGCAAAGCCGGGCAGACAAAGGGGAGCCAAACCCCCAGGGAAGGCTTGGATCAGAGCCTGTCCCGGAGTGTTAAGCTGCTCGCACAAAGCTCCTTGAGCCCAGGCTGGCTCTGCCCCCTCCGCTGCCTTCTCCCTCTGCGGGCAGGGCTGGTGCCAACGTCGGAACCTGCTAATCAGTAGCTACAGCAGCCGCAGCCTCCCTCAAGCCTCCCAGCCTCCCTTCCCTCCCTCCCGCCTTGACTGCCGGCCAAGCGCGGCCGAGCCTGCCGGCGCAGGAATGTGTGAGAGCCATGTGTCACTTCTCCAGACTGTGGGAAAGTGCTGCTCCAGTGAACTCACAGCAGCTGCCCAGCCCCAGCCCCGGCCCTGGCCCCGGAACAGGAGCTGGGCTGGCCGCCCTGGGACGCCGGTGCACTCCCGCTCCGCTCCCCTCAGCGTGGGTCCCCTGCCAGCCCCCAGCCCTGCGGGTGACAAAGAACATCTGAGCCCTCAGCGCCTGCCACAGCCACTGCGGGTGGTGAAGGAAGGGCTGCTGACCTGGTTTTCCTTTAGAAACAGTTGTTTCTCTGCACTTTTATGTTGGTTTTTTTCCCCCCTAGATGAAGGGTGTGTGGTGCTGAGAACAGGAGCAGCCACTCGGGGAGCCAGGAGCTGCCCCCATGCCGCACTCTCACCACCTGGCACTTGTACAAGACTTTTCGTCTTCAAAGCCCTGGGCAGACAATGGTCCCTTTCAGGCTGCGTGGTGCCTGCAGCCGGCCAGAGCCCTGGCCATGGTCAGCCTGCCTGGCGTGGGCTCAGCCCTGGCTCCAGCACTGGACATGCCTGCCTCCATCTACGAGAGAAGGCAGACGATGCTGTGTGCTGGGGGGGTGCTCCTGAACCCACATTCCAGCTGCTGGGGGAGCAGCCAGCCCCCTTCCTTTTCTCTAGCATCCTCCTTGCCCACCACAGCCCTTTCGGGTGTTGCAGTGGCCGTCTCCTGGAGGGAGTCTCCTGGAGGAGCTTGGTGCTGGAGCATCAGCATGGTCCTCAGCTCTAGGTGGAAGGGTTGGCTGCCTCTCTGTGGGAGCCCCCACGCTCGGCAGCTCTGAACTCACACAAAAGCAAGACCAAGCTGAATAAAGGGTGGGGAACAGCCTGTCCCCTTTTTCCCCCCAGCCCCCTGCCAGGGGATTAATTGCCGACCCAGGGAGCAGGAGAGCCAGGCTGGGGCTTGGCAGGAGGGCAGCAATGCAAAGCACTGTAGCAGTGTGTTCAATGCTTGGCTGGTGCCTCTGTGCCTGCTGCCAGCCCTCCCCAGCTTCCTCCTTGCCATGCTGGCCCCAGCCGACCAGGCTCTACAGACAAGCACCTATTTCTGCCCTCATTTTCATCTCCTTCTCCTAAGCCTGCCATGGGCTCTCATTAAAGCTGCTTGCTGGGGACTCATTAACTTGGCAGGCTCAGTGAACCTGGATCAATTAAAATAAAGCTCCTTAGCTTCTCTACCCTCTGCTTTTCTGCAGCGTTGCCCCGCTCTCCTACTCCTGTCTACATCTCAAACCAGGTAGAACAAGGACAACAGTCTCCGACCTGCAGTGTGTCCTGTGTGTGTCAGTCCCAGGACCATCTCTGCCACAGCTCCTGGCCCAGGTTAGCACCAGTGATTATCTGGACAGAGCTATGCAGTCAGAGGGACAGGCAGAAGCAGATCTCAGGCTTTCAACCCCTTCTAAATTTGTTGTCCAAACCCAAACAAACCAAAGCTCTAATAAAATTAGCTTGGAGTCTTTCCTGGGTTGCATCCGTGCAGACTGGGAATCTGCTGCTGCCAGACAGATGATGATATTAGCGGGTACAGAATGAGGCCATGGGATGTTAGAGACCATGGGCCAAGCCAAACACTGGATGCAAATGCTCCCAGGCTCTGGGAAAACCCTGACCCAGGCGCTGACTGGACAGCATGGCTGGGGCTTATCTCTGCAAACGGAGGACAGCAGTGTGGCCTCTCTGGCCGTCCACCATGGACAAGCTCCAGTGAGAAAATCTGGGGCTGCAGCATCTTACTGGCACCTTTTTCACTGCCTGGCCACAACTGTGCTGGCTCACATCCTTTCTCACTGCAAGGGCAATGCTTGATGTGTCACCTGTACAGAGCCAGGCTGTGTCCACTGTGGGAGCAGAGGCAGACCTTGATTGCAAGACTGTGGCTGCTGCTCCCCTACTTGACTGCAAGTATCCCCACACGGCCTCTCAAGTGGAGAAAATATTTGCTGTCGGCATTAGGTTTAGACCGAAAGTCCTTGCTTGAAAGCCCTTGACTTGGGACAGCTCACATGAGGAGGAACTGTGCTTGGAAGCTCGGGGTCATCAACTTCTCCTGCCAGAATTGAGCAAGAAAAGCAAACAGCTCCTGCAGTCCTTTTCTGGTTTGGGTTTTGTTACACTTTCCAAATGTATCAGTCAAATATTCGTGAAAGATCAGCCAAATCTTTCCAAGGTTTACAAGCTCAGTTCCAAATGAGCCTTGGCCTTACTGACACTCCGCAGAGGTCTGATTGCGCTGGCGGGAGGAAGAAACATGGAGTGGGAGTTTTAACGAGCCCGTGCTATAGCAGCTCATCATCTCTGTGGTGCTGGTCCAGATCCTTTCTAAAGGCAGACTGGGCTCCCCTTGTCACTCTGCCCCTCCCCAGTGAGTCACTGGAGCATGGATCATATATGTACATCAGTGCTAATGACCGTGTTAATGTCCTGGGTGTATTTGCTAGGCAACATTTGACTCTCATGTGATGCAAAGGTGGGAAGAGTGAATTAGCTTGCTTAAACCTCTCCGGTGTTCATGGAGGTGCCCAACAGCACCCAGGATCACCAGTGCACCATCAGTGACCAGCTCTGCATGGCCAAGCTGGGCAAAGCTATCCCACCGTAAAGGAATTGTGTCCTTATGCCTGCTGAAAGCAGCCTGCAATGTCAGCTCAGAAATTAGGGACAAGAAGAATGCAGATGATGGACAGTTTTTCTGTTTCATAACTCAGGAGTTCAGGGGTGCTAGGGGTTGTTGGGAGCTCTAAAGACGAATTAACTGCTTTCCAAAATTACTTCTCAGGGGACATCTGAATGCTTTCTTAGCAGTAACACCCATCCCCTACCGGGGAGCTAAGAAATAGTGCATTGTGCATGCAAGGACTGAGCTACAGCACAGATACATGGTGGAGGGCTGGCTGCCCCGGTCCCACTGCTCTCCAGTGTCCCCTGGCTGGCTTTTGCACAGCACTGGTGCAGTGTGTGAGGAGTCCCACAGCTCTCTGCCATCACCCAGTGCTGGGGTGATTGCCAGGATGCTCCTGGACACTCCTCTGTGAATGGGGCCAGGGCTGCCCCACTGCTGCCAGAGGTGCCACTGTGCAGACTGACCCTGCTGCTGAAGGCACAACTGCAGCAGCATGGAGCACATCTCCACAGCTCCCTCCCTTTCAGCCAGCTGGGAGGCAGCAGGTTTGGCAAGTAGGACAACAAAAATACCGTCAGGGGATTGCCAGCAGGCCGAGGGGTCCGATAGCTTCCCCTCTGCTCTGACCTTAGCTGCTGAGTGCTCGAGGGGCTTGTTGGGATAACGTTTCTCCTCACTGCTGATCCCTGCTTAGCGGGCACATTGCTGGGATGGCAGAGCCACCCTGACCTCTCAACACCCAACGCAGCCCACGGCTCAAATTCAGGGCACCTGCTGCCATAAGGCAGCTCAGGAAACCTGGCCAAGGGACTGTTGTAGTCTGAGCCCCCAGCAGTGGGCCCAAACCCTCCGACAGCAGATCCTGCACTGCCTTGTGCAGCATATAGAGTACAAGGGGTGGAAAGCAGCACAGGAGGTTCCCTAGCCCCGTGGCTACCCTGAGCTTGCAAAAACCAGGAGCCACCCATGGGTGCTCGGTAGGGTATGGGGATCCTGCACGTGAGACAGAGGTGCCACCTTGCCCTGAACTCCCATGCTGGGTTGCTGTCTCCAAGGGGCACATCTTGTCCCCATACCAGAAGAAAGGGACTGTCATCATCCTCCAGCCCCACAGTGTCAGCACTATGACACCATGAGCTGCCTGTCACGACTGGCCCTGGGAGAGGTCTGGGGGTCACCATCACTCTCCCTCCATGACAAGGGAGGAGCAGGATGCTTTGATGAGAAGCCAACCCTGCCACGTCCTGGGAGCTCCTGCTGCTTTGGAAAAGGAGGGGCTTTAGCTGAACTGGTCAAAAAGAAGCATTTTAGTCAGAATTTTGGTTTTTAAAACTATTTCCAACTCCAGTTTCTAATTTAAATTCAAAAGGAAAAAAACCTCAAAATGCTATCATTAGAAAAATCTGGTTTTATTCAACTACTGGTGCGATGAAAATCAAAAGGTTTTTTTTGCTTGAAATCCTTACCCTAAAAACAAGTGCTTTCTGTAACAACTACAATTTTAATAGCAAAAAAAAAAAATAAACCAAAACTAGCTCTTTGATGCTAAACTTTTATTTTGGTCAATCTTTGGTCCTATCTTTAATCTGATTCCATCCATGATGGGAGAAAACTTCAACATTGAGAATGACAGCCAGCACAGGAGCAGGGCGTGGAAGTAAAGCCAGGACAGCTGGGCTAGAGCTTGGCTACCTCCAACCAGATACCTCCAGGGGAAGGCAGGGGAGGAGGAAGACTTTAATAATTAGTCCTGGGCTCTCTGGAGCATTTCCAGTTTGCAAATTACCACTGCTTTATTAGGCTCTAATTCAATCCGCTCCGGGACATTGCTTGCAAAAGCTTTTTTGAAGAAGAGGTGTGGGAAGTGCCCGGCGTGGGGCTCATGCATGGCCCGTGGTGGCACACCCTGGATGGTGCCTGCCCTGGCTGGGTTCCACCCCCCTTCCCCATCCTGTGCAAGAGAGCAAAATGTGACCCCAGGGTTGCTGGAGATACCTGACTGCATCGAGGGCCCTGGTGGCATGAGAAATCCCACTTCCATGACAAGACACGTATTTGTTAGTGTGTGTCTACAGGATTAGGTTTGCTGGAAATCGAGGTCTTTTGGGCAGCCTGGGCAGTGCTGTCTGGGTGAGGGGTCGGGGAGCCTGCTCTGCGCTGGGAGAGGGAAGAGGCTGAAAGGACAGTGGAGCCCAAGGTGCCATCAGAGCTGCCCACCCTCACAGCCCAGCCCAGCACCAGCTCAGCAGCCCAGGGCCCCTCCCTGCTCCCCATGGGATAACCTAAAAGCCTCCCAGGCTCCCTTCCCAAGACACTCTGAGTGGAATGGGGATCCCAGAGCTGTTGGTCGGGGATCACATCCATCCCCCGCAGGGAGGTCTGGCTTGCACTGACACACATCCACACACAGCCTGCAGCCATGTGCCAGTGGTGTGTCCACAGCAGCCCAGCCTCCCAAAAACTCCCTCCTTCCTCTAGCAGCTGAAAAAGTAGTCCCTAACAAAAACGTGGCAAGTCTAATTTTTGGGTGAAAGCCCACAAGATGGGCAGAGTTTGATTCAAAAACACCCATGAAAAGTGTGTGGTTGGACATTGGCACCCCCAGAGATGCCTTTTTCATGTGAATATGACCCCTTGGTTTAAAACTGGATGATTTTCATCAAAGGAGAGAAGAAATTTAGTGGGATCCTAAAAGGGGACGAATAAAAAGTGGAAGAGTGAAAGTCCCTGCCCCTAAACCCTAAAAAATGGTTAGCCTTGGTTCTTTCCCCCACACATGGCAGAGAGTTCTTGTGCCTTCTGAGTTCACTTCTGAGAATGAAACGCTCTGGCAAACAGGGTGAAAGGAGAGGGTGGAGAAGAGGGAATGAAGGGGATGAATGAGGGGGATCCAGCCCTGTTCTTATCTGATGGCTGCTGAGTGAGGCATGATGAATTCCCCAGCAACAGGTCTGTTTTGTCAGAAGGCCTCTTATCAGATGGCACAAGCCCAGTGGTCTGGCCATGGCCATTAATCACCCATCAGCAGCTCTCCTCCAAAGAGAAAGGTTTTCCCCCTCCTTTTCCCTGCTGGCCCCAAGCCCTGCTCCCATAAGCTGCAGGAAGAAACTTCCACCAGCCAAAGGCCCCCACCCCCAGAGGAGCATAGGAGATGGCCCCGATGGGGATGGTGGAGACCTCACACCCTTCAGATAAGGGACTGGAAGTGGGTGTGAGGTGTGGGAGAGCAAACCACCCCAGTTCCACAAGCCCTCTTCCCCTCTGTGTTGAGTGCCCGGGACACAGTGGCAGGGACACACCCCGGGATCAGCTGGTGTCCATCCATGAGCTGGAAGGAGCAGCATGGGCTGGAACAGCAGGGTGATGGGGCTCCCCAGAATTACCGACAGCCCCCCTTGTCTCATCTCTGCCACCACAGCCAAAGCTGCAGAGCCTCTGGCACAGCATCACTCACACCAGGGGCCTTGGGGAGCAGGTTTGGTGGCCAGTTTGGCTCCCACACCAAACCAGGGGCTCTGGCACCCCCCTCGCCTGTGTTCCCTAATCCCAGCCTGCTGCTCCATCCTCCCTGCACAGCAGCTGCCGGCTGCCTGGAGCTGCACAGGGCTCTCAGTTCACTCCATTTTCTCACGGTGCTTGTCTGCAGCTGGTGGTGGGTGACAGGCTCTGCAAGCTGAGCTCTGAGAAGCCCCTTTTTATTTTATAACCTGTCTTTCCTGGGTTAGCTGGGACTCAGGAGTGCAGATGTCCTCATCCCAGGGTGACAGGGGGACAGGAGGAGCCATGAGAAGCAACTTCAATGCAAAGCAATTTGTCAGAGCAAAGGGAAAAATGCAAATGTGCGTATGTGTCATCTTGTAATGAATGTGGGCATATCAGAGCCCCAACATCAAGGAAGCCCCAAAAGGTGGGAAGACACCTCATGATCAAAGATGTCCCTCTGCCTGTGTGACAACCCCTTGCAGCATCTGGACTATGCACAGCCCTGGACACCATGGGGACACCAGCGGGCTGCAACCCTGCAGGGCTGCAGACTGGTCTGGCAGTGAGACCGTCCCCATGTGTCACCACAACAGCAGACTGGAGGGAAATGCTGCATACCAGCTCAAACATGGACACAGATCAAATCCAGGCAGGGGTAACCAGTACCTCTGAGCCATCCAGGAATGAGAGTGGTGTTTGAAAGGCACCAGAGATGAGGGAGGCCAGGGGTGAGGGAAGAGGGGGATGCTAAGTCCCATCTGGCCACAGACATCTCAGCCAGACCAAGAGTGACTGGAGTCCAGCTTTTCCAAGCTGGGGGAGTCACTGATCCACTGAGAGATCTTCATGCAGCATGCAACTGCCCCTGTAAAACCTTTTGTAGGCTTGGTGCATGCAGAGGTGAAGTTGCATGAAGGAGGCAGATGGGGCTGTTCTTGGGGTCACACTGCCTGTAAGCAGAGCAGGAGTGTTTCTGTTCCAGTGCTCTGCAAGATGCAACTGGAATGAGACATTTGCCTCTGGCCCTGGCTGCAGAGGGACTGCAGGCTGGGAAATTTCAGTCAGGAGGAGAAAGGAGGGGTCAGAGTCAGGAGCTGTCTGTGGTGCGTTGGTGTTCTCTTACCTCCCTCCACGACCACGCCAGGGCTGCCAGAGGAGCCGTCTGCGTGCTTCGGGTCTGGTGCCATCCACATAAAGGTGACATTTGTCCCTTGGTCACACTTTCCCCATGCCCAGATGGTGCAAAGTCCTCGCTGTCCCTGTGTCAGCTGAGGCATGGAACAGGGATGCCAACTTGGCAGCTGACACTGAAGCCAGACGTGGGGGGTGCAGGCAGGGGATTGCCATGTGTGGCTCCCGCCTCAGGGAGCTGAGCACATTCACCCTCCCTGGGAGATTCTAAAACTGCAGTCTTTTATCACAAAGGGGCCAAACAGGGTTCTTCTGACACTCCTTTTTCTTTTCTCTCTTCTGTGAGACCTCACATGGGACTGCTGCTGCCGTGGGCCACTGTGGAATGGGATTTTTTGTCACACTTAATGGGGGGTTACTGCCAGAAAATTCATCCTGGAAAAGCAACAGTCTTCTTCCCAGGATCTGACTGAAGGTGAGGTTCATCACTGCATGGTGGCAATCTATTTGCTCAGCTCCTGGAGTGTCCTGAGTTGTGCCAGTGAGGCCAGCACTGGGCCCCACTGTGCCATGCCAACTTGATGTCACAGGAAGGAAAAATAGCCATGAATGAGAGCTCATGGCTGTGAGTAATGGAAAGCAGTTGTCTTTTTTAATGCCTGGCCATAAAATGTCAGATAGATGTAAAAGTTATAAATACATCACAGAGCAAATAATTACAGCAGGGCACTAACTCCTTGCTTCAGGAGAGCTGCTGATCTCCCTGGGTAGCGCCCAGTCCTGGGGAGATGAGCCAAGAACAACCTGAGGATGGGACCTAAATGTCTGCAAACTCCCTTTGCTGGCAGGTGCTTATCAGCTGCCTCTGGCAGTTTGGGTGGGTGCTGATGCTTGCAGGGGATCTCAGAGCTGCCCAGTGCATTGCTGAGTCTCACGGGTGAGATATCTGAGTGTGGCTGTGTTGAAGGTCGGTGTGTGCTCCAGGGTGTGATTAGCCAGGTGAGAGCCAAGGGCACACACACGCCCAGCTGCGCTGACCATGGGAGGCAGCAGCCCGTAAAGTTTTAGGGGGAGTATGTTCTGATGGCAGGGAATTTCTCAGCATGTGGGAGGAACAGCCTCCTCTCAGCTGTGCAGCAGAGCACCATGGATGGGGTTGTTCATGTACCTCCCAGTGAACACGCATTGAAGGAGGAACAGGAAAAATCCTGCTGATCCCCATCCTAGCCACCACTATTCAAATGACACCAGCACAGCCAGCTGGACAAGGACTTAGGAGGCTCAGCATCCCCTTGGTACCAAACTGATGGATGCAGCATTCCCAAAGCGAGTGCCTGTGGGTGCTCAGGAGGAGCAGCCAGAGCAGAGTCCTGCTGAGGAGCAGCACTCTCAGAGGGGCTGGATACACTGCCCTCAGTGCCAAGAAATTACCCTCCGGTTGCTTGCCATTGTGGTGGGATGCCAGAAATTTCCCATATATATAAATATATACACACTCTCATACATCTATACATGGCTGTAACAGTTGAAGCAGATCCCAAACCCTTATAGAACATTCCTGAGAAACCTCTCGCTCTGCAGCGCCAAGACTTCAGAGCACGGTCTCAGAGCTCCAAAGGTACGACTCAAGGGTGAAACACAAGCCCAGCATGGAATTCCTGCAGGAGGGTTTCACAGAAGGGCAAGATGCAGAGGAGAAGGAGGGCTCAGAGGAACAGGTGCAGGCAGTCTTGCAATGCTTCCCTCTGTCTACAAATACACCAGTGGAAATAGTGAGAGGAGCAGAAAGCAACGATCCAATAAATCTTTTAAAAGAAACAATAAGAGCAGGACAGCTGGCATAAAAAGGAGCATGTTCCCCTGGCTACCAGTGGCTTTAGGAATGAAAAAAGTGGAGTAAGTGAGGGACAACATAGTGGCAGGGTAAAAACAATTATCCCAGAGAAATTTAAATCCTGGGATCCTGAGAAAGATTCCCGGGAAAACGGGAGCTTTTCAAAAGACTTGGAGGAGAGTTAGTCTCTGTCCAGAACACCATGTGAAGAAAAGAAATGCCAGAGATTGCGGTGCTTGAGCTAAATACTGAAGGAAGAACAGCAAAGAATACGTGGAATTTTGGGTGTACTGAGGAGACATGGGAGGAGAGGGTGCTGAGTGAAGAAGTGTGGAGGAGTGTGATCTCACCCATGTGAGATCATCTTTGTGCTTTACACATTGGTGTTTCTTTCCAAAAGTCACGGGGTTCATGCTGAACCTTCAGTCCCCAGCACCTTAGCCAGAGAAGCACCACTCTAACACCCAGCTCCAGCCTTGGCTCACTGGTGTCTTGGGCTGAGTTCTCTCTTCATAACAATGTTTCCTTCTCTGTCCAGCTGTGAATTTGCTACTATTTCATTTCTTTGCCTTACCCTTTTGGTCTGGTATTGCCAGAGACTCTAACACAGGCTCCTGTTCTCCCCGAGTCTCCCCTTCTCCTATTCACAAGCCCCTTTCCAACATGAAATGAGAAGCAGCTTCCCCCCAGGCTGCCCCTGTGTATGCCTCCAGCTTTTTCTCTTGGCTACATTTCTGTTGAGGAACATGCTGGAATGCTAAAGCTGTGGTAATGAGTAACACACTTCTTCAATGGGACGATGCTTTCTGAATGCACTGTGCTTTACAGCTACCATAAATAATGAAATCAGTATTTGTAAACTATACTTTAAGGAATCCATTCTTTTCCAGAGATTTCAAAAGCGTGTCATTTTCCAGATTGAGAAGTTTGCCAGTTCATCTATTTTTAGAAATTCTCACTCTACTGATGTGGTCAAGACAGTCCTTAAACAGAAAGGGGTGGCTGCATGCCTCGAAGGTATAAACAGCCAGACATGTGATGGGAAATGCTTCAGAGGTGAGCCCTGCAGACTCCTAGACATCAAAGTTGTTGGGTGGTGAAACTGCAGGGACAAATCAGTGTGCGAGCTGGAGAAATAGGCACTGAGAAACATCTTAGAAGTTACTTTTCTTGGAGACCTGAAGAGTCCTTAAAATAGTCTCACGTCCCAGGAAACGAGACAGATCCTGCGGAAAACTGGCAGCGTGGCCTCAGACAGAAATGCACTTCCTTGGAAAACTTAGTGTGTGTAAACATAAAAGTGGGAGGAAAAAGCAAAAAAAAAAAAACCAAAACCCACAAGCGATCCAGGCTGTCCGTGAGACTCCTCTGGGCTGTGTGGCTCTGCCAGAGCCACCAGCTCCCTTAGGTGGCTTCTCTTGCCCCCGTCTTCATCCCTCAGCCCCAGCAGAGCCCTGAGGGCTGCCTAGGGAGGAGGGACAACCCTGCCCTGAGCAGGTGCAAGCCCCCACAATTGTGATAAGGGAAAACAGACCCAAACCTGAAGACCTCCCAGTGCTCGACATCTCCCAAACATGGTAATGTTATGGATACAGCTGGCTGTGATCCTGCCCTTTACCCTGCCTCCAGTGCAGCACAGCATGATCTGGTCAAGCTGCTGGGACTTAGAAGTTCTTTGAGGCCTTTATTCCTAACTTGTTAAGTATAAATCAAATTTTTATTTCACTTAACATTTCAAAGATGCTCAATTTGATCAATTTCCTTCCTGTATACATGCTTTTTTCTATTTAAAAGCTGTTGATTCTTTTGCTTAAAATACATGCATATATTTATTTGGTTACTAGATAACAAAACTGGGTCATGCTTTGCTGCTGCAATCTTCTCATTTTGATTAAGATAACAGACTTCAAGTATTTCTCTGTGCATTTAACTTAAAAGTTCTTGCCTTTTTATCTTTCACTTTTCAGGCCCCAGCTTTATGTTCCCTGCATAGAGCACCAGCTGCACAGAAGGGGTGTTTCTCCCACTCCACAATGAGACCTTGTCCTTGTTTGAGATACGCTGGCCAAACCCCATGGGAAGGAGTCATCCTATATAATTTCAGGCCCCCTCTTGGCCACAGACAGTCCTGTCTCCAGCTGCAATGCTTCTCCCGTGCTCCCAAGAAAGATGACAAACACCCTGGCTGCATAGAACCAGTGCCACTTCTGGAATGAAGGATCACCCTGACTCTTGCAGGTGCTTCAATTATCTTTCAAACTTCTCTCTGCTAAGCTGTGCCCCCTTTGCCTCTCATTGCAGGGCTTGCCTGGTCAGGCCCTTCATTTCCCTCTCCTTGTGTCCCCACATTCTCACCTGGGTGCCAATTTCAGCACTGATCACCAAATCACTGCATCTCTCCCATCCTGACTGCTCCTTCTCCAGACTCCTTAAGCCTGAGCTGGGACTTGAACCCAACGTGTCTCCCAAGTCTTCCTTCGAGCCATGACTTTCGCTGGCACCCATGGCCTCCTGAGCTGACCATGCATCTGTTGGGGACCTGTTAGGACTGGCTGTGACCCTGCAGCCAGGTGTGACCCCATTCCTGGCTGCACAGGGTGAGGTGTACACTCTGGGGCAGCCCCTCTCACTCCTGGAAGACCAAGCAGTGGAGCTCAGTACATCACAGGTGGGGACAGCCCTGCACTGTGGACACCAGTCCTCTGTGGCAGCGTCCTTCCAGCCCATGGGCAGAGCTCACATAAGGATTTGCAGCTCCCCTTGCAGAAGTCACCCCAGTTCTGCTCTGAGCTGCCTGTCGGGACAGGAGGCAGCGACACACAAACACCTCCCTGCACCCTGTCTCCCTCTCAAATCTGGGTTTTTCAAACCATGAGACTCCCATCAAACCTGGCCCTGCTCCAAGGTTCACGCAGGCAGTGGTGGGGTGGGAGGAGGAGGGAAGCAGAGAGCAATCCATAACCTTTGTAGCACTCTTGAGAGCAGCTGTCTGGCAAATGTCAAGCACTGTCTAGGGCTATTTTGGGCACTTTATTTTTATAAAAGATGCTTTGAGCTGGGGGAAGGGTGCAAAGGGGCTTTTCTCATTGCCAGCACCTTAAGAATAAAACGCCAGGGAGGAAAATTCAAGAACCCTCCTTGGTCATGTGGCTGATGTCACATCCCATTGGAGCCTCCCTGGAGGCTCTCAGACAGGGCATTGGAGAAGGGCCTTGGCTTCTCTTGTGATTGGAGACCTCCTGGAGGAGCTGAAACTGATTGGGATCCAGCATGAGAGTGTGGCTCATGCTGTGGACATGCAGGTACCATCTTTACAAAGGGGACCAGCACCCCATGCAGCCCAGCCCCAGGAGGAGTCTGGGGTAAGAAACCACCAGCTTTTAAATGTTCCTTCTAAGGAGTCTCATAAATACCACCTTAATTCTGGATGTCTTCTACTGCTGTCCCACTGAACCCTCCAAGCCCCCAGGAGCCCTCAGACTCCTTCACTTTCAGCAGAGCCAAGACCCAGAGCCAAAATATTACACAAGGAGAAGTGGAGCATCTGAAAGATCCTTGCCTGAAAGGTGTGTGGAGCATAACTGGAACATCCAACAGAAAAGCATTCCTATTGACAAGAGGGGATGTTCTTCCAAGAGTCGAAACAGTTGCAGAAAGTCAGCGTGTTTGTCTTTGCAAATATTTATTCTGGTGAGCCTGGAGAAAAAAGTAATTCTTGTTTGTAGTAATTGGAGGGTTTGGTCCCTCCACAATATGCGTCTTTATCAGAGACAAAAGTAGCAGGGAAGTAGGAGAAACAGTCCCTCAATACTTTTTACTATAAAATGTTATGTGGTGTGTTTAGTGATTTTAGACTGGATGATCCATTTTAGGATTAAACTGGGATCAAACTCCCTGCGAGGATCTCAGAACCATCAGTGGCTAGGAAGATGTTCTCTTAGTAGCCCAAGACCAGCAACCACAGTACCCATCTAACAGAGGGAAAACGGAGTGGGGAGCTACAAACCACTTCCCATCCCAGAAAAATGCTGACATGAATAACCCAAAGCAGTTCTGTGAGCATCTGGAAGTTAGCAGAGAGATGAGTAATACCTGACATAACTTTGTCAAGAATGAGACACGTCAGGCCAATTTAATTTCCTTCAGCAGCGGGGTACAAGGAGCCCGCAGATGGTGAAGCAGCAGTGGCTGTGGGATGGGGATGCTGTGCCTGCCCTGCTGTAGGACGGGGAGCAGGGCAAGGCAGGGTGCTCAGGATGGGTGCAGAGGGAGTGAGGGGCAGTTCTGCGAGAGCAGCTCTCAAAGGCTTACTGTGGGGCTGGAAAGCCGCTATTGAGCACTCCCATTAACAGCCAGCATGGAGAAACAGAGAGAGTATTTATTAAATTTGCATGCCACGAAAGGCCGGGGCTGCAGACAGAAAAAGGATTGTGGCAAACTGGAGAAATGGGATGAAAAGCTGGGAGGAGGCTGAGGAGGAGGAGAGTGTGCTGTGGCGTGCTCCTGCAAGAAGGAGGCAGGGGAAGATGTCCCCTGGGCTGCTGCTGCCTGCTGCCACCTCTGCTGCCGCCTGGAGCTATGGAGGCAGCCCCAGGAGGTGCTGCTGACCGTGCAAATGCAGACAGGAGAGGTTCCCGTGCAGCCCTGCGGAACCTGCAGTGCCTGGGCAAACACAGGTGACAGTCACCTGTGGGCATCCACCACATCTGGGCTGGAGTGCACTGGACCAGCTCTGCCACATGTGATGTGCCGTGCAATTTATATACCTTTAATTCACAGCGCTGTGGTCTGAGCCATTTCTGTTTTAAATTGAATCGATTTAACAGGGGAAGCTGTCAGCACCAGCTGGGTGGCCTCCCTTACGGATGGTAGTGCAGGCAGGATAAAAGCCAGCAACAACTCAAACCCTCCTGCACTGGTCCCAGGAAGCTTGTCCCTTGCAGGAAGGGAAGTCATGCCTAGGAACAAAACCTTGGTACCCAGCTGCAGCCAGCTGCATTCTGCCAATGCTGGGATAAGGGATGGCTTAAAGTGAGCTACTGAAAGCCGCAACGAAAAATGAAACACAAGTAAATGCATCTCCCTGCAGCCCCTGCCTGCAGTGGGAAGAGGATGCTGAAGGGGAGATAAGACTGCAGGAAAGCTGGACACCCCAGGGCTGAGATCCTGTGGAGCTGTGGGGTAGCTGCCAGCCTGGGCAGGGATGTCTTTCACCCGCAGCAGCGTCAAACAGAAATGGAAAAGAGTTAACGTCTCTCTTTGTCAGCCTTTGGAGCCAGAGTGGAAACAACCCCCCAGATCCTGTTTTTCCATGCTCTCAGAAGAATGTAAACCTTTTTAAACAAAACCCAAACTTCTTAGCAAAGGAAAAATAGAAAGAAAAAAATAAAGCAGGTCCAAACTGTTAATTTGTGTCAAACACCAGGAGTTCAACAGGAGAGAAACCCTGGTGGGGAGGCACTGAGACCTGCTGACAGTTCAGCTCCCTGGTGGCATGTGATGCCCTTCTTGCCACCCAGAGATGATGTGACATCCTAAAACTATCCTCCCCCAGTCCCAGAGCAGGGGCCAGTCACATCCTTGAGCTGCTGTGGCCCCACGAGGGCTCGTGCCGAGCGCTGGGAGCAGGACCCCAGCTCGGAGACAGGCCGGGGTCAACGGGGGAGGCCGGGGCAGGGCAGGAATTTGCCGGCGGGTGCTGGCTGCCTGGCTGGTCCCCCAGTGCAAGGCCATGTGGTTTCCCTGTGCAGGGAAATAAAAGGAAGGCTTTGAAAGTTGGCGTGTGACGGGGCGTCCCCCCGGGGAGCGGGGCGGCAGCGAGCGCGTGCGTCTGCGAGCGGCCCTGGCCGGCCGCCACGCTCCTTCCGTTTATTTACGGTGCTTTATCAGGGGCTGCGGGCTGCGATAAAGCTTATGAAAATAAAAGGCATCTCCAGCAGGCCGGGGCGAGAGCAGGCCCTGCCGTTTCTTTCCCACACTGATTAGGATCAGGGCAGGCTTCGGCGCTCCAGATCTCCGATGAAAGCAGCAGGACCGGCAGCACTTCCCTTCCTGGCCCCCGCTCAGGGCCAGAGGCAGTGAGAGGTCAGCGCACTGCGGGCTGCAACCCACACAGCACGGGCTGCACGCACCGCGCCTCGCGCGGGGCACCGCACCCGGGCACACTGGGCTGGACACACCGAAATGGGACACACCGGGCTGGGACACACCGAGATGGGGGACACCGGGCTGGGACACACCGAGATGGGACACACTGGGCTGGGACACACCGAGATGGGACACACTGGGCTGGGACACACTGGGCTGGGCACTGTGGCACCATGCCCAGACACACTGCTCTGGGACACACCTCACAGGGACACACTGCACCAGGACAGACTGCACTGGGCACTGCAGCACCACACCCAGACACAGTGTGCCAGGACATGCCATGCTGGGCACTGTGGGAACTGTTCCAGGACACACTGAGCCTGGCACCATTGGCACCATGCCAGGTCCCTCCTCAACAGGCTGCACCGCACTGGGCACTGTGGGCACTCTGCACTGAGCACCCCACACCGGGCACTGCAGCACCCACCATGCACTAAGCACCGTGCTGTGCCAGCCAGGCACTGCACACTGTGCCCCACACCGTCTGCCCTGGCCACTGAGCACCTCATGCCAGCCACCACCCATATTCCCTATGCTCCCACGCTCATCTGTTGGAAGCTGGAAGGAGCCCATGCATGTGGGGCAGCAGCAGGGTAAGGCATCCGGCTGGGATGCAGCTGGGGCAGGAGCAGGCCTGTCCCCTGTGTGGGCAGCCGTCCCCATCCCCAGGGTGTTGGCCAAGGTCACGGCCCCTTTCCGCCAATTGTCTGGTGGAGGCCAGGCTGTGGCTTCCTCCTGGTCACAAGTCTGACTCTCACCCTGGTGTGAGTGCCGGCGCTGGCGCCTCAATCCCTGCTGGGCACGGGCACTTCCAGGGCAGGCACTTCCAGGGAACGGAGTCTTCTGCAAGCAGTACCCCCAGAATTCACCATGCTGTACTGCCAGGCAGACTGGGCAGAAACACTCAGGCACATGAGGAGCAAAACACGGGGAGATTTGCTGACTGGAAAACAGGAGGGGTTAAGGAGGAGTTTGGGCACTGTCAGTAATGGAAGGTTCCATCCCCCAAGTGCTGCTGGGTTTGGAAATGTTCAGTTAAGTGTGGGTTTTGTGGGGGATGGTTTTATTGCCCCTTTTCACCTCCAGCACACTCTGGAAGAGGTGCTGGGAACTGAAACACTTAAAAGCAGCTCATGATGAAACCTCAAACCACACAAATCGTGCTTGGTCTAGAGTTTTCTCACAAGCTTAGAGTACCGGCATGGTCCTCAAAGGAGCCGTGAATCTCTGAATGAGGCTGGCTCAAAGCTGGTGGTTTTAAGAGAAATGTAGCTCCTCCTCCCTGCCACCTTTTTCTCTCTTACAGACTGTTTCCCTGCCTGGAAAAATCAGGTGGATGCTCAGAGCCAAACCTTGCTTCGAGTGGCACAGAAGCTTGCACAGACCCTCCTGGTGACCTGGCCGCCCCCCTCACTGCCACCCCCTGCAAACCAAACAGTGGGGAGGGCTCTTTCCTTTCTTACAGCAAGCGTCAAGATTTATGGAGCGCTGGCACAAGATCAAAAGCAAATTCAGTCATTTACAGTAAAATCAAAGCAGGCAGAACAATGAATATGAAGTGAGGCTAAAACACCTTGTTACAGGAACAAATTGTGCAGCTGACATCAAAATAATGGAATTTATGTCCCTGCTGGTTGAAGCCAAATTATTTGCAGTGGCATTTGTCTAAGCATGAGCTCCAGGAGAGGTGCCTGATACTGCTGCTCAGATATTTTGGGGTCAGGAAGCAGCCTCACATGGCATGAGCAGCAGGGGAGGGCTCAGGATCCAGCCCCTGTCAGCGCTCTCACATCCTCTGGGGCGGGATGATGTGGGGAACCCTCTGCACCTTCCTGTGTGGTCTGCACAGGACTTGCCCTGGCTGTAAAGCAGGGATGCGTTTCTGTTCCTGGCACTTGCCCAGGAGATGCTGCTTCCTCTGTAATGAATTCAATGTGCCCTGTAGCCCCAGAGCTACGTATCAGCTGTGACAGAACCCACAAGCTCCATGCTCCTCACCTGAGCTGGCCACCAGTCTGGGTGGCATCTGCAGCTCCTTGCATGGTAGCTGGAGTTTCATCCCACCCCTCAACTCCTTTGTCTTCCCAGCAATTTGGGGCAGCATGTCCTTTCTCCTTGCCTGCTGAGCCCTGGCTGTGCTCGTGCATCTCGCGTCTTGCCAGACCCTGGGATGTCCCAACACATGACATAGCTCTGAAAATCCACCTACTCCTTTCATCTTGCCCCTGGCACAGAAATAACCCCACTGCCACCCCCAGGGCATGGATTGGGTTACCCAATGCTTCCCAAGGGACAGTCCCTCCCTGTCCCCTGCCCATAGCCCTGTGCCAGGCTGGCAGCCCCTTGAGTGACACTGACCACCCCAAGGAAGGCAGGTGATACGTCCCACTCCAGCAGCTGTCCCTGTGTGCAGCATGGCTGGGCTTGTTTTGAAAATCTATTGTGAAGCATTTCATTGCTATGGAGACTTACTTTATGGACAAATAAATATTTGTCTCTTTCTCCTCTTGTTTTAAAAGTCTGTCTCTTCTCCTCCCTCTCTTCATCCTTTTGGCTCTGTGTATGGGTTTTATATTGCAGGGTCTCTCTGCTCCTTCCTCGTCCTCCTCTCCTGTCCATGCGGTGCATCTCTGCATGTCCTTCATCACCCCTCAGCCTCTTCCTCCTCCTCAGCTTACAGCTCAGTGTCATGGGGCCCCTTCAGCATGAGAGAGAAGGAGAGACCCTCCCATCACCATTTTTAAGCATTTATGATTTTTGCGAGAGGCAAAATTATTTTATCCTCTTAATTCTTGGTATTTGCATCCCAGCAGCAAGAGTGCAGCTGTTTTCAGCTTTCCTGGTCCCAGTGCTGTCTCCTTGGTTGGGCCCCACTTGCCACGTCCAATATTTCTATTGAGATGGTCAGTTCCATCACAGTTGCTCCTCATTGTGGCCCCCATGTATCTCTTGGGATTTTGGGGGTGATTTCAGGAGATCTGAGTGAAGATTTTGCTGGCACAAAGCAAGATCTTCACCCAAATCTCCTGAAACCCCCCCACAAAAGCCATTAAAAATAGCAACTGGCAGAGCAACACCACCAATTAACTGAGCAGGGGAAGGGGAGGCAAGACACAAATGAACCTCCTTCATTAATAAATCCTAGCAGCTGTGGAAAGTTTGAGGCAAGTGAGAGCACCCAGACAGAAAATTAAAAAACTAATAAAGTCCTCAGTGTGGGGGCACTGGCATCAGGTCAGCTTTACTTCTGTAGGCACCTCGTAAAGAGACATTCCAGGACACTAACTCATAAGGGAAAGCTGCAGGGGTCAAGGAGAACAGTGGAAAGCTAACCATGGTAACTCAAGTACACTGGAAAGGCAGCAGAAAAACAGCAAGGAGTTGGGCTTTTTCATTTTCCCTTCTTTTTATCTCTCTGTTGGTTTTTGGGTGAGCAGAGCCTGCAGTTTGGAGTGTCTTGGACATGGTGGGGCAGCCAAGCAGAGCCCCAGTGAAGAGGCCTCTCCAGTGGGATGGTTGGGGATGGGAACCCAGAGCACAGGCTGTTTCCAAGGAGAAGCTGCTCACTGCCCTCTCCCCCACACTGCCTGCCCCAGCTGCACCACTCCTGCCTACCTGGGATGTGCAGTAGCCTGAGACCACCTGCTAAAATGCACGATACACTTCAGTGGTAACTGTCAATCTAAATGGGGATGCTTTGCTGTAATGGGGGTAAAAGCTGAAAATTATTTTGTATTTCTTTTTGTGTCCCCAGGCTGGTGCTGCAGCTCTTACCCCAGGAGTGTACTCCCTAGCCTCCTACTGCCTGCCCTCGGGATGGTGAGGGAATCATGGAGCCTGGGGTGGGGAGTGCTGCCCACCTGCAGCACCTCAGTGTAGAACCAGGCACTCTGACAGCTGGGCAGGGGATGTGTGTGTATCCCCTGCACGGGAAGTGTGTGCCATGCCTTGGGGCCCAGCTCCATGCCCTGCAGCATGCTGGCCTCTCTCCTCTTGTCTAGCCTTCCAGGTGGAAAGAACAAGGGAAGAAAGTAGTCTTGCCCATACTGGAAGGTCGTGCTACAGTGAAATCCCAACCTGCAAATGCTCTCCACAGCTCTTTAAAATAGGCAAATGCATCTCACAAAGCAGCTTTCCAGGAGTGAGAAGGGGTGGGATGAAGGGAGGAGGTCTGGATGTGTGTTTGTCCCATGGCCAGGCAGCACACCCCAGGAGTGAGGAGCCAGGCCAGGGTGAGATCCAGGCTCAGCAAGCTGCTGGCCAGGAGAGCCTCACAGGACTCTGGCCACTGCAGAAAAGCCTCTAGCCAAGTGCTGGGCTGGCAGCATTCCTGGGCCATGGCTGTCTATCAGGCACCTGGACCGGGATGTGCAGCTCTTGGCCAGGCGCCAGGGGAGGCACAACTGGCTCTGGTGCTGTGCCTCTGCTTTGTCTTTTGGTAAATTCATCTTGTTATTTGCATTGCCACATCACCTGTGAGCCCGGGATCCCACGGTGTGAGTGCTGGCCAGGCAGCCCTGTCCTGCCCTGCCTGTCCTGCCCTGCCCTGCCCTGCCTGGGGACACAGCACTCTCCCCAAGGCAGGCAGGGCTGCTCAGGGGGTCTCTCTGGGCTTCCAGGGCAGTGTGCCAAGTCCTGCTGCCCACACAACTTGTTGAAGGAGCCCCCTCGATCTGCCTGCCTGTGAGAGTGTGGGAGCAGCTGCACCGAATATTTCAGCAGAAAAACGTGAGTTTCCCTGGCTCGCCAGAGCCCAGCCTTGAGGGCAGTTTCACAGCCAAGCTATAAACCTTGCAACCAGGGGTTTCTAATGGAAACATTGACATAACCTGTAGCTGACAGAGCAACAGCTCTGCTCACGTTAAGCCTGTATTTTCATCCCTAATCCATGCAGCTCCTGGCCTGTTTCAGAAACAGACCCGTGCAGCTGGCTGAGCATCCCCAGGGATTCAGGGGACGGCTGGGCTGGGGGAAAGTCACAGGAATTTGGCTGCTCCCCACCATGCCAGCCCCGACCTGCCAGACTGCAGGCAAGGGGAGCCCCTCTGCTGCGGCACGACCGTCCTCTGCCACCAAAAAGGCGAAAGAAAACGGCAGAGTGGCTCAGTTGGTTGTAAAAATTAATGAGTTCAGATACAGACTTGCTTTATTCCGGTCCAGCTGCGTAACCACGGCGATTGTGTCCGGCACACTAGACAGTTACATCAGCTCCACACCCCTGTACAATAAGACTCTGTTTGATCTCAGAAACAAGATCAGACTCCTGGGCTTTGCACATCCTGCTTCCTACATATGTAAAATCATTTTATTACCAGCCAGGAGAGTTCATCTAAGCCGCTCTTGCTGTGCAGCTGATGTGGAGAGAACATGCCCCTGTCTGCACTTCTTTTACCAGATGGAGATCTACAGTGAGATTGAAGAGCTGCTACTCCTCCGAGTTTGTTTTGTTTTGCTTTTCTGAATTCCTTATCTTAGATTGGAAACTCTGGGGCAGGACCTGAGTGTCCTCATATGTTTGTGAAATCCCATCACAGTGGGAGGTGTGTAAGTCTCAGATGTCCTGAATATAAGTGGTAAATAAGCAGCCATGTGTTTTTGCTTGGCTTTACCCCCTTTGTGTCCTATCACCCAGGAGAGGAAGTTCTTAGAAAAAGTCTGCTCTGCCCTTCAAACATCTGCTCAAATCCCCCCTCTGTTTGTCAAGTCCATGAGACACTAGGGAACTGTCAGATATTTAGCATCCTCCCTGTATTCAAACATTTACCCTGCTCCACATGAGTAACCCAATGTCACCAGGGCAGTTATGAAGGTGCCCAAGCTGCTACAGGCTCAGCCTGACCTGCCACAGCACCATGACCCTCTTTTGCTGATCACAGATCACTCAGCAGAGTTATAAGGCACTGGCTCCCCTCTAACCATGGCTATTCCAGTTACATGGTCCCACTGGCACTGTGCTGCTGCTGGCCCCAGGTAGCCCAGCGTCTGAGCTGCAGCACACAGATGCTGGCTGTTGTGCTGGTGGCACAGCACTGGTGTGCACAGACTGCTGAATTTTGGGATGTGCCTGCAGCTCTGGTGCACATCACTGCATCCCAGGATGCCTCTGCAGCACTGGTGCACAGAGAGTGCCACAGGGCTCACCCAAATGAGAACACATTCCCAAAGAAAATGCTCTTTCCAGCCCAGGCATCCTCTGCTGCTGATGTCTGCAGGGCTGTGTGGCCAGAGCTCAGTGACTCACTGCACACAGGTCATCCAGCAGCTGCTGGGTGGTAACTCTTATTTACTGTTCAGTTGTGGTTGGATTTAAACCAGCAGCACAGGGGAAAGGAGGGGAAATCCCCTCCTTCCCATCCCAGCCCTGCAGAGTCAGCCAGTCTAACTGGAGCAGCTACTTCTAAGTACATTTAGTTTAGGGCTTTGTTTCACCCTGAGTTTCTAGCTCAGTTCTCCTGGCTTTGTTAAATTTCCAGTCCAAAGGCTTCCAGGTGCTTACAGCTTTGGAGAAAGCTCTTGTAGGCCTAACCCAGGTCACACACCCTCTAGTCCAGCAGGTCTAACACCAGGACATGTCTGTTCAGCAGCAGCAATGAAATTTGCTGCCAGTCCATACTCACTGTCCTGTTTGAAAAAGAGAAACTGTGGCCCAGTGCCCAGTGTAGGAGCAAACAGCATGGGCACAGGCATCCCCATCCCATACAGCCCTCATGCTCTTCCTCAGCAACACTGACCTGCCTGAATCAGGCATGACAAAAGGTGCTGATCAAAAGCATCTTGCTGAAAGATCTTTGCTGAAAGCCAAGCTAGCACATGTGCCAGACCAGATTAAAGTTCAGCTTCCCTGTACATGTCCCCTGAAGTGCTTTGCTGATCAAGTCATGCACTTGGGGCAGGACCACCATTCTGATTCACATGTCATAGCATCCCATGCCTCCCATCTTTGCCTTCTGGGCCCATGAGTCAAACAGGGATCTCGTCCTCTCATCCATCTCCTCTCCTTTCCCTCCAAGGCTTGGTTTGGAGAAACTGAGGCTGGTATTTGTGCAGTGAGAGCTGCTTGCAGGAGAGGAGGCTGTGGGAAGCTCTGGCCATCAGGGTGGACCAGCACTGTCCCAGCTGGTTTCATGCTCTTAGGGGTGTATTTATCCCATTGCCGCCAGGGTAATTGCCAAAGATTTTGCACATAGCAATGACTTCCTCCTCTCTGGGGTGCTCCCCAGCTTTTCCAGAAAGATTCCAGGCAATTTTTTTGTTGTTTCTTGTCTCTCCCCATAGTCTCTAGATCCTGTTTTTGTAAGCATATTTTGACCTCAGCTCAGGACCCTGTGTGCGTGTTTTCACAAGCAAAGTAAACCAAAAATACCCCAACTGCCTCTCCAGCCATTCCATGGCAATGCTGGAGCGCCTGCCACTGCCAGTGGCTTTTCCTGTTGTTGGTTTGTAATTACCTTGGGATGCCATTCTCCACATTGCTCTGACAACTGGGATTTAAGGCCCTGCAAAGAGCAGAGCTGCCTGATCTCCAAAGCCTCCCAGGTTTACAGCCAGCATCGTTCTCATCAATCATCTTCTGTCAGATGGGGAATTTGAGCAACCCCAATCCAAATCAGAATATGGAAGGGAGGCCTTCCCCAACCCACCCTCCCCTGTTTGACAGCTCAGCTCGAATAAACAAAACCTGAAAGGGCCAAGGCAGCTCAAAAGGAAACTGTAAACGATCCCATCTGTGAGCCTTGGCAATATCTCCTCCAGGAGGGGGGCGTGGGGGAGAGAAAACAAGCTGAAGGGTCTTTTTTTTTTTTCTCTCAGAAGGAAATACCATTGTGTTCAAACGTTGCTACTGCTCCAAATGTCATTCCAGAGCCCAGACCCAGGCTCCTCCTTAGACAGGTCCTTTAGCCAGGATGGTGGCAGGAGCCTTTGAGAGAGGTTGTCATTTGCAGGGATAATTAACAATAAAGGCAGCTGAACACAGGTGAACTGAGCTTGGGGTTGAAGGTGTGGATCAGGGAGCAAAAGTGTGATGACACATGATACGTGTAAGAGTCATATTCCATAGTGATAAATGTGTTTTGTAAGGCAGTAAAACAACATCCCTGCTTGCACTGGAGCACCCCAGTGTGCTGTGTTCCCCTCCATGACTCACAGGCACTGGTCTCTGGGTGCTCAGCTGATCTTGGTGCTCCCAGCTTGGTGTCAGCTGGATGGGGACCTCAGAAAATGGAGGTCCTGGGGTGGCAATCAGGAAGAGCAGGACCTATGCTCAGGCAGCGGCCTGAAAAGGTGATCTGTGCCCAAGTTTAGAAGTCAGTGTAGTCCAGGACCATCCATTCATCATCCGTTCCCCGTTCTTGAAACTTGCCCAGTTTTCCATGTTTCAGGGTTACAGAATGGCCTGTTAGCCATGTGCCCCACCTCCCTGAGCTTTCCTAGGCAGCCTCTCTGCCTTCTGGCCCCAAACTCGGAGGTTGGGCTAAGCACTTCACAAGGGACATTGCAATTGTATTGGCAGCCTCGGTGCATGACAAAAGCATTGGCATCACAAAGCAGCTTTATCTCACCAGGTTCCCAGCTCTGTTCCCCAGTCTCAAAGGCTGGGATTGTGAGTAAGGACACTTTGCATCTTCAAAGAGCAGGAGCAGTTTCAGGATGAGCCCAGGGTGCCCTGGAGACCCCAGCAATCCAGCCCTGAGGGAGTCTGAAATGCAGGTCAGAGTTGTGGAGCAGGAGCCGTGCGTGCCAAAGGCAGGTGGGCAGAGCCAGGAGATGCACTCGGGAAATGCTCTGTCCATCACCCACAACCACTACAGCCCCTGCTTGGTTTGTCAGAGAAACAGCTCACCAGAGACAGATGCAGAAGGCAAAATATTCCAATGCTGTTGGCTTTGAAACACGAGTTAATAGTTAATTGAGAATTCAACTTTCAAGGATGCCAGTGAAAGTGAGGAATGAATGTTTTAAGACAATGTTAATTGCACTGGAGATGAGCTGAGGCAGGGAGAAAGACCAGCAAGTGATAAGGAGCTCAGACTAAGATGAGGATGAGGACTAAGAACTTTCTGGTTCAGAAAGGAGGATTTGGCTCCAGCAGAGTGATACTACTGTGACTAAACACCAGGGAGGTCCTGGAACACTGTCTTTAAGGAAAGAGCTTATCACCTTCTGGTGCTCACACTGTAAAAGTGTGCTGAAAAGTTGGCAAGTGCCAAGAGAGTCACAAAAATTACTTGAAGGCAAAAATGAACTTTTTGAAGTTTGCAGAGCTCAACCAATTTTGCACGGAAAAATGAGCAGGTGGTTAAACTTGTAAAAACGATGACAGGAAGAAGAAATAGAAGAATATTCAATTTAATAGGGAATGTTGTAACAAGACTCAAAGCCAAGAAGGGGAATCAGAGCACATTTAACGGGAAATCAGGCATTTATCTTTAAGGGATAGGGTCAGGAGCCACTGTAACAAGCCAGGAAAAGGAGAAACACATGTCCAAGGAGAGATGATTTTCTATCCCTTCCTGGGATCAGCTTAGGCATTTCTGGGGAAAATGTGATGCCTGTGAAATACAGACCTTCCATCCTGAATAAGTCCCACCAGCTCCTCCAGCTGTAATCACCATGTGCTCAGAACCAGGGAGAAAATGAGGGAAATGACATCCAGGAGCAGAGTGGGGTGGTGATAGGTGCTGGTCCTGAGCCCCCTGAAGTGGCTGAGGATGAAATAAACCAGCACGAGGGTGTAACTGCAGTGGGTGTGTGACCCTGTGGATGGCAGGTTCCCTTGGTGCCAGGCTCTTCCCTTCCACTGCCCTGGAAGTGCCACCCCTTCAGCTCACCAGGCACAAACTGGCCCTGGCTTGCCCTGGGATGTGGAGCTTGTCTGCTCCCTTGCAAGCACTGTAAAGCAGAGGGGGGGATGCTGCTTCTGCAGCTCTGCCTCTGCTCATTAGCTAATGTGAATTAAATCCCTTTTATCTTCACACTCATTTTCTAAGGATAATAATCCCTTTTTGTGTGCACCCACTTTAACTGTTCCCAAACTGAGCTGTAATTGCTGATAGTAATTAAGTTAATACATATTTATAGCCATGTAGAGTTATAGAAGGTGTCCCGTAGTTTTATTTGAGGCATTTTCTTTAACCTGCTGTAAAATCATCAACAAGTTGTTCAGTGTTAATTGCCTCCAATGTCGATCTCATCCCCTTGCCTGCAGACAAGGCAGGGCAGCAGATGGCTTCCCAGGACAGCCACTTTCTCCCTGCTCCCACCCTGGCTCTGCTGCAAGGCAGAAGTGACCCCACCTGTCTTTTCTACCAGTTTTGATCCAGTTTTGGTAAGTTCATCTCTATGGACAACATTTGCAAACAGAGCCTTGCAAGGGTTTATGTGCCCACGTCCACGCATGCCATGAGGATGGGGGACCCTGGGAGAGCAGGAGTCCAGCAGGACACAGCCCCTGCCTGCAGCTCTGCCGAGCTCCGTGGTAGCAACCCCTTCCCCCCCCGGCCCATGCCAGATTTTCTCCTGCTTGCATGTGTGCTTTTGTGCTTGCCAAGAGCCCCAAACCACTCAGCAAACAGTGTGTGTGGTGAGAGATCACCTCGTGTAATCTCGGGCGAATCCCCCCATTATACAGTTGGCTAATTAACTCCGGGTACAGGGTCAGGATGAGCTATCGGCTCCAGGAATGTCCTCCCCAAAGGGAAGTAAATATCACTGCAAGAGTGGGGAGCCCCTTTCTATGGCAGTGAATCCTGATAAAGAGCTTCACTCCATTCTCCTGCTGTTGGCTCCAGCTTAGTGTTTTTAAAGCTGATTCTCCCTGTGCTAATCTGGAGGGTCCATTCAGCCCAAAGCTCAACATCTGAGTCTATTTGCCAAGTGTGCAGCTGTGTCAATTTGCAAAGACAAAGGAAAGCTCCTCTGTCAACAGGTCGGGGAGCTCAGGTAGCACGAGCGAATTGAGGGCAAGAAGTCAAAGTGGTTTCACAAGCCATCAGACCATGTTTAAATCCCATCCAGCCTGAGAGGCCAGGGCAGTGCAAGGGATAAAGGGAGCACAGAAGAGTGGACTGAAGGACCAGGGCTACGAGGCCACCAATTAGTGCTATTAAAGAAAGATAATTAGATCTGCTCCATGGAAACCCCAGAGGAGGCAGAATGTAATTTCTATTTGGGCTTATTTTAATAAAGGTTAGAAGTGCCAGGAGGTGCCAAAATTGCACTGTTGGCGATATGAGCAGGGTCCTTGGTGTGGGGTAGAGGAGTTACAGGGCAGCAGGAAAGGACCACAGCCCTCCCAGGACACAGGCGAGTGTCTGCTCAGTATTTGTCCCCAAGGGATGGTAGTTGAAAATTTTGGAAGTGAACACTTCCGGATAAAGAAATCCAACTTCTTTCAGAGGCTTTGCTTATCTGGCAGTTTTTCTTTGTAGGAATTACTCTGTACATGGGCAGCAGCTACGGATGCTTAGTGGTGCTGTGCTCTGAGCTGAGAGCAGGACTGGAAGTAGTCATTCCCAGGGTGCCCAGGACGGAGCTGTGAGGAAGGCAGGAGTCATCCTGGTGTCCCCTGAGAGAGCACAAAGAAAGTAATCCTGGGGAGGAAATTGAACTTCTCACGTAGACCCTTAATCTCAGTGCCATCAGGTCAGGGAAATTCTTATCCCTAGTTCACACATGAGAAAGAGAGTCTCAGGAAGTCAAGTCTGAGATTTCTGAAGTCAGCCCTTGGTTTAGGATGTGGTTTAGCCCAGCCTGGGCACTCCTTAGCCTTTGGCTACGGCACTGCAGAACCCCTTGGTCTGGTGGCAGGGACCAGCCAGTGATTGAATGGAACATAGGAATGTCTGTGGGATTTGTAACCTTCAGAGAGTTAATGAGAAAAGGGAGTAAGGAGTCATCACATAGTCAGTGTAGGAGAAGGTCCTAAGTCTCCTCATTTGTAATAATCTAAAATACTTTCCTGTGATTCAGAGATCTACAAAATAACCTGTGTTTGAGCAAATCCATTTTGCCACTGAAAACTTCCTCATGAGAAAAACTTCCACTGGAAATAAAGGCAGCTTCCGTCTTTCTTTGGATTTTTAAGACAAAAAGTAGGACCCTGGTTCAGAAGGATTTCACTGAAATGATAACTTTGCCTTCAGGTTGACACTGCATGTGGGAAGGGGAATTTCAAAGATGAACAGCTGGAAGGCTGAAACAGCTGAGCATGGTTGACTTCGGTATCAGTCATGCGCTGCTCTCACCCCCAGCAGCTGGCCCTCCCTGTGCCTGTGGAGCAAGTTTAACTTCAACAAGTCCCATTGGGAGGACATTTAGATATTATCCATTAGATAAATATTCACAGATGTGCAATAATAAGCACCATTAAATGGCATTAGTGGATGGAGTTAGCAAAATATACATCACAAATAGGTGTATCTCTAGTGAGCAGGAAAAACAGGTGAACTCCCGTGTTACTTCATGACACAGGGTCCAAAATTATATTCTGCCCTTCTTCCTTCTAACACAAATTTCCGGGGCACATATACAGAGAAGTATAAAATTTGACTAGATACTACATTTTCCTCTTACAGGTGAGCATATTTAATTTGATAATGTGTGGCGGTATAAAACCTGTAACATTAATAAACACTGTCATCCCTTTCAAATATATTTCATACTTACTGAATTTTTTTCTTGGAGATAATATATCACATGAATAAACCTTATTAATCATTTAAGCAGACCCTTAAAACACTGTTGAAAAGATTTTCCAACTCAAACACCTTTTAAGACGCAATGACATCATGTCTGTCGGGACATTGTTATGCAGTGAAGATTGTGAGACATTTTCCCTCCATAAAGTTGCTGTAATAAAGTTTGTTACTGCAGTCATTGAATTCATGTTTTCTTCTCTTACCTTCTTCCTTTCTTTGGCACTACCTATTGTTAGGGAGAAAGAGAAAATTTACCACAATGAAAGATTTGTGGATCTAATCATGGGGCCTTCCACAAAGCAGAATACTCATTGATTTCAGCAGGAGTTGTAATCTGTCCTACATTGCCTCCTGGGGTACTTGGATCTTCTTGAGCAGGAGCAAGCATGGAGAGAAAGAAAAAGGGAAGGCCCCAAATTCTACCTGGAAATGAAGAAAATCTGAGAAAATCATATTGTTTCATGGATCTGAACATTCTGGGGAGAACCAGTCCTCACTGGAAGTTTTTACTTGTGCATCTCCTGCACCAGAGGAAGGTGTTGGCCCAGGTGACAGGTTCAGCAGAGGCTTTGCTGGCTGAACATAGCAAAGGTTTGTTTGACTAAGCTAAAAGAGAGCAGAAGATGAAGGTGATGCGTTTCGACATTTGGAGGCTGCAGATACTTGGGTGGTAGCAGCTTCTGAGTGAGCTGAAAGCTATGATAAAGATGACATTTAGTGTCTCTTCCTCCTATTCCAGGAGTTGAGCTCTGTGCTGCTTTGAACAGACCCTGGAGGGTGCTGCAAACCCTGTCCCAGCAGCTCCCCATGAGCTCACCCAGCTGTGGTGATGGCTCTTTGGTGGTCTGTGAAACCAAAACCTCAGACGTGCCATCGATGCCTGTGACTCAGATCCGCTGTGTGCCTCCTCCCTCACCCTGCCCAGAGGAAGAGAAGCATATGTGAAAATGAGTTTTGGGTTTGGCTGCTTCCAGAAGTGCCTCTCGGGGCAGATGGTCCCTTCTGGGAAGGGAATGCTGTGGAGTGTGTCACGTCCTGCAAGCAGAGATGTGCATATGGCAGCACAATGAGCAGAGCACCTTGAAGAGCAGCCTCAGCCTCAGCGTCTCAGAGGTGAAGGCTGGAAGAACCTCCTGAATGCACACACAAAAATCCAGCTGAATTCAAACCTGTTGGTTTGAATCCAGCTGAATTCAAACCTGTTGGTTTGAATTCATGTGGCAGAGCTGTGCCTGCTGCTGGGTGGCCCCAGTGGGGACCAAAGTGGAGCTAAACTTGTCTGACACCCAGCTTCCCAGCTGCCCTCCCAAGTTAGTACACACAAAAAAGCCTAATCCAAGCTCTGACCTAGCCCAGCTGCAGTCCCTGCAGCAGGTTTCCTTTCCAAAAGATACCCTGGCCAACTTTAAGACAATTCCCAAGGGCACACCTGCCTGATGCTGATTAGAAGCTGTCTCAGATGCCCCGTGCCCCGCTGTGCTCCTGCTCCTGTGCCACTGCACTGCCCATGATTCCAGCAGGCTGCCTTTGGGGACACTGGCACCTCCTGCCTAGGAACCTGCATTCCTGGCTCTCTTCCTTCTTGCCTGAAAACTAGTCAGAATGCACAACCCTCTCTAACTGAACAATTAAGCTATTAAGTAATTCAGTTAATAAATTCAGATTTTGCCCTAATACATTTCTAATGACCTTGTCTAATAAATTCAAAGCAATCTGGGAAGAATGCTTGTTCCTATATTTTAAAGGCAAAAGTGATTTATATTTGCTGAGAGAACAAAGACAGCCGCATGTGATTTATTACTATCAGTCACTGTATCTTTCATCTCTTTAATTATTTTCTCTACAGGCAGCTCAGAAGTGCTCTTGAAGGCCGAATGGCGAGTGCCTTTCAAATTCAGACACTGCTTCAGTCTGAACTGCTGATTTTTGCCTTTGTATCTGTAGCTTCAAGTATTAATCATGGAAGCTGCAATTTAGCTTGCTTAGGTTGGACTTCATGCAAGAAATTATTTTGCATGCTTGGTGCCCTACCAGAGCCAAATGCCTGAAACCTCTCAGGCTTTTGTCCATCAGTGATATTTTCCAGTGTGAAAGCCAGCAACTACCAGCATCCATAGGCTGACTGCATTTATAGCAAGGTTTAACTTTTGTTGTCAGACTACAGGCAGAATGTTTGGGACCAAGTCTGAAAGCTGCTCTGGTTTTATTGGACAAAAAGACCAACTTTGTCTTCTTTCCCAGAGAGGGGATCTTGCTTGGCATTTGCTGCGCAGCCAAAGGAGAAGATGAACTAAGTGTTGGAAAGCCTGAAGCCAGAACAGGACAAACACAATTACATGAAGAAATCAATCTTGTTTCCAGAGGGAAAAAGGCAGGAATCACCACTTAAAAGCCCCCCTTCTGTCCAGGAATGTGGGGAGATTTCCAGATGAGCCACATGGAGTTTGGATCCCATGTCCCAGAAAGATAGGGGAGCCAAGTTCATCTGTCACTCATGTCTTTCAGAAAGCCCAGCCTAGAGCACAAGGGAAATGATTTATATCCTTGCTCTCTTTTATACCCCAGGACTTCCTAAGATTTGAGAAAATTGGATTTAATCTTTGTCCAGCTTCCAGTCCCTGATCAGGGCTCAAACTGTGGGAATTTTTTTGCCAAGCCTGTCTTCCAGCTATTTCCAGGTAGTCCTCAAAACAGGCCTGGCTGGGATTCAGACAGGAAAAACCATTTCTACAAGATTTTCTGTCTAGCTTTACAAGCCCTAAAGGTCTGGAGAATACTGATGAATCATCCAAAACCCCGATAAGTGCCTGCGTGACTCACGGACAGGATGGACATTGGGGATGTAGGACAACACATGGTTCGGTCCCTGCAGGGGAACCAAAACTGCCTGTCCTGAACAGCCTGGGCTCCCATCACAGGCACTGGGGAAGGAGCAGTTCCAGCCCATCCAGGTCTGCGTGGCCTGGAAAGATGTTTGTGTCCCTGAACTCCCCGTGGGCAGTGTCGCAATCTCAGGCTCGCTGTTTACGTGACACGATCCCGGCCACCGGCGTCTCCCTTGGTTCGAGTGCTCTGTGCTAAACAAAACAGTGAGAAACAAGGACCTTCCAAGGTTTCTTCTTCTTCAAATCTCTCCAGTCCCCACTCTGCTCAAGCATACATCTTCTCGAATGACGTGCCCTGGGTTGAGTCTCTACAGTCAGAGGAAACTTGTAGCAGCATTTTTTGGGGTCAGTTTTTCATGACTGAGACCTAGTCATGCAAACAAAGATTTATTTTTCCTTCTGACCAAAATAACTTTAAGGAGAAAATTCTTTCCCATGACTAAAGCCAGGCTGGAATTTTTTAACAGAATGTCAAAGCAGAAAGTTTCAGGGAAGGGGTCAGTTTGGGGTAATTTTACATGTAATTTTTCTTTTCATTCTTAAAATGAGAAAAAGCCCACATCTGATATTTAGTGGTTGTCATGCAAATAAGTGTCATGGTCTTTACCAAGACAAGAGTCCTTGCCCATTCTCACTGCTAGCTAGAACCACTGCTAGCACCGGCTGGGATTGCTTGTGACAGCATTGACTGGCCTATGTGCTAGTTTTCATTGTGAGTGAGGTGAGCTGCCCAATCATGACAGACAGTTAAAGCTCAGCCATCCTGTACCAAATGCCTCAAAGCTCTAGTGGCATTTAAAAATTGAATATCATCACCACCCAAGGGCCAAGATGCACTAATGCCAGGACCTTGGGTTTATATTTGATTCAAAAGGCAGTAAGTTACTGCCAGGGGCACAGCATCTCCTCAGAGGAGCGTGTGAAGGGCTGTGTTCAGCCCAGCTTCTGCCCCTGCACGTCTCTCTCCTAAAGGCATGGGAACTGAGATGGAGGGGCCATTTCTCCTGTGCAGCAGTGAGGGGTGTGGACCCACAGACAACAAGGGGCAATACCTTGTCTCAAAACAGGACACCTCTGCTCTGTTCATTCCTATTATTTCAGAAAGCAATAACGTGGTATTTACCATTTACAAGTTATCATTGACAAAGTTTTGAACAGTCAAACTCAGAAGGGTGAAGAACATTGCTCTTACCGTTTTCTGCCATGATGTCACAGCCCAGAGGCTGGCAGAGGGAGCCCCAGCTACTGCACTGAAGGGAAGTGCAACCCTCCCAAAGGCTGCTCCAAAGCCTGGCTATCCATCTGACTGCCCAAATAAAATGCAGCAACAATGGAAACAGAATTCATTAAACTAAAATAGACATGATTTTATCCTTGTTGGCCTAACCTCAGCTCCTTGTACATAGAAACCTTCCATTTGTGGGCCTCGACATTAACAGATGAGTTATTAACTAGCCATGGCTAATTATAGATAGCTGCATCACCTTCTTAAAAGGGAGACATTGTCAAGGCCAGCTAGGGCCAAGGTTGAGGTCTTGTGGAGTTAATCTTATTGTAAAAACCACTCAATAGAAAATATTTTGTTTTACCTTCAGCTTCCACTGAAAATCAATTTTATGGTAATTTGAACAGTTTCCTAAAGTGTTTGCAAAACAGCCATCAAAGCAGGGCAGAGGTAAAACAGGTTAGTCTGTCTTCATTGTCTGGGCTGGCACTGAACAGCGTGTATCGGTGAGAAGGAAATCATTAAGCCTTTAAACTTCCTTTCATTTAGATGATATACAATATTGTTAATGAACACAGTTACGGGCATTTGCCTTCCCCAGCTGTATGACTTTTTACTTAGTACCACACTTTTAATCTTCCCACAGACTTACAGAATTGTTATCCCTGAAAGGAAGCGAGACCTCCCTCACTGATGAAGATTTACTTTGCTAATGCTTTTTGATGAGGCAGGAACGCAGCATGGAGGAATTAAAGGAATAATAAAATAAACATTTCTACCCACAGAAAGAGGAACCCACCCTCCCAAAAACACCCCTTGTTCATGGGTGGGTGTCCTGCCTCGGGGCCACACCAGAGCCTGGGGTCCTCCTAGGTATACTCAGCAGAGAGGGCAGAGCAGGGTTTGAATGGTGTAAATGGAGGGAGGGGGGTAAGTTCTGAGGTGGTGGAAGCCGGTGGTGATGCCTGGACTCTGAGCCAGGGCTGATTTAGCAGTGAGAATCAGGACCTCTCCAGAAAATCTCCAAATGAAGACATGTGTGACATTAGCTAAGGCTTTCTAATTAGTGGAGAAAACAAATCTGCTCCACCCCAGGCAGCTGCAGCTCCAGCCAGCATGTTACTTATTAGCTCAAATTATTATTATTATAAAAAACACTTGACTTTCTTGTTCAAAAAGTAAAAAGGGATTAGTGGGGTCTCTCAGACAGCTCTCCTCAGACTAACCTTCAACATCTCAGACAAAGCCTCAACCAGAACAGAGACTTTCTCAGGGCATGGACAAAACAGATCCCAAAAGGCTGCAATAGAAAGTCAAAGGCAATACTTGACATGGCACTCAGCTCTGTTTGCTGACTTTTCCTAATGCATACAATAAAATTCAGCCCAAATATGTCACTGCTGCCAATTACCCAGGGCAACAGCCGGACCCTGGAGCTGGTAAATCAATGGGGATGCCAGGGAAAGCTGCTTTCCCCAAATGTGAAGTAGGTGGAAAACCATAAATGTGAGAAGCACACCAGGAAGGATTAGGGGCTGCAGAACAAAACGTGCTGGGAGAGCTCCAAGTGAGTGGGTCCCCTGTGGCCACCACCCCTCCCAGCTCGGGCTTAACCCAGGGCTGCACAAACCTGTCCCTGGGGAGGCTGTGCCCCAGCCCACTCCCACCCAGAGAGCAGAGAAAAGGGGGATGATTCATCAACCAAATGAGGGTGCCAGGAAACCCCCATAGGAAGTGTGAGCTTCAACAGCAAGGGGATGGGGCTGGCTGGAATGTCAAAGGCAGCTTTCCCCAAGGCAGCAAAGCCCCAGGCTGCTGGGAGGGGGCAGCCAGGGATGGTGTTGGCGTTTGATTAAAAATTATTTGATTGGCAAATCCAAGCTGCCTGGGACTTGGTAGATAACAAGCCACAGCTTAGGTGTGAAGAGCTCTCTTTAACCTGAAAGTATTTTCCTGTTAAGCAAACTGCATCATACACATCCCCATCTCTGCCAGCTCTGCTCACAGACTGAAGCTGTACCCAGTTTTGATGGCTGAAGCACTGAAATAAGTGGAATCCAGTAATTTACATGGAAATGCTGAACAGCAGTTGGTGTTTTTCATCAGCCAGGCCCACCACACGTGTCTGGGTGCTGTGCAAACACAGTCCTGGGGGTAACAGCACCTTTTGGGATACAGGCTGAGTTTGGAAAACGGCTGAGCCTTTTCCACTGTGGTTCCCTCACCTGTTCTTCAGTCCTTACAGAGAAAAGCTGTGCCTCCCAAAGAGCCTGCAAAGGACTGCAGAGTTTGCATCAGGAGGATTTTGAGGAGCGTGATGTTCTGCCACTCCCCTTCTGAGCTTTTTGGCCCTGCATGGTGTGTAATGGTCCAGAGAAAATCAATTGGACACTGCATTTGAGAGATAAGGGTTGGGATATTATTCTGAATAACCTGGTGACCCCAATCAATCTCTGTCCCCAGAGCTTCTGAAAGTTTGATACTCTAGCCTGCAATTAAGCCTCCACAACCAAGAACTCTAGCAGATGTTCCAGTTAAAACACCTTTATTAACTATTTTTGATGAATATCATGAGATACCAGCCAATGCATTTAAAAGCAGATCACAGGTTTTGCCTATTACATGGCCCAACTAAGATTTTGAGTTATTTTTCACCTGCTTTTTAAGATTTCAGGGTTTTTTTAAGCTGGTAAAATTAAAATAAATTGTTAAATACCTCAGACTTCCCTTGTGACAGTGACTCTGGGAAAAGAACTTAAGCCAAACTGTCACAGTGGTAAGAAGAGAGCTTGAAATGTGAAGGGGTGGGAGAACACTCTGTCTCCCTCTCCTGAGAGGGAGCAGGGCTGGGATGATGCTGAGTGCTGCCCTGGGTGCACTTGTTCCATTTGAATCAAGCAAGAAATCATACCTGGTGGGAATGGCTGCTGCTCAGGGCAAAGCAGATGCTGGAGACAAAGATGAGTCTGGAGAACAAGTATTGAACCCAAAGGTTAATTCCTCAGATAATAAAGTTTCTGCTGATCCAAACCTAAGCTTACTTCCTGCTCTGTGATGCCTCTGGGACAGATGTTCCTGCAGTATATGCTTCTGCTGCAGATAGCGCATGCCCTCCTTGGGTGCTTTTGGGCATGATTAGCAAGGGACAAGAGAGGAATAAGTCCTGTGCTCATCAAGCAGTGCAAGGGCACACAAGGAAGATGTTCTCCTGGAGATGCACAGAAAAACTCTTTCCCACAGCTCCTGCCTTCAGATATGGCTGGGGCACTCCCTGGTGCAGCAAATTCATGCACATAGGGTCATCCTACCCCAGGGGCCGGACTTTTGGCTCTGTACCATGCTGCAGAGCCCCAAAAGCCTTTCCCTGTCTGCTATGCAGCTCAGCCCAGAGTCCCCCCATAAGTCCTGCATATGCATCAGCCACATGGTTGGCCAGGCAGGGTCTGACCCTGAAGTCCCCAGGGCACCTTTTCCTGGTGGATATTAATGTTGGTGAGTGATGCCCATTTACGCACCCTGCACAGCTGGCTCTGCCTACACCAAATCCCCCCGAGCTGCCCCGTCCAGGGCAGGGGGGAGAAGGGGCCTTTGGTGGGAAGGTGTTTTTCATCACCCCAAGAGCTGTGTGCAATGGCATTGTCAAAAACAGCAGGTAGCAGTGACAGGCAGGGTCATTCCCCTGCCCAGCCCCAGCCCCTATTGTGCCGCCTTTCAGAGGAGCGAAAGGTCAGCGCGCAGCCCCGGCTCCCAGCCTTCACTTTTTTGTTACGATTGTCACAAGGTAAATTAATCAGATTTACGGCATTAAGCCTTGCCGTATCTTGAGCCTTTCAGTCCTTTCTGCCCCCAAAACTTCCCTCGTATGAACAGGCTCTTTGTTTATCCTTGCCCATACAATCTTCATTTGGTGATGGGGGGAGCGGTAGAGGGACAAAGACTGGGAGAGGGCTGCTGCCTGCAGGTACCCCGTGTCACAGTGCTCACCACCCAAAACACTGCTGGGTCCATCACTTCAGATATTTCTCCTCTCTAGCCAGCTGGGGAAGATCCAGTTTCCAGAGCTGCAGTGCACATCTTTTGGGAAGAGTTGCTGCTCTTCCAATCAATGAAAGGCAAGAGCAATTCTGCAGCAGCAGCAAGACGCCACCACCATGAGCACAAAGCACAATTTATGTCCCTCTAATGTACCTACAGCATATGGGACCACTTACACAGTTGTTTGCCATGGTCAATGGGGCTGCTGAGCCATTGGGGAGCTGGGTCTTATTTCACTCTCTGACGGGGATTTGGAAATGACCGGCCCTGCAGCCAGCACGGGGCTCCCCAGCCACGCTCCCAGCGTGAGCCTGCAGCCAGGCCAGGGGAGGTGACAGGTATCTTTATCCCACCACCCAGGAGAGCTCCAACATCCTGCTGGCAGGAATTTGTCTGCAAATTTTCCCCCATTGAAAGGAACGAGGTGGCTGATATGATCATTTGATTAAGGGGTCAGCAAGGGACACTTCAAAAGACTGTGCTCCAAGAAATTCCCTTCCCTTTGGGAGACTGCGATCCACTGCTCCCCTCTATTTCTCACTCAGAGGATCTCACATCCACAACTGCCAGTTTTATCAGTATGTCTCATTTCTGCAGAGTATACAGCTTAAAAAACCTATACCTAATCCATCCATATGGGAAAGCAATCTTTAAAGAAACAGCCATGAAACTCAGAGAGGGTAATAAATGCAGCTGCAGTGAAACTCACAGCCAGAGTGGGAATGGGTGGGAAACAGTATCAGTGACCTTATCTTCCATAGGTGCATTTGATTTTGATTTGATTATCCTCAGGGCAACTCATAACCGTGAAACATAAAATACATTAATGCATTTGTTTTGGGCAATGGCATGCAGATAAGAGGAAGATTATACACCACATTTGAATGCTGGGTTTGTCTTGACTTTTCTGCTTCCAGTCTTTTAACTTTTGCACAAAAAAAAAAAAAAAAAAAGGAGAAAAAAAGAAAAGCAAGATGATGGTGCATAGAGTGTGCATTCAAATGACCTCTCCATAATCAGAAAACTTTTGGTGTATATTTAAATTAAAAAAGGAGAACCAGATTGATATCCTAAATTCTCATCATCCATCATTCTTTGCAAAAAGACCTCTTCCCAGAGACAGCTGGCAGGCTGACTGCCTTCCTTCCAAAAATAAGCAGCGTGGGTGAGTTTGTACATAATCTTTTGGCCTGGTGCTGATACACAACCAAAGATGTCTGTAACTTTTGGAGTGTGACTGGTGTCACATTGAGTGAAAAATGAGACCTTGTGGTGAGCTGAGAATCCTCTGTGACCCAGAGCTGGTCTGTGAATAAAGCCAGCAGCATTGCTTCCTTCCGCTGCATGGGGGCTGGCCCCCCACAACTCCTGGCCATGCTCCTCCTCCTGCAACCCTGAGCCCATGACTCATTAAAACCAGGAGGACTTCAAGTATCTGGGTCAGATCTTCCCAAAGAGCAGGAGGGTGAGCCTGGCATGAAACTAGGCTAGTGGCAGCAGCAGTTCATCCCTACATAAGATTCTGTTGAGAGATATTAATGTATTTTTAATGAAAAACAAAGTCCAGCTTTGAAGAGGAGACTGATTTGTTTTATTGTCACTCCCTATTGACACTGTCCCACTGGGAAAGCTGCTGGAATTCTGCACCTCTGCTCATCCAGCACACAAGCTTTACCTGCTTCACAGGGATTAGGTGTTTGCAACAGGTTTGTTTGCATTTTCAGATGAAAAAAGCCTTAATCAGTGTAACATATTTCCTAAAAGAAGAAGAAAATAGATATGAGTCATGCTTTCAGGCACACATCTACTTAAATGTTTTGCCAGCGTACATCAGCTACAATCATCATGGTGATTTCCTCAAGATTAAAAAAAAAGAAGAGGAGGGAAGAACAGGCACTCCTGACTGTGCCTGAATTTTAAAAATGGTGTCATTTTTTTGGCTTTGTCATTATTTTCATTTCCTTCTTCTCCCTCTCCCCAAGAAATTATTAAATCATTAAAATGATTTAAAAAATAGTGAAGCAGATGTCTGGCCTGTTTGATCTCAAGCCTGAATATGGAAGAAAAAGGAGTCAAGACTCTGATTATGGAAAAAAAATGTAGAAGAGAGGAAAAAAATTCTAACAGGAAAGTCATGAAGGAGAAGATTTGGCTTTGATCTCCACACTGCACTGGCTTCGCTGGGCGGGGGCTCTGCTGAGCAAAGCTGGGCTGTTGTGTGGCTGCTTCACAGGCTCACAGGGGCAACACTTTACACCATCTGTTCAAAGGCAAACAAGTCACTCAGTGAGATTTCCATCCTTTGGCTATGAGAAAGCAAGCAAAATACATATTTGATGTTTGCAGAATGAAGCTAGACCTCAAATCATGGATGCTGTTTTGACTTCCACACAGCTAGCCTCCTTCAGCTGAAGGAGACTGATTAACAGGCTGCAGCCTCGGTTTGCTTAATCATTTCAGTTCCTTATTTGGATACCCTCCTCCTTCCCTGCTGCAGGGAATCCAGAGGGTAGGAAACAACCATTAGAAATCAGAGCACTGACAGCAAAGAAGGTTAGCAGGCATGCAAAGCTAACCTGCTCACGCTGCTCCTGGTGATTTTCAACAGTAGAAAGTATGCTGGGAACAACAAGGGATCATTTGTCATGGACTCACTGCTAACAGAGTCTCTAGGTGTGTTGGACAGAGATTGAGATTTTGGCCACTTACATTTTCACCAGGTCTCCACTGGTCCTTTGCCTTTGAGGACTTGTCATTTAAATCAGTCTGTGAAGCCTGCTTGAATTGCTTTCTATCTTGAAGGAAAATTATAAAATTATGAAGATGGCCTGAGAGCAGGACATACTGCTCAAATCCATTCAGAATTTGGCAGCTCTGATAAAAATATAAGTGGTACCATGGGGTTTGGGATTGCAAGTTCCTCTAACTTCACAGCCCCACCAACACACTCCAGCCCTTTCCCCACTCCAGACAGAGAAACAGGGCAGAAACTGTCTCCTAGACCTGATTTTGTCTGAGAAGCAGTCATAATCAGAGGAGACTCCAGTGGAAATAGTCCAGTCTTGCTTATCACACCTTCTGAGAGTCCATCTAAGATGTTTCAAAAGGAGAAAGAAGCCCCACAAAATGTGGAGGTGGGGAAATCTACCCCACACAGATCCCACCTGCACGACTGTCAGTGATGGACTCAAGCTGTAACCCATCAATCTTCGTATGTCTTCCAGGCATATTTTAGGATTCAGCATCTTAAAGTCTACATGGCTGAAAACAATAGATTCCTTATTTTTGTCAGTGCAGCTCCAAGAGACAGAAGAGGCTGGTGTGATGTCTCAGGCACCAACACCCAATGCAACTTTTTTCTGCCAGCAAATCCTCTGTGGGTGGTGACTGTAGACTGAAGAGCTGCAGGTGTCTGCATCCATGTAGGGCTCCTAGTGAGAAATTCTTCTTCTCAAACATTTGTTTGGAGCCAGTTTCCAGGAGATGATGTTGGGAGAGAGTGATCATCCTGCAGGATCCATGTTACTTTTTCTGCCCTTCAGGTGTTGTTTGCAAACAGCTTCTCACCAGCCACAGCTGCCTCTTTTCCTGTTGGAAAATCTGCCAATAGCAGTTTGAATGAGAGCAGACCAGTCCTGGCAATCTGCTGCTTGGAGTATACCAGGCATCTCATTTTCCAACTGGAAAAGTCTTTTACCTTAGCCCTGCTGATGAAAATTAATTGAAGACACATGTTCACAAGAGCCAGAGGACATCTGTGTAAGCATTCAGTAAGAAGATCAAGACTAACTCACACCAAGAAGCCATGTGCTTAACCAGCATCACCTGTACTGCTGACTGCAGATGTGCAGGAGGTGGCCTTGGGGTGCCAGGACACCCAGCTCTCCTGTTAGCCACACAGGGAACTGCCCTGGCTGTCCTTGGGTATGTTTTCAGCCATCACCTCCATGGAGATGCAGCCACCCCAGAGCAGACAGTGGTGTCTGCTGATTGACAGGACAGACTCTGATCAGAGAGGGAGCCCAGATCTGCTGGGACAGCCAGTGGCATGAGCAGAATCCAAGAGCAGGCAGCTAATAGAGAAGATGAGCAAAGCAGACAGTAATTGCAGCTACACAGAGCTGGATCAGCTGGGAGGTGTTTCCAGGGGCAGTGTGGGCTGTGGTGGTGACACCTGGCAGCCTGCTCCCTGTCTTTGGGCTGTCTGTCCCAGCCACGTGCCCTGAGAAGTTGGCTACAGCTGGGAGGGTCCTATGGCCCTGCGTCAGCTGGGGAGTGCAGACACCCTCTGCGAGGTGCCAACCATGGAAAGGGCCTTTCCAGAAGGTCAGAGCAGGGACAGATGGAAAATGGGCTTTATTTAGCTTGGAAAGCTTTCCATTTTGGCGGATCGAGCATAAAGGTGGGGTTCCTCCTGCGCCCTTTCCAAAACAAGGCAGCAAATAGAACAAAACTAAAATAAGAAAACCTCAATCACACCTGATCAAACAGAACATTTAACTCAATCTAAGAGAAAAGATTTTGTTTCCTTTTCATGTGTTTCACTTATGGTATTTTTGGTTGGTTTGTTTTTTTAAATTCTAAGCTCATGTATTAATTCAAAAATAGCAAATTCAACATCTCACAGTAGGACAGCAGATCAACACAGTACACAGAACTTTCTCAATTCAAAGTAGGTATGTTACATTATATTTTTACATTTATTCTCCATCTTTTTTTCCTCCCAGATTATCCACTAAATGTGATCCTAATTCATAAACAGCCCCAGCCACCGAGAACTTGGCCATACTGCCTTTCTACTGGACCAATGACCAACTCATGGTGTCACCAGGGTTACTGGTGCCACCGCTGAGAAAAGGGATCTTCTGATAATCTCACCAACATTTCTGAGATTGTCTGGGAAGTTTGCTCACTGGCCTGCCAAAAGTCAGACCGAATTTTTAAAACCTGAAGGTTACAAATTGTGCTTTTGGGCAGCTGAAGAGAATGTCCTAGGCTGTGAGGGTGGATGAACCAGCACTGATATACTGCTGCAGCCTTGGTCCTGCTGATGGATGCTTCCTACAAAGGGACAGAATAGGTAGAAAATATGAATTTTGCCCCATCAAGGCTCACCAGAGCTCATCTGGAGGCCTCCTTGGGCAATCCAAGGGAGACCTGTCTACTTTGAGCTAGTTTGCACATGAAGTTAAAGCAAGTTAAGTCCAAGTGTCAATTGAAAGCATGGTTGATCAAAGCACACAAACACAAGGCAGCATTACTGCAAGCTAAAAATTCACCCTGCTGTCAAGTGTCTCCTCAGCACCTCTCCCAGGCACTGTGATCTTTCTGTGGCTGCCACCAGCTGAGAGCCAGAGCATGGAGGGGATCCTCCACTGATGGTGCCTTTAACACACACCAATGAGCACAAGTGAGTCTAAAACTGGGGAAGGCTGGGAGGAAGCACGGGATCCCCCAGCCCTCCTTGCCCCTTGGGCAGCAGGAACAGCAATCCCATCACTTGCTGCTGTGGGGAACATGTGCTGCACAGACATGGCTGAAAAATGTGGTGAGTACTCATCCAAAAACCCAGTGCAGAACGAACTGCTTTAAAACGGAGATTTTAAGAAAATGGTTTCATTGCTTGAAAAGCTCCTAGTCCCAAAATAAGAATTATGGCTCAGTTTCTGTAAAAAAAAAAAAAAAAACAACAACAAAAAAAAACCAGTAAAAGTATCAAATCCCAAATGTAGGCTTTATCCAACTATATTTATATAGAAAATACCTCTCATTTTCCTGTCTGGTTTGATGCTGAAAACACCTGGTCTTGCTCACTGACAAAAGTGTACCTCATGGACCACCTCTCACTTCCATGGAAAAAAGCATTGGATACTCAGCCAGGAGCATCTTTGCACCACTGCCTCCTATGGATTTTGCCACTGGCTTTAAGGGTAGCAAGACCCAGCACAGCAACCCCAAACCAAGCATTTGGAAGCAGTTTGCTCCTCACTTGATAGGGATTAAGGAGAGGCGTTTAAAGCTGTGGGCTGGTGGGATAAGCTGGGGCTGCCTCTGGGGTGCAGGAGTGGCTGGAGACAGCCCCAGGGAGAGAACTTAGAGACAGCAGCACTTCTCCTGCCAGCAGTGTGTCCCACAGCATGACATTGTCCCCTTCTATCAAGGATTTGTACTCCAGCTTCGTCTTCAGAAGCCTCCTCAGATGGTAGGAGGCACCTTTAGGCCATGGGCAGCACAGCCCCTGCTTTGGAAAGAAAAACCCTTACACTGCTGGCTGGTGTAAGGCACGAGAGCCTGCATATCATGCTGCAAAGCTGCTGCTTGAGGCCTGTTTAACACCCTTACATCAACAGCTTCCTCCTGGTTCTCACAGCACGAGTGATGTAAATGCAGTCCAGCCCACAGCACAGGAGTGTGTTCTTGGCCAGGGCAGCTGCAAGTGGTCTCCCAAAGCAGAGATAAAGCCTGAACCACTTGGACCTCATAACTGGACCAAAGCCATGAGCAGCTTTGGGAAGTCCTCAGTATTGATGCTTGCAGCTGGGCCAAAAGTATCCTGGCAGCAGTGTGCTCCTGGCCCTGGCCCAAGCAGCACCTTCCCCAGGCAGGTCCAAGGGGCCTGGGATGACATCTCTGCTGAGCTTTGATGGGGTGTCTGGGGCACGTCACAGGCTGCACAGGAAGAAGTGCTCAGGCCTGCCAGGGTGACTTCTCCCCTCCACACTGCAGGCCTCCCTTTGGGACTGCAGAGTGAAAACCAGTTCCATCCATCCATCTGCTTCTGCTCCTTCCTCACATGCTAGCAGCCATTCTGCTGTTCAAGGTGGCATCTGAGCCTGCTTCAGAGCTGAAGCAGAGGCATATGAAAGCTGAGTTATGGAGAGACTCCTGACAGGCTGGCAGCAGTCTCAGTGACTCACTAACTTGTGATTTCCTCTGTGGTGGTTTTCCAGCACAGCTGCTCCCGGCCGCAGCACATGGCGAGCGCTGGCAGAGTGAGCACCGTGTCATTTCTCAGAAGGCCTGGCTATGTGGGCAACCTGTGCATTGCTCATGCAGATCCCCACAACAAACTCTAGTAATTGCCTCAGAGGATAACAGGCCATAAATCTGGGCAGCTGCACATGTGAGGCACGCATGGTCTGGCTCCTGGAATCAAAGCGCGTGTGTTTTTGCTGTTTGCAGTGGCTGAATGTGTTTCTCATTCTGGATTCCCCTTTTCAGAGGAAACTCTCTCCATCCCCCTCACTTCTCTCATCCTCTTTACGAGAGGACCTCAGGCACTCTGGAAACACAGGAGAGGTTTACACCACTCCTGTGAGACATCTCACAACTTCTTCGTGCCTTTTGACACATGAGGAAGCTGCACACGGTAATTTTTTACACGGAGCTTGCAGGAGATGCTGAATGAAGCAAATGGTAATTTTCTGGCTTCCTGGCCCCATATTTTTTTCTCCAGGTTTAAAATCATAGCATTTTTGTTGTCCACCAACTTGATTACGAAACACCCAGACTGCTTGGGTTACAAGCTTATTTGCAAACCTGAAACTTAGTTCTAGGGTCACAGACCTATTTTGTGCAAACTCAAGGCTAAGGTTCGAGTGAAAGAAGAAAGAAATCTTTTTCCTCACAACTCCATGGAGGAAAAAAAATGAAATTTAAAGAGGCTTTGTCAAACAAAACCTAACCTGGCCAGTCCAGGAGCCCCACACAAAGGGGCATTGTGCTCTGCTTAAGAACGGCAAGTCCAGTCTGTCAAGACTGTGTCCTGTACTGCCAGTGCTCAAGAAAGTTGGACTCAGGTAGCCAAATAACTTGATGACTTCATGTCTGAGAGCTGGGTAAAAAGTGTCTTCCTGCCTTCTTTCCCTTCCCACTTATTTACAGGAGGGACTCTGCAGGACAGATCAGACTCAAATGCAGCTGATAGGAGCAAGAGGGGACAGAGTCAGGCAGGAGGGTCAAGCATACAGGAACAAACCCAGCCAGTGGGACTGATCAGCAGGACCTGCAGGACACTGCAGGACAGGACCTGCTCACCCATAGGGGTGGCCAACTATGAACATGGGGAGCAAGAGCAAGCAGAAAAAAAAGCATGGTCATTGAGATCAGCAACTGGAAGCACAAATGCACTGGGATGGCTCTGCCCTGTGGCACTGCAATACACTGTAGTGCCCCAGGAGCCGCCCTGGGGGTGGCACTTGGAGGTGTCCAGCATCCTGCTGCTCCTGGGGCATGGGCAGAGCAGGGTGTGGGCAGAGGGGAGCTGAGTGTGACTGCCTGGGCTGTCCCTCACAGCTGCTGAGGGAGGATGAACCCTGTGCTCTCTGGAGGATGCCACCCTTATTTCTCCACCCTTCTCCAGGACTGCTGGGGTTTCCTGGCTTGACATGCTATTGCATTGCCCTCTCTCCTCAGCATCTAACAGTGCACTCTCATATATTTAATTTGCTGCCTGGGAGTAGAGGGCACTAGAGCTCCAACAAAACCCTGAGCAGGTATCTTAACAGGGGTTTGCACTTCAGTGCCACAGTAAGGAGCCCTAGGAATGGAACTCTGCCCCTTGGAACCAAATCAGTGCCTGTTCTCATCTGACAGTGAAACCAACCCCATGCAAACAGCTCAGATCCTTGTGCAGCATGTGTGCATATCACCTGTATGGCATTCATAGTCTTTCACGAGCATCCTGGGAACCTGCAGTATTCAAAGGGCTGCCAGCATCAAGATTTCTGTCCAGCCCACTGCAAAGACCTTCAAGCTAAACAAGTGACCTCCCAGAGCTGCATGTTACACGTGGCCTGGTCTCTCCCTGATGTGCTGTTTTCCCGTAATATACCTGAGACTTCAAGCCATGCTTTAAATAAAACAGCTGTTCTGACCACTTACAAGAAGGCAGGGAATGCAGCCACACTTTTCCAGCCATGGAAACCACATTAAAAGCTCTACAGGCAACTTTCCCCAGCATTCCCACTCTCCTTCATACAGGCTAATCCCAAGAAAAGCTTGGCCAGAAAAAGATTTGCAGAGCTGCGTGTCATAAATCCAGGGTTTCACTAACATTTGCCAAAGGGTTTTCCCTCTTCTAGGAGGGTGTCTAAATCATCCTTGATGTGAAGTTAGGGAACAAAAAACACCAGGTCTCTATAGTCAACAGTATTTCTTTTCTGTTTCTTCCTGATGAAACTTTTTGTTGGATTTCCAAATCCCTCAGAGGCGGAGCCTTCCTATCCCTTACTTTTCATTCTTTCTGATATTCTTCCCTTTTGTTCTCAGCTTTTGTTTTGCATTTTACTGCTGTCAAGCGCAGCAGAAATACTGTTTCATTTGCAGCTCTAATTACCTCTCTGGTGTCGATACAAGACTGTTGATCCAGTCTAGTTTGTAGCCTGTGAAAAGTCCCCTAGAACACAGCAGGATGAAACCTGCAGGTCATAGAGGAGCAATTTTAACTGTCTAAACAGCTAAGCAGAAAGCAAAGCCTTTTCTACCAGGTTTCAGGGAAAAGCTACAGTTTTAACAGGGAATTCCATCTCCATGGGTGACTTTATAGGCAATATAAAAAATACAGAAAAATAAGCACTTCCTGCCTACAGAACCCTGAAATTGAAAGCACTCCCACCACAAGCATTGCTTTTTCAACTGAGCCAACACTGTGCTATGGAAGTGAAAATGGAGGATGACTTCTTGGATATGGGACATTTAACAGCGTTAAGGTTTGGGGCTGCAGCAAAACCTGCTGAGAGGTTCCTGTATCATAGCTCAAGTGGGTTGGCTGCATAAGACAGACCTGTGGTGCCAAAGTAACCTCCAGAAGTTTTGGGAGAAAGGACTGGGAGCACATACAGGCTAGATATGGACTTCCTGGGCTTGACAGAGTGAGGGCACAAGCCACCCATTCAACCGAGCAGCAGCATGTCTTGAGGAGAGGGGCTTGATCCCTGGGGGTTTGTCCCATGGCCTTGGAGGACCCTGGGATTTCCTCCCAGGAAATGGACTGCAGAATGGGGGGTGGCTGTCAAACTTTTGCTGTGCCCTGGCCCACACCCTGGCCATTTCCACAACCAATTGCAACTTTGATAAAGGGACCTATGTGGGCTCCTGTAGCCTTAGGCACTTCATTTCCTACTGCACTACAGGTGAGAAGGATGAGTTCTGTTCAGCAGCTGGTCTGGCCAGGGATGTGGGGCACACAGAATGGTGGGCTGCAGGCTGCTGTGCCCTGCCAGGTACCACTCACCTCTCCCATGTCAGTCTCTTTGCCACCTGTGCAAAAAACCCATAATCCACATGGAGAAAAACATCATTTGCTACTTTAATAAGGCCATTACCAAATGGTTTATTTATTTCCATATCCACTCCTTGCTTTCTCCCTTGCTTTTGGGCTTCATGGGTAATTTTTCTCTCTCTGGATTAAAAAGATTTGTTTTTCTGGTAGATGCAGTAAAATTGCATTTTGTTCCCACTCTATTGTCTGGGCTTCCTATTTGCCATTAAGCCTGTTCATCACTTTTAATGGCTGTTCCTTTCTCTGCTCACAACAGGATGGATGAGGAGTATGGCCTATCCTGAGTGACCAGACCTTCCTCTCAAAGTTGTTCCAGAGCAGGGGCTCATCAGTAGCTGCCACACTGTGATTGCTGCTCTGTGTTGGCTCATTTACCCCCTCTTGCCCCTTTTCCACAGCAGTGCTCATCATCTCACATCTAGTAACAGAACCAGGGCTAAAACTCTTCTTTTTTCCCCAAATTGGTATTGCACAAAGCTGATTTCATGTTTGGAGGCAAAACTCGTACTCCTCTCTTTGTTTTTAAGCTCAGCTGTGAGAAAAAGCTGTAGAAGGTGGGAATTTGTGTGACATGGGAAAGTGTGACAGCAGTCAGAGTTATGTCCCCTGCAGCAAACCTGGCTCCAGTGTGGTCTCAAGCAGTGCTAAGCCCCCTGCAGTGAGCTGCTCTGCCAGAGCTGGCTTAAAGGATAGATCAAGCAGGCGTCTACCCACCCCCAGGAAAAGCCTGGGCTGCTAAAAAGCAAGCTTGCTGAAGTAAAAATATTTATTCTCAATTTCCTGTTAAATTTGGCAGGAACAATGAATTTTTTCTTGTAGTATTTTATTAGGAGATAGGGATTTAATGGGAAAACCCAGCAAAACAGAATCTGCCTCCCCAGGAAACTGGGTAACTCCAGGGCAACATTTCTCTCTCACGGCTTTAACGAGGACATATCCCTCAGCTTTACCCTTGGACACTGTGGAGAAACCTCTGATCTGGTGGCTGGAGGCACGACTTCACAGCCAGAGGGACCTTAGCAACAAGCCCCTCAAAAATACCTTGAGGAATGGCATTTAGGGAAATTAACTGCCTCTGGCAGGAGCAGCTGCAGCAGTAAGGTCACCACGTAAGCCCACTCGCCTGGCACTACCCTGGTCTTTCCAAGCGAGTCAGACTCACAGCCAAGCTTTCAGACAGCAGCCTAAATGCAATCCTCAAATGGCCCCTGGCTTGCAGCAGCTATGAGGGAAAACACAGTGGCTTCTCTTCTAGCTGGAAATAAAAGATAGAGAGAAATACCTTCATGTTGCTTTGACAAAATTGGTAAGTTATTTCTTTTCCCAACTTTCCTTTAATGAACCAGAATCAAGTTAAAAGAGGAGTGTGCATCAGTGACCTGAATATGACAACAGACACTGGAGACCTCCCCACTTTGGGTTGGTTTTAAACCTAGTGCTTTGTATGAAATATTACAGTGTGATTCATCATAGAGTCAATTAGGCTTTAATCCAGCTGCAGATTTATCCAGTCAATGGTTAAACCTGTCCTCATTGCTAATGACCTCCTAATAAGACAGGTACTGGTATTTTGTTCTAATTTAGAACATTTAAATCCTACCTCAAGCTGTTAACATGAAGTGAAGGTTGGTTTGTAGCACAGGGAAGCAATATAAAGCTATCAGCATTCACTTTGCATGGGGCAATATGAAAACTGTCACACTTACTATGCCATCCCCTTGCAGGATGGGTCAGAGGAGCAGACACTGCATGTACCCCCCAAAATACAGGCCATCTCAGAAAAGCTTTTGATAGCTCCTTGCCACCTCTTTTCACCCAAGCACTTCACCTTCCCCAAACTTTTCTCCTCAGAGCCTTTTCTCTTAGGAGTATAGGATTGTTTGCAGTAGGAGAGAGCAGTGAGCTAGAGGCTCTGTATATCCAGGACACCCACGAGTCAGTCCTGGATCAGACGCCACCCACAGAGGTTTATCTCCATTTTCTATTTGGAGTCTCTCATTAAAGTCAATCACTTTTCTGCTGCCCTGAGAATGATCTCAGAGACTCTCCTCTCACCTCCCTCTCTGCTCATCCCTAACACAGAAGTTTCTGGACTGTAGCCACGGGAAAGTAAGCTCCCCTCCCCACAGGACTTCCCTATCTCAGAGCACCACATCTCCCTCAGGGGCAGCAAGCCAGACTGCTTCCCCTCCCCTTGCCCCAACACCTTTTGTGTGTGCTGGTGTACAGCAGGAACTCACCCTTCTCAGGTGAGATCAACTACTCTTAGTGCAACACACCCATGGGCCTTATTTTCCAATTTTGCAATTTTATTTTCCAATTTTCCCTCCTCCAGGTTTAAACACAGCTGTTCACACCAGGCACAGCTGAAGGCCAGTGAGATCTGCACATCTTGGCCCAACACCAAGTGAACCCAGAGCACTGCGTGTCTGTGAGCAGTCACCATGCAGGGGCTCACCCTGCTCACACTCTTCCTGCACTAGGGGCAAGCTCTTTACTGCTCTCCTCAAAGATTGACCCCTTTTAGTTCAGTGTTCAGAGGATGAATGCACTGACTACAGAGCCCTTTTATCAAACAGCTGTATGAATACTGTGGATCCTGCAGGAAATTTGGGGAGCACTAGCAGACACACAGCATGGGGGGAGAAAAGGGACTTGCAAGGAGCCAGGATTCACTTGGGAAATACACACCCATCCCTCTGGCAACTCAGGGGATGCTGAATAAAAGCTTGCTCTGTTACCAGGAAAGCAGCTGGCTTGTGCACAAGGGAGGAAATCCTGCTGCTACCTGGGAGCTTTCCACTGCTCACTGGGGAAAGCAGTCAGGGCTTTGTGCACAACTGGAGAGACCATCAGTGGGCTCTCTCCTGAATTTCCAGCTGGCATGGCCTGAGCCAACATAACCCCGTTCCCCAGAGCAGTGTCTCTGTGGGTAGGCTTGCAAGGTCAGGCTGTGCCACCCCTTTCTGGTGGCACTCCTGCCCCTGGGGCCTGGCTCCAGAGAGGCTGTCTGTGCCCCGGGGTGCCACTACCATGCAGTCAGGGAGGAATTCTTCACCTTTACTTGGTTTGCTGGAAACCAATTGTGAATACAATGGAAAGTTTCATGCTGTGCAAAAAGCTCCTTCCCATAAAGCAAACATCTACAGATGGAAAGTTTTCATTCTGTCTGATGCCAGAGCTGGGAAAGCAGGGCTGCACAGCCACACCAGGAAGGAAAACCCTGCAAATTACTGTGCCCAGGATGCAAGGGAGACAAGACAGGGAAGCAAATGTGGTGGACAGAGACCACCCTGTGAAAGTCTCATTTACATCTGTCACCCAGTCCACCCCAGTGTGCAGTCCAAAGGGCAGGTCTTGGTCTGTATGACCTGCATGGGCTGATAATGTGGTGCCTTCGTGTGAAAGGATCCCCCCTTTTCAACTTCATCGATTTTGTGTATTTAATGGCTTCAAAGACGCTTGTGCTAACGGGCTGACTCTTACCTGGCCAACAAGATAACCATCAGTGTGCACCAAAGCCTGCAGCAAAGTCAATATTGACCGAGCTGCCCTGGCTGCATCCTGCCTGGCCGGGACTCCCAGGTGTGCAGCAAGGTTCTCCTCCAGGAACTGCTCAGGTGGGGACCAGCAGAGATTAAAACCAGGAGCTGCAGAGCGTGTTAGGCAGGAACAGTGAGAGCAACGTGGGGTTTCACAGATCTCCAGGCACAAGCAGCTCTGTTGGCTACCAACAAATAGGAAAAGCTGTGCATGCAAATCACTGTCAGACCAATGCATGCATTATTGATTTTAATAATCAGACACAAATGGAGACAGCCATGGAGTAATTATTCCCATATTACAAGAAAACACACATAAGCCCTGGGACACGACAACTCTGCTGATGGAAAGGATCTGTAGCTTTCCTTTCTGCCTCATGCTATTTTTCACTTGTTCCTCTATCCCAAACACATGTTCATGTTCTGAGTGCTCTGAGGCTTTCTATGCGGAACTCTCAGGCAGAAGGGCCAGTCCTAGGGGTGCAGACAGTCCCACTGGAGCCAGTATCAGCCCTCAACCCAAACATCATGACTGGCTGTGGTTCACCTCTCCCTGGACACTCACAGCACACTGCTCACAGGGTCCTGCAGCATGCTGGAATTACTCCCCCAGGGTCAGACATGAAACAAGTAGAGGCAGGAGGCCAGGTGCACCCCAGCTCTCCCACGAGCATATTGAGTGGTGCAGGGGTCTCGTGCATGGAAAGGAAAGACAGTATTGGGTGGTTTAAGTGAAGGATCAAGCACTGCAAACAGCAAACTTCCAAAAAGGCAGCTGCTACAAATACTTTGCAAGTGACTTCTGCTCTGAAACAGCACTTGAACAGTCCTGAATGATAAATGTTGAAAGGAAAAGTCAGTTCAAAGAGAAACACTGGTCCTCCCACAGGAAAAAACCCTTGGAGGGAAAGAGAGATAAAGATCATAAACAATTAAAGAGCAATGGTTATTGAGTATACTACCCCTGTGATTAGAGCTGCTGAATCTGCTTATCAGGAATGGGATGGGTGCAATGAATACTGCATAGCCAGAAGCACCCAAATTGTTGATGAATTCTGAAGGGCTCTGTCAAAACAGAGCTTGTCTACAAATGGAAATTCTAGTGTCCCTAGCACTGCTGGCTGCTCCAAACAGGAAACCTGTAGTGTGAATTTCATGGTAAACATCTATCTCCAGCATTTAGCTCTGCCCTTCAGAGTTAGCACAGGAGAAGAGAGTTTGTTCAGCCAGAGCCTTTTCTGAGTCCACGACAGAGAACAGGATTTGTGATGAGATCTGTTTTTAGGCTGGACTGAATGGTTAACCAGTCTGATTAATAAATGCCAGAAGGAGGAAATAACAGGCAAGTTAAACAGAAGAGAAAAATGTCCCCCTACGTGGCTAGATAGCAAAAGTTTACAGGAATTCTGTGTCTTGTGGATAATTCTCCCCAGCTCTTACTTAACATTGTTTTAGAAGACATGATTGCAGCATCTCTGGAGTACAGAGGTGGTGGGATTTTCCATGTCAGCATGTTCCTGGAGGTTCTCAGCCATTTCCTTCTCTCTTCTCACTTCCTGGAGGAAATGAAAGATGGGACACATGCCAGCTGGAAGGAGTCCTTACTTCAGCAGTATTATCTGATGAAGGATGGTCGGTCGTAAAACATTTCTTTTGTTTCTTGGGAAAGTATTGTATTTTTATCCATTTGCTGTTAAAATTCACGGTTTTTAAAAAATAAAAATTATTTCACAACTTCTCATAAGAAGGACTTGCCATTTTTCCAGCTGTGGAAAACAGAGACACCCAAGGACTTATATGGGTTTGTAGGGAGCTGAAGAGCTGTGTGCTGCAGACAAGAGAGGTGATTCTGGGTATACAAAAAAAAAACAAACCCAAACCAACCAAAATGGAGGAACATCCAGTGGCTGGAGGTTTGGGAGAAGCTTTTAAAGGCTATGATCCACACTAACCCATCTGCTACCCTTATGTGAGGATGTTTTTGAGTGTTTAGAAAGTAGACTCTCTGTTCTCCATGCTTGGGAACTGCGTTCCAGGCTGTCACACAGAGCATGTCTGCAGTGAAGCTGACTGCAGGACTGTGTGGAGATGCAGGGAGAGTCAATGGTGCTGTAAAACTCTCCAGCTCAGATACCATCAGGGGCAGATGAAGGTCTCCTGGGCCATCTGTCCCATCATTATCTTGCATTTTGGGAGCTCTGGGCCACAGTGACAAGCCCAATAAAAGCAGCTCCCAATTTCAAGTGACCCAGTGTTTTCACAGACGTGGCCATCAGAGCACTGCCTACAGCACAGATCTATGGCACTGTTAATCAGGTTAAAGTCATGTAGGTATGTGGTGACTTAGTCCTTTCACATATAAACTGGCTCTCAATTTTGTTGCAAAGATCTCTGTATAAAAAGCTGGAAAAGCAAGAGGACGACGTGAAACAGCCTGTTCCTGCTAGAATTCCTGGTGAGTTTAGACGAGTGGGAATGTGAAAATATGCTCCATAAAATGGCAAAAAAAGTCTGCTATTTCTAGAGATTTTCCTCCCCACACTGCCTGCTTCAGCCTCCTCTCCCAGGGCAGACTAACAGATGGCTTCTGGCTGATTCTACCCACTGGGCTGCTGAAGCTGATGAACCGAAGGAAAGCCAGTGGGAAGTAATTCTGGGACTCTGTGGTCTATTTCTGCTACACAAAAGCCTATTGCTGCAGCCCCATCCTGAACACAAGCGCAGCATGCCCCATCCCTGCCTCCAGCAGCTGCCACGTGCTCTCCCCACACAGAGGATGAGGGCTGGCACTGGGGGGGACAGGCTCCTGGCTGGGACAGCCTCAATGAGGCTCTTGTCTCGTTCAGCCTTGTGCTCAATTGCATCCTGGAGCTCTGGAGCCCTCTGCTCATCCTGACACAAACCTGGGAATGAAAAAGATGACAAGGCACAGGAAATTTTTCTGTGTGAGCAGAAAGGATGTGGAGATTATTACTGTGCTCTTTCAGCTCAGAGGATTCTGCTAGAAAGGAAAGGATAGAAACTGCTTAAGAACAAGTGTTTACTGAGATCCCAAATATCTTAACAATAAACTCAGCAGTAAAGTCAAAAAGGCAGAACTCAAGGTATTTACCTGCACTGCCAACTGCTGCAGCACATAGAGAGCCAAAGCTGGGTGTCTAACAGGGAGATTGACACTGACCTTTAATGCTGCTGAAAAAAGTAAATAAGAAAGCTGCTGAATAATATGTTCAGTGATTTTTTTTCTTCAGGTATGTGAACAGCTATTAATTTATTTTTGTTTACCTATTAGAAATATTTCTGTATTCTGGTTGAGCCTCAGTTTGGAAGCAGTCTTTCAAGCTCAATGCAAACATTTGATATTCAAAATTGGAGTAGTCTGGGTATGTTGGATTGGACATGTAAACCAGGTGTCATGATTTCTTTGGCCAAATGAATGCAAATTTTGGAAACACTTCAAATGGTCTTTTTTATAGGTTTCAAACTCACTTTAGATAAACATTTGCTAATGACTTCAAACTGACCGTGCCAGTAAGCTCATTTGATAAAAAGGCAAAAGAAAATGCATACGAAAGGATTGCAAGTGCTGCAGTCAGTTCAAACACAGACCCAAGCAGACTGTGACACCGAGGAGAGCTCTGTCTGGCAGCACAAAAGCTCAGAGTGTCCTTTCAACAGCACTCGTCATTTCCTTAGCCTGCCATGGCTACAACGTGCTGAAATCTGCAGCACGCCTGGGAGTCCCCCAGCTCTGGGCACTGTGCAGCTCTATCATCACAGGCTCTTATCTCTATGGATATACCAAGCAAGGCTACAAACGCACAGGGCCTGCCACAGGAAGGTAGTCCTGCATCAGAGCGTGCTCATGAACTCATCTGTTCTTTCAAACAAATTAGTCCAAAGTATTAGTCACTCTGCCAGAGGATGGATCTGCCCTGCTGCTGGGAGCACACACGTGCCTGGGGAGCACCAGCTCCAGTCCTGCAGCAGGGCCTGGATGTCTCCTTGCAGGCTGCAGCACTTCCACATCATCCAGAAATGGTGCTGCCTGTAGATATAAGCATTTTGCCTGGCTTTCATTTCTGTGCAAAGCACCCGCCTCACCTAATGCCCTCAGTGCACCCCTCAGACCTATGGCTGAACAGGACCTACAACAGAAATGAGCCAGGGGCTGCAGAGATACTCATACAGTGAATGAATATTTTACATTTTCAGCCTAAAAATGTATTTGTGCCTAAGTCCTTTTGAGGCTCTTTTCCATAAGCAGTGTTTGCTCCCCATTGCCTGGCTGCGAGGGAAGGTGGAGAAGTTCATGCAAACATGAGACGACAGGATCTGCTACTCTCATGCAGTGCTGCAGCTCTTCCATAAACACCAAAAAAACTGCAGACAACTACAGAAACTTTCCAATATCAGAAAATAAAGGAGCACAGCCTCAAAAATCTCTGAATGAAAAGGTCTGTCCTCCTCAGAGCCTTCACCCTAAACTGCCCATATCCTCTGCAACCCCTCAGTCCCCAGCCCTGGCTGCTGAGCACTGCACTGCCAGGGAGGACAGTCCTGCACAAGACAGGGGCTGCAGGCTGTCCCAGGCAGTCATCTTCATCCAAAAGGTGATGCTCAGAGCCCAGATGGCTCTGTTCATCCAGCCCCTGGCTGGCCCTCAGTGGCACACAGGGCCAGACACACCAGGGAGAGGAGCTGTAGGTGCAGCAAAGGCTATATTCACAATAAAACCTCCCAAATGCACATTTTATCTCTCAGTCATAACATCAAGCTCCTTTCATTAGACACCTACTTTTTTATTTTCAGTCTATCTGTAAAAACATGATGTATTTTTTTGTGACATGGTGGAAACGAAAGCACACAGAGCCTGATATTTAAAGTGTAAGACATGTTGGTTTAATCCTGTCAGGACTTTAATGTAGATTATGTAGGGACAGGCAATGACCAGAGGGAGGGAGAGAGGTGTAAATAATCCAGAGGAGTGTGGACTTGTTGGCAGGGTGGATTTATGTCCTGTCTTAATAAAGTGTCCTTTCATCTCTGGAACCTGGGCTCAGAAGCCAGTCTAGACAGGAATTAATGGGGCTCCTTCTCCACTTACAGATCTCAAGGTTTCCCAACACTGAGAGCTCAATCAGCCATGGATACTGTTTTTTGCAATGAGCTTTTAAACACAGGTTCTGAGCATTCACTGAAAAGGGTCTGTTGCTAGGCCAGGAGACAAATTAAACTCATGTTCTACAGCTTTTTTATGTGATTACCACCCTAAGATGAAGCCAAGCAATTGTGAGCCTGTTGTAAAGAGATGGAGTAGGGCAAGCCAAGAAGATATTAGTGTGCAATGGTATGGACAGGGAGCTGGTTCTACCTGGAAACCATGCCCAGGAACATGAGTTACTCAGGGCAATACAGCACCAGGGCCTGCAGATGCTGAGTTGTGTGAAGTCTCCTGTGGTGAAGGAAAATTGTTGACTTCTTTTCCACTTGCAGTAAACCTTCCCCTCTGTTTTTTTGTCTCCCTTAGGGGTCCAAAAGAGTAGGTGGGGATGGAGCATTCAAAAACATTTCTGGTAAAGGATCTGGGATTTCACTGGAGTGTGCAGTCAAGAGAAGCAAAGAAAGCTGCGAGCAAAAATGTACATGTCCAGTGGGATTTAAAGCATTTAAAACAAAATTCTTTGGAGAAAGGTTTGTTATGGATTATAATTTATTGAACTCTTTAATTGCTTTTCCTGGGAAAAGGTCACATCTTAATCTCTCATCTCCAGCTATGGACAAGGACCCCCAGATGCAGAGAGATCCAGCTCCTAATTTTACGTCTGTTTAATCTTCAACAACAGGAGACAGGGAGCAGCAGGATGCACTGCCAGCTATTAGGGAGCCCTTTTATTATGCAAAATTTGGATCTTGTCTAAGTACAAGGCCTCCAATGAGTAAAGATAGAGCCAGTTAAAGGAAAGGAATAGGAGAACAAAGTGGTCTCCAAAGGCACAGCAAGAGGTAAGAGCCCACTGTATGCAGTGATGGGAAATCTGACAGGTTCTCTTCCCAGGGTATTTCTTCTACAGACATTTGGACAGGACAGACAGAAGTGGCCAAAGAACTTCCTTCTGGTCAGCTCAATAGCTGCTGGCTAGGCAGAAGGACTCTAATTTGTAAACTCTTCAATTAAGATATACAAAAGTCACAGGCAATATGTAAGCAGTCCTCTGCATGCTATTTATTCTGTTTATATAGCTTAGCACTCAGAATGAAAAACAATGATGTCTCTTAGTGATAGTTGCCCTGGGCTGCCTGCACCATGCCGAGGGCAGCAGGAGCTCTCTCCTTCCTTCTCCTCTTGCCTGCAGGGTCCATCTATTACAAAAGCTCACAGCTCTGCCCCATGAGGATCCTGTGTTACAGAAGGAAGGGTGGCAGAACCTTTGTGTTCAAGGAATGATGGCTGCAGGACCATGGGTGATATGCCAGCTCCATTCATTAAATTCCCCAGCCCAGGAATCTCCTGGGACTGCCTCACAAAGCAGGAGCCACTGCCAGAGAACGTGACTGAAACGAGCTCCAGGCCAAAATGCAAGATAGCTCCTGGCCTGGTGAAAACTCAGGTTTACTCCCTGTGCAAAAGCCCGGAGAGGACCCCAGGAGAGACCCCGGGAGAGGAAGCACCCAGGCTCAGTTAGCTCGCTCCAGGGTTATACACCTTTCAGCACCTGCTGAGCCCTGCTGCCTGTCCCAAGGGGAACTCCTCAGCTACAGCAGGAAGCCTTACAGGGGTTGGAAGTCAGGGTGTGGAAGAAGATCAAGGGCTGCTTTGTCACGCAGGGTTTTGTGCATTAGTGGAATTCATTAGTGGAGCCTGATAATAAAGAGCAGCAATAAAGTGCATCAGACCACCCTGCGCCTCCAGAGCTGTGCTGAGCCAGGCTGTGGCAGGGCTCAGCTTTGGGCTTTCCGAGCTCAAATCTCAATCTGCAGCCAGAGCACAGCAGCAGTCAGGGAGATCCAAACCAGACGCAGCCTCTCAGCCTCAAGCAGAGCTAATATCAACCAGTACAGCCCTGTTCTCCCAGCTGTGTTCTCCCAAGCCCCTCGCCTGAGCCAGCCAGACTAAGTTGGAGCACAAAGCAATGCAGGCAGTGAAGGCATGTGCAGAGAGAACTTTACCCCTCACTGCTTCAATCCCAAACATGTGTCATCTCCATGAAGGCAGGCTGTGCTCCCTTCTGCTAGGTCCCACTCAACAGACAATTTATAAGCTGGCACAGACTCTTCTGAGATTGTATCGTGGATGCCCTGGTGTGTTTTGGGCTCTGTGCTGGTCAGCTTTTGGCTCACAGCTTCAATCTTGCCCAGGGCTGGGTGTTGCAGTGTGGAAAGAGCAGAGCCGGGGGGCCAAGAGAGCTCTGTGGAACAGAGGAGAAATCCCTCATTATACACCCCCTTGTAAAAGCTCACATGACAGTCTAAAACTTCCCACTCCTTGTTAGGTAAGGAAGACACACAGAAGTGAATGGGAGGGGGATGGCATTTCATGTGTTGGGACAGCTGGGCACAGTGCCCTGTGGGTGGCACAACCAACCACGCTGTGTGCAGTTGATGAGGGTCTTGCTGCTGCCCCCACACCACCTCAGTGCCCTGCAGCCCCTTCCATCCTCTCAGGAAAACTCGATGCTGTCCTGGGGACATGTCAGTAAAGGACCAGCCTGCAAGGTCTGTATTCACAAGTCTTTGGGCATCTGCACATCTTCGTCTCTGCAGTGGTTGAGCCCCGTGACTGCCATTAGCAGTGCATGCACACAAGGCAGCCTTATCCCTGTCAGTGCCATGGGAAGCTGTCACCTGCAACTCCAGCATCACTGACACCTGTCCCCATCTGCCCCCACTGCCTGCAGCTCTGCCACTGCCTGGGCACAGGCCTGAAGAGGGGCAGGAGGGGCTGGGCTGGGCTTTCAAAGGAGTGGTTTGGGTTTATGGCTCCCCAGATTGCACAAGCAATTTGCACAACTGAGCAAGATGCCGCCCATTGTGGACCAAAAGGGACTGAGCTCTTCCTCCCACCAGCACTGTCCCCTCCAGTGTCTTGCAGATGCTAATGAGCTGTGGGGGAGGCTGCCTCCAGACTCAGGGATGCCTGCAGTGAATTTTCCTGGCTTCCTTAGCTCTGACAAGCATTCATCAAGCAAAACTCAGAGCTGGATGTCCACAGCGACTGCAGGTGTTTGGACCTCAACTCCTGTGTTGGATCCAGCACTGCTGGGCTCTTGGTGTACTTGTAGGGAGGACAAGGGAGGACAGGGAATGAGGTAATGTGAAGACATCTAAAAGCTGTAAGCTGGATTGGATGGACTCTACACCGTAATGAGACAAACATGGCCTGTGCCCTGGGAGCAAATCTAGCCCAGCAGAGCTGGCTGCTCTTGTCTAGGTTGGTCAGGATCAGAAGTGAGAGGAGCTGTAAAAGCCATGATGCTCCATAAACCACGCACACTCACAGCCCTCTACCCTATCAAGGTAAAGGGACCTGGGAGCAGAGGGGTCCCATGTCCACTTTAGTCTCCCTTAACATTTGGCACTTCAGTCCCATTGTGAATTGCCCACTCACCTTTGAGGACAGTCACCACTGACTCCCATTTTCAATCAAATGAAAGGTGTCAGAGTGTGCCAGTGAGGGATGGGTGCTCTCTGGGGGTCTCTTCCAGGCTCCACAAAATGCCATTCCAGTGCTGGCCTGCTGCCTTGAGCACAGCATAATGACAAGGGAGAATCCCAGCTCAGGGGAAAGGGATTTTGGTTATCTTGGTAGGGAGAGACATGGGAGACCAGTGGTTGAAAAAGGGGTGGGGAGCGATGGATCCACAGTCAGTGGGCAGCAGTGGAATCTCCCCGGATGGACCTGCATTCAGCCAGTGACAATTGAACCTTTGGTCCCAAAGGAACAATTATTTCAGGAGTTTGAACCAAAGTGAGCTGAAAATTGTCGTTAATCACTGACCCTTGTGATGCTGCAAGTGCTGCATTAGGGAGGAGGTGTGTACATGAAACAAAAGCCTACGATTCCATTCCAACAGTGATTAAATTGACAGAGGTTGTGTCCTGCAATGCAGCATTATGGAAGACAAGGCAAACAAGATTAACCCACATTGACAAGGCATTTATCCATGGCTAAGAAGAGACCCACGCCACAGCATCTCTGTCCCAAAAGTTTACACCAGCCCACAAGAGTCTAATCCCTCATGGCCTGTCAAGCCATTAGGCAAATCTCTGGCTCTCATTTGCCTAATCCAATAGCTCCCAGCTTAATAAGAAAGACCTCCTAGGGGGCCTTAACAACCATGTTTGTTAGGCCTTATATGAGTAAACAAAGCTCCTAAAGCTGAACAGCTTCCTCTTCCATATGGGATCTCTACACTCACTTAACCTGGAGAAAAAAACGAACCACACTCAGGGAAGGAAGATGTGTTTATAACAGGTTGAGTTCTGCCTCCACAATAAGCAGCATCTGAAGGGTTTTGCCATCACTAGCTCTACACTTAATACTCATTGTGGAGTTGCCAGGTGCCTTCATATCATCAAGGACTTATTGCATAGGCAGTGAGGTCACAGTGCTCATTCTGCCAGCTTCAGGAGGAATAAGCAGTGTTAAAGCATCCTTTCAAGACCAAGATGTTTTGTGTCCATGTGTGAACATCACCAGGAGACCAAACACTTCCATGGTTTTGTACATCTGAATCTACAAATGCTTTATTTGAAACCCTCTAAATTTAACTTTTCTGAATCCTACCACTGGCAGGGATACCTCTGACATTAAACAGGGTGCAGGTATTTGCTAGTCCTTGAATTTGAGGTCACCACCACCTCTGCTCTAGACATATACCCCTCCCAGGTGCTTTGGCCAAAGATCCAAACTGTCTTCAAGCTCTGTGGATCTTCTGGGGCTGAGAGCTACTCTTATCTCTGACACATCATTAACGATGTCCTTGACAATGTGGTTTGCTCCACAGACAGGAGAATCTTTAGGGAGGGTTCAGGCAGATGAATCGTTACTCAAGGCTTGGCTGCCTACTTGTCTTAACCAGGCTTCTGGGGATTTGGAAACTAGACTGAACATAACACAAACAGGTTTCCTAAGGGGCCTTCCCATGCAGCTCAGGTGAGGTTGGGGTCAGGAAGCCATAATCTCATTTTCTGCCACTCTCTCCACAAAGTGCATTTGCAGAGGCAAAGCTGGGAGAGCACATTTTAACGAGAAACACATGGCCAGCAACAGAGGTCCAGTGAACAGGAGCACTAGGACAAACATCTCAATGGAAGAAAACCCAAGGGCTGTTACAGACAGTTCTCCACTGCCTGCCCCGACCTTAGACAGTTTGGAGATGACCAGGTTGTGGAAGCAGCAGAAGAGCTTTGTGAAGAGGCCACAGGCAACGCCTGAATATGCAGGATGAGGCTGTGTCATGGTGTCAGGACTATCCATCTCCACCTTTGCTCTTCCACCATATGCATGATAATTCCAAGGGACAGGGCAAGAAAAATGGGCATTTTCACTTTAAAATATAAAAAGGCTTCAAGATGCTTCCTGGCCATTTGAACCTCTGCTCTTGCCCAGTCTCCAGGGATGCAAGTATGAAATATTACATGATTTTCATCAGTCTGGAGTTCCCTCAGAGACTGGTGGTGAGTAGGGACCTGATCTGGACCTGTAAATGCTTCACACCCACCAGCTGAGCAGCTGTTCAGGTTAGGTCTCATTTATATGCAAAGAAGTTCAGCCACCAGTAAAGATCTCTAATGATGTAAATCAGTCGTGTGTCATCCTAGCAAAGAAAGTCAAGGGAGCCCTTACTTGCTTGAATCCAGCACATTTCAGCAAAAGTGCCATTTAGTAAAAGAAAGGGGATTTTTACTGTGGCTATGGCCCACAACCCTCAGTCTCTTTCTAGCTGAGATCACAGCTAAATCGCTTATCTTTACATTTTCATACAAATCTGATTATCCTTGAACAGCTAATTGTTTCGTAAGTGCCACTTGGAAGCTATCCATTTCCAACACAAGTAAAGAAATTGCACTATAAAACTGTCTACCTTTGCCATGAGTCACTTTAGCACATCAGATGAATATTTGGCACTCTTCACTTTTTCAGATTAACTCGCATATTTATTTTGGAAGAAAAAAAAATGGACTGCTTTAATTCTTTCCCATCAGAATTCCTCATATTTGCTTAGCTTATTGAAACTTTTTTAATAGACCTTACAGTATGTATGTTATATAGTGACTGCTGATGGAGGAGACATTCACATCTCCTTTCATGTAAAGAAAAAGCTGAAAAATGTCTATGAGAGCATTTGATATTTCACTGAGACAGTTAGTAAACCCTACAGATTATGTCACCTGCCATGAAGAAGGGTTTCATCCCTTTGGCTGAGGCCATGGAAACATCCAGCAGGGACTCAAATTCAGTGTCTTCTGGATGGAGTATGTGTTTCTCTTCCAAGGAAAAATTCTAGCAGGTTACAATTAAACTTCTTAAAGATCCATTCTGAGCTGGGCTGGGAAAAACCCTGAGAAAGAAAAGAGGGTTCTGGGCTTCAGAAAGCAAGATTTCTTCAGCTGTTCACTCAGTCTCATGAAAAAGTAGTTATACACCTTTGCAAAAGGACATTGCTAAGCCTGAGTAAAAGAATTCTATGTGTTGTCCCATGTGACCACATACATAAGCTAAAGTCTGAAAGACCAACTGAATTTAGCTCAGCATCAGTTAATTACACATCTTTGGACTACTATCTAAAACAAAAAAATTATGCTTTTCTAGGTGGGCTTGATCTAAATGTCATATTCAGGAGCTGAAACAAAGAGTGCTGACATCTGAAATGAAAAGTTTTGCACTTTGCCAACAAGAATCCTGCAGATGAAGAGACTGCAGGAAAAAGAAATAACAAAAGTCGTGGGCATCTCCCAGAGTGCCATCAGAGACCTAGGACAAGGAATGTGTCTCTATGCTATGTATTCTTGTTCAAGTCACTTATCCCAGTCTGCAAAATGTGGCATTAATTAATGAATAGCCAAGGAAGAAATTGCAGAGCACTATAAACAAGTGGCATATCATTACGAGAAAGGCTTGTATCAAAGCCTAATATTTCTGTAAATGTAGGCAAAATGGATCTATACAGTGACCTAAGCAAAGACTTAAAAGCTACAGGAAATCAGAGGTACTTCATGCAGGCAGGAGCCTTCCATCCTAACAGACTCTGCCTCTGCAGGGAGCTACATTCCCTCCATTCCTATAAACTGCAAGGAGGGCTCTGGGTGCTCCTCCCTCTCTAGATCAAAGCCTAAAATTGTCAATTAGGAAAACAAATGTGGGTACTGGACATCTTTTTGTGAGTGTTGGTTCAACCATCACTTTATTACAAGTAATTTTAGTATTGAATGTAGTGCAATTTCAGTAATTTAGCAAAGTACAATGATGGATTGAAGTGCCTGGTGATAGACGTTTATTTCACCTTCTGAAACACAATTATTATGCACTTTACTCAATAAGAGTATCTTGTTCCAACTAAAATACACGTTGTGTAATTCTTTAAGCTATAGAATCATAGCAATTAGAGAGGGAAATGGCTGATTAGGTCAGTGATTCCAGGTTCTTGCCAGCCCACGATTGTTCCCTGCCCTGTGTCAGCTAGAGTTTTCCCCAAACTCCCTTCTTTTATATGCTTTAGTGATGATTGCATCTGTAAAAGAAAAGAAAAAAGAAAAAAGAAAAAAGAAAAAAGAAAAAAGAAAAAAGAAAAAAGAAAAAAGAAAAAAGAAAAAAGAAAAAAGAAAAAAGAAAAAAGAAAAAAGAAAGAAAAAAGAAAAAAGAAAAGAAAGAAAAGAAAAGAAAAGAAAAGAAAAGAAAAGAAAAGAAAAGAAAAGAAAAGAAAAGAAAAGAAAAGAAAAGAAAAGAAAAGAAAAGAAAAGAAAAAAGAAAAGAAAAGAAAAGAGAAAAAAGAAAAGGGAGACTTCTACCACAGTTGAAAGATTCAGCCTTTCACTGCAGAAAATTCTGAATTTTCACAGAGGGAAGGGTCTGAGAGGTTTTTACCTTCTTCAGCTTTCAGTCATAATGCTCTTCAATGACTCTTTTCCATGGAAGCAGCTCTGCTGAAAAAATTTCTCAGTTTCCCATCTAAGTTAAAAGTATAAGTCCTGCTTTTCAGTCTGAAATGCCTCGTATTACTTTTTGCCTAATCACAGCTCAATATTTAAACAGAAATAGAAAGAAAAATGAGCCTGACTGAAATTTTACTCAAGAAAAGCCACCATTCTTGACCTAAACAGAGGGGTGGTTGGGGGATGTGGTTTCAACTGGTCTTTTTAGAAAGCTCACCTGGCCAAGCCATCTCACTGTTTGAAGACCTGTCAAATGCTGTGTATCCCTTACCACATCCCAGCACAGAGGAACCGAGCAGACACCCAGAACCTCACATTTTATTTTATGTACAGACATAACCTGCTGGAATGTCCCATGGAAGCAGCACTTGTGGTGCTGGCTGTGTGCCTTCTCTACGTTTATCCATGGGTGGTATCCTTAAGAGCAGGTGCAACCTATTAAAACAGCACATCTTAAATAAATAAATAAATAAATGATAACTTCTTGAAAAAATTGGCTTTCAACGTGAACTCATGGAAACAGATGGGCAGAAAAATCTGCACTGAGGAGTTGTGCTCCTCCAAACACTGAAGAGACAGACCAGTAGGGAGCTGCACATGCAGTTGACACCCCAGTGGGGTGGCCACCCCTAACAGGGTGGCCCAGCTGTGGATGGGCCAGGCTTTGCCAGGCTTGGCAGGGCCAGCAGTGCCCTCAGGGTTTGCCCTGCAGCCGGCACCAGCAGAGGACACCATGCTCAGACACAGAACATCACAGGCTCTCCTATCACAGACAAGCTCAACTAATGATTAAAAAGGAAAGGAACGTGTGATTCTCCCAGACAACTCAACCAAGCAAGCAGAGCCACAGCTTCTCTCATCCATCCATAAGGCCAGTCCTCACTCCATCATCCACCTCAGGAAGCAGCTTTAGCTACATGCTGTTGGAGTCAACAGACATCTCCTGGGGTAAAATACTTTCTGTGCAAGCTGGTATTAAACTCAGCCTCATGATGTCCTTTTCCCCTGTATCTCACCAGCTCCCTCAGCCTTCCTGCCTGGTTATTGTCCATTAAAGTTGTCCTGTAACTGAGCTGCACACAGGGACATGAGTACAAGGATGCACTGGTACAACTGACCCAAAATTAAGCACCAAACTACTTCTGTTGAATTTCAGTGTTTTCTGAGGCTTTAGCCACAGAGCAAATTCCTGTGAATCTGGAGACTGGGGGAAAAAAATTCCCCTGCTGCAACTGTCGGATGCCATTCAACTCCAGCCATGAAATCACAACATTTACTTTGTAGGGCCGTGCCTGTGTCTTGTCAGGGGCACAGCCTCTCACAGCACAGGAACAGGCTCTGTTCCCAGCTCGGCCACAGACTTCCCGCATCTGTCTGGAAAAAAATCACTGAGAAGCACATCTGAAAAAATGTTACACACTCAGCTCCAGACATTTGATCTAACACCTGGCCTAGCTCTCAGCAGCACTGGACACTGCAAACACTGTTGGCCTCAACTGGGGCACTTGTAAAATTCAGACCTGATGGATGCAATGGGGATGGAGGGAACATCTGCTTCTTCCCTGCACTACACAGACTTCACACTAAGGTACCTTTTCAACGGAGCTGTGTACAAGTCAAACCAGTTTAACCAGCGAACAGTTGCTCTTTGTTCTGCACACATGCCAGAAATTAAAAGCTCTCACATTTTGGCACCAAGAAGACACAGACCCAAAGCTAGTGACTGTGTTTGGAAACAGGAGACATAAACTCTTTTAGTTCTGTTTTCCCACGTGTAAACAGAGGATGCCAATTCCTGCCTGGTACTTAGGACTCCCAGGCATTTGGAAAGCACTGAGAGCATCCCATAGACGGCATAAAAAGCTGCTTGCAATACTTCTGTTTTTAAAAAGTTAGTGAGGTGCTGGCAGGACACTAGTAATGTTTGCTGTGTCAAGCATAAAACAAGATACTGTTGCTTACGCTATAAAACAAATTATTGTTGAGCATACAGGGGCTGCTTTTTGACATTTCATCCAGTGCATTATATCCTGTCCTGGACAAAGAATGAGTGTGTGGAAATAGTTGAAAACTGGAGATAGCTGTAAAAGAAGAGAAATATAAAGTTTCAAAAGCGTTTCTCAGCCTTGCCGGATTATTTTGCACGTAGCTCTCCCTGTGGAAGTTTTGAGGCGGAATTCGCCTGTTGAATTGCATTTGACAGTGCATTGTTGGGGCAGCACACCTGTGTTGCACAAGCACTACACACAGCAGAGCTGAGCATGCTGCTCTGCAGTGAGAAAGGAGCACGGGACCTCACACTCCAGCAGGTATCCATGGTCTGGATGTGGCATCTCAGCTGAGGAGACAGAATATGCTGGTTGTGCACTGCCCATCAGTCCTGATGTTGTGATTTTGCTGGTGTCCCAGGAGCTGTGTCTATCACTGCAAGAGACCTGGGGATGGGTTTGATGGGTGATGTTTGCTGCTGTGGGAACAAGAGCGATCTCAGACGTCCTCCTGCATGAATGTAATCTCAGGCAGCAAGGGTGCTGCAGGCAAGCAAGGGTGCCTGTGGTTCCCCATCTCCTCAGGGGAGATGGATCATGTCAGGCAGTCCATGGCCCTCACTGTCATACTCCACCATGTCTGCTGGGACATGCCACGGCCAAGGATCACTCTTCATCAGGGCTTTTTCAAATAAGCAAAAAAAAAAAGTGAAATGTCAAATAAAATAGAGTAAGAAAAGAAAAGAGGCATCTTGTGTTCCTCTTATCTCCTTCATTCCCAGGAGTCTCTGATGCCTTAAAAGAGTGGCAACCTTTCTGAAAGCAAATCTTTTTGATAAATGATGCAGTTATTTATTTTGCAGAAAGCTGATATATGTCATGATGCCGTTTTCAAAGTAACACAGCATCTAACAAAGAGAATCATTGGCGATTTACTGCATGACACTCCATTTGTCTCAGAGGAAGAAAGACCTTGTTTGAACCTCTCAGGATTTGAACCTGTAATTCCACCAAACCAAAGGCTTTGAAACCTGAAGTTCAGTAGTTTTCTCTCAGAAGATAAAGCTAGGTTTTCCTGTTCCCCATGAATCACCACAACCCTGCAGGCTGCTGTGGAACACGAATTGCCCACTACACAAGAAATACCAGCATCCATACACCCCGTCAGTGAGAGATGACCAGCACAACTGTGCAGCCATCCATGCCACCAACAGCTCCTGCTGGTGCTCTCAGGCTGGATGTTGAGGATCAGAGAACGAGATCTGGCACGTGGGGTGCCTGCTCTCTCAGTGCTGCACACTTCCGAGTCGCTCCACTGTTTGTGCTCACTTCAGCTTCTCCCGAGGCATCTGACGAGCAAACAGGTATTTTCCTTGTCTAAACTCCCAGCTTTCCCTCATGCTGCCCCTGCTAGGGTATGCTTTAATGACACAGCATGAGAAATACATGTGCATCCAGAAGCAACTGCAGGGGCCACCAGTGCTATCACATTGTAAGATTTTAAGCAGAAGATGACAAACTTGGAGCTGATCTGGAAGTCCCACTTAACCTAAATCCCCTCTGCCGACCCCAGGACCCTGGCATTTGTTCTACAGTTGAAAATGCAAATGCAAACAGAGAAATGCAATCTTTACAGCTTGGATCAGCACTTGCCTCCTCCGGGAAGCCTGACCCCATTGCTCTGACTTGGTTCTGATGCAACAGCCAGCCATTGCACCAGCAAGGACCTCAGAGGCAGCCCAGGGCTACACTATCATTACAGATAAACACCCTGAATTGCTCAATAGATCCTGTGATGATCTGAGGTGGAAGGACTGTGCTTTCGTATTCTGCTCTGCTGACTATCACACCCATGACCAGCAAACCCACGCTGACCCTGGAGGGCTGTGCTCCCTTGGGGCATGGCAGCCATCCCTGAGGGAGTGTCCCTGTGCCAGGCTGTGTGCAGACATCCTCATGCTGCCAGGAAGGGCTGGCTCTGGACAGCCAGCTACTCCCCCAGCCACTGGCAGTACTGAATTGTGGCAGTGAGCTGAGCACAGAAAAGCACTGGGGTTTCCAAGGAGAGGAGCAAGCAGTTGGTGACAGCATTTTCCCCAGGTGTTACCCAAATCTGCAATGAGTTGTAACGGGCTTGTCATAAATCTGCACTGCCAAAGTCTCCCTGAAAGAATCTCTCCTGACAGCCAGGAGGGCAGATCTCCCTCCCCAGAGAGCAGGGGAAGGAGGTAGATGAGGTGGGTAATCAGACACTCCTTCACTGTCTCCTCTCTCTGCCGTGTGCTCAAAGCAGCCTGCCATGGGCACATTTTTGGAGGTTGGACACCTTGGGAGGATGGCTGCTCACCAGGCAGGCTGTGGGAGCTGGGCTTTCTGCCCAAGACAAGGCCAGGAGGAAGGAGAGGCTGTCTCCTGCCCTGGGTGATAAACCCACAGCTTTTCCCCAGCTCCTTTGGAGAGCAGCTCAGCTGTACCACCCGTGCTGTGGTTCACAGGCCCTCCCTGTGGGCTCAGAAAACCCGTGTTCCACCCCCAGGGAGAAGTGCTGCCCTCACACACTATTAGAGAGCAATTGCCTTCATCCTGCATGTAGCTGTTTGGAAGATCACACGTTCACACCATGGGCTGTGGAGGTGGGGAAGGGGGACCAGGCAGGTTGCACGAGGCTTTCCTGTACAAGAGAAGGAGGGGGTCATGGTCAGAGCACAGGACAGGGAACTGGGACATCCAAAGTAGGATCTGTGCTGACAGACTGAGCAGCCTGGCAGGCCTTGGTGACATCCCACATCTGTGTGAGCCCGATCCTGCTTAGCTCAAAGCCTTTCTGCTGAGGTCTCCAGTGCTGTGCTGATGCTGTCACACTTGGCATAACGTGTCTATGGGGGGGATCAGCAAAACATAGCTCTGAGAAAGACTTATCTGTCCTACTAATTGCTTCACTTTTTACCACCAAGCTTAAATGAAATTTCCTAGTGTTCTGTTGTGGGGAAATGACATTCTTCCCATTTTAGTGTCAAAAGCAGAGGAATAACCAAAGAAACATACTTGACTCTCTGGAGATTTTTGGCTGGAAGAGGCAAAAAAAAAGTGGCAAGATCCAAGGGCAGTAAGAGGGGATTCAGGCCAAGCAGGGCTCCCAGATCAGCTCCCAGATGATCCAGGGAAGAGCATTCAAACCAGACCTGAACTGCAGTGTGGAAGCAGTTTGTAAAATAAAATCAACTAGCCCATGCACACATCCTGCCAAGCAGGTGCCAGCAGCATCACTCCCCTCTCTATTAGCATCATCTGTCAAGCAGGAGATCAAGAATGTGAATGCCTGCATCTGCCAGCCCATGAAGCTGGGGTCAGAGTCAGCTGCTGTGTCATACCTGTGCCATACCTGTGCCATACCTGTGCCATACCTGTGCCTGCCTGGCCCCTGCCCCCAGCACTGCTCCCTGCAGCAGAGCCAAGCCAGAGCACGCTGCTTACTGACAGGGCTTTAGCAACAGGAAGAATTAGCAGAGAAGGTTTTGTGGCCTTGGATCTTAATGAGATTCTTTTCCAAAACAGCCCAGGGTCTCATTGCAGTTTCCAAGCAGAACAAGATCACCTGAGGACTTTGAAAGGGAAAGAAGAGGCACTTCATTAGTGCTACAAGAGCAGAGCTCGGCAGGAAGGGAGAGCAGAGAGTTGAGCCCAGGCCACGCACACGGCAGGGTAGGGTTTTGCTCCATCTGTGGCAGGGACACCTGAGTATGATGGATTCCAGGTTAAAGGAATACACACTTGTGCATATTCTCCAACACGCAAGTGAGATGCCACTTAAAGGTCACACTCAAGCTGGCCTGTCTGTGATTCCCTAGGAGTAAAATCAGATTTGAGGCTATAATAACTTAAGGACAAAATACCAGAATTGCTCTTTAGGCTTCACACAGCCTGGGATCTGGTTTCAGGGCCTTTGCAGGGACATTCCATGCCACTTCCAAGGATTTGTTAAAAAATACTTCATACCGGCAGAGTTCTGTGGGATTTTTTCCTTGCAAGTCCTGCAGGCTACCATGGGGAAATTCACCAGCAGGATTTCTGTAGGACTCTGACTCACACAGGAACTTTTATTACTGCTTTTAAATATTTGACTGCCTTTTGGCTGCTGGCAGAAAAGTTATAAAATATTTTACCAGACAAGGCCAGAAACTCTTTATAAAAACATCTTGGCCTGGCATAAAGCATATGTCTCTACTTATCTCTGTAGCATGTGCTCAAAGCTCTCACATGCCCCTGGCAGTGGAAGAAACTTTGGACCTTCATGTTTCTACGCTGTGGATAAACAGAGCATCCAATGTCCTGTGCTCGTGTGAGTAAATGGAAAAAGTCCTGCTGCAGTAGGCAAGATATATCAAATTTGCAGGACTAAGAGGATGAGGCTCTGGTACAAACTTTAGATAATCGTTCACATGCATAAGAGCTCTTATTCTTGCAAGTAGTTATTGTCACTAGGTTGGGTGGCATTTTCATACTGTGTGATACGTTGTTTCTTTGCTTGAAGCCCTTTCCCTTCCATCGTTGTTTTTTCTCCCTTCATCTTCCTCTTGTAAATTAAGATGAAACATAGAAAATGTCCCACCAACCAGAGCAGAGATGGACTCTGTCCCAGTGCTGCATGGAAGAAAGCAGGAATGAAACCACTGCCTCTTTCTGTTTTCATAGCAGCAGTAAATCAAGATGTTCTGCTAAAGGGGCTGTTCCACAGAACTTGTGCTTATATTTTGTTGCTCTACCCCCTGATTATTTTGTCGTGTGATACAATGATCAAAAGCAGTGGGTTATCACTATTAGTGACTGCTGCTTACCTTCTGATATAGCTGTGCTTCAGGAAAGTAACAAACATTTCAACTTCTCGGCATCCCTCCGTGGGCATCCTGTAGCTGACCACACCTGCGGCAGGGATAAACACAGAGGGTGAGTGGCAGGAGAGAGGATCTGCAGGGGCCGAGCAGGCCGGGAGCAGCCCCACTCCTGCACGGAGCGGGGCCGTGCCTCGACCGCCCCCACTGCACAGGGGTTACCCCTCAAAGGAGCAGCTCAGCCTTGCTGCGGGGCTCATGCCTGGATCCAGGCTGCTCCAGGCTCCTTCCCATGCTGGCAGCAGCGCTGGAGCGGAGCAGCTCGGAGCTAGCTCAGGGCTGTCCCTGCGGGATTCGCTGGAGGCAGAGCTCACACGTTTCGCTGCTGTCAGCGAGCCTGAACTCCGCTGCAACGCAGGGGAGCCTCTGACCTGCACCATTTCACTGCAGATTAACCTCAAATTCTACATTTCAGTGACTTCTCTCGGGGTGCAGATGACAGGGTCGGGCCCCGCCAGGCAGGAGGCGCAGAGTGAGGATTCCGAAAGGCTGACGGCGCCCTCCTGGGTGTGAGCCCTCCCTGCACCCCCTTCCCCCTACACCTCCACGGCTCCATCCTCAGCCCCGCCGTGTGCTCTGAGCGTTCCCAGCAGCACCCCCGGGCCCTGGGCGAGCAGCCATGGCCCGAGCGGGGGGAGCGGGCAGCGCTCGGTCCGCAGGCTCCTTCCCCCCGCGGCTCCGCAGGCGCCGGGAGCAGCCCCGCGGGTCCCGGGCAGGGCCGAGCCCGCACTAGCAAGGGCCGCTGGTGCCCTCTGTTGTCACAAGAACGCAAAGGAGCTGCCGGGAGCACGAGTGGGACGTGCCACCCGCGATGGGCTGCGGGTGTCGGGACAGGGCTGAGCCCCGGGAACAGCCCGGGCTCACCGCAGGGAGGGCTCGGTGGGCTCGCACCAGCACAGGGCAAGAACGGCTGCAGCTCACTCAGCTCTTCCACCTTCTGGCTGCATCAGCCGGGGGATTTCAGTGCAGCCCAGGATGCCTTCCTAAATAGTTAGGGATGAGTCTGAAACAGTCCATAGAAATCGCATCCAGGTTCCCCAACTAAATAGCACGTGTGCAATGGAATCTGCTTTTTCTTTCAAAAGAAAAGGAGTGCAGCTTTGCAGCGGGTGAGGGCTGATGGCTCAGTACAGGCAGTGGCACCAAGGCATCCCTGCTGAGAGCAGGGTGCAGCCCGTGCTGCCCAGCTCAGGGAAAAGCTGCCAATTCACACATCGCTTTTCTCATCACGACTTACCAGCGTGCTCCAACACCGACTGCTCTGAGCATTTCCCTGAATTGGGCACAGGGTCACACCAAGTCCTTGCAGGCCTGCAAGTGCTGCCAGAAGTGACACGGTGACTTGTGAGTTTTCTTAGAGTCTTGGCCCAGAGACCCAGAGTATGGGCTGTACAGGCTGTGGCTCCAAAAGACACATCTGATAATCCAGCCTGTAGCACAACTTCCCCCATCCTCTGGAGGGGCAGCATGCCTCCCCCAGCTTCCAAGCAGCAGCAGAGCCCGTTGGGCATCACTCAAACACAAGATTTTGGGCTCTGTGAAGCCAGGCTGCAATCTCCCACCTCACTCCCAGATATAGCAGGGTGCTTGCATTTCTCACTCACTCACTAATAGCAGCCCAGTCCTGCTGAACAGGCATCTGTGTGTCCTGCAGGGTCCTCAGGCTCAGATGCATTTCAAGGCTTGCAGATGATATGATGATACAGCCACCACCTTAAAAATTAATGTATGAAAACAGGGTCTTAACTGGAGCAGACAAATTTGGCTCCATTCAGAGCAGAGCAGACATCATCAAGAAGTGGCTGAGTTCCATGTCCACAGCAATAGTCAGCTGTAATTTGTGTGCACATTTCAAGGCAGCAATAGTCAATTATTATTTTAATGCTAATTTTTTTAGCACCTATCACAAACAAAACCCCCTCCTTATGGTCTGTACGTTTTTGTGTAACCAAATCTTAGTATTAATTGTTACTGGAGATGAAAGAAAAATTGATATCTGATCAACTCAGTAGAAATTTTACTCTTTGTGAATTATCTCTGGAAAGATGCAATTTCTCAGTATGTGTTTTTAAAAACAGCTGCAACAATTGCAACCTATGGTTCCTGTTAACTCCTTGCTAATGTAGCAGCTCAGAAGTTTCAGATGTAGCAATTACACGCTGTATTTCTGCTGTTTGGGAATGGTAGTAAAGACATACAGGAAATCTCTCCTAAAAAGCTGCACTGCTTCCTTCAAACGCCACAAACACACCTGCCTCCAGAGACCTCATTGTGAATATCTGTGGGAATAACAGGCTAAGGAGCGACAGCCACAGCTGGGGCAACTCACACAGCCCTGAGAATGAGTATCAATCAAACACGGGGCAGTGCTGTGCCTTCAGCACAGATGACCCTCCCTAGAAGTCGCAGTCTTCTCTGGGAGGGCAGCAGGACTGTGTTTTCCACCAAAGGAACGTTTTTCACCCAGGCAGTCTTAAACTCTGCGCTGCAGCTCGAGCAGTCAGTCACAGAGCAGAAATGCAAGGCCATGGAGTGATCTGGCCTGTTCTCTGGGCTCTCACGAGCATGGCTCAGAGCAGACCTTGCACTTGCCATGCCAGCTGCCAGACCGGAGCCCAGCCCTGCACGGTGCTCCCTGCAGACAGAGCCTCTCTGCGTGGGCAGCTCTGCGCACAGCGAAGGCAAGCGCTGCCAGCCTGTGCAGCCAGCCCTTAGGAACTCCCAGATCAACGCTGTTTTATTTAACAATCCCATTTCCTTTTCCTGAATTTCTGGAAATAGCATGGCATAGATCCAGGTTTTTCTCTCTAAAGTGCAGCCTACGTATGGAAATAAAAACATTCAGAGAGGTATTGGGCACGCTAATTGACTGAACACCTCCAGCAGCCCCGAGATGCTCAGGGAGCGGAAAGAGGTGTCGAGCTTCACACCTTCTCCTGCAACCACAGGCAGTCTGTTTGCAGTGCCAGGAATGTTTGTTTGTGCATGGTCTCCCTCAGCTGCCTCTACAGCTCTGTATTGATCCACTGCAGGCAGGGACTGCCAGGCCAGACCTGGCAGGGCTCCTGCACGCAGAGGGATAACGAGCTTTAGGAAGGATTGATTTAATGACAAAACCCATGTAGGAGCACAGCACACACAGTGCTCTGCCTGCTGTAGACCATATAGATGTACAGAACTCCTTGCAGTCACCTCAGTATTATTTAGACCAAGTAAACGCTATTATAATAAATAACAAGTAGCTTAAAGGCATTTTGAAGATGGGTCTGATCTTGTAACAAAGTCTTTGTGGACACCCCCTTGCGTCTGTATAAATCAGGTAGGATCAGACAGATTGTTACAAGGGTCCTGTTGTGGTGTTACAATAACATCTTCAGGCTGTTTGTCATTCCATCTGGATCTGCATCCCCTGAAAGTGCATTGGAAAAGTTCCCTCCAAAGGGCTCATCCATTGCAATACTTTACAGAGAGGAGATGGCAGAGGAGAGCAAACCCCTGGCTAGAACAGTGCCAAGAAGCACCCAGGTTGCTCTTTCATGGCCAAGAGTGCTGTCCAGTTCATTTGAACTTACACAGTCTCAGGGAGTTTGGAAGTGTTCAGCCTGAAAAAGAGACTTATCAATGTGTATAAATATCTGCAGGGAGGGTGTAAAGACGCCAGAGCCAGGGTCTTCTCAGTAATGCCCAGAGAAAGGACAACAGGCAAGGGCACAAACTGAAACACAGGTCCTACTTAAACAGAAGAAAATACCTATTTACTGTGAGACTGGCCATAAACCAGTGACCAAAGGGAAGCCAAAAAAAAGGAAGCTGGTAGTCTCATCAGGCTGAATGCTTTCACTTCTCAGACTGAAAAGGACAGCCAGGCTAAGCTATTGCTAAAAATATATTTTTTGGATGATAAAATTGAAAATTTTACTTTTTAATTCATTTTTAAAAATCAATTTTAGTTATTGTTTTATTTTTAAAATATAGCCTTTGGTAATTATTCAGTTTGACCCTGTACTTCTCCAGGAAAGTAGGATTTATATCCAAACTCAGCATTTTTCTGGGCTTTTAGATTAAAAAGTTAAGCACGTTAAACCAGGTATCTTGCTTCATTGCAGGTAGAGAAAAGCACAGATTTCTTGGCATTTTAATCACCTCATGAAGATCAATGGATGATTTTATGCTTTTTTGTGGAGAAAGACAGGACAGGGGGAAAAATCACATATATTGATTCTCAGGCATCAGTGAAATGAATAATAGGGTGAAACATCCTACGTAAGTTCTTTGCAGGTCTTGTGAAAGCTGCCTGCCGAGGAAATGTAGCTGTGCACGTAGGTTGTGATTATGCTAAAGAGGCACTAAATTAGTACATTACATGCCCCATTTAGCACTACTGTGCAAAATCTGAGAGTGCTAATACATTTTGTTTCTAGGGTCAAGAATCATTAAAGAATGGATTCATGGTCATTCATTAGCCAGGAAATTAAAGTTTGACAGCTGCTTTTCAGTTCTGATTTCTCTTAAACGGCAGTGTTGTATTAGAAGCCGTTTTTTTTTAACCTTTGAGGCTGTAGGATGGAGTGTATCATCCCTAAAGCACAGTATCCCCAAGCCATCCAGCCTGACTTTCTTCCTAAGAGTGCTGTGTGGCTTTGGGGATTATTTACAGGAGCTGAAAGTGCTGCTGTGTGCTATTGAGAGCGATTTCTTGCTTAGCTATATGGTTGTAAATGATCCGGGGCTGGAGCTGTAACCCTGCTCGGTTTGCATTACAAAGGCATCCTACATTGTGCAAGCAGAATCAGGGCCCTGCAGTCCTCTGCGGGCCACCGGTCCCAGGAGGGCAAGTGGCAGGTGTCCGTGTGTGTTGGGAGAGAATGAACCTCTTCATTAAAACAAAGGGAGCAAGCAAACAGCAGTGCTCTCAACTCTCGGCCGGGCTCGCGGTAGCAGAAACCCTGCATGGCCACTAAAGCAAGCACATAACGTGGGGAAAGTCCTCAGTAACCCCGACAGAATTCCTGGGATTAGGGTCTCTGTTCTGCAAAAGCCTCTGCACGTGAGGCATCCGTGAGCTCAGTGGCACAGCTCACGTGAATGCACAGCACAGACACAAGTGTTTGCCAAAACCCAAGGGACGTGCAGCCCAAGGGACAGATTAGCTGGCACTTGAGATGGCTTTGTGCCCTGCTCTGCATCAGCACCCACTGCAAATTTATAGGCAGGCATTCCCCTTTGCTGTTTTCCAACTTGCTCCTATAAAATTTATATCAGCAATAGGGAGGGTCTTGCTTGCTCCACACAACCGACATCCTAATGAGAGCCCTGCTTTATGCCTCCACAGCCTTGTTCTTCCTGACTTACCTAAAAGCATCTTGAACACTCCAGCCAACATCTAAGCATCCTCACTGTCCTATGGAGTTAACCCTGATTTTCCATGTGAATGCCACTAGTTTTGTGCTCATCTTTCTGAAGAGCTAGTACCTCTCTGTAAAAAAGCAGCTCTGAAATGGCAGCTTTGCATGGGAGAAAAGGATAGAGCAAAAAAATATTATTCTCAGAAAACAAAACAAAACCAACCAAAAAACCAGCCACCCCACCACGGCTCCCCAAAAAACGCAAGCAGCCTGGAGTCTTCTATTGATCAGAGCCCATGGGCTGCCTTTGATTAATGATCTCAGCATCAATACTGCAACTGATGCAATACTCAAATATGTTGCATTAAAAATGCCTACATCCAATTGGATTGATCTGGTTATTTGTACTACAAGAGACAGTTCCAGTAAAAGGAATATGATCAACTGTATGGCTAAAGAGGAGAACTTAGAAAAAACAGTTATTTCACATTCCACTCACTGCAAAACACAGTCCCTTCCAGGCAGGCCATCAAATAACATCAAAAAATTACAAAGTACATCTGAAAAACTAGGACACTTAAATAGCAGAAACAGACTAAATTCAATAATTTATTCATTAGAAATTATTTCCTCCCTTATAAATTGGTAGAATCGAAAGGCCATATTTTAATGATAAAGCATTTCTTAGTTCTAAAGATCCTGTGCTCTTTGATAAATTTATTCTGAATGCATTTCCCTTTCTCTGAAATGTTGCTATCCCCAGAGAGCAGAGTAGGAGCCATGGAACACTACCAGCCTGACTTCAGATTTAAGTGCTTTACCCAGTCCTGCCTTGGAGGTCATCTGCACCAGAACAACCTGCCACTATCCTTGAGGATTATTCAGATGCCCTAATGTCCCTTGCTATTACTGTGCTCCCAGCCCCAGGGTGATGTGATGCTCAGGCTGGGCCTTGAGCTCAGTCTGGTCAGAAGGAGCTCGGTGGAGATCCTGTCTCTGCATGATGTGATCCCAGGTAGAAGCTTCAGTGGGCACCTCAGAGCTTTCATGGTGTGCAATGTTTGGACCCATGAACTTATCTCCACAAAGTGCAGCTGATGGTCTGCCATAACCTGTAACTCCAGGAGCTGCAGCCCTGTTGAGAGCACACGACTACCCAGAAAATGCTCAAATAGCCAGACCCTCAAACCAAACCACAGAGAGCTGCTGACACTCAGCTTTGGTGCTGGCAGCCTAGATGGTGCTTTTTCACTTCCAGCTCAAGTCCCAGTTGTATTGGCTGCTACAATCCCAACTGAGCAGAAATGGGGACCCAAATAGCCCTGTTGTGCTGGGACCAGGCTGCACAGTTCCACAGTCAGGTACAGCCATGTCGTGCCCTTTCCTGTTGCTGCTTTCTGCCGCTGGCCCCATCACAGCCATCCCACTCCAACAGCATCTCTGGGCCATGTCTCACAATGCTGGTAATTATTCTCTTGCCAGGCTGTGAAAAAACAACTCTAATTAGTGTTTTCTGGAGAAGCCCCCTCCCTGCCACCCTAGACAAGATGCTGCAGGAGGCAGATGTGCAAGCACAAGGCAGCGGGGCAGAGAGGAGGGTGCTTGAAAATACTCCATGAGACTCCTGGGCCAAGCGTTATCTCCTGCTTCCTTTGAGAGCCCACAAGAGACGGCCTTCCCAAAGCAACCTCTGAGGTGGCCCTTTCAGCTTTTGTCTCTCTCAGCAAAAAAATTTCTGCCCCAGCGGCTCTGAACAAGGCTTCCATTAACTCCGTCCCCGTGAGGGCAGCACGTGGGACAAAAAGCCCAACACTGCGTCCCAGCCCTCAGACAAGCCTGGAAACAAACGTTGCAGGAATTTGTCAGAATAAAATCACCCGCTCGGTGTCACTGCATAAATTTACCTACCTCAGCGCCTATTCAGGGCCCTTCCAAAGGGGCAATATTAACAGAGAGAGATCGGACACCATCTCTATAGCAACACCAACCCGGAAAAGTTATGGCTTCCCCAGCAAAGGGAATCCCTGCTTTAGGCACATCACCAAGTCTAGGGGTTAGTCTTGATTTTAAAAACAACTCCCCTTCAACTTACTTTTGTTCCTTGCAATAAAACTCATTTAAGCAACAAGAGCACAGCAATCTGAGTGGAAGGAGAGCAAGCAGAGGATGCCCAGCACAGAAGGGATGCAGCAGAGGGATGGTTTGAAGTGCTGCAACACACACACCTGTCAACAACGTAAAGCACCAGCCTGCTGCTGCAGGGAGAGCTTTCCTGGTGCTATTAATCTCACAGCAAATCCCAGGGAACAAAAATTATCTGATGTCACACCTGAAAACTAGGATGAAAAGCATAGGGCAGGGTCCCAGTTTTCATGAAATTAATAATCACCAACTTCTCATTAAAAAAATGTTCTTGAAATTAAATGAAGTGCCTTTAAATTGTGGGCAAAAGAAAGGTGAGAAAGCAAAGGAAGCTGTTAGAGAGCATGAACCGGTGGAGGAAAGTGGGACTCATTGAAATGAGAGCTTGATCCTGCAGAGGATATTAAAGCCAATCTAGCTGAAGATCCTTTAAACCACAGAGACAGGTCTGCTCTATGTGGGGTAGAAATGAATGAGAATTAAGTTATGCCCCAAACTGGATGAGCACAATGCCCCAGTTTGTGCATAGAGAGATTTGAGCCCTAGAGCAGAGACTGGGTGACTAATGGGAACAAGCATGAGAAACAGTGTCATCTGGGGCAAATCAGCCCACGCAGGGTTATCCACTGCACAGCCAGCAGCAGCTCCATCTGCATGCTTTTAATGCTTGTGGCATGATCCAGTCTTTAGCCTCTGGTAATGCTTTCCATGTTGGAAGACATTCCAAATGCTTGCAAGCTTGGGTCTCAGGTGGTGAATTTCTAAATTTGATATGCAAGAAGCAGTTTTGGAAGGCAGGTGATCCAGCAGCATTGCAGACACTCCTACTTCATGATTCTTGACAATTTATGACATTGATCTGCATTAAAACCAAATGAGAAAGCTTGAAATAGCCCCACAATTATGCTGCAGAGAAGCCTTAGGTGACCTTCCATTAACACCTGCTCTGCACTAAATGCTGAGCATCAATTCACACCAAGATGAAAGCTGGGCTGGTAGCTGGGTTTAACAAGTGCTCAGCACCCCATGGCTACCCTGGCTGCAGATTTGTCCTTCTGCACACTGATATTTTAGTCAAGATATCCTGAAAAACGGCAAAGACTTAACAAGCTCTGCTAGGGGGGGCTTTGGGTGGAGAGCTGGAGGAAAGACCTGGAAGTGCATAGCTGAGCTGTGGCTTCACACAACTTTCTCCCATTGAAGTAAAGACTTCTAGATCTGGAGCTATCATAACTTACTTGAGGCTAATCTGCCTGTCCAAGCTCCAGCTGCAAAGTAAACTTGTCCAGCTGAAATACCACTGGAAAGATTAATGCTTAGCAAATGCATTAAGTGCTGGGCGGGCAGGAGCTAAGGCAGTTCAGATAAATAAGGGGAAGTCTACTTTTAAGACACGTTTGTACAGTTACATTTCAAGTATGCTTGCCAATAATAAGCACTGTGGAATGACTTCAACAAGTAGAAAAGAAAAATTGCAATATATTTACACCAGATGGTTTCACTGGGAACATCATGCAGAGGTGCCTTCCCTTCTCCATGGCTCCTTTCTCTCACAGATACACCAGATTCCTCACTCTGCCTGTTCCTCTACTCTTCCCAGAGCTCTGGGCTTTCCCAGTTCCATAGTACTGGGCTCAGCAGCAGCAAGCTGATGTGCTCTTCAACATCTTCATAAATGACTTGGACACAGGACTGGAAGGGACACTGAGCAAGCTCACTGACAATACAAAATGGGAAGAGCTGTTGACTCCCTCAAAGGCAGGGAGCCCCCAGAGAGACCTCAGCAGATCAGAGGGCTGGGCATATGAAGCTCAACAGGGGAAAATGACAGGTTCTGCATGGCACAACCTGGGTGTCCAGACAGACTGGGGAATGAGAGGCTGGAGAGCAGTGCCACAGAAAGGGACCTGGGGGTCCTGGTCGATGAAAAATTGAACGTGACTCAGCAGTGCCCTGGCAGCCAGGAGGGCCAGCCCTGTCCTGGGGGGCATCAGGGACGGCTTCAGCAGCTGGGCAAGGGAGGGGATTGTCCCACTCTGCCCTGGGCTGGGGCAGCCTCACCTCGAGTGCTGGGGGCAGCTTTGGGTGCCACAATGTAAGAAAGACATGAAACTATTAGAGAGTGTCCAAAGGAGGGCTATGAATGGTGAAGGGCCTTGAGGAGAAGCTGTGTGAGGAGCAGCTGAGGGCACTTGGTCTGCTCAGCCTGGAGGAGACTGAGGGGAGACCTCACTGCAGTTACAGCTTCCCTGTGAGGGGAAGAGGAGGGGCAGGCACTGATCTCTGCTCTGTGCTGACAGTGACAGGACTCAAGGGAATGGCCTGAGGTTGTGTCAGGGGAGGTTTAGGTTGGATATTAGGAAAAGGTTCTTTCCCCAGAGGGTGTTTGGGCACTGAACAGGCTCCCCAGGGAAGTGGTCACAGCACCAAGCCTGGCAGAGCTCAAGAAGGGTTTGGGCAATGCTCTCAGGCACATGGTGTGGTTCCTGGGGATGGTGCTGTCCAGGGTCAGGAGTTGGACTTGCTGATTCTTGTGGGTCCCTTCCAACTCAGCAGAATTTGTGATTCTGTGAAGATTCTTGCCTGGAGCTCTAGGATTCCCCAATGAGAGACAGTGGAACAGGTAAGAAAACACAGCAATAGAAAACCCCACTGCATGGCTCATAAGAACTCATATCTACGGCCAATACACAAGCACAGTTTATAATGGAAACAGCCCCCTCCAGATACCTGCCAAAAGCTTTTAGAGACCAGTGCTGTTGCAAGAGAGGCTCCCTTCTTGGTCTCTTGTTTCTGCCCCGCCAGATTTACTGGATAACCTTCTCTGCAAAGTGATTCTCTCAGTCCCAATGGTAAGAAATATTTAGAGGCTGATGCTGCATGTGATAAACAGCACAACCCTTGGCAGCAGTAAACCAGACCCTTCTCCTCAGCTGTGACCACAGCTTCTCCTTGTTAAGCTCTTTATGTCATTAAGTGGCCCCACTGGGAACAGCAGAAAGCACAACCAGGAACATTAATGAAGATCTACAGCATTACAAGAAAAAGCTCAATGAATCAATGCCTCGTGCCTTATTCCCATGGCTGTGACCTGTCCCCATTAGTAACAGGAGAGGGTTTGAAATGGGAGAGATCTCCCCTTCTCTTTCTCCCTTGAGAGGTTTGCACTGCTCGGCACTGATAGATGCTTGCAGCCCACAGAGGTGACTTGTTGCCCTCATGCATCCCCTGTGTCAGTGCTCACACCCACATGGGGCAGGCACCAGCAGCTGGGACCAGCACTGGCTCTGTCACACACTCCTGTGTCAGCTGGCGGCAGCTACGTTCACTGCAAAAGCAAACACTCACCTTCTCTTGTGACAAAAATGAGCACAAGGGCTCAAAAGTGCAACCAGCAGGAAATATGAGGCAGAAAGGGTGGATTAGGAGATTTTTAGGCTGCTTTAGGAAAATCCAAAAAGCATGCATAAGACAGCGGCTTGCTCAGAGGAGAAGCAGTTCTTATGTCCCGAAATGAAGATCTGAGGCACATGTTCAAAGTGTACCACAGGAACCCAGGTGCATGGCCAGGGGATTAGGAAGGGGCTTTACACCTGCCCACATTCACTCACAGCTGGGTTCATGCTCTGATCAAATGGCTCAAGCAGCAGGGGGGATTGGGTGAGGGAAGGGGTCAGGGGGATGGAGCTTCGTGACCGTTGCAAAGTGATTAAGACAGACCCAGATCAGACACAGCCACGAGCTGCTGTGCTCTGTGAATGCCAGCAGCATTTCTTGCCCAGGTGCCCTGCCCTGCTGCACAGCCCTGCAGAATGAGGAGTGAGTGCTTTAAGGGCTCCTGCACCCACAAAGACTTTCTGCAGGAGCAGATCCATACTGGGTCACACCATAGCAACATAAGGTGTCTATCTGCAGGAATGAAAATTGGTGAAAAATGTGGAAACTTTTGTTTGATATTTCCTGTACAACCTTGGCAAATAAATCAGTAGCCCTGAATTGATCAACTGTATTAAATTCCACACTTAGAGTAATCCAGCCACAGGATAGGGAGATACATGCATGTACCTATCCATGGCACAAAAGAAGCTCCAAGGCTGTCTGCAGGGAGTTATTCTGTTACACACACCCTGGTTTTCCCTTGTTGTTTTTAGTACCTAGTACTGTCTGTTTTGTCAAGAGTAGTAGCAAGGACTATATGAAATGAAGTGAATTTTGCATTTCTTTGCAAGGGGTTTTTTTGTAGAGGCAGGAATCCTATCTCCAGCAATGGTAATATGAGAACTCAATGATCATGCAGGACAGCACTGCGAGCACACAGGCGGTAATAAGGCTTACATTGAGGGTAGATCAAAGGGTCTCTGGACTTTTAGAGCTTTCTAGCAGACTTGGCAAGAATCTTTACAGAGCATTCAACATAGGTTTGGGACACTGATAATAATGCTCATGCTGGTACCAGTCAACCCCATCAACCTTTCCCTGAGGCATGGCTTTCTTGCAAAAAGGATTAGCAGTAACTGTTGTCTGTGGAAAGGAAGAAACAAAATTTTGGGTTTGTCTGAGATCCCTGTGAGTATGTTGGGAAGTCACAGCCATCCCCTCTTAGACCTGCTTTGCTCTTGATAGAAAAAAAAAAGGGAGTTGGGGTCTGTGGCTGCCATGTGAGCCTGCTTACCCCTCCCAGTAAGGTAACAATTCATCTGTGAAAAGACTTAACCCTTCCCCACCTTGCTGTAACTGAGGCATAAACCACAGCTCCTGCCCTCTCCAAACCCTTCTCCACCTCACCAGCCCATCAGTGCCTCTTCTTTCTCTCTCCTTGGCCCTCATGGGTAACCAGCACCACAGAGTGAGCCTCAATAAGGGCAGGATGTGCTCCTGCCACTTGACCCAGTGTTACTGACACAGTGGCCACAGAACAGGACAGCTTTCCCCAGGTCACTGCCCAGAGCTGCAGTTGGGGACTGGCTGATACCACAGAGACATTTATCCAAGTGTTTGTGATGATCTTGTTCTGACCTTGCCACCAGACAAAAGAACTTCAGGGATTTAAAATCTTAGAGAAGGTCAGCCAGACAGTAACCTTCCCCCAGACTGGAAAATCCTGGAACGGGACGGTGCAAAGCAACCCCTTCCAGCAGACAGCAACTCCCAGTCCAAGAGGGCCACAAATCTCCTTAGAGAGAGAGGACATAGAAGGAAGTTCATCTGTTTTGGCCTCTGTACTGAAAAGCACAGGTAAAGAGCAGGTTAGCAACAGCTCACACCGAAATCTGCCCTTCACAGCCCAACAGTGACCAGTGGCATTAGCAGAGGTTGCTCTGCCCTTCAGAAACACCTTGAGTCCAAAGTGCAGTGCTGGGTCTGGGAGTCCAGCTCCAGCTCATGCTGCCTCATTATCTTCTCAGCCTTGTTGAGTCTTTGTCTCCAGTGAGATGGTGAACTCTCAGGGGCAGTGACCATGACTCAGTTCACTGAGTGCCAGACAACTGCTGGAGCTCAGTTAATGACGAGACAACTCCCATGGGCCCATTGTCTTAAGTGAGAGTTTTGGCTAAGTGAGGACTTCAGGGATTTGCCCAATAATAAGTCAGTAATTCAGGATGCACTTAAAGACACATTCAATGTGCCTTTGCAGCAACATCCTTGGGAAGTGAGCATTTGTACTCCAGAGAACAACTGCGAGGAAGTCTAATATTAATTAGGAAGCAAACTCAAGGGCCCTGAATAAGCCCTTATAACAAAAGATCTTTTATTGAATAACTGTAGAGGAGTGCAATGCCAAAGTTTTCATGCCAAAGTAACAATAAATGAACTGCAATTAATGCCTTTAAGGCCAGTCTGTAAATTCAATCTTAGCTTAAACAAAACAAGGAGCTTCTAAAAACATCTTTTAAAAACAGTAAGAGGGTAAAAAGAATGAATATAAACTTAAATAAAATACACAGGTTGATTCAACCTGTTTCAGCTGATAAACGGCGTGGTACTTGTTCTGTGCCAAAGTGACACTTGACCTCTATATATCTTCTTAATGAAGTCAGCAGAGAAAGACACCCAGTGAGCCTTTGTAACACTGCAAGCAAGTTGCAAGCTGGGCTTCACTAATGGGAGCTGTCACTTGGTTTTTTCCAGGTCACAAACTAAGAAGAGCAATTAAATCAAATTGGAGGCTGTACAGATTGGAGCAAGCCTCAATAGACCAGGTACCTAAATCATTAAAGACATAGTTCTTTTCCATGATAAATTGTTGAGGAGAGTGAAACATGCTGCTGGTCATTAATCTAGGCTAATCAGCTTGAAAGCTAGGTTGTTTTATTTAGTAATTAACTGGTTATTTGAAAAAAATGATACATGGCCTATAGAGCTGCCATCCAGCAGATAATAATGCAGAGCAGTGGGGAATCTCTTGAGGGCAATTCATGCCTTTTCAATTATAGCCATTGGCAAACTCTGAAAAATGGCTCTAGGTTTGTATTGACACGTAGTAAAGAAAAACACTCCAAGCAACATAGCAGGCATCTTGTGCATGCTGGTAATTGCTCTGGCCTGCCCCTTACAGACTGCATTAAAGCAAACCAAACATTTGGGAGGAATCCTTCTTCCCATCTCTTGGATTTAGTGTTTGTCAGACCCTTCTGCTGGAACTGGGGGAAAAGAGCTGCTGCATGTCTATGGCCAGCTCTGCAATAAAGGGGCCCCAGCCTTTACAGGTAGGGGCTGCATCTCCCCACAGCAGTGCACAGTGACCAGGCTGGACTCCTCCAGAAGTGCTCCATGGCTCCCCAGTTGGCTGAGATAAAATACAGTCTAAGCAAAGAGGCTGAAGTTGAATGTCTGGAGAATCTGCTGAGCATGGGCACCAGCTGATCAATCCTGCTGTCCCACCTGCTTATTGATGGGCAAAACACACAGGACTGGCTGTGCTGCAGTGAGAAAGCATCTTTGCAAGAACACACTGTTCCTCTGAGAGGAACCAGCCAGTCCCCCCTGCCATGGCAGTGAAAGGTCAGTGTCTCAGAGCCAGACACAGCTATGACAAAGTTTTTTCACCCTCAGCCCTTGCATTCATTTTGCACAGGGGCACCCAACACCTTTGCTCCAGCCATGGATGTGTAAGTGGTTTTCCTTTGGTGACCAAGACAGCAATTGTTATCATCAATAATTGCTTCCAGGTGCCCACAAAAAGCCATTCAAATGCAGGGCTCGTGTAGGTGAACCACATGTCCCCAGAATATTTTTTGTCCTTTGTTAAGTTATATTGAATACATAGACAACAGCTCTGGCTCAAAAAGCTCCTAACCACGAGTTGCTGGGAGACCACACTGGAGTATCGTGCACACTTGTCCAGTTTTTCACTCTACCCTAGGCATGTGCTGCTGGCTGAAGTTGGAGACAGGATACTGGGCTACCCAGACCAGTGGTCTGATGCAGCAGGACTGCTCTGTTGTTAGGCATGTTCTCTCCTTAAGATTCAGAGGAAAAGAAATGAATGGCTGACACAGCAGCAGTAAGGATCTGGGCTGGATGGAGGGGCAGTACCCTTAGCAGGTGGGGAAGCACTGTGCAGATGGATGGGCTTGTTGCTCAGTCACTGTATCTAACCAACTGTACTTCAAAAATATTTCTTCTTTTTAGAGTCTTTGATGGAGATTTCAGAGGCAGGAGGAGAAAAGAAAGAGCCTGATCAATGGGGCAGGAAGCAGCATCCACTGTGCAGAAGCAGCATCCACCATACACACAATGCTTGCAAATCCAGGCCATGCAGGGTTATTAAACCTGGTTGTGGGGGTCAGGAGAGCCCCCAAGCCAGTAACATCCCACAGAGCAAGCAAAGCAAGTTCCAACCAGCTTAAAAAAGCACCCGCTAATGAAAAACTTTACCGGGAAAGCAGATCACATCAAGGCCACACAGAAGCCTCAGATCCTTTAAGCTGCACTTTGAAGACCAGTGGTGACAGACTGACAGATAAAGGCAAGGTCACAGGCCATCGAGACCCCCTCCAACACACCGTGCAGCTGAGTTGGAAAAAAGAAGAAAAATCATTGTTGCTATTTGGCTAAACATTATGAACTAAAAATAGCTGAATATCTCTGATTAGGAGAATTCCAAGGGCTTACAATCCTTGCCACTCGGGGTCCAATTTTCCTCTCTTTTATTATGGGCATTAGGTTTTGGACAATACCAGGGCTACAGAGGGCATATGTTAAGTTAGTCTAAGCCGGCACCACGCGAACCTTTGCACCCTCTAGGCTACTTTGCTGAATATTTCTGTCTCCAAATGAGCTGTAAAGGTTGTAGCTTTTCTGGCAGCAGCCAGCACAGTTCCCATTAACACGTTTCATGAGTATAATTTTCAACGATATTAATAATTGTCCTCATAAAAGCCCATGAGAGGAACTTAATAGACTAGACTGTTTTATTTCCACTAAATTCCTGCTCTTTTAAAAGCTCTCCATGCCTGGAATTAATATTTTCTACTTTCAGATCTCGACCAACTGTTTCCAGGCATAAACTTTCCTACTTCAAGTGGGCTAATGCCAAATGAAAAGTAAAGTGATCTAAAGTTCTGCCAGACCTGTAAATTGGGTTAAAAAAGTCAGGGATGAAAGGGGCTGAACTACCAGTCACCCTCAGATGACCAGGGTGGCACTTTGGGGAATCATTTGCTCTAAGAAATGATTTTTTGGCTGCACTGAAGACCTCATCAGCCTTTGGGAGCACTCACTGCAAGGCCTGTCCCACAAGGGATGGCAACCAGCCAGATATGGCCACACCAATGTAAGACCATGATCCAGCTCCAGACCAGGACCTTGGGCCTAGGGTCAGGTAGTGGAGGAGCAGCAGCCAGGATTGCTGGGCTGGTTTTGCATGTTTGGCTCATTCAGCCACTCCTAGTTTCCATCAGCAAAGCAGGGTACCAATCTCTGTGGGCACAGAACACTCTGAGCATTGAAAAGAATTCTGGCTGAAGCTGGGAGAGTCTGCTTGGAAACCCAGCTTCAGTACCTTTGCTTAGGCTAGTAGGGAACAGAATAAATAACCTCCAAGTTCAATATCCAGCCATAATTAACACTCTGTGAAAACACATCCAATTCAAGACAACTCTTAATGCATCAGATAAAAGGCAGAACGAGATCTCAGTGCTTGAAACTACAGCATAAACTTAGTCAAAATAAGGTGGTGTTGTTTACCAGTGACTGTAATAAACTTAGCAAACTTATTTAGTGACAAGATCCGTCACAGAGGATTGTTAAACCAGCTCTGGATGCTTCTTTATTGCAAGTCTCCTTCAGTCCAGCAGAAGTTTCGTGCAGACGATCACAGCGACCCGTTCTGGTCTTACCACCTAGAAATACCAAGGAGTACAAATTGAAACACTTGTAGCAAACTACTTACGAGCAGGTAATGGATTTTATTCACTCCCTGACATCTCTAAATTACCCAAGACAATCTATTATAGGAAAATATGGGAAAAATCCTAGCTGTAGAAATACTTTTTTTTAATGAAATGTTTACCTTACCTAGAAAATTGCCTTGTAAAAACAAAAAATCAAGCAAGAAAAAACACAGAAGTTGGGTCTGGCTCAAATATTTCATGCCAAAGATTGCTGAACTCTTTTGATTTCCAGTGTAAGTGAAAACAAATAGCAGGAAAACTTCTTTTAAGTCAGTGGACCCCCACCCAAGCAATATCAAACAACCTTGAAAATCCAAGATTAATGTTGACAGAAAGAGACCAGATGATCATTGGTGTGCATTATTCCTCAGAATATCCTTTTGACCAAGCAAACAACTCACCTTACCTCTGTATCTTGGACCCAACAGGTCTGTTTTCAGCTTTTTATAAATGAAACCCTGTTATCTTGAAAATGTTTACTTGAAATGTTATACCTCTCACTACTTAAACTCATTGTCTTCATTATCACCCAAAGCCCTCAGTTTTGCATGGGGGTGTTTGACTGGGACAATCTTTTCTGAGTTAATCCTGCCCTTGTTCCTCATTAGAGTAATTGCAAGCAAAGTTCACAGCACTGTCCCAGTCATGACTGAGTGAAACATAACTACCAGGAATGGCATTCTGGGGGGCCTGAAAACTGGAATGCTGGCAAAATTACTGAAAAGAAAAGGAAATACACGAACTCTTGGGAATATATGCCATAGTTCTCCCAAAAGGTTTTGACTTAGACTTGGCACACCCTGTCAGTCCTCTATCATCTAACCTGATGTGATTTCAAGGCAATCCTTTTGTCTCTTGACTCCAAATAAAGCCCTACATACAGGAAAGCTACTTCCAGAAGGATTTGGAAACAGGGGATTTCAGACACAGCATATTTCAACCATGAGGCATTTCCAGATAAAAAGTCTGTAGTAAAGCACTGGTTTTAGAATTCTAGCAAGCAAAAAAGCCACCCTTGTATTTCTCGTCAGCCACGTGGGTTTGCACAATTAAAACACAATAGTTTCTTCCAGGGCTTTGTTGAGCCTGGGATAGCCCTATGTGAGTGTGCAGTGTGGCATACCATGCCCATTCTCTTCTCTCTGCAGGTCTGGCTGCCCAAGGCAGCTCCTCTGCTCCATGCAAACCTCTTTCTCCCTAAATGTTGGAAAGGAGCTGTAGTTTGCTGAGTTTGAGTAGTGTTTCTGGTAAAGTTTAGGATCAGGTGTTGGTAAACTCCAGGAAATACTCATTTCAGGTCACACTGAAGCCTTTGTTCAAGTGAATATTTCCTTAAATCAGAATGCATTTTTCACATTAGCATTTATTCTAAAACTATCAGGCCCAATGAACCTGACGAATTCTGGGAAAACTCCTACCATACATGAATGAACATTTCGAGAGACAAAAGGTCTTGTTCAGGGATTTCTAGGTCTTATTCAGGAATTATTTTCATCCTAAAATCAACTGTGCAGGTAAAAACCAGTGCAGCCAACAGTTCCAGGCTGAATGCTTAGAACACACTCTCAATATGGTTTAATGCGTATTTCCATTTTTTCTGAGGTGGAGTTGATGGAGGCTACTTAAAGATTGCTTGGCTCTTTTCCATTATAAATTCTGATCATCAGTGGCTGAAAGAACCATTACCAACATGTAAAATTTCTTCTGCTGGTTGGTTGATTCCAGTTGATCTCTTTGGTGCTGTTGAATAAAGAGTGAAAAGGCTGAGAATCTTTGTGGCTTCTTTACTTAGAAACTGGACTTCAGGTTTATTAGAAGTCTAGTTCTCAAATATATTCTTAACTAAAAATCTGCCTTTTTGGGGTTAAGACACGGTTTTTGGATAATTTTGAAGGATACATTTGAAGACAACAGTTTCTGAAGGAGCAGAGCTCATGAACTGACACCAGTCCATAGGGGCACTCCCAGGCTATCATACACACACATGCAGTTTTCAAGGTGGCCACAACCAAACCTGTGAAATAAATAGATAAGCATTTTAAATGGCAATATAAAATGTTGTTGCCTTTGTTTAATAGAGAACCAGCTGTCCATCTGTACAGGAATGGTAGTTTGTTACCATAAGTCCAGCTCCAAAGCCCCAGCAGGGTGGAGAGCTGCTGCCAGCTGTATTGGGCCTGATGAGCTCCTGCTGGGAGGGAAGCTGGAAGATGCTGCCTCACACAGAATCCAAGTCATTCATCAGAAGGCTGCCATTCCCCTTCCCACATGAACTCACTACTGGCTGTCCTCTCCCTCTCTGGTTCCTTCACCCAAATAGCCCACGAGCTCTGGCTGAGCCTTTCTGAGAACTGCTTCCTTCAGAAGGGAAGCCAGGATCTGCACGTTGGTTGCCTCATTCCTAGCATAGACTGCATATAGACGCATGTCATCTAAAAGCAAAAATTACATGAGCTGAGCTTATTGTATAAAAATGAACTTTAAACCCAGACACCAGAACTGGGTAGCAGCTGGGAAATCAGTTTCTGCTGTATCCAGCTTTGGCTGGCTCGGCCAGAACAGCAGCCACTTCTGCCATCCACATTTGCAGGTGGACACAAAAATGCTGCAGCTTTATGGGATAGTCAGGCTCATCTCTCTCACAGGGCTGATGGCTGCTTTCTTTGTCTACTTCACAGCTATTGCTGAAGAAAAAAAAAAGAACTTGCTTCTGCAAAAGCAAGAAACAGGTCTGACTTCTCCCTCCTGGCTGGGATTTCAGTCAAGGCAGCACAGTGAAGGCCTTGTTCTCCCCTGAAAGTTCAAGACAGTTTTGTTTAAGGGAAATAGAGGCTTCACCAGCTGCTTTTTGGTAAAAGGAGCCTTATAGACAATAGGTGAATCATACCCAAAAGCAGTCACTTGACATCAGCCACAAAAGCTTCCAGCCTCATGATCAACGAACCTCTGAACTAATATAGGAAGAATTACGATGGCATTTTCCTGAAGCGTGCAGCTTCGCCTCTCCCTTTTTGCTGGGAACACAATCACAATCCCATCTCTCATTCCCTTCAGCTCTGAGTGACCCGAGTCTGAAATGCAAAATAGTCATAGGACTTGTCCCATCTCAGCACCTGGTAGTGAAATCCATGCTGGCCTCTTTCTTTTTTCTAGGGCCTTAGATTTCTTTTTAGCATGTGACTGCATTAACCTCAAAGGCAAAGCTGTTGTTTTTTTCTGAGGCAGAAAAGGAAGCACCAGTAGCTCAACCCAAAAAGGCAACCAACAGCACATGCTGTCACTATCTGTGTCTCCATCAAGGATATAAAAAGCTTAGTGGATTAATTTTTTAATACTTCTGTGGGGGGGACCAATCCTGCAAGCTGGTGGGTACCAGTCTGGAGCAGGAGGATCCAGCTAGCTGCAAATGCTCTTTCTTGCAGATTCACCTAAATCAAAGTTCAGGCTAATGTTTCAAATGTAATATTGTAACTACAGATGTGCAGCTACACACTTTTCAAACAGATTAAGTGTGATACATGTTACCCTTACAGCTTGCAGGCTGGTCTAAATAAAGATTCCATGCACTTCATGTGCAAAACAAACTAGATGAAAGTGAAGATGTGAAGCAAAGGAGAAGCAGTTCTGTTTTAATCTTCACCCTTGACCTAAATATGAAACAAATAACAAAACTATAGTGAAAAAAGACCAAAGGTAGCAGGGAATAAAATCATTGTGAATGACACCATTCTGCAGGGGCATGTCCCCACAGAATCACACACAGCTGAACTGCGCCAGTCTGAGCCAGGGGGTCACTCAGCAGCAAACGAGTGGACCCCAGATGCTGGCAAAGCAGAAGGAAGAGACCATGGATTGAAGGGTGCTGGGATGCAAATGGCCCTGGACCTTCCCAGTAGTCATGGGGAGGTTTAACTTTGGAGAGGAGAAGGAAGAGGCAAAGAGCAGTGCTCTGCTCAGGTAACAGGATGTGTGTGATGGAATTTTTCATTTTGGCTCATTACTCTTCTGGCTCTTCTAACATGCTGTCCTGGAAAAGAAAGAATTGACAGTGGACTGCAATATAGCATTTCCTTTTCAGCGGGGTTAGTGTTAACTGTACCAATCCAGAGTGATTTTTTTCTGTCAAGTATTATTTTTCAGACTCTTGAAGCCTAATCTGGGCTCCTCAATGTAGACCTGCAACATAATAAAGGAGGGTGGTACAGATAGCTTTCAAAAAGAGAAAAGAGCTCCTTCAACAGCAGTCATGCTGTCACCCTCCAGTGTCTTCAGGAAGAGAGTGGATTGTTTCAATATCAGTTAGAAGTAACCATGGCAGAGACAGATGTTTGGTTTTAGAGAGCAGGCAGTAAGTTTATATTGTCAGAGCAAACACTTGGGACTCCAGAGCACAACATCCCTTGTTGTTTACCAATGTGTTATGCCAGAATCAGACGTGAAGATGCACTTCATGGGAACAAAAGAGGACAATGCTTTTATCCTGCAATTGTCAACAGTGTTACAGTGCTGAAGACTTTAGTTCAATATTTGCCAAGCAGTAAAATGAGCAACGCCTGTCAGTTTGTTGACCCAGATGCATCAGTTACTAGAAAAACTATATTGAGCACACAGCAGTTCAGTTTCAATTGCTAGGGACCAAATTCCAGCCACAGAACTAAGTGCTATTAGTTACATTCAGATTAACAGAAAAACTGTTGAAGTATTGTTTGGATGCTGTCACTGGGGTACAACAAACAAACACCCTTATGCTGAGACACTTTGAAAGCAAGTTTGTAACAACAGTTTTGCCAGAGCCAGGCACTACAGCTCCTGCAGACTGAAATTCCAAGAAGGATTAAAAATGCTGTAATCATCCTTCCTGGAACGGCTGAAAACCTTAAAAAAGATGCTACCTTTGCCTTAATTCAGAGTAATCACTATGGCTTCACTGACAGATGACCTGCAAGCATTAGGATACAGCAAATGTTGGCATGAGGGTACATTTTTACTGAACCATAATTCTGTGATCACCTGCCTCAGCACAGCCAGAAAGGCTTGAGCTGACTGTCTGTCCCTGCTGGGAAGGCTGGGCCTGGAAAAGTGCCTGCCCTTGTCCTGAATCAGGGCACATATAGGATGGATTAGGACTCCAGTTTCACCAAGTCCTGGATAAGTGGCACAGGCCTGAGGCTGACAGCAGTCTCAATGTCCTGTGCTTGCATCCACTGCAACACCTCCCACTGCCAAATCACTGATCTATAGCTGCAATCCATGTACAAGAGTCAGAAACCAGCAGAATGGGCTGACACATTCCTGCAGAGGAAAAGAAAGCGACACTGAATTAAAGCAAAGATCTAACATGGTCTCCTCTGTTTACTGCAGGCACTTGTTCCAGGCTTCAAAGGGATGACAACACTTAGACTTCAGCTAAAGAGTTGACAATCATCCCTACCCCACCAGGCTGAACATGTGACTTCATGCCTGCAGGTAAAAGCTGTCAGAATCAGGACAGGATCAGCATTTGTGAGAATCCCTCTTCACCTACATCACAGTGAGACAATTTTACAAAAATCCGATTGATGAAATCTGCTATAGAATATGCCTTTGTGCTGCACTGGAGAAAAGCTGGCAAAATACTTTTGCCCATCTTGCCCAAGGAATCTCCCTTTCACAGAGCATCCCCTGCCACTCGCTGGCCTGGAACAGTGTCCTGTATCAATCACATACTGCAACTTCTTCCAACTGCAGGACTCTACACATGGGGTATTTACTGACTAGCAAGCACACCAAAACAGGCATGACAAATACCCAGTATATTAAAGGCAGAGGCCCACAGTTGGCTCCAACCCATGCTATTCTAAGACAATGCACATATGTCACAGAGATTCCTCTCCAGCTTATCCAAGCTCTCAGAAAGGCTTTTCATTAAGTTTTAAAAGAGGCCTTGGATGCTAAGATACCATTCTGCTTTCTTAAGTAATGTCACAAGACTTCTGGTTTGGCCACACAGTTGCTTTTTAGAAATGAAAAGGAGATTCCGTGCTTCTGCTTGAGACAAGTGGCAAAACCACTGCAATCTTTTTTATAAAGAATGGAGGCAAAAAAAAAGAGGAGAAAAAAAAAGGATCAGGAACTGAGTTCAGTCACTCTGGGAACCCAGCCTTTATGTACTGTTTACCAAAAGGATGAGCTGGGGAAAGGGGTGAGGGGCAATAGTGTGCATTAGGTCTCACCTGCTGATTCTCAGGAGTCATGAATATTCTCATAATCCCCATCTCTTGGCCCAACAGGCTACAGGCCTTTTCATCACAGACCTTGATTTCAGTGAGGATCTGGGACTCACTCTAAGCTTTAGCAAGTAGTATAATATTCCCTTGTTTCCACATGAAAACAGCCTCTTGCCATGAACCACTCTCCAATGTTTCTTCTCTGTTACTCATCTACTAATGGCGTTTGTCTCTCAGACTAGATTAGATAAGTTCTGTTTTGGGCTATGCAGACAACAGTCAGCAAGTCACGATTTCTGAGGCAGTCAGCATGTTTTATTCTTCCATAATTATGAATTTGTAATATAAACATTGAGATACAGGTATATTTATAACATGTGATACACGCCTGTAGCTAAAACCAAGATAGCAAAAATAAAACTGAAAAGGGATATGAGCAGTAGTAGACAGAGCAATTTTACCATATATTTTCAAGGCAGATTATTGTAAGCATCTGATCTGACTTTCAGCACCTCACAGGCCAGAGAATGTCACCTGGTGAGGGCATAATTTTCATGCCCATAGGGCAGACTAGGACAGGGTGCTGTCAGATAAAGCAAACAGGGTGTGCAAAAACATCCAGCAAAGCAGAGTCCAGAAATGAACCTTCACCAGGTAACCCATGACCAGCTATCCTTCCATAAGCTTTGTGGAATTCCAATTTTCAGGCACTAGGCAGTGGAAAACTATTTTCTTTTTCTGACAAGGGATGGATTTTGCATAAACTGACAGGAGGCAAAAAAGGACTTTTTAAAAGGGAAGCTCTTATTTTCCTGATAGCAATAGTATCCAGTGGTAATGAGTCTGGGGTCATAAAAGAAACATTTAATAGCTTAGAAAATGCTTTCTTGCAAAAAGATCTAATTGTCAGAGCTTCCAAATAAAAACTGATCTTCTGACCATTGGTGAGAGCAGAGGTACTATACAATAAGAAAAAAAGGGATAACATTGCCTTCCTGATAATTGTTGGAGGATTAAAAAAACCTTATTTATATGTACTTTGGAAGGCCTTATACAGATAATATTCCTGCTGGTCTTGCTTGTGAGATAGTAGGGAAGGCCATACACAAAGCTACACATCTGCAATACTGGAATCTTGTGAGAGCATGAAGTGTTTTAGCAAGAAATACAGGAAGTGAGGCAGGGAAACTATTCCATTTGGATTGAAAGTTTATTAGTCCCAAATTATAATAAAGTTTGCACATGTGAATAATTTTCAGTTTAGGTGGGTTTGAGATTACAACTGTTAGATGAACTCATCATCCCCCTGAGATAAACAAACATAGCACAGAGGAAATCACAAATGAAGCATGACCAGAGTTTGTTTTGGGGATGCCATGAATATGTGCAGGAGGTGGAAGTTTGCTTTTCAAACTTAATACTACTCACTCCATAACATGTCATTATTATTAGTATGTAAGTGTATGCAGAAAATGTTAATATGCATGGTAATCAATGTGATAGGTAACATCCCTTGTGCCTGCACTTTCAAGCTACAGTCTACTACCAGAAAATCATTAATATCTACATTTTTTAAGGCAACATGGGGTATGAGCATCCTCATTCCTCCCCTTTATGCCTGTGTCTTTTGTATCAACTCTGAGGCCTGATGTTGTTACAGATTTGTCCCAATGTCTGTTTTGGCCTGTGGAAGCCTTTAGTAAAGGATACCTGCAACACAAAGTGATTGGGCTCAAATGATAAACAGGCCTGTCACTGGGTTTGTGCTGGGCTTAGCAGATGGACAGTTGAACTGGACACTTCAGACACTGTAAACTTACTGTGGACAATTAAGACTTGGAGAGAGCAGTATTTTTGCAGGGCCAGAAACTGTACTTCGGTGATTGTTGTGGGTTCCTTCCAGCTCCAGGACATTCTATGATTCTAAAATTTGTGTCCTGTTTGAGACCTTCAGAACCCATTACTCAGGAGGCATGAATAGTCCTCCAAACATCATAGCACTGACAGTGCAGAGGGCAAATTCATGACTCTGCAGGACAGCTATAGTGGTATTCCCACCTCATGTTTTGCTACTGGTCACATTCCTCTGGTCTTTCTACAAAAGTATCTTCAAGGATGCAGAGCTCAGGCAACTCTGGTGTGAAAAGTCTCACTGCTCCCAAGATTCAGTCCTGGTATGGAAGAAAGCTTTGCCTTCCTTACCATCAAACACATGATCCAAGATCAATCCCTAAAACAAATCTGACTCTATTCAAGAAATCCTGTGCCAATTTCAGACATCAGTCCAAAATACTCCTTTCAAAGCCATTGGTGTTTGGTGCGTACTGCACTCAGCTTTTGCCTCAGCCTCACCTCCTTCCCAACTAAAGCACATAACACTGGGCTGTTCAAAGGTCATTCTTTGTTTGCTTCTTGACTGCTCTTAAGACAGATGTTTCAAGGCACGACAGAGGATATAAACACGTGCACACTGGGGAAAATAAAAGGTGTCCAGGTGTTTAAGCAATGTCAAATGTGAAAGAATTCCAATTCACTGCCTTCTCCTTTAATCTGGCAATTCCAAGGGACCAAGCGTGTCACGACTTGTACCCAGAGCACTTTCCGCTCGGGTGAGTTCAGACAAGGTCTGCATTAACTCCCCAACCTGCAAGAAAATTATTTGAAACAAAAGGTTCAGATATGTCCTTTTCCCTCCAACAAGCCTGGAAACAAATGGTACAGGAACAAGGTCAGAAAGGAATCATCCGCCTACCATACCACTGAATTCATTTACCTACCTCAGAGCCCATTCAAGGAAAGGGGTGGGATGGGGAACAAGGAATGATATAAAGCAGAATGAAGCTCTGGGGTCGCTTGCTACATTACAAGATTTGACAGGCCTTTGCCAGCCTTCAGCTTCTTTGTGTCTTTCACATAATAGAGAAACACAAACTGAGCAGCCTGTGATCTGGGGGCTGCACTATTAGACAGAGCAAACCCTTTGCAAATGCTAATAGTATTGTAGCATCCTGTCAGGCAGCAACACAAAAAAGGATGTTGATTTTCACATGAACCAGAACAGACTCATTATATGGAAGGTTGCAATGAATGTTCCATCTCTAAACATCAAAAGCTGCAGGCAATTGGCTTGTGGACATGAGGCAAACACTGCTTCCAATGTTCTAAATATAAGGGGCATACTGTTACCTTAATACTTATTTCATGAGGTTGGCAAAGAGAGGACAATTGCTTGAAATGGAAGTGAAAATAGTCTTCAGTTATGCTATCTGTAGTGAAATAATATCTAGATCTAAAGAGGCTTTTGGTGTGCAATGTACTGTTTTCCAGCAGCCTGGAAGAGATGATCCTTTATGAAACATGAATGTGCAGATTCAGTCCAAGGCAGAATTTATGTCACTTCCAAAATGTATGGTTGGTAGTAATACAGGACAAACCTGCTTGTCCTTTGCAGTTCTAAGGATGGGGCAGCTGCCAGTCCTGTCTGGTAATGCTCACCAGGTGCTTCCTGAGAAAGTCTAAAATGTTACAGAGGATGTAACACTTAAGCTATTTCTGTTCTAAAACTTTTTATAAAATACCCATTTAATTCAAACTTCACATCTTCCCCTGTATTAGGAATATATTAAGAACAAGTCAAGGTGTTATTGCACCACACTGACTAACCTTCAAAAGGTTTGTTGTCCTTCGGGTGAAAAAGCTGAACAAAGCTCACCTTGCTGGTTGCCACTACCAAGGACAGTTTAGAAAGCTGTTTTAAAGTCATATTGGGAAACCACCACTCTTCTGGAAGCTCTCTTGTAGCCTACAGACTCCCAAGAGCAGCAAATAAACAGTCTTCTATCAGTGTTCTGCAACACAAACACACAAGCATTTGCAGCTATGCACAGCAAACAGCTTTTCAGCAGACAGGAATAGAAATATTTCTGGAATTGACACTGGAACAGCACCTAAAGCCAATCCCAAGAAACTTAAGAGTCAACTGCAGAAATGTTTCTAGAACAGTTTGTGAGGTTGGCTCTAGAACTGTTTCACCAGTACTTTCAGAACTACTTCCCAAATCACTCCAAGTCAACACTAAAATCACGTCTCTGACTTTCAGCACTTCTTACAGAACAATAGCCTGGATTATTTCAGCTTCTGATGTGCTGAAGCGCTGAGGTGATGGCAGATGCAAGCAAGATTTGTATACACAGAAACACGCCTGGGCTTTCCATCCAGCAGCACAGTATAAACAACCACTACAATCTCTGTACCAATTCAGCTTCTTCCCATCTTTTCTATATATTTCTATACATTTTCTTTATACTAAAAATTCCTGGCAACAGCCATATGCTGTGAAAGCTGTGTGATTACAGCCATCTAGAACTTACAGCACTTGTGAAACGACATCCTTCAGAGTTCTCTGATTATGTATGACCTATCTTGCAAGGGTTTTACAATGCATTTCATTTATCTTACTGAATAAAAACTAGGAAGTGATTGACCATGGTCTGCAAAGGAAGATGGATTATTGAACTAATTAAAAAATAGAACAGGATCCAAGAGCTTTAAACTGACATTTAAAAAAAGAGGTTCCTTGGATATGGTAAGTCACTAAGATGGTAAGTTTTTTCAGTTGATGTATTCACCTCTAACTTTATGCTTGGTTTTCACACTTCTAAGCATTTTCAAGATTTTAATTTCTCTCATAGCCTGATCACTTAGGATGAGGTTACTCGTAACCACTGGGAAGGAGTAATTCTTAACATTTGAAAAGGCAACATTTGTATCTTTTTCAAGAAGAAGTGTCAGAATACCTCTTGGCCATTAGTATTTAAACCTTGGCTCATAAACAGTTAATTTTATAAAAAACAGAAATATCTTAGCATATCTACATGATAGTAATAAACATGCTTTGGAAATGAAACATCCATTTATGGAACAAAAATATTTACATTTGGTGATTCTCCTCTCTAAGCTCAAAAAGGCACAGAAATTACAGATTAGTCATTGCTCCTTACAATCAGTTGCTTTACCTGGAATCTGAAGGTAGCCTACAAAATACAGAAAAATATTGTGAAGTTATGCAAATCAGTTTGGAATAACATACTCTTCATTACCACATGAATTTTAGGCAGTTCAAATAATTGTGTTTTCTATGTCAAAACTTGTAATATTCAGCACATCCTTCTTACGCTGCTTGATATAACTCCAGCTACTCATCTAGTAAGATATTCCTTGCAGGGAGCAATTTTAAAGTAGCCAACTAATAGCACTTTAACCCATTTTTAGTAACGTCCCAGTAAGATAAGCACAACTTGCTGTAACACTTCTTTCCCCTAACCTTAACATCAAATCCTATAAAAACCAGCATAAGTTGCTTATTTGTCAAGATGATTTTTGATTAGCTTAATTATGAAAGCAACTAAATGCAGAGCTATGATCCTCCACTCAGCCTAACAAGACCATGCAATTCAAGCTTTGTGGAGCAAATCTCCTGCACCTTCAGTGTCACAGTTTCTAGTGAACAGTTTTTGTCAATTGATTTTGTAAAATTTTTCTTCATCTAAAAGGAAAAAAGCAAAAAAACTTCCTGAATTCATGGGTCTGTAAGCTGACTGCTTTTTAACTGTCAAACCACTGCCCCAGTCTGTATGTTTATTATACATGCAGCTGAAACGAATGCTCTGTAACAGTCTTCTTTTATACTCTGGATATCACTTCATTATCTCAACTTCCAGAGAGAGAAGCTTTCAACATTATGATTTTCCATACAAGATCTCTGGCTAAATGTATTACATAAATGGTAGATTAATTTATTTAGTAAAGGAAGTAGTTGGTACAGTCACTGCTAACCTGGTGCTGACACAGCTCTCCTGAATCAGACATTTTGATATCATTAACATATCCTGATGCCATTGATCTATACTTGTTCACAACTTAACAATGGAGAAAAAGAAGGTCAAAGTGACTTCTCAGTTAGGTGCAATAGCACCATGTTCAAAACCCACATTTTATTATTCCTTCAGTTACATTTTTATTCAATAAATACCTAGTTTCCATGGAATACATCATGCTAAGTCTTAGATGAGCAGCACAGAGAAGTTGGAACTAAACTCATAGAAACATCACGCTAAAAGAAATGAACATTGGGCCACTGGATGCAGTATTTTGCAACATTTACATTACACAGAAGTTTCAAACAGTGATCTCTAGATAAATGCAAAAGTTTTTGTTTGTTTCTTCGTTTAGTTTGGTTTTTTTACAAAGTACAGACTTATTTCACTTCCTATACACAAAGGTGTCTGCCTTCAAAATTGTGCAAACTTACATTTCTGAAGTTATCTTCAGAGAATAGTGATGACACGAGCCTTTCTTTCATTTTTCTGTTCTCAAACACTCATTTTCAGGAATTCATTTTAAACAGAGCATCTCCTAACATTCAGTTAGATCACCCTGAAATATTCAACCTTTCAACATAATTTTATTCTGTGTTAGCTTTTTGTCCACATGGCTGAATATTTTATATCCAAACATTTGGGGAACATCTTACCAAACTTTGTATTGTTTCCTTTCAGAGCAAACAAAAACAGTATCTGTTGGAAAACATTCAGATTCCTCTCTTTTCATTTCTATGTATCAAAATCAACTGCCTTTTCAAAAGGGAAAATAAACTTAGGTCAGTTTTTCAATGTACATAATCAGACAACTGCAACACAAACTGTTTCAGGCCTAACACCTTCTTCCACACAAGTATTCAGAAGTGTATCCAGATCATTTGTGGCAAAGTGTGGGCAGAGAAATGGGGTGGTGATTAACCACCAGGCACCTATGATAGAGAGCTTGTATCATGCTTAAATTTGTCAGAAGGAACATTTCTATGGCAAAACTGAAAGTCAGTTTTCAGTGCCTTACTAATTTTACTGAATGACAGACATCAAGTGGGTGTGGAAGGACCTTGTGCATAACATTCTTATAGAAGTGATTTTGGTCTTACAGTAGCTATTAGTAAAAATGAAATTAATGACATTTTTCCTTTTTTTTTTTTTTTTAGTTAGGAATTTGGAGAAGTTGGAATTGTACATTCTATCTTTTTACATTTCACACATATCCCATCAGGTTACTCTGTACCTATGGTGAGGGGAGGAGTTAACAAGGAAATCTGAGTCTGTGCAATCCCAGAAATGAAATGTAATCGGCTGACATTGAAGGGTAACAACATGTATCAGGAAAGAACAGGTAAAAGGAGCAGCTGCTGACATTATTTCCTGAGCCTAAACCTTTTAAGGTGTCACTGAATAGCAGTCTGTGCTTTCAGGTGAAAGAACTACAAGAACTGCTTGGCTGATATTTCTCAATAGTTTAGGAGTTAACAAAATCCACCACTTCCTCTCAGGATCTCAATACCATGCTTTTAAATCTGTACCACAGTGATCAGCAAATGCTTCAACACAAATACAAATGGCATTACTTAGAAGGGCATTTTAATGTACATACAAATACTAAAACGTTATATCAAATTCTCAGGATCATCCACAGGCAAGAAACTGACAACAGATAAAATCATTTTATGCATCTGATCCGGCTCTACCATAGAAGACACACTAAAAATAAAAAGCTTTTTTCCCTTTCAGGAAAAAAAACCTTAAATGTACAACTTCAGCAAGCTCCCAAGCTATCTCATTGATACACAAATCAGATTCTTCTGTGCATGTAGCTTCAAAAATTAAATGAGCAGATGGATTTTAACTGAACTTCTCAATCCCACAAGACATTATTTTCTTTCTCCTTCAACACTTCAGGATGCTCCCCAAAATATAGGAAAGAGAATGGGACACAAAAGCCATTTCAATTCAGTCTTTGTGCAAGGTATCCTGGAGAAGGCTGCATTCTTGTGTAAAGTTGCTGTTGAAACAGAATGACAATTATTTTAAAATATGTACAAATGCATGACAGCACTTGGGCTTATAGATTTGAGAATAAATAGAAATGAGATTTGAAAATTACTTGCATGCAAGTATTTTTGCCAACAATACACAGTGTCTTTAAGAAAAACAAAATAACCACAATGCTTCCATAGAAAACTGTTCTGTTAATTTTGAATCTAGCTAGTTATGCTTTCTTCTCTTAATACAGATAAAAATACTGAACTGAGAGTAATCAAATAGCCTACAGTGATGCACAATACTTAAATAACTGGTCAGTTATTACACTTCTACTAAGTTTCATGCCTGCTTGTAGTGTAAAAGCAGCAAGTATTGTTCTACAGATCACAAGCAAGAAGCAGCAGCAGCCATACAATGGAATAAAACAAACAGGAATTTTCACACAGTCTGTATGAAAACACGCATTTAAATGAGATGGACAATAATTTTATACAGAGCAATGAGATAACTCTAGCAATCTTTTTCTTATCTAAAAATGATTACCTGCTTCAGCAATCTACTTTTCTTGATGGAGGGCTTCTATGAAGGCTTCAAGTTTCTCCTGAATTTCCCGAACTTTTTCTGGTGGAAATAAAAAGATCACCATTCAAATACCTAATTATTATTAAGTACCTGAGGACAGATACACAAAGAAAAAGAAAATCCACACAAAAACCATGAACAAAAACATGCAAACACAGACAAAAATTAATGCTGTCATCAATATTACCCTAAGCATTTTATTTCTCAATCACATAGGTTTACAACATTTTTCTACATTAGAAAGAAAGAAACCCTGTCCTGTTTGAAGAACTCCTACAGATATATTTTATGAGTATCCTGCTAACTTAATAATTCAAAAATTTACTGAAGGAATCCAATCCTAGAAATGTATTTCAAAAACATGAAATTTCCATCAGATCATGCACAGAACTACTGTACACTTGTTACACTCAGGGAGTTGTTAGGTTTTAAATAATGCCCACTAGCCCCTTTCTTCTTTAACCAAACATCCTCATTCTCCACAGCACGTGTAACAAACACCACTAATCATTCTAAATAGAGCTGAAAGCTCATGCCTTTTCATCCAGGAGAATTTCAGGGAACCACACGTCAGTATTCAAGACACCTCCTCCAAAGGGCACACACAATGTTAAGAATGTTTAAAACTTGCATTTTATTTTCTTGCATTTCAGTAGTAACCAGATGGATGTGGGCAGAATCTCATTTTATACAAAAACTAAATCTGGCAGTTTATTTCCCTAACAAAACATGACTTGACCACAACTACAAATAGTTACTAGGAATGAAAAAGCAAAATTGATTGGGAAAAATCCAGGGGTTTAGGCATTTTTCCACTCTTTTCTCAATTCCATAGAATACTTGTCATCATATAACCTATCTGATTTATTAAATTGCTTATGAAGCAAGATTTAGAACATAGTTGGAATCCAAAGCCTGTGAGATTTCCTGCTTCTCTCTCACCACATCCTCATTTGAAGCTCCTTCTGTATGTGATTATAGGCATGAAAAACACACACTTCAGAAATATGAAGGAATGGGGGGAGAGCAATAGGACAGACAAAAATAAGTTAGATGAGCATAAACACAGACAAATATTTTTTCCTAGCTAAAAATACTGTTGGGATTAAAACCGTATGTTCCCTTGTATGAGATACAGGGTTTGAGCTTTTTAAAAAAGAATTTTTATGTTTTCTTCTCTTTATCAATACCATATGTTATCAACTTGCTTTGCTGAGCTGAAGGAACAGCAAAACAAAAAGAAAAATAGAACAATCAGCTTTAAATGGGATATGTAAGCATAAGCGGAAAAAAATGACCTCCAAAGAGAACACTAATGTAGTTATGGGAACTGAAAGTTTAATCTAACAAAATGACAAGCCCATAAACAAACATCAAATCCATTTTAGAGTAACAGTAATAAGAACAACTCAACGAACTCCTGCAGTCCTGTTCTAACAGAAGTAGAGAATTTTAGTTAGCATTTGAAATAAAGTATGGAAAATAGCCTGCATGGGTATGAAGAAACCTCAAGCTTCTATCTTTATCTTGCAATTCTTAGGTGATGAAGGGTAAGCCACTGACACTTTCAACACTTCAACGTGCCCTTCCCCAGTGCTGCTTATCTACAAACACAGAAGTACAGTGAAGCTGAATCACACTCTAAGTCCTAAAGAAAACACCAATGAAGCTTCTTGAATTTCAGCTGGCTTTTTTTCTTTTTAGGTATTTTGATATTAAATGACGATTACAGTCAGTGTCACAGCAAAAGCCGTACCTTGGAAGAAACAGCAGTTGCTGATTTTACCAGGTTAAAAAAAAAAAAAAAAAAATTCTGATTCAGTTTAGCAGAATCTCTGAAAGATATCAATGAAAAAAAAAGATAGTACCATGATCACATCTCCTTTTTCCAAGTGTTTTCATTACTATATTTTAAAATGAAAAAACCAATATGCATTGCATGCCAGTATATAAACCTCTGCTGTAACAAAAATGTTATTTCTGTGGCTTTTATTTAGGCAACTACTTAGCTCGGCTTCCAATACTGTTGCTCTCTGAATATGTACAAAATCAGCCTTTAGAAGAACTTTCTACTATTTTTGACAGAATTTACCTATTTTTTGTCCACACCACGCTGGATGGTGCTTTGACCACCCTGGGCAAGCGGAAGGTGCCCCTGACCGTGGCAGCAAAGTTGGAATGAGATGATCTTTACAGTCCCTTCCAACCCAAGATATTCTATAATGATTCTGGGTTTAGAAATTATTAATCCTGGACCCTGCTCTCCAAAATGAACAGCAGTTGCCAGTGATAACAGGGGATGAGATCTCATGACCCAGAGGATCTCTTCATGTTGTGCTTTCAGTGGCTTTCTGTGGCACCTTTTTTCCCAATTGCAACATGTTTTCCCAAGTGTGTTCTTTGAATTGATCAAGCCATTAGACCTAGTGAAAGCAGGCAGATTTAGCAGTATTAAATGCAAATATTTTCCTTTCTCAACCTCTTGCTAATGAAATATTCCAGCTCTGAAAATTAATAGCATCAGCAAAAATCTGTAATTATTATTTCACTCTTAAAAAAAGGTTTGTGCCAACAAATCTATTCTAATTTTCTGATTAAGGCATATTAAAATAACAGGATAGCAAATATGTATTCCACCAGAATATACTGAATCAGCTGTGTTTGCTCAGAGAACAGGCATACTAAAATTGACTGCATACTATGAGCACTTTATTAGCATTTATACTTGGACTGAATTGAAATGATTACTTAACTGTAATAATTATGAGGTCTTGAGGTAATTTAATACTTTGAAATAATATGCTGGCTATTCTTAAAAAAGAACAGTTACAATGATTGCCAAATAGCTGCAATTATTCATGCTATGCCCTGTATTTTCAGCCATAGTAAAGCCTTTTGCAGCAGCAGATCCCAAGCAACCTGTAAGTCTCCTGCAAGTCCATGCTGTAGCACCGAGAAGCAGTCTGCTGAATTGGCTCACTTCTGAAACAGGCTGAGGGTGGAGCTGTGCATTTACACAACACTCATCTTAATAATCTAGTAAATACAAGTGCTTGGATAGAATTCTAAAGGAGTAGTGCAAGTGCAGGGTCTGCAGTTCTGGGGTAACTGTCTGCAGTTTCTATCAGCACCATGTGACTTTGTATGTGGAACAACAATCCATTCTCACAATTCAAGGATCAGATGTTACCCAACTTCAGGGACGTTCTTGCCCCTGTGAAATGCACAAGCTCTGTACACACATCTGTAGGATTTTGATTGTCACTTATATCAAACTATCAGTGGTTTACACTTGTAAATTACAGTACATTCCATTTTGAGGAAAGTTTATCAACATGCCAAACACAGAAAATCATCTGGGTTTCAGGTAAGAAGAAGAAGTAAATTACTGAAGTAATTTACTGAAGAAGTAAATTAAGGGGTAGACAAAATGTGACCTGTTGCTCTATGTCTTGTGATACTGTGCTTTTCCAAGGATAAGTAAACCACAGATTAAAAGCATTCAGGCTTGCTAACAAATTACTTCTGTAACTGGCTGAACTACCCAAGCTCTTTTATACAATGCCCCCATGTCATAAAAGGGACTTCAACGAAAGTGCTACACTATTATTACAAGGTACTGCCTAAGTTTTAATACACATGTTGCTTAACACTGCATTCTAGAAACATGATGTGCTCTTTGCTAGCTCCAACGCAGACATGAAGTGACAAATATGCAATTCTTCCAGCACCTGCTAAACACTGATCAAAAATCAAATTAAATCAATGAAGAATAACTGTAACTAAACCCTTGTTTCCATCTTAGAACAGTAAAATTCACAGGCCTAGGGGCCATGAATGGTTATTCTATTTCCCATTTACCCCATGTTTACCTAGAAGATAAGCTGGTTCATATATCAACTTATTATGCCTCTTGATCTGGTCATGAATATTCCCATAATCCTCCCTCCATATCCCATAAAACTTCACTGACAGAATGAGGAAATTCTTTATTCAGATGTCTTGAGATCCTCATTCACGCTTAGTCTCTCCTTATCTCCATATGAAATGATATTGCTACCCGCTCATTTTCTTTTCATTAATCCTGTGATCCCAAATCTAAAAGGCTCAAAACCAGACTAATTGAACTGTAATGAGGATTTGGAATACACTGTGAACACAGAAACACACAGGCACGGATAACATTTGCTTTTTCTGCTATCATAAGCTGGTCAGAAGGGAACCCCCTGAAACATTCAGCCTTACAAGGAGGGTTTGCTTTCTGATTGCTGCCTGAGATACCCAAGCTTAGCTACCAATAAACAGTGCTAGTATGAAACAGTTCAAACAAGTTATCAAGCAAATCTTCTGAGGTAAGGCCAAATAATCTTAAATAATATTAAACCCAAATTACAAAGGCAAAATACATTACTGGTTTATTTCAAACACACACCTCGAGTCAAGAAAAGGTTTTCTTGTATTTTCCAGCTCTGTTAATTGGCTTAATAACAGATGTGGCCTCTGTCCACAAAACCTGTCTTGCTTATGGTTCTGAAGATAAATTTGAGACATTCAAATACATATTTACCTGTAAAGAACCAATAGTTTTAGAACAGAATTTTAAAGATGTTCATGTCTGTCTGTGCCAGAACAGGAGCAAAACCACGTGAGTACTTTGGGCAAATGAAAAAGCCTTCCCTTCCTATTTACAAATGTGCACATATGATATCAAATTTCAATTGCAGCAACAAAACAGATTCTAAAATCTTTCTGGACACAAATCTATCTTTATTTTGTACTTTGATGAAACTTACAGCATGAAATGAACACAAAAAAAGTGTTAATATCTTATTATAAATTCTCCTGTTCTTCATTAAAGTGATTTCTATCTCCAACTAATGTTTACATGGTTTTGATATTTGAAAGCTCATGGTTTTTACTCCTTTTGCTCTGGGTTGTGTTTAGAGTTGAGTTCTCTCCTTCCTTTCTTCCTTTTTTTTCATCTTCCTTCCTTTCTTAATCCCTTCCTTGGCTATAAACATTCTCACTGCTTGCTGTGCTACTTCTATGTTATGGTTAGTTAACCACAGAGGCAGAAATTTGGAATTTACTGCTGTGAATGCATCATCTTTCCTCTAGTAAAAAGGAAAGCCCTGTCAGTCAGAATTCATCACAATGCCCAGAAACACACCATTAAAAACTAGAGATGTCAATCCAAAGTTTTCTATTGAAAGCTGATTTCTACCTTAGGGCTACCTAAGACACAAACTCCATAGTTGTATACAACCCCTACGAACAGCCAGGTGGAGAAGAGGCGGGGGAAATCACCTCTTTGGAGTTCAGCCTTTTGTGCCACATTCCTTGATTTTCTAAGGGCTGTGCAAAAGCTTTACTTCTTGTTAAAATGGCATGAGACAGCAGACTCCCAGCCATCCCAGATAATGTTTCAGAAAGTAGAATTCCCAGCCACAGTTACCTGCAGCAACATGCTTACTCATGGTTTGTGCAAACACTGCCATAATTCCCTGATCACTGCAAGGTCATTTCCCGCTGAATTTTAGAAAATTCTTTGAAACTGCCTATCACATTTTTTGCCAGTTTCCTCTTGTCCACATATTTTCCTCTGGATAAGACTGAGAGGAAAGCTGAAGTTTTAAGGGGGGGAAGGAAAAAAAAGGCAAAACCACCCAAGCTGCCCTTAAAGAGACAGAACATCATTTGTCAGCTGCAAAGACAGATTTATAAGTAGAGGGCCCCCTCTGTTCCTTTAAGGCTGCAAAACAGATGGGAAGTGAATGGACAGTCAAAGGGTCAAGAAAACACATGGGAGGTGCTGCTTGTATGCTGTATGTATGTTCCCAGCAAAAGAAAGAGGTCAAGATTGTAACTGCATGGCTGGGTGCTGGAAAGGCCTTTTCTTTAAGCTGTTACAAAGACAAACGCTGTTCTTCATCCTGCTGTCAAACTGCTATAAATATTGTTTGTCAAGAGAGTTTCAGCAGCTAAAAGTTTTTTTTTAGAAAGGGCTGAGCAGGAGGATGAATCATGTGAACGATTCTTAAACAATTAGCTCATTAGTGTAATAAAAGCACTGCAGAATCCTGAAAAGTTTAAATGGAATTTATAATAGTTCATATAGTAAATCCATGAATCATTAAGAATATACAGCCTTTAAAATGCAAGCTTGCAGAACATAGCTGGCATGGTCATTAGTTACCAGTAGTAAGACTGAATGGAGATGCCAACTGATGCTACATTGCAGTAGCTGTCTTTTAATGCTACGTTTCTTATATGTGTTGCAATCTATCATGACATCTGAATTTGCATTCAGTTTGATCTCCTTTTGCATGGCCATAACAGGAGAAAACATCAAGGAGCCTGTTTCCTACGAAGATATAGTTTTGTTGTCCCTGTTGTAGGCAAATCCACCTCTAAAACAGGAACAGATCACCTCCAAATTGTATATTTAGCCTGATGTAGAAACATAATAAAATTAAGAAGTCATTTTAGACAGAAAAAAAACCCAAGCCACAGCTGTCATTACTGAAGTTATTTTGTTGCATGTATTACTACCATATTAATTATTAATCCCTTCATAGCACACCTGAGCAAAGCTGTTAGCCACCTGTGTGAAACAATATTACCTTTATTTCACACTAAAGACAACCAGGCAGCAGCAGAAGACAGCTTGTCTGAAAACACTTCAGTTATTTTTGCAAGCTACTGAGCACTGGAACAATATTTTAGCATTACTAACACTGATCTTTAGCCCCAGAAATGGGAATTGTGTATCACGCTGTTGAAACAGCAGATTACTAATCAATGTCTTGATCCATAGCTGCTTCAGATTCACTGGTGAGAGCTCTGCAGTTTAACAAAACAGTTTTGGCCACACATTTGCCCCCTCCTTGGTGGCACAGAACAGAAGCTGGCTGTGCTTCTTGGAGCAGACCCTGGGGCTCCTCAGGCTGGTAAGCATGAAATCCTTCTGTCTCTTACAGAGCATTTCAGAACTGAGCTATGGGGCTGAAGCAAAACTGACAATTATGTAGACTACTGACTTTATACAACAGACATTTTCATGAGCTATTACATATCAGTCCTGCTTGTCTACAGAAAGGAAACTAAATATTACCAAAGTGTGATGTGAGGTCACAAACTATTTCTACGCTGCCATTGAAGTTGGCCTAAGGTACCAGTGATCATTATCCTGCATTAAGTTGCAAGTTTATGAGAGTCACAAGGTCTGAAATATCAAGGTAGGATTCGGGCATCTTTCAGTCCTCTGTCTCCATCTCAGATTTTTTAATTAAAACTGCTCTAATAACTCAGTCTTTCAACAGAACTTAGCTGTGTTGCTTACTGAACAGCAGGAAGGAGCTTAGTAGCAAAATGACAAGGCAACCTTATAAAACAATCTCATACCTTGAATCACACTTACGGATACAGAAGATTGAACTTCCCAATCAAAACTCTTAAACTAGAATGAATCAGAACATGCTGATGCTCATTATTTTGGGTGGAAATAGTGAAAAGTGTAGAGGCAAACCAGAAATATTACCCAATGATTCATCCAGTGATATAACAAAAGATTAACTTTTCCTTATGCAGAAAGGACATACACAGCGATGAAGATAACCTACTTATGTAAGGGCTACTGTAAACTTAAGGCTATACAACTGTAAAAAGACTTTAACATAAAAAAAATAACTGATATATGTTGTTTCTCCACCAAAAGAAAGCATACTTAGTAATTAGTTAGATAATAAAGTCACATGCCATCAGGACTATTTCAGTTAATCTCTCTAGAACATGGCAGAAAATGGAAAGGTGATGAGATGAATTTTTAGATCGTAACAATAATTTTCAAAAGTCAGAAACTTAAGTCACCATATCCTGAAGAAAAAACTAATGGTCCCATTATTTTTCCTTTGCTATCATTCCTATGAGCGAAGTGGAGTCTACTACAATTGACAACGTGCAACATACACGACACTGACCTCTCCAGCTTTTGGAAATGTTAATGTTACATTCCACAGCTCCATACTGCTTTAGAACAAAAGCATATATTGGTCCATTTACAAGCCTGTAATTTATACCAACAGTAAATCTCTCCATGATAAGTAAATCTCTCCATGATAAGTACTTATATTTTGATTAATAAGTACCCTCATAAGCAACCAGGACTAAAGAGCAAATAGCATCCAATTAGATGTTTTGATCCTTGCATCATTCAGAAAATTTTAGGAAAAAAATAAATTCAGCAGACAACACTACAATGACCCTCAAGTACAAGAGACATGAGTCTAGAGTAAGATTAATAGGCATTAAACATGTCATTATTCATGTAGTGGTTTATCACTATTTTTCAATGTCAACTTTAAGTGATAGGCTTCTTTTAGTCAGTGACAAATGTGGTGAACTTTGTAAGGATCCGTTTTAGGACCTGGACATCAGTGCCTAACTCTTCATCAATAACTAAGAAATCACAGCAGACAGGCTTTGGTCATCTGGGATTCTTAAGTTAAGTAAACCATCACTCCATCACAGGATGTCTGCAAGTGATGTATGCTCTCCCTTGAGGATTACTTCCCTTTCTGAGAAGATGCAGCTTTCTAAAGCACTTTCTGCCATGACACAAAGCAGGAACTACCTTATCTGCACTCTGACACACAGACCATCCTACACATTCTTCTGGTTTTAATTCATTCGTTTCATGCTGGTGCCCCAAAACTCCAGAGGAAAAAAATCCTCGAACATTTAACCAGTTTCTTTCATATCAAAGCACACTTGCTAGGGTCGATTTCTTAAATTAGCTACATGGAATTAAAAACACGATAGTCCTGCAAAAATAATTTGCATTCTAACAGGAAGTTTGCAAGTCTATAGTGAGATATTGCTTTGGTTCAAAATCAGGGGAAATTGAAGACAGGACAGTACAGACTGATTCCAAGCATACTGTCCCCAAGTTCCTGCGTCATGGAGCACCAGGAGCTCTACAGAGCTCAAAGGGAGCATAGGAGTCCTGCTGCCACCAGCACACTGGTGACACCAGCACAAGCTTGAACTCATTAAGAAACAGACAGCCCACTCTTTGTGACTGATTGAGATTTGGGCAGAAATGAATGTGCTCTAAGTGACAAGCAGCCTCTGATAAGATACAGGCCACACTAACGTCCTCAGGGAAGCTGCTGGCAGGGGACTGTGAAGATAGCAGCTATCCTGCACATGCTTAGCAGAAGTTGGAGATCTGTTTGGTGATTCCCAAAGGGAAATGGCTGCTCTGCTTCTGTCTGGGTAGAAGGCCACACCATCTTCCTGGTGTAATATTCTGCCAGCTCAGGATGAGATGAGTGCGAGCTCCTCACTGCGATGACCAGTTGAAAGGAAAATGAGATGAAAGCAAGACTGCTGACACCTCTGGAATTGTCCTACAATTACGAAGTAACCATATTTTTACTTAAATAGCTTCTAAAACTCCAATATTTAGGCACTGTGGAAGAAATAAGGGCACAAAATAACCCTAATTCTTCAGATTCTAATAAAATTACTCCTCCATTTGCATTTCCTAAGATGCTTTCCTCTTTCCTTTATCTGTGTTTGGGCATCACGGGTGACATTTGGGCACTGCGTTCAAATATCTTGAAAATGATAACTTTTTTCTGTATCTTGTAAACACTGAAAACCACACTGGTTCTGATTTAAGGACTACTAACCACTGCCTTTTGAGCTGTTTTGTCTGCCTCTAGTTTCTACGGAAAACTTACCTATGATCTGCTTATTTGAGAGGTCTTTCCCCTTACAGCTGAGCTTTGCTCCTGTGAAACACTATGACCTTTTTAAAAAAAGTTAAAGCTCTTAATAGAAGAGCAAATGGAAGCAAAGGCTTTAGAAAGCCAAGTCAAAGCCTGATTTTAAGGAGCACACATAATCAACAATGTCATGAAGGATAGAGGTCAAATCAAAACACGATTGGCAGTCATCTCAAGGAACTGGAATTTAATTAGGCTACAGTAATGACCACACTATAGGATTACTTTCACACAACATTTTTGTTCTGCAGCTAACAGCAATGAAAGAAAAAATGTAACCACGGAGCAAGTAATTATATGCAAAGTACTCTTCATAGACTTTATCCCCAACTTTGCATAAATGCATAACAAAAAAGGGGACTCACTTGGATTAAAACCAGTTTGTTACACAGAACAGACACAACAGAACCCACTCAGCTTAGCCAAATCACAGGAACTTCAGGTCCTGAGTCAGCAGCTTGCATATGGAAGTGCCAACCTTAGCTTTCTAACTCCATTAAAATGGCAAGTTTATTATATGCCTGTATGATATTAAATCATTCATGCTCCAAGTTGGCAAATGGCTTACACTCAACAAGAGAAAAAGTAAATTAAAAATTTAATGTTGTGACTTCAAAGCAATGACTTTAGATATAAAACTTGAAAGTATTTTACTGTAACTCTGGTTTGTTTAGTTTTTATATGTTTTAGTCTTTACAAGATAATAATTAAGTTCTGCAAACTATTACATTTCATAGCTTACAAACGTATGACAGAATTGAAACAAACGGCCCTAAGCTGTCTTTTCTTCATGTGAGGGCTTACTCCTCAAGTGTTTCAAAAACCTTTTGTGCAGAATGAAGTCTCAGCTAGCCCATAACACCTGTACAGGTGTCAACATTACTGACAAATGAACTTGGAGGCTGATCCATTCATATTCATGCCTAGCAATTTCAGGATCAAGTTTCCACAGGCATTCCCACCTCCTGCCAATGACTCTCCCATGCACATGGTTTTACTTATAAGTTGGTGAAGAACCGGGTTTTCTTTTCCAACTTGTGTGGACACAGGATATTGGATGAATAGTATGCTGACCTAGGAAAGATGCTTTCTATGTACTATGTTTTGTTTAGCCTGTGGCTTTGCAACATTCATAATTTTGCTGTCCAAAACAAGTAAAAGGAGAAGAAATAAATGAAGATAGGACATATGTATTTCTTTTGGGTCTGTGGGATTTTAACTCTAGTGAAGTTAATGGCAAAGCCTGCCTGAAGCTTGGATTTACCTGAAGCATTCAACATCTGTGTGCACCATCTAGCATGCTTTAGATGCTACTGCAATAGGGAGAAACGGCACTTAGGTTCAGGATAAGACACTGAAAGAACCACTTCCTTTCTGAAATGATTACAGGATGCAGTCCTAACAGTTTTTTCTTAATAAAGCTTACTAAACTAGTACTTTCCATGCATGCAGTCATTAATCAGAAACGTGCAGCTGAGAAAAAAAAAAAGACCGTCCTTTACAATATTCATAAATTACATGTCATACAAACAAACCAAAAAAACCCAAAAAACCTGAGGGAGGTGGAAAACAAGAGGGACATGGACAGGCAAGTGCATCTTCCTCCCGGAGGAGGGAGGGGAGCCCCGGTGGGAGCGGTCCCTCCGCGGCCGCTCAGCGCCACCGCGCGCTCGGCAGCGGCACCGCCGGAGCCCTCGGAGAAGCAGAGCACGTCCAGCACACAGCGATTCTGCCATCAACGAGGCAGCTCTAGGAACCGCTTTAGTGGCAACTCAACATTTTAAACAATTACCATGTTATAAATAGTCTACAGAAAGGTAAGATTTATCCATGTGCTATCGGTTTTGCACTGAGTATTTCTGCTGAAATTACTAGTCTGGCTTTTGTGTTAAAAATAAAACAGCAGAAAATGCATTGCTTCTGTTGAAATTGAAGTCTTTCACCTATGTATTACTTTTTTCTTCTTAAAAAAATGTATTGCTCACTACTGAAGAACATAATTAAGAAGATACAGTTCTAGGGAAGGTGTGTCTTCAGATAATTGTCTTCAATAAATAACCAACCAAGCCCCCATTTTAAAATGCATGTAACATTAAAAACCTTCAGTAACTTTGGAGGCAGCCCACGTGAATGTTCAGTATCATTCACTTTGGAAAGTTAAACACACATACAGGAGTAAACAGTATGAACTTGCAAATATTGTAAAAGATCACTGATAAAATTAAAGGATATATATTGACTCATCCATTTTCAAAGGTACTGTAGAAATAAAGGGTTATTAATACCTAAAAAAAAAGAGCAAGTGGAAAACACCTGTGTAGAGCTGCACACACTTGTGTGTAACAGTGCTGTGGGAATTTGAAGGGACTGACTTGCCACCATTAGATTTTCCCTCCAGCCCAAAGCAGTACCTTAAAGCCTGCAATACAAACAGGGCAGTCTTGCCAAAAAGCTTTTCTAGGAAATTCTCCTTTTAAAATCTTAATGTTTACCATTGTATTTTTAGCTCCTTCTATCTCATTTCACTTCTTATGGAACACAGCATATTTAAGATACTGATGTAGCTAAGCAAATACTAAGTTGTGTGGAATATAAGTTTCAAATCATTTTGTCCTTAGCAAGGAGCAAGATGCAGGCGCCAACTGGAAAGTAAACGTAATTCCTCCTGTTTCTGGTGAAGCCTTCCAAGTCAGGGCTATGTTCCCCAAATGGCAGACAACTTTGGTGAAGAACTTCAATAAAAATAATGCCCCAAAGTTGTGAGGGAGGTTATGAACGGCATTAAAACAGGTCCCTAGCAATTGCTGAGTAAGACTGCAGTACCCAGTTAGACATGTAAGAGACAGCAAATTACTCATTTCTGCATCCTCATAATAAAAAAAAACAATAAACATATCTCAACTGTACCTATAGTTTAAAAATGTAACAAGAAAAGGAAAATATCATGATTGTTACTTTTCACATAAGAACTTGGGAGTTGTAGTAGACAGACCACTGTTCAGTAACAGGCAAAAGAGGAAACAGACTACAAGGAATTACTGTAAAAAGACCAGAATAAAAGCCAGAAATCATCATAATACAAGTGTATAAATCCATAACGTAGATACATTTCAAATATTTTGTGCAAGGTCTGCTCTTTCACCTCAAACAGTGTTTAGTGGAACTAAGAAAGTGGAAAAGAGTAGCAAGGCTGATTAAAACTAGGAAACAATGTCCATGCAAAGAGCAACTACACCATGAGAACTTCTCAAGTCAGAAAAAAGAACATCAAGTGCAGGTAGCACACATGTCTATGAAGTCATGAATGGCAAAAAAATGAATAGAAAAAGATTACTGAATGTTTTTCACAGTGCAAGAACTAAGGAGAACCAAATGAAACTGGCAGGTGGCTCAGAAACAAACAAAAGGAAGTACTTTTTCTCACAATGTGTAGTTGAACCCTGGAACTAATTGCCACAGGATGTTGCAGATGCCAAAGTTTACATGAGTTCAAAAAGCAATTAGAGAAATTCACAGGAGGAAAAAAAAAATCCATGAATGCCTATTAATCACAAAGATATTACCTCAGGATTAGGAAATCTTGGAACCACAGATTGTGGGCTGCTGTGAGAGCATAACAGGCAAGTACTGCTGTATGCTTGTGCTGTTCCCACGCCTGCTCACTGCCAGGGTCAGGACACTGGGGTACATCAACCACAGGTGGATCTTTCAGAACAAGCATTCTTAAAGATTATTGCATTTTAGGACATTTTTAAAGTAAATTTTCCCAATTCAGCTATTCATATTCTCCTATGAGAGATCCTTTAAGGACTCTAATCCTAGGGCTTCTTTATTTCCATAAACTTAGTAACCATTCACTGGTACAAGTATCATGATAATAGTTATGTTAAGGAGTACATTTACATTACACTTAAAGCATATTTCTGAAGAAAAAGCAACCTTCAGTACATTAAAAAACTAGTAATTTGTTTAAAAGATCTGTTCACACTCTTTAAAATACTTAGAATAAAACTTGAGATATGAACACTGAGAAGCAGCAAGATTCAGGGCACAAATGTCATCAAGAAATATTCTTATACAGGATTAAAATACCATGCAAGGCTGTAGAACAGAGACAACAAAACCAACTCAAGTAAGTTTTGAGTCCTTTGTGAGCTCTCATCATGAGACTGGGTCACCCATGTTAGTAAGAGCCATTAACCAGTATCTTGAATAAACAACAAAACACCTTCAGTGCTTCAGCACTAAAACACTAATGTAACAGCAGTGAGACAGTGCTCCCATATCATCAGCATCAAGAGGAGGCATACCAACCTCAGGTATATAAATAATTTACATTTCCAAGTAGAGTTTCTAATCAGGAAGTGAATCCCAGCCCCATATTTACAAATTTAGACTGGACATTAGAAGACTATTTGTAACCACCAGAAGAATGACATCCTGGAACATGTTTTCAGTGTCAATAGTGAGCCCCAACAAGTAACTGATTTGAAGATGGAGCTCAAGATATTACAATCAGCTGAGTTCTATAAACACAGCTGCATGGAATAGAGAGACTGGACTTTGTGATTCAGGAGATTCTCCCTTCCTAATTAAAATACCAATTCTTTATGAACGTGTGTCACAGGAGTCAGGATTTTTTCTTTTAGGAGAATCCTGAACTTTACTAAGTGCTACAAGAAGGAAATTCTAGCCATCTGAGAGTTCAATGTTCTATGCTATCAAAATCTATCTCAGGGGTACAAAGAAAACCTTCTGCACCATAGAAAAGCATTCTATTCACCAAGGGAAAGGCAAAGAAACCCCCTTTTCCAGTCATATTCCCATAAAAATCACTGCGACTTAGCAATAAAAGCATGCAGAAAGAACACAGGTGATCTGAGTACAGAGCTAAGCAGTGGTAGTTTTAAAATCTTCCCACAGGTACAATAAAGCAGAACATGTCATCACATATTGTTTTGTACTGAGTAACAATTATTTCCTTGGAATAATGCGTGTGGGATCTGTGACCTCCTGAATTTAAAGACATACAGTGCAGTGACATGTTTTTGTTAGACAGTAATTTATGAAATGCAAACTACACACTTGAAGCATTTATACCAGAGCACTGACACCTCAGGTTATGAACACACACAGGCTGCACCTACAGGTCTAGTCTTAGTTTACAAAATAATGACCTCAGCTGCCACTGCTTTGAAATGGGAGCCTATTACTGAGGCCGGGGAGAAGTAAAGTTGACAATGCAGAAATTCTAAGTCAATTTCAGTGCAGAAGAAGGACATGTTAATTTAAACATCATGGGTATGTTTGGGTTCTTTTATTTTGTTTTGAAACATGGAATACTTGGGGATAAATCAAAATCATCAAGGTTCAATCTATACCGGTGTTTACTCAGGAAAGAAGCCCAAAAAATCAGCATCCTGCATCAAAACAATAAAACAAGCAGTACTGCTTGAAAAGGAGAACTTCCTCAATAAAAGTCTGCATCCTACTACTATGCAGCTACCACTCCTTTTACCTCAACATATATCTGTAAAACACATTCTACCTACTCTAAAAGAATGTTTACGTGAAGGTTGATACAGGGTTTCAAAAGCAACACAAGATGTTTGGAGAGAATTACATACCTATCATGAAAATTATACAGTCATAGCACCTGTTCCAGAGATAAGTCAAGAAAACCCAGGCAATTTGCCCTAGATCACTGAAACTCCTACTCACAATTCCAAAATAATCCATTTTCTAAATGACAACAAATACAATTCACTGGGATTTCAATAACAATACTTCCAATGAGACAGTATTTTCAGTGTAACCAAACCAGCACTATTAAAATAAATCCTTAGATTTTGAGCAAAACATTTACTTTATATTACATTTTGGATGTAAAAAATGAAAAATATGATTCATACTTAGGAAACTAACAGCTACTGCAGGCTTCTCCGTCTCACTGAACTCTGGATATCAGAGCTTTGCTAATTACTCTGCTAATTAAAAAAAGAAACACTGATCACAATATTCATTTATTCTGAATTAAATATCCGAAGTCATATTTTAAGACAAAAACTAGTTTCTACATCAAACACAAAACTGAGGTCTAAGAAGAATGGTCACCTGTGATGTGAACATGCAGGTATTTATGCATCTACAGGAAATTCATTTATCACTAGCTTTTTTTTCTTTTTCCTTTTGCACAGCACTGTTTGTTCCCCCCCCCAGACCAGGTACACACCTGGAGTTTAAGTGGAAGTCTCACTGAACAGCAGAATGCTCCCAAAAAGACAACTGTATGAGTGCAAGACAAGGCCTATCAGCTAAAAGTCAGTCTAAACCCTACTGGATGTGCAGGCAGACAAGAGACTGGACTGTCACCTTAAGAACTTTCACTGTTTGAAATCTTATTTTCTTAACCTTAAAACCCATTAGCACTTTTTGAGCAACCCAAAGCATTAAACTACTGTAATCCTTAAGGAAGGGGAATCTCCCTTTAAAATATTACTCTCTTTTAAGTACATATTTTCAATATACTGGTGCCATATATTTGTATCAGTGAAATTACATCTAATGTAAATTATATTATCACACTCTACTACCCATATCCACCTTTGAATCAGATCTGACTGTATTTAACAAAAAATCTATAGCATATTAAATAAATGCCAACATATGAACAACCCACATCACACTGAATATTCTCAAGGACAGTGGACAGAATTTGCTTCATTTCAAGCTCATTCCCAAACACTGCAGAGTGGGTACTTACTGAGATCCTCTGCAAGCTGGACTCTCTTGCCAGTTAGGAGTGCCACCTTTTTTTCATTGTCCTCAGCAAAATCTTCAAGCACTTCCTTTACATTCTTCTCCAAGCGCCTTACTGCAAAAAACCAAAACAATAAAGCAATAAAAAAAAAAAGTGAGTGGCAACACTTTTGCAACTCGACCTGAGGACAAAATTTTGGGAAGGTCTGTTGGAAACACAGTGTATGTTACCATACTTATTAACCTGATAGAAGAAAAGGCAAACTTCTGAACACAGAAGCCCCTTCTTTGGGCCATTAAGAATGGAAATTCTTTGAGAAAGATTTATAAATTTCAAAGGGTATGTTTTCTCTCAGCAAAATTCTTATTGGATTACTTTTTTAGAAAGAGACAATTTTTTGTTTGAAATCCCTCCACTGACTGAGCCTTACCTTCAGTGTTGGTGAGCTGCTGCCTCAGTGTATTTGCTGTAATGGCCAACATTCGCTGTATTCTCCAGAAGAGGACGACGTCATTACATTCGAGCTGGAATGACAGAACTGGTGGTGTCAGACCTCTGATGTCCAGTGGACATCCCACACACACAAGAATCTCTTGACACTTAAAGCATTAACTGTAACCTCCTGTATATGTATCAGACCTTGCACAAAAATCCCACCGGTGTAGGTAACAAGGAAACACATCAAAAATACTTCACAAGAACCACATCAGCCTTACTTAATGCAGTGCATCATCTTCACGTCTCCTATTTTCGACAGGAAGAGCTGTATCATGGGAAACCATGGAAAAACAATTTGCACACACTTTATGCAGTCTGGGCAGTGTAACCTAATGCTCACTGGAATACCACTGATCGCAGCAAACAGACTGAGAAACAACAGCCGAGCTCCAGGCTGTGCCTCCCTGCCTGACAAATGCTTCTGAAGACAGGGCTGGGCCAAGGGCTGTATTTATTACCAACAGAAGAGACAGTTTCTAAACCTGCAAGGACGGCAGGAGGCAGCATTAAGTTCACATTAGGACACCATAAAAAGACAGTAACATGAATAGGAGTTTAAGTGTCATGACAAGGCAGCTCTCCATGTTGTGATCTCATTCTCTCTTATCTCTTACAAGCAAAGATCTTTCTAGAGTAACAAAGATGGCTCATAAAGAGAAAAACAAAGTGAAGAGCTCCACCTTTCCAGCAATTTCTCTTTGGTTTAAAATATAATGGTAGTAAAACTGTGTATTCTTTGTGTGACTTGACACATACTGTCATTTATTGCACAAGCTTGGGTTTATAAAATTGGAAAGTTATTTATAAAGACCTGTTTTTAAACTCCATAGCTGTTAATTTTTTTCCCCATGGATCACACATCGTTTCAAGCATCAACTCCAAACACTTACTGACCATACTTTTCCCTATAAATCCATAAGGATGTTTTCTGAATTTTTTGTGTAAGTGAAGTAAATAACTATCAATGGGAAAGCAGGAGAAATGGATATCAACAACATATCAACAGCTGTACACTGCTGCTTTTAGCTATGCATTTTCAATGCAAACTGATTAGAAACAGATGCTTAGGTCATGGCTGATACCTAGTGGTCATTTTACATCATTACCACCAGGATGGCATTTTATCCATTACAAGCCTCATGTAAAACATATCTGAGATCACCAGCTATCTGATCAGGCTACTTTGAAGTATTTTTAGATTTTTCTTCAACTGAAATAGAAATATTAAGGCAAAACACCAGTGTAGATGAAGAACATCTGTTCTTTAATTTACCTCCGAGTCCACAAAATGCCTCTGATAATAATAGAAACCTCTTCGACATAGATTGCAGTGGTTCAAAGCAGACTTCAGGAAGTATCTTCTATAAATTTGGTGCCATGTATCTTTAATCTAGGAAAAGAGTATTTAAATTTGACTAAATAAATAAATACATACACTCACTATCATGCTTAGATTAATGACTGCATTTAAATTAAAAATGTACCTCCAAATTCCACTATTGCTATCATGTAACACATGTTTAAATATTTCTCAGCAATTTGTCTGCAACTGGGATATGATTAATGTGTTAGTTACACTTGGCAAACACTACAGATGACTTGTCAATTTAAAACCTACTCTCCCATGCACATAACTGTATGCTTAAAAATACTGTCTGCAGCCAAAACACGTTTAAATTATATACTACAAAACATTCTTTACATTAACACTGAGAACACATTTTTGAGTTGTACTCATTAATTTACCAATTAAACCAGATTAAAGCTTAGAGAAATATTTAATGGGTCTTACGTAAACAAACATTTATAACTTTTCTTGATTAGGTTTATTATGTTTCAATTCTTCAAAATTAAATATATGTATCGAGATGCCTCTCTGGCAAACCCATAAAACATAATTAGGAAAATCAGTTGCTTAGCTAGGAAAAAAACCCTCAATTTGCACTCAGCCTCCTCACGCAGAGGATGTGGATCACTACTATGACCTTTATAAAACATGGTAAGGGATGTATAGGAAAGGAGTAGCAGCTATTCCAAAAACTCTTCTACCTAGAAGTGCATGTATTAATGTTGAAAAGGTAGCCAAAGTTACTGCAGAAAATAAATCACTGCTAAAGGAAATCTACATCTATTACTTATTAATGTCTGATCTGTCATTTATTTAAAATCTTATCTTAGATAAGAGGTCTAATTACCCCTAAGGGCTTTTCATTTCAATAAGGTATGTCATTTTCCAGAACATTTCAAATGTAAAATACAATCCCTTGGGACACTCTAAAAAAAATCCTGCCTTTTTATAAGTATTTAAAAAAACTTTTTTTCTTCATTGTACCAATGAACTTCAAACTTTACATACAATCACATTGAAGACTTTAGGATGCACAGTATGTTTTTACTGTAACTTGCTCACAAAGGCCTCGATTACAACTGAACAATCATTTCTAACAAACTTTGTTACAGTGTAGGCAAGAAAATCTGCTCAGCAGATTCTGATTCCAGTCTAAACTGACAGATTCCAAAGTGCTGTACAGCTTTTGTCTGCCAGCCAACAGAAGTGTGTGAATTGCGTGCAAGCAGTCATTTAGTGATTCCTTTGGAAACATCTGCATTACAAACTCAGTATTCAGATGGAGTCTTTTCTTTGCCATCTAGAAAACATTCAAGTGTTCACAGGGGGCTTCCATGTGTCTTGTTACAATTCTGCATCTCACCAGACATGGATCCACTGCTACTCCTCTTGCTTCCAGATTTTTTCTGACAGTCGTCACTTCATCATTTGCCAGATAGGCTGGATGATCTTCATTGCACTTAATTAATTTCTCAAGTTCATTTTTTGTTTCATTACGAATATTCTAGGATAGGAATGATTAGTTGGAATTTATTATTAGAGACTCAGAGATCATCAGTACCTCCTCAACAAACACGCTATTTGCTTAATAAGCCTGGGCAGAAAGAACCTCTGACACTATTAACTATTACTTTTAAGTTACTTCAAAAGGGATTTGTGCAAAGACACATCAAATGCAGCATTTTTAATGGACAATTCCCTGTCAATTTAATTTTTTTTCCCGTTTCATTATACACAGAAATGCAAAACAAGAACAGAAGCATGGGAAAAAAAACATAGGTGTTAGCCCCCTTTCCCCTCCATGAATATCTGCTAGCAGGGTTCACATTCACATAGCACTTGTAACACTGATGAGAATTGTAATTTTTGCCTGTTAGCTAGCAGGAACTCTCCATGGATTCATACCTTTAAGTTGCTGCTCATGAAAGTCAATTAATATAGGTTGAAGCCACTACCTTGCTCCAAAACAGCTGGCTGCACATAGCTGACTGTGAAACTCCTTTCTCTGAAACCATTACTTCCTACTCTATCCTTTTAAATTCTGCTTACTTCTTTAAAGTATGAATCAGTTTGAGAAACATCTAGAAAAAGTAATATAAAAAGCCCATCATCTCTGGGCATCAAACAAAAGGTGCAATTAAAATTCAAAGGAAATTTCCAAAAGCTATGAGCCATTGAGAGATGTTATGATGAATATGGCAAATCAGAAGACTCAACTGTGATTACAATGCTGGAGATAGTGCTATCACATACTAATTAAATCCAAATAGAGCATGATAGGAAACTGCATGTGACTTCTGTTTAGAAGGCAGGCATGAAAAGTATAGGCAAGAATAGCCCAGTTTCCACCAGCTCTCACTGATATCTTTCGACTGCAAGAACTTTAATACACAGGTCAATGCCATAATAGCAAAGAAGAAATTCAGCTGAAAAACGAAAAACAGTTTACAAGTCACTCTGTAGATGTAGCATGGAAAAAGAAGACAAAATTCTCTGTAGTATTTAAAACAATCACAAGTGACTTTTTTTTGTAGTCATCTAAATGGTGTAAAGAGAATTGGTAGTTTTGAAAATTTATTGAGTAATAAAGTTTTCTAAAATAGTGAACTATAAATCCTTTATGATTTTTTTCCTTTTACCTGTTCTTTGGTGCGGCCTACCCAGTACAACCATCTTTTCTTCCAGTCTGGACCCACCATATCTTCAATAACAGATTCAGCTGAAAAAGGAGGTATGATTAACTCTCAAACAAAATATATGCAACCAGACAAATTTATACTTTCAAAATTAAGTACGTGAACAAGAATGAACATTTTATGTTGAAGAACATAAAATACACCACACTGAGTTAAGTCAGGTATCTCTTACCTCAAGCAATGGTTGATATAAAATTTAAAAATTACTTCCAACCAGTAGATACTTCAAGTAAGTACATAAATAACACAACATCCCTCTATTGAGACCACCCTCCTGGCTCCAAATCATGCATTTAAAAAAAGTCTTGCTGTAACTTGCATCAAAACTGATTATGCTAGAAACCATAAACAGACCAACTCTTTTCCCTGAATTTATCCTGTTCTCCTCCATGTGCATTTGTACCATTTTTTGACTCTATAGATCTCTACTGCTTCTCTTTCAGTTGCCTCATTTCAAGAGCAAGAGGACGAGAGCTCTTGAGGCGGTACTTTGCTAAATATTTCTATCAGTATTGGTACCACTGCAAGCAGTCACCACTGTGTCAGCAGGGCTGATACAAAGGCTGCACTTCAGTGATGTGAACTAGATGCAGACTGGCCCAGATTAAAAAAGGAAGAAGAGTGGAATACATGACACCACTCACTGTCTTTGAGCCGACTTTGGAGCGTCTCTTCCATGAAATGAATGGCTGCATCCCACTGCTGTTTATCAGATATTGACCGATCTTCCAAAGCATTGTGCTGGATCACCCGCTGCAATACAGAATATTACTTCAGCACACAGTAAATAATTCATTCAGGATTTAGTTCATAACCCATTTCTAGTATTCTCTTCGTTTTTTTAATGTCTGCTAAAACAGAATATATTGACCACACACAAGAAATTCAAGAGGCATCTTTCAAAGCACTGTCAAAGTTATTTTTGTGTGCCTCTGACTCTTCTACAGCCTAGCATAAATAATGGGAAAAATAAAGCAAAATATATGAAATCCCTCTGGATTACAGAATCTATAAAGATGGTAATGAAATGATATTATTTTATGTGGCTACACTGAGCAGAACAAATAAGCTGATGCTAAACAATTCTCACCAGGCTGCCCTTGTGCCGCCAGTGTGGAGGACTTTCATGAATCAACCAAAACAGTTTTATTAGATACTATTTAGGGCAATAACTAATAAAAGACAATAATGAAATGAACTGAGAAACACTGAATTAAAACATTATATAGAAAAGGTGAGATGCACATAACAACAATCATTTTATGATTACAGCGAAAGAATGCAAAAATACTGATTATTCAGTATTGCCTATTGATTATTTCAGTACAACTTTAATAAAAATATTTCAAGGCAAAAAAAACCCACTACGTTATACCAGGCTATCCTCTGCTCTCTCATTCCATTTATGTCGCTTAATAGTTTCTTCTTTGACAGCTTGTTTCAGTTTATCAAAGATATCATCATGTTCTTTTCCTTTTTTTTCTGTCATGAAACGGGAAAATTCTTCTTGTAAAGTCTCCCATGCCACCTGGAAAGTTAGCAAACAATTCCTCCTGAAATGGACCATTACACCATGCACCAGCTGATTAAGGCACATTTATTACAGTTCTTCCAAGTATTCTTCCAAGTCTCTTCCAATCTAGAGACTTTCCAAAAAAACCATGCAAGCATAAATCACTGGCTTTTCCTTTGCTGTCTTATCCATTACTACTAAAAGCAACACTAAACTTTGCTTCACTGTATTGTAGCAAGCAGAATTCTGTTAAACTTGCAGAAATCTATTAAATGTGCATATACCTACTTGAAGGGTTTGTTAACCTTGCAAAAATAAGGTTGGTTGGGTTTTTTTTTTCTTTAATGGGCAAAATTCACCAGAAGAGCAAAATACAATGTTTCTGCCCTATATGCTTCTGGAGATCAAGACCTTGCCAGCGTTTTCAGACATGTAAGCTCATTAAAAGAACTGCAGTCAGCCATTTAAATGTCACCTTACTTCTCTGGGGTTATGTTTTCATTTTAAATTTTAAGGTTTTTTTAATTTAAATAACTAAATTCTCACCTCTACTGCTTTATTAGGCAGTTGCTTGTCAGTCCACTGCTTCAGTTTGATGTCCACAGTGGTGTTAAACGTCCCTGAGTTGGCAGTCTGTGCTGCTGGCAGGTATATGTTCTCAATCACATGAGTAGACACCCTTTCCCATAAAGTTTTCTCAAGCATCTCCTCCCTAAAATGAGAGTTGTAACACATGATGGCTTCCAGTACACAAGTGACTAATAGGTGTGCATTCAATTTGTTAGAAACACAGAAAACAAGACTACAGATCATAGGAATACAATGCATTGTCCAAGAAAAACAGTTTCTTACTTATATTTGAGAATGTTGTTTATTAGAACTCTATTCTAAAGGCAAACTTTTCCTAGTAAATTATGGAAAAAAAAAAAAGAAAAAAAAAGAAAAAATTACCATACCAGTGCTTTGGTGTGACCTGAGTCAAACTTATGACTTCATCAAGAATCTCATTCTTTGCTTTCTCAAACAGCTCATTCTGTGCAAAAGGAAACAGTAATATTAACTATAGTTTCATCATGTTTCCACACAAAAGGTAAAACTTAAAACCCAAACTGTTTTCTTAAGGCCTTTAAGCCTAAAATGGTAACTCCTGGTCATGTTCTGAACAATGTGTGTGCATATCATCAGCTACCCTGGTTTACCATACATCTTTCCCCCCATCTCTTGCATACCTCTGACCAGGCATGGCATTTCAATATTCAGGATCTCTATAAAAGAACTAGAAAATGAGATCCTAACTGCTTTGTTATGTTGTCTCAAAGACCAGGGAATGCAACTTCTCTTTGCCAGTTCTATCATGATCACAAAGAAACACTGACCTATCCCTTGGGGCAAGTTAGGTCAGGTAAATGTATACTAGAAGAGTGAAGGACTTAAGGATTGAAGTATCATAATTTTGAAGAACGGTATTTCATGAAACAGAACTCAGTATTTCCTTCCCTACAATAATTTACACTGTCCTAACATTTTGAAATGTCAGTACTTTATGTTAACTTTAAGAAACCTTTACAAATGAAATTAAAAGGCATAAATTTTAATTCATCATCTTCAACCTTTTGCAGCACACCAATGAAAGCAGCAGTGTGATTTACCCTGTCAAGCTCTCGCAACCGGGGGTAATTGTTCTTCCATTCCGTCTCAAGATTGAAACGTGTGGCTGCAAAAATCAGAAACAGGGTCTTGTTTTTTAAAATTGCCCATATGCACTTCATAACTACCTTAAAAGTTTAGCAGGTCTTAAAATTGCCAAAAATCTTGCTTATGAAAAACTCTCCAAGAACTTTGTGTCTGCAAATGAGCAGAATTTTTTTTCTGTCTATGCCAAGATACTCTGTCTACAAATTACAGAATTCATGTATTAAAACAGCACAGTGGAGTCATTCAGCTTCCAGCTCTGCACATGTCAGCCCTGCCTTGGCTGACCAGATGGTACCTTTATATAGGAAGCCATTTTAAACTTTTTAATCTAGTGGAAGAACTGTGTTTTGCCCACAAAAAACCCCAACTTGATTTTTGTTCTTCATACTTATTTACTCCTTTGGTTTTTAGGGCAAGTGGTACTTCACAACATAAATTACTTTTTTAGGTTTTTTTCCTAGAAATTACCTGGGGCAATTATCAATTAATGGGAAATGCTGATCATATAAAATAGTTGAAATAATTGCCCAAGCATGCTGGCAAAACAGTATTATATGCACACAGAAGAAATAACTGTTAATAGCAAGTTGCTATTTTCCTTGCTTTTTGAAAATGTGTTTACCTTTAAAAGCATCTGCTTGCTGCTCCACAGACTCTCTCACCATTTTCCAAAAGCAGTCTGACACAGCAAGACTTAAGTTCTTAGTTGTTACCTGATGTGCTTTCAGCATACTTGTCCTGTGAAGAAAGACAGAGGGAGTTCTCTGCATACCCATGCTTTCAGGCCCCCATTTTCTCCTCTCTAGAATAAAGCTTTGCTTCTTAGAGCAGAAAATAACATGTAACTGTGTACCTAACCCAAATTCCAGTCTCTTCCTTTAAAATACTCGGCGTAGATCATCACCAAAGCAAGGGGAAAAAGCCCAAAAACAAAACATAGGAACAAAGAACCCCACCCTAAATAAGTTCTTATTCTAGAGGTTGCAGCACAAGTACTACAGGCCCAAAGATCATATAGTGTACTTTCCTGAGAAATACCAGCCTGTAAAATCAAAACTCTGCTCAGTGAGCTTCCCTCAGAACACGCAAACTAACCCTTTGAATACATGGTCACACCAAGACAACTGACGTTTAGAGGCACTGAAACTCACTTTTGAGCTGGATCCACTCCTCTCAGCTCTAAGTGCTTAGACATAGGCTTAAACTTAGTTCTTGTAGAGCCAATGGAGTAACACAAAAACCTTGGAAGAGTGGCCCAGAACTGCAATGGAATCAACTGCTGCCTGAAGATGCTTGTCTGTCTCCACTGACTTACAGCAAGCATTAGGAAACCAGGATAAATAGGTGACCTCAACATGATACTTAATTTAAGCAGATTAAATCTCCATTAGTGTTTCCACACTGTGATCCTTTTAAATTCAACAAGAAAAACTGATGCTAGCATTTACCAACACAGGCTCATTTGATAGGAAGAATAAAATAGCAACATACTTTAACAGCTTTGAATTTTGAAAAAATTCCTCTTCATATTCTTTAATAGATTCAATGCTTTCACTGCTGTTTCCTGCAGGAAGAAAAGAGTGCTGCAACAGTTCCATTTAGACAGCTTTCTGGACTACCAAGGACAAAATAAGCAGAGTTAGAGCTCTCTTTACCTTTTCCAGTAACAACTGCAAAATAACCCAGAGCTTTCATTGGGAAGAGCTTGCCTTCAATGATTTGCTGGATCTACGAAAATAAAGGATTACAAAAGACATCATTAACTTTGCACAGACATTCTTTCCTTCAGCACAGTTTTAAGGCCTACTATCTACTTATATCTATGCATAGACTACAGCAGTTTGTCATGGGACTATGAGTTCTGTAAGATTGAAACCAAAACAAATGAAAAAAATAAAGGCATAAATCTAGTAAGGCATAACACAGCAGAACACAAAACACAATAAAAATGCCTATCCCAGAAGCCTTAAGCCTTTTTGGGAAATGGAACTTGCTCAGGTCACCTTCATGAAAGGAATCAGTACTATAGCAAGCTAAGACTGAAGTCCCATAGCTGATCACTATAAAGCAAGGCCTGAGAGATTAAAACAAAAAAAAATCATCATATATAATACAGAAATAAGCACTCAAAACCATCTACAACAGGCAGGTGACGTCCAATACCTCTGACAGCATCTCAAGTATTTTAGCATGTGTGACTTCAACCAGCAAAACATGAGAAAAAGAGTTTCAACTCACCCTGTTTGGACTAGCCACATTTTTCTCTGCAAGATCAACCTTAGTCAATACAAATATTGTCCTTTTTCCTTGGGGATCCATTTGGCTGACTAAGTCTGTGACAATACTGCGTTCCGCATCCACTGACCCATCTAAAATACATACCAGATTTATTTTAGGGACTATGTAATCTAACACACAGCACCGAGAACACAGTAACCATCAAGTAAGTTTCATGTTACAAATTTAACCCAGTAAAATTAGACTTATGTTCCATTTTTGGATACACACAGTGGTAAAATTGCTTTGTTCCCAGAATCGTAACAAACCAGTTTGTTGTAGTTCTGTAAGTTTTGAACAAAAACCAGCTTGTTCTAAATACTCCAGATTATATTATATTCAATATTATTAGATGCTACCTCCAAAAACACTTTTGTGAAAATATAGATTTTATCATCACCACTGTTTTTATTTAATGCTAAAAAACTTGTAGCAAAACGTTATTTTTTTGCCACAGATTTTTTTCAGATGTCCTTTATTTACAGACAGACATTCCACAGCATGCTGTTTTGTACACTACACAAATTACTTCAAAAGGAAAAATACCATCTGAACAGACTCCAGAGTAACATAGGAATCATGACTGAAAATATAAATGGACAATCATTTAGACTCTTAGTACCTTGAATACAGAGGATGATGGCATTAGGATTCTGCATGTAGGCCTTGCTGATGCTAAAGATAGTTTCCTTTGTATCTGGAGCCATACCTGACGTCACAGTCTTTAATATGCATATGAAGATAAATATTTAAAGAAAAACAAAGAAAACAAACATGTTAAAAAAAACGTCAAAAGCGAATGTTCTCACCAATAACACTGCCTCATCTACATGTCTTCATTTTTTAAGCTATTGCATACTTACACTAATGACTCCAGGTAAATCAACCAATACCATTCTCTGCAAACCAGGACCTTTCACACTTAAGGAGATGGTCTGTGAAGTAAAATTTAAATTAGAGGTTTATACACCACCTACTTTCAGTGTAGTTACATAGACACACATATATAAAACTATATGAACACATATTTATACACGTTTTAATCAGCAACAACTTGCCATTTTAAATAGGAAGTACAACTTTTAATGTAAGTAATTGTTGTGTAAAACTGATTTTAACAGTCCAAATACACTTTGTATATAGCAAAATATGAAACATATGCAAACTGGATTCACCACAGTCTCCCAGCTGAAGAATGCTTACGAAAGATACACAAGTACAGATATTTATCATTAAATATTTGTCAAGTCTTACCTCAGTGCTAACAGTGCACCCTTCTTTCACACTGTTTCTCATTCTGATTTCTATTTCATTTCTCAAAGCTGCAAGCTGTTGTAAGAAAAGCAAAATATCAAACACAAAACTCTTTATAACTGTGATAGAAGAAAAATTACCTACACAGAAAACCACATTTACTTAGGGATGAAGATCTCAGTTTATAAGCATTATCTCAAATGCTTGCTTAGTAAATCAGGTAAATGAGGTGGGGGGGGCACTAAATGACAGATTACCTGCAGATCTCCTCATGCTTCAAAAAGTGTCTTGGCACAAGAAGCACTCTACATTTTATCCACTTCAGTGCCAGCCAAAAAGCACATTAAGAGATAATTTAATAACTAATACAATGCCTTGCCCCACTGAACATCTTTCACTCTAATTAAACAGGGGCTTAGAGATCACAGAGACACAAAATTATTCAGAGAATTAATGGAAGTCTCATTAACTTCCAGTCACTTTATTATACTTACATCCTCCTCTTTGGTCAGATCAAACTCCCGAGAGCTGTCTTTGAATAAAGCCACATGGTGGGGACCTTCACTAAGGGTTACCTAAATGTTAAAAGCTTTAATGAGAAGGTATAGCAAATCTAACACGGAGAAAAATGAGAAGTACATGGCACATGTGCACTTCCCTCTGTAGAAACACAATTATGTGTAATGCCTATTTAGCATCAAATTACTAAATGGTACTGCTACTCCTCAGACAGCACACATGAATCATACACAGACCTGCAGAGGTTTTGCCATTGGCTGAAACAGCTCCCTTGCTTAGAGGCCATTTTATAAAGCTTTGTACATGTATGCTTCAATCAATGTCACAATCAGAGGGAGAACAATGGAGCAAATGCTGACTCAGTGATGATGATGTTTCTTACCTTGACAGGGGAACGAGTCATCATCTCCCCAGACCCTCGAGGGAATATGCGCGCCTGGGCGATCATTTCTAACACGCTGGTTTTTCCTGCACTTTGATCTCCAACCACCACCACCTTAAGTGAAAGTTTAAACAGCCATTGGCTTTTGGAAGGACATTTTGGAAGCTTAGACAAAAGCTGACTAGGAAGACAAATCTGTATCAACACCAGCTGTATTCTGCTTGATAATAAATGCATTGGTTTAAAGATGGAATCTTTGAAGAAATATTAACTTTTAGTCAAGCAAAAAAACTGATTTGTGCTTTGGGCAGCACAGTCCACAAAGCACCTGCCAGTGCATCTAATGAAGAGAGGGAGGGCTTGTTGCTCTTGTGGCAGGCAGCTCCTCTCTTCTTGTACAAAATCCTTTCAGCAAGCAAAACACTTCTGATCTGGCAGATGCTGCTTCTGCCTGGAAAGAGCTGAATCCTGAATTTCTCCATCTTAGCAGCTTCCATATGCTAGAGGTGGTTGTGCAAGCAGGAAGCATTCCTGGCTCTCTCCTACACCAGCAAGTGAGGATAAACCCTTCCCAAATGGGGTTTGCTGTGGGGTCAGGGGCACTGCTGTGGGGAGATGGACAGGGAACCTTACTCACTCAGCTCCACTCACACACACTGGGAAACAAAAACCATTTCACAAAGCTGAGGAGGATGGGGTGCATGGACTGAAACTATTTAAAATGAAAAGCTGAGCACAGCAGCAGTAACTGAATCTAGACAGGGTTTATCTAAGAGCCAAAACAGGCTTAGCTTGGTTAAATTGGTTCTTTTCAAAATTATCTTATTGCTTTTAAAATGAAAGACATGTCTTAAGCAAAAAGGTGGAGTTACAATGAACAGCCTAGCTCTAACTCTGGATTATTCTGGAATATAATCAAATGCTCTATTTTATTCTAAAGCTGGTGTTTCAGTGAAAAGCATTGAATTTGTTAGCCACTTACTCGAGGTAGGTGATCTTGAGTGTTGTAACTGGCATCATAATCAGACAGGATGTCAAGTACTTCAGAATACATGTCAATCAAGGACTTCTATGGAAAAAAAGTACAGAGAGAAAACACAGCCAAGTAAGAGAACAAAGACTGGGTTTCAAACTTCTGTAAACTTGTGTAAAAATGTTTTTACTTTGTCCTGATGGTCTGAAACCACAGTTGTCTGTACTGCAGCACAGATCTTTGTTGTATGAAATACAGTAACAAGTCACTCCTTGACTCCTGTGGATGAAAATACTATGGCATCTTGCTGAAGGAGGAAAACAAGAGCTCCTATGTACAGCATAAGAGAACAACTGAGTGCAAACTTCACAGCTTTCAAGTTAAGCTAAATTGAGTTTCTTCCATTAAATATTTAGACTTATTTAGTTTGAAGAATAATAAACATTAACAAGGATATAGTTATCAGTCTTATTCTGTACAAGTAAGACTCATCTTTCAGTTCCCAGAGGACAGAGAAGATCCATATTGGTTAACAAATGACACAGAGAAGCAGAAAACATCAATTTTTAGAATGCTCAGGATGTTGGCAGACAAAAACAAAATCCAGTTCTCACTAGATTTATACAGTCAGTACATGATGTTCCCTGACCCATAACTTACTCCTACCAAACTCAGTGAGTCTCATGACAAAGAACAAAGGTATCAGACTGGGTGTGCAAGAAGAGTTGGAAGCAAGGTTACTCAAAAATACAGTGAAGCTACATGAAAAAACTAAGCCACATTTCCCAATCAGTTAGGTAAGTTATTTAGTTAGACATGGTAACCCCTTTGTGTTTTTCCATTCAAGCCACTTCCAAAAGTTATATAGTTAAAAAATAAAGGATGTATAAAAGTCTTGATGACTCAAAAAATTAACAGAGGTATCTTAAAACAAGTGTTAAAAGTTTATATATGAATTGACAAATGCAATTTAGAATTGCATGATGAAAAATATGGCGTAATTATATTTCTACACAGTTTTACAACACATAAATACCTTTAACTTCCTCTGATGAATTCCCTTGTCATCTCTTTGCAGTACCAATTTTCTTAATTCTTTGTTCTCCTTCTCTAATCGCTCCAGCATTCTTTGGTATTTGAGCTATAAGAAGTAGTACAAACATATTTGTGTAATTATGGACATAGGAGATTCACATGAGCTAAGTTTTACCTATGAAAAACCTATAATCCTTCAGGCAGGCCTTTCAAAAATACAGAAACCTTTGTGATCACTAAAGTTACTAAGAATGCAAGGTCACAAAGAAAAGAGTGCTAGAATTAATTTTTTTTTTGCAATGCAACTCCTTTGCTTCAAAAGTTTTATAAATACAAGAGCACACTGTTCACACCTCACGACACACAGATCAATCTTCAAGCATCTTAAGCATCATTTTCAAAGAAGCTCCACATATAGAATCAGACAGAAAGCAGTGTCAGTGGGAACTGGCCATTAAATCAAAAAGATCATGGAGCTTAAATGTGAATTTGCAAGCCTAGTTTAGACCCCTTCTTCAGCATAAAACCTCAGATCAAGACACAACTATACCAGCTTAGTCCTGTTCAGGAGATTGTAACAGTACTCTGAAGATGAGAGATGTATATGGTTTTGATATCTACTCTGAAAACATTTTTCTACAACGTGAAAATGTATTTGGCCTGAGTGTACTTTCAAGAACAAGTCAAATTTCAGTATGTTATTAAAAAAAAGGTAAGTAATTAATGCACTCAAAACTAGCAAATACATAATGAGGTTAGGAAAGCCCCTATGAAACAATGTAGCAGAGCCAAAGAGCTAATCAATTTAGAAGCCTGCAGATAAAAGATTAATTGTACAGTAACATGAGCAAGAAATCCAAAACACTGACAAATAGGACTAATGCGCATCATCCCTGAAAAAAATCTAGCTGACAAATAACTAGTTCTGGCTTGCTAATCAAGGAGAGATTAAAACTTGATTGGAATGAGGTCTTGCATTCTGTAAGTCATTGTCAGAGAAGAACTGACTAGACTGACCTTTGATCTGTACCAACACAGGGGACTCTGCATTGATACATTCAGAGATTGAAAAAAGCACTTCATTTTTACCAAATATACTTCAGGTGTGCTTTTGTCTAGTAAATCTGAGTCTGCTGCAGATCAATTACTACTTAAGGCATCAATAACTCAGAAGAGTCACCTGAGTGCGTAGAAGCTCTTCTTGAAGTTGATCAATCTTCTCTTTGTCAGAAACCTACAAAGAAAAATAATCATGGCTACCATTGCTTGTTTAGTTTAAGCACTGTAAATAACCAAGTCATGAATTGAAAGCTTCATTCCACATAAAAAAGTGATGCTACATGCATTTTACAGCAAGTAAAATTTTCAATTAGCATTTGAAATTTAAAGCTGATTGAAAGCTCCATCTGCAACAGGAGGTACACATCAGAGAATTGTCTGAATTTCAGTACATGCAAATATAAAAATTAACCCTTCAAGACTTAATGCTGGGAAAGTGGGCTTAAGGAAAAGCAGCTTCATACGGTGCTGAGTTTTCTGGCCACTGAACTAAATGTAGTTTTAGTGGTCACACTCTCAGGATCTTATATGTTCATTTTCTGAATTAGCACCATCTTAATGTGATAAAATCACTGAACACCTCCTTGCTACAGAAACTACTTTCAGGTGAGTATTCACTATTTATGAATATTCATGAGCATTCTTATTTCATTTTTCTTTGTCAGAATTCTAAAAGTGCTGCACAACTTCATACATTTTAGATAGGCAGGACAGTCTTGAAGGGTTATTTCAAAATTATTTAAATCACATAAAAACTGGAAAAATTAGAGTATTGTAGTACAAGAGATCTTGAAGTTCAAGGCATTAATGTAATAAGATCAAGCACTAAGAAACATTCTAAGCCAAATGTTCCTAAAATGTGTTCATCAAGATGCAGTAAACAGCTGTTTTAAACACTCTCCTTTAAATAACACAAAGACAAAAAGCACAAATGGTGCAATACAATGCACCATTTGATGTAAATATTTACAAACAACAAAATCGAATTGATTAATGACAAAATCTAGCTGACTGATGAAGTATTCAATTTAGAAAAAATAACCTAAACAATTACTGAAAGTGTCAATATTTATATAAAGTTCACGTGATAAAGCCCATGTGATATTTACAAAACAAGTTAGCTTCAGATCAGAAAGAGCATATTATCAAATATGCAGAGGACAGCTGTTATTTAGACAGAAATAAATTCCATTACTAAAACTTCACAACAGTTGTTACAGACTAAACAAGAAAAATCCACAATTATTCATAATGATCAATATCATCAGCTGTTAAACCTGGAGAATTGTGTTTGCACTTTATAGAAAGAAATCCAAGCTTTATCCAATTATTTTCTTTCATAAAGAGCAAAGACAAAATGCCATAAATTAACTTTTCATTGCTGTTAATTAGTTCAGTGGTAGCAAAAGTACATCAGAAACAGGGTTAGTTGAACACAGAGAACTTGATGCGTGCAGCCACAAGGTGCTATATGTAAATAAATATTTACATATACACACACCTTCAACACCTCTGAGTAACACCTCAGAGATATAAGGGGAAAATAAAAATAGGAAGGCAAAGAGAATGATGTGCAGAGCCAAAAGAAGCAAGAAAATTTAGGAAAGAAAAGGAAAACAGTGTTTCCATGTGCTGCAGATTTTCCAAGGAGATAACATTTTCCTGCTCTCAGCTGCTCTCAAAGGACTTGTGGGGCCATGATGCACCTCTGAATTGCTTCCCTACAGACACCTCCTACCACAGCACCATCTGTTCAGCACAGAAAGCCAAAATATTGAACAGTCTCAAGCTGCAAGACCTGAAGCAAAGAACTATCTAGCACTAGATGATTAATTCTAACAAGGACATTAGGTAAGTTACATCAAAACCAACAAACAGCTCTAGAATGATGTCTTTGCCTCGGTGCTCGGTGCAGGTGTGATTTCAGTGATAGCACACACAGTGTTGAATATGTGGTCCGTAATACTGCTAGAAACTTTTAAGCTGCCAATAAAAGCTAAAGCTAATATAACAATTTGAGGTACTAACAGTCACATAAGACTGATCTCTGATTTCTATCCCCCCTCCCCAAAAAAAATCAATGATTACTGTATGTTTATATAGGCACATGAGTATTTGTTTAATCCAGTTCAATATGGTTTGTACATTCAGATTCCTCCCTCTTTCCCCACTGCCACCATAAAGAAATATGGGAAAAGAATAGTGGAGACTTACTTTTAATCAAGGGCTCTTGAACACAGATATCTGTTCACTAAGATACCCAAAAGCTCCTTATAGAGTTACACATTTTGCACAGCAGTTGCTTTTCAACAGCCTTTGTCACATATTGTATAAAATAATTATGTGCATCTGAAAATTCAGTACCTTTGAAACCTGTTATTGGTCTTGTATACTCTCTAACTAGACTGCAAATGATTTTAAATTGATTATGTGCAGAACTACAATGATTTCCAATAATTTAGATGAAAATATCAAGGCCCAGACAAAATGAATTCAAGTAGCCATGCACAGTGCAGCTGTACCAGACTAAACAATTTTACAGCTCAATAATTATCAAATTTGACAAACAAGACTCATTCCTTGCCATAAGGCATGTATGCCAAATAGCACATTGAATGCTAAATTAAAACTTTGTATATGCAAAGGAAGGTAGACCTTCAACCCTCTGAAAACACAGAGCACCTGCCAATGGAGGGCAGGATAACATTTACAAAGATAGCCCTTGCAGTTTCTTCACAGCTTGGGAATTATGGAATTAGTTGCAACAAAGTACTAACAAAGTAGAATCTCAATCAGAAACAAATGTAGTATCAAGCTCATTTTTCTTCCTGACTGTGTTTACTAGGCTGATAAAATTTTATATATCAAATACTGTGTTGTCTTTCCAGCAATTTTTACAAGTTCATACATTTTATTATAAACTTCAATCTACTGTTCCATATTCCAGCTCTCCCAATAAACTGTATACAATCTGACAAGGGAGCTTGTAACTCTAAACCATATAAAATAATACGGTAAGAAAGTAAAACATTAAAGTACTACTATACTTTCAAAGAACACTGATTTTCCTCTGCTGATGGACTAAAAAGCATGACAACTACAGCTATGCAAATATGTCTAAAAGTTTAATTCACATTTAGTGCATTCCTCTTTCTGTGGGATTTATCTTCAGAAGTACAGAAGATCAAGTTCTGTATTCAGTGCTCAATTCCAAAGCTGTTGAAAAGCACAAGTAATCAGAAAGCTTCTAAGGAGGCACAAAAGCAGCCAGCAAAGCAAGGTGGTTAAGAATTACAGATTGCAACAGATCAGACTACTAAAACATCCTAATTTAAGCAGAATTTCCAACCAATCTCAGTCATATCATAATTAATAAAATGATCAGAGCTTAAATTAAATAAGTAAAGAGAAGTGCAGATACTCAACAACCACAACAAATCAGCAAAAATTCCACTTTAAGACGGAAAACAGACAAGGGACTACCATTAATGAATGTACAGCAGATACTGTTATCAGCAGTATTTAATTGTCTGTGCAAAATTATTGCTAAGGAGCTGCTGTCATTTTCAGACTGGCAACAGTATAAAGCAGGGGAGAAGCTCCCAGAGATACAATCCCTGTAAATAGCCACACTCTTACAAGACAGAGCTATCATAAACACAAAAAGTAAACAGATTTGACATTAATTAATGTACTTTCCTTAAATGCATTTTTGATGTATGAACTTTAAGTAACAGTTTTTATAGTGTATTATAGAGATAACACAATTTCAGAGTGACACAAAGTACCTGTTTTGCTTTTAACATCATGCTTAGAATGCAACCTGGTTAAACTGAAACAGGACTACACATCTGTAGTGAAGATGGCCAATTACTTGGGTCCACAATTTAATTAGTTAGATTTTTCTAGCTCAAATGCAGAGGGCTGAAGTATTTGATTAGAGTGAATGCAGAAAATATCGTCCCTTAAGGCATCACCTTTCGCTTCTGCTGGGAAGAGAAGCCAGCGGCTCTGCGCGCTTCCTCTTCGTGCTGCTGGATTTGTTGTTGTAACAGAATGAGCTCCCCAAGCAGGCCCTGCCATGAGTTTATAATAAAAAGGAGAGGAAAAATTGGGGTGTAAGGAGAACAAAGTTAAACCAAAAGGCATGACAAAGACAGATGATAACAGGTATGAACGGGTCGGTTCAAACAAAAGTGAAATTTCATTAGCAAGATCTCTTGGTAGCTGGAGTGGATAGAGCCAGCAAAACCATGCACTTTGCAAATCTAGGTAGAACAAAACCATCATTTAGCTACATTTTACAACTATATTCAACTTTAACTAAGCATCTAAATAGTTTAAAAGTTCTATTATCCCAGCTTTAAAATACTATCAAAATGTTCAGTTCAGCTTCATCGGTAAAAGTTATTTGGGGCTTTTTGTCTCTGTTTTTATTCCCAGCAAATCACAGTTTATAGAATGATGATTTTTGCCTGCTGTTTAACTTTCTCAAAATAGCAGAAGAAAAATAGTTTCTTGAGCATAAAAAAAAAAAAGAAAAAGCTCCCTGCCCACTTCTGTAACACACTGCAGTTAAAATTCATGCTGTCATAACCTTTCCTGATCACCCCAAAAGTCCCTGAAACTTGATGCTTATTCCTTTACTCATTCAGCATTTCCAAAAAGCTTAGTCTTCTTCTCCCTCCACATCAAACAATCCTATAATGGTGAGCTGTCTTTTTAAGTTGGTTGAGAAATACTATGCCAATATCTACTGGAACCTGATGAACTGTTTATTTCAGAGAATGTAGAGAAAAGTATTAATGAACTATTTAAATTATGCTCTTTAAAAAAAAAAGTTACATCTTCTAAGAAAACATTCAGTGAAATGAAATGGTTCAAAAATGTACTTCAGGAATCAAAACAAACTCTGAAACAGAATTTGGTATAAGAACTCAAGACATCCATCATCAAGGTATACACTTGTTGCATGAAATACACACACAGGCATGTACACATAAGGATAAACAACACAAGAGAATGGATAAAAGGAGAGACAATCAAATGACCAAATATCAACATTTGTTAAACAGTGGTTTGTATAATTTGAAGCAAAGAAAAATATTCCCATTACATTTTACTGAACCACTTTCAGATTTAATAAATGCCTCTAATGCCAGTCCAGCAAATGCACTAGAACTGAGCCAGAAACTCAGGCAGATTTCATTACTATACAGCAGCAAGGAGACGAAGCCTCATGGCTACATTTAGTATTAGAAGAACAATAATAATATTTTGCCATTTTGCAGACAAGGAAACTCTCAGTATGACCCAACACATTCCCTTTAAACATTATGCTATGGGTCAAAAAATACAAGGAAAATCACTGAACAAAATCTGCCATGAAGGCCTTCCAGCATTTAAACAGGAAATGTAACTGAAGTCTAAAGTCACCAAATCTAACTATTTAATGAGCAATTACATTCAGAGACATCTCATACATGTGACTCTTATTCCAGAATACATTATGAAAAATCCTTTTCAACTACAGTCACCCACTTAATAAAATATTAAAATATAAATATTAAGTCATTTAGAAGGGCTCTCTGTAACATTTTCTTCTTTGTATATATCAATCAATAATCTAATTAATATTATTTTCTTTATATTTTAGTTCTTAATTTATTGTTTTAAATTAAAAATAAATTAATACAAAAAAATTAAGAATCTTAAATAGCACAGAACTATACACACAATCCCCCAGCTGGCATGATCTAAGACACAAACAAATATATTTACATCTCTCTGTCACTGGACACTACCACTGCATGTCCCCTCCACCAAAATCAATCTGTCCAGTGTAAAACTAAGTTTATTTTACAGAATTTTTGCTAGAAAACCCAACACCAATCAATTAATGTGATTTCAAAAATCAAGTTCTTTACAACCATTACATTATTTTTTCCATTGTCAAAGAAACAATGTAAAGAGTAGGGAATAGTTAACAGACTCCAGTACTTGACATATTGAGACAAACCCTAACATTGTTACTGTGCATTCTTTAAACTTCTCCTAACCCGTTTTCTTATATTAGAAGTTAATATACCATATTTCAGATGAGTATGACTCTCTCTTGAATTTAAAAGAAATACAAATGAGTGAAAATAAGGTAGGTAAAAAGATCAATTTCTAAGATTTTGAATAAATATAACAATTTTATCCAGAGTACCTATAACATGAAACTGGAAATTAAGTTGGGAACATAACAGCGCTCTCAATAAAACAGATAAAATTATGGAAACTTTACTGTGTAAGTTGCAAGGAAGAATGAAAGGAAAAACTATGTTTAAAACAAATCTGAGTAAGTGATAGTCCTTACTCAAGTCTCTTTTTCACTCTCCAGCAGCAGCTGTAGTCAAGGGCTGTGGGATCTTGTGCTGCTCTTTACATCAACTGAAGGTGACCCTGAGCAGGTTGAGTGGGAACCACACACTGCAACTGCTCCAGGGGGCAGCAGAGCTTCAGGGCACGAGATGGAACCAAAGAACCAGAGCAGAAAAAGGGCTCTAAGCCCCACATCAAGACCTGAGTCAGTTTGCAATCCCACTCCACCACAGCCATAACCACTATACATTTTCTTTAATGGTAAAGGCTAAGCTTTGGAATTTGCTTGCTTTAAGAGGAAACTATTCCTCTAGGAATTTTTTCTTAGAGACAGACAACAGTGCAAGATAATTTTCTAAGAAGGTAACACAGCTGTTTCAAGTAAAAACCTCAGCTACTTCCTCACTGACAGTATTTTTACTACACTGTAGTTTTTATAACTATCTTTGCTTTTCTTTCTCCCAGAACAAAATTTCTTATTTAATCCAGGTAAAAAGAGATTTAAACACCACATATTTAAATTACTTATCTGAACACTCCAGTAATTTTAATTCAATATGGTACTTTTTGGATTAAATGAGCGATTATGAGATAAACACATTAGCTGACAAGAAGCATTACAGACTGATTTGATGTTCAGGACATCTCTCACTCTCTCAAAGTTACTTTGCAAAGCAACTGATTTCTCACTCATTCTACTGAAGGTTTATAGAGACCTGAGGATCACATCCAATAACAATTCTTCAGAAAATTCCTCCAAACAAGTAATTTCTAGATTTATCAGTTACTAATCTCTTCACAACAAAACAAAGAAAATCAGCTCATCAGGCACATTTCATACCATACTACAGCACTTTATGCACCCATACAATCACAATTCTTAAACTACCATTGGTTGGCAGAGGTAAGCATTGAATGCAAAAAGGCCATCTTATCCATTGTCTTGAAAATAATAATTTTGCCTGCCAATAGCTTGGTGATTATGCTCTGTTAGGTATTCATATGTGCCTAGTTTGAAATATTCTGATCAGACGGATCATATTAATCAGCAAATTAACAGTTTCTTATCAGATATAATTATTAAATCAAAGTTTTCTTAATCATACTGATTTAATCTGCTGATATTTTCCATACTACAGCCAAAGTTAAAATGCAGATATCACTGCATCCAAAAAAACCATAGGATCGTAACAAGTTTTAATGATATTACTGGTATTCAGTAAAAGTGTCAATTATTTCAGTTATCAGAGACAATAAACTAAGATGGCCACTTCATAACAAATCAATAGCAAGGTATTTTTTAATGTTTTACACAGTGAAACCTGTGCTAAGCAATCACTCTGGAAAAAAATACAGACAGTTTACAGACAAAGGGGAAATAATTAATTCTCACAGAAATCCATCACTGATCTGCAGGGGGAATAATGGTTGTAATATGTGAGCTTTGTACAGGTTTCACTACATATTGCCATGCAGAATTAATGTAGAATAAATGTATACATGCCTGCATATACAGAAAAGTTGTTTATGGAAAAGCCCCAGTTAAAGTTCAGAAACTTTCATTGCAAAAATAACTATATCATAATTTACAAATTCCCTGATATATATTGTTTTCCTTCCATTTTTGTAAAAGAATTTTTAAAATAAACACAGGAAAAATAAAAAGCCTTTAAAGAATGAGCAACATGACAATTTAAGAATTTAACAGAAATGTTCATGAAAACAAAAAAATTAAACTTCACCTTCTTGACTTCAAGAAAAAAAAAAAGTTAAAACATTAAGTTATCAAAATACAGTAACCTTATTTTCCAGAGAATAGTAACAAAAATATGCTTTATCTAGATAAAGTGAAAAACCAGACTGCTTTAAGACATGGAAATTCTTTACTAAGACAGAAATTCTCAACTAAGAATTACAACTGTGAAAATATCCACAGAAATGAGCCTGCAAGCTGAAATGCTTAAAAATAAATATAAACGCCTAAACCAACTTCAGCAATAAATATAAGCTCAAGTGCCAATGAGAACATGCCCTGAAAAATTGTAAATGCACATACAATACCTAAAATTACACTCTTATTACAGACCAATTTCCTTAATAATGCAATTCCTAAACATTTCTATGTCTGCCTAGTATTTCCTTACACTCAAATGTTTATTATCACTGTACTATTTTTATAGACAAAAAGCAGTAATGCATACTGAACTAATTTTCAACAATAAATTCTTCCCAAGCTGCTTCAAATGAACTTCTGCAATGGGCTACTGATGCACCTTCAAAAAATAAATACCTGTTCATAAGACATTTTCAGGTTTGCAAGTGAGTAATTACCTTCTTGAACTGTTTGTCACTGTCGTATCCCTGGTCAGTAGCCCGGAATGCCGTTTCCCCTGGAGAACATAGGACACAATTACAGAAACTCATAATAAGATGCAAAAAGCACCTAAAAATTCTCAAACTACACCTACTAGAAAATTAAAGCTTCAACCCCTATGAGTTAGTAATTCAACAATCTTTGAAGTTCCTACAAAAAAAAATTCATCTTAAGAAAATGAATAAGAAGCTCAGTTTAAAACTCATCTGAAAATTTTGCATCTCGTTTATGACTCAGATTAGTTATACACAAGGGAGCAGGTAGCTTCAGTTAGACTATTAAAAGTTCTCAAAATACTGTAAAACTGAGAAATAAGGATATCTCTTTTTAAGAAATAAGGATAATACAAAATCCACTGATCCTGCTGTAATGAGAGAAAAAAAATCTTTCCTATTGTAATGACAGGTTTTCAAAAGAAGCTTCTGGAAAAAGCCTGAAATAAAAAGCACCTGCTAAGAACTATGGCAGAGATATATCACCCTTTCATCTATTCATTCTCACAAGGGGGGATTTAAGTCAGGAAAAGGTTCTTCACCCAGAGGGTGGCTGGGCACTGAACAGGGAAGTGTCACAGCATCAAGCCTGACCAGCAAGAAGCTTCTGGACATAACTCTCAGGCACAGGGTCGGATTTTAGGGTATCCCTGAAAAGGGCCAGGTATTGGACTCAATGATCCTGATGGATCCCTTCCAACTCAGCATATTCTGTGATTCTATGAAGTACTTTTTAAAATAATTGGAAAGTATTTGTAAATCTGTATTAAGTTGCTGTAAATAGTTGTATTTATATTGATATTTACTCCTCTTAGTATAGTAGTGTTTTACCAGTTTGCTGTAAAAAGGCAGGTTAAGGGCAGGAAAAAGGGCTTTTACACACCTAACAACAGAAGTAGATCAGAAGCTCCTATGACTTCACTAACCAAATTGTAACCTGTGAAAAATCAGCAGAAGAGGGGAAATAAAAATTATAAACACATGACAAAATGCAAAATAAAGATGAGGGGTCTTTGTTTCATTTGGAGGACCACACAATCATAAATGGCCACTATGCCAGTGTGAGTATGATAACAAGAAATGGGCAACATTTCACTATCAGTCAATAACAACACAATTTCAAATTGTTAAAATTTTAAACAGCCAAAACACATAGGAGATTGTAATCTACTTGTCACCCTGCTGAATTTGGTCCCTATTTAGGCTCTTGTTGAGTTTGTAAGATTAATAAATTAGTTCTGCCACTGACAGTATTTTAAGGAAACAAAAACACACTTCTTACACACACTAGTATGAAAATATTTTCAAACACACTTAGAACAGTGATATAACCCCTCACAGATAAGATCTTTCATGAATATAAATTTATGTGGTTTGATAATTACTAAGGTTATATAATACAAATAATCTTGCAGTTTATTGTAAGAATGAGTGAAGTTTTGAGCTGTGTTCATTAACAAGTCAGGTATGATGATCAAATCTAACTGCTCTCAGTTTCAAAAAGCCTGGTGATAGAAATGTCTCATTTAAGTCTGCCAAAACCTGAAAACCATGAAGCCTGCTACTGCCTGGATACACTGAAGAGACAAACCATCCCTGTGTCTTTTCTGAAGGATTTAAAACTCTTACCTGCTCCATTGAAACACTGCCCCACCTAACCTAAATCTCCAAGCAAGTTTTCCTGGGGCCATGACCAGATGGAAAACATCATTCAACCCAGAAGGATACCTTTGTTACAAATCTCCTATTTCACTTGCTTGCAACATTAACAACCTTTGCTCTTAATAATCCAACTCTCTTCTCCTGTAACAGCTGTGATGTTGCTACTGTCCAGTGACATTCTCACCAAGTTCTAGCTGGACATATCCAGCTTCTCTGACTCACTGAAGAATTGAGCTTTCAATCTGTGAGAATTCTCTATTAAATTTCACATTTTCTGCACTTGCTACTAGAATTCTTGCTGTTAAAAATACATTACACTTACCGGTGTCCACAGCACTTTCACAAGAGATATTCAATGCAAACACAAACATTTTCAGGATCTGCTTTGTTTTAGCATCTAAGGACATACCTATACCCTCATCACAAAAAGGTTCAGCTTTTGAAATTAAAACTTAGCTGAAAATTTGTTCTCACCAGGAGAAAGAAATCCTTTCAGTGAAGCAAGGCTCTCTCCAATCTTGTCAAAGTCAGGCAGAAGTTTGGCAAGGTCATCTGCATCAGGGAGGGCTTTGAGAAGTTTTTCTAGGAAAACGGTACAACAGTTAGTGAGTACGGCTTTTTTCTATTATTTCTGTGAACAAAAAAGGCTTAGGCTATAAAACCTAGCAAATGTTTCAGGATATGGCTTTTAAAAATTTTTTTATAAAGTATGAAGACGTTTCTTTCCACATGCACCTCCCCCCACTAGTGTTGGGAAAGCCTGTCAGATCTGAAAAACCAATTGCTTTTTTAGACTTTGAACTTCCTAGTAAGTTGGCTGCCTCAGGTGCTTTATAATTGCTGAAAACTTACTGCTGCATTTTACCACATTTCATACATTATTCTTTCACATACTTCACAGAGGATGCTTTAAAATTACATTAAATTGTAACTGTGCTCATGTCTTGAACCTTTTTAAGAAAAGGTTAGTTTTCAATTTCATAAGCAAGACAATTTTGAATCCTTAAAAGTAAAAATTATTAGCTTTAAAGTACTATAAAAATGCAGTGTCCATTTGCAGTAAGAAGAAGAAAACGCAACAGTTTTCAATCTCTGCATTTATCTATGCAATACTCATACACAGCATAGGGGCTGGAACTAAAAATCTGTAAGGTCCCTCCCAACCCATTTTATGATTCTACACAGTAAAATCTTCATAGAGATGATTTTTTTTAAAAAAGAACACCATGTTTCTACCCTGCATATAAAACATAAGTCAGTGCTTGATTTTCAGATTTCTGTCTTTCATCTGAAAATACACAAAAGCCTCTACTGCAACCTGAAGGCTCAGGAAAGCAAGAGTCTCAATTTTTAATTTCTTTTCTTCTGTATCTTCAAGATAATTTTGTAGATAGGCAGGCTCACTATTCTGCATTTTAATTGGTCTTTTACTCACACGTATTTTTTACTTATCTATTTATATCTTTACTTGTAAGTCATTCATATAGAAAGAAAGAGCTTTCTGCATAATACTATCAAAACCTGTGTGAGTCTCCTTGATCATGGGGCAACTCTCCTTTCACTAATGGGATTATATGGCTTTATGAAAGGACCAAGAACATTCTCAAATGAAAGGATGCATTATGGAATACACATGCTAAACAGAGCTTAATTCCTTCTTACAAACGCACTGATACAAATGCCTTGGTGAAACACACACCAAACTCCAAAAGTTCACTCAAATTACATCTGAAAAGCTACCCCTGGATTGAGGTCCTGACGACCCACACTCCTATGTTTAAATTTTACACACGCCAGTCTTTAGACAGAGTAACATCATGGCTTTGTGATACCGAAGTCAACAAGTTCATCAAGCTCCCAAACGAAGTCAGGAATAATCCACTTATAATCCTCGAGATCTGGCATCATGTCCTTCCACTGCTCGTATGTCTAATGGAGAAAGGAAAAAAAATCATGTTAGAAATAGAAAAAGAAATGTACATAGAGAAGCATATGAACAACTACTACCTACACGTAAGACATACTAACCCACCATCTTTAGATATGGATAGTACTTGGATCTTTTAAAATCTATAGTAGTTTTCTACACAATGTTTTCCATATTCACTCATCTTTATTGTCATCAGTTAACCAAGCAATGACATCTTGTATTTTTGTGGCTATAACAAGAACTATTGCTTTGAAGTATGTAGTAACAAAGACAAAATGCATAAAGTAGCTTCCAGAGATAAATACCTTCTTAGCTGTGTAGCCACCTCCTACTGCAGATCCTAAGATGAGATAGCGAATTCTGAGAAGCCTGGAGGCTAATCTGGCCAGCCAAAAGTTCCTGTGGGACTGGTATCCATGTTTGACATTTAAAAGTTTTGTTTTGTGAAGGGGAAGATGATTCAGAGAAGAGAACTGCTGAATGGATATCCTTAATGGAGGTCTCTGGAACTTTGAAGTTGGGTAGTAGGGATGATGTATACTTCGGGAAACAAGATGAAGGTTTAGAAGCGGTGATTTTCTCTTTATTCCATAGCTGCTATTTGCTAGGCTCTGGCAGATGACACTGAAATAAAGAAATAAAAACTTTAACTGATCTCTTCAGCACACCATTAACTCAAACACCTCTTTAGAAGCAATTTACATTACATTTCAGCTGGTTTCAGATAATCTTATTACATCACCCTGAATGCACAACTTCCAGCTACTACTGCTATGCTTATAAGGAAAATCAAAAGCTGCAAACATTGTTAATGGGTAAAGTATTTTTAATGATTACAGACACAAAACCTTAACTACAAATTCTGAAGTCTCTTATGAATTACATTTAACTTTTACACTGCAATAAGGCAAGTAATATGTGTGGTAAAGCATTGTTTGGGCTAAGAATCCACAGAAGACTTGCAAGATACAAGAAAACAGTTTGGCCTGTCTTATTCTCTAAACGAACTTTTAGAGAACATTAAGTTTGTAGAGGATTTTCAAACTTTAAAAAAACCCAATACACAGAAAAAATCATTTGTAGAATACATTTGTCCTATTTTGGCCAAGCATGTGCTCAGTAACATCTTTCAGTTCCTTTCACTTGCCGTGGCTCTAGGACTATAAGATTATGGTTTTGTCTTGGGTCATGCATGGATAGGATTAGTTCTGGAGATGGCTGCACCATGTGAGTTGATGCTTTCATGAAGGAATTCAGACTTAAGAGGGAAAAGTCTGGAAGATTTGACTCTGAAAGAAGAGCTCAGCCATGCAAAGCACGTGTTAAAACACAGGAGCCTTATCAATCCTGCCTATGTTAAGCAAACACATGGCCTGGAATAAAACTTGTGTACTTTTGATTACACTGTCTGCACACTGCAACAGTTTGAGGTAATTTTGCTAGTTTAGGGAAAAGACAACTGCTCTAAATAAAGTAATTTCTTCTGTAACTTTTTGGAAGTACCATCATATCAGAATGGTTAATACTAAATCATTTAGTAAATGCAAAATATGTGTGAAGTTACAGGCTTGGAATTTTAAAGGCTGAAACGAAAGCTTGTCCTTTGATGCTTTTTTCCCAGGGTTTTCAATATTATCAAATGCACTTACTGCCAAATGGGACAAATACAAAAACAAGAAAGTGCTTCATACCACTGAAATGGCAAATTATTAATCCCATAATCCTAAAACACTTAAAATTAACAGATTTTAAAGAGAACAAGCAAATCATACTTAGTGGCAAATATTACAGCATTTTCTAATTACGTGCCCTATGATCCATACAGTTCTTTGCCTCGAGATCTTCAATGTACTAGAGATGACAAACACATTCTTAATGTCCAAAGAAGTGACAGGCTCTGTTATGAAAAGGAATTTTAATCCAGAAATTGAGCTTTTGGAAGATAAGCTAGAAGTCAGAATTCAGACATTCTTCTCTCTTAAAAGACCAGTTCTGCTGATGATCTATGTTTAGAACTTTCCTTTAGTGCAATGGAAAGCTCAGTAAAGGAACTCCAGGGACTGCTCTGCAACTCCTCATTCTCAAGTCCCTATGGTTGTGAAGGGCACCCTTTGCTGCTATCCTAAACCATCTCTGCAGGGCTGGGCTTAGGCAAGAAGAAATTTAGAACCCAGAAAGAGATGAATAAGCAGGAGCAGAACAATCCTTACACCAGTAACAAGTTTCTCCTCTTGGGCATGGAATTACAAGAGGCTCAGAAATTAACTGACAAACAGAATTAAATTAAATACAAATAGAACCAATACAAAAGTGTCTCCACACTTGAAATGTTTTATTTCCCACTTCTGAAGCCAGGTTTTTCAATCAGGGTGTGATAAGCCTGTATGAAGCATGCCAGTGACTGGGCTGTTTATTTTGCTTTGCAGTCATTAACATTTCACAGATATTTATTACTTCCAGCAGAGGCCATATGGTAACACATGTTACAGCAGCCACTCCTCATTATTAGTATTCACCTGGGCTAAAGGCATTTTGTGTAAAATTTTGTAATTTTCTTCCCTGTGTTTTTTCTCTTAGAACACATTGTGGTTTATAGCATTCAACCTGTGTGTTCAAAGGGAAGGATAAATTGAATTCTACTACAATCTTCTGGCAAAACCTCGATCCACATTTTCCTTTCAAGTGTTATTGCATATTTCAAACAGAACTGCTTTACTCGCACATCTGAAATCTTATAATTCATGAAAACCCCCACTACTCCTCCAAAACTTCCATTTTCTATTTCCTCTCTCCTCCTCCTGCTAAATCTCCTGATGAATACTGACCAAAAATGGCCTTGAGATCTTCTCTGAGAAGTACAGTCAGATTGAAAAGGATGGCAGAACAATGCTGCTCATTGATGAGTTCCAAATTTCAAGCCTCTGCATAACAATAACAAACCCCATCCTTCCAGACACGAGCAGCTCTGCCTGATTGCAGCCCTGCAACCTGCAATACTGCACTGAGATGATAAATGTCCTGTAAAACACAAAAAAGTCGCCTGCTATGCCTGTGACTGTAAAGCAAACGTAAGCCAACAAAAGCATGGTGGCATTTTATTTCTCATACGGCACGAGACAACTGCTGGAAATAGGGGCTGGAACCAGATGATCTTCATGTTCCCCTTCCAAACCAAACCAAACCATTCCACGACTCCATAAAACTTGCCAAGGAGCATGGTGCTATTACCCGCCATTCACTTGCACTGCTCCAGCCTGGAATGGTGCAGCAGAACGGTGGGAAACAAGCGGGACGCACGGCAGCTGCGGGCAGGGACAACGCCTGGTCACGAAAGGGCGAGAATGCGGGAGAAGCAGCTCCCTTCTGCATGCACCGCCTCCCGCAGGTCCCGGGGGAGCCGGAGGATGGGAAACTGCCCGGCCCGGGGGTACCAGGCTGCCGCCCGCAGCACCCGGGCCCAGCCCTGCGCCATTCACACCCGCGCCTCGCACCACAACCCGCTGTGCTGCTCCACCTCCCCCGCAGATGCCAGGCCCGCCTGCAGCCCGTCGCACTTACCAAGCCGCCGCCGCCCGCGTCCGCCACATGGTAAGGGCCGGAGGGAGCGGGAGCGGCCCGGGAGCCGCAGGAGCGCGGCCGGGCTGAGGGCAAGGGCAGCGGCAGCCGCTTCCGGGCACCGTGGTCCGCGCGGCCCGCCCCGCCGGAAACCGCGCCTCCCCGCGCGAAGGTTCCGGGCCCGGCGGCGGAGAAGGAGGGAGGGTTTAGCGGGAGCACCGCGGGGCTGGGAGTGCTGGGTCCGTCCCGCCTGGAGCGGGGATCCCGCGGCGGGGCAGGGATCCCTCACACCGCGATCCGGGGTCTGTCATACCGGGGCCATGCATCTATCGCACCGGGGTCATGGATCTGTTACACCGGAGTCCCGTATTGCCCCACCGGGCTCTGTCCTCCCCTCACACCCCAGGACGGCACAGTCGGGGAGCCGTGGATCCGTCTCACCGGGCTCCTGGATCCCCCGCCGGGCTCTGTGCCCCCTCACGGCCCCGGCGATCGCCCCGGGGCCTCGTCCCTCTTCCCCCGGCTGCTCTCGGGCACCCCAGCGCGGCCCGGCCCGTCAGGGCAGGGCTGGAGAGGGCGGTGAGGTGCAGCCCAGCCCGGGTGGTGGTGGCAGGGTTTCCCACGCTGTCACAGATGAGGCCCCGGCTGTTGTTGTGCGTGGGGAGTGCATGACCTGGGCGGCAGCGCTGCCTCCAAAGCTGGAAAACACGAGGTGCTTCCCGGTGGGCTTCTGTGAATTATTGGGTTTTTTTTTCCGGCCACATTGAAGCAGGAGGCAAAGGAGGCACCAGAAGAGTTCATCAGCTCCGTCCATCTGCCCTCACACAGAATCACCTCTGGTTTGGATCATTTCTGAGCAGTGCGTGCCACACCTGTCCCTAAAGACCACAGATATTGGAGTGTTCATCTGGCAATGCCCGTGCCTGTGTTTGCTGACTTTAATTGAAAGCATTCCCTTGTGCCTGATCTGAATCTTTCTTGTAACATGTCCACAGTGGACATGGATAATATTACATTCTCCAGTTATGCGTTTGGAAACTGTTGCCATGACTCTTCTCAGTCTCCTTTTCTTTAGATAAAACAACCCAAAGTCCCTCTTCTGTATTTTCATTCCTTTGTCATTCTTCTCCGTGCTCTCCTGTGGACTGTCACCATCTGATTCACAGTTTCCTTTCTGTAATGTGACCAGAACTGGGTGTCACATGCTGAGGAACAGAGACTGAGATTTGGGGTGCTTTAGAGGTCAGCCTTCTGTTTATACTGTGAGATTTTTCAAAGCAAAATAAACTGCACAAGGATGACATAATACATACATATATTTTCAGGACTGAGGTAAAAGTTGCTGGGATGAGGTGAGATGTGTTTTTGTCTCTTGCTTGCCTACTTTGTGACTATTTATAAGTTTAAGGGACTATATTTTAAATACTGCTTTGCGTTTATATCTTAGCTTAACCAGTTGTTTTGTAATTTATGTATGATTTTTTTAAGGCAAGTTTCAATTTAAAAATAAGAATGATGATACTCCATAGGACATGCTAACAAATAACTTTTTATGAATAAATAATATGTAATTCTTACTCCAAACAGTAGAGAGCATCATATAACTAAAGGTTCCAATTCAGGCTGCTTTTTCTGCAGGCAATGGTGAACATGCTTGAGAAAATGAACAAATGTCACCATCCTCTTTGGTTCTATATTAATAGACCTTGATGAATTATTATGACAGATTGTCAGACTATGGAAATGATGAACATTTTGCACCTTTAATCTGTTGTTTTTGTTTTCAGTTGTGAAGGTATAAATACTCCTATAAGGGTGTTCTCTAGGAATGCAGAACACCTTGGAGCTGGAATAAAGCTATGAATAGTGAAAAGATTGTATGAGCCTTTATTCTCCCCTGGAGACCCTGCTTTGGTGGGATACTCTGCATCTCCCATCTCTGTGCTGGAGCAACCAAGGAGCCCTGCTGCACCCTAGTGTGCTACAGACACTAGAAAGAGCAAGGCTGATACTTGGGAGAGCAGCAAAAGCTGACCAGGCAGAAAAAGCATGTGACACACTGGTTTTTCACCCCTGGCACCTCCCAAAATAATGAGTCATTTCCCTAAATCATCAGCCTGCCTTAGAAAAGGTACCTTTGCAGTTGTTTCCTGTCTGTTACAGCTTCTAGATAGCAATGCCCATTTTCCCCATGTAATCAGATTTATCAGAAATGGAATTTAATACATTCTTTCTTTAGAAGTTTTAGTTTAAAACTGCCCCTCATGTAATAACTGGAGTTCACTTTGCTCAGTCTCAGAAGAATAAAATGCTAAGTTGAGATGCTCAGAGCAAGTTGCAGGGGGAGGAGGGAGAGAGCAGCACTGAAGCTGGGTGTGGAGAGAACCTTGTTCCCCCTTGATCTTGTGCAGTAAATCATCCTTACACAGCTTAGTACAGATATATCCTTTTGGAAGTGTGGTAGGGGTCAAGGCTGAACAGCTTGGCTCCAGTGCTTATCACCAGTGTATTCAAACACATCTGTCCCTGTGCTTTCACAGGTGCACATCGCTTTGTATTAACTGACCTAATTCCTTCATTTTCTCTTCTTTGTTTTCTGCATTTCTCCCTTTCAGTTTCTCTGAGCCTGCCCACTGGAGGATAGGCAGTGATCTTTCCTGTTGCTTGAGATTTGGACTTGTACGAGTCTGTGCCTCATGGCAGCAAAATGCTGAGGAATAGGAACTAACTTGATACCTCTTACTCTGTTTCAGTCACTCTAGAAGTAATATTTTAGTTTTCTTAACATACTTGCTGGAAGAACAGGTTTGCCTTTCCTGACGTCACTCCTAAAATATTCCTTGTGTAACTGCTTAAAAAGTAGCAAAGTACAAGGAAATAGTAGTGAAATGGGAATGAATCACAAGACTAATCAGCCAATGTGGCCCAAAAAAAAGGAGGTGGCAAAACTCCCAGCGTTGTTTTCCTGCCAGCTTCCTTTTGGCTCTGATTTAAAGGTCAGAGACATCCAGTTTACTGACATCAGTGGGAAACTCCAGCTTTCTCCAGGAGTAAATAAATAACCTCAGTGATGTCTCCCAAAGTTGTATGGCGAGGTGAGAAGACATTCTGTGAGGATATTCTCAATAATGAATAAAGGACCTGGTTATAGATCCTACCTGACTGAATCCTGACACACAGCCAGTGCAGAAATCCACCTGCATGAACTGGGGCCCCTTTTCACAGTGCCAGAGCTTGATTTATTTTCCATGGCATATGTGGGGATCACTGCTGGACACTTAGTTCAGACTGGTTGCTAAGAGTGTTAACAACAGCAATGCCTATTTTGTTTCTTATTTGGACACACTCCTGGTCTCCAGTGATTCTGTAATCTCTTGAAGAAAAATACTCCCCTCTTGCCCTCCCCTAAAAGTTTCGTGCCAACAGCACTTGCTTGCACCTACCAGAGTTATGCCCTGGAGTCATATTGTGGCAAACACTTGTAAGATTGAACTTTTTCTTTCTTGCGTTGTTTTTGAGTGAATTCTGCATGAACCCTCACAATTGCAAAACTCCAACAACAGAATGGAGGGAGGAGGGATAAAGAGTTACCTGCTAACCCCAGAGAGGGAGGAGCTCCCTACTTCAAACATCATCAGAATTATGAGGAAGGTGTGTACTTCGAGCACTTCCTCAATGTAGGAGTTCAGGCACACTATGCTGAAGACCTGTCCTGAGGGTGCTCTAGAAAGTCTCCAGAGGGTCATTTCATGGGGGAAAATCCTGCCAAGAACCATTATGCACCGCTTAACCAAGGAGAAGAGAATGAGATGGTGAGTTGTATCTCTGTCTAGGTCTTTCTCAGCTTGAAGCAGAAGGTGGCACATGTTCTGCAATAAAATGCTACAGACTGTAATTGAGTTATTGCTAGTTGGGGTGTTTCCTTGGCAGAAACATACAGTTAGAAAGGGATATAATTTTATTTAACAGAAAGAAAATAAGTTTGGTTGTGTTCATTGAATTTAACTGGTTATCCCCTCCAACAGGGGAGGGCTCAACAGATTATTCATGTGGTGTTACAAATCTAGATGGAGGTGGTTCAATATGAGCTTGAGGGATGGGCCAGACCAGCATCCCCAACCATTTGACAGCTGGGCCTCCAGGGTCAGCTCCAGTTAGAGAACTGGAAACCTTGACTTTCTCTAGAACATTAAAACACCTGTTATGTTTGCATAAATTACTGGCAAATGCAGTCTATTGAATTGGCAATTCTATCTCAGACTGAAGCTGGGATTCCTAAACACAGAGCTACTATATTTCTTTTCAGAGTTTCCCAGGGAGAAATGTGTTTGCATGCATTCTGTAACATTTGGAAGTAAGTCCTATGTTTACACAAAATCTCTGGTCTCCTGCATGGCACTGCTCTTAAATGGTAATGCCAGTGCATGATTGAAGCAAATTCAGTGCTTCTGAGCTGCTTTGGTGTTACTGCATGTTCTGAGTCAGCTATTCACATGGATTCTGTCTCTCTAATAGATTCTGCTGGAGATGCCAGATCCACAGTGCAGCTGTACAACAACAATGCTCAGGCATATCTGGTAAATGCAGTGCTTCTCAGAATTCCTGTGCTGCAGAGCCACTGAAGCACTGCTGTGAGTGCCTGTAGGATTTCTGGGTGTATGACAGCAAAGCTATTGAAACACAGTCACTTACAAGTTGACACAACTGTTCACTTTCAGAAATCCGGGAGAAGTCTTCAAAATCTCCTCACTGAGATTCCTGTTCTAGTGAAAGAGACTGTGTCACGTGCAAACATGTATACCTGTTATCTGTAAAGAAAAATGTAGATTTTCAGACAGCCCTCCCAGCCATCCAGGCAAGGGGAGATGCCACATTTTGCGTAATGCAAACCTGGATAATCTGGGATGTGCTGGAGAACGCAGTACGGAGTCACCCAGCAGCGTGAACTGAGCAGTGCAGGAAGCACAAGGCACTGGCTCCGAGGGTGGGGACTAATTAACTCCGTGCAATGCAGAACCCGACTGGCTCCGCCACCCGGTTACTAAACCTGCTGGCAGCACCCCGCTCCTGGCTCTAGCCCTGGTGCTGATGTGCCACAGCTCCCCAGCTCCAAACAGCTGCTGGGTCTGTTCCTCTGCTCCACCCTACCCTGTCCTTCTAGGACTATAAACACCCTGTCGTGCTCTCACCACTATTGGTGCTGTCACTAACAACGCCAGAATTGAGCTGGAGCTAATTAGGTTTAAGTGGATTGTCTGGCGCTGTGTACAGTCACATGATTGTACCCTGAATGTTCACTTCCAGCTGTGCTTGTGTGGACCTAGCTAGCCCAATGATGTTCTTGTTCCTCACCAGTATCACACTGAGCCCATGTGTCCTGAATCTGGTGCTCAGGGATCTGCACTGTGAATCTGAGGTTTTCCATGCACAACTGGTGTGTGTGCCCAGTGTTGAGTCAGCCTCCACTGTGAATCCAGAGTGTCTGACAGTTGCCATGCTCTCCATGCCTGCAGTGATCATGATCAGTGCTCATTCACCTGGAGTTCCCAAATGGAAATTGAAGAAAATAGGCTTGTAAAGCACTTAAGTGGAAAATGCAATTAAAACTGTAGCTGAATTATGTTAAATTAAGCAGGAATGCATATTTGTTTGTTACATAGATGTAAGAGAGAAAAAAAGTGTGAGATAGAGGAAGATATCCATGAGGGTGCATGAGGTACTGTAAGAGGATGAGAAACAAAACAATGTGTGTATAGAAAAAGAGAACAGCTAATGTGTGTATTTGTGTGAGAGAGAAAAAGAAAGCAATGTGTAAATGAGAGTAGTTGTGAAGAAAGAAACAAAGGCACTCTAAGTACAGAGGTGGAAAAGAATATGTGAGGTAAAGAGAATTGTATGCAGAGGTTCTTTCTTTGTAAAAATAGAATGTTTAAATTACTGGCAGCTACAATGACTTGCAGTGGCACATGATATCTCTGTGATCCTGCAGCATCTTTTTTTAAAATCAAAGCCATGAAAAATATTTTTCAATGCTCTTCTCAACAGTCAGTTTAATCTACCTGAACCAAATTGTTAACAAGCAGCCCTTGACTTCTCAAACAAGATTAGATTACTTGGTCTAATAATGTAACAGCTGACACTGTGCAAGTGCCAGTTCTTCCAGAGTGGAACAGTTTAAATAATCTGAAAGCATGTGAGTAATTCATTTGAACCCTGGATGTGCAGTGCTTCCGTGTATAGAACCAGCTGTCCAATTTGCTGAAGAAAGTGGGGGAACCCTAATGAGAAGAAATGCTTTGAAGTTTTCTTCTGTTTTTCCATTTCTTGGTGCAGCTGAGGTGCTAGATAGTCCTGGATTTAAGAGTAATCACTCTGATTTAGGAAATCTACCTGTGTATCCTTATGTATGTCTTTGGGATTGCTTTACATTGCTGCAGAGCATTTACTTGAATGGAAGTTCACTCTTCTGTTACGCAGCTGAAACTCAGCAAAGTATATTCAGAGCATGAGATAAACTCTGTCTCCATAACCATTTGTAGTACCAGAAAGATCTTAGTAGTGTGAGAGCAGCAGCTTGCTTCAGAGAGGGCTAATAGTATGCTTCCCTTCAGAAAAATCTGCTTGAAGATGTTTTTGAGAAGAAGTACATTTACTGTGGAATAGAAAGAGGAAGGAAAAACACAGCTTTATGCCCTCTGCCAATTTGATGCTTTTCTCTGCACATCTTGGGAATAATCATTCCCTTTGCACAAAACCTAAAGTGTGACGCGTAAGTCTTGTAGTGCAAAGGATTGTGATAGATTTTGACGGGCTACAGATTTGGGAAGGATTTGACAGAATCCTGTCTTAAGCATGTGTTCCCCCACTGCTTGTGGCTGAAGGAATGGGAGAACTGCAGTGAGCCAGCTGGTGAACCCCAGTTTCCTGCTGCATCTCGGCAGCTGTCTGCCTCCTGTGAGGTGCCACAATTTTGAAGGGAATCTACTACAGGAATTTTATATACCTTGAATTTGAAAAATGTAACTTTTAAAATTGAAATAAAATCTGAAAGATACAATCTTGTTGCTAATGGAACTATAGTGAATGTCACTACTGATTTCAGAGAGAACAGGAACAAGCCTCTGATGAAGCAGGTTCTGGTTGGTAAGAATGAGATTCAGTTATTAAATTCCTTGTGAAACTTGGCCAGTCTTTCAGTCTAATCCTATTATCTGTTGTTATAGCAACAGGTTGTTCATAATAGGGTACCTGTTGCTGGGTTGCCTGAAATATGATCATTCACAGCCACAGTTTAGGCTCCCTCATAGTAGTTACAGGCTTTGTTTTCACCAAAGAAAAAAGTGCCTGAATTTGTTTGACTTTTGCATTTAAATTCTGCTGTGCAGATGACCTGGCAGTTAGAAGCAATTTTTCTTTTAAACATAAGTAACAAAGACTTGCTGGACACTAGAGTGATAAGCCCTTGAATGCTGGCTTTGTGCAATTGTAAAAGCAGCTAAGAACCTTCCTTGCCAACTGAGCAGGTCTGGCAGCTTTCTCTGTCCAATAATCCAGGCCTCTTCTCAGACCCTTCACTCACAAGTCAAATCATTTTGTTACAGTCACTCCTCTGACTGTTGCGAGTCTCAAGAGAAAAGGAATGTTAATGGATGAGGAAACAAAATTTTACAATACACTACAATTTATTAAAAATTATTCTACAGAGATGGGATGAACACCATACCAGCCTATTTTGTAGATGGTGTTACCTCCTATGAGACAGTAAGAGCCCTTTGGAGTCTTACAGATGGCTAATCTTCACATTATTTTCCACCATTTCCTAGTCTGGTGCAGTCAAGAACCCAGATTATTTGACTGTGAAATGTTTTATATGCCAAATGCACTCATTGAACTCTAAAAACTTGTTCATGCATTAGAAAAGCTGTCAAGGTGGAAATGTGTGTCCATCAGACCCCTCTTCAAAAGAAGCATGTCTGCACCAGCACAATGAAATGAAACAATGCAAAAGTTATTCCTTAACAACATAAGATTAACCTGACTGGCATGCTCTTACTGATGGCATCAACACGAGCCTGGCTTCTGCCAGCCTTGAAAGTGTTGTTTGCCCTAGTGGACATACATTTGCTTGGAGATCTTTGTAGCAGAGGTTGAGTGAATCCTGAGTAAGCTTCAAGAATTTCTAAACCCTAATTGCTGTAAGTCATTCATGTTGCCAAATTAACCTGCATCATGTGTGTGCCTGTTCCTCCCTTCTTCATGCACATTGTGGATACCTCTGTTATGAGTCTAATATTCACCTTTTTTGTGGAAGATAATAGTTTTGAGAATTCTTCTAAGGAATTTCATTTTTACTTATCTGACAAGTGAGAAGTTTCTGCTTCAACAAGGAGTTATTCATGTATTAATTTTTTTTTTTATGAATGCAGCATTCATTGCTATAATCCTTCCAGCTGCAAGCACAGGGCCAGAAAAAACTCCTCAACCTAACAGAACATTCTGTACTGATGTTAAGCATTGAAAGGTTCCGGCTCAGGGAACTTTGGCACAAGTCAAGTTTGGATCTCAGTCTATTTCCCTGCCCAGCTTTACTTCTCAGTGATGTGATCCAGGTAACCCACTCCAGACATTTCCAAACCATGGGAAATTACTTGCTTTGGCAATAGATTCCTTCATGGACATCTGGATACATCAGTTAACATCTGACGTTTATTCTTTCCCAGCTTACTCCTTGTAGAACTCCTGAACAGCTGTAGTCAGAAATGTCACACTCATCAAGACATGAACCAACAAACCTGAACCAACATCTCTGTTCATATGGCAAATCATGCCCTTGAAGGGTCAGAACAGCTTGGTGGAATCCCTTTATCTATCTGTCTGTCTCTCTGTCTGTCTCAGGAAAGTCCCTTGTGAGAAGCAGCAAGATCCAGCACACGGCATAATGCATATCTTAAAGAGCATGGTCTTTTTTTCCAAGATGATCTGTTTTCCTTGTTTGCCTCTCTTCTGTTTTTCAAGATGAGGAATGCTGATGCATGCTTGGTTTTGGGAAGTGTCTTGGGATCTATGGATTCAAATCACTTTTTGAGTGGAAACTTTCCTGGAAAAAAAGGCCTTAAAATATATGGTGGCATAGGGAAGACTCAGATACTTATTTTCATATATCGGTGCATGGTTTCCTAGGCAAAAATACAGAGAAATACAGAGTTTGCTTTAGTTTTGTGGTTATGTTGTCATATCAGGCTAGGGAAATCATTGAATATTTTAGTGGAGAAGAGCACTACCAACAGAAGATGATCTCAAATCTCTGCCAATCGCATGCAGAGCGTCTACCCTCCCTCTTCTTAATTCTATTGGCTATAGCCCTACTGACCTCTCGGACATTGGGTATAAGACACAAAAACTGAAAATTAAAGGAGTGATTCACAGGCAGAAGCAAGATGCACATGGTAGCAATCCTGTTCTTCCCCACCCTGATATTCATGCCCATCCCAATTTGAAAATATTATTCCAGTTATTCCAGGTCCAGCCATATACTGGAGGAAGTCCGAAGGCGTGTTCTTTTAACTGTTCTTCCCTTAGGCATCTCTGTCTCCTTGGGAGATCCTTTGCCTTGCTGACAAGCTGTGAAGTCTAGATCCAAGCATCTGAATCCTGCTTGTAAGCAATTGCTGTGAAGAGTAAGTTCACATTGTTCTATGTACTATTCAGTATGCTGGTGCTGACACTGTTTCTTTAACCTTTTTGTTAAGGTTACAGCTACAGGGAGTTGAATGGAGACCTTTTACCTGTTTATAGGAGCATGTGAATATTAATAGCACTTGACTGCCACACCAACTACCTCCTAGTGACCTTGCCTGTCTGCTGTCCTCCATGGTCTTCCTTCTATCTGCTGCAGAGTTGCCTTATTCTCTTGGTCTGCTCAGAGATTATAGAAGCCTTTGAAAATGCTGTGTGTGCATCTCACAGGTGGCGTAACCAGGTCCTGTGCAGCGCAGGCCACTTCCCTGTGTTGTTTACCACACTTTTTCCTCACAGTTGCCAACTTCTTCCCCTTTGAAACCTTCTGGAGATTGCCTAGGATGACAGAGTCTGTCTTTTGGAGAATGCCACAGAGCAGGTGTGCCGAGGCAGCGTGTGGAACCACTGGGCAGGGCCTGCATTTCACATAACAAGCAAAGACACCAGCACAGAACCAGGAATTATGCGTTAGTCATCCTTACAATTACATTGCCTTTTCTTCTCACCTTATAAAATGGATCTTGCAATATCTGTGGCTGCAGATATCTGATCCTCAGAAGCAGATTGCACAGTTGCTGCAGATATACTCAGAAGAAGGAGTTGAGGAACCTTAACCCTTATGTTAGCAAATTCTCCTGGTCACCTGATGTAGTTGCAGCCATGGGATCTCCCATCTTAGCTCAGACTACATCTCTATAAATTCACTGTGTACATTTCATTTCATGTTTACTAAGTCCCTGCTAGCAGTACTGAGAGGAAATTTGGCCACGGTACCAAGACCTGCGGCTCTCAGAATGTAATGCTGACAGACATCTCTTTGATGTTTTGAGCAAGTCACCTCGCCTCACTGTAACAATTTCCCCAGCTTTAAAAATGGAATAATAATACCTACTCATACAACTAAAATGAGTAGCTTCCTTTGGCCCTCTGAACATGTAAAGCATTCTGCAAGTGTTCATTAGATGTTCTTACTAACAGTTATTATTATTGTTATTATTGTTATTATTATTATGTGTTAAGCCAATGGCACATTGGCAAGCTCCAAAATTCCCATACTGGAGCTGTCATGAAAGATAGTAACAGCTACAAAAGCTGTGCCTGTGCCAAGCTGTGCACAGCAGCTCCAGCTGGTGCAGGCACACGGTGTCATTCGGCACCAAGCAGAGACACTGGCTGAGTCTCTGAAGTGTAGGTGCATTAGTGCAGATCACTGCTAGAGCAGGGGAGCAGCCCTTCTAATGCAGCAGCTCTGCATTGGTCACTCACTATCCCCTGATGAAGATGTACTTAAGCTCTTCAGCTGTCTGACTCTTTAAAAAGCTGACCATCAAATCTGAATTCCTGACTTGGAATAAAGGTTTGAACCTCTATATTTTGTTATCAGTCCTGCTCATGCACAGACAGAACCGTGTCTCATGCAGAGTTTCACAACGACGTAAAAATAGTGGTCAGGTTATGGCGATCTGGATTTTATGAAGGTGGATGAAAAGTTCTGTTGAAGATGCAAATTTTTGGTAATCATATTTAAGACACATAAAGCAGCCAAATACAAATTCTATGGTTTGTTTTTCACAGTACCCTACCTATCAGTACCTGTGGAAGAGCCGTGAATGACAGGAAGGTAGAATATTCCAGGCATCCCTTTAGGAGAAATAGTAATGGTATTCCCCTTCTCTTTGCTGTACAGGACATATTTGGCTACAAAACTCAGAGCTGCCGAAGGGCCTTGTGCATTGCTGGTTACATCTTGTCCTTTGGGGCTCTGAGGCTGCTGTTTTACTGGAAGCCAGAGTGGGATGTGTGGGTGAACTGCATCCGATGCAGCTTGGAAGAAGCGGATATTGTTCTGCTCAGAACAACAGTAGGTGCCTACTTTAATCTTTTAATTAGTCCCTAGTATGTAGCTATTTGGAAGGTGAGTTAACTGTAAGGTATCCAGTTAGCTGAAATCTCTTAAGTTGCTGGTTTCCTGCAATAATATCTTATATGTATCATTGTTGATCTAAAGAACTGTAAAGTATTCCACAAATTATGTGTATGATGATGACGGGAATGGAGGGTAGCAGCTGATCAGACAAGATGAAAGACATTGGGGTGATAAAACCCGTAATATCTGTGGTTTCAAGACTGCTTCATTTGTTCTCTGTCCTTCCTCCTCCCTTCTACCATTCCTGTGCTTTTTTCATTGTAGCCTTGTGCTCCAGATTCTAAAGCATCTGTTTGTTTGGCAGTATCCAGCAGATCCTTTTTCCCTCACTGGGCTGTTCTGCTGAGGATGTCCCTCTCTGCCAGAATTTATCTACTGGGCCAAATTAAAGATTTGTCTAGCACTGTCCCCAGCAGTGTCCAAGTGTGTAACGAGGGATCAGTACACAGCAGAGGCCAAGCTTACCCTGCTTGTTTTCTTGGCTCTATGTTTCCATTTTCCATCAGCCCTTCCCCATGTCCAATAAGCTTGCAATCCTGCAGTTAATGCTTTCAGAGCTGGTGTGTTTTGCCAGTAGTTTCCTGATACAGTTCTCTGTTTGTTGGGGACTGTACTGAAGCACTGAAACATATGCAAACCCCGGGTTTATTTCATGGAAGCTACTGCAACACTAAAGACGCAAACTGAGACTTGGGTCTGAATCCCAGCTGAGCCTGACTACTCCAGGATGTGGCGGGGTTGGTTTACTTCCAGAAATTTGATCTGTTCTGCTTCAAAGATTCCTGAACAATGGTGTTTTCAATGTTTGCAATTGCAAAATGGATCACTTGCTGCCTCTGTGTTTGAGCTGCCTTCTTAAATGAGCAGAGCAGCATGCAGTTAAAATCCCAGGTTTTGAAAATCACAGATCTGCCTGTTGAATGCTTTATAATGAAACAATCTGCATTCTAAAAGCCTGGGGGTATGTTTTTTCTTTTTTTAAAAACATCATATTAGGGTTAATATCCCTTTTTAATCTTCAATTCAGTTTGCATTTTTAATTGCCTATTCTTGTGTGTAATTTTAAAAAGATGTGCCATGCCAAGCACTTTTCAAATAAATGAGTTTTTAAATGGTCCTTTGTGTAATTACACAGGAATTGAATCATATTGCATGTTCTTGTTATCAAGAAGCTTTCTCAAAGTATGCTCTGGATGTTTGAAAATTTCAGATTTCCTTCATGATTCTTTGTGTTAAAATGACAGTTTTGTTTTGTTTTGCTACATTCTGATTATATCAGTTCTCAAATGTAATGGCTACTGCTAATGAGGATACAAGTAATCTCATCAGCTTGATCCTTGGAATTATCTTTTGCTTCACATAAAACCTTAATTCTTAAGTCGTCATTATCTCTGCAATTGCAATATAAGAGCCTATCAACTCACTTATGTTATTGAATTTTGATTCACTTTAGTTCGAATAATGAGCACCTGTGTCATTCACTGGTTCCCATCTCAATCTGCATCCCAATATCTACTCATTCTAAAACCTAATTAAAGATAAATATCAGGAAATAAATGTTATTCTACTCAAAAGATCAGTTTAAGAAGAAAAGCAGGCAAATAAATAAGACATACAAACATTATTAAAGTTCTTTTTTTTTACACTTAAATTATTCCAAAGGACTCATATGTGGTACAGAAATCTTTTTTACTGTTCCCTTTTCCAATTAAAGTTTCATAAGTGCAAAACTGCTCACACACAGAAAGTAAGTCAGTCTCATAGTTGGCTTTAATTAATGTAGTTCAGTGTTTTGGACTGAAACTTAACATGAGGTTACCTACTGCAGTAGTTGCTGTACTCTTTCAGACTGTACTACCTACACTTGTTATCAGGCAGTTTTAATGATCAACTTACTTTATAAAAAATAGAAAGGTCATGAACTCAGTTTGTGGTAAAAGTTTGTTAAGGTTCCATAAGTGCTGACACACTTCTTCCATTAAAATGATAGCTCAGGCCTGACTGTGGAAAGGCACTGGCACTAAACATCCATTTTGCATCACAGCACTGTGCTCCTTTTGATCTTCCCTTTACAGCACGGTCACTGCATCTCAGATTGTCCTGTGCTGTTTGCCGGTCCTAGATCTTGACCTGGGTGTTCACATTCCATCCTTATCAGCCAAACACTAGACCTGTGGTCACTGAAGTATTTGCAATACTCACATTTTGACAGGACCATGGTTCTGTTCCTTATTCTAATGATTTTTCTCTCAGTCACAAGTGTTGGGCGGCTTCTGTTGGTTAAACCTTAAAAAAAGCCAGAGCAGTGCTCCAGACAGGCTACTGTAATCATTGACTCCAAGGTGAAAGTGAGTTTGATCTGTGTTTGGGGCAAATTGTGACACTTTTCTTCCATACTCACTTAGGATGATTTTCGGATTTATTCTCGTAAGGCTGTGACATGGATCTCTGTGTCTGCATTTATCAAAAGTAGATCAGATTATCCAGCCACTGAGGAAGACTCAATCTTCAGCAAAGCCATAATGAAGTCGAGTTTGCAAGTAAGTAAAATATTCCCTGCAGCATCTGGGAGATGATGGCAAATCTCAGCCATGCTTCATGGAATGAAAGTGAAACATATCCAGCTAAGAATCTTGCAGCCTGAGGAACACAGTGAGCTGTGGTAAAAGAAGAGAACTGTACTCAGCTGTACTTGCCTCTGTAAAAATCCTCTCTTATTCTGAGAGGGGGTATAAAAAGAGAATTCTCACTATTTCTGAGAGAAAACCTATGCTACAAGTAGGAGAGCCTCGTGAGACTGGGGTTGGCAATGAAGAATCAGAGCTCCAAATTAAAAAATCATTCCTGGCATAGGAATCAGGGAACTTAGGAGTGAATGTGTGTCTGAAAGGAGACTGTGCAGAACTGAACACAACTGCCCCAGTAACAAGAAAACAGGGATGAGTGCAGCTGATGGGGAATGGAACAGAAAAGTGTCTGAGCTACATCAGTATTTCCAGAAATGTTTCATCAATACATTTTGCTTCCTTGCCTTTGTATGCACCAATTTGTGCTTCAAAGTACATTTGCTGCAGTCAGTTTTACAGGAGTCGCTGTTAATTGTACTTACAAAAATATGTCCTGGTCTCTGCCAGTTCCATAGATTTGAGATCCCAGTGAGACACTGGGGAGAAGGTAGACAATTGATTGGTCCAAGCAGACCTCAATGTCCCTCATGAGCTGAGTAAATGTAATTATCCTGTGTCTAGAACAAGTACTAGACAGTTCAGTTATGTGCCTTACTTAGCATTACATGTTACGTTTGTCTGAGCAATAGAAATGCAAAATGATACATTTGCTAATATCTGGCTCTTGATTATAGATACTGGAGCACTGCACTGAGGAATCCATAAAAGAGCTGTTTTCCCTTTTAGAAAATGAATTTCTAACTTACTAGCATTTCTTTTTATATCTAAAACAATTTTTAGTAAATATTTTCATCATAAACCTAACTTTAGCTGAGCAAAGCTGTAGCTATTACTGCTGTGGACATATATTAATGTACATAGGAAAGTCTAGTGCCAGCTAGTTTAATCAATTGGTGTAATATGAAGAAAGTGGAAACTGATCTGTGACATTCTTTAGAGAATCAAATTAGTAATATAAAAAAGCCAAATATAGCCTCTAATAATAGGCTCTTTGAACACCACTTCCATATCAATCAAAACACCTAGATAGAAAACACCAGATTTTAAAGCAGCAAAGAGAAAACAATTAATCCTTCTCTAGCAATTGAAAAGCTCCTACTTATAAATCAATTATAAAGTTTTTTTGCCATTGAAACTACCCAAGTCCAGAGTGTGTGTAGTGCCCAAGAGCCGTCCAAGGACCTCTTCTGACAGGGAGCTGAGTCCCCGCCCACTCCAGATTTTAGCATTACAGATATTGCAGCTCCTATTGCATGAAACCTTAACTTCAGACCTCTTGTTAAGTTAATGACTGTGGTTATAGCTCCGTTTTGAGTCAGTGGATGAGTTGAGTCTAGATTTCATTGGCCTATAATAATGCTTATTGCACTGGGTAGGGAGAGTTCCCTGGAGCTGATTTCTTTATCACTCATGTGTACAGGTGTATAGCCCTGCCTTCTGCCAGCTGATAGGAAGTGCCATTATCTTTAATAGGCTTCATTATTGTTGTGCAGGACAGGACAGACTCCCCTTGCAAGTTACAAATGACAGTGTGTGTTCCTAATGGATAACTGCTCTGCCAGGGCTTAGCATTAGCGGTGACTCAGTATCCTGGGATGGCCTTTCTTGTCTCTTGGCACATCTGTTCAGCTGAAGGACTCAGCATAGTGCTTGGAAATGGCCCAAAGCCTCCTGCTTTCCCCAAAACCAGACAGAAGACAAGGGAGGTGTTGGCTGAAGATAGGCTTTTCCACCTGCCTGTGTAGGCACCATGGCATCAGTGATCTCTTACCTTCATTCTGTGAGATCAGGGTGAAGATTATTCCTTTCTTCACAAAGAACAATGGTTTGTGCCTGCTTGACCTAAACATCTGTAAAGCTTACTGTAACTCGCACTGAGCTAGGGATCCCAATCTATAAATCAGCTGAGGAGTCTGTGTGCAATCCTGCCCTCTCTCCCTCCTTTATCTGTACTTGACCCCAGTAAGGACGCCTAGCTGAGCTCTGTGAGCAAGCCTGGGAGTGTTTTTGTTTGCTGTGCTGCATGTATTGTCCCTGTTTTGTTTTGCAGGTGAAAACTATCCAAGTACAAAAAATCCGCTATGTCTGGAATATCTATGCAAAACAGTTCCAGAAAGTTGGGTGAGTTCACTGCGCTGGTTGCACAAGTCTCTGAGGAAGTCAAGACTCCTTGTGAACAATGTCCTAAGGAAAACACACCCTTTCTGTTTTAGAGTCCTAGAAGACCACCACACTTGCTCAGCTATACATGAGAAATTTGGTTCTGGTCTCACCAGCAATGAACAGAATTTCAGGTACACATTTTAAAACATAAGTACTCAACATATGGATTTCAAAGAGATGTAAATGCACTGCCCAGGAGTTTCTTGTGTATTTATTAATGTGCTCATTAGATGAAACAGCTGTGCATGGAAATATTGAAAGAAAAGAGCTAGAGAATGTTGTGTATTCCTTGTCAAAGTTTTTGAAATGTCTCAGTATCCATCACTGTTACTCCTCTCAATCAGGAAATAACAATGTCCTGTAACTAACTTTAAGCAGTTCTCATTTGGAGTAAGAGAAAGTCTCTGTGAAAGAGTGCAGATAAGTTCTGTGTTTGCTTCTTCACTGGGGCTCCAAATTGACTAGTTCTGGTAAAAGAATTTATTCTCATAAACTACTGTATCATTAGGCAAATTATAGAATATGTATTCATGACACTGCTAAATAGAGAAATAATCTTCAGTTGATCGAATACTGAAAATCCAGCTCCTGACCTTAGCTCATGTCAAATCTGACATTCCAATCACCCTTAACTTTTTTCAAAATTATTTGTGTTTAGATAATTTAGTTTTAGATGCAGAATTCCTTTGTTTATGGTGTTTCAAAGTAATTTTTTCAGGATGGAAACATTTGTCTAAAAGGTTGTGTTACACCTCTTGTCTGCATAAGTAAATGTCACCGGTAGAGTCATGTTTTCTGACATAAGCACTGCAGGGACATTTAATTTTTTTTCTTGAAGAAAGATCCTTCCAACCTTTAGCCTGGGATCAATAGAAGCTCTCAGGACTACTGAAATCTGCAGTTTCTTTAGTGAGTGACATTGTCACTATTTTATCTGTGAGTGATGTATCTTTATCCCATACAGGAGAGTTGTATGTGGGCCAAACACTATTGATGTTCCAGTGATCCCTGTTTGGAAACTACTCATCAAAGAGGTTAAGCATTTCTGTTGCTTTTATTTTGAGCTGCTTGGGGAGGCCAAGTGTGCATATAATTGATTCTATATCTGATTTAACTTCCCACTACTCACTCTTCAAGCGCACTTCTTTTTCAAATCCTGTTGAAAGTTGTTCCATGAAATCATCATAAATTCATTCATTCTCCATTGTTCCCTATCCTCCATCCCCATGCCTGTGTGTCTGCATGATATTTCTATGTATCTGTGTCCTGGGAGCTCATTCTGTTTGCCTTCTGAGGGCCATTGAAGGCTTCCAAGCTGCACTGGAAATTAAACCTTCCAGACAAGGGCTGTCTCTTCATCAACAGAGATAAGTGAACAGCAGTACCTGGTACATGCCTACAGCAGAGAGATCCAATGAGCTCATGGCTGTGGGCACAGCACCACACAAAGCACCAGTATCTCTTTCAGAGAGGAACAGCCTGTATGTGGCCTGAACAGGTGTTTGTGGAGCTGTGCCATGCCTATGGTATGTGAGCTGCATGCTCACAGTGCGATCTTCCCTTCTCTCACCTTTGTTACATTTCTTGTAAGAAGCAAACAAAACAAGGCGTGGGCTGAGTCATTCACATCCCCAACAATATCCTATTGGTCCAGATTATTTGGCCCTTCTTTCCGATGAAGATGCTTCAATCTGATTAGACTAAAGTGACTGCTAAGCAAATTGCAAAGGGGGTCAGGGGTCACAATACTTAATGTCTCTTATTCCAGCCATTTTCCAACAGGTTGGACTCTCTAGGTATATTGGGGCTATTTAAATGTGGCCAGTTCTTTACTACTGCTGTCTCTCCAAACAGGTCCTAAATCCATTTTACGTGTTCCAGCTGTTCAGTGTGTGCCTGTGGTTTGCTGAAGATTACATGGAATATGCCATTGCCATCATAGTCATGTCTCTCCTCTCAGTATTTTTGACTGTATACGACCTTAGACAGGTGAGGCACCTCACCTTTTTCCACAAGGAAGATTTACTTCTAATATCTGGGAAAGGCCAGCATGTTACAACATGCACACAGTGCTGTGAGACTTACTCAGAGGTTTAGTCTTGTGACATTGTGTAGTAGCAGGTGCAATGGCCTGGCCTCCCAGTCATCATAATTTCTGTGTGGTACCTTACCCACATCCTCCCTTCCGCATTCCAGTGCTTCACTTTGTAACATTTTGTTATGCTCTCCGTAATTAGGGTGGGGAATTTCTTTCTCTGTGTGGTGGTATAGTTCCTGGTAGAGTCAGAACCCAGTTTCTGAAGGCTCTCATAACCACAAATAACTAAAAGGAAATAATTGTTAGTGGACAAATTGCATCATGTAAGCAAGATGTAACGCTTTTGTGTGTTCTTCTTTAATTTATAGCAATCCATTAAACTGCACAGACTGGTTGAGTCTCATAACAACATCATGGTCACTGTCTGCAGAAATAAGGAAGGTGACTCCTCTATGCTTCTTTTTTTTCAATGTGTTTTGTTTCTATAGCAATTTATATCAACCCCAAGCATGTGTAGTAACAGATTTATTCTAAAGTGGTTTCCTCTTCTGTTTCTCAGCTCAGTTAACTCACTTCTGTACATAGAGTTAATTTGACTTGGAAATATGTTGTGGCACATCAAACATATTAATAATTGAGTGCAGCCTTAGCAGAAAATTGTCAGGAAAACGAAGTGATTTTTCTTAAAACAGTGCTGACACACTGTTCATTGTCAAGGTATCCAGGGCACAATCCAAAGAGATGAAGTCAAATTAAGAAATGTAGATCCAGGGTTCTTCAGTTAGGTCAGTGCATTGGTACAGTAACCACTGGTTGGGTTCCTGGGTAGCTAAGGAGGAATTCTACAGTTGGAGCTGATGCCTAGGCTTTTCTTAAATATTGGAGGTTGTATACCTAGGTCCTACTGTGGTGCCTTGTTTATCAGCCATTATAAAGAATTTTATTCAGCAAGTAGTTTCTTGTATTTTTCCCCTTGCTACAGAGAAATATATGAAACACAAAGTTTGCCTTACATGTTTCTTTCAGGTTTCCAAGAGCTGGAATCACGCCATCTTGTTCCTGGAGATGTGCTGGTTTTGAAAGAGGGCAAAACCCTGCTGCCTTGTGATGCCATCCTGGTCAGTGGGCAGTGCACTGTAAATGAGAGCATGCTGACAGGTACAGCCCATCCCTCCCAGGTTTGTCACCTGAACACCATCATTGCCCCATGGCTTCAGCCCGTGACACAGGACAGGGGGTGTTACCATGTACATCCCTTTCTGTGGGACAGTCCAGAGCTGGCTGAGAAGGGGATTCTTTTGGTTTGATATAATAGAAGTTGAATTGTTGTTAATTGTCTAAGCAGACAATATGGCTTTTAGGAAAGGCAGTTTATCCTTTTCTACCTTCCTGGCATGCAGCTTTTAGAAAGAGGGGATCTGATTAGAAGGGAAAGAGTGGACAGTGACGAGGGGTGAGCAGAGCAGGAGAAGAAGCAATGGATATGAAGCAAAGTTGTTCCTACACAGGGCCCACAGTCCACTCTGGCTGCAGGGGTTTCTGTCACTCACTGAATGTCTCATTGCTGCAACATCTCCAGCCTCTGGAGTGTCTGTCTGGCCCTCCAACACTTAGCCCCACATTCCTGTAACAGCACTGGAGGACACACCAGGTGGGAGAGGTCATTGGAAAGCAGGATTTTTGGTGCAGGAGGAGGTCATATTTCTATTTCTTGTCTTTAAATTTGATCTTGGTCTGAATCAAACTGAAACTGACAGTTCTGAAATGTCATATAAATGAGAAATTCCAGAAACACCTTTCATTTAGGAAAATTCATCTGTCACAAAGTATTTCTTCTTCACCTTGTATCTGTTTTGACATAAATAGGGTATTTATCACCTGTCAAGAATTGAGCTAAAGGCCCTCCTTTTAACTAGGGAGGGAAAATAAGGAATATCATGTTCCCATCTGCTTGAGGGAATAGTGTAGTGACCTGCACATGAGGTTCAAAGTAGGTAAACAACTTGTGGCCATCAAGGGTAGTCATGCAACACCAGTTCAGGCCTCTTTTCAAGTCTCTATATCTACAGCCAGGGTGTGGAGTCCTTGGACTGCTTTCAGTTCTCAGACTTACATGACTGATGCAAAGGAAAACTCTGGCAGTCTGTTTGCTAGGCTTTAAGCTCTGTTCACTCTGAAGATGTCAAAATATAGAAGTAAAATTTCTGTAAACTGGTTTCTCTAGTAAATACCTTTAACATACTGCCTAGATGTCTAGGTACTTATTTGAAAGTCAGCAGGCTGTTATTAAGTGTACTGCAGTTTTCCTCACCTGAGCTAATCTTCCCTAGGAGAAAGTATTCCAGTAACAAAGACCCACCTTCCCCGAGCTGATAACTTCAAGCCCTGGAGAGAGTACTGTGCAGAGGATTACAAAAAACATGTTCTCTTCTGTGGAACAGAGGTCATCCAGACCAAGGCAGATGGCAGAGGAGTAGTGAAAGCTGTGGTGCTGCGGACTGGTCAGTCAACACTTCAGTTCACTTTTACTTCCATGATTTTTCTCACTGGAACGGTCTGACAATGTATCCAATCACACTAAGTTAAAGGCACTAATCCATATTCACAACAGTCAGATGTAAAATCATTATCCTGGGCTGGGCTAAGTTATTATGCATTGTTTCTGTTTGCTGGGCATAACTTCTACAAAAACTGCCAGCATGTGATTACAAAGAAGAATTTTGCTTTGCTTCTGAGACATTGAAAAAATCCTTCCCCTGAAGACAAAAATAATTCTTTTCTACATTCTGCAGATAAGGTCACATACACTAAAATGAAACACCTGCACCTTCTTTAATAAGTTGCAGAAATTATGAATAATTTTGAAGCCCTTCATTCTTTGCAGACAATTTTTGGAAATATTTTCCCCTTGGAATGGTTTTAATTTGTCTTTTCAGGTTTCAACACAGCCAAGGGGGATCTGGTGAGGTCCATTCTCTACCCTAAACCCATGAACTTCAAGCTGTACAGAGATGCCCTCCGGTTCCTGATGTGCCTCATAGCATTTGCAGCCATTGGAATGATCTACACAGTGTGTGTGTTTGCACTTAATGGGGTGAGTTACTAAATGCAGGAGAAATGGTTCACCTGAAACCCTTTTAAAACAGTTCACTCATTCTCAGGCACCAGGGTCAATGTGATAAGAGTTGTACGCTGTAAGCAGTAGTTCTGCAAATTTTAAAGCCTAATTGATTTAAAACTTCTTCAGAAACTTTCAAGAAACCATTTCATGCCATGATAGTTATCTGCCAATGGAAAGTCCAAGTCATGAGTTGCAAGGTTGATTCTATAATTCAGCTTTTGAAGAATTTTTCTCCTGGGGAATAATCTACAACCAGTTGGCTCAGAAGATTATTTCCCCTTAGGATATCAAAGAAAGTGTGTTTAAGAACATAGTCTTGTGTCTGCTTTGCAGTTTTTTCCCTTTTTTTAAAATTTAACTTCTCTATTGTAATATGTAAAATACATGCTGATGTTATCTCAATTGCTGAAACTGTCTTGCCAATCTTGTAAGACTGAATCACAGGATGTACTCAATGCTTTCTTTTCTGTGAGGGTTTATCTAAAGGTGGGTGATTAACTACTTAATTCTAACGTAAAATAGATACAAAATATTATCAAACTGGTATGTTCTGTGGTCTGAGACAATATCAATGAAGGAAGAACCAGAACATGACAGAAATTCTGCACATCAAATGCAGAATGATTTATGGTCAAAGTCCCAAGTTCAGAGGTATTAATAGTAGATCTCTATGATGGCTTGCGAGTCTTTCTGAACTGCAAATGTGCTTTAGCTTGTAGTGTCTCAGTTCTGGAATCCCAATTTGAAAAGCATTCAATTCTTTAGCATTCATATCAACTGCCCAGAATAACGGTGCCCACACTCAGCATCCTGGCAGTCGGTTTTACACTGACCTCTAAGCTCCCAAATTACAGATTGCTTTTGCAAATGGAACTGTTACTTCCATGTCTCTTCCTGCAGGTAAAAGCAATTTTCTTTCACAACTCCTAGAATGTAAGGTCAGAAGAAATCATTGGCTCATACATTCTGCCCTCATTTTCAGCACCATCCCTTATGTCTCACCTGTCACCTTAACATGGAGTCCAGAGCTGTGCCTATAGGCATTTGGATGAATGCCCATATAAATAGCAGATTCCTGTGTGCTGTGTCATGGGAAAATGGGTTTGGCTGAGGGTGCAATGATCTAGCTGGCATGTTTGAGCACATGTGTTTTGGAGGAGGCTGTGAACTCTACCCAGCAGGTTTGTTTGCATGGAGAATGAATGAAGGCCTGGAGGCTGTTCTTGATGAGGCCTTAAAGTCTCTGGTTAAATTAAGCTTATTCATATCTCATGGAGATGAATACATGATGGGCCATGGGCAGAAAACAGTACTGGAGCACCTGCAGGGGAGAGGAGGAGGGATGAAGAGGGGTACACGCAGTGCAAGCAGCACTCCTTGCCACTCTTCCTGATAACTGTCCTTGTTCTTATGTCAGAAGGAGACAGGAGAACTGGTGAAGAAGGCTTTGGATGTTATCACTATTGCTGTCCCACCAGCTCTGCCAGCTGCCTTGACAACAGGAATCATTTATACCCAGCAGAGACTGAAGAAAAAGGGCATCTTTTGCATCAGCCCACAGAGGATCAACATGTGTGGACAGCTGAACCTATTCTGCTTTGACAAAGTAAAGGCTGTGTGGTGGTTATGCCCTCATGGTAATGGGAGCCATGCAGGGGTGGGAAGCTGTGGTTTGACTGAGCATTTCCATTGTATTTTAGAAACAATGTGTTAGAAACTGTGTACTTAAGTTCTTGCTGTCTGAACAGAAGCTGTGGCAAATTCTTGTTTTTCTTGGAATCTAGGAGTTATCTGACAGCCCTTTTGCTCTGCACCTTGCTGGCATTTTCTGGATAGTAACTTCTTAAAATAAGTCTTGTTCTTTATTCCTCTTGGAGCTCTCATGTGGGAAGTTAATTTAAATGTACATTTTAACTTAGACTGGCACCTTAACAGAAGATGGCCTGGATCTTTGGGGCATGCTGCCCTCTGAAAGAAACTGGTAAGGCTCCTTGACATGACAATGGCATCTAAATTTGGTGGGGCAGTGGATGGATTCTTCTACTAGACAAAGGACCAAATCTGAAAGACAGTTATTGCTAAACAGTTAAGCAGCTTGAAGTTCCCTATGTTTAGATTTTTAATTTTATTTCTATATCTTCTGGAAAATGAACTGTTTGCGTTATCTCAGGGGTCCTGCTCCCCATGAAAAGATGCAGCCACTGTTGCCAGCATTTGGCACAGCATGTCTGGGCAGACAGTCTGCAGTAGACAGGCTGGGTTAGATCTCAGAGCTGCAGTGTAGCCCCAACCCTTTATGACAGGGAGTCACTGTGACCCACAAGATTGACACTCTGTTCTTTCAGTAGCCTTGATTTTGCCCATTTACATTTCCAGAAATGTGCATGCACAGAGTTGCTCAAACTCATATCAGCTTCAGAACTCAGGAGTCTTTGCACAAGACTCAAGGAAGATATTTTATAATAATCTATTATTCCTCTCTCCATCCCATTGGACTCCCTAACAAAGCATAGCACACCTGGTTTGAGCCTGTGTATCCCAGCTTTAACAGGTGCATGGGGAGGACAAGTCCCCAGACCATTTGTGTGGTCTGGCCTCAGGATGGGACATTAACTACCCCCAATTGAGGATTTTTTTTCTATTTGTCTTATGTTGTTTGGTGTTCTCTGAGAGTAACTTTTATGGTCTCTTTTGCTTTAGCTTTCAGGACATTCACAGTTTCCCAGCAGACCACAGCCTGCCTTGGGGCCCTGTGTTCAAAGCACTGGCAGTTTGTCATTCATTAATTCTTTGGGAGGGCAAGATCCAAGGAGACCCATTGGATGTGAAAATGTTCGAGGCCACTAACTGGGTAAAGCTATGCTTTGTTGTTATCTAAACAGTGGGAAAATCACCTTGCCATCTCAGATTTAACCAGACACCTATCAATGTTATGAAAAACTCAGGAATTCTGTTACATCACTCCCGTGAAACGGGAATAATTGAGTTCCCTTTGACACCAAAAAATATTTTTGTTCCTCACAATCATGTTGTGATGATAAAAAAATCTAGATGGTTTGTGGAATACTTCAAGAACACAGCTTTCCACATTAACACAAATTCTTGTGTATTATTTTCTCATTGAGTCTATGTTATATCTAAAGATCTTTCTTTATTTGTGTTGTAATGAATAAAGGATTTATTGACAGTAAGAGGACATAACCTATTTTCTGTGCAAGAGTACAGCAGTGCCTTAGTGAACCTGGTGAGGCTTTCTATTTGATTGCCAAGGAAGCAGTGGCTTTTCCATTACTGGAAGTTTTTAGTTTGACATCAGACAGACCCCTCCCAGGAATGAATAAGACACCCTGTTGAGAGGGAAGGAACAGCTCTGAATGGATTCTTGAGGCTTCTTTCAGCTGTACTGGTGTTGCAGTCTGAAATATTTTTGTCTTTCAATACACAGGTGATAGATGATTCCAGTGGACACCAGATTGAAGGTCAAGGATCCACACATGCCACAGTTGTTAGGCCTGGACCTAAAGCCACCACTGTAAGTTTTTTGCAAGGTTCACATCCATGATCAAGTTAGACTGTCAGTGTAAGGGTTACCTTTCAGTACAGGAATGCTTGAGTGTCTTTGTCCAGGAGAGCTCTTCCCCACTTTGTCTTTCCTGTACTGCCTGCAGAGAGAGTGCCTTGCTCTCTGATTACAGATGCCTGGGGGAGCTTGCTGCTCACACCAGGAGCAGGGGGATGCTGGATTAGAGATTGTCCAGCTCAAGCATTTGCCTGTCCTGGTGGCTTGAGGCTCAATCTGAACTCAGCTGAGTGGGGAATGCAGTGGAGTCTGGTGGCTGATGTCAGACCCTTACTGGTGGCATACACTGGTGCGACGCTTTCTGACAACCATTTTCCCTTTGCAAGACCAGTGTGAGACCTAACAGAGTCTTACTAAAGAAACAGGACTAGTAAATTCCTTTCAGTAAATTGCATTTAATATTCTGCTAAAACTGCCAGTGAACTTTTCCTACTGCTTAAGCTAAGTATTTCTGCACAAATTTAATTTCATCTTTATGTACCAGTCATTTTTGTCTAAGTGTGACAAAATAGCCCATTATACAAGATTAGCTTCTTACTATGACCCAAAGGACAGACCTAAAATCCTTCAGTCTGAGTTCAAAATCCTTGCTAGAGTGTGTAATCCACTTGCTTTTCTCCTAGGCCCCAGTGGAAGGAATTACCATTTTACATCAGTTTCCATTTTCCTCAGCCTTGCAAAGGATGTCTGTCATTGCCCAGGAAATTGGTGGGGATCCACAGGCCTTCATAAAAGGGGCTCCAGAAATAGTAGCCATCCTGTGTAGAGCAGAAACAGGTAAAAAACATTTGTAAATGCTTCCTAGAAACATATCTGTGTAAGTGACTTTGGATGGTGCAATGAAATGGGAGGTCCAAATGAGATTTCTGTGTCTAAGACTTTGTACTAAAGCCTGGAAAGTGTCTCTGCTGTATTCCAAGTCAAAGGCCTAGCTCTCATACAGCCCTTCTCAACAAAGGAGGACTGCTAAGAGATAAAAGTAACTATCAACTCCTGTAGAAGGTGTACAGTCTCTGGCAGAATAGATATTTGGAAAAGCTGTCTACAGGTCCACCCCCCTCAAAAAGGTTGGTGTTTTTTCCTCCAAACCATGGGAGGGCAGCTAGAGAAGCACAGATCCTTCATGAAACACTCGGAGAAGGGAAGTCTTTGAAGTTTAGGACCTAAGTACAAAATGATAAAAGAGAGGCAAAGATTTTCTTATTGAACAATGTTAAGTTCAGCTCCTTTCTTTGATGTGCTTGGCCTATCAGTAGGCTCTAGGTCTACAGGCCCTCTGGGACATAAACCTACCCTGCTCCAAGTCTTCCTTTTACTAGAAAGCAATTAAATGCTGTGATAAACTCTCCTTTCCCCTTTTGCACAGTTCCACTGAACTTTGAAAGCAAGCTCCTGCTCTACACAGCACAGGGCTTTCGGGTGATTGGACTGGCCTATAAATCCCTGCAGGCAGGGAAGCCGCCTGCTGCTCTAACAAGGTAAGCCATAAAAAACTCTGCTTCTGGCCACGTACAGCCACGGGCCAGGGGTGCCTCACCATCACCATCACCACATCACCCCTGCCAAGAACAGGGTCATAGCACAGAGTTTTGTTAGATTCAGGCCAGAGGAAATCTGATTTAAATCTGGATATAGATCAGAGAACAGATAGAGGGCACTCCTCTAGCACAGGCCCAGAATCCTTGTGTATTTTTTAACTTTCTTAACACTGGATTAACATAGGAAGTGTAATTCTATTACACTCTGAAGATTAGCACATGCCTCCCCCTCATTCCATCACTACCACTAGTCTCCTTGCAGATTTACACAGGCTTTCAGTTGAAGAGAAGTCTTCTTAAAACTTTTTTTTATTATCCACACTCTTCGATTAAGCAAAGGCAGCAGATGACCCCCATTACTGTTCTCTACCCCAGTCAAAGTCAGCAAACTATCTTCTGCTGTTGTGTTGGTCCAATCATTTAGCTTTCTTTAGCCCTCTTTAGTTTCTAAAGAGGTTAGCAAACTCTTTTATTATGCTCATGGTATTAGTTTTTCACAAACCTCACAAAAGAACACTCACACATGAATCCATATAGTTTTCCCAAATCCCTTTCACTTTTGCCTGTGATACTCCAGAAACACCACTTCTGAAATATCTGCAGTTACTGAGCATCTGCTGTCATCTCTCTTTGCTAGCTACAGGTCCTAATCCAAGTGAGGCTCACTTGCATTTTCACAGGGGTTTTTTGCTTTGCTGAAAGGACCAATGTCACTGAGGCAGAGTGCAAGAGGTTACGTGCCTCTTGTGACAGGTGTCATAACAGATCTATCCAACCCAATGAGCAGATGTGTGTGAAATGGCCCAGATTTTGCAGTTGTGTGTGCAGCTACAGCATGTGTGATGTTTCTGCTGCCAGGAGAAAGGAGAAAGCTGCTGGTCAAACACAAGGTCTGCAGTGGAAGCAGTGACCACTCAGGCACCACGTGACACAGCTGCTCTGACTGCCATGCAAGTGCCTGGCATCGCCTTCTTCTTGGTGGCTAAAATACGTGCTTGAAAACTTTTCTTCTTTTCAGATTCTTCGTAGTCAACCTGTGTCCCTGAGAGATCTCTAGTTCATGACTCAGGGATGGGGTGTTTACCAAATTGTGTTCTCAACTGCATGAGTTCAACCATAAAAAAGCAATAGCGCAGGTGAAAATAAAAATGCAGGGAAAAACAGAATTGGAGTTGCCATAGGCTGTTTGCTCAGGTCCAACTGTCAAGACGAGCAGACATGTTAACAAAGATATGTTTCTTTGTTTTGCAGTCCTCAGATGAGAAGGTCTAGTGTGCAGGAACTTTCCAAATCAAAGCACCACAGTTTGGGAGTCCTGCAGGAAATTCAGGGTTCTGGTACTGAATTAGCACTGCTGGCATTGAAATAGCACCACAAATGACAGGCATCCTGGGACTGCAGGAAATAGACAAGTTGTTAAAATTCTTTTGAGTTAGGTAGGATGGTTGGTAGTTGTTACTGGCTATCACTGAATTACATGGTGATAAAGCAAAATAAATAATTAAATCTGTCTGTCTCTTTTTGACTGTTAGGGAGGAGGTGGAATCTGATCTGACGTTCCTGGGTCTGCTGATAATGGAGAATCGATTAAAGAGGGAGACAAAGCCTGTCCTGGAAGAGCTCAGTGCTGCCCACATCAGGAGTGTTATGGTCACAGGTATCTGAAAAAAGTGGATTATTTGTGTGGACACTGGCCGAGACAGGGAGTCCAACAATGTTTAAGTGAAAAGTCTGCTGTTGTCACTACCACTGATAGGAAGGCACAGATATTTAATCCTAGCACCTATGTTTTAATAATGACATGAGGTGAACCATGTTGTCCCTGGCAACTTTACCAGGCTGTGTCTGATTCTAATAAAGGCATGTCATGCAAAATCCCTTTTTTATAGGGCCCCCTGAAATGAGCAGAGATGGAGTGTGCATGCTCAGGACATATCTCCAAACCTTTTGACATCTGTAACTCATGTGCCTGTTTATCCAATTTTTTTTTTTTTTTCTTGAAGGGCTATTCTATCCAAATCCAAATCAGGGTTTGGATAAAATAACCCCAAGTTTTTCCATTGACCAAAGACTTGGGCCTCACCCCTTTCAGCCCACATACATCAAAGCCAATCAATGAGAATCAGGGATACCAGCAGCAATTTAACACTGAACTCCTTATTTTTTTTTTTTTTTTTGTCTAAAACAAATAATCTAGGAGCACATTCCCCATATGGATTTCTTCAAGCTGAATATGAAAATACTACATCTCCAGATTGAAATATTTCTCTTACAAATGAAAATATGTTTATTGATTGAGACAAACATTTTCTGCGAAGTTTTAATCTTTATAAAAATCTTTCTTATGCACAGACACTGAAATCTTACTGATTCTTCTGGACATATTTGAAAACTCAGAATTCAGGCTAATGAGTAGACAATTCTCACTGCAGAAATTTTTAGATAACACTTCATCTGATTTTTGCAGGGGACAACATTCTGACAGCTATAACAGTTGCCAGAAATGCTGGCATGATTGCTCCAACACACAGTGTGATTCTTGTGGAAGCAAACGAAGTGCCTGGATCTTTTTCAGCATCTATAACCTGGAAATCCCTAGAAGAAAACAAAGTTGAAGATTACAGAAGCCTGGTGAGCATATCAGAAGCAGGTTTTGTGCAGCAGGAAAACAAACTAGGATGGAATGCTTTAAATAAGGAGTGGGATTATGCAAGTATAACAGGGAACTGCCATTCACCATCAGAACATGTGCTAGAGGAATGTTTATGGAGAAGGGATCGTTATAAAAATGTATTCCCCTAGAGCTTACTTCTTAGCATATTATCCTGTGAACACTTTTTTGTGAACTGCCTAGCTGGGTTTGAGAACAGCTTTGCAGAAATCCCAGAAAGATTTGTGTCTAGTCCTCATGCTTAGCTGATGCCAGTTTAAATTCTTCCTTTCTCTGCAAGATAAATTCGATGGTATAGATGTGGACTTAAAATCTGTGGAGCTGCATTGAATAAACCAGCCCTGTTCAAGCAGGTAGAGTGTTAGCACTTCCCCATACCTGCAGAATTAAACACAGATCTACTGTTGAGACATTGCAGGTACACAGCGAATCATAGGCAAGACAGGCAAAGAAACTTATTTCATAAAGCATCTCCACAGAGATGCTAGGGTGAAGACCAGTTACTTTCTCCTTGAAGAGTTAGTCTGAAAGTGCTGACCCTTCTCTGGGAAGTACAGAGTCAGGCAGATGGGAGGGAATATCTGCAGGGGGTGCTGAGCGGCTCCTCAGCCTAAGCAACTTCTGCCTCGTGTTTCCCTGCACAAAGGCTTGCTTAGATGTGGTGCCCACCTGCTGTCTCTAGTCCCTCTCATTCCCAGTGCAGCCTAGACAGAATTCAACCAATTGCAACAATCCATTTGATAGAATTCATGCAACAAACACCCAGTTAACACTGAAATTATTGGTGTTATAAGCCTCAATCCCTTTACAAATCCAAGCAAAGGCAATGGTCTTTGCACCCAAGTCTCCCAGAGCCTTCAAAAGCACCCTCCTGATGGTATGTCCTTTACTTTGTCTGTAGTAGTGTCTGTGTAAATGCAGGGTAGCTTTTAAGGGCCTGGGTGCAGCACTCATTCTGTCTTATTTTATAGGAGGATGACAGTCAGACTGAGCCAGGAATGAGGCTGGCTTTGGAATCAGGCCAGTATCATTTTGCCATGAGTGGAAAATCCTACCAAATTGTAGTACAGCATTTCAGGCACTTACTTCCAAAGGTAAGATCTGGATTAATCAACTGGAGTAGCCTTGCCATTCAGGAGATATGAATTCTCCCAGTACAATTAGCTGAAGAGACCTGTATCAGGACATCTGGGAACAGTTATAACCCTGAAACACTTATAGGCTGGATAAATCTCTGATATTACATGGGGAAGGATCTGAAAATCCCTGTATTTTTCTCTGCACATGAGAGGAGCAGGCATGGCTTATCGTGTGAGGACATGATTTAAAACGTTTGTGCCCACATTCCTATTCCTTGCACAGCACTGACTCTGAGCTGTTTTGGAGAACAGGAGAAAATGTGGTATTGCACATGGTGCAATTCAGCATAGCTTGTGTGTTCCATGGACAGGATAGTCTCAGGAATTCTCTTCTAATAATTCCCTGCCTGGCAATCTGTGTTCATCAGGTAACTCAAATGGCATACCAGGCCTCTTGTCCTTATTGTCATTGTTACTTTTTCAAAATATTGGTTAGGATCCCCTTTATCTTTGATGATCAGCCTTTCTTGCTTCCGAGTCTAGAATCAGTTGTTTGTAAATGTGATAATCAGCAATTTTAATTCAGTATATTACTGAAAGATCTCACATCAAGTGTTTTAAAAATAATTTCCCTTTTTTCTCCTTACAGCTCTTGCTGAATGGAACAGTTTTTGCTAGAATGTCTCCTAGTCAGAAATCCAGCCTTGTAGAAGAGTTTCAAAAGCTGGAGTAAGTTCCTAATGAATTTGAAAGTGTCTGTTGAATTTCCAGGCTTGAAAATAGTCTAGTAAGAGCTAGCTTTAGTCTACCATAGAGTTTCATGGAACTGCACAAAACTGAAACCTCCACAGATCTACAAGTTGGCAATTAAATTCCAAAAGTCTTTTTAAAAAGAGACACTGAACTCCATGCTGGTTTGGCAACCTGTGGAAGATCAAACCCTCCCATGGTCCTGGCTTTTGCTTGTTCTCATCATCCTTCATTTTTACTTCTCTCTGGGCCTGAAGAATTGGCACTTGTCTCCCCAAGATTTTTAAGAATCTCTCCCAGCACTGCTGGGAGATGCTTGCTGTTTTTTTCCTGTGCTACTGCTGGCTTGATGTGCATGGCAGGTCAGTCTGGATTGCTCACAGTCACAGTGGTGTATATATATATATACATATATATATATATAAATTCCTGAGTCCCAGGCATCTTGTTGCCTGCTGTTCAGCTGTTTCCCAAGTCTTTTGAAGACCCTCACCCTTACTTCACTTAGCTAGCCCCAGGCCTTTCCCTAGAGCAAGGTGAGATTTAGGCTGTTTCAGATTATCAACCTGGTGTGTGCAGTTGTGAACACCTCAACTGCTGTCTGGCCAGACAGGCTTTAACTTTCCAGAAAGGCTTTTAATGAAAAGATTGCATTTCTTGCATAAATGACTTGCATGGAGCAAGCTCTGATTCCTCACTTGCCTTATCACTTTACTCTTTAGTTACTTTGTGGGCATGTGTGGAGATGGAGCCAATGACTGTGGGGTAAGTGGATTTTGTCTACAGTATATTTTAAAAATGAGAAATCAATGCAATGCCAGTAGAATATTCCAAGCTGAACACATGCAGAAGATGGGAGTGTCCCACTTACTCACAGAGCAGCTGTACTATCACCAGTACTGATTTAGACCTGAACCCACTGTGTGGTCCTTACCATGCAAGAGCTGCTCTAGACAGAGATTTTGCAGTTTGTGGTCTCAAAGACTGATTCATTTTCCTTGCAAAATCCACCAGAAGATTCTCCTGGGGGAAGCAAGCATAGAACCTGGACTAGTTGCATAAGCTGTAGGAGCAAATAAGTGTTAAAAAAGGAGGCAGAGCCAAACCTGTCTTCTGCACCTGGTAGCAGGGTCTGTGGAAAATGAACTTTCCCATGCTCTCATCCCCATTCTTTCCCTGGACTCAACATCTCACTGGAGGAACCCTCTGGGTGGAGCACAGCCAGGGAGTGAAGAGGGTCTGCTGTGCACAGAACACATCCTGTGATAAGGGGTCACTGCTTGGCTGACATGTAAGTTGCTGTGTCTTCCTGGTGAGCACTGAGGAGGAATGTGACTTTCAGGCTTTGAAAGTGGCACATGCAGGGATATCACTGTCGGAGCAGGAGGCGTCTGTGGCTTCACCTTTCACATCCCGAACCCCCAGCATAGCCTGTGTTCCAGAGCTGATCAGGTAAGCATGGGGCTTTGTTTCCTATTTCATAAAGAATAAAGCTCCCACTCCTCTCAAACATTAGTCTTGGGTGTTCCCATCAAGGTACAATATGCATATCTAGAGAAAAATAAATGTCTTTGACCTGGAAATTGCCTTTTGCCTTGTCCCTATCTGAAATTCCTTTACAATACATTAATTATCACAAGAAGAGGACATTTACAGCTGAGCTTTATGCCATCAAAAATATTTTAAATGCAAAAGAAATAACAAAATGAACAATGCTCCATAAAGCTGAATCAAATGTCCATCAGCCAACCTGTACACGAATGTTAGGTCCTACCTCTGATACCCTAAGCAAGCAAAATTTGGCATCTATTATGCCAGGATCCTGATTTTGCTTACTGGGGCATTTGAGCAGCCAGGGAGAGCATTATCCTGATTGGATATTGTATGTACACTGTAGGAGGACAGGACTTGTTAGTTCTGAACACACTGAGCAGCTGCTTGGCTTTGTAAGTTTTTCCTCAAATGGAGTTGTTACCTGCACTATTAATGTCAGCAGAAAAATTTGCTGGGGTAAATTGTAGTCTGCAGAGCAAAGGTGACTGGAACCAAGCCCATTTCATCGAACAAAATATCTGCAAGTGAAGTTGTTACTATCATTTAGGTCAGATTTTATTTATGTCACCTCCCAGCAAGATACTGGTAGAGGCTTCTCTGCTTGTGACACATGCCTTGTTTTTCAAAGCCTTTTGAGAGGATTACCCCATCCCCTAACTGCTGTCCTTTATTTGTGGCTTTACACAGGGAAGGCCGAGCTGCTCTTGTCACTTCCTTCTGCATGTTCAAGTACATGGCCCTGTACAGCACAATCCAGTACCTTGGTGTTCTCCTGCTTTACTGGGTATGTATTGGGAGCACTTCGGCTGGAACTGGATGAGCTACTGCTCCCTTGTAGGAGAAACAGGGCATAAAAGCCACATGAAACTAGGAGATGGAGCTTTACCTTTACCTGAGCTGCAAACATCTGTGGTGTGATCATATGGTCCTCCTGTACCCTCAGAAAACTGGAAAGATTCTTCCCATTAACTTCAGCAGGAGGGCTCAAGATCCAAGCTGGGCAAAAAGAAAGCTGAGATACTGAATGGTGTTTTGGATGAGGGCATATGTCTGTGAAAAGGAAGAATCTGGTGTAAGCATATGCTGTTACAATTTATTCAGCATTTAAAGCATGAATTAACTTGACAGTAAGAAAATCCCCTGGAGTGCCTTAAACCACTTTTGCATGGCTTTTCCCCAGAGGGAGAGGAGGGCTTTGTGTTCAGAAGTAACCCAGCAGTGAGAAAGCAGTCTCTTCAAATATTCTTCTCTTTTATTGTCTGGAGTGAACTGGAAGTGTAGTTAGTCTGAACAATGTGCAAAATGAGAATATTCACCGCAGGCCCAATGGTGAGGAGTTTATTGTCAGGGTGGTAAAATGTGTGGTCTCTTTATCTGCAGAGTAGCATTTCAGAACAAATGCAGAGCAGTAGCTCCATGGATATAATATGGCTTTCTGGAGACAATATAAACTTGCCCATGGCAAATATCTGATCTGTGGTTTTTTCCTTTGTTTTCCTCTTTTCAGCAACTAAACTCCTTTGGGAATTACCAATTTTTGTTCCAAGATCTGGCTATTACCACTGTAATTGGTGTGACAAGTAAGACCCTTAGTCATCCTATCTATAAGTGAGAGAATGATCTCAAATATTTTTCTCCTCCTTGGAAATGCATAATTCTACATACAGAAGGAAAGAAAATGGAGGCCAAGCTTCCTGCAGACTAAACATCCTCTATGTAGAATACAGGACATTTAGATTAGTAGAAGAGGGCTCTTGTTTGAGCAAAGTCCTGAAGATGGTTAATACTTAGTGGTGCATTTGCTGAGCATGTAGGTTGCTGCTAACTGGGGTGTTATCTTTAGGAGCAAGGAGCAAACCCACACCTAGTGCAGTGGAAAGTCTGTTTGGGCATTTTCCTGTCGACTTAGGAAGGCAGATTAAGAAGATACCTGACTCCATGCCTAAATGAAAATGTGGGGATTAACTTTTTTGAGTTCTGCTCACATTTGAAGCTGGGTAGGCCAGAGCCCCAAAAGAGAGGTGGAAATGGAGAAGAAAAAAATGACAGATGTCAGACACTACAGAGCAGGGAGTTGTAAGCCAAGGATCAGAGGGGAAACCAGTGCTGAGGCAGAAAGAGAAAGACAATGTTATTGAAACAGAACAAGTGCAGGGAGAGGTTTAGAAGCAGGAATAGCAGGGCCAGGGCCATGAAAAGCATACAGCAAAACCACATCCTGGTATGTTCCATCCTTGCTGGAACTCAGACAACAGGAAAAGACTTGGATGAAATCCAGCCTATAAAGGTCAGCCACAACAACACTGGGTGCCAAAAGCTACATTGCTGTAAGTAGTTTATCTGGAATTGCATCAAAGCTTTGTGCATAGCTCTTTTACTCAAAGTCTGGATAATTTTGTTAAACCTAAGAACAGAGGAAAATCTGTAGTGTCAGGTAATGCTGTCCTTCTCCAGCTCAAATAAGCAGCCACTAGGTGTTTAGTGCAGGAGGATGAATAGAACATAGGCAGCAAAAAATCCCAAGCCACGGCTGACAAGTGACAGAAAGAAAACAAAAGAGCGTATGTTCATATTCTTGGGCCTGACTGTAGCCAAATAAAATAAAAAACCAACACCTTATATTTCAAAAATGCCTCATGATAGTCAGATGACATTAGTTAACCTCTTCTGTGTCAATATAATTTTGTAAGAAAACAGCTCTGTGTTTTGTACTTGATACAATCTTTGTATGTTTTATAAAGAATATTAAAGGCTGCAAAACTGCCATTGATACAGTCAGTATTATACAGCAGCACTGCTTGTATTTTGGACACACTGTTAAACACAACTGTGCATGTTTCAGTGAGTTTCACAGGTGCCTACCCAAAGCTGGTGCCCTACAGGCCTCCAAGCCAGCTCATCTCACCCCCATTGCTGCTCTCTGTCGTGCTTAACATCCTCTTCAGCCTCAGCATGCAGATCTTCGGGTTTGTGGTGGTCCAGGAGCAGCCTTGGTATTCCAAGACCGATATCCACAGGTAGGACCCTTTTCTGGAACTCTGGATACCACAGGGTTGGCCTAGTGGGGCAAGTCTATGTGAAACTATTCATCAGCTTAACTGATGAGCAGCTGCAGCAGCCCCTGTGCTGCCCACAGGGTGCAAACACTTTATCCACTGTTGTGTGAGGTCCCTAAGCTCTCCAGCAACCTGCTACACACCGTTCCTGTGGTAAGAATGCTTCTGCTGAGCACAGAGAGGAGGATTTGATGGCAGGAGAGACCAGGTTTGAGCTCAAGCTGTGACAAGTTCAGCAAGCTCAGCCAGTGGTGAGACTGAGGGCATTGCCAATAGCCTGTATCATGGCTGTGAGGGAGGATGCCTGATAGTTAATAGTGGAAGCTGGGGGAAGTAGCCAGGACAATGGTCATTCCCTGACCAGTGTGACGCTCTTTTTCAGTGCCTGCCTGTCAGTGAACAACCATGACAGGAATTCATCCTCCAGCCTGGGGCTCCATGGGGCAGGAGATGGAGCCCAAGAGCAAACAGACAATGGCTTCAAGAGCTATGAGAACACCACAGTGTGGCTGCTAAGCACCATCAATTGCCTCATTGTAGCACTAGTGTTTTCCAAGGGAAAACCTTTCAGGCAACCCATCTACACCAACTGTAAGTATGGGGAGAGAAAAAGGGGTATATAAGTCAACTCAGGAAGTCCGTTTAGTAGGGAAAAATTAAACTTTACCAAAATTATGTCAGCCAAAAAATCAGGAGAAACACTGTCATGTGAAGGAAAGATGAGCACATATGTTTATGACAGTTCCACAAGATGCAGTGAGTCATGGAAGAGCTGTTCTTTTTCTCTGTGGGGCAAATCCTGCAGCATGCTCTTAGACAAAACTCTCTTCAGCTCTTCTTTTTTTTTTTTTTTTTTTTTTTTTTTGACTGAAGAGTTAAAATAATGCTGCTGGTTTCATGGCTTTGATGTTTCAGTATAGTAATAGTGAAGAGGGGACATTCCCTGTAGAGAGCAGAAAAGTGGGTCATCAGTCTTCCAGAACAAGGCAAAACAAAAATGAGTGGGTGGAGGATGCAGTTTGGTGCATGCCAGCTGAAGAGAAAATGAATTTACTCATCATTGGAACATTTGCCTACAGATGGGGAAGGTAATAGGTTCTCCATTACTTAGACTCTTTAGATCCTGATCAAGAGCAAAGTCTTGACATCACTGAAGTGGAAGCCAGCATTCCTAATCCTATTAACAAGATCAAGACTACATCCTGGACGTTTTTCTGAATCACAGGATATACTGTGGTCAGAGAGGGACTCACTGGAAGGCTGTAAAGCTGCTCAGATGTGAAAGGTCAAATCAAATGTTCAAAATACCCACTTGCTGTTTTAAATCTGTGGCTGCAATGCTTGTCCTACACTCACGTATAGCTACTTGACTGAGTAAGCCTGGGGTTTTCTTCTGTTCGTTTTTCTTTTGCTGAAAATTCCTTTCTTTGCCATGGATTCTTTTGATGATTGGGTAACACAGAAAATTATTACAATCTTCTACAGTAAAGGCAAGAAGCTGAGATTGCTCATAAACTGTGGGTTTCTTTCTTTGCTCTTATCCATTCAGATGTGTTCATACTGGTGCTCATAGCACAGCTGGGCATTTGCCTCTTCTTGATGTTTGCTGACATTGATGATCTCTACTCCAAGATGGATGTGAGTGTTGTTCCAAAGGGGATTTTCTTCCTTCTGCCAGTCCATTATAAGCACACTGGAATTGTTTTAACAAAAGGCACAGATTTTTGCAGGGAGACATGGCACCTCTGAAGACAAATCATATTTGAAGAGGTGGATTTTAAATGATGGGGTTGTAGAAACTTCTGGAAATACAGTGACTCCAAACTAATATCTGTGTATTCTGTGGGACAGCTACACATGCAATTTTGATTGTTTCAGCACATTGTCCAAGCAACAGGAGATGACATCACTAGGCTTATGTGTGGTATGTTGGTGGCTTGTGAAGCCAGGAGCAGAACAGGGCTGGGCTCTGTGAGTTTAAAATAAAGTACCATGCTCTTGTGTTTCTCAAGCTGTGCTACTCTTAACAAAGGTCCTCTTGCCAAAATCTGCGAGTTATCACTCAGAGCAGCTCTCTGTTCCAGTCCCCAATCTTTTCAGGCTCCCTGTTTAAATCTCAGAGAACCTTCTGTTTCCCAAAGCAGGATTTGGGTTTAGAACAGTTGTAGAGAAAGACTAGTGAGGCTGCCATGGCAAGAGAGGATCTATCTTGATCCTTGATTAATAGATACCAATAAGGCTTGACTTATGTATTCTGGCAGAGTGCAAGTTGGGAGTTGTCTTGTGCGAATCCATCCCAAGGGAAATGTGAGGGAGGGATAAGATCTGCATCAGCTGAAGGACGGGGTTGTTAATGGACCTGACAATTAGTATGTTGAGGCTGGGAGATGTTGACCTCCTCTACTGAGACACTCTCACAGTCTTGCTGTAGGAGTCACAGGAACAAAACAACAGAAGCATCACAGCTATTTTTTCTGTACATTTGCAATCAGAGCAATGGAATGCAGTGGCTTTGAGACACAATTGCTGAACACGATGCAGCTTCCAGTCCTGTATGTTTGCATGTCAGTTAGCAGGTCGGTTTAGACATGGAATTAATGAAATACAGAAAGAGAAAGACAGTCAAAGGGTCCGGGTCTCGATTTTAAATGTCAAACAGCCCAGTTAAAGTTTCCTCACTGTGTAACTCTTTGCAGAGCCCGGCTCACCGGGCAGACCCAGTCGGAGAAGCTGCCACGAGGTGGCACTTTAAAGCAAAGCATCGTTCTGCTGAGGGCTGTGGTGGCACAGGACATTTTTCAGCAATGCAGCTGCAAGGGGATAAAATGTTTTTGGGGAGAACTGCAAAACTCCCAGCCCAAGCAGTCTGGAGGGAATACACTGAAATTGCTGAGAAGAGGAGGGAGTAGCAATAAAAACCTCTGCAATAGTCTAGCCCTGGAGAAACTGCTGATCCAGATTTTGGATCTGAGCTGCATCCCTAAAAAAGCAGTTGAGCTACAGCCAGAAAGTCAGACCCATCTATGGAAAGCTGAAACTGGGTTTGGAGCTGAAATACTCAGTTTGAATATTTCTTAACATTAGAAAGTAAAAAGGCAGTTAGAATTCCTCTTGCAGTTCTAAATAATGGTTTTCTCTGTTTTCTCTATTGCATCATAGATTCAAAAGCATCTTTATCAGTAATTCATCAAGACAAGTAGCAGTGTTAGCTCATCAGCAGGGTAACTCAGTTTGGGAGTCTGGTTTTTCATGACACAAAGCTGCTGAAGGGTCTGGAGCACAAGTCATGTAAGGAGTGGCTGAGGGAGCTGTATTTGTTTAGTTTGGGAAAAAGGAGGCTCAGGAGAGACCTTAATTATGTCTACAATTACCTGACAGGAAGTTGAAGCAAGGTGGGTGTCACATTTTCTCCCATGTAACAAGTGATTGAGAGGGAATGGTTTCAAGTCGTGCCAAGAAACGTTTAGACTGGAGATTAAGAAAAATTTCTTAACGGAACAGGTTACAGACTGGAACAGACTGCTCAGGGAAGTGGTTGAGCCATCGTCCCTGAAAGTATTTAAAAGAAGTGTAGTTGTGGCACTTAGGGACATGATAGACTTGGCAGTGCCAGGTTTATGGCTGGGCTCAATGATCTTTCCCAACTTAAATGATTCTGTGTTCCATTACACAAGTACCCAGCAGTGCTTACTGTGGACATTGCTGAATAGCTTCTCCTGCTTTTTTTGCCAGCTCGTTTGCACCCCTACCTCGTGGCGAATCTCCATGGTGATCATGCTTGCAGTCACATTTGCTGTGTCCTTCCTTGTCGAGGTGAGTGTGCATCATTGGCTATGCTGGTCAGCACTAATTGGAAAGGCAAAATAGTCAAGTCTTGCTCTTTCTTCCTCCTCCTCAGCCCAATTTGGCAATATCTAGTGAAACAGGAGTAATTTCTAATACCTCACCCTTGCTCCCTTTTCTTAAAGCCCTCAATCTGAATTATAAGGGAATGCAAGGCCTGGCCACCTTTTCTTTTCTCTGGTGAGTGGGATCTATCAGGCCCTGCCCCAGGCTAGAAAAGTCTGTGGTGCTTTCTACCTATATCCTGAGGACTCTCAGGAAGAGTTGGTCACAGCTCTCTGGTGGAGAGCTCTGGTGGAGCTGGTATGAAATGTGGTCAATAAAAGGCTGTTTAAGAGATGTGGATGAGCAGGGCAGGAGGGAGAGCTGGGTCTCCACTATTTGCCCCTTACCTATACTCTGGATGAAGAGTAAACTGCTGTCCAGTTCCTCTTAAACCTTCTTCTTGCTTTTACCTTTACAGGAAGCTGTCATTGAGAACAGACCCCTGTGGCTGCTTCTGAAAAAGGCCTTCCGCTATCACTCAAAGAGCCACTACAAGAGGCTGCAGCACCTGTTAGAGCAGGACTCAGCCTGGCCACCTCTGAATGAAACCCTCTCCTCAGATTCTGTGGCAGTAACAGTAGAGGGAAATATGGGAGGCCATAGCAATCCAACATTTGACAGCAATGAGGACTCACTCTGAAGGAAACTGCAGTGGACACATGTCCAGGACAGTTGCATTTGACCTTAAAAGGACTCAGTGACTCAAGAAGAGGAAGGACTGGCTTATTACTGCTCTCCCGTTCTAGGAGTAACCAGCTCTTGTTTACATCTAAATTAACTGGAAGCACAAAAGCTGCTGCAGTAACATAAAGCCACAATGATGTTTTCTCTGTCCCCTTGCCCACACACAAATGGCTGCCAGCTGTAAATCGAGCACCTTGCTGAATATTGGTAAAGTATTTGTGGTTGAAACACCCCATTGCTGCATCCCTCTCTTGAACTGCATTATGCAATCCCTAAGGGTGGGAGATCCTCCAGATGAAAAGTAACTAATTGCAATAGCAGCACTCCTCTGAGCAGATACCCTTTGAGAAAACAAGTAGAACTTACTCCTGATAGAGGCTGCTGAGCATAGGCATTCCTGGGATTCCTCATGGAATTTCAGATACTGCTACTTGGTGTCTTGCTTTTTTAGGAGGTTTTAACCCTTCTGGCAATATTTGGCTTCCAGAGCTGGAAGGAGCTGCAAACAGCTAAAGCTTTATAGAAGTGTCCACTCCCAGCACCATTCTGTTCTTCTCATGATGGGAACAAAAAGAGCTCTCTTGGTAGGCCATTGGTACCAGGCAGCCTGTTTGCCCTCTTAGCTTTTAGCAAGTGATACCTGCATTTTATGGGTGAAAAATTTTTGACCTGCAAAGCAGAATGATTTCATTATTTAACTTTTTTTTTTTTTTTTTGGAGGTATTTGTTCAGGATACCCATTAAAATGTAGAATGGAACATGTATTAAGGACACACTGTCCCTTGAGGTGTGAGCTTGCTTTAGCAGGGCAGGTGCTGCACAGCTGGGCTGCCTCCTGGCATCAGCTTTACCAGTGCCAAAAGAAGCAAACATTGAAGGGGTTATTAACCTCAAGGACCTAAGGTCTGAAATAAAAGATGTGGAGCCAGCTTGTTCTCAAAATCTTTTTTCTTTTAAATCTGTGGCATGCTCTTAAGTTGAATCTTCTGAGGTTTTGTCTCTGATTTCTCCATAACTGCAAATGCAATTCATTCATCAGCTCATCCCTCATCTGTTAACCTTTGATGGTGGCTTTTACTCACTTTGCTGTGCTGTGTTTGCTGTACATAAATGCAACAACATTGCACATTCCTGCAAGAATTACCTACTCAAAAAAAAATGCAGCTTCTACCTGCAGATATTCTCTTAGCCCACTGATGTTATTCTGCCTTTCTCCTCACTGCGTTTCGCCATCTCGGTCCCCAGCTGGGTAAAACAACAAGATAGTCAATCAGAAGGGCTTTAGACCAAGAGGAACACTTCCTTCTGTGGATAAGGTGTGCAGGAGAGCTGTGCCTTCTGAGTTGACTGCACAGTTTGTTTTCCACTGCTGGAGCTTACCCATGTTTTTACTGGGTGGGGCTGAGAAGCACTTTATTGCTGGAAACTGTATTTTCCCACCGCTGTGTGCTAAAGCACTCTTGTTCTGTCACAGAGAGACAGGAATTGGGAAAGTTGGGAACCATGGGAAAGACTTCACTGGTTTTTAGGCTTAAAAAGTAGCTTGGGAAACAAAGAGTGAATCAGAAGAAATTATTAATTGTTTTGAGTCAACATATCTGCACCAGAGTAGAGTGTGAAAATAATCTAGCCTGAATCTAAAAATAACTAAGGAAATAAATAAATAACAGCTAAGAGGAAAAACAAACAAACCCCCCAAAACAACAAACTCAACCAAACAATATTTCAACTCAAACAAAACATTTAGTTGACTCAAAGCAATTTTTATCTGTTTTTGACAAGTTTGACATAAGCAAATGGAATAAATATCTTCCTACTTACAGTAGTTTACCTAGGCCTCTCACAAAGCCTCACAACTTGACACAAACTAGAAACATTTCATATTAATTCCTAGAAGTGTCTCCAAAGTTTTCATGAGTTCCCAGTTTACAGCAAAATCCAATGGAAGGGGAAGGCTAAATGCTCTCTGAGTTCCTTACAGCTTGAGGCACCAGAGGGCAAGTTAGTGGAGTTACTCCTGACATCCCAACCTGGCTGTTACATACAGTAACATTTTTCTTGAAGACAAAATTCACTGTCCTATAATGAACTCTCTCACAAAACCGGTATGTTGCTGCATATGATAGAGTGACAGCAGCAGTAGCATTGCAGACCGGGCATGTGATTTAAATTTAGATACCTCTGACACTCTAAAAGTATCAAGTCTTGGCAAACCTGGGGTAATTGCTGCGTTCAAGAGATAAACACCTGCTTGCCCGCTGCTGAAATACAGCCTTACCTGAAGGAGAACAGGATTCAGATGCCAGGCAATGTCTAACCCCTGCCACTCTAAGCACTGTAATCACCTCTGGCACTTTAACCTCTGCTCCTTTGCAAAGAGGTCAGTAAGTCAGGCCAGCACTTGGTGGGACAGTTATGAAGATTTCACCTCGGTGCTTTGGGATGGGGTGACTGCTACTCCATAAACAAAACCCAAGGGGGAAAGCTGCTGAACCTCTTCTTTGGATGCTGGCACACATTCCTGGCAGACAGTTGCAGGGAAGAATAGGAAGCCACTGAGATGCTGCATACTTTTTACAGCTAAATATTTCCCTGATGATGACTGTGTCCCTTCTTGGAGAGCAGCTCTGCCAAACACTGATGTCCTCCTCCTCTGCTGTTTGCCCTTATTCCCAACAGAACTTTTCCTGTGGACAGGGACATCTCGCCCCCTGACTGAGCAGTGACACAGACCTGGAGTGCTCGTGCTTTTTGCAGCTGCTGGGACTGCAGCCAAATCATAACTACCCTTTAATGGAGGCTCTTGCTAATGATCTTCAGTGAATTTTTTTGGTACAGCTAAAACACACTCATTCCTCTTTAACAGCCTTGGTTTAGTAATCCGGAGACTACAAAGCACCAGAGAAATGCTGCTGCTGCTGCTGGGCTTGCTTGTGGCCTCAACAGCAGAGTAAAGCACACGTGTGTTTTAGAACAGAGGGATATATTTGCAAAATTGCTTTTTTTTAAATAGCTTTATTCACCTCAACTTCCTTTTCTCCCACAACATAGACACAAGACTATTTTTTTCCTGCAGGACTGGTCTTCCTCTACAGAGAACAAAACAAACACATCTTGTGGATAAGAGGGAAACAGTTGTGGATAGTTACTTGCTGAGTTTGCATATAGAAATTCTGGGCATATGTTTCTGCATACAGGATATTGTCGTGTCATCTGTGTTCACTTTACTGGGCTATGGATGCTACAGGAGTGTCCTTAAAATGGGAGAGACCTATAATGGTCCTATAATAAAATGGGAGACTCTAAACTAGGATGTGCCTGAACTGTTGGTGGAGAACGTTTGAAACCCTACAAAATACATGAAAAGTTCCAGGGTTCCTGAAATTGGTTAGGTTTGATGTCACCAACCTTTCAGTGCCCTCTGGAGAGGGGTTTTGAAGAGAACTCCAGTGTGGCACTCTGAGAAGTTTATTTAATTTGAACTTTGCACTTCCATCCCAGGCTGAAACTTCATGTTTGAAATACTAATGGTAGTGCCTGGAGGCAAACTTGTCCTCATAATCTTGTGGTAGCTCAGTCCAGCTACAGCTTCAGTGTCCAAAGGCTGGCATCCTGATTTAGTGTCTATCTCTCTGTCCTAGTGAATGTCAAAGAATGCATTACATTTTCAATGAGGGGCCAAATTTGTCAGATGAATAACTCATTTCAGTTCCAATCTTTATGCAGAAAACACTTTCACTCACTATTTTAGTTCCACTAGCTCTACAGAATAGTCTGTCACTATTTCAGAGAATCCAAGTGGTGAGTAAATCTCCAAAAAACTTCATCTAAACATTTTGCTGTTAGTTGGGTACCACAATAACCAAAATTGTGCTCTCAGATATCCGTGGGGCTTGTGGCTTGTTTTAACATAACACATAAAAGTGAGTGATGACTGTTGTTACAAGGCTGACAGAATGTAGAGTAGCTAAAAGTATGGAAGTACAAGGAAATCAAACCATCATTTTAGCAATAGTCTGAGGCTGATTACTGCTGACCTCACAGATCATTAGGTTTTCTTTTTCCCAAATAAAAATCATATTCACAGTAACTTTCTTAAATCATAAAATATTGAAGACTTTTATGCTAATTCAGTCTTCTCCCTCCTCCAAATTTGGGTGCTGTCTCCTGAGTAGCAGTTACATAACATCAGAAATGCCACCTCTGTTAGATGGCAGTGCTGGGAAATCACAAGACTTACAGTCCCTCAAGTCTTGCCATTCCCAGCATAGTTGCTGCCAAAGATGAATTGGTTCTCTACACTTTCTAGTTGCAGATACGTGTAAGCTGATAAGCTGTTCCCAAGCAGCCAGGGGGAACAGCTGTGTCCTGGGGTGCCTCAGGCTCAGCACTGCAAGCCGGGCAAGGGGATTCCTCACTCCTGACAAATGTTTAATTAAACTTCAGGAAGACATAGGGTTAGAGGTCAACACTGAGAACTGCAATTCCTGAAGATGGTGTGATGTGATTAGAGGTGGTGAAGGGGTTAAAGGGATGGCAGCTCTGAGGTGCACTGACCTGTTTGTCATGATCACGTGCTGCTTAGAGCCAGACACAGCTTATGTTGCCTCCAAATTCACTGCTAAAATCATTGTTCCTGAGCTGATTACTGGACAAGGGCAAGATTCAGCCTTTTGAGAGGTTCCTTGAGAAGGTGAAATGCTCTCTGTGGCGTGCTGCCCAGAAGCACTTCTATTGCTGCCCCTCACAAATCTTGGCAAAGTCTCTGTGAAGAGCTGGGGCTTTTGCCAGCACAGGTGTGTTGGCTACACATCATGTTCTTGTATCTCCAATATCTGTAGGATGAGTAGCACTCCCACACTGAACAAGTGCTCAGAGATGCCAGTGTACCTATGTACTTCAAGTATTGGTGTCCATCACTTTGCAATTGCAACTTTTAAATCAAGATAAGGCATTCTCTCTAACGGCCTTGCAATGACAATTTACTTCATCATTATCTCAGGAAGTTTAATTGTGTGAATTAGATTGCAATAACTGACAAAGCTCAGACACCTAACTAAATTAGAATTTCTGTATTTCTTCTTGCAATGGCAGTTTTATAATGATAGCCTTTACAACTTGGTGGTTCTGTTGATACCCTGCAACTGATGAGTACAAATAAACCTTCTACTAAGGGACTGCAGATAGGAATGCTACAGTTATGGGGGCTGACTCTGGCATGAAGCAGGAATTGTTCCTTGAAGGCTAAGGGAGATATAGGGGTATGAATTGGAATCTAACAGAAATTTGGATCCATGTTCCCACCACAGCTTGTCCCAGGGTTAACTCAACGAACCCACATCCTGACTTTTAATGAGTGATGTGAAACCTCCTGGGATAACTCCGAGTTCAATTTCTGTGCTGTTACCATGGCCACCAAATTGTAACTTCTTGTTTCATGCTGAGCACTGGTGTTTCAATGCTGCAGTCATTTTCCCATCCACAGCAGCCTCCCAAGCTTCACCACCTCGCTGAGAAGGCATAACAAAGTTCAGGTTACTGTCTGCACCAAGAGAGGAGTGAGTCACCTGCATCTCATTTTCCTCAGCAGCCTGAATAATGAACTAACACGTTGAAATGTATCTGGAATTGCACAGCAAAGGAGGAATGGGGCAGAGGGAGATGAGGTGGGCAGGGCAGCAAGGAGTGTGGACACACAGCCTGAATGATGCAGTAATGATGCATCTGTATCTGCAGCATCTGTCATGATACAGGTGAACCCAGTAATTTGTGTCAAGAGTCAAGAACAGCTTCGAAATGTAATTTCACAAACAAACAACTAGATAACAATTCTGGCCTTCCAAGACCTGCTTCCTGGCTCTGCTACAGGCTGCTTACACAATCTTGTCAGGCAACTTGCAAGTGGTTTTTGAGGAGTCTAGACACATGACTCCCATTGAGGTATATGCTTTCTTTCCCAGCCTCAGTTCCTCACCCATAAAATACGGTTTATAGCTAATTTTGCCTCCCAAAGGCGTTGAGAGGAACAACAGTTAGGGTGATGGGAGATGTAAAGGCCTTGGGTAGGTTTTCCTGGTCAGGGTGTTTTATGGACACTAGGCAAATGAAGATGAAAATGCTCACTTGGAGACAGAGGTTTAAAGGGCTGATCTTTGAACTGTTGTTTTTAAGCCAGTATTATTTCTAAGATGCACTGGTTTAAAACAATATAGAAGATTACTGATACTGTGTGTGTCTAGAGACTTAATTAAACTGCCCAAAACTTGTGCACAAGAAAATTAGTTTTCATATTGTTCTACAGGAATCTTGTTACTTAGTCCCTGAAGACACATTTCTTTTAGGTGGAAAAAGTTTCTGTCTCCTCTGTGATGCTGTCCTGATTGATGGAAGCTGCATTGTGAATGAAAGGATATTCTCAGGTGCAGCACTGGAGATAGAAATGCTAAGGTTCTCTAAAAGGGAGGTGTCTCTGTTCTGACAGCAAATTATTTACTATTTATTAGTGTAGTTTGCAGCAGAAGGGAGGAAAACTGTGACTCGAATAATTCACAGTTGTCTGAAGCTTTTGGACACTGCCATTGTGTAATATTCATTTCTTACCCACATTAAAAACAAGTAGCATTGATGTACTGTTAGGAGTAGAAAGTGAAAACACTCAAATGCACTGAATATGTATTTTTTTAGGTTTTGGATTCTGATGTTGCAGCAGTTCAGCTCAAGCACACAGAGCAGAGAGGCCAGTGTGAGCCCTAAACATCAAGACACTGCAAGGCATAAACTTGGTTCAGGGACAAAATGTGACCCAACCTCCTCTTACATAAGGTTCAGAAAAACCTACCATACCATGGGTGGGAGGAGGCACGAGAAGGAAAGGGGCTGCTCTTCTCCCTACCGTGTCCTGGCCGGGGTGGGGGGGTTCTGGATCTCTACAGTTACATACATTGTCATTTTTTCTCCTTCCTTGTCAGCCTTTTTCTCAAGAGAGATAATCCAGGTGTGTTTGGGGAGGCAGAGTACAAAGTGTCTCCCTGCTTCCTGCTCAGCTCCTTCCCTCTCAGGAAGACACTTGGGCACTGCTGTGGCAGGAGTAGCCACAAAGGTCTCTGCTAATTCAAGGCAAACAGAACTCAGCAGTGGCCTGAGTGCTTTTAATTACCCTGAGGGCATCAGGAGAATATTCACAGGGCTGTTCAATTATATTATTCTCAGCATAGTTAATAAATATTCTTAATCTAGTCAATAAACCTTTCATTGTGTAAATGTTAGGATAATGCTCCTCCTGTTGAAGTTAATTCTTGCTGATTTTGGTGCTTGTCAAATATCACCTACCTTCTGCAAAATCCTTGAGACCACAGATCAGAGCTGCAAAGCTCACATATCTTTAGGGACTTGCCTAAACCCTGGCAGGCTGCATCTCAATTCCAAGCCTGAAGACCATTGAAATCCTAAAGGAATCACCATATAAACATGAAAGTTGATTTTATTAAAAGTTGTACTATTTAATTCATACTGCAAAATACAATAACAGACTTCAGCACTTCAGTGCATGTGATGCCAAACTCAAAATGTTAATCTTTTCCAGTGGCCAGGACAAATCATACACCCCACATCAGTTCCCAGGATCATTAGTAGTTACTAGTACACCAGATACTTCAACACCACAGAGATAATTATGCCATAATGAATGAAAGAAAGAAGAAATTCATTGCAAGAGGAGGATAATCACATTCCCAATACTTCTTAAGAAAGCAGAGAGGAAATGACTATCTGATGCAAATTAATGAGATGAAATTAATAAGTGTCAACCAATAAAACACTCCTCCAGTGGGACCAGACTGCAGGCATGTAGTGCAATCTCTCCTTGGCCCTCCTCCAGTGCTCCAGGGAGGCCCCACTGAGGAGGTGAATGGTGAACAGGCTCACAGCCCACTAAAAAGCAGGCAGCTCGAGCAGTGCCAGAGTGATTTCCACCAAGGTACCCTTGCAGGCAGTGTCCCAAGTAAGCAGCAGAACAAAACTGGATCCATGTGTAAGAATAAATTCATGTAATTAAGAACATCCTCTGTAAGGTATCACAATGTAAAGCTCTTTCTGCAGATGTGTCCAATGTGCATCTGGCTTGGAACGTGCTGGTGACTTGCCAAGAACACGAGGAGGAGCTACCGCTGTGTGCATGGATCTCATTAGTCTATTTGCATAATTACTCTTTCCTAAATGTTCACATTTTTAAATGTATTGTAAGACTGTCTGTTAGCTAAGCTCAAAACTGTGAGGGAATAAAGGAATTTAATTCTACTTAGAAAATATCCTATTGTATGTTTAATGAGATATAAATATTTGTTGGGTTTATGTGATGTTTAGCAGCTTCATGGTGTCTCTGAAGTACTAATTAATTAATAAGCCAATTATGATCAGGCTGAGAACAAGGTATAATGTGCTGGAAAGAGAAGAAGTTTTGATGGCCCAGAGGCAAAACAGGTCCTGGATTCATTGTGCTTTTTAATGGAGGTGCTTGCTTCTAGATTCATTGCACCGTGCCTGTGCTAGTAACAGGGGATGCTAGTGGTGATCAAAGATAAATACATCTATTTAAAGTTCTCCTTAACAGGCCAGACTAAATGGTAATGGGCTGTGTTGTGGTCTGGCAGACACACCTTGTCAGCCAACAGCTTCTTAGGGGCAATGTGTGTGTATGAAAAGAGAGGATCCTGATAAATTACTTCCATGATAAAATTACAGATTCTTAAGCCAGCCCAGCCTTGCATGTCTTCAGCCTGAACTGCATGCCAGGAGGGAATAAACCTCAAGGCTGGGCTGAAAGAGAAGAGAAAGAAACAGAAGGAAGTTTCAAAACTGAGGCATGAATCTTTGAGTTATGCTGAGGCATGGTGTCAACAGGAGCTAACCAACCTACCCATTTTTAACACCAAGGCGGGAGGGACAGGGAGCTGGTGCCTGTGGCTATGCAGATGTAAAATGTACAGCTGGAAGTGAAGCTGGGGCTTCTTGCAATTGCAGCTTTTTGCTCATGGATGAGAGGGCAGGACTTCGCTTAATCTTAGCATACTTTGCTTAATCTTAGCAGACTTGACAGACAAAGCTATCCTTACACAGAGAAAAGAGGATTTTAGGCGAGATGAGTTTGGTTTTTTACATTTTATTAAGTCTTTGAACTAATTATCACAGCAGTTGCTACTAAGCCTTCGTGACACTTGTGGCAAAAGCTGAACAGTGACCAGGGGCTCCATGCCTTGCTTGAGCTCTTCCTAACAGCACCTCTGTTCTAGTATATCTCTTGGTGCCCTCCTGAAGGTGGCACAAGTATGAAAACGAACAATAGTGCTGATAACAGCACCCGTACTGAGAACAGCACCAAAACTGCTACCAGCTGCTAGAGCAATCGGCAGAGAAACAGGCAAGAGAGCAGAAGCACCGACAGCTCCTGCCCCGGCTGCTGCAGTAGTAATGGAATGGACAATTCCAAGTGCTCTCCAGGCCTGTAATGGGAAAGTAAAACACAGGCTAGAGACATGATAGGCAGGTTATATTTACCCCCAGACACTATAACGGAGAGCAACCAGAGATAATCAGGGCAATGAAATCTGTGAGGGACATGTGCCCCTTAAGCAGAAGGGGAAACACCCAGGTTGTTACCCGTAGCAGGTGGCAGTCAGTGAGAGGGCACTGTCAGGGTGCAGAGAGAGCACAGTGACCCTGCAGGTGCAGGGGCTCTGGGGAGGCCAGAGGCAGCGCTGCTTTGGAGCCCACACCTGGCACTTGGCTGTCCCCGTGCAGGCTGCAGGCTGTGTCCCAGTGCCGCGGCTCCCAGCGAGCAGCCAGGAGGTGCTCGGGGCGGCACCAGGGGCTCACCCCCTGTCACTCACCTGGGTAGAGACTCCTTCTCCGTAGCGAAGCATTGTCACAAAGTGCTCACAGTTGTTGAGCAGCAAACGATACGGCACCTCCTTGTCAATCCATCTCTCAGCACGCCGGACGATCTCCTCCATTGGGAAAGGAATACGGCGACGGTCATACATGTTGTTGATATCCCAGTCATCATTTCCTGTCACCTCCACCAGGAACTCCTTCTTCACCTTGGCCCTTTTGGTGCCTAATGTCACACTGCCAGCTGACACGGGTGGAGCATTTTCATCTGGGGAAGGCAAGGAGGAGGTCAGGCAGGCAGGCAGACCCTCTCTGGCCCCTCCAAGATCTCAGATGAGTTTCTGACTGCTCCTCTAAAGGTCATCTACACACACAGCGTCCACATGGAGCAGCACACGGTGGGAAACAGAGCTTCTGGAGCACCCCAACACACCCCCTTTATCCTGCCTGGCTGCACCAGCCTTACCTGCAGGTGTCACATGGATGACACATCCATTCCCCACATAGAGAGCCCAGTGCCGGTAAATGCCCCGTTTGATGTCGATCAGATCCCCAGGCTTGGGGTAGTCCTTATCATCTGTCATAGGATGAAGGTGCTCTTTTCCACCTACTAGACCCCTCAGCTGGAAAACACATGGTAAAAATATTTAGTTTACTTGTTGAGAAAGGTAAGGTTAAAATCAGTCTTATCATAGAAAGAGCCAATAGGATGTCACTGATAAAATCAGGATGTACGTAGAAAGCCTGCAGCAGTACTCAGCAAAGCACTGGAGGGAAGAGGTGGGAGTGTACGGAAAGGAAAATTTGCTTGAAAATGCTTGCAGACTACCATGGAAATCATCACAGACAAAAAAATACAAGCAGATGTGAGAAAAAGGCCAGTGCTGCTGGGGATCTCCTTAAATGATGATATGCCTGACTTGTTATTTCCTATTGGGATGGCAGAGAGAAGCAAGGACAAACTGCTGAACTTGCACACAAAGCTATATTCAGATAAAAGAACATTTTAGACACGGTAAGTTTGCATTTTTACATTTTATTAAGGCTTTCATTTAATTCTTTCTCTAAGGGTGGCAAAAGCCGGGCAGAGACCCCTCTGTAGCCAGGGAATCCCTGCCTTTCTCAGAGCTCTTCTTGATGGCCCTTCAGTGCTCTCTTGCCCTCTGCATTTAACCCCCAGCAAGCCCACCCACACAGTGAAGGCAACAGCACAGCTCCTACTGCCAGCGTGCAAACAATTGCTATCTTGGCAGGGAAAGGGAAGGCAAAACTCAGGCTGGAAGCATGATAAGCACTTTTATTTAGCCCTAGGCATGGTACTGGAGACTAGGCAGGGATAATCCGTATAATTGAATCAATGAGGGGCGTGTGCCCATGGACCAGAAGGGGAAACAGCCAGGTGGTTACCCGTAGCAGGTGGCAGTCAGTGAGAGGGCACTGTCAGGGTGCAGTCAGAGCACAGTGACCCTGCAGGTGCAGGGGCTCTGGGGAGGCCAGAGGCAGCGCTGCTTTGGAGCCCACGCCTGGCACTTGGCTGTCCCCATGCAGGCTGCAGGCTGTGTCCCAGTGCCGCGGCTCCCAGCGAGCAGCCAGAAGGTGCTCGGGGAGGCACCAGGGGCTCACCCCGTGTCACTCACCTGGCCACCATAGCGCAGTTTTCTCACAAAGTGCTCAGAGTTGCTGTCCTGATCATCGTATGGCACCTCCTTGCCAACACAACTCTCAGCACGCCAGATGATCTCCTTCACTGGCAGAGGAGTGTGGTGACAGTCATATTCGTTGTTGACTTCCCAGTCATCACCTCCTGCCACCTTCGTCAGGAGCTCCTTCTTCACCTGACCCTTTCCTGTGGATACTGATGAAAAGCTGACTGAAAGGGATGGGGCCCCTTCATCTGGGGAAGGCAGGGAGGAGGTAAGGCAGGCAGGCAGACCCTCTCTGGCCCCTCCAGGACCTCAGATGAGTTTCTGACTGCTCCTCTAGAGGTCATCTACACACACAGGGTTGACACGAAACAGGAGAGAAACAGGGCTCCTGGAGCACCCCAACACACCCCCTTTATCCTGCCAGGCTGCACCAGCCTTACCTGCAGCTGTCACATGGATGACACATCCATTCTCCACGTAGAGAGCCCAGTGCTGGGAATCTCCCCTTTTGATCTCGATCAGATCCCCAGGCTCGACGTACCACTTGTCATCTGTCATAGAAGCAATGTGCAGTTCTCCACCTACAAGAGCCCTCAGCTGGAAAACACAAAGAAAACATTCAGCAATAAATTTAGTTTACTTATTGAGAAAGTTATGGTTAAAAATAGATTTTCCATAGAAAGAGACCATAGGCTGTCACTGATAAAATCAGGATGTATGTGAACCTGCACCACTCTTCATCAAAGCACTGGAGGGAAGAGGGCAGGGTAAGGAAAGGAAAATTTGTTTACAAGTGCTGGCAGGCTACCACAAAAACCATCACAGACAAAAGATAAAAGCAGATGTGAAAAACAGGCCAGTGCTACTGGGGATCAACTTGAATGATGATATGCTTGCCTTGGTATTTCCTAATGGGGTGGCTGGAAGCAGCAAGGACAAAGTGCTGAACTTGCACACAAAGCTGTATTCAGATAAAAGAACATTTAGTCATGATAGGTTTGGATTTTTACATTTTACCAAGTCTTTCATTTACTTTTTTCTATAAGGATGGCAAAAGCTGGGTAGAGATCCCTCTGCAGCCAGGGAATCCCTGCCTTTCTCAGAGCTCTTCCTGATGGCCCTTCCGTGCTCTCTTGCCCTCTGCATTTAACCCCCAGCAAGCCCACCCACACAGTGAAGGCAACAACACAGCTCCTACTGCCAGCGTGCAAACAATTGCTATCTTGGCAGGGAAAGGGAAAGCAAAACTCAGGCTGGAAACATGACAAGCAGCTATATTTAGGCCCAGGTATGGTAATGGAGACTAGGCAGGGATAATCCGTATAATTGAATCAATGAGAGGCATCTACCCTATAAGCAGAAGGGGAAACACCCAGGTTGTTACCCGTAGCAGGTGGCAGTCAGTGAGAGGGCACTGTCAGGGTGCAGCCAGAGCACAGTGACCCTGCAGGTGCAGGGGCTCTGGGGAGGCCAGAGGCAGCGCTGCTTTGGAGCCCACGCCTGGCACTTGGCTGTCCCCATGCAGGCTGCAGGCTGTGTCCCAGTGCCGCGGCTCCCAGCGAGCAGCCAGAAGGTGCTCGGGGAGGCACCAGGGGCTCACCCCGTGTCACTCACCTGGCCACCATAGCGCAGTTTTCTCACAAAGTGCTCAGAGTTGCTGTCCTGATCATCGTATGGCACCTCCTTGCCAACATAACCCTCAGCACGCCGGATGATCTCCTCCACTGGCAGAGGAGTGCGGTGACAGTCATACTTGTTGCTGACTTCCCAGTCATCATCTCCTGCCACCTCCACCAGGAGCTCCTTAGTCACCTTGGCCTTACCTGTGGATACTGATGAAAAGCTGACTGAAAGGGATGGGGCCCCTTCATCTGGGGAAGGCAAGGAGGAGGTCAGGCAGGCAGGCAGACCCTCTCTGGCCCCTCCAGGATCTCAGATGAGTTTCTGACTGCTCCTCTAAAGGTCATCTACACACACAGCGTCCACATGGAGCAGCACATGGAGGGAAACAGAGCTTCTGGAGCACCCCAACACAACCCCCTTTATCCTGCCTGGCTGCACCAGCCTTACCTGCAGCTGTCACATGGATGACACATCCATTCCCCACGTAGAGAGCCCAGTGCTGGGAGTGTCCCCGTTTGATCTCGATCAGATCCCCAGGCTTGGGCATGCACTTGTCAAACGTCATATTAGGAATGTGCAGCTCTCCACGTACAAAAGCCCTCTGCTGGAAAACATGTACTAATTCTTCAGCCATATTTAGTTTACTTGTTGAGAAAACTAAGTTTAAAATCAGTTTTTCCATAGAAAGAGCCAATAGGGTGTCACTGATAAAATCAAGATTTACGTTGAAAGCCTGCACTAGTTCTCAGCAAACACTGGATGGGATGTGGTAGTGTAAAGAAAGGAAAATTTGCTTGCAAGTGCTTGCAGATGTCCTGGTTTAGGGCAAAAATTATCACAGACAAAAAAATACAAGCAGATGTGGGAAACAGAACAGTGCTATTGGGCATCACCTTGAATGATGATATGCTTGCCTTGTTATTTCCTATTGGGATGGCAGAGAGAAGCAAGGACAAACTGCTGAACTTGCACACAAAGCTGTATTCAGATCAAAGAATATCTTAGGCATGATAAGTTTGGGTTTTTACATTTTATCAAGGCTTTCATATAATTCTTTCTATAAGGGTGGAAAAAGCTGGGCAGAGACCCCTCTGTAGCCAGGGAATCCCTGCCTTTCTCAGAGCTCTTCCTGATGGCCCTTCCGTGCTCTCTTGCCCTCTGCATTTGATCCCCAGCAAGCCCACCCACACAGTGAAGGCAACAGCACAGCTCCTACTGCCAGCATGCAAACAATTGCTATCTTGGCAGGGAAAGGGAAGGCAAAACTCAGGCTGGAAACATGACAAGCAGCTATATTTAGCCCCAGGCATGGTACTGGAGACTAGGCAGGGATAATCTGGATAATTGAATCAATGAGAGGCATCTACCCTATAAGCAGAAGGGGAAACACCCAGGTTGTTACCCGTAGCAGGTGGCAGTCAGTGAGAGGGCACTGTCAGGGTGCAGCCAGAGCACAGTGACCCTGCAGGTGCAGGGGCTCTGGGGAGGCCAGAGGCAGCGCTGCCTTGGAGCCCACGCCTGGCACTTGGCTGTCCCCATGCAGGCTGCAGGCTGTGTCACTCACCTGGTCACCATAGCGAAGTTTTTTCACAAAGTGTTCACAGTTGCTACCAAACACACGATATGTCACCTCCTTGCCAATGTAACCCTCAGCACACCGGATGATCTCCTTCACTGGGAGAGGATTGTGGTACTGATCAGACTCGTTGTTGACACGCCATTTCTCCTTTCCTACCTTCTTCAGGAGCTCCTTCTTCACCTTTCTGGTGAATACTGGCACCTCGTGGACTCCCAGCTTTAGTTCCTGTTTACCTGCATATGGTAGGGAGGACATAAGGCAGGCAGACCCTCTCTGGCCCTCCAAGGTCTCAGATGGGCTTCCACTGCTACGGGAACATCCAACAACACAGACAGGGTCCACCAGCAGACAATGGAGGGAGAGAGGGCTCTTGGAGCACACTGAGAAGTTCCCAGCACCTTGCCAGACTGCAATACCCTTACCTACAGGTGTTAAGTGGATGACATATCCATCCCCCATGTAGAGGGCCCAGTGCTGATGAAGTGGCTCGTCGAACTCGATCAGGTCGCCAGGCTCGGGGTGGCTATTGTCCTGTCCCATCTCAGGAGCGAGCAGTCAGGACATGCAGCTGTAGCTGGGCTGGCTGAGCGCAGGGCAGAGCGGAGCGGGGAGGCGTGGGCTGTGCACGGGCACCTGGCGGCAGCGCAGGCACGGAGGGTGTCAGTGGCGGGCCCCGAGGGCAGCGGCTGCCGGAGCGGCGGCCCCGCTCGGCCGGAGGCGGCTCGGGGCCGCTGCCGCCCGCCGGCGCAGGGCGAGGCCCGGAACGGCCCCGCTGCCCCGCAGCGCATCCGCCGCAGGCCGAGGCCGGCCCGGGTGCGCGTCCAGCTGCTGCCGCCGGCCCCGGCTGCCCCCGCCCGCCCTCGCTGCCCGCGCTCCCGTCCCGGCCGCGCTCCCTTCGGGGCTCCGCTGCTGCCGAGCCCGTGCCCAGGCTCTAGGGCACCTCCGGCCGCCCGGCAGAGCCGCGCCCGCCGCCGGCAGCCTGGAGGGGCCGCATCGTGCTGGCAAACGCCCGCTCGCATCCCCCGAGCTCCGCTCACCCCAGCGCCCGTCCCGCTGCTGCCCTGGCCGGAACACGTCCCGCTGCTCCCTTTATAAAGAGCATGGTAGAGGCGATTGCTCAAGCGTCCCGGTGTTACCGCCCGTTCTGCCCCGGAGCCGCCCTCTGGCACACGCGCCGCCTGCAGCGGGGAAGGCTCCGATACCGAGGGTGATGCCAAAATCACCCGTTGAGTGGGAAACGTGACCTGGGAGCCGAGGAGGTCGGAACCACCTCCCGATTATGGGGAGACTCTATCCCCGGGTCATCCTCCTGTCCAGTGATGGGCAACAGCCCTGACTCTGTGCCCTGTCACTCTGCAGCACTTTATCGTGCAGAACAACAGCCTCTGGATCATGATGAAAGCCTGTCTTGGGTACCAGTCAAAGAGTTGGTACCACGAATGGCAGAGGATGCTGCAGAGGGATCCCAAGTGGCCTCGTGTAAGTGTAAAAGACTTTGCAGCAAAAAGATGATGGATTAGATTTATGTAACACCCACGTATAAACACAGGGATGGGGACCATGCTGCACGATGCTGGGGCTTCCCTGGCTTGCACTGAATCAGCCCAGGATTTCATCCTGATGTGCACCAGTTCAGATGGCTGAAATCTCTACAAAAGCCCTTCTGTTTAGGGACAGGCTGTGCCTGTGCCCCCAAAGCACAGGCAAAGATATTTCTCTTGCCTTTGGGAAATGTACAGCCTTGTCTCTGTTTCATGGCAGCTGCAGGTCTTGGGCATTGCCAATATCTCCTACAAAGGCTCAAACTGCAGCAAGTGATGGATTCTGCTGCTCCTCCTCACACTCTCAGCGTGTCCTTTAGGCAGTGTTGCACCAAATCCTGTCAATGCACCCACCAGGCTCCATGGAAAGGCAGCTCATAATGAGCAGCATCACCCTGACTGCAAAGAGAGGCACGGTACAATTGCAAACTTCTGCATTCTGTGAAATGTCACAGCTTACAAGAAAAACAAGACAATTGCCCAGATGAAGTAACACCAGTTCTCTTGTATTTCAGGATGAAGTAGAGATGTGAGAGTTCCATACGCTGCCCTCACACAGCGCTCCCTTTCCAGGGGTTGCAGACAGAATGCAATGGGTAAAGAAAGGTTAAAGCTCACAAGTTACTGTATAACCACCTAAATAGTTTGCCCATGAAGGAACTTTGAATTGCATTTCCAGGAATCCAAAAACAAGTTTCAGTTCTAGGTGGATAAGAATGTGTTCTTCTGTATTAAAACTATGAACTTTACTCAGATGTAACAACAAACACAACTGGAAATCTTGCCTTTATTATTAAAACCATTGTAAAACTGATGTTAAAAAGCAGTGAATTAATTCCTTGCTTTGCTTTTCTTTAATGCATTGCTGTTAATTCTCCTACTTAACCATCTTTTTCTCATGCCATAACTTTTTCACTTCAGTGCCTCTGATTCTCTCCCTGATGGGGCAGGCAGGGCAGTGAGTGAGTGGCTGCCTGGTGCTTTGTTGCTGGCTGGGGTTAAACCTGGACAGCCTGTAGGGAGCAGACCAAAGCAGCCAGCCTCTCCCAGACAGCTGTTCTGCCCTCCCCTCTCCCTGCACTCCAGGCAGTTGCCTGTAACAAAAGCAGCCCAGGATTCTGTGTCTCACCAGTGAGATGCAGGTAACCTGGTTCCAAACACTCCAGGCAGGCATTGCAGGTCAAGGACAATCAAGCACACTTTGCCTGAACTGTTTTCTTCCAAGACAATCCACACACCACCTTTGTGACAAGGAATGGTGTGCCTCAGGACATTGGGAGATGAAGCACAGGTGCCTCCCAGTTCATTCTTCACACACCTCACCCCAGCACTGCAGGGACCATAGCTTTGCCTTCCTGCTGCCTGGGGGAAGATTATTGTTCTGGTGCTGGCACTATGACCCTCTTGGAATCAACATTTGGTCACTGAAGTGACCATGGCCCCAGCTGTGGCAGGCAAAGTCTCCTGGCTGCTCTTCCAATTCCTTATGCCCCTCAGTGCTTTGGGAGCTCAAAGAGTAGAATCATAGAATGTATTGAGAGTTTGAAGTGATCATAAAAATCATCTGGCTGGCTTGTTCATTTTAAATGCCAGCAGTTAGTGTACATACAGGAGTGAAGGGGGAAATTTTGGTGGCTCAGTGGAACCAAGAGCTGACAGAGAAAGAGCCCACTGGGTTTTTTGTCAGACCTCCCCACACTGGGGGGTTTGCTGCTCCCAAAGAGAGTCAGAAGAGCCAGGGAAAGGTACAATCTGTAGGCAGGGAAAAGGCGAGCAAAACACCATCATGCCAAAATCAGGGCATGCTTGTAAAACGCTGACTTTTTATTTCTTAATGGGATAGCTGGGAGAAGCAGCGTTGGACTGATGAAATTTCACACAGATGTATACACAGACAAAAAAGGATATTAAGGAAATATGAGATTGGCTTTCAGACAATTAATGGTTATTTAATGTTTACAGCAAGGGTTGTACTGTTAATGGTAGGAAGCCTTGGTGGCAGGTGTAGGAAGAGCTGACCACAGACTGCTGTGGCCAGGATGTCCCCCTGCCTTGCTCTGAGCTCTTTCTGACAGTCCATCAGTAGTACTTTCTCTCTTTCCTGGATGAGTCCCCACACAAGCCCTTCACAACAGCAGTGGCAAGACCAGCAAGAAGGGTACCTCGTACTGCTGCTGTAGTACCAATAACTGCTCTTGTGACCTATAAAAGAGAAAGTAAAACACAGGCTGGAATCATTATAAGCACTTACATTTACTCCCTTCCAGCATGATAATATAGAAAAGGCAGGGTTAGTCAGGGTAAATAAATCAGGGAGAGAAACATGACCCTTAAGCAGAAGGGGAAACAGCCAGGTTGTTACCCGTAGCAGGTGGCAGTCAGTGAGAGGGCACTGTCAGGGTGCAGAGAGAGCACAGTGACCCTGCAGGTGCAGGGGCTCTGGGGAGGCCAGAGGCAGCGCTGCTTTGGAGCCCACGCCTGGCACTTGGCTGTCCCCATGCAGGCTGCAGGCTGTGTCCCAGTGCCGCGGCTCCCAGCGAGCAGCCAGGAGGTGCTCGGGGAGGCACCAGGGGCTCACCCCGTGTCACTCACGTGGGTAGAGACTCCTTCTCCGTAGCGAAGCATTGTCACAAAGTGCTCACAGTGTTGAGGAATAAACGATATGGCACCTCCTTGTCAATCCAGCGCTCAGCATGCCGGATGATCTCCTCCATGGGGAAAGTACGGTGCAAGTGATCATATTTGTTGTTGACACGCCATGTATTACTTCCAGCCACCTCCTCCAGGAGCTACTTCTTCACCTTGGCCCCACCAGTTAAATTTGACACAAGGATATACCACTTGAATCTGGTAAAGTCACGGAGGAGAAAATGTAGGCAGGCAGACCCTCTCTGGCCATTCCAAGACCTCAGATGAGTTTCTGACTGCTCCTGGAAAGGTCATCTACACACACAGGGTCTCCCAGCAGCACACAGAGGGATAAAGGGCACTTGGGGTACCCCAACATCCCCTCTGCACCCTGCAAGGCTGGACCAGCCTTACATACAGGTGTCACGTGGACCATACAATAATTCCCCACGTAGAGGGCCCAGTGCTGGTAAAGTGGCCGATGGATCTCGAACAGGACCCCATGCTCGGGATGGCACCTGGCATGTGCCATCTCAGGAGCGAGCAGTCAGGACACGCAGCTGTAGCTGGGCTGGCTGAGCGCAGGGCAGAGCGGAGCGGGGAGGCGTGGGCTGTGCACGGGCACCTGGCGGCAGCGCAGGCACGGAGGGTGTCAGTGGCGGGCCCCGAGGGCAGCGGCTGCCGGAGCGGCGGCCCCGCTCGGCCGGAGGCGGCTCGGGGCCGCTGCCGCCCGCCGGCGCAGGGCGAGGCCCGGAACGGCCCCGCTGCCCCGCAGCGCATCCGCCGCAGGCCGAGGCCGGCCCGGGTGCGCGTCCAGCTGCTGCCGCCGGCCCCGGCTGCCCCCGCCCGCCCGCCCGCCCTCGCTGCCCGCGCTCCCGTCCCGGCCGCGCTCCCTTCGGGGCTCCGCTGCTGCCGAGCCCGTGCCCAGGCTCTCGGGCACCTCCGGCCGCCCGGCAGAGCCGCGCCCGCCGCCGGCAGCCTGGAGGGGCCGCATCGTGCTGGCAAACGCCCGCTCGCATCCCCCGAGCTCCGCTCACCCCAGCGCCCGTCCCGCTGCTGCTGTGGCCGGACTCCCGTCCCGCTGCTGCCGTTATAAATACCATGGTATATATAGCATTCGAAATAGAAGAGGCTGCGCAATGATTACGGGCTCACTGCCCGTGGTGCCCCGGAGTCGCACGTCTGGCAACACATGCTCCCTGCAGCGGGAAAGGGTCCTGTCCTAAGGGTAGTGCCAAAAACACTCGTTGAGTGGAAAAGGTGACCTTGTAGCCGAGGAGGTCGGACCACCTCCCGATTATGGGGAGACTCTATCCCCGGGTCATCCTCCTGTCCAGTGATGGGCAACAGCCCTGACTCTGTGCCCTGTCACTCTGCAGCACTTTATCGTGCAGAACAACAGCCTCTGGATCATGATGAAAGCCTGTCTTGGGTACCAGTCAAAGAGTTGGTACCACGAATGGCAGAGGATGCTGCAGAGGGATCCCAAGTGGCCTCGTGTAAGTGTAAAAGACTTTGCAGCAAAAAGATGATGGATTAGACTTGTGTAACACTCACGTATAAACACAGGGATGGGGACCATGTTGCACGATGCTGGGGCGTCCCTGGCTTGCACTGAATCAGCCCAGGATTTCATCCTCTGATGTGCACCAGTTCAGATGGCTGAAATCTCTACAAAAGCCCTTCTGTTTAGGGACAGGCTGTGCCTGTGCCCCCAAAGCACAGGCAAAGATATTTCTCTCAAGTCTTAGGACATGTACTGCATTGACTCTATTCCATGGCAGCTGCAGGTCCTGAGCCTTGCCAGTATCTCCTACAAAGGCTCAAACTGCAGCAAGTGATGGATTCTGCTGCTCCTCCTCACACTCTCAGCTCCTGTTTCAGGCAGTGTTGCACCAAATTCTGTCAATGCACCCACCTGGCTCCATGGAAAGGCAGCTCATAATGAGCAGCATCACCCTGACTGCAAAGAGAGGCACGGTACAATTGCAAACTTCTGCATTCTGTGAAATGTCACAGCTTACAAGAAAAACAAGACAATTGCCCAGATGAAGTAACACCAGTTCTCTTGTATTTCAGGATGAAGTAGAGATGTGAGAGTTCCATACGCTGCCCTCACACAGCGCTCCCTTTCCAGGGGTTGCAGACAGAATGCAATGGGTAAAGAAAGGTTAAAGCTCACAAGTTACTGTATAACCACCTAAATGGTTTGCCCATGAAAGAACTTTGAATTGCATTTCCAGGAATCCAAAAACAAGTTTCAGTTTCGGGTTGATGAGAATGTGTTCTTCTGTATTAAAACTATGAACTTTACTCAGATGTAACAACAAAAACAACTGGAAATCTTGCCTTTATTATTACAAATATGATAAAACTGATGTTAAAAAGCAGTGAATTAATTCCTTGCTTCATTTTTCTTTAATGCATTGCTTTTGATTACGTACTAAACCATCTTATTCTGAAGCCACAACATTTTACTTGAGCTGCTCTGATTCTCTCCCTGATGGGGCAGGCAGGGCAGTGAGTGAGTGGCTGCCTGGTGCTTTGTTGCTGGCTGGGGTTAAACCTGGACAGCCTGTAGGGAGCAGACCAAAGCAGCCAGCCTCTCCCAGACAGCTGTTCTGCCCTCCCCTCTCCCTGCACTCCAGGCAGTTGCCTGTAACAAAAGCAGCCCAGGATTCTGTGTCTCACCAGTGGGATGCAGCTAACCTGGTTCCAAACACTTCAGGCAGGCACTGCAGGTCAAGGACAATCAAGCACGCTTTGCCTGAAGTGTTTTCTTCCAAGACAATCCACACACCACCTTTGTGACAAGGAATGGTGTGCCTCAGGACATTGGGAGATGAAGCACAGGTGCCTCCCAGTTCATTCTTCACACACCTCACCCCAGCACTGCAGGGACCCTGGCTTTGCCTTCCTGCTGCCTGGGGGAAGATTGATCGGTGCTGGCACCATGACCCTCTTGGAATCAACATTTGGTCACTGAAGTGACCATGGCCCCAGCTGTGGCAGGCAAAGTCTCCTGGCTGCTCTTGCAATTCCTTATGCCCCTCAGTGCTTTGGGAGCTCAAAGAGTTGAATCATAGAATGTGTTGAGAGTTTGAAGTGATCATAAAAATCATCTGGCTGGCTTGTTCATTTTAAATGCCAGCAGTTAGTGTACATACGGGAGTGAAGGGGGAAATTTTGGTGGCTCAGTGGAACCAAGAGCTGATAGAGTAAGAGCCCACTGGGTTTTTTTGTCAGACCTCCCCACACTGGGGGGTTTGCTTCTCCCAAAGAGAGTCAGAAGAGCCAGGGAAAGGTACAATCTGTAGGCAGGGAAAAGGCAAGCAAAACACCATCATGCCAAAATCAGGGCATGCTTGTAAAACGCTGACTTTTTATTTCTTAATAGGATGGCCGGGAGAAGCAGTGTTGGATTGATGAAATTTCACACAGATGTATACACAGATAAAAGAGGATATTAGGGAAATATGAGATTGGCTTTCAGAAATGTAATTAAGGACTATTTAATGTTTACAGCAAGGGTTGCACAGTTGATAGGAAGCCTTGGTGGCAGGTGTAGCAAGAGATGACCAGTGACTGCTTTGGCCAAGATGTCCCCCTGCCTTGCTCTGAGCTCTTCCTGACAGCCCATCAGTAGTATTTTCTCTCTTTCCTGGATGAGTCCCCCGAGTAGCTCTTCATGACAGCAGTGGCAAGACCAGCAAGAAGGATACCTCCTACTGCTGCTGTAGTACCAATAACTGCTCTTGTGACCTATAAAAGAGAAAGTGAAACACAGGCTGGAATCATTATAAGCACTTACATTTATTCCCCTCCGGCATGAAAACACAGAAAAGGCAGGGTTAGTCAGGGTAAATAAATCTGTGACAGTCAAGTGATCCATAAGCAGAAGGGGAAACAGCCAGGTTGTTACCCGTAGCAGGTGGCAGTCAGTGAGAGGGCACTGTCAGGGTGCAGTCAGAGCACAGTGACCCTGCAGGTGCAGGGGCTCTGGGGAGGCCAGAGGCAGCGCTGCTTTGGAGCCCACGCCTGGCACTTGGCTGTCCCCATGCAGGCTGCAGGCTGTGTCCCAGTGCCGCGGCTCCCAGCGAGCAGCCAGGAGGTGCTCGGGGAGGCACCAGGGGCTCACCCCGTGTCACTCACCTGATCAGAGACTCCTTCTCCGTAGCGGAGCATTGTCACAAAGTGCTCACAGTTGCTGCCAAGCACATCATATGGCACCTCCCTGTCAATCCATCTCTCAGCACGTCGGATGATCTCCTGCACGGGGCGAGGAGTGCGGGAGCGGTCATACTTGTTGTTGACACGCCATTTATTATTTCCCACCACCTCCTTCAGGAGCTGCTTCTTCACCTTGGCCTTTCTGGTGAATATTGATGCAACGCTGACTGACAGAGATGGGGCTCCATCATCTGGGGAAGGCAGGGAGAAGGTAAAGCAGGCAGGCAGACCCTCTTTGTTCTCTCCAGGATCTCAGATGAGTTTCTGACTACTCCTGGAAAGGCCATCTACACACACAGAGTCCACATGGAGCAGCACATGGAGAGAGACAGGGCTCCTGGGGCACCCCAATACCCACTCTGCACCCTGCCAGGCTGGGCCAGCCTTACCTACAGGTGTCACGTTGATGACATATCCATCCCCCACGTAGAGAGCCCAGTGCTGGTAAAGTGGCCGGTCGATCTCGATCAGGTCGCCAGGCTCGGGATGGCACCTGGCATGTGCCATCTCAGGAGCGAGCAGTCAGGACATGCAGCTGTAGCTGGGCTGGCTGAGCGCAGGGCAGAGCGGAGCGGGGAGGCGTGGGCTGTGCACGGGCACCTGGCGGCAGCGCAGGCACGGAGGGTGTCAGTGGCGGGCCCCGAGGGCAGCGGCTGCCGGAGCGGCGGCCCCGCTCGGCCGGAGGCGGCTCGGGGCCGCTGCCGCCCGCCGGCGCAGGGCGAGGCCCGGAACGGCCCCGCTGCCCCGCAGCGCATCCGCCGCAGGCCGAGGCCGGCCCGGGTGCGCGTCCAGCTGCTGCCGCCGGCCCCGGCTGCCCCCGCCCGCCCTCGCTGCCCGCGCTCCCGTCCCGGCCGCGCTCCCTTCGGGGCTCCGCTGCTGCCGAGCCCGTGCCCAGGCTCTCGGGCACCTCCGGCCGCCCGGCAGAGCCGCGCCCGCCGCCGGCAGCCTGGAGGGGCCGCATCGTGCTGGCAAACGCCCGCTCGCATCCCCCGAGCTCCGCTCACCCCCGTGCCTGTCCCGCTGTTGCCGTGGCCGGACGCCGTCCCGCTGCTCCCTTTATAAAGAGCATGGTAGAGGCGATTGCTCAGTCGTCCTGGTGTTACCGCCCGTGCTGCCCCGGAGCCGCCCTCTGGCACACGCGTCGCCTGTAGCGGGGAAGGTTCCGCTCCCGCGGGTGGTGCCAAAATCACCCGTTGAGTGGGAAACGTGACCTTGTAGCCGAGGAGGTCGGACCACCACCTGATTATGGGGAGACTCTAGCCCCGAGTCATCCTCCTGTCCAGTGATGGGCAACAGCCCTGACTCTGTGCCCTGTCACTCTGCAGCACTTTATCGTGCAGAACAACAGCCTCTGGATCATGATGAAAACCTGGCTTGGGTACCAGTCAAAGAGTTGGTACCACGAATGGCAGAGGATGCTGCAGAGGGATCCCAAGTGGCCTCGTGTAAGTGTAAAAGACTTTGCAGCAAAAAGATGATGGATTAGACTTATGTAACGCCCACCCACAAACACAGGGATGGGGACCATGTTGCACGATGCTGGGGCTTCCCTGGCTTGCACTGAATCAGCCCAGGATTTCATCCTCTGATATGCACCAGTTCAGATGGCTGAAATCACTACGAAAGCCCTTCCGTTTAGGGACAGGCTGTGCCCGCACCCCAAAGCAGGGCAAGGATATTTCTCTTGGCTCTTGGGAAATGTACAGCCTTGACTCTATTCCATGGCAGCTGCAGGTCCTGGGCCTTGCCAATATCTCCTACAAAGGCTCAAAATGCAGCAAGTGATGGATTCTGCTGCTGCTTGTCACACTCTCAGCTTGGCCTTTAGGTAGTGTTGCACCAAATCCTGTCAATGCACCCACCAGGCTCCATGGAAAGGCAGCTCATAATGAGCAGCATCACCCTGACTGCAAAGAGAGGCACGGTACAATTGCAAACTTCTGCATTCTGTGAAATGTCACAGCTTACAAGAAAAACAAGACAATTGCCCAGATGAAGTAACACCAGTTCTCTTGTATTTCAGGATGAAGTCGAGGTGTGAGAGCTCCATACGCTGCCCTCACACAGCGCTCCCTTTCCAGGGGCTGCAGACAGAATGCAATGGGTAAAGAAAGGTTAAAGCTCACAAGTTACTGTATAACCACCTAAATGGTTTGCCCATGAAAGAACTTTGAATTGCATTTCCAGGAATCCAAAAACAAGTTTCAGTTTCAGGTTGATGAGAATGTGTTCTTCTGTATTAAAACTATGAACTTTACTCAGATGTAACAACAAAAACAACTGGAAAACTTGGCTTGATTATTAAAAACATTATAAAACTGATATTAAAAAGGAGTGAATTAATTCCTTGCTTTGCTTTTCTTTAATGCATTGCTTTTGATTACATACTAAACCATCTTTTTCTCAAGCCACAACGTTTTACTTGAGCTGCTCTGATTCTCTCCCTGATGGGGCAGGCAGGGCAGTGAGTGAGTGGCTGCCTGGTGCTTTGTTGCTGGCTGGGGTTAAACCTGGACAGCCTGTAGGGAGCAGACCAAAGCAGCCAGCCTCTCCCAGACAGCTGTTCTGCCCTCCCCTCTCCCTGCACTCCAGGCAGTTGCCTGTAACAAAAGCAGCCCAGGATTCTGTGTCTCACCAGTGGGATGCAGCTAACCTGGTTCCAAACACTTCAGGCAGGCACTGCAGGTCAAGGACAATAAAGCACACTTTGCCTGAAGTGTTTTCTTCCAAGACAATCCACACACCAGCTTTGTGACAAGGAATGGTGTGCCTCAGGACATTGGGAGATGAAGCACAGGTGCCTCCCAGTTCATTCTTCACACACCTCACCCCAGCACTGCAGGGACCATGGCTTTGCCTTCCTGCTGCCTGAGGGAAGATTGATCTGGTGCTGGCACTATGACGCTCTTGGAATCAACATTTGGTCACTGAAGTGACCATGGCCCCAGCTGTGGCAGGCAAAGTCTCCTGGCTGCCCTTGCAATTCTTTATGCCCCTCAGTGCTTTGGGAGCTCAAAGAGTAGAATCATAGAATGTGTTGAGAGTTTGAAGTGATCATAAAAATCATCTGGCTGGCTTGTTCATTTTAAATGCCAGCAGTTAGTGCACATACGGGAGTGAAGGGGGAAATTTTGGTGGCTCAGTGGAACAAAGGGCTGACAGAGAAAGAGCCCACTGGGTTTTTTCGTCAGACCTTCCCACACTGGGGGGTTTACTGCTCCCAAAGAGAGTCAGAAGAGCCAGGGAAAGGTACAATCCGTAGGCAGGGAAAAGGCGAGCAAAACACCATCATGCCAAAATCAGGGCATGCCTGTAAAACGCTGACTTTTTATTTCTTAATGGGATAGCAGGGAGAAGCAGCGTTGGACTGATGAATTTTCACACAGATCTATACACAGATAAAAGAGGATATTAGGGAAATATGAGATTGGCTTTCAGAAATTTAATTAAGGACTATTTAATGTTTACAGCAAGGGTTGCACAATTGATAGGAAGCCTTGGTGGCAGGTGTAGCAAGAGATGACCAGTGACCTGTGGCCAGGGTGTCCCCCTGCCTTGCTCTGAGCTCTTCCTGACAACCCATCAGTAGTTCTTTCAACTGGATCAGTCCTTGGACAATGCCATAGCAACAGTGGCAAGACCAGCAAGAAGGATACCTGCTACTGCTGCTGTACCACCTCCAACAACTGCTCTTGTGACCTATAAAAGAGAAAGTGAAACACAGGCTGGAATCATTATAAGCACTTACATTTACTCCCCTCCGGCATGAAAATACAGAAAAGGCAGGGTTAGTCAGGGTAAATAAATCAGGGAGAGGCATCTGCCCCATAAGCAGAAGGGGAAACACCCAGGTTGTTACCCGTAGCAGGTGGCAGTCAGTGAGAGGGCACTGTCAGGGTGCAGCCAGAGCACAGTGACCCTGCAGGTGCAGGGGCTCTGGGGAGGCCAGAGGCAGCGCTGCTTTGGAGCCCACGCCTGGCACTTGGCTGTCCCCATGCAGGCTGCAGGCTGTGTCCCAGTGCCGCGGCTCCCAGCGAGCAGCCAGGAGGTGCTCGGGGAGGCACCAGGGGCTCACCCCGTGTCACTCACCTGCTCAGAGACTCCTTCTCCGTAGCGGAGCTTTGTCACAAAGTGCTCACAGTTTCCACGAATCACATCATATGGCACCTCCCTGTCAATCCATCTCTCAGCACGCCGGATGATCTCCTCCACTGGGAGAGGAGTGCGGGAGCGGTCATACTTGTTGTTGACACGCCATTTATCATTTCCAGCCACCTTCTCCAGGAGCTCCATCTTCACCTTGGCCCTTGAGGCGCTTATTAATGAACTGCTACCCAACACTGATGGGGCTCCTTCATCTGGATAAGTCAGGGAGGAGATAAGGGAGGCAGGCAGATCTTGATGTCCAAAACCTCAGACGGGTTTCTGACTGCTCCTGGAGCACCCCAACACTCACTCTGCACCCTGCCAGGTAGCACAAGTCTTACCTGTCACGTGGATGACATACCCATTCCCAACGTAGAGAGCCCAGTGCTGGTAAAATGGCCGGTGGATCTCGATCAGGTCGCCAGGCTCGGGGTGGCTATGGTCCTGTCCCATCTCAGGAGCGAGCAGTCAGGACACGCAGCTGTAGCTGGGCTGGCTGAGCGCAGGGCAGAGCGGAGCGGGGAGGCGTGGGCTGTGCACGGGCACCTGGCGGCAGCGCAGGCACGGATGGTGTCAGTGGCGGGCCCCGAGGGCAGCGGCTGCCGGAGCGGCGGCCCCGCTCGGCCGGAGGCGGCTCGGGGCCGCTGCCGCCCGCCGGCGCAGGGCGAGGCCCGGAACGGCCCCGCTGCCCCGCAGCGCATCCGCCGCAGGCCGAGGCCGGCCCGGGTGCGCGTCCAGCTGCTGCCGCCGGCCCCGGCTGCCCCCGCCCGCCCTCGCTGCCCGCGCTCCCGTCCCGGCCGCGCTCCCTTCGGGGCTCCGCTGCTGCCGAGCCCGTGCCCAGGCTCTAGGGCACCTCCGGCCGCCCGGCAGAGCCGCGCCCGCCGCCGGCAGCCTGGAGGGGCCGCATCGTGCTGGCAAACGCCCGCTCGCCTGTCCCGAGCTCCGCTCACCCCAGCGCCCGTCCCGCTGCTGCTGTGGCCGGGCTCAAAGTTCCCTCCACCCGCTGTAAAGAGCGACGAGGCGGCGACATCGTAGATCCTGCCGGGCTCTCTGCCGGCACTGCCCCGGAACCGCCCCGTAGCGGCACACCCGCCACCTGCTCCCGGAAGGTTCTGCTGCCGAGGTTGTTGCCAAAACCACCGTTTAGTGAAAAATCTGGTCCTGTCACCATGGAAGTTGGGCCACCCCCTCTTTGCCAGAAGACCCTGACTCCCAGGAGTCCTCCTGTCCAGTGATGGGCAACAACCCTGCCACTGTTCCTGTAAGCAAGGCAGGACGTCATCTTGTAAAACAACAGCCTCTGGATCATGTTTAAAGGCCGGCTTGTGTACCTGTCAGCCGGTACCGAAACCATCAGAGGATGTAAATGGCCTCATGGCAATGGTCTTGTGTAAATGCAAAAGACTTGCAGAAAAAACAAGATGGATTAGATTTACATTACCCCACCTACAAACACAGGGAAGAGGACCAGGTGAGGCCCCTGAGCCAGGCTCAGGGTTGTACAATGCTGGGGCTTCCCTGGCTTGTACTGAATCAGCCCAGGTTCTCGTCCTCTGATGTGCACCATATTCAGATTGTTTAATGCCATACAAATGCCATTCTTATTCAGGACGCACTGTGCCTGTGCTGGTTGTGCCCTAGAGCACAGGCAAGGATAGTGCTCTCGGCTTTTGGGAAAAGAACAGCCTTGACCCTATGAGCAGTTCTCCTGCCTTGCCAAGATTTCATAGAAATGCTCAAAAGTGCTGTATGGAGCAAGTGGTGGATTTTGCTGGTTGTCCTCACACTCTCACTTTACAGTTCAAGCAGTGTTCCACCAAATTCAGTCAATGACCCCATCAGGCTCCATGGAAAGGCAGCCCCACAACGAGCAAACTCACCTTGACTGCAAAGAGAAGCACGGTACAACTGCAAACTTCTGCACGCAGTGAAATGTTACTGCTTTCAAGAGCAGCAAGACAATTCCCCCAGATATCTCCAGTTCTCTTGCATTCCAGGATGAATTAGAAACATGAGAGGTCATATGCTGCCCTCACATAGCGCTCCCTTGCCAGGGTGTGCAGAGAGAATGCTCTGAGTGCAGGAAAGTTCACGGGTAGATGTAAAACCTCCACGGTAGCTTGGCCATGAAAGAAGTTTCAGTTCCATTTCCAGGAATCTAAAATGAGTTTCAGTTTCAGTTTGATTCGAATGTGTTTTCCTGTATTAAAACTAAGACGTTTTCCAGATATAATAACAAAGGGCAGTACAAAATACAACTGGAAATCTTGGCTTGGTTATTACGGAAGGCCGAGGCCGGCCCGGGTGCGCGTCCAGCTGCTGCCGCCGGCCCCGGCTGCCCCCGCCCGCCCTCGCTGCCCGCGCTCCCGTCCCGGCCGTGCTCCCTTCGGGGCTCCGCTGCTGCCGAGCCCGTGCCCAGGCTCTCGGGCACCTCCGGCCGCCCGGCAGAGCCGCGCCCGCCGCCGGCAGCCTGGAGGGGCCGCATCGTGCTGGCAAACGCCCGCTCGCCTGTCCCGAGCTCCGCTCACCCCAGTGCCTGTCCCGCTGCTGCCGTGACCGGGCTCCCGGTCCGCTGCTCCCGCTATAAATATCATGGAAGAGGAAATTGCTTGGATCCTGCTGGGTCCACTGCCAGCGCCGCCCCGGAGCCGTCCCGTCGCCCGCGACGATCCCCCGCTCCTGGGAAGGCTGTGCTTCTAAAGGTGGTACAAGATGGAAAATCGCATCTTGTACCCGGCGAAGTTCACCCACTGCCTCCTCCCATGGAGAATCTTTCCCCGAGTGCTCCTCCTGTCCAGTGACGGGCAACTGACCCTGTGCGTTGTCAATCTGCAGCACATCATCTAGCAGAACAACCACCTCTGGATGCTGATTAAAACCTGCCTTGAGCACTGGTCAAACACTAAGGAGCACAGATGGCAGAGGATGCTACCGAGGGATTTGAAATGGCCTCGTGTAAATGCAAAAGGCTTTGCAGCAAAAAGCAAGGATTAGATTTATGTTACGACCAACTACAAATGCAGTGAAGAGGACCAGGTGAGATCCTGAAGCTGGGCTCGGGGTTGCACAAGGCTGGGGCTTCCCTGGCTTGCACTGAAAACAGCCCAGGGTTTCATCCTCTGATGTGCTGAGATTCAGATGGCTGAAATCCCTATAAAGCTCTTCCATTTAGGGACACACTGTGCCTGTGCTGGTTGTGCCTCAGAGCACAGGCAAGGGTTGTTCTCTCGGCTGTTGGGAAAAGAACAGCCTTGACCCTACTCCGTGGCAACTGGAGCAGGTCTCAGGAGTTCCAACATTTCCTAGAAAGGCTCAGAAGTGCTGAATACAGCAAGTGATGAATTCTGCTGCTCCTCCTTACACTCTCAGCTCATGTTTCAGGCAGTGTTGTACCAAATTCTGCCAATGCACCCACCCGGCTCCTGGGAAAGGGAGCCCAAAATGAACAACCTCACCTTGACTGCAAAGAGAAGCACGGTACAGTTGCAAGCTCCCACATGCAGTGAAATGTTAGAGCTTTCACGAACAACAAGACTGTTGCCCAGAGGAATTAATTCCAGTATTCTTCGGTTACAGGACTAATTGTGATGTGAGAGTTCCATATGCTGCCCTCACATAGTGCTTCCTCGTTAGGGGCTCCAGAAAGAATGCAATGAGTAAAGAAAAGATGAACCAACGGGTTATTGTATAAGTACATCCTTAGCTTAGCTGTGAAATAAGTGTCAATTCCATTTCCAGGAATCCAAAAAGGAGTTTCAGTTTCAGTTTGAGTATGATCAGTTTTCCTATATTAAAAACAAGAACTTTATTCAGATGTTTTAACAAAGGGAGTAGAAAAACAACAAGAAGTCGTGGCTTGGTTATTTAAAATATTCCAAAATTGATGTATCAAAAACAATGAATAAATTCCTTGTTTTGGTTTGCTTGTATGCACAGCTTTTGAGTCTCCTACTTTACCATCTATTTCTCAAGCCACAATGTCTTTCACTTGAGCTGCTCTGATTCTCTCCCTGATGGGGCAGGCAGGGCAGTGAGTGAGTGGCTGCCTGGTGCTTTGTTGCTGGCTGGGGTTAAACCTGGACAGCCTGTAGGGAGCAGACCAAAGCAGCCAGCCTCTCCCAGACAGCTGTTCTGCCCTCCCCTCTCCCTGCACTCCAGGCAGTTGCCTGTAACAAAAGCAGCCCAGGATTCTGTGTCTCACCAGTGGGATGCAGCTAACCTGGTTCCAAACACTTCAGGCAGGCACTGCAGGTCAAGGACAATAAAGCACACTTTGCCTGAAGTGTTTTCTTCCAAGACAATCCACACATCAGCTTTGTGACAAGGAAAAAGCATTGCTCAGTAAGTTTGGAGACACTTTGTAGGCAGGGAAAAACTGAGTAAAATACCACCATGCCAAAATCAGAGCACTCCTCTAAAACTGAAGGAAAGAGTTTATAAGCCTTGCCCTTCCCTCCAACCTTCCAACCTCCCACGAGTTTCTGTTTAGGCACCACAAGCACAGGCTCCAATACACGGCAAGTGCCCTGCCTGCTCTTTTGCAGATATTGCAGCCAGGGCTTTCCCTCCTACACAGAGCCTCAGCTGGAAAACCATCAGCAGTACTTTTATTTGACTTGTTCAGAAAGTTAAGCTTAAAATCACAGATAAAAAGAAAAAGCCTATAGGAACTAACTGATGAAAATGCATGAAAAGCCTGCACCAAGGCAAGTGCGCACAGACTACCACAAAAATCATCACAGGCAATGCAATAAAAAGTAGATGTGGCAACCAGGCCAGTGCTGCCAGGGGTCACATTGAATAGTGACAATCTTGACTTTTTATTTCTTAATGGGATAGCCGGGAGAAGCAAGGCCAGACTGCTGAACTTGCACATAAAGCTATACTTAGATAAAAGTGGAGTTTGGGGCAATTAAAGTTTGGATTTCTGACATTTTATTAAGGCTTATTTAACATTTACAGCAAGGGTTGCACAGTTGATAGGAAGCCTTGGTGACAGGTGTAGCAAGAGCTGACCACAGACTGTTGTGGCCAGAGGCTCCCCCTGCCTTGCTCTAAAGCTTTTCCTGACAGTCCATCAGTAGTACTTTCTCTCTTTCCTGGATGAGTCCCCACACAAGCCCTTCACAGCAGCAGTGGCAAGACCAGCAAGAAGGATACCTCCTACTGCTGCTGTAGTACCAATAACTGCTCTTGTGACCTATAAAAGAGAAAGTAAAACACAGGCTGGAATCATTATAAGCACTTACATTTACTCCCCTCCGGCATGAAAACACAGAAAAGGCAGGGTAAGTCAGGGTAAATAAATCAGGGAGAGAAACGTGACCCTTAAGCAGAAGGGGAAACAGCCAGGTTGTTACCCGTAGCAGGTGGCAGTCAGTGAGAGGGCACTGTCAGGGTGCAGCCAGAGCACAGTGACCCTGCAGGTGCAGGGGCTCTGGGGAGGCCAGAGGCAGCGCTGCTTTGGAGCCCACGCCTGGCACTTGGCTGTCCCCATGCAGGCTGCAGGCTGTGTCCCAGTGCCGCGGCTCCCAGCGAGCAGCCAGGAGGTGCTCGGGGAGGCACCAGGGGCTCACCCCGTGTCACTCACCTGATCAGAGACTCCTTCTCCGTAGCGGAGCTTTGTCACAAAGTGCTCACAGTTGCTGCCAAGCACATCATATGGCACCTCCCTGTCAATCCAGTGCTCAGCACGTCGGATGATCTCCTCCACTGGGAGAGGAGTGCGGGAGCGGTCATACTTGTTGTTGATACGCCATTTATTATTTCCCACCACCTCCTTCAGGAGCTGCTTCTTCACCTTGGCCTTTCTGGTGAATATTGATGTGGCACTGACCGACAGGGATGGAGCTCCATCATCTGGGTAAGTCAAGAAGGAGGTAAGGCAGGCAGACAGACCCTCTTTGTCCTCTCCAGGATCTCAGATGAGTTTCTGACTGCTCCTGGAAAGGCCATCTACACACACAGAGTCCACATGGAGCAGCACATGGAGGGAGACAGGGCTCCTGGGGCATCCCAACACTCACTCTGCACCCTGCCAGGCTGGACCAGCCTTACCTACAGGTGTCACGTTGATGACATATCCATCCCCCACGTAGAGAGCCCAGTGCTGGTAAAGTGGCCGGTCGATCTCGATCAGGTCGCCAGGCTCGGGATGGCACCTGGCATGTGCCATCTCAGGAGCGAGCAGTCAGGACATGCAGCTGTAGCTGGGCTGGCTGAGCGCAGGGCAGAGCGGAGCGGGGAGGCGTGGGCTGTGCACGGGCACCTGGCGGCAGCGCAGGCACGGAGGGTGTCAGTGGCGGGCCCCGAGGGCAGCGGCTGCCGGAGCGGCGGCCCCGCTCGGCCGGAGGCGGCTCGGGGCCGCTGCCGCCCGCCGGCGCAGGGCGAGGCCCGGAACGGCCCCGCTGCCCCGCAGCGCATCCGCCGCAGGCCGAGGCCGGCCCGGGTGCGCGTCCAGCTGCTGCCGCCGGCCCCGGCTGCCCCCGCCCGCCCTCGCTGCCCGCGCTCCCGTCCCGGCCGCGCTCCCTTCGGGGCTCCGCTGCTGCCGAGCCCGTGCCCAGGCTCTAGGGCACCTCCGGCCGCCCGGCAGAGCCGCGCCCGCCGCCGGCAGCCTGGAGGGAGGGGCCGCATCGTGCTGGCAAACGCCCGCTCGCATCCCCCGAGCTCCGCTCACCCCAGCGCCCGTCCCGCTGCTGCCGTGACCGGGCTCCCGGTCCGCTGCTTCTGCTATAAATAGCAAGAAGATGGCGCTTGCGCGGATCCTGCCGGGCTCTCTGGCGACGCTGACCGGGAGCTGTCTCGGCCCGTCCCCTTCCCTTCCACCCAGTGCCGTCCACCGCCCCTCGTCTTCTCCCTCCCACCGCCCCCTCTCATGCGGATGCTCCGCTCATGAGGTTGTTGCCAAAACCACTTGTTTAGTGGAAAATCTGATCCTTTCCAGCCGCGGACGTGCTCCGGTCCTGCCGTGTGAGCATCCTTCACCAGGAAACGTTTCAAGAGAATAATGGGATGCTGCCGTTCTACTTATCCACTGTGATGAGAAACAAGGGAAGTGGAGCTCTGAGTGAAATTATTTTAATGCAAAGAGATTTTTGGATGTGTTTTTGTGACGTGGCCTGGGAATTTCCTTCGGGGCATCAGAGGAATCTCAGGGTCCTGGTCCAAGAGATGAGCACAGCTGAGTCCACACAGCCATCTCCTTGACTGGTGTTGGCACAGTGTGGTAAAACTAACAACAAAACTGTCATCTGGGTGAGTTGAACTTAGCAGTATATTTAAAGCCTTGCATTTGAGAATTCAGGGGAGCAAGCTGTTTTATTTAAAAGATGAGAGCAGTGGTAGATTTGTCATCTTTCTGTGTTCCAGCAACATGAAATTGTTAATTCAGAGGAACATTGAACGGCAGCTCTGCTTTCTGTATCATCCCCTTCTTTAAGTCTGAACAGTTTGTAAAGCTTTGCGGTGGAAATTGAATGACCAAGGCAATTCGTGTGGTATTGGAAAAAAAATAAAAGCATATACACAGATCCCAGAAATCTGCTTTACCTGGGCACAGCAGGGTCCTGTTGCTGGGGGGAGCCTGAGCTGGGATCCCGCGGGGCAGGGACGAGCCTGTGCTCCCACCGAGTGCAAAGGGAGGGGAGTGTAGTCAGCACTGCTCGGCAGTCACTGAACCACGCTGTAGCAGGCACGAGAGTGCAATAGGAACTGCCACTGAACAGGCAGCAAAGATGGTATTGCAAACACAGTGGAATTCCAGCATAAAGTTGACAGTTCGTTTGTGCACGAGTAGGTCTCTCTCGCTGATTCATTTTCATTGTGCAATGAGGTTGAAAGGCCCTTTCTATTCATACCCTCTCCAAAATAGCTGTGGCCTGTGTGTATGGACAGCTGGTGTGTTCTTGAATAGACCAGAATAACCTAACTCACCATGGAGATTGCAAATGCTTTTCTGGCTGGCTAACAGTATACATGAGTTTATGGATGCAAGGGAAAGGAGAAAGGGTGAGTAAATAATAACCAGCATTGCAGCAGAAACACCAGCAAGCCTTGCTAAGGAAACCCTCCTGTCCAACCATCCAGGACCCACTCTGGCAGTCACACTTGCTCCGCTTGAGCTGGGACTGAGGCCCCATCAGAGCCCCCTGAGGTGCCCCCCTTGACTCCCAGTGCACCTCACACTCACACAATCACACAAACTCTTCTTACCCGCTCGGCCCCAGGTTTTCCATAGCAGAGTCTTAAACATCTGTATCCCTTGTACAAATTAATCACAGTTCAACAACAAAACAACAGCTTGAGCTGGGTGCCTCGGAGGAGGGACCGCAATCAAAATAAACCCTGTGGATTTTTTACCCTCACAGTCTAGGGTCCTCAGTACTTGCTGTGTCTCTGAGTGTCTGTCCGTGTGGCTTAGTCACAAGTCCCTGTGCCCTTTGTTATGTTAAGGGTTGGCACCAGTTCAGTCAGGCTTTGCCACCAGACCTCAATCTGCATCTCACTCTGCAGCTGCACACTGAGCTACCTGCACTATACGTCTTCCTGAACAATCAGAAAGTAACCTGCAATAAACTGGAAAAGCACCAGAAAAAAATTTCATGATGCTTTACATCTCAAAGCTTCACTCATAACCCTGGTAATCCATTCTGGGCTTGGACAAGGCTCAATCGATGCTTCAGTCCCTGAGCTTTGTGAGGTCTGTCATGGGGTGGGTCTCACACACAGCATGTGTTGCAGGCGTTGCTGCAAACACCTTTGGTCTCCTGATGTAGGGGAGTCCTTAGAATGGTCTGGGGCTGGGTTGATGAAGAGCTCCTCCTCTCACATTCATCCGTGTGGCAGTTTCTGTGCTTGCAAAGACCCCAAGGAGAGTTCCTGACATGACCTCATTCTTCAGAAAGTTTTTGTTAAGTTATGCTCTTACTTAGTCCCCACAGTCTGGGGACTGATGACAAGCATACTTCTTGTTCCCTCCACTCTAAGGGAATAATGGGGTCCATCCTTAGTATTACATCTCTCCTCAAGTGAGCTCAGTGTCCTGTTTCTTCCCAGCTGGACATACCTTGCCAGAAGAGGAGTAAAGAGCTGTGTCCATCTTAGCCAGCTATTCCCCTCCCCATGGAAGGATTTGGGGAAGACCTGCCTGGAATGCTGTAATTAGTTCATAGAATCATAGAATGGTTTGGGTTGGAAGGGACCTAAAGATCATCCAGTTCCAACCCCCTGCCATGGGCAGGAGCACCTTTTGTTAGTCCAGATTGCTCAAAGCTCCTTCCAATCTTGCCCTGAACACTTCCAGGGACAGGGCATCCACAACCTCTCTGGATAACCCATTCCAGTGCCTCACCATGCTTACAATAAGGAATTTCTTTTTAAAATCTAACCTAAACCTACTCTCTTTCAGTTTGAATTCTGACTACATCAGTCTGTGGTTTGTACATCTCTCAGAGGTGTGTATGTGATGTTGTGCAGCACACCTGTGCCGTCAAGGTCTGGCTGGACTTTGTGCTTTTCAAATGGCCTTTGAAGACAACAGAGTTTCTTCTGTCAGTTAGAACATACTTCAGTTTGGGCCTAAAATGTGAGATCTGAAAGGTATTTTAAATGAACAATTTCAAAGGTTTTCAACAAATGCAATGATAAATTTATTATTATTTTTTCTCAAAGTATTAGAAATACAATTAAAATACAAGAGCAAAAAGTATGACAAAGGAATAGGAATAAAATAGTTAACTATAGGTGTGTATTTGGGGATTCATTTTGATCAAATGCTCTGTTCACGATGTAGCCATAATCTTGCTCACGTACTCTGGCATCCAATGTATCCCTGGACCATTTCAAAGAAGAATCTCTTGTTATTGTAACTGTATCCATCTTTCTCTTCCTTCTGTACAATGGAAAAAAGAAAAGAAGAAGAACCTATTTTAACTTCTATTCTTACTTATAGTGAGAGATCAAACAATGCTGTGAACATGAATGGAACTGGGTTTTGGAGAAGCTAGAGTTTTATGATAAGTGATGAATATGCCCTGTCTAAAAGAAATGGCATATGTTCATTCCTGAGGGGAAAAAAAAGGTAAGTTTTCCCTCACATTCCTCAGAAGAGATCCCGAATGCAGATATGTGACTGATGGGAGTTTTGAGGTTTACAGGTGCTAAAAGGGGTGTCTTTACTTTGCTGAATGTAGCAAAGCTGGGGAAAGCCTTACCTGAACAGGTACACTGTAGAGGAGATGAGAATGACAATGACAGCTACACCAGCCACAACTGCGACCACGATGGCGATTGTGTGGCCCGAGTCCCCTGTGTCAGGGTCTTCAGCTGAAGAACAAACAAGAGCCCCGTCACTGAAAGCTGACTGTGCTGTGAACAGAAATGTTTTTTCTCCACCCTTGCCTGTCTGTTTGCTTTATACTCTGTGTTCTTTGTGGCTTTCTGGGGTGGTGTCAGAGCCAGATCCTGTGTGCTGTACCAAGCCCTATTGTCCTGCTTTCTGGTACTTCTCCACTGGCTTCTGACCCTTCTTTCTGCTTGGATAACCGCAGGCTCTCATCCACTGGGTTACTAACTTACATCATGAAAATGAAGAGCAAGCCCAATCTTCTCCATAATGACATTTTTGGAAGGGGTGGGTGTAACACAGACAGGGAAATCCAAAATAGTTTCATTACCTATTTTTTCAACCTCACAGTTTGGCCCTGTGTAGAGTTCTGAACATTCACAGAAGTGGAGGGAGGTGCTGTTGGTAATTTCAGAGCAAATGCCATCATTCTTACAGGGATTTGGCATACATGGACCACCTGGGAAAAAAGGAGAAGCACTTGACTATCAGATAATCCAACCCTGAAGAGAACTGTTTTTGCTTAGATTATGCTGACCCCTGATGCTGCATATCCTCTGTATTTTAGCATGCTTCTTGTATCTGATAACATGAATAAGGGAAAGAAACACTGTTTCTCCAATGAAACATCAGAGCAAGATCCCTTGCATGGTTTTCTTCTGTGCACTCTCTCTTGCAACTATCCCTAACCCAGTGATGTCCTTTAAAGTAAGTCAGGACTTCATAGCATCAAAGACAATGTGATAGTGGTTGACTCACTCCTGTAGCATCCACGGCTGTAGTTTGAAATGCCACAGATTTCACCAGACCCACACACTTCATCAAAGCAGAAAACAGTGGAGCTTTCTGTGCACTGGCATTTCTGAGAGCAGTCATCAGTGGTGAATATTTCTCCAATCTGGAAGAACAGGAGTTAGATGTTAAAAAAGATCAAATAAAATCAGACAGAAAAAACATGAATTTATCACTGGGGCCCTCATTATACTCTCTCCAGTGCTTTCCTGATGAGCAATAGGCAGATTGGGGATTTTTAAAGTAGTTTGTAAAATAAAAAGAAAGCAAGCAGCTCACTAATGCAACTGTTTGAAACTCAAGGATGGACCAAAAAAGAAAGCAAAGAAGAGTTTGGAGCATGAGATCCTATATCCAGGCAGGGTACATGTGCAACCAAAAATGGCCAACTGTTGCTGGATATGAGTGGCAGATGAATCCCATCCTACCTCCAAGGCAATGTGGAAATGCTAGCTGCCATTTTTCTTAAAAGTACCATGTGTTAATAGTAAATCTTTACTGGCTTAGGCCTTTTCTGTACCAAATCTCTAGTGGTAAACCAGAAATATATGAGATACTGAAGCTGTTCTGTCTTGCAGTGGTAATGGAGGATTCTCCTCAGAATCCAGATTTGCTTAGGGCTCTCTTCATATTCTGCTCAACTCTACAGACTCTCAACCCTGCCTTTACCACTCTTCACTGAGAGGAGTGGGAGCACAGATGATGCACAGTTTTTCTCTAACTGGTGTATTATAAACTTTAGAGCCTATGAGTGTAATAAAGGTCAAGAATTAACATTAATTTAATCACATAATTTCTCCAAGTGTCTGCCTTGGAATGGCAGGCAGGAGTTTCAGAGGGAGACCAAGAGATCTTGACCTCTGTTCCCTTTCTCCAGAAACCAGAATTTTATTAAACAATTGCTCTTTGTTTCTAATGTTTCTACTGCAAAATTACATGCTGATGATTATGAGGAGATGGTCAAAATAACTAATAGGAGAAAATAGTGTTTAGTGCTGTGGGAGCTGTCTGACCCACAGAGAGACTGTACCTCATAGTACTTGTTAAGGTACGTGCAGCCACACTGTTTGTAAGGCACACAGTCAAAGCCACTAAGAACATAACCAGGGAGACATTCACAGCCTTCAACACAGGGTGATTCACACTCAGAAGGGCTGGTCAGGTCGTTGCAGGATGCTGGGCATGCAGACATGCATGAGCTGTACTGGCTGTTGGCAGGACATGATATACCTGTAAAATAAGGAGTCCAGTTATGCCAGGCTGCCGTGTGTTACTTACTTACAGAATTCCCTTTCTGGTCCATTTTGTAGAAAACACACACACAGAGATGTCCATTCATATATAATAGTACTGAAGTTGTAAGCAAAGCACTCCAAAGTCAGGAAATGCATCATCAAAACTCTTTGTATACTGTGCTCTAATTCTTGATATACACTGATCTCAAAATAACTTCCCACACATTCAGGGTTGCCAACCCTGCAAGTGCCAGAGCTGTTCCACAACTTTGGGAACTGTGTTTCACCAGAACTACAAAGTCATCTAAACTGTAGCAGACACAGGGAAAATATGGTTTGATGAATCTCCAAACATAAAAAAAAAAAAAAGAGGAAAAATAGATTTGAGATGATTATAAGCTTTATTTCAGCATTTTTTAGTCTGAAAAGTTTTGAGTTTTCAGTTGAATCTTCTTTTTATCTTGAAATTTCACATGCAAAAAAGACAATTAGTGTATTTTGTAGATTTTAAAGAGAGTTTGAAATTAAATTTCAGATTTGTTGCTTGTGATGGTCTCCAAAATTTAAACTTTTTATCCCATTGGGCATGGGGATGTCTTTTCACACACAAAACTTCTGATGACAGGGAGCTGACACCTCTGATTTCCTGAGTGTCTCTCTAAGCTGGGGTTTAAATGCAGAAGTCTGCATAGGACACAGAAGAGAGGCCAGCAAAGCAAATGTGCTTAACTGTGAAGAGTGAGTGAAGTGTAAATCAACGTTTTTACTCCCTGAGAAGATTTGATATAGGAAAAGCCTTAAACTTCAGATCTTAAGAGTCCTGTAGGTAGAATCCCTACTTTCTGTTTCTTCCTGTGCTTACCGCATTTTGTCTGTTGCCTCCAGCCATCCACACTGACTCCTTGTTGCTGACAAGCCAGCACGTATTCCTCCAGACTGCGACACAAGGTAGCATCCTCATCTCCTTCCACACACGTATCGAACAGGCAGCTCCTGTGCGCAACATGAGAAAACATTAATCCCCAGTACATTTGCTATTGGTTGTTTTCATCTGCTTTTTTGCCTGACTCTGAGTTAGTTTTGTTTTCCAGTACCTGGCTGACAGGAAACAGAGGAATAAAAGACACCCCAGGCACATGATTGGGAAGATCAGATCATTAGTTGTGCAGCTGCTGCTGCTTTGTGAGGTGTCCATATAGGATCATAGCATCATTAAAGCTGGAAAAGGCCTCTAAGATCATCGAGCTCAACCTTTAACCTAACACTGCCAGGTCCACCACTAAACCAATTGAAAGTTTTCCTCATAGGCTATCTAAGCATCCCTTGGACCAAGCAATAAATAGTTACCTGACTTTAAACGGTAAGTTCTTCTTTGCTCTCTGCTTTGTGGAGCTAACAGAGAAGTGAAACACTGAATAGATGAAAGAAAGATAATCACAACTGTTTAAAAAAATAAGGGGATGTAAAATATATCAATAATGGAATCACTGGGTCCAGTTCAATGAAGACACTATCCTCAGCTTCTATTAATACCCTGGAGACTGCAGATGTCTGAAGATAGTTCTTGTCAGAAACTATTGCCAAAATGATTTTACAAACTGGGAGAACAACTTTCTGCAGTAGACACTTACGTGAAATAGAAATCAGGTTGGACTGCAGAATGACACTTGGCAAAAGGACCATTCAAGTCAGTCAGGATCTGACACCTTGAAGTTGTGTTTTGCTGCTCCAGCTGATTTTCATTGCAACCTTGGAAAAGCCCTGGATCTGGTTCCTCCTCAGACTCATCTTCTGACTTGACATCTCGTCTGTAAATGAAATCATTATGAAATCATGAGTGTTCTGTGTACATCCAGCATTCATGGTACTACTCTCTGAGTAACACTGCAAGAATACTTCTGCCTTGTGGTGTAAATGTAAGCTGGTTTCTCTCTCACATTTTATCCTGAGTGGGAAGGAGATACAGCAAAACAAAGATGTACTGGAACACTTCCTACCCTCTCAGAGATTTATGGATTTTTAAAGTAAATGGGATATCTGTAGTTATCTCCTTGGAAACTCTGCATGATATATGTTTTATCCATTCCCTCCTCCATCCAATCTATTCAACAAAACTTGAATGTTAGTCAGAAAGATGAAGCTGGAATGAAGCCGTGTCTCTTGGACATATGTTCACTTTCACTGAACAACTGGCTGCATGCCTGAAATGCCAGAATTCTCCTACAGGCCCAGCCTCCAGGGCCCCTTTATGCTCAACACTGCCCCATATACTGTTTTCTGCTATTCTGGCAGGCAAAGTTTTGTAGTCAAGATATATCCTGACAGCTAATACAGTTCCATTTACTTTCTGAAAAAGCAGTGTGTTAGTGGCTAAGCAATTTTCAAAGGGCTTCTAAAGCAAAAGGCAGGAAGGCAGGAAGGCAGGAAACCTCAAGAAAACAAGGAAGATAAGGAAAACCTTTTTCAATCTTGTGTATGGTCTAATTAGCACAGAATTTTCCTGACCACAAATATCGTGCTCAGACACAGTCAAAAGGATGTCCTTACTTTTTGTGTACTGGCAGAAAAAAAAAAAGATAGCCATTAAAGCAAGAAAATCAGACTCTTCAAGAACCTTTTCTGGGAGGAACTGTGAATTCATGTTGATGGATTTCAAAGTCACCTTCCTGTTCCAGAGGAAAGACTGACATTGAATCTGGATTTGCACTCACTCAGGCCCATCCAGCACAATATGTATTTATCTTTGCCAGGAGCCATGAGCTGTTATTCAGATGATGAGCTGTTATGAGCTGTTATTCATCCCTGTGCCCTAACAGTTGTAAAGGCTGTTCAGCAATCCAAAGAGGGATAGTGAACTGGAGGCATGCACTGACAGTTCAGGCCTGTTTTGGCCAGATAGAAGGGCACTGATAGTTCACTTTAGTGGTGAGTAGGTAAAGTCACTACACACAAACAAAGGGAAGAAGAAAGATAAGATAGAAATAAGACAGTGTAGTTATTCCTAGAGGTTAACTATGGCTTAATTCACTCACTTCTAGTGGCAGTGCTTGCTGTGGATATTAAGTAGAAAATGATGTACCTGAGACGAGAACTTCTTTCCAGAGGAACTTTCCAGCTTTCACCAAATACATTCACGTTTCTCACCCAAACACCAGCTGGTGTTGTGAAGTCATTTCTGTGTCTCCCATCAAAGTCACCACACAAGCCTTCCACTCTGCTTCTGTAGGTGGTAGCCAGCTTTATGTCTAGGGAAAGTCAGAAGGAAAAAAAGCTGTGATACAGAAGTAGTTGCCACTGAGTGTATGGAAGAGGTGGAAATCAATGCCAAGTGCCACAGGTCATGATTCAGATTGCAAGTGGTAATGTGACATGGCCTTAATATGTAGCACAAGAGCAAAGCCCTGAACATATCTGTTCATACATGTATTCACAGTTTCTGTGCTTTGCAACATGGATCATAAAAAAAAGTAATTTCTTGCAAGTTTTTACATAACATGACATCACTGCCTGGGTGCTCTTAGTGCATGCTGCTTACTGCTTTGCAACAAACTGAATGCATCACCCACTTTTTGCCCTTCTCTTACAGTCCACTTGATCACTGAGAAACAGGATTTCTATAGACAGACAGTTGCTTTCTGCAGTTGGAATTTCAGGGCTGGGGATGATGGTAATGCAAATAAATAGCCTGGCACTTTCACCATGCACTCAGAAATACTATAGCTGTGTGCTGTTTTAAATCAAGAGTAACTGATTAGAACAGAGGAGGTAACAGCTTACATGAGTGACTTGTTTATATGTCATATAGAAGTCCTGACAAGCACTAAGGAATGGGATTATCTGGAGTAGGGTTGAGAGGAAGCATGCAAAATAATACACTCCCAGTGTATAGCTTGAGGATCTCAGTACTATGACTCCTGTGACTGGGTGAAGCTGGCAAAGGGGCAGATCCAGACTTTGCCCCATCATCTCAATTAGCAATTTACTAAAAGTGATTTGCTTTTGTTTTTATCATTCAGACCTCACTTAATATTAAAAAAATGTATGACAGTCTGACTCTATATCTCATTCTCATAAGTTCAGTGGGATCCAGATAGAGAAATGCCAGTTTTATGTTTTTTTTTCTGGTTCCTGGGTATTTTCTGTTATTTTCTGGTATTTTATATCACAAAGGAACATAAGCACAAACGGTGAAGATTTCAAATTTTGCCTTGGGTTTAGACCTCCTCTGTAATGAGAACATTTTTAGGGGCAGTGCATAAATATTTCTGCAGTTTTTTAGTATCACTTACCTGCATTTTGATTGCCATCAAAGCTCAGGTATAAGCCAAAATCTGTCTCCAGGTAAATTCTTGTTGTCCTCTGATATATACGAATACCTTCATGAGGTCGAACAGGGGGCCTCACCCTCACACCATCCAACTAACAAGGAAAGAAAAAATTCATTACATATAGGCCAAATTAAAATCTGGTTTCAGTCCATGCTACAATACAATACTTCTCTGGTTTTATGATAAATATATCAGATAACTGAACAGCATTTTTTTTTTAAGTTAACAAAATCATGTATTGAGGAAAGTGATCTGAACACAGTACTTTCATATCATCCCAAGAAATTTCTATTATTGAGCTAAAAATTTAATACAGCAGCGATGTATACTCTTACACACCAATAAAGAGGAAGGAAATTAAATTATCCCAGCATAAAACAAACCTTTCCTTACCACAGATAAAAAGTTGTACGGCTTTATTGTAAGCCTTTGGATATTTGGGGTTTCATTGCTAAAACTATATTATTAATTTATTTTTTTGATGTGGAATTGTATCTTTCACAGCTACGGAGAAAAAAAGCTCCACACAACTGAAAATCTCATTTGTGGTTGCCTCATAGCACTGCTGGAATAATACAGCTTGATTTAATACTTTAATTCTTCAGAAAAAATGTCCATTACTCCAAGGTGTTTTACTCCAAGGAAGGGCCTTTCTCTGTGTTTTGCAGTCAGGGAGAGACTTACCAGAACCTGCTTGTTCTGCCTGAATCGCACTGTGTGGTTGTAAACATTGATGAGCATCTCTTTCAGATAAGTAATGTGTCGACTTCCACGCAAAGGATAGTTCGTGCCTTCAATGCTGAACTGTGTCAGAGTGTCAGGTAGGTTAGGGATGGTCTGAGCCAGAATATATGTGTATTTCCCTTGGAAGTGGTGCACCAGCCCGTCGAAGGTGATGTAGTGTGGGTCACCCATGACCTGGCATCTCCCAAAACCTGCAAGGGAAGAGCTTCATTACTCTCCAGTCTAAAAGTGCATGTGCCAGATGCCACGCCTGGATGGGTTCAAAATGTGAGATAAAAATGATTGCTGCTAGCATGAAGGTCTGAAAGTAAAGATGGGTGCTCAGACTTCACTCTAGTGAATGGACAGATGGAGAGATGGACAGAGAAACTCATTCCTCTGCTGAGAACCACTGAGCTGAAGCAGAGCATTAGGGTTTATAGAATTTATTGAGACAGGGTGACGCCATGCAATTCTTCAGAATCGAAGTGTAGGGACACTATGTAACAAGCTTTCTCCTAATCAACCCAACCTACCTAGAAAATATGGGATTAACTTTGCTTAGCCAACACAAATGTTGAATGAAAAGCACCAAAGTCCTGTGACTGGCCTATCATGTATCTGTCCAGATCTGCTCTGTCCTGGATTTGCTTATTGGTTTTTGGGTTTTTTTTCTGTTCTCAAATCAACATGCAATGGAAAAAACAGGGTCATTATGCTAGGACTCACAAACTGAGTTTTGGGTTCAATAGATGCAGTGTGAATTTCTTAAAAGAAATTTTATTCAAACTAGTCAGACTGAATTGTGAAATTTCTAGATATAAGTAAATTATACTTGACTATCCATTTCCCTCTACAAATTCTCTGTATGGAATAGTAACCTTCTATTATGAGAACTGAGGCCTTTTTGTATTCAATAACGTTGTCAACAACACAGTCAGAGCTGCCTTTGCCCATGAAAGAATGGAATTGCCATGAAAGAAAGAATGGACACCCACATCCTCCCTCCTTCTACAGCCCTCAAGTGAACCCCAAATGAAAATCTGCTTGCACCTACCTGTTGGATTGCACTTGTGTTTTCCATCTTTGATCATGCAGGTTTCTCTGGAATCACAGCTATAGCTCTTACAACTGATGACACCGTTCTTCTGGCACTGGCATCTTTTGGTGCAGTGTGGAGTTATCCATGTCTCCCCAGCCTGGACACAGGTTGTGTTAATAATACGTTATCAAGGTGCTCAGCTTTGCAGTGAAATGAAATTCAATAGCCAAGGGTGTTGACAAGGTTGTGACTATGTGCAACCTTGTCCAGCTGGCAATTCCACACCTGCTTGATTAGGTGTAGTCTCACCAAGAGCCTGGGAGAGGGGATCTCAGTCCATTTATCTTACTGTCTTCAACATGAGAATTTGAACACAAAACTGCACCAGGACAGACTGCCTGAATAACTCTGATCAACTGACTGTTTTAAAATAGGCCTCAGGTGCAAAGTATCAAGTAAGTTTCTGCATCTCCTAATATCCAAGCCTGCAGCTTTTACTAATCAGATGAAAAGTATTTAAGAGGTAGACTCTGAAGTCTTTGATCTCTCTCTCTCTTTCATATTAAGATGGACAGGAGACCAATTTTCTACAAGTTTTGAAGTCAGAGATTTGCTCCACAAAGAACTTACGCTGTAGTAATTGTTGTCATCATCCCTGCAGCCACAACTGCTGAGAGGCACACAGTTGCCATTGCTGAGCACATAATTATCATCACATTCACAGCCCTCTGTGCACTCTTCTGTCTTCTCACAAAGGGAAGAGGCAAAAATGTCACTGCATGTTGATGGGCAGGCAGAGACACAATCTTTGTAGTGGCTCCGGGATGGGCAGGGCAATGCTGTGCGGGAGAACAGAGCCACCCTTAATAAATACATTCACAAAGTGCACTGCAAACACTGAAAGCTACACCTTGGCCTGTGAAATGGTAGTACAGAACTGCCTTTTGATAGCTGATTTTGATCATCAGCTGGTTTTTATTTTTATATTTTACTTTAGAAAAAAACCCAACAACAAAAACAAAACAAAACAAAGAATACTCTCTGGTACTGCTTATTCAGTTTTACTACAGGTGTGACTGAACCACCTGGCACTGGATTATCCAGATTCAGTATTCCAGTTCAGCTGCAAAGGCCTCTTTGGGCACTGCTAGAAATGACTCTCAAAGGCAAATTCCTTAAAATATTCAACCCCCCCATTGATGCAAACCAGATGTAAATTTATCTGAGCTACAGAGATGCAAGAGCAGCAGGTAAGCATTGTCAGACTGCAGGTTCATCTGGCTCTAAACCCTATTTATGCCAATGACTACAGATACATAATGGGACAGTTCAAGAAACAGTGTAACATGACAAAAAATTTGTTACTCCAGTATTTTCCTTCACTCCTGGTAAGGAGGCAAGAAGGGATTTCTGATGGATCTATTAAATATTCATCTGACTTGGTTTTTAACCAGTTAATTATTTTGTCCTCCATAGCATTATTTGATAATCCCACAATATAATACCAAATTGTAAAAAAGCTCCCACAAATAAAACTCCACTACATGATCCGTACTAATTTTGACATAATTTGTTTGTGGCTTTGTTGAATGGGGAGAGTGAGGCACATACCCTGGAGATTAATCTGAGAACAGGGTCCATAATAAACAACTGGGAAAACTGACAGTTTTCGCTCAAATCACAATGAGTGGCATTGAGTCCTGTGTCCTAACACAGTATCCCTCTTTCTTTTAGTCTTCTGGTTATAATATTTCTCCATTTTAGGCTCACTACAATATCTCATTTGGCCACCAATGCCATTCTCACTCCACATTAATATCCATAACTTATCTAGTTCTGAGTTATCTCTGTGTTTTTCTGAATGTGAACACAGTTCACTGCATGAAGGTAATCATGATAGTAGAAATGCATTTGGTAAGAATTTAGATTTAATTTTTTATTACATAACTTGTTCACCTAATTCTGCTATTTTTTCATGTTATCAGTCAATCAGATTTCAGTTTTTTCACTTGCTTGTGTACTTACGACAGAATGTGCTATTCCTCCATTTAATGGTGATTCCATGGTTCTTGCAGGTGTCCACATAGACCTGAACTATGTCGCAGAGAGCAGAAATCATACCATCATACTGGCACATATCATAGATGCAGATCTCTATGAAGTCATCAGGATTGACTAGACTATGGCATGCTTTGAATTTGTCTGATTTTAGAACATTGCACTGTCTTTCAATGACTTGTTGATTCTCAGCAGTGCAAGGAGGATCATCATCTTCTCTTAAGTCTGGCAAACAACTGCAAGAAAGCACAGACACAGGCATCTAAGTTTCAAAGGCACATATAAGACAGAGCCGGAAACTGAAAATTTCTTTCCACTGAAAAGTAGAAAAGGCTGGAGACTATGACTTCCTTCTGTCAATGAATGAAAGACTGGGCAGAAGCCAAGCTCCCTGACAACCACCATGCTATGTCTGACAGTTGTTATTCTCATTGAGCTTGAACCTGATTAGAGGATTGACTTCACAGCCTGACCTTGGATCTGTCTCACCACTGCAAATTTCCGTGTGGTGACATGAACTGAGCCAGGCTGACCTTGCCTTCCATGCTTCCAAGGGTGGGGCTTCCCTGCTTGCCGTGCTCAGGTAGAGTGGGATGGACCCTGGCTGGTGTTGTCACGTATGGCTCCCTGTCTGCCAGGTGTCTACCTCACCATCCCCCAGCACCATCATCCTGCTCTGGGTGTTACCAGAGTAAAATAAACAGACTGTGGACTGCCCCAAAGACTCATTCCCCAAGTGCATACATAGATTGATAGAACAGCTGTGGTTTCCCTCTGGCCTGTGCAGTGTTTCCTGTGGGGATAGCTGGGTTTTGAGCTTCAAATTCAAGAAGAGAAAAGTCTCATATACATTGCTTATATGTTACAAAGTAGCAAAGAGTTCAAAACAATTGAAAACAATTCACTGTTTCCTAATGTAAGATGGGAGGTATGAAAATTATTTAACATTTACCCCTTATCACTGTCTTCCTCCACTTCCCAGCTGTTTCCAAACTGTGGGGCAGTGACAACTGTACCATTGGTCAAGGACAGATCATCTTCACGATTACCATTGAAATTGCCACACATGCCATGCACCTGCAGATGAAAAGAGCCATATTCTAAACATGACCTCTTTGCATCAACTTCCCCAGTAACTTCTTATTCGTTGCCTATGAAATAATGTGACCAAATCACCACCAACAACCAATCCTGTACCAGACATTTCAGACATTCTGACTGCACCCATGGAGAAACAAAACAGAAATTGCAGTAAATCTGTGATTTCCTAAGGCTACATGCTGTTTTTTTCCCTAAGTTAGAAGTATTCCCCTAGACAGGTAATTTTCTTTAACTACCCCCTTGGAACACAAAGCAATTGTTGTGAAGAGAAAAAAAATAGAAAGAAAAGAAATTACATGTGTTACAATACAGCTACAAAGAAAGATGCAATAGCAAAACACAGGAATAAAAGGAACTAGAAGTAAATGCACAAAGCAGGAGTTTTGAAACAACTCCAGATGTTTGTATACTAAATCTTACCTGTGAGAAATAAGAGCGTGGGAGGGTGATCTCCAGATGGTGATTGCCGTCATATTTCACTATCACACCAAAGTCTATTTCCACTACTATAAATCTGCCAACATTTCCAATGGACACGCCTGGCAGTCGGTTCTGCACTGGAGTGTAGACTCTCTCATTGTTCAGCTGGAGAGATTGACAGTGTCATTTGTCAGTATGGGCATTCTTCCATCAAAGCTCACAGTCTACATTCCTAGCAGTGCTGAAGATTTCTCTGTGACAGTTTTAGCTCTTTACATTTCCATCTTGCATATTCCAACTATGGGTGGCAGGAATCAGCCTTTTAGCTGAGGAGGGCTGGGCAGGACTCATCTGCTGGGCCTTTAACAGGGAATTGGAAAGATCCCTGGTGGTGAGCAAGCTTTTTCTCACCCATGGGGCAGATTCCCTGGCTCCAGTACTGCCATGGCTCCCCATGTTATTCTAGGCTGTTACATTACGCCTTGCTCACTATAAGTGATTGGGTTGATAAAAGCTGTTGAAGTGGGGAGTCCCACATTTCAATTTAGGGAACAATTCCCCAGTATGGAGGCTCTGGGTTTAATCTCCAAGATAAGGACAATAACACAGTAAGCCCAAACCAGACACCTTGGGAACTAGTGAGAAATTACATTTTCTCATTACATCCACTTAATGAAGGTGCCCACAAGTATTAAGCATATGCATACGTATTCCTTAGGAAACGTGAAGATCCTTTTTCCTACAGATATTCTAAGTGAGCTAATTTTAAGATACTTCTTGCCAGAAAAAAGAGCACCACCACCTACCAGGATTCCTTGGTTTTTCTGAAGGGTGATTCGTGTACCATGCACATCTATGTAGACTTCTTTCAGGTATGTGGCCCCTCTTAGTCCTCTGTCTTCATTCTTGCCAAGTATGGTTATAGGAATGACATTGGTGGCAGTGTTGACAACCTCAACCAAAGTGTACGTGCAGGTTCCCACAAAAGTGTACTTCATTCCATCAAAAGTGAAATAATGGGGATCTCCTACCACTTGACATGTTGCTTGACCTGATGGTGAAAAAAATGATCTACGAATTTTATACTGGATTTTACCATGGACTCAGCTGACCAAAGCAGTTTGCATTAGTGTAGTAACCTCATCCTGATCATTATTACGTGGGCAAACTTTCACAGAGGCATCTCAGGTTCATGCCAATGACATTTATTTGGAAATAAGACGTTTCCAGAAAGCATCTCCTAAATTTAATTTGCAAATTATATACAAAATGAACTTTTGTATACATTTCTATATTATATTGTAGCTATGATTTATAATATAGTTGAGAGTGATACGGAGCATTTCTACTTATCTATATTAAAATATATAATTAACTGTATAAATATTGCTTTAAATATAGAAGTAAATAAAATTGCATCTATATACATCAGTACATAATGCACTTGTCATTACGCGGGCCCACAGAAACACAATTCTCACAGAAATACAACCAAATTTAAAGCTTGCAGCACTGGTGATGTGGGACTTGAATTTTCATTATCAAGCCAAATAGAATCCAAGCAACCTTGAAAATTTTTGGGCAGTATTAGTTTTTGCTGATATCCACTACAATAGGAGGGCATCTGTGCTTGCAAGACAGAACATCATGCATTTTCATCTCTTAGCACTGGCAGCAGTCAGTTGGGACTTATTTATTATCCCATAAGAAAAGATATTTATAATAAAGCTAGAAGAAGAAGAGGATCTAATTATGGAATTGACACTGGGGTGATTTTCAGGCAGGACTTACCATTGGAATGACAGCCCAGCACACCATCCTGAATACTGCACTCCTCTTGGGCTCCACACTCCCAGGATTTGCACTCAATTGTGTTATTCGCCTTGCAGGTGCAGCGCTCAGTGCAGGGGTAATGAGTGAACCAGTTTTCATTCAGCTACATGGAGAAAAAGAGTGTAGAAGTATATATTGTAAGATAAATAGGAAGGTAAAACCATAAGAGAAAATCAAATTATTAGTATTTGAATGTGTATAATATATAATAATTGGGCAATTTTAGCCACACAGCTCATGGACCAAGAAAACTGGCAAAGTAAGTAAATTTTAAAATTATTAATATATAATAATATGAATTGTGTAGTGTTATTAACATGTTTTTTTTCTCTCACAGTGATAAAGAATGAGATCCCCTTTTTTGTTTGTTGGAGGTTTTTTCTTTTTGTATGTTTTGTTTGTGGTTTTTTGTTTGTTTTTTTTCCTTTTTTCCTTTAAATGTCTGGTGTAACTTGCCTGGTGATACTGGTTTTTTTCATCAACACAACCACAGTTGCTTTTTGGCACACATTTGTCTCCACTCAAAACATAGCCTTCCTTACAGAAGCAACCTTCCACTGGCAAAGAACTGCAGGAGTCAACTGCTGAGATGTTAAAGCAGGTAGATGGACACCTAGTACCACAGTTCTTGTAGATGCTGCCTCCAGGACAGGACATTGCTAAATAAAGAGAAAAAATAAGATCACTCAAAAGAGCAAAATCATAATAAAAGTCTCCCAGATGCTTTTACTGTTTGCTCCTGAAAATACACAAAATGGCTGTTAGAATGTCTGACAGGAGAGTGCTTAGAACAAAGGATTCTCTTGCCAAGGGAGTTGGGTGGCTTTTGATAGAGGTGGGCAAGACCTTGTGCTTCACCTCACGATAGTCGAATGTTGCAGGCTCATATTGAGGATCAGTCTGATGTGATCACACATGACTACCTGTGCTTGGTTCAGCAAAACTTTCTCTGCTGATTTAAAGGCATAAAGTGACCCAGTTAAAGGAACAGAAGAGTCTTTTGCCATACCAGCTGATATGTTCCCATTACTGTAGTTACTATTCGAACATCTGCCATATATTCCAAAATAGAACTAAAAATCACACTCTGTCTTTCACTGAGATTCTCTGAGAACAATATTCTTTTAGACCCCTACTGCTTATGGTAGAATTGGGCTTATATTGCTCAAAAGATGGTCCCCAGGGATAACATTATATTTTACAGAAATCCTGAAGCATTTGTCCATTTCTGTCATTTAAAAAACACAGAAAAACATGGGTTTGTCTGAATTTTGTTATAAATCACTACATATGATTTAACCTGCATGTATCCTAATGTTCTCAAAAATTAGTGGTTTATACACATCCTGGAATAGTTCTGAACCTGAGGCAGTCTCAAGGTATTATAAAAGACAGACTATACTCAGGATATTACCTAAAATGAAATAACACCCATGGAAAAGGTAGAGGACAACGAAGTTAAAATTCAGAATATATATTTATATCACAACACTCACGGCAAAGAGTAGCATTCCTCCACTCTATGCATATCCCAGCATTGACACACGACTCAGCATAGGCCTGCAGTCCATAGCATAAGGATGTTGCCTGTCCCCCAGTGAAACACATGTCGTAAACACAGTTTTCAAAGAAATTCTGTGGAGGCACCTTGGTGTGACAGTCCTTGAAGATTCCTGTGTAAATCAAGACAGATACATAAAAGGAGAGAAAAAAACCCACTGGAATGTTAAGACTGTGAGCACCAAGTATTTTCTGTCACAGCAAATGCATTGTTCCAGGGTGTTCCAGGCTGTGTTAAGTAAGTTAATCCAGTACTTGAAATGGATATACAATGCACAATGTGAGAATGGGCTCCCTGGATCAGTTTTTCTTCTTTTTGCATGACTGATGTACAACATAGCTTACATAAATTAAGTATTGCTGCCTAGGCAAACCATTAATTCTAGATGACTACAGAGAACATGTACAGAATTTCAGATGAAGTATCCATAATACACACACTGATGGTCCTTCTGAACTATTTTTTTTAGCAAGCAGAATGCAAGTCACTATAACACAAAGAGCAGCTATGATTCTCTGCATATGTTCTCAGATAAAATTCATGGGCACTTTGGCACTGTCTGAATAGATGACATATCCTGACCAGGCACCTATGGGTCATTCACACTGGAGGTTTTATCTGCTTCCAATATGAGCTCAGAAACAGAGACTATAGAGAAGGGACAAAACAAACTAGACCATGCTCCATCACATGGCTCACAGGGATCTATCAACACACTACCTGTTGGGTCTGTGATCATGCCACATGCTGTGTTTTTCTTTGCCTCACTCTCCAACGCAGGATCACACTGCTCGTTTGTTCCACCACTGGAGCACCTGGGGAAAGCAAGCAAATCAAACACGTGTTTCACATTTCTTACTAGCAGATTTTCAGCTGAAAATTAATACATGACAACCCTGCACAAAGGAGTGCATTTTATTTCAGTCACAAGACTTTATCTAGCTTCTTTGAAAAGCTGATGTCAGCTCTCTCAATGAATAGACTCCTTTTCTGACCCCTTCTGGGTGATTCAAAGGCTTATTCTTAGCTGAAAAAAAAGAGCTATGGGATCCAAACAGTTATGGTTTCCAATCAGGGAACTAGACTGCTGTACCATCCTCCCTCACGCTCAACAGACAGTTCCTGCTTTGGAAAATGAGACTTAAAAGACACAAGCCCTCTTATAATTTTCTGGTTTATGTAAAAGTGCAGCTCCCTACTTCTAATGGGCAGCTGGAAGATGTAGAATAGTACTGGATGAAAAAGCCAGCGAGTGGTTGGATATTTGATTTCGAGTTTGCTTAGCAAATGCCACATGATGAAATGATTATACATACATGGTGTTATTCTCAGGCACCATCCAGCTTTCTCCAAGATCCGTGGAATTACTTGCAATGTCACCATTGGGTTTGATATTGTCATCATTTGGATCACCATTATAATTACCTGTGAGGGCAAAAAGAGATTTATGTGACACATGAAGTTCAAACCTGTAGAGGAAAACTAGGTTTCAGGTTGTAAAATAAATTAAAATGAGATATGGAGAATATATATATATAACATCAATCTGAACTGGGAAAAATAAGAGCAGAATTGTGTTTTGACTACTGACAAGATCCGCTGCTCAGACATTTGAAGCAGGAAGTCTGTAAGCTCCTATGTAACTAGATTACATGGCATCCAAGAAAAAACTCATCTAAAAAACCCCTACTGATTTTCTTGCATCTTACATGTAGAATGTTGGACTAAAAATTAAACAGTGCTATTTGCACCATTATATTCTTAGGTAGATTTCCTGCAATGAAAGTGTGAAAAACTTGTACTAGAAAACTCCAGATGATCCAAACCAAAGAGTAATCAGAAACCTCCAAGAAAAATTACTCTTGTAATTTCTATATGCTAAGAAAAAAATTTTAAGTAATCACCAGCTACCACTTACCACAGAGGCCACAGAGCAGACCACTGTAATTAGAGGGCACAGAGACTTCTGCGTAATGATTTCCATCATATCTCACCCACAGTCCAAAGTCAGTTTCCAAGAGAACATATCCACCACTGCTTTGAATACTGATCTTCTTTTCAATAAATACAGGTAGATTCATTCTGCGACCATTCACCTGTACAGCAAGTTGTAAAAATTAGTGTATGGCTGCTGGGACTGCTACAACTACCAGCAGCTAGTACAGATTACTGAAAGACAGGATCTTGTGCGTAAGGGAACTGGAACAGATTAATGAACATTTGAGCTAGTTTGTTGGAGATCTCCTTAAAAGAGGTAGATACCATTAATAAAAAGATGAAGTTTTTCATAAACTCTGCAGAGATAATAATTATCTGCATGTCAGTTAAAAATATATGTCTTTTAAACAGTATTTTCTTACATTCACTTTCTTGTTTTTCAGCAGAGAAATCTGGTTGTCATAGACTTCCACATGCACTGACTTCACATAAGAGACTTTGGTGTTAGCTCCTCTGTGCTCATTTGTTGTGGACACATCAAAGTATGGAAAACTTTCAGAGACAGTGCACACTTTGGAGAGGGTGTAAGTGCAATTTCCCATGAAATTATGGACTTTGTGGTCAAAAGTGTTATAATGTGGGTCCCCAGAGGCGCTGCAGGAAGCACGACCTGTGAAGAAAGGAAGAAAAGGGTTCCTCTGAGATTTCACCAGACTTTTGCAGCTGCTTGGTTTCCAGTTTGTTTGTTTTACTTTGTATTTGTTGCTCAGATGTAACGGTGATGACATCTGTCAATAGCACTCCAAAGGCCAGCCCAGCCTTCTATCTTTGGACTCATAAACAATCTGTACTCTTGTGTATCAGAAATCTATGCTAGAGGTTGATGAAGAAAGTTGGGTAAAAGGCATTATTAAGACATCGTTATATAAAGTGGAGCAGTGAGTTTTTGGTGTCTAGATCTCAAAGGTTATTTCTGACTTTACATTGCTGGTTAGCCAGAATAGACCACTACACTTTCGGCTCTCTGAAGTTTGGTACTCATATCATTTATGGAACTTTAATTGAGTATTGCTTTCACAAGGTATCCTTTACACGCTTTAACAAAATATTAAAATTATATAGACAGTGACAACATGTGCAAATGGAGGTACACTGTGTATGCATTTATGTGTGAGACCTGAGTAAGGTTTTGAATGCTTATAAAAACTTCTGATTTTAAAGGAAAAACCCTCCCATCATCTCTTATGAGAGTTGAGCCTGAAGGTGCTTTGTGGTGTTTACCAACAAAAACAAAAAATAAGAAAAAGAGGTCCTTACATCTTGGCTTTTCAATGCCATGTTAAAATATAGCTACATTTAGGCTTGTGTCTACATGTCAACCTTAACTCCTTACTAAGAAAGATATACTTAACAATTACCAAGAAAAGCAGAAGAAATCTAAACTGAGTAGGTGAGCCTGGACTCTCTTGTACTTAACAAGCAGATACATATAGACATTAGTCATTAAAATTGCAGGAAACCAGCAATTAAAACTTATCTAAACTGACATTTTAGTTAATATCCGATTAAAAAACTAATTTTTTCCTGGAAAATATGATTGAATTATATCCCAAACAAAAACAAAATTTGGAAATTAAATTAAATTTTAAAATATATAGAAAATAACATCTGTATAACAGGTGAACATTTGCCATACAAAAGAGTAATTTAAAAATATATGGACATGACAATAAAAGTATGTGAGGTTGTCGCTTTCTAGGGGACAGCCTTGCACATCAGGTAACTATCACATGCCTGGTCTACACTTAGAAAAACATCAGCACAGTGGCAAATGAGACCTATGGGAAGGTGCATGTAGTTAGATGCCAGGAAGACACCCAGAGGAGCAGAAGTGTTCCAAAAGTGTAATTAGCAAGGAAAAACTCTGACCCTTCAGTATAAAATCTCTGTCACTTGGCTATGGGAGCTGGATTCAGAAGACAAGGAAGGACGAAAAGGCAGTAAAAGAAGGAGACGGGAAAGAACAGTACCTGAGCTGGGAGTGGGTCTGGGTGGTGAGGTGGTGAGTACAGGCTTCGTTGTGGTGCCTGGCACAGGGCGTGTGGGTGTTGGTGTTGATGGACCTAGCACAAGAGGGAGTTAGAGGAGATGTGAAACAACAGGGGAGTTTTACAGCAGGCACCTCATCAACCCATCACAAAGAGCCCAAAAGCATGATCAAGAAGGCTCAGAATGTCCAGGAGAGAGATTGCACAGTGACTCCCCATCAAAAACACTTGCACCAGCACAGATGGAATTAAGAAAGAGACACACACGAATCATGGGCATGGAGGAGGTAAAATGAAAACTTTTAAGAAGCAGTAGAAGATGGACATGAAATAGGGCAGTACCTGAGCTGGGAGTGGGTCTGGGTGGTGAGGTGGTGAGTACAGGTTTCGTTGTAGTACCTGGCACAGGGCGTGTGGGTGTTGGTGTCGATGGACCTAGCACAAGGGAGAATTAGAGGAGATGTGCACCAACAGGGGAGTTTTACTGCGGACTCCTCATGCACCTATCACAAATAGCCCAAGCGTGAGCAGGGAAGCCCAGGACAGAGACTGCACAGTGGCTCCCCATCAAAAATCCTTTCCACAAGCATAGATGGGAAAGAGAAGGAGTGAGACAAGCCCATGATCAGGCGCATGGAGGAAGCAAAATGAACATTCTTAAGAAGCAGAGTGAGATGGGGATAGGAGGTGGCAGTACCTGAGCTGGGAGTGGGTCTGGGTGGTGAGGTGGTGAGTACAGGCTTTGTTGTGGTGCCTGGCACGGGGACCGTGGGTGTTGGTGTCGATGGACCTAGCACAAGAGAGAGTTAGAGGACATGTGCACCAACAGGAGAGTTTCACTGCAGACACCTTATGCACCCATCACAAACCGGCCAAAAGTGTTTTCACAGAAGCCCAAAATGCCCAGAACAGGGATTGCACAGTGACTCCCCATCAAAAACTCTTTCACCAGCACAGATGGCATGAAGAAAGAGACATACAGGTACCATGTACATAGGCTTGGAGGAAGCAAAATGAACAATTTTAAGAAGCAGAATGAGACGGAGATGGGAGGTGGCAGTACCTGAGCTGGGAGTGGGTCTGGGTGGTGAGGTGGTGAGTACAGGCTTTGTTGTGGTGCCTGGCACAGGACGTGTGGGTGTTGGTGTCGATGGACCTAGCACAAGAGAGTGAGAGGAGAAGTGAACCAACAGGGGAGTTTCACTGCAGACACCTCATCCACCCATCACAAATAGCCCAAAAACATGACCAGGGAGGCACAGGATGCCCAAGAGAGGGACTGCACAGTGACTCCCCATCAAAAACTCTTTCACCAGCACAGATGGCATGAAGAAAGAGACATACAGGTACCATGTACATAGGCATGGAGGAAGCAAAATGAACACTTCTAAGAATCAGAAGGACATGGGAGGTGGCAGTACCTGAGCTGGGAGTGGGTCTGGGTGGTGAGGTGGTGAGTACAGGCTTCGTTGTGGTGCCTGGCACGGGGACCGTGGGTGTTGGTGTTGGTAGACCTAGCACAAGAGAGAGTTAGAGGAGATGTGCACCAACTGGGGAGTTTTGTTGCAGGTAGCTGGTTCCCTCACCCTTCTGAAGCACCCAACTCCATCACTGAGCATGCCCAGGACAGCGATTGAACAGTGTCATCTCAGGAAGAGCTGTCCCACTCAAGGGCTCTGCCACCAACTTAGCTGTGTGACAACAGCAGACAATTGACTTCAATACATGTGGCCACTGTCGTGCCTGGGGGCCTTGTAACATGGGAACTAAAACAGTGACTGCAGGCATTGCCAGTGCTCCAGCCTCCCAGAGGAAAGCTGACTTGGGCACAGACTGCATTAGTTCCCAAAGACAACCTGTGCTCCTGCCTCTAGCACAGTCTGCCAGCTCAGTGGGTGACATGTCGCAAGCTGCCCTTGCCCAAGCCGAGTTTGTACCTGGACAGGCCCCCTTTTCAACAGAGAGATCATCCCACGCTACGTTGCTCCGCACATCTTCTCCCCATTCTCCCTCCAGCAAAATCTAAGGGAAGGAATGGTTGCCAGCATTAGCTCCAGATGCATGTGTGAAGAGCCATTAGAAAGCACAGCCCCTCTGAGGTGCCAGGGAGAGCCTGTGGCCTTACCTGCATGTCTCCTGTGGTGTGCACTGTGACATTTCCCAAGTGCCACATGTCCCCATGGTTCCCAACTTCTTCCCAGACCAACACTTGCTCATCATCCTTCTGCACGTAGACCCGCAGGGCCATTGTTTCAGCAGTTCCATACATGTGGTACCAGAAGCGGAAGCAGAGAGTTCCTTCCCAGCTGCACACCGGACTGACCAGGTGAGCCACAAAGCCGGGGAGGGCATCATCAGTCCCTTGCAGGAAGATGTAGTAGCCCTCTGAAACAAACCACGAGCCACACTGTCACACATGCATCAGAACTACCCAAAGCAGCCAGGGACAATCCAAGCACAGTCCTGGGAGCACCCTGGCTGCAGTTTCAGGCAGGCAAAAGGAGGGGAGAGCAAACACAGTTTCTTCACAAGCCACAACCCTCCCCAGACCCGAGTGCTTCTGTGAATGTGCTATCAGGGACAAGGCAGCCGTATGACTTGGACTGGGCTATGGCAACACCTGCAAAGCCTTGCCACAGTCCTCACATGGCCCTGCAGATTTGGAGAACCTTCATCTTTGGCTTCTGGAAAAGCCAGCGTCTTGTATCAGAGACACTGACCCATCCTTCTTCCCCAGAAAGAGACAGGTCATCAGGCTGTGCATCACGTTCTCCCCTGTATGGCAGGATCTCGCCTGCTCTGGGGGTAGCACAGACTGATTGCCAGGGCTGGAAATCCTCCCAGAGGAATCCTCTGGCCCTTGGGGACCCTGGACAAACTGCTCTGGAGGAAGGCTAGGAAAGACGTGGTCTGTGATTGCTGTTAGATGTTTGTTGCCATCTTCCCAGGGACACCCTTGTGCCTGTGTCCTGATAGCTGTTCCTACCTCCTGTTGTGTGGTCAGAGGAGGGGCCGGTATTTGGCGTGGGCGTGGGGCCTTTGTTCCTTATCCAGTCAATGCTGCTGTAATCTGCCTGGACCCAGCCACAGAGGTCCTTGTCAAAATTGCAGGCAAAATTGCAGTCTGTCGGTGGAGCTGAACATGGAGCAGAAAGGAAAGCAGAGGTTGTAGAGTGAGGGTGGGGCCACCTTTTCCCCGTGTCCAGTAGGGTTCAGGTACATCCACGTCCATCCATGTCTTGCCCGTGGACAGGCGAGGGTGGCCAGCCAAGGGCAAGTGCTTAGCACAGCCTCTACCAAACAGAGATGGGAGACAACAGTACCTGTGCTTGTCCCAGGTGACGGTGATGTTGTTGTATGTGGAGGCCGCGTTGTAGTGCCTGGCAAGGGGGGCGCGGTTGTAGGAGCTGGTGGATGAAACAGAGTGAAAGAGAAGTGGAGAAGGTGTGTTTGATAATGGAGATTTGTTCCCAAATGGGGAGGCTGCACACTTCCCAAGCAGCCCCACACCACTGCAAAGCAAGCGCAGGACAGAGACTCCACAGTAACTCCCCATCAAAAACTCTTTCACCAGCACAGATGGAATGAAGAAAGACACACACATGCATCATGTACATGGGCATGGAGGAAGCAAAATGAACACTTCTAAGAAGCAGAATGAGATGGGGATGGGAGGTGGCAGTACCTGAGCTGGGAGTGGGTCTGGGTGGTGAGGTGGTGAGTACAGGCTTTGTTGTGGTGCCTGGCACAGGACGTGTGGGTGTTGGTGTCGATGGACCTAGCACAAGAGAGTGAGAGGAGAAGTGAACCAACAGGGGAGTTTCACTGCAGACACTTCATCCACCCATCACAAATAGCCCAAAAACGTGACCAGGGAGGCACAGGATGCCCAAGAGAGGGACTGCACAGTGACTCCCCATCAAAAACTCTTTCAGCAGCACAGATGGAATGAAGGAGACACACATTCACCATGTACATGGGCATGGAGGATGCAAGATGAACACTTCTAAGAATCAGAAACAAAAGAGCACGGGAGGTGGCAGTACCTGAGCTGGGAGTGGGTCTGGGTGGTGAGGTGGTGAGTACAGGCTTTGTTGTGGTGCCTGGCACAGGGACCGTGGGTGTTGGTGTCGATGGACCTAGCACAAGAGAGAGTTAGTGAAGATGTGCACCAACAGGGGAGTTTTACAGCAGGCTCCTCATCGGCCCATCAGAAACAGCCCAACAGCATGACCAGGGAGACTCAAGATACCCAGGACAGAGATTGCACAGTGACTCCCCATCAAAAACTCTTCCACAAGCAGAGATGAGACAGAGAAGGAGACAGACATGCCCCATGGTCACGGGCATGGAGGAAGGCAAATGAACACTTTTAAGACAGAGAAAGAGATTGGGATGGGAGGTGGCAGTACCTGAGCTGGGAGTGGGTCTGGGTGGTGAGGTGGTGAGTACAGGCTTTGTTGTGGTGCCTGGCACGGGGACCGTGGGTGTTGGTGTCGATGGACCTAGCACAAGAGAGTGAGAGGAGAAGTGAACCAACAGGGGAGTTTCACTGCAGACACTTCATCCACCCATCAAAAATAGCCCAAAAATATGACCAGGGAGGCACAGGATGCCCAAGAGAGGGACTGCACAGTGACTCCCCATCAAAAAACTCTTTCAACAGCACAGAATGGAATGAAGGAGACACACATTCACCATGTACATGGGCATGGAAACAAAATGAACACACAGAAAAGCAGAATGAGGCAGGAGGTGGGAGGTGGCAGTACCCTGAGCTGGGAGTAGGTCTGGAGTGGTGGTGAGGTGTTGAGTACAGGCTTTGTTGTGGGTGTCTGGCACAGGAGCGTGTAGGTGTTGATGTCGATGGACCTAGCACAGAGAGTGAGAGGAGGAGTTAGTGAACCAACAGGAGTTTCCTGCGAACAATTCAGCCACCCATCTAAATAGCCCAAAAACGTGACCAGGGAGGCACAGGATGCCCAAGAGAGGGACTGCACAGTGACTCCCCATCAAAAACTCTTTCACAAGCAGAGATGAGACAGAGAAGGAGACAGACATGCCCCATGGTCACGGGCATGGAGGAAGGAAAACGAACACTTTTAAGACAGAGAATGAGATTGGGATGGGAGGTGGCAGTACCTGAGCTGGGAGTGGGTCTGGGTGGTGAGGTGGTGAGTACAGGCTTCGTTGTGGTGCCTGGCACGGGGACCGTGGGTGTTGGTGTTGGTAGACCTAGCACAAGAGAGAGTTAGAGGAGATGTGCACCAACTGGGGAGTTTTGTTGCAGGTAGCTGGTTCCCTCACCCTTCTGAAGCACCCAACTCCATCACTGAGCATGCCCAGGACAGCGATTGAACAGTGTCATCTCAGGAAGAGCTGTCCCACTCAAGGGCTCTGCCACCAACTTAGCTGTGTGACAACAGCAGACAATTGACTTCAATACATGTGGCCACTGTCGTGCCTGGGGGCCTTGTAACATGGGAACTAAAACAGTGACTGCAGGCATTGCCAGTGCTCCAGCCTCCCAGAGGAAAGCTGACTTGGGCACAGACTGCATTAGTTCCCAAAGACAACCTGTGCTCCTGCCTCTAGCACAGTCTGCCAGCTCAGTGGGTGACATGTCGCAAGCTGCCCTTGCCCAAGCCGAGTTTGTACCTGGACAGGCCCCCTTTTCAACAGAGAGATCATCCCACGCTACGTTGCTCCGCACATCTTCTCCCCATTCTCCCTCCAGCAAAATCTAAGGGAAGGAATGGTTGCCAGCATTAGCTCCAGATGCATGTGTGAAGAGCCATTAGAAAGCACAGCCCCTCTGAGGTGCCAGGGAGAGCCTGTGGCCTTACCTGCATGTCTCCTGTGGTGTGCACTGTGACATTTCCCAAGTGCCACATGTCCCCATGGTTCCCAACTTCTTCCCAGACCAACACTTGCTCATCATCCTTCTGCACGTAGACCCGCAGGGCCATTGTTTCAGCAGTTCCATACATGTGGTACCAGAAGCGGAAGCAGAGAGTTCCTTCCCAGCTGCACACCGGACTGACCAGGTGAGCCACAAAGCCGGGGAGAGCATCATCAGTCCCTTGCAGGAAGATGTAGTAGCCCTCTGAAACAAACCACGAGCCACACTGTCACACATGCATCAGAACTACCCAAAGCAGCCAGGGACAATCCAAGCACAGTCCTGGGAGCACCCCGGCTGCAGTTTCAGGCAGGCAAAAGGAGGGGAGAGCAAACACAGTTTCTTCACAAGCCACAACCCTCCCCAGACCCGAGTGCTTCCATGAATGTGCTATCAGGGACAAGGCAGCCGTATGACTTGGACTGGGCTATGGCAACACCTGCAAAGCCTTGCCACAGTCCTCACATGGCCCTGCAGATTTGGAGAACCTTCATCTTTGGCTTCTGGAAAAGCCAGCGTCTTGTATCAGAGACACTGACCCATCCTTCTTCCCCAGAAAGAGACAGGTCATCAGGCTGTGCATCACGTTCTCCCCTGTATGGCAGGTCCTCGCCTGCTCTGGGGGTAGCACAGACTGATTGCCAGGGCTGGAAATCCTCCCAGAGGAATCCACTGGCCCTTGGGGACCCTGGACAAACTGCTCTGGAGGAAGGCCAGGAAAGACGTGGTCTGTGTTTGCTGTTAGATGTTTGTTGCCATCTTCCCAGGGACACCCTTGTGCCTGTGTCCTGATAGCTGTTCCTACCTCCTGTTGTGTGGTCAGAGGAGGGGCCGGTATTTGGCGTGGGCGTGGGGCCTTTGTTCCTTATCCAGTCAATGCTGCTGTAATCTGCCTGGACCCAGCCACAGAGGTCCTTGTCAAAATTGCAGGCAAGATTGCAGTCTGTCGGTGGAGCTGAACATGGAGCAGAAAGGAAAGCAGAGGTTGTAGAGTGAGGGTGGGGCCACCTTTTCCCCGTGTCCAGTAGGGTTCAGGTACATCCACGTCCATCCATGTCATGCCCGTGGACAGGCAAGGGTGGCCAGCCAAGGGCAAGTGCTTAGCACAGCCTCTACCAAACAGAGATGGGAGACAACAGTACCTGTGCTTGTCCCAGGTGACGGTGATGTTGTTGTTTGTGGAGGCCGCGTTGTAGTGCCTGGCAAGGGGGGCGCGGTTGTAGGAGCTGGTGGATGAAACAGAGTGAAAGAGAAGTGGAGAAGGTGTGTTTGATAATGGAGATTTGTTCCCAAATGGGGAGGCTGCACACTTCCCAAGCAGCCCCACACCACTGCAAAGCAAGCGCAGGACAGAGACACCACAGTAACTCCCCATCAAAAACTCTTTCACCAGCACAGATGGAATGAAGAAAGACACACACATGCATCATGTACATGGGCATGGAGGAAGCAAAATGAACAATTCTAAGAAGCAGAATGAGATGGGGATGGGAGGTGGCAGTACCTGAGCTGGGAGTGGGTCTGGGTGGTGAGGTGGTGAGTACAGGCTTTGTTGTGGTGCCTGGCACGGGGACCGTGGGTTTTGGTGTCGATGGACCTAGCACAAGAGAGTGAGAGGAGAAGTGCATGAACAGGGGAGTTTCACTGCAGACACTTCATCCACCCATCACAAATAGCCCAAAAACGTGACCAGGGAGGCACAGGATGCCCAAGAGAGGGACTGCACAGTGACTCCCCATCAAAAACTCTTTCACCAGCACAGATGGAATGAAGGAGACACACATTCACCATGTACATGGGCATGGAGGAAGCAAAATGAACACTTTTAAGAAGCAGAAACAAAAGAGCACGGGAGGTGGCAGTACCTGAGCTGGGAGTGGGTCTGGGTGGTGAGGTGGTGAGTACAGGCTTTGTTGTGGTGTCTGGCACAGGACGTGTGGGTGTTGGTGTCGATGGACCTAGCACAAGAGAGAGTGAGAGGAGGTGTGAACCAACAGGGGAGTTTCACTACAGACAATTCAGCCACCCATCACAAATAGCCCAAAAACGTGACCAGGGAGGCACAGGATGCCCAAGAGAGGGACTGCACAGTGACTCCCCATCAAAAACTCTTTCACAAGCAGAGATGAGACAGAGAAGGAGACAGACATGCCCCATGGTCACGGGCATGGAGGAAGGAAAACGAACACTTTTAAGACAGAGAATGAGATTGGGATGGGAGGTGGCAGTACCTGAGCTGGGAGTGGGTCTGGGTGGTGAGGTGGTGAGTACAGGCTTCGTTGTGGTGCCTGGCACGGGGACCGTGGGTGTTGGTGTTGGTAGACCTAGCACAAGAGAGAGTTAGAGGAGATGTGCACCAACTGGGGAGTTTTGTTGCAGGCAGCTGGTTCCCTCACCCTTCTGAAGCACCCAACTCCATCACTGAGCATGCCCAGGACAGCGATTGAACAGTGTCATCTCAGGAAGAGCTGTCCCACTCAAGGGCTCTGCCACCAACTTAGCTGTGTGACAACAGCAGACAATTGACTTCAATACATGTGGCCACTGTCGTGCCTGGGGGCCTTGTAACATGGGAACTAAAACAGTGACTGCAGGCATTGCCAGTGCTCCAGCCTCCCAGAGGAAAGCTGACTTGGGCACAGACTGCATTAGTTCCCAAAGACAACCTGTGCTCCTGCCTCTAGCACAGTCTGCCAGCTCAGTGGGTGACATGTCGCAAGCTGCCCTTGCCCAAGCCGAGTTTGTACCTGGACAGGCCCCCTTTTCAACAGAGAGATCATCCCACGCTACATTGCTCCGCACATCTTCTCCCCATTCTCCCTCCAGCAAAATCTAAGGGAAGGAATGGTTGCCAGCATTAGCTCCAGATGCATGTGTGAAGAGCCATTAGAAAGCACAGCCCCTCTGAGGTGCCAGGGAGAGCCTGTGGCCTTACCTGCATGTCTCCTGTGGTGTGCACTGTGACATTTCCCAAGTGCCACATGTCCCCATGGTTCCCAACTTCTTCCCAGACCAACACTTGCTCATCATCCTTCTGCACGTAGACCCGCAGGGCCATTGTTTCAGCAGTTCCATACATGTGGTACCAGAAGCGGAAGCAGAGAGTTCCTTCCCAGCTGCACACCGGACTGACCAGGTGAGCCACAAAGCCGGGGAGAGCATCATCAGTCCCTTGCAGGAAGATGTAGTAGCCCTCTGAAACAAACCACGAGCCACACTGTCACACATGCATCAGAACTACCCAAAGCAGCCAGGGACAATCCAAGCACAGTCCTGGGAGCACCCCGGCTGCAGTTTCAGGCAGGCAAAAGGAGGGGAGAGCAAACACAGTTTCTTCACAAGCCACAACCCTCCCCAGACCCGAGTGCTTCCATGAATGTGCTATCAGGGACAAGGCAGCCGTATGACTTGGACTGGGCTATGGCAACACCTGCAAAGCCTTGCCACAGTCCTCACATGGCCCTGCAGATTTGGAGAACCTTCATCTTTGGCTTCTGGAAAAGCCAGCGTCTTGTATCAGAGACACTGACCCATCCTTCTTCCCCAGAAAGAGACAGGTCATCAGGCTGTGCATCACGTTCTCCCCTGTATGGCAGGTCCTCGCCTGCTCTGGGGGTAGCACAGACTGATTGCCAGGGCTGGAAATCCTCCCAGAGGAATCCACTGGCCCTTGGGGACCCTGGACAAACTGCTCTGGACTGCTCTGGAGGAAGGCTAGGAAAGACGTGGTCTGTGATTGCTGTTAGATGTTTGTTGCCATCTTCCCAGGGACACCCTTGTGCCTGTGTCCTGATAGCTGTTCCTACCTCCTGTTGTGTGGTCAGAGGAGGGGCCGGTATTTGGCGTGGGCGTGGGGCCTTTGTTCCTTATCCAGTCAATGCTGCTGTAATCTGCCTGGACCCAGCCACAGAGGTCCTTGTCAAAATTGCAGGCAAAATTGCAGTCTGTCGGTGGAGCTGAACATGGAGCAGAAAGGAAAGCAGAGGTTGTAGAGTGAGGGTGGGGCCACCTTTTCCCCGTGTCCAGTAGGGTTCAGGTACATCCACGTCCATCCATGTCTTGCCCGTGGACAGGCGAGGGTGGCCAGCCAAGGGCAAGTGCTTAGCACAGCCTCTACCAAACAGAGATGGGAGACAACAGTACCTGTGCTTGTCCCAGGTGACGGTGATGTTGTTGTATGTGGAGGCCGCGTTGTAGTGCCTGGCAAGGGGGGCGCGGTTGTAGGAGCTGGTGGATGAAACAGAGTGAAAGAGAAGTGGAGAAGGTGTGTTTGATAATGGAGATTTGTTCCCAAATGGGGAGGCTGCACACTTCCCAAGCAGCCCCACACCACTGCAAAGCAAGCGCAGGACAGAGACTCCACAGTAACTCCCCATCAAAAACTCTTTCACCAGCACAGATGGAATGAAGAAAGACACACACATGCATCATGTACATGGGCATGGAGGAAGCAAAATGAACACTTCTAAGAAGCAGAATGAGATGGGGATGGGAGGTGGCAGTACCTGAGCTGGGAGTGGGTCTGGGTGGTGAGGTGGTGAGTACAGGCTTTGTTGTGGTGTCTGGCACAGGACGTGTGGGTGTTGGTGTCGATGGACCTAGCACAAGAGAGAGTGAGAGGAGGTGTGAACCAACAGGGGAGTTTCACTGCAGACAATTCAGCCACCCATCACAAATAGCCCAAAAACGTGACCAGGGAGGCACAGGATGCCCAAGAGAGGGACTGCACAGTGACTCCCCATCAAAAACTCTTTCACAAGCAGAGATGAGACAGAGAAGGAGACAGACATGCCCCATGGTCACGGGCATGGAGGAAGGAAAACGAACACTTTTAAGACAGAGAATGAGATTGGGATGGGAGGTGGCAGTACCTGAGCTGGGAGTGGGTCTGGGTGGTGAGGTGGTGAGTACAGGCTTCGTTGTGGTGCCTGGCACGGGGACCGTGGGTGTTGGTGTTGGTAGACCTAGCACAAGAGAGAGTTAGAGGAGATGTGCACCAACTGGGGAGTTTTGTTGCAGGTAGCTGGTTCCCTCACCCTTCTGAAGCACCCAACTCCATCACTGAGCATGCCCAGGACAGCGATTGAACAGTGTCATCTCAGGAAGAGCTGTCCCACTCAAGGGCTCTGCCACCAACTTAGCTGTGTGACAACAGCAGACAATTGACTTCAATACATGTGGCCACTGTCGTGCCTGGGGGCCTTGTAACATGGGAACTAAAACAGTGACTGCAGGCATTGCCAGTGCTCCAGCCTCCCAGAGGAAAGCTGACTTGGGCACAGACTGCATTAGTTCCCAAAGACAACCTGTGCTCCTGCCTCTAGCACAGTCTGCCAGCTCAGTGGGTGACATGTCGCAAGCTGCCCTTGCCCAAGCCGAGTTTGTACCTGGACAGGCCCCCTTTTCAACAGAGAGATCATCCCACGCTACGTTGCTCCGCACATCTTCTCCCCATTCTCCCTCCAGCAAAATCTAAGGGAAGGAATGGTTGCCAGCATTAGCTCCAGATGCATGTGTGAAGAGCCATTAGAAAGCACAGCCCCTCTGAGGTGCCAGGGAGAGCCTGTGGCCTTACCTGCATGTCTCCTGTGGTGTGCACTGTGACATTTCCCAAGTGCCACATGTCCCCATGGTTCCCAACTTCTTCCCAGACCAACACTTGCTCATCATCCTTCTGCACGTAGACCCGCAGGGCCATTGTTTCAGCAGTTCCATACATGTGGTACCAGAAGCGGAAGCAGAGAGTTCCTTCCCAGCTGCACACCGGACTGACCAGGTGAGCCACAAAGCCGGGGAGAGCATCATCAGTCCCTTGCAGGAAGATGTAGTAGCCCTCTGAAACAAACCACGAGCCACACTGTCACACATGCATCAGAACTACCCAAAGCAGCCAGGGACAATCCAAGCACAGTCCTGGGAGCACCCCGGCTGCAGTTTCAGGCAGGCAAAAGGAGGGGAGAGCAAACACAGTTTCTTCACAAGCCACAACCCTCCCCAGACCCGAGTGCTTCTATGAATGTGCTATCAGGGACAAGGCAGCCGTATGACTTGGACTGGGCTATGGCAACACCTGCAAAGCCTTGCCACAGTCCTCACATGGCCCTGCAGATTTGGAGAACCTTCATCTTTGGCTTCTGGAAAAGCCAGCGTCTTGTATCAGAGACACTGACCCATCCTTCTTCCCCAGAAATAGACAGGTCATCAGGCTGTGCATCACGTTCTCCCCTGTATGGCAGGTCCTCGCCTGCTCTGGGGGTAGCACAGACTGATTGCCAGGGCTGGAAATCCTCCCAGAGGAATCCACTGGCCCTTGGGGACCCTGGACAAACTGCTCTGGAGGAAGGCCAGGAAAGACGTGGTCTGTGTTTGCTGTTAGATGTTTGTTGCCATCTTCCCAGGGACACCCTTGTGCCTGTGTCCTGATAGCTGTTCCTACCTCCTGTTGTGTGGTCAGAGGAGGGGCCGGTATTTGGCGTGGGCGTGGGGCCTTTGTTCCTTATCCAGTCAATGCTGCTGTAATCTGCCTGGACCCAGCCACAGAGGTCCTTGTCAAAATTGCAGGCAAGATTGCAGTCTGTCGGTGGAGCTGAACATGGAGCAGAAAGGAAAGCAGAGGTTGTAGAGTGAGGGTGGGGCCACCTTTTCCCCGTGTCCAGTAGGGTTCAGGTACATCCACGTCCATCCATGTCATGCCCGTGGACAGGCAAGGGTGGCCAGCCAAGGGCAAGTGCTTAGCACAGCCTCTACCAAACAGAGATGGGAGACAACAGTACCTGTGCTTGTCCCAGGTGACGGTGATGTTGTTGTTTGTGGAGGCCGCGTTGTAGTGCCTGGCAAGGGGGGCGCGGTTGTAGGAGCTGGTGGATGAAACAGAGTGAAAGAGAAGTGGAGAAGGTGTGTTTGATAATGGAGATTTGTTCCCAAATGGGGAGGTTGCGCAGCCCCACACCATTGCAAAGGAAGCACAGGACAGGGATTCCACCTTTCCGCAATTGTATCTTCATGCAGGGGCTACCCCACCAGAGCAGTTCGTTATGTGATACATGGGGAAACCCCCACTAGAAGTGCCCCATTCTTTGTCTCTGAGATTCAAGGAAATCCAAGGATGTCAGTAGAAGGCTTACCACAGACAGTGCCAGCACTCCAGTCTCCCAGAGCAATGCCTGCCTCAGCACAGGCTGCAGCATAGGCCCCCAGGTCATTGCAGAGCTGCTCCGTGCTGCCACCTGTGGCACACTGGTCATAGACACAGCTCTCAAAATATGTCTTGGGTGGCAGAACTGCATGGCAGGGCTGGAATGGGCCATCGAGGTGTGTGAGGATTGAACACTGCTTGTTAGCTGCCTCCTCTTCAGCAGGGGAGCAGGATGCAGGTGGGCTGATGGCTGGGTCACACCTGCAAAGCAGACATGTAGCCCTGAGTTCCCTGCAGCCTGTTGACAGCAGCCACTGCATTTCCTGATGTCCTCCCCAGCCAAAATCTCAGCTTCTGCAGTCCAGATCCCTCTCTAAGACAGGCACCTGTGGCTGTCACTTGAAAGGGTGCAACATATGGCCCACAGGAACTATTGCTCTCCCTGGTTTCAGGTGGACAGAGACAAATGACTAAGGCAGTTGCAATCCAAACAGCTTAGGAAAAGCATTCTGCCCAGGCTCGGCCCAATTTCCCTGGAGTCAGGAACCTGCCTCTTCTGCCTTGCCCCATGCTTGCCATCAGCAACCCTCCCTCTTGATGTCACTCATAGCTCCCCTCTCCCACACTCCCTTCTGTCCTTCATCTGCATGATGGAGCAAGGACTCACGGCCACTCATCATCCGGCACCATCCAGCTGGATCCAAAGTCGTTCAAGTCGGGCACAACCACACCATCGGGTCGCATGAAGTCGTCCTGCTGACTCCCAGTGTAAGTCCCACACAGCCCACAGAGTTTGCCCTTGTACTTCTCAGACACCTTCACTAGGAGCTCATGGTCCCCATTGAACTGCAGCTGCAGGCCCAGATTGGTAGAAACCCGCACGTAGGAGCCACTCAGGGAAATGGTCACACCGGGGGCAGGAGAAGCAGGCAGGGAGACTGGAGCACCGTTGATCTGGAGAAGGGATACAGGGGGAGACAGAAGCATAAAGAGGTGCCCTACACTGAGAGGTCACTATTCCTCACTGGGCTAGTGCCAGTGCCAGTGAACCAGAAGCACTAGTGGCATGAGAAACCCTGCCCAGGCCTACGAGGGCACCAGCAACTGTACACACAGCAAACCAAAAGCTCTGGAAAGTAACCAAGAATCTGTGTCTGCATGAGCAGCCACATATGGCCCACTCAGAGCCCTGTCATGCTGTTCTGTGAGCATGCAGCAGGCTTTGGGAGTAGCAAGCTCTCCCTGGGGACAGAGGGGTATGCAAGGGTGCCCAGTGCATCTGTTGTTTCCACGTGTAAAAATCAGAGGCTTACATAGACTGCCTTGTACTTGTGCAGTGCAATGTGAAGGCCTTTGAGGGACAGTGCCACAGAGTTCAGAGCTGTCCATCTCCTGCTGCTGCGATGTTCGTTGCGGGTGGTGACACTGAACCCAAGAGAGGAGTTATCACAGCCCGTCACCACCGTGTAGTTGCAGGAGCCTTGGAAGTGGTGGAGCTTCCCATCAAAGGTGTTGTAATGTGGGTCACCATAGATGTGGCAGATGGCAGTGCTGGCTGGGTAACAACCCCTCTGGCCATCCTGGATCTTGCAGACCTCATCCTCGCCACAGGACAAGGCAGAGCAAACCATCTGGCCCTTGGCTTCACACTGGCACTGGCGAGTGCAGTTCTCGTTCACAGAGTATTCGCCTTCCTGCAGGCAAAGAAACACCAATGCTCAGTGTATGAGGCAGGAAAGTACAGTCAGGGGAGTGCCCTGGCAGGGATGCAAACCAGGGCAGGGTTTTTACTCACAGTGTAGTAGTTGCCCTCAAAGAGGCAGCCACAGTTGGCCTCAGGCACACAGGTGTCTCCACTCAGGAGGAAGCCAGAACGACATGCACAGCCCTCCACACAAGGCTTGGAACAGTTCAGTGGGGCTTGCCGGTCAACACAGGTGGCAGGACAGCCAGTCATGCAGGAGTCATAGTAGCTGTTGGGGGGACACTGAAGGGCTGCAATGGGAAGGTGAAAATTAGGACCAGCAAGACTTCAAGAAGAAATAAGCTGGTGGAAAGGAGAAAACCAAGGACTCATTTTGGACAGAGGTTCAGAGCACAGGGTGTGGCCCATTTCCTTTCTGGTAATGACAAGGCAGGTACTCACGGCAGAAGGTAGCATTCCTCCAGGGAAGAAGTGTCACACCAGCAGCCTGGCATGCATCAGCATAGGCTTCCAGAGCAGCACACAGGAACTCCTGGCCACCATTCAAGGCACACAGGTCATACAAGCAGGTGTCAAAGTAGTCCTGGGGGTTGATCACGCCATGGCACCTCTCAAAAGAGCTAGGCCTGGTGGTCAGTATGCCACAGAACTGGTCGGAGCGGTAGAGCTTCTCCTCTTCTTCACTGCAGGGTGGGGAGGGGACGGGCACACCGCAGGAGGGGTCACTGTCTGGGACCTGCCAGCTCTCCCCCAGAGCATTGGAGTCTGCAGCTTGCTGCCCGTTGGGCATCATGTACTCGTCGTCTCTGCGGTTGTTGAAGTTGCCACACATGCCACAGGTCAGGTTGAAGTAGGTGGTGGGCACCTTCACCTCCACTGAGTGGTCAGTGTCGTAGGACACTCTGAGGTTGAAGTCTGTATCCAGGATGATGTAGCGACCACTCTTGCTCACCGTGATGGCCCCTCCCGCTGCACTCACGGGCAACGTCTGGCGCACGTTGTTCACCTACGGCACACACACCACAGTGGGCCCTGGGCCTGTCCCTGGCCTCCCTGGCTGCTCCTGCCCAGGGAAGGCAGCTGCCAGCCCAGGCATGGCAAACAGCTGCCTGTGATGTCCTCACACCCCAACACCCCTGTGGCTTGCAGAGCCATCCCCGTGTTCTGCACTGGGCTCAACAGGGCCCATGTTCTCCATTTGCCTCTTCCTCCTCCAGCCCCTCCCAAAAGAGAAAACAAAGCGATCCAGAGCCTTCAGGGGAACCCACCCATGCCTGGGACAATGGAGGCATCGAGTATGTGCCAGGCCCTGCCAGGAGAGGCCAGCACTACTGCCTTGCAGCCCCACCACGCTCATGCCAGCCCCACTGCCTGCCAGCACCACTGCCTACCAGCACGTGGCTCTTCTGCTTCTTGAGGATGACAATGCGCTGTCCGTACACCTCAACCAGGACTTCACGCACGTAGGACACTCGGGTGCTGCCACGGTGCTCGTTCTTGGCCTCCACGTTGAAGTAGGGCAGGGAGGTGGTGTTGGAGCACACTTTGGCCAGGGTGTAGGTGCAGTTGCCCATGAAGCTGTGCGTCACTTTGTCAAAGGTTTTGTAGTGGGGGTCCCCGTGGACGTGGCAGATGCCGTAGGAGTGTTCGAGGCACACAGGTTTCCCGTTCTGCACCCCGCAGTACTGGCCCGCGGGGCAGGAGGCATTGAAGCACTGCACTTTGCTTCCCCGTGCGGGACACATGCACTTGGAGGAGCAGGAATCGTCTGTCCAGAACTCGGAGCCCACGGGGTAGTGCTGCCCGTTGTGCCAGCAGCCGCACTGCTGGCTGGGCACGCAGCGGTCATTGTAGAGCAGGTACCCGCTGTCACACACACAGCCCTCCACACACGGCAGGCTGCAGCTAACAGGAGCCATTGGGTCAACACAGGTGGCAGGGCAGGCTGCACCACAGGGCTCATAGTGACTGTTGGCCGGACAAGTAATCGCTGCCGAGACAGAAGACCAAGCAATTACTTGAAGAACAGAGTACTGCTTTCTGCTGAATATCCCCCTTTGAAAAAGTAACTATCTCTATATTCTCCATGGTCTCTTTTTGCTCTACTTATATTCTTAGTTGTACCTGATCAAAATGAAACAGAAAATGGTGCCTCTAATGCTGATAACTACCTGTAAATAGCTATAGCCCATTGGGAGAATAGTTCTTATTCCCCAGCTCACTCTTCCATTCAAGTCCTGTCTTTTCCTGAGAGTACTGATCCGTGTACGATGTCTGGACTTACGGCAGAACGTTGTGTTCCTCCACACAGGTATCTGGACACCAAGAGAGTGGCAGGCATCTGCATAGGACTGCAAGCTCTTGCACAGGGCCTCACGGTCCAGCCCCAGCTCACACAGGTCATAGAAGCAGGTGTCAAAGTAGCTGCTGGGGCTCAGCACAGCATGGCACACCTGAAACGGGCCGCTGGTGTCAGTGAGGAGCCCACAGAAATGGCTGCTGCTGATGAGTTGCTTGTCAGTCTCGTTGCAGGCTGGGGTGGGCAGAGGTCCGGCTGAGCAGCTGTGGAAAGACAGGTAGAAGGGCCTCTGAGTCATTTGTGGACTTCTGGTGCCTACTCCTCCTCCCTTGCCCAATGTGTCCCCAGGGCTGGTGGGGATCCATACCCACCTGCTGTTGTTGGACACCTCCCAGCTGTTGCCCAGGCTGGTGGAGTCTGGCTCCATAGCCCCTTCTGGGTTCTGGAAGTCATCTGCTGCCATCCCGTTGTAGTTCCCACACATGCCACAAACCTTCTGCGCAAAGGTGCTTGGAAGTGTAACCTCCACCCGATGCTTTCCATCAAACTTGACTCTCAAGCCAAAGTCTGTCATGACCATGGTGTAGAACCCACTGGACAAGACCTGCACACCTGCTGATGGGTAGCAAGGCAGGATCTCTTCCACTCCATTGACCTGGAAGGACAGGAACGGAGACAGGATTGGAGCAGCCCATTTGTCACAGTTCTCTCCTCTTGCACAGCCCCACTGTGTCTCCCCCTCAAGCTTACCATCACCACTCCATCCTGCCCCAGCCTTATCCGCTGGTCAGCCACATCAACATCCACATAGCGGACATAGGACACACGGGTGTTGCCTCCCCTGTGCTCATTGGCCGCTTCCACGTTGAAGAAGGGCAGGGAGCTGTTGCTGTCACACAGCTTGGAGAGGGTGTAGGTGCAGGTGCCCATGAAATGGTGCAACTGCTTGTCAAACGTGTGATAGTGAGGGTCGCCTTCCACCACACAGGTGCCTGACAGTGGAAAGACCAGAGGAAACTTTCAGTTGAGCACCTCCTACTGCCTCTTCTCCCCAGCCTACCCTTCACAGAACACTGTGGCCCCATGACTGGTCTGTTCTAGTCACCTGACTCTAGAATGGGTGTTGATGTGGGTGTCTCTTCTGATGGTGTAGTGATTATGGGTCCTGTTGGTGTTGGAGTAACATCTGTGAAAGAAACAACAGTATAAGGAGATGAATCCTCCTGGACCAGCTCTGGTTGAAGACTGCAACCATACTGACTGCCAGAAGAAGCATAACATTTTTCAGGGTGCCCTCTCTCAAGCCAAGATTTGTACCTGTGCATTGTCCCTTTATAATGGACAGATCATCCAAAGCTACATCGCTCCGGAGATCTTCACCGATCATGCCCTCCAGGACAATCTAAGGGAAAGAATAGATCCTGTCATTAGCTCCAGCTACATAAATGAATTGCCAATAGAAAGCACAGTTCATCTCAGGTGGCAGTGAGTCTGTGTCCTTACCTGCATATTTCCTCTGCTGTGTACTGTGACCTTTCCCAAGTTCCATCTGTCCCCTTTGTTTCCAACATCTTCCCATTCCAGTGTTGATGTCTCATTGTGAACTACATACACACGCAGAGCCATTTTCTCAGCTGTTCCATACATGTGATACCAGAAGCGGAAGCAGTGAAGTCCTTCTGAACTGCACACAGAACTGACCAAGCGGGCTACGTCATTTGGCTGTTGCTTACTTCCTTGCAGGTAGATATAATAGCCCTCTGGAAACAGCAAAATGTCAGTTTTTCACATTAATGGGCCAGGATAAGACAAAGTCATTTCATTTACAGAGTATGTGCAGTAGAGCATTACTTCACCCAGCACCTGCATTATTCTTTCAATTCCTAAATGCACTTTCAGGAGATTACACTTGTCTCATACTTAAGGAATGGAACACCTTCTAAAGGAAAGGTCAGCTGCCACAGTGATCCAGTGTCAGCACGGATATACCTTTGCTGAAGCCTTTCTGCAGGAACTTATGCTAAGAGGTCATGGATCCTGTCTAGTGCAGAAAGCCCTGGATTAAGCCTAGAAACACATGGACTGGATTTGCTGTTAAAAGAGGCTTCTTGCAGTCTTCCAAGAGAAGCACAGCCCAATACTTTTTGCTGTTCTCACCTCCAGTCGTGTGGTCATGGGAAGGGCCGGTATTGGGTGTGGGTGTTGGTCCCTTGTGCCTTATCCAGTCAAAGTCATCATTGATTTCCTGTTTCCACTCACAGAAGTCAGTCTCAAATGCACAGGACATATTGCAGGCTGTTGGTGCAGCTGTAAATGGTGCAGAAAGAAAAAACAGAATTTCCAGAATAAGGTTTGGAATCTTGTCTCTGCTTGGAAAATGCCCTTCTAGGTCTAGTGAAACCATGTTCGTGAAAAATTTGAAGATGCTACAGTGAAATGGGTAGAATTGACCAGTACTGAAACATTGACTATAAAATATGAAATTGTGTCTGAGAATGTGTGTTATTTTTCAACTCCCCTCCTCATCTGTCATCATAATACACTAAGATCCTATATTTTTACACTATGCCACAATCACAATCCTTTGCCATTGGAAATTGCTCAAAGCTGTCCTATTTAGCAAAGTAGTATTCAGCTGATTCTCAAAGTGCTTTTTAAGTGGAAATCTAGACTTTGTAATAAGAATGGTCTGATATTGCTTTTTACTGCTCATGAACTGGGATGGGAAGCATTGGCTTGGAATTGGAAAGCAATTACAGAATGCCTTTTCATGTAATAGCCTCATTCTTAGGCTGATGTTTCTGCTGGCTTTGGTAATTACCTCTGGTCGCTCCAGAGAAAGCAATTTAAGGATACAAGGAAGAATTTTTTTACCATGAAGATGGTGAAACCTGGAAAACATTTGGGGTCAGCTTACATGGTGAATAACCTGATCTAGTTGTGTATGTCCCTGCTTGCTGCAGGGGAATTGGACTAGATGACCTTTGAAGGTCCCTTGCAATCCAAACTATTCTATGATTCTGTGAATGTCATGCCTCTAGCCTTGCCTCTGTGTTAACTGGTCTACCTAGATAATAATGGCCTAAGGTTGAATGGACCTCAAGCTGCAGGATTCTTCTTTAATGATTTTAAAGCCCTGGTTTATATACTGAGGAATTTATTTTGCATGCTTGATGAAAATCTGGAGCTGTAGATATGTTGGTTAAGTGATATGTTAACACTTCTCAAGAAGATAAAATATTTCCTTAAAGTGGTGACTTGTTAGACAAGTGCTCAGCTGTCCCTTGCTGAGCCCTTAGCTGACAGTGCATGTCGTCTCTCATGACCCCATTCTGAACAGTACTCTTGGATCAAATGTGTTGAGATATCACATGCTGGAAGCCCATTACAAGCTTAATTAGAAGGCAAATTTACAGAGATGCCTAGCACTTAAAAGCTTCCTGTGTTTCACTGAATGCCCATCTCTGAAATTCTGCTCAATTCCTTAGTCACTTGAATTTATATTTGAGCATGAGGATTTAATTGGATGGGTATTTGCTAAATGTCCTAATGACTTACCACAGATGGTATCCTCCCTCCATTCACCCAGATGTACACCTTCCAGTTCACAGGCAGCAGCGTATGCCTCTAAAATCTTGCAGTACTGATCAGAATCCCCCTCTGTGGCACACAGATCATAGACACAACTCTCAAAGTACAGTTGAGGGGGAATGTGCCAGTGGCAGAACTGAAAAGGTCCACTGTTTTCTGAAATAATTTTGCAGAGCTCTTCATATTCTTTCTCTTTTTCTGTGTCACAAGCAGGCGGTACAACTGAAACTTGATTACACCTGCATGAAAAAAGACAGCAGAGTGGTTATATGATAAACCCTTGTCTTTTGTTCTATCCTGCAAGGCATACCCCAGCTATAATGGAATGCTATGCCAAATTCTGTAGATTTGTTAAATATAGACATCATTAGTGTGTCAAACTCAAAAGTGAGAAATACTGCAATTTAACTCATCATTTCCCATTAAGAATAGAACTGCCAATTGTGACTTTCTATCCACAGAAAGAAGTCCAGAAGAAACTAAAAAACCCCAGCTATCCAACACAAGAAAGATAATTTCAATTCATTGTTGCATATAGTAAGAGTAGTAATTTGCATGTGAAAGTGTCAATAGACAAATTCTCCATGCCTATGTTAATCAATGTGGAGTTATCTTAGGAGCTGAATCTGAGAGATAGATTTAGATTTCTGATAGTAGGAAGGATAAATATAAAGGTGATATTTAAGAATAGGGAAGTAAGGAAATATTCAAGTTATATGCATAAAAAGGATGCCAATCTCGATAAAAACCTATAAAGTTCATGTGGGAAAGCTCTGAGGGTTGGTTTTACAATTTCAAAGCTTTCTATCGAAAATTGGAGTTACCCAAAGGTGAACATACTAGCAAATAAATAATATCAAAGGAGGGCTATTATGGAATGTAAATAATGTATATTAGATCTACAACTAGATGATTTATGCTTCAGGCATTTTGCTGTTTCCTAAAGTATTATCTGATACTTACGTCCTGTTGTCATCCTTCACTATCCAGCTGTCACCAAATTTATTTGGATCCTGTTCTAGGACTTTATCTGGGTTTAAAAAGTCATCCAGTTGGTTGTCATTGAATGTCCCACAGAGACCACACAGCTGTCCTTTGAGACTTTCATCAACCAGAATGAAAAGCTCCTGGTCACCATCAAACTTAACCTGGATCCCTAGAGAGGTATCAACAACTACGTAATGTCCTTGCATGGATACTCTGGCTTCATGGTTCAAATCCACAGGAAGAGGAACATGAACTCCATTCACCTAAAGAAAACAAACCCCACAGAACCAAGTAAATCAACAGAGCTTCAAGGAACAAAGGGGACATCTGCACTGCCAGCACTATGGCTTTCTTCACTAAGTCAGCTCTACTCTAATGAACAATGCAGATAACTGAAGCCTGAGATTAAGCTGACACTAAAGGTGTACGCTTATCTCAGACCTTGAATAGTGCTTTGTGGAGCAAGTTTAGCTTTCTGCTGTCACAGCTACACATAAAGCAATTGCGGTATAGATAGTTTAAAGAAAATCTTTGGCATTTAGTTATGTAAAAGCTTCCTGTTACAGATGAAGACAACATGAAGCTGTTTTATCCTACAACCCCGTTTAGAAAAGATATGAGTGGACAAAAAGAAGTTATGCTGATTTTGGCCTTTTTCAGAAAAGGAAATAAATTCTGTGAATTCCTGCATGTGCTATCTTGGAGGTGAAGAATTCAGAGAAGTCTGATTCAATTCTTTTGGGCAGAAATGTAAAGTGCAGAGATGTGGTGGATTGTTTGTGCTTAAAGTAGAACACTTACATAGGTCTCTTTGTTTTTCTTCAAAACAATGTGCAGGTTTTTCAGTGTGACAGCAACTGAGTCCAAGGCTGTCCAGTTTGGGTTTCCTCTATGTTCATTTCTTGTTGTCACAGAGAACTTTTCAGAAGAATTTGTGCATCTCTCAACAACAGTATAATTGCAGTCTCCTTGGAAATGGTACAGTCTCCCATCAAAGGTTACATAATGTGGATCCCCAAAAATGTGGCAGGTGCTGGGATTCAATGGATAACATCCCAGGAGTCCATTCTGCACCTTGCACACTTCGCTTACTTCACACATGTCTGAATTGCAAACTACAGTTCCATTTCCAGTACATACACATTGGCCTACACAGTCTGGTTGCCAAAAAGACTCTCCTTTCTGTTAGAGACAAGAAAATAAAAATAAAATAAATTAAAAGAGTTAATGGTAGTGTTGAGTTGTGATATAAGCCCCCCATAAAACCTATGTGCCAAACAAACCTCATAATATTTGTCGTTCTGAAGGCAGCCACAGTTGCTCATGGACACACACTGTCCTCCACTGAGGACAAAGCCTCTGTTGCATTCACATCCTTCTACACAAGGTCTGCTGCAGTTTTGTGATGCAAGAGGGTCAGTGCAGGTTGCTGGACAAGCACTGGTGCATGGATTGTAATGACTGTTGGGAGGGCACGCAACAGCTGAGAAACAGCAAAAAGCACTGCATTAGCAATCACAAGCCACAAGAAACCACTAAACACACATGAAACCACTATTCAATAATATGATTGTTTTGAGCTAGTGGTAATTCTGGGGTTTTTTTGAAGGCTGAAGTTCCATTCCTATTTTACTATCAGAAAGAAGAAAAGAAAATAGTTTACACGAGAAGAGTATGACTGTTTAACCCTGTATTGAGCATCTCCAAATCCAAGGAAAAGCTATGCCTTTCTACACGAGAACTTGGACATAGAAGGTACATTTCCACAAGTGTAAGGATTACAAAAATCATTAGATATAGCAAGCCTATAAAAGGCAAAACATCAACTAAAATTCAGAGAGGAGTCTACATTAACAGGGGCATACTGCTAGTGGTTTAACAAAGATTCTTGAGATAATGAACAAAATTATCCTCTGTTCTCTGGCAAAAAAACAATAGTGGCATGAATTTTAAACAATTTTATTTCTCAGTATTTTTTGTAATTATGTGAAGAATTTTGTAATTATGTGAAGCTATGTCAGTTATTGGCTAAAATCAGCCTCTTAAGACAAAAATGAAGCTGTTCAGAGCTTCATTTATGTATGGCAACTCACGGCAGAAGGTAGCATTCCTCCAGGGAAGAAGTGTCACACCAGCAGCCTGGCACGCATCAGCATAGGCCTCCAGAGCAGCACACAGGAACTCCTGGCCACCATTCAAGGCACACAGGTCATAAAAGCAGGTGTCAAAGTAGTCCTGGGGGTTGATCACGCCATGGCACCTCTCAAAAGAGCTAGGCCTGGTGGTCAGTATGCCACAGAACTGGTCGGAGCGGTAGAGCTTCTCCTCTTCTTCACTGCAGGGTGGGGAGGGGACGGGCACACCGCAGGAGGGGTCACTGTCTGGGACCTGCCAGCTCTCCCCCAGAGCATTGGAGTCTGCAGCTTGCTGCCCGTTGGGCATCATGTACTCGTCGTCTCTGCGGTTGTTGAAGTTGCCACACATGCCACAGGTCAGGTTGAAGTAGGTGGTGGGCACCTTCACCTCCACCGAGTGGTCAGTGTCGTAGGACACTCTGAGGTTGAAGTCTGTATCCAGGATGATGTAGCGACCACTCTTGCTCACCGTGATGGCCCCTCCCGCTGCACTCACGGGCAACGTCTGGCGCACGTTGTTCACCTACGGCACACACACCACAGTGGGCCCTGGGCCTGTCCCTGGCCTCCCTGGCTGCTCCTGCCCAGGGAAGGCAGCTGCCAGCCCAGGCATGGCAAACAGCTGCCTGTGATGTCCTCACACCCCAACATCCCTGTGGCTTGCAGAGCCATCCCCGTGTTCTGCACTGGGCTCAACAGGGCCCATGTTCTCCATTTGCCTCTTCCTCCTCCAGCCCCTCCCAAAAGAGAAAACAAAGCGATCCAGAGCCTTCAGGGGAACCCACCCATGCCTGGGACAATGGAGGCATCGAGTATGTGCCAGGCCCTGCCAGGAGAGGCCAGCACCACTGCCTTGCAGCCCCACCACGCTCATGCCAGCCCCACTGCCTGCCAGCACCACTGCCTACCAGCACGTGGCTCTTCTGCTTCTTGAGGATGACAATGCGCTGTCCGTACACCTCAACCAGGACTTCACGCACGTAGGACACTCGGGTGCTGCCACGGTGCTCGTTCTTGGCCTCCACGTTGAAGTAGGGCAGGGAGGTGGTGTTGGAGCACACTTTGGCCAGGGTGTAGGTGCAGTTGCCCATGAAGCTGTGCGTCACTTTGTCAAAGGTTTTGTAGTGGGGGTCCCCGTGGACGTGGCAGATGCCGTAGGAGTGTTCGAGGCACACAGGTTTCCCGTTCTGCACCCCGCAGTACTGGCCCGCGGGGCAGGAGGCATTGAAGCACTGCACTTTGCTTCCCCGTGCGGGACACGTGCACTTGGAGGAGCAGGAATCGTCTGTCCAGAACTCGGAGCCCACGGGGTAGTGCTGCCCGTTGTGCCAGCAGCCGCACTGCTGGCTGGGCACGCAGCGGTCATTGTAGAGCAGGTACCCGCTGTCACACACACAGCCCTCCACACATGGCAGGCTGCAGTTGTAGGGGGCTATTGGGTCAACACAGGTGGCAGGGCAGGCTGCACCACAGGGCTCATAGTGACTGTTGGCTGGACAGGACAATGCTGTGTAAGAAAAGATAAAGATTTATATTAATATCTTTTAATTACTGCTGTTTTGGGGTTTGTTTTATATAATATTCTGATTTCTTTTGAAATGTTTGTGGACATCTGAATTAGTAGCATTTTCATGCATGCCTTTATTGTCTTACCACACTTGAATTTCTTTTGTGGTTTGGCTGTTTAAACTTCCACTCAGAGAGAGCATTTCCTAGGAACTACACATGACCCTGAAATCTTCATCCTGACCAGTCAAGCTTCTCAGTGTTATATGAGTTCAAAACAGGGTTGTAAGGCTCTGTCTTTAGGAAATGCTCATTATATCCTCCTAACAAGTGGTAATTTCTAGCAATCTTTGGGGTACGTACGGCAAAAGGTTGCGTTTCTCCATGGTGTCAGCTGGACTCCTGCAGCTTGGCACACGTCTGCATAGGCCTGTAGGCTTTCACAGAGAGCTGCATTGTTCAAATGAAGTTCACAGAGATCATATTGGCAATCTTCAAAATAACTCTGTGGATCAACTACTGAGTGGCACTTCTGGAATGGACCATTTGGATCTGTGATCAGACCACAGTATGCATTGCTTTGGATCATGTGTTTTTCATCATCAGTGCAGTTGGGAGTATGGCCATCATCGGGTGAGCACCTAATGTGGAAAAAAAGTGAAAAAAATAAAGAAGGTGTGGAAAAATAAACAGATGAACTTTGGATTCACTAGCACCGGAGATGCTTTTGAAATCACATCTACCAAAACTACAGGTCTTTACCCAGAATAAACATGACATATTTCCAATCCCTCTATTTCAAACCCTTGGGATAGAAATTCAGATTTCAATATGATCTCAACCTGATAATCATTGACAGGCCTGGATGAGACCCAGGTATTTATTTTTGGCTTTCTGGTAAGTCAGGCTGTTTACATGGAAGGGGAATTAGAAAGTGAAATCATTCAAATTTAAACTTCTGTGATTATTGAATTCCATATAATGAAAATATAAATAATAAATCAAGTATCTCAGAAGAGTTGAAACAATGTCTCCAATTATTAAGATTCATATAGTAAAACAATAACTGAAATCTTAGTGGACACCTTCAGTGTTTTATTCAAATACATAAATGTACATTTAAATGTACAAAAGGAATTTAGCCAAGTCAGTGCTAAAACTCACAGATCATTCTCCCTGTCTGGCCTGTGTTTGTACTTAACAGACTCTTTCTTTGTGTTTGCTCAAACAGCACTAGGGGACAAAAGAAGCCCCCATGGCCTTTCTCTCCTATCAGCAAGGCAAAACAAATGAGGAAGGCAGTGCCTTTTTGCTGGGAGTGTTGTTAGTTTGCAGCTGTGTGGCATGGGTTGCATCAGGGTGCCTAAAGAGACCTCTTAAGGAGACATGAACAAATACATATCTTTTTCTGATTTAATTGGCTGCTGTTCCTGAAAACCCCAATGTGTAAGTAACCCTAAAACTCAGGCCCAGAGATCCCTCCAGGGGTATGTGATGTGAAGATATGGATGCTGTGCGTGCAGTGCCCAGCACCTGGCAGGATGCAGCCCTGAACCACAGGGACAAAGCCCTTCCCCATGGTGAGGCCACAGGGCTGGTAGTGGCTGCCTGAGCCCAGCAGGAGCCTGAGCTTTTCCTGAGCAATCATCATGATGTGAGGGAACACAAAAACCCCACCACAGCTGGACTCTCTTTGGGCACAAAGCATATGTGGAGTAAGATTTGAAGGGGGAGGAAGGAAGGGATCTCTCCCCTGTCCTTGGCACTCTTGAGGCCACACCTTGATTCCTGTGTTCAGTTTTGTGCCTCTCACTGTCAGAAAGACATTGAAGTGCTGGGCTGTATCCACAGAAGGACAAGGGAGCTGGTGAAGGGTCTGGAGCACAAGTCTTATGAGGAGTGGCTGAGGGAATTGAGGTTGTTAGGCCTTGGGAGGGAAAAGGCTCAGGGGGCACCTCCATTCTCTGCAGCTCCCTGAAAGGAGGTTGGAGTGAGAAGGGGGTCAGTCTCTTTTCCAGGTGAGAGGGTGAAAGAAAATGGCCTCAAGTTGCACCAAGGGAAGTTTAGATTAGCTATTAGGAAAAATTTCTTCTCCAAAAAGGTTGTTGAACATTGGAACAGGCTGCCCAGGGAAGTGGTAGAGTCACCATTCCTGGAGGAATTGAGAAGATGCCTAAGTGTGGCATTTGGGGACATGGTTTGTTGGTGGATAGGGTAGTGCTGGGCTAACTGTTGGACTCAATGATGTTAACGGTCTTTTTCAGCCTAAACAGTTCCAGGAGTCTAAGAAATTTTCTCTTTTTAAGCACAGTTAAATTTTCTGTGAAACTTTACCCAGCTGCATAAAATAAATACACTGACAAGAATAGATTCTATCCCATGTGTGTCAGACATTTCTGACCCCCATGCAACAGTTGCATAGAACACTGATCATTGCATAGCCAACAGATAAGACCTAAGATCTTGACAGAGTCCTACCTGGAGTCATTGTAAACCTGCCAACTGTTGCCAAGGCTGGTTGAGTTTGGTTCCATCTCTCCATCTGGGTTGAGAAAGTCGTCTGCTTTAAGCCCGTTGTAATTTCCACATATTCCACAGACTTTAGACATGTAGGTACTGGGAAGAGTGATTTCTGCTCTTTGATTTCCATCAAACTTGACTTGCAGCCCAAAGTCAGTAGTGACCACAACATACTGCCCACTGATGGCAATACTGACCCCTGGGGCCAAGGTCACAGGGACCACCTGGCTGACTCCATTGACCTGCAGGCACAGAGAAGGACAAGTATTGTAAGCACTTGACAAGAAGCATTTTTAATGGTGACCCTCTTGGATCTCTATATTGACACAGTGAGCAGTAAGGACTCACTCTGTGCTAGTATTATTTACCACAGTGTAAATGTGGCCACATAATCCAGGGCTTGAGGCCATAACAACATGGCTAAAACCGAGTTTACAAGTGTGGTCTTGGTGATCCAGAAACAGCTGGCAAAAGTGCAAGACTTAGCACAGTCTGTCTGCAGCAACTGCCCACAGACCTGTTTTTTTATAATAAAACCAGTAATTAGAGGGGAAAGGTATAAGAGAGAGGCTGTTGAACAAATGAAAACATGTAAGTTCTCCATGTCTCTAAGATCAGATGGGAAAGGTTTCAGTGCACCTTCAAACCTTTGCCTCTTTTCAATCACTAGAGTGTTTTATTCCAAGAAGGGTGGTGATGAAGCAAGGTGACCTTTTTGTTTGCTGGGGGTTTGGCTCAATCATTTCTACTGTCTTGGCTCTTTATGGAAAAGATCCCTAAAGAAGTCCCAGGATGCAATATCTGGCCACGTGTACAATCAGTGTAAGGAGAGTCATCAGATTGTCACTCCAGGACTCCCACCTGGCGGTGCTTTATGACAAAGGCCAGGTGTTAGGTGAAGTTAACAGTGAAGTGGAATAAGTAGAAATCAGGGAGAAGTGTTCAGTGTTACAGGCTACCACACAGGATTGGGAAATGACTGCCAGCATGAGCTGAGCTAATTGAGAGCCTCTCTGCTCCCCGTTACAAGCCAAACCTGAGCGTGGGGAGTGGGTTAGAAAGGTTGTCCAGCCCACCAACCCCATCGGGAGCGTCAGCTCTTAGCCCATCTTTCAACAACGCAGTGCAGAATTTTAGCCTATATTTTCAGCTTTGAAATTCCCATGTTTAAGAACCTCCCATTACTCCTGCTATTAAATATTTGACTGCCCTGTAAAAATTATTGCATGGATGCTGGAAATTTGTAGTCACTGTACAACTATTTTTTAATTCATGCTATGAGTTATGAATGATAGACAGTGGGCTCCAACCTTACCTTAACAGCTCTTTTTTGACCAAGGTTGATCCTGTAGCCATGGACATCAATATCCACATACTGGACATAGGACACACGAGTGTTTCCTCTCCTGTTCTCGTTGGCTGCTTCCACGTTGAAGTAGGGTAGGGAGCTGTTGCTCTCACACAGCTTGGAGAGGGTGTAGGTGCAGGTGCCCATGAAGTCATGACGCTGCTTGTCAAATGTGTTGTAGTGGGGATCCCCATGTATACTGCAAATAGCTTTTGGAGATGGGAAAAAGGAATATGTTCTCATTAATACATGGACACATCCCAAAAGCCCATCTTATTGTGTCCTCCCACTGCACAATCACCCTTATTTTGCAGATTACATCTGGAGGAACTGAAACAAAAAAGGCTGATTTTTAAGGCATAAAGCAATGTCACAAACAAATACCTACAGAAATTAATTGAAGTAAAGAACCAGTACCGCTAGTAAAAACATAGGGGTCTTTCTACAACCCATGGAGTAGCATATGTGATTGGCTAAAATTACCTGTTACTGGAGGTAGTGTAGGTTCTGTTGGTGTAGGTGTTGGTGGTACAGGTGTAGGGACAGATTCTGTTAGGGGAAAAAACAAAGCAATACAATAAGCTTTAACATTACAGGGTGAACACTATATACACACTAACATACAGGAATTTTCACTTACTCCTCACCAGCATAAAGTTAGAAGATCTTCAGTGAAGCAAGTAGAACTGCCTGTGTTTAAAATCGGGGATGTGTGGGTCTTTTAAGCTCTTAGGGAAGCTCATCTGATTGTTAGTTCGAACACAGTGACTGAGCTCGGGCTCCTCTCAGGAGCTGGAAGTGTAGTTTCGACTGGGTTTGTGACTCCCTCTGGTGTATGTTAAGACACATGAAGGTCCTACTGTCAGCGAGTGCTGGCAGGTATGAGAGCTCTTGTCTCTCGGAGTTACCTTCGTGCACCAGTTGTATTAGCACATGATTCAGCCCCCGGATGGTGCACAAAGGTAACTCCGAGAGACAAGAGCTGGCTCTCCCTAGCCTTCAAACAAAATAAGGCCCCAAGTCTTTCTCATGGAATTTTAAATGAAATCATATGATCAGAGAATGTGGATCTGAAAGGAAATCTTTGTCATAGGTAGTGTAAATTTGAAACATGTTATGTCATATGAGTTGTATTTCACAGACAGCAACAACTATTAAGACCTAATGACACTTTCTGTAAGTTTTTCAGCAAATTTCATGTTCAATTCACATTTTGTAGGTGTTGCATGCTTGTCAGTAAAAATAGATCCTAGCCATGCACAGCTTGTGCCAGTCTTGGCTGATCTGTTACAGGGTCAGAGATCAAGCTCAGATTGCTGATTCGTAGTCAAAACTGGTAGTGCAACTTGGTGTTACTGACTCGTAGTTATTTCTTTTTCATGACATATGGTTGTACTGTGCATTTAATGAACTTGCATGAACTGATATTAGCTGTAAAATGCCAATTAGACTATTTAATCTGGAACCCAAGATCAATGTGCATAGCCTTGTCTAGGTTTAGAGAGGCCCTTTAGACTTAGAAGTGCAGGTAGATTTTGCTGGAATTGGTGGAAAAGGTCACATTTGCAGAAGTGAGGTGTAAAGGTTTTGCCATTTCTGTTTTGCAGTTCTATGTTCTGAGGGGTTGCTATATTGTATATGGAATAGAGTAATGGTCAATAGCTTAGAGAGGAGGAAGTAGCACAGACTTGGGTGCAAACACAGACTTACCACAGGGTCCATCCCTTACTCTCACATTGTCCAGTGCTGTGTCCCCATACTCTGTCAGTCCTCGGACAGCCTCAAAAATTACCTAGGCAGGACACAAAGTGATCCCTACATCAGAGATGTTTTGGCAAACACAAGACCGTTTCTCTTAGCATGTTTTCAAACTAATCTCTCTGCTTTATTGCTAAAAGTAGCAGTCAGCAAGATGAGGTTATAACAGTTTTCTTAGCTTCCCTCAGCTAAAGGAAATATATATTCTGTAATGAGGTGAGGACTACAAGAAACATCATTCTCTATTTTCCTGATTTATAAATTATTTATGAGAATTAGTGGTCTGGATTCTGCAGAGGAGTCCAATGCAGGCAGCATCCCAAAGTTCAAACCTTGAACTCACAGCAGACAAACCAGAATTTAATTAAGAGGTCTAAAGTCCTTGACTTCATGATAAAATTAAGGAGGAAAGGAAAGAAAAAGACAGACAATTAAACTGAATTTTGTCCCTATAACTATAACTGTCCCTATAACTATAACTATCCCTACAACTAACAGCACTGGCAAAACTAGGAAGTTGTTTGTTTCTTTCTTCTCTTAGTTCATTGATAGAAATCATGAGGCCATTCTATTTACAAAATATAAGCCAATCAAATATGGGTTATATTTTCTAGCTTATGTGCACAACATTTTGCAGCCTGCAAGGGGAGAACAAATGCTGACACTGTACAAAGAAATATATTCTGCAAATATATTACCTTTATCTTTCTCTGTGTTGGAAAAGTGTGAGTGATGGCACCATATTTCCAAAAGGCACTCTGATTTCCCTTCCGATGCCACACCACAGACTCCCCTGTGCCATCCTGGATAAGGACTCTCAGCTCATTCATCTCTTCTGATCCAAACATGTAGTACCAGAAGTCTATGCATATTTTTCCAGAAACTACAGTATCTGGGCTCTCCAGCCTGTTAGTGTCGAAGGGGATCAGATTACTTGCTTCTTGGTAGATGAAATAACCTTCTGCAGAGTGAAAAAAAATATATGGTTGAATCTTCTGGTAACTTATTAGGTGTAATTTAAAACTGAAGTACAAACCAACTCTGGAAGAAATTAAGGCATCATTATCAGTGTAAATAAGCAAAGCAAAGGGTGTATAGTCTTCACATTGCAATGGTTAACTCATGTAGTTATACAAAGTAGAATGTGAGCCTGAGAGAAAGCAAATATATTTCATCTCACAAGAACAGTTATTTTGGGACCACAATTAAAGACATAGGACTCTTTCAAGAGACTGCACTTCCAGACACTGCCACACTGATCTATGTTCAGTTTCTACTTTCCTTAAAGGAAAATAATGCAATCTTCTATACACTTTCTCTTGTGGCATATATATTTTTCATAAATATTTTGGTCTCAAGTTAAGTAAATCCCTGCTGCAAGGAAAACTCTAAACTGTCAGCATTTTGTTTTGTCTCAAAATAGAAGAAATAGAAAGCAATGCTGGTATTTCCTTCAAAATATTTGTATTTGACATTATGAAAAGGAAGGAAATCTTCCAAAATTCAGAGACTTGCAGTGTTTCTTTAGGATTTGAAATCCTTTAGTTGATTGGTTAAATATGAAATCAGATTTTGCTTTACTAGGGCTGAAGTTTTTTGCATTGTGTGGACTAAGATCAAAATTACATTTCCCCAGTGCAGCTAAAGTCAAGTCACTCCCACCTCACTATGGAAAAGAATAAAAAATAAATGAATGATCATTTCCGTATGATGAAGTATGGCTCCACACATAGCATCTAACATTCATTGATTTAAGTTGGCAAGAAAATCTAAGTCACATTTAAAGACAAATTATCTGTGTCAATTCAAAAAACAGAACATTATTATTTGTGTTAATCCAAATAAAAATTGTTTCTTTTCTTCTTCCAACAGGCAACTTTAATTGTTATTATCAAAATAGTTAAAATGCAGAAAATTATTTAACAACAATCCCAACTAATACTGTTCTAATCTGCTTACTGACTCTGACAGTAGCTGACCTTTCAGTCTTGGGATAATTACAGGAAGCTGCATGACTGCAGACTGATCCCCCTAAATGGATCTGCTGGGGCAAGGATAGGGGTTCAAACACCCAGAGATGGAACCATGGAGTATTTGTTTGATACTGTGACCACATTAGACTCCAATTTTTAAATCACAGGTATCAGAGGACAAGTTTTATAAAAATATTCTTCAATTTCAGACTTGATTTTGTAACTAGCTAGCGTGAATTTTATCTTGTGCCAGTGCAGTAATCATTACATTTGTTGCCATAAACTGGTATCAGTGTAATTTGGCCAGAGGCCCTCTCCTGGAAAATGATCTGTTCCATGTCACTACATTTTCTATGGGGCCTTAAGCATGATACTATTAGCTTTCTTTTACGTCCATGCACGGATAAAGATATCCAATCTATGATGGGCAAGCTAGTTTAATTCATTCCTGTCTGATATGGTGAAAAATAAAAGACAGGTGTCAGCATGAAACATACCATACACGTTTCAAAGGATTTCATGAATCTCTTTTTCCTTTCAAAGGAAGAAGAATAAAAGTAGTCAAGCTGACTTTAGAAAAGGAAAATCAACAAGGCTGCAACCAAGCACTTACTTCCATCAGGATAGTCTCCATCAGGACCTGTTCCATCAGTTGGAGTATCATGCTTGGTTCGTATCCACAGTCCCTGGTTGACATTGCAAGGCTGGGTCCAGTCACAGAATGGCCTTGAGTTATTGTTAAAATCACATCTGGTGAGGTAAGCTGAAATACAACACATTAAAGTAAGGAAGAGGAGCCAGCATGTCCAAAATCTACCTTAGATGTTATCAGCACTAATGACATGCAGTTACCTGTTTCAGGATCCCATGTCTTCAAGCCACCTCTTGGTCTATGCTTGATCCTGTCAAGAAAAAAACCATAATGAAGCTCTTGAGGAATTAATGACTCAAAAACTGTTTAAGAAAGAATGTTGGGACCTCAATTTGTGCCTCTGGGTGTTTCACTGAATAACTGAATAGACCCAGGGTTTCACTCCTGTCTGATTTTATCTTCCCATATGGAATTTACTCATTCATGGCAAAGCTCTGAGAGCGAGTTGAGGGTGAGAAGGCTCCTCTGCTCTGTATCCCACTGAACTGGAATGAGAGGAGTTCTCCTGGACACAGAGAGCTGCAGAGGGATAGACGGACACATCTCAGCTCAGACAGTACCAGAATAATAGCAAAGACTTTCTAGGAACTTGCTCATGGCATTATTATCCCCACTGTTGCTAAGCAAAGTGTCTCAATGCCAGTAAACCAGTGTACTGTATAACTCAGTTACTTGTTGGAAGGTTACATATTTCCTTTAACCCCTGCAAATCTCTCATGACACAAAGGTTTCATTTCATTCAGCTCTTCTAATTTACCCTGAAAATGCTGCAAAACAAAAGCAGTTACAAATGCACAGTTCTTGTGTGTACAAAGTCCTGCAGAGATGAGTTGATGCATCCCACTGACCAAAATCCCACTGTAGATCACAACATAAATGGCTCTGCTCCTTGGGTATTTTGCATAGGGAAGGGATGGTCCCAAATTTCTGGAGGCAAGGTTCAGTTCCAAACTCTGTGGTGCTCCCTCCTAATTATCTTTATTGTACTTGACACAATACAGAGAATCTGTCCTTAAGTGAATGCAGCATAAGGAATATCTGCACTGCTCAAAATCCAAGCAATGACATTCAGAAAACCAGGGAGATTAGGAGCAAATATCACAATCAATTTATTGTGAAATGATGCAATGAAATGCACCAAGCAACCGAAAAACAGACTGAGCCCAGGCTAAGGAGAAAAAAGAATATGTAAAGACAGATAAAGTAAGAAAGTTTTCTTGGATTTTCTTGGATTTCTTCTTTGTGAGAAAGGGAAAACCACAACAAGTTGCCACTCAGTCTCTATTCAGTGCCATCCTTAAACAGTTATATATGTCAGGCAAATCCTAAAGCAAAGGTTACCATACGTATATTTAGAGTCAAGAGAGTTTTATAACTATTGTGGCTATTTATCCAGAACTCTTCTTTTCAGATGTGCCACCAGAAATCAATGTATTACACGTTTCTTGCTCAGACAGAAGCCAGAGCAGAATTAGGCAACCACAAATTTAAATAATGTCTTTTTAAAAATGGCATGGTTCAACTGTACAACATTCCACATGTAAAAAGGGAAGAAACATTCCACATTTTAAAAGTGAAGAAATCATATGTATCATTAACAGCTAAGCTTCCTGAATTAAGCTACATTCAGTAGTGTGCTACTTACCCTGTGGTATTCAGCACCAAAATACAGAGTAAAATTAAAGTGTATTGTAGGTGCCAGGGGTTTCCCATGCTAGAAGACAGAGTTAAATCTTCTGTGTAGTGCAGTTTGCATAGTAATCCACCAGCTGTATTGAGCAAGGAGAAAAAGGGGACAACTTACGGTGGAGCAGGTGAATATATTGACAAGAGGGTGGAGGCGATTATAAAAATCTGTCCAACCATGTATCATGTTCCCTGGGCTGTCTGCCTTGAGAAAAGCACCTATGAACTGAATACTCATACTCTGTGTCACTTTCTTTGATATCCTTAGCTGTTTGCTAGAGAAATTGATGTGATTTTGGAAATTCTTGTTGCTGCTCTTGTATATTAATGAAGTCCAGAGATTTAAAGGGATTTTTTTCTGACATAGATAGCAAGAAAACTTTTTCCATTTTAAAACTCCTGCCCAGATTTTACTGCTAGTTTAAGTGAGATTTCTCATTCTGACTGAATTGTCTCCCTTTCTGAAACCAGCAGTCAGCAGAGCAGATAACAAGATTTCAATTTATTCACAACAGTCAAGTTGTCATGGGCATAACTCAAGAACTTGCTGAAATATTACTGATACAATGTTGCTCCTGCTTAAAAATAAAGGATCATTTTCTGGGCTTCCATGAAGTGTCTGTCGGTTGCTGGCAGCCCAGAAAAAGCAGGTGGACCATTGCCACTGATGCTTGGACCTTTACTGTTCTATTCTTTTGCAGTGTTTCTTGCACTGGGGTCTGCAACAAATAGCTCAAAGGCAGATGAACTCCTACTCAACTTGGATTTCATAAGTCATGAAAGTCAAAGCAGTATCATAAAGTGTGCAGTGTTTCCTTGCACTGCCTGGAAACCCCAGACTATGGCTCTTTTTTTTAATCTAAAAGGAGGATGTGTCTGGGAGTGGGCCTTTCAGTAAAAGTGGCCTCTTAGTTGCAACCACTTTATCTTTTCTATTATATTCTGATGATTAAGATTATTAAGCCTTCATAAATTAAGTCTGGAATTTCTTCAACTCCTTTTTGCCTTACTCATTAACAAGTAACTAAAGAGGCAACTTACAGAAACAAGAGAAATAGGGGCAGATTGAGGGAGGCTAAGGAGAAACACCAAAGAATTTCAAGTTAGATGTGAACAGATGTGTTGACAATGGGCCTGGTCCTCATTCTACGACAAGCTCATGCCCCACACAAGCCCCTCTCAAGCAAGAGTGTAGATGCTCATTTGACTGGTAATAATGCCTCTCCAGTGTAAATATTTCCCTAGGAATATGTGTATACTTTTTCCAGCCAGTTAGCAGGGAAGGGGATTTCTGTGATTTAGAGACAAAAGAGACTCATTCTCTTCACAAAACCCTTGACCACACTTTCCAGTTCAGTCGAGAAGAGCTCAGTGGGACGGGAAGAATACAAATGTCCACCAGATACAGATGCATTTTGCACACTGCATTTTCAGCAGGGCTGAATGAATCCCTTTGCCCCCTGAGATGCTGGTCCAAAAGGTGGAAATGTGGGCAATAAATGTGCTTAGCACTGCAGTGGGGAGTAGGGAGCCCTCCATGTACTCACATGCTTTCCTTCTGCAGTCCAGGGGTTTGCCCTGAATCTGGTGCTGCTCTGTACAACTCTGACAAGATGTGAATCCATCTTGGAAAGAAAGAAGCCCTCTGATAAACCCATCAATTCATTCACACATTCTTTGACCCCTCCTCACCCACAGCAAGTGTGAGGCCCTGCAGCACCATGAACCCGCCCCCAGCCTTCCTGTGTGACCTTTCCTGCAACTTTTCTGTCACTCCTCTTTACTGCTGTCTCAGGTACTCTGTGCAAGGTGAAGTAGAGTACAGATTAACGCTCTTCTGTGAGGGACAAATATTACTAACCTCTTTTCCATTTGGGAAGGATGACAACGAAATGACTTGTCAGTTTATTCCAGTGGGATGTGACAGTATCCCACATTCCTGACAATCAAACTGATCACTTTGCAGGCCTACAATTTCTCTCCTCTACTTGCATGCTTTGTATCTCTGAAAGGTGCTTGGGAGACACTGCCATTTCTATAATAAATACTGGGCTGGACTGCCCAGGAACCTGAGGAAGAAAAAGCAACATCAGCTCTTAATTTCTAATACAGTGAACCTAAAATTCTTTCTAAGGAAGGTCATTTGCAGGCAATCTCACCAACATTTTCTGTCTTACTTCTGCCTTAAATCCAGGATACAAGTGATGCACATCTGGTTGCTAATGCCTTTGACTGGCTTGCTAGTGCTCTGTACTGCTGTGTTTCATTCTGACAGCAGATTTCACCCCATCTGCAGCCAGCACTAGAAACCTCACTTTTTGCCTGTTGACAAGGCACACTGGGGCTGCTCGTGGGGACTAATTGCCTTTTGCTAATACAAGAGATTTCCCACATAAAACCAGTAGCAGAAAATGCCAATAATAGGGTTTGTCAATGGTCGCTGGGACATGCCACACCCTCACCCTCAAGGACAGATAATACTGCATAGAACTTTATTTCTGGCTGGTGGCCAGAAAGGGGCTCTTCAAGAGACTCTCTTAATTTTTACAGCATGAAGTTATGTTTCCCAGGAGACAGAATCAGCTTGATACACATACAGGGGGACAGCACAATGAAGATAATAATAATAAAAAAAAATATCCCAAGCAAGATAAATCGAATAATAAAAGAAGCAAACTCAGCAGTTCACCCATTCTAGTGAATATTGTCTAGTGCAGCTTTTGGTGCACAGTTACTCCAATACATGTAATTGTCCTCAAGTACCTAAATGTGGTTTCTCCCATTTTCTTGAATCTAAGTGTTCTCTGATGAATAGCAATTGCAATTCACTGTGTAGCTAATGCTCAGTCTGTGGTGTTGTAATCAGTCGAAAGCTAGGGAGCTTGAAAAGCTTAAAGAATGGGGGAAATTACACAAAACCTCTTTCTCCTGAAGGCATCAGTTTGAGGCCAGTTGAGCCCCACAGTGACACTACAGGAGGCTGCTGCACTGCTACCTGGCACAAAGCAAAGGCCTGGCTGCCTGATATGTAATGCTGGGTTTTAATATGTTGGGATGCACTTGCAGCACACGTGTGTCTCAGGGCTTATTCTGTCTGAGGCTATACCTAGAAAAAATTTTAATTAATTAACTAAATGCCCACTCTTAAATGTAAGAATTCTCTGCAGACTCTGTTAATTTAGAATACATTAGGTTCTGTGAAACTGCACATAGACACTAAAGATCTTTATCTGATTTTCAGACAGTATGACTGTATCTCATTGGACTTTGCACAGATTTAACTGCACTGGGGTTTTTTTGCACTAATTTCATGATACAATCTGTGTGAGTAGAAGGATCCTCCTGTTGTTGCTATTCAGTTAATAATTTCTTCCTCTGTCCTCACAAATGACTGAGTCAGTTTTTGGAGCATGTATTACCTCTGTCACTATTTCTGGAATTCTCACTGACCTCTGGCTCCATTCTGCCTTTACTGACGTTGTGGGTGAGAAGGCACTGATAGATGTCCCATTCCTTCAGAGATCTCTCTATCCTGGACTCCTGTTGGAGCTACACTCAAGTCACTGCTCTGAAGAATATTCACCAAGGAGTTATAAAGCAAGCAATCAGCACCCATAAATCTGTAAACAGATAAATTCAGATTATAAAAAGTGTAACTAATCTCACTTTTGTACTGTTGAGTAACATGTGGTGATAGGCTGATAGGACACAAAAAATGCCTGTCACAACTGGGTGTTTGCTTGGTGAGTAAAGTGTTTGTGTTCTGTTCAGCACAAGCTGAGGCTGTTTTTTTAACTGCTGGCTCTCCAAACTGAAACTTTGATTTGAAATTCAAGCTGTCTCTTTCCTGGTCTGAAAGCTGTAATAATTTTGGAAATGAAATGTAACATTCTTACTACAGTCCAGATTGCAGATTCAAATTTCATTCTTTTTCTTATGGTTTGAACAATGCAGAGATAATAGAAATAATAAGACAGCAGCTTTTTGCCCAGTGTTTTCTGTTGTCAACTGCCTGGGGCCAAAATTCCAGAGGGCAAGTAGTACCCTTATACTGTGATCTAAAAAAATGCCTTTTCAAGGTAACATTCATGAGTTTATTTGGTGCTTACAAATGTGTACTATATGGATGATGTATAATTAAATCTGTAACTATTATGGCCTTTCTTATCATTCAGCTGAAATACATCTCAAAATATTTTATTTCCAGCATACTGAGGTAAAGACCATAACATTCCTCCCAATTAATGCAATGAAGAGGGTTTGCTGGTACTTCAGTGGATATTTTGAAGAAAGAAAATACTGCCTTAATTTTGTGGGGCTACACTTAGAATCATGAGATTACTAAATCAGTTCATAGAAACCCAAGTCTGTCTCTTAATAATAGATAAGATATAAAAGAAAATTTTGAATATGTGTTTTGGGTGTAGATATCTGGTAGGAGGAAATAGATTATATTTTATCTGTTTAACTGCCTTCTTTATATAGGGTTGGGTTTTTTTTGGTTCAATGATAATCTAAGCAACTGTCTCTGGTTCACTGAAGTTCAGTCATTTCATGTCTTCACCTTCATTTTATTATTGCATCTACAGTACACAACAAACCTGTGGTGAGCAGAGACCTTACCCTAACAGCACTTTCCTTCAGAGGCTGCTCTTTATTTCTGTCCATAGGTTTGTAAATCCAAGTTACCTACAGAGACAAAGATCTGATTCTGCTATTGCACTGTTTCAATTTCAGTATTCTCCTGTAAAGCTAGTGCTGGTCCTAATTCATTGTGGTCTAAACAAATGGGAGTCCTGGCTTGTTCTTTAAATATAACTTGTATTACAGCAGCAACTGTGTCTAAAATTAGCAATCTCAGGCTTGGCTTAGTAAATGCTGAAGTCTGTTTGAATTTTCAGCTCACCACTGCATACTCCTTTGCTGCTGCTGAAGCCTGCATTGTCTCTCCTGTTGTCAGCAGTCTGACTTCAGAAAGCCTTTCACTTACTTGAACATGCTTCTAAACAGCTGTCTGTGTCTATTTGATTATTTTTGCTACAGATCCCAAATGAATTGGGATCTTTGCCTTCTGACCCAGCTCCTCATGAACTGAGTAATCCTGCAAGCCTCTTAACTCTTCCTGGTCATTTCACAAAGAATGACTTCTCCCATTCCTTGTTTTCTGGATAAATCTGCTTCCTCTCAAGTTACAGTCCTCAGGTATGGTCACTTCTTACAGCCCCTTCTGAATTATCAAGTGGTTCCTGCAATTAAGTTATTATAACTTGTTACTACAGTTGCTTCACAAAAAATTCTGGTACAATTTCAGTTTTCAGTTTTATGTAAATATTTAGATGTACAATTATAAATTACTTAAAAATTAAGAAAAATGTCAAAATCTATTCATATGGCCTCTTCTGATCTAAATCCTACACTTTACATGACTACTGGAGCTATGCAGTACTCTTCATTACCTAGATCACAGATAACTCCCTGCCCACTCTACAGAAAAACTCACTGAGAGGTAACTGAGTTCAGCTAAGAAAAGCCTCAGTCCAGCAGCTCCTACCACTTTTACAATCAGGGAAACAGGAAAGTTAACCTGTTGCTCAGTCTGTCCTCAGATCACGAACCAAACCCACTCTGGACCCTAGCAAAGTATGAAGGTTGTGAAATGCATGGCTACTTGTACTTTGTTCTGCAAGTTCTACACCTGAAATTATCAAAACTGAAATGGAACTCACTTGTGGCATTGATGGGTTCAGAACAGAGTGATTCTGTTGTTTGCTTTGGAGTGAACTGTATTTACACAAGAGTACTTGAGTTTTGAGCTATGCGGGAAAACAAGGCTCATGTCTCTTGAGGTACAGAGGGTTCCTTTTCAGCAAGGCATTGAGTACTCCAGGTGACACCTGGGTGTGTTTGCATACTTATATACACATAAAAACTTGTGTGAACAAAGTTTAGGACATATAGCTGACCTCAAGAAACAATTTTTTTTTTTTTTAAGTGAATGACTGTGATTTCCATTTTCAGAAACCAAAGACAGTTGGATAGCATTTTCTAACATATTGGGTCCACTCAAAGTGTGACATTCTAGAAAACATAATGGTATTTTCATCAAGAGAAAATGTTTCAGTTTGGATTCTGCTGGTCAAAATTCAAACTTTACACATTTCCTCTAAACTTCCCTGTTGGCCACTGAATCTTAAAATCAAATGCATATAGGTAAAAGATGAAGAATATCAACTACCATGATGCTGTAAATGGAAATGTTAATTAACAGAAAGAACACATGCATATAAATTGCTTTTAAGATCTACATTAAAAAATTATCTTTCAACCTTTAAACGTAATATAATCTGTAGTGAAAGAGTGCCCACAGCAGTGGATATGGACCCAAGAGAAAAGCCAAGAGAAATGTTATTTCAGCTTTTAGTAGATAGAAGGGGTTGGCAAAGTAGCATCTCACTGCTGAAAGAAAGAGCCTGAATGAAGGATGTGGGCTGGGAATTGAACATCAAACCAAGGAAACAAATAGTTATTGGAAACAAGGATGCCAAAGGCATGGCCATCACGTCAGTGATTTATTACACACACAGTCCTTGATATGCATCACTGTGTTATAGTCATAAGAGCAAGGACATAAGTAGCTATTAACATGATTCAGAAAGATAAAATAAATTGTCCTTATAAAAAAATCATATATGAACTCAGAAATCTAGAATCTTCTACAAAAATAAGCAAATTCCACATGCTTTAAAATGCAAAGCTAGAAGACTCTTTCACTAGATACCTGCAGTGATGCTTCATTGAGAACAGATATATCTGCCACGTGCTACCTTCCTTCTCTCTTTTCTTGTGCATAAGAAAATCAAACAATAATACTACAGTTTGCAAAGCAGATCAATAGTATCAGGATATTCTACCCTTATTTCAGGATAGTATGTCTGTGTATATAATTGTATGAGTAAAATTATGGCCATGTCTTGATTCATCTGGAATTGTACCAGTCAAAATTCCCCAGTTGGGCGGGCCCACGGCAATGCATACAAATTGCAGAATTATAAAAAGAAGAAGGAAACTGAGTTACCTGGTTCACACCCTGCTTAAAGTCTAAGCAACTTCAAAATTATATTAGGTTGGTCTGGGCCTTGTCCAATCAAGAAGGAAACACCACAAAGTGTCTGGGTCCTTCTCTGATTCCTGTGTTTGACCATCCCCATTATGAAGACCTAAAAATATAATAAGGAGTATATACCCATCTTGAAATGCATGCAGAAGTGCCTATAAATGTGCTCTAGTCAACAATAACAAATTACAGAGTAGACAGACCATTCTCTGATAGCCAAACCACATAAGAGGGAACATGAGATTTACCTGCATAGTACATAGTGCATCTGTGCCATCAGCAGGACTTAAAACTGCAAGTGTCAAAATTTTGTGTTGGCCTTCGGAAGTAATCGTGTGATGGCTTAATAATCACAAAGCTCACAACTCTATTTTTAATTCAACATCCTAAGTTCTGAGCTTCCAGGTCACCATTGGTTTATGTTGTCGGATTTTCAAAGAAGTATTCTCTCCCTTTTTTTTTTTTTTAGGTTGTTTTTTTTTTTTGTTTGTTTGTTTGTTTGCTTGTTTTTTTAAGCAAAATGCCACCTGTAAATCAAAAACACTCACTTCATTCCATGATTTTCACTTTATGAAAACAATTTCTTAAGACTAAGGTCAAAATGGGAGAATTAGCGAGGTCAGAGGAACATCCAAGTAAAGCTGGGAAACAGAAGCAGAGGCAATTCCCTTCTCACTGATAATATTGTAAGTACAGAGCTTCGAAGAAAAGCAAACACATAAATCTTCCTTGTAGTTTTTAATAAGCCTTTTAGAGATGGAATGAGTGACACCCCCAAGTCCTAGCAAGTTCTCTTTATTCCAAGCCTGCTATAAAAGCATAGCAGAGGATAATCTGTGAGAAAAGCTTTATTAAAAAAAAAAAAAAAACCCCTAAATAAAAATTAAGCATACAAATCAGTTAAGATTTTACTAGGGAAAATGGCTTTCATTTTATCCCACAGTTCTTCTGTTGCTTTATGTTAACATGTAAACCCAGAGAGAAATTAAATGAAGAAAATAATACGATAATATACTTAGAAGAATCTTTTAAGCAACCATGGGCTGTAAAATGTTGCTCTGGGCTATCTTCACATGCTGACATCCAGAATCAGGTCTCTAAACCACTGTGCTCAAGGGATCAGATGCAATAAATTACTGCAGTTGGTTTCACTCAGTGAAACCACATGGGGTTTCCCTTTATTTCTGATTTTTTTCCTCAAGCTTAGGTTTCAGAGGGGCTGCTCTGTTCCCATTTTTCAGGGTGGAACACTATGAGATTATAGGGCTTGCCAGACGTCACACACTGGAAAAGAAACCTGGCCTTTCCTTTATCTCAAGTGTCTGCTCTGCAGGGTGAGTTCTTGTACCTTGGTCTCCTGCATCCCATGTGAGTCAGCCTAGATTTCTGGACTGCATTGTGATAGCCATCAAGGAAAGGAAAAACTGTGCATTAGAAAGTGCAGTGGAGGGTGAGGCTTCTCTCCTTGAGGCAAGTGGCTGAGGCACTGCCAGGCTTCCCTGGTTTTGGTAGGAGATGTGTGCTTTGGGAGACAGGATGGTCAATCCCTCTGAGAGCCACCACTGTAACCCCTGGCCTTGCTCAGGACATTCGCTCTGTCTGCCAGCAGGCTGAGGCACGTACCAGAGAGACGGTAACAGAAGCTGGTGTTTACAGGTGGTAACAGAGGTGAGGGGTTGATTTTTGTGCTCAAAACCTGAACTAAAAAGCAGCCCAGCCTGGGGCCACTCCCTGGCCTTGCAGCCCAGCCCTGCCTGGCTTTAGGCTGGGTCCTGACTGCCCACAGAGCCTCTGCTGTGTCCAGGCCTGGCTCCCCTCCCCAGGCCCGGCTCAGGCCCCTGGCTGCCATCCCTGAGCCCAGCTTCCATCCCTGGGCCCGGGGGTCAGAGCTGGGGCATGAGGGGCGTGTGCTGCAGCCAGCTGGGGGCTATGGTGAGGTGCCTCCATTGACAGGGAAAATAGAAGAGGCTGGTACATGGATGCAAGCCATGGTGGAAAGGTCCCCAGCGTGTCACAGCACCTATCTCCACACAGGAAGAGATTCTCCAGGTTGAGATGGTTTTACCTTTTACACAGTCCCCTGTAGGGCTTACACAACCAGGGCATCCTGCAGTAATGCCATAGCAATTTTCTGTTCATGCCAGAGTCGCTCTTTAGTTTGGTTTCTCGTGTCTAGTCTGATTTTGATAAGTGGAAAATTCAACTGTTGAGTAAGCTTTGAGGTGGCATTGATTTCTTCCTTAAGTCCAAACTTCATTTTTGCAATGCCAGGTGTCAAAAGAATGAGCTTTGATGTGCACCGTGGCAGCACAGCTCGGCACGTAACTGGCTATGGTCCAGCATCTGTTCCTGTTTGTGGACCTGTGGAATTACTTCTTCATTGCAAGCCACTTCATCTTGATGGCTTTACAAAGCTGTCAACTGATGTAATATCTGCAGACAAAATGGGGAAAATGAGAAAAGAATTGTTTCAGTTATCCCTCTAGATTGTAATGTTGCTGTTAGATTTGCACAGGCCTGAAAATCTTGGGCTTTTTTGTTAAGTCAAATACCATGGCCTTTGGCTTTTGATTAATTTCCTGAGACTGGATAAGATCAGATCCAATCTTTCATCTTTCAGACCAGTTCAATAAGAGTTTTAAGAACATCCTCTGGCAGGTCTGTGTTTTGCCCTATTGATCTTGGTAAGCCTAGCCAAGGCCTCAGATGCTTTTGAGCTTTCTTGAACATTTTGTAGACTCCAGACTTGGAATTCTATGAAACTGAGGCTAAACCTCCTCAGTGTTTGGCCAGCAATTCTTTTTCTGCACTTGCATGTATCTTTAGGCACAGTTCTTTCTTCCTATTCCTCCAAACTTAAGGGCTGAATTTCACAAATGCTCCCCTAAATTGAAGCAAAACTCATGGAGTTAAACACCCTGGCACCAAAATTGTAAACAACAACAGAAGAAAGACAGTAATTACTCTAATCTTGTTTGATGCTATTTGTGCTCATTTTTGTCACCTCTGCTATCTCCAGAGACCACCAGACACTGAGAAGGCTGCCTGAAATGAAGTAAAGTGTGAGGAGGAGGCGACCATTAGGGCCAGTTTGCACTAATGCTTGTATAATCCTAGTGCTGCACATGATGGCTGCGGTCAAACGGTGCTGTAGTCCTTTAAAAAAAGCCTTGCTGATGCCTTAGGCTGTAGAGACATCCGAGGATGTTTTCAAAGAGCTGCCCTGCTTCTGTAGGCTTCACATCTATGATAGCTGTGTGTGGCCATTCACGTGCTGTAAATACCTTAGTAAGCCTTGTAAATAAAAATATTTTGCATGGTCTCTACAGTACAATTGGAAGTCAATGCAATTCATTAGAAAAGCCACATCTTATGCATTGTGCCAAATGTTTTTGTGAAAATGTTTTAATTCTTGAGGAGTTCCTTTCTCAGCTGAATTATTTGCTAAACCCCAGTGGGTAACTATAAACAAGGGATTATCGCAGTCTGGGTGTGGAGCTTAGGCTTGTTTCTTGGGTGTATGCTGTTTCATAGTCTGAGCAATGATGTGGAAGAAACCATAAAATCATGACTGATGGGGTGTTCAGATGAGACATTTATGGATATATTAGATAAGGAAATCTACAGAATGATGGTACGGAGATCTGTAGTGCTCGTAATATACATGGATGCTCACTTAAAAGAAATACAGAGTTGCACTCCTGTTACCAAAATACAGGCTATAATTCAAGAGGAGTGACAGGGCTAAAGAAGTTTTCCAAAGGATTGGATGCCACAGTGTAAAATCAGCAGAATTCAATGTCATAAATGGAAGGGTTGATCTGATTTGGGGCTGGGAATACTGAGTCAGCTGTGGGAGCTATAATTAACTAAATATTTTTGCTCATTTGAAGCATGGTATTTTAGTCTGCAGTCAAAGGTTCAAGAAATCTGCTGAAAATATTGAAATAATTTGGAAGAGAGCAGGTAGAAGAAGCTAAGAATATTGAAAAACATGATCTTGTTGGATAAATAATATTCAAAAATGTTCTTAAATGGTATAATGCCTACAGAGAATGAGAGTACAGGGAAGGAAGCAGCCTGGGTAGTTTTAAATACTGTCATTATGAAATTACTTAATCTTGGACTCTATAGGTTGTAGAAAGATGTGAGGTTTCCTTGGTTTGTTTTTGATCTTTTTAACACTATTTTGTATGTCGTGAAATAATTTTGTTGTGCGTCATAATTCCCTCTCTTGTTAAAACATGCTAAAAAGAGAAGTATTTCCTCAGCTTTGTAATGATACCTTCAAGTTATCAGTGACATGAGACTCACTGGCTCTGCTGCTGCCTCATGGCATTACCAGTGGCTTTTATTAGTTCCTCACACTTCAGCTGTTTCACTACTTGCAGATGATCTATTTGATCTGCCACTGCTTTGGCCACTGCTTTCTAGGAGCAGAGCACAGCACTGTGCTCCACCTTCCATGTGCCTGAGCTGCCCTGCTGTTCCTGTCACTCTGACCAGGCTGCTGCCATTCTCCTATGTGTCTGTGTCCAGTGGTATTGAGGCAGCAGCTTGATAGTGAAGAGGAAGCAGGATACTAGATCTGGTCCCTAATAATTTACCTGTTTAATTCTTAGCAGCACTTTGGTGCTGGGTAAATGAGGCTTTGCTCACATACATTTGGTCTGGAGCTTGCTAAATGCACTTAATGCAGTCAGAAGAGGAAATGCAGGTGCAGGAATCTGACTAAATTGTGGTGAAGTTGAACAGACCGGGTGTTAAAAAGCACAGTTCTGTTAAATGCGCTTCCCTACAAGCAAATTAGTATTACTTTTTAAAGGGAGGACATACTAGCCTCTAACAAGGAAAAGGTCACTAGAACTTTAAAGCACAAGCTAAATAGAATTTTAGACTAATTTTGGGGGAGGTGCTTTTAGATTAAAGGTGTTCTGCTTGGAGTACCCCAGAAAAGCCAAACCTGAGGCTCAGATTGTCCTGAACTGTTCAGTTTGGCTGTATCATTCATAACTAAAGACAGCAGAAGAGTTCTACTTTTAATTGCTCAAACTCTCAAAAGTAAGTGTTCGTTCTGACTGCCTCCATTTCAAGACTTTCAGCTGCTGAAATCAGAGTTCCTGATGGTATCTGAAAACCAAGCTTCTCAGGGTATTATTAAGATAGGCAGGAGAAGTGAAGTATCTTGAGGACTCAACATGGTAAAATGGAAGGTTGTCAATTTCTACCAGTTATCTGTTGGTCTTTTAGACTGCCTTTGACTAGGAACTACAAATGCATCTCTTTTAAATGTTTGTCCACACATAAAAATATTTTAGCCCTTCACAGCTAACTATCATAAGCTCTGGGACTTTGAAGACGCTGAAAGGTCTGAACTCTTGTAACAGAAGTTTCATATCTGGAAGCTGTACATAATCTCATTTCTTTAATGACTTCTATGAGTCAGAGGAACTTCCACTATGGGATGAATCAGTGGTAGCTGAAAATCTCTGCATTGCACTGCATTGTGTAGACATGTCTTGAGTCATGTTCTTTACTTGCCTCAGACTGGAGCTGTAGAAAGTACAAAGATGAGTGGAATCCTCCAACTGGTGCCCTTGACATTGCTGCCTCTGCCTGTCCAAATGATTCTTTTTAGTAACAACCAAGAGTTATCAGCTGGTTCAGGGTCCTGAGCAGCAGTGTGCACTTTGGAGATCCTCTATTGTCTGCCTATAGCATAGAGACAAAAATCCTTTCTTTCTCTCATCTTCATCTGTAAGGACTCGAGGTCTCTCAGGCCCTGCCCATCTATCAATGCACTTTTGTACTACACCTTTTCTGACATGAAGCCTGATCTTAGCAGGGACACGCAATCTGTGGGCGGCAGTAAAACCTTGTCTAATTAATGTCATTTTCTGTACCCTGTCATGACTCAGTAAAATGCATCAGCAGTTTACCCGCTGACTTTGGTCTCAGAAACCTTTAGGTCCAGACCTGTTCTACCTTGCAGAGCACCTGTCTGCCAGTGTGTCATCATAATACGGATCAAGCAGAGTGTCTCCCCTTGACCTGCCCATTGAGGAGCCAGAAGAATTTTACTGAGAGCACAGCTTTTGACCATCAAATCCTCCCGTGATTGAAGAAGACTCTCTACATTGACAGGACAATGAACATGAATTATATTTTGGGTGAGGCTTCTGTCTGTGGGTGGGATAGAGCACACGTCATTGGGTGTGGGGAGCTTATTTTTGCAGCCGAATAAATGTTAATATTTAAATTGGGTTTAGCTTGTTTCATGAAGAGGAAAATGTTCTACCCACAAGATGACTGAAACTGTCACTGTCTGTCAAGAAATTATGCCAACAGGAAAGGAGAAGATGACAAAATTCATTGCCTAAAGATGAGGAAGGTAGTCAGTGATTGCAGCTGAAGGTGCTGCCAGCTTTCACAAATTCCTCTTTGCCCTGGAGCCAAGCCAAACCAGAGAGCAGGAATGCACAGCAGAAAGAGCAGCTCCTTCCTAGAGAAAGCGATGCCAGATGAGGCAGGCAGGAATTGATTGCTACTGTGGGGCAGAGAGCTGCAGCTCTGTTATGGTTGTATTTGCATTCTGACAGTAACATGTGTGGTGGGACAGCTCGTGGCCACCTGTCTCTTTGCTGTAAGGATTCCTCAGGGATTTCCTGTGTGGCAGCTTCTGAGAGAATTCCGCTGCCTATTCAGAAACTAAAAACTTTGCCATATGGCTGTGTTACAATAAAACAAGATACATATCAATGTTATTTCTGTTGTCTGATGCTTGCCACCCCACGGTTCTTCCTTCGTCCAGAATATAATGAAAAAATCTAAAAGCCTTACATCTTTGGGCTTCATTAAGTTGGTCTCTTTTCAGATGGACTGGACAGAAGTTGCATGTTAAACAAATCAGAAGTAACGTCTGAGTGCACACAACTGTAAAAGATTTGTTTTCCAAGTATAAGAGTTTTTTTATCACTCCTGGCACATACATTTCTAAAGTGTTATACTGCAGGAACTCTTATTCTAAGGCTTCTTTGTAGCAGTAGTTGAAAGATTAAGACCTGCTTCTTAGAATATATTTTTCTCTAAAATAAATTTGGAATCATAAGAAAGTGCTGGCTGTTTAAGCCTTTGACAGAGGCAGACATTTGACAGACTTTTGTGTAGTCAGGAAATCTTCTTTCTCATGGGTCCCTAGTGAGAGACATCAGCTCTTTCAAATAACCTCTGTTCTACAGCCTTCCAGTTAATGACTGTTATGTAATAACAAGGCAGCCAAAGCACACCACTGAACAAGGCATATGACTACCTCAGCCTCAGCTGGGCCTGCTGGTGCTGCAGTAAAGTTGTACAGTGTTGGATAGCACTCTCTCTATCACTCTGTGGAGGACAGGTCAGTGGGATTCATTCCCTCACACAGAAGTGGGGATGCACTGAACCAGCAATGTCCTCTGCATCAGTAGAGATGAATAGTCTCAGAGTAAGAGAAGAGGAAAGTAAGATGAAGTCTCATAATAATAATGATGTGAAAGGGATTCAGCCCACTTCCAGCTAGGCTTTAGTCTCACCTTATTCTTAACTGGCCCAGTGGGAATCACTTCTGAAAATGCTGGTGGAGGGATGGTGAAAAAAAGGAATCCAAACTGTTGCCAGACTGTAGCAGGCCAGCACATTTTCTTGCAAGAATGCTTGAAGACTGGTTGTGGGAGACCCTTTACCAGACAGATTGCTCACAGGTTTCACAGTGAGGCTGGGGTGTCTCACTCTCTGGAGATATTAAAAAACTGTCAGGACACAGCCCCAAGTAACATGCTCCAGGAGACCCTGCTTGAGCAGCGATGTTGGACTAGGTGACCTCCTGTGGTCCTTTCCAACCTCAACCATTCTGTGTGATTCTGAATGTGACAGATGTAATCATCATTTTCATTTATCTCAAGCTGCAACAAAGCACATTCATTATCCTAGAAAACCTGTTGCCATATCTCCTTCTGATTGTAATTTTAGACAAATAAAAGATATTTCCTTTCCACTGAAGGGCATTTAGCCAAGATGATTTTAATGTTCTGCTGCATACTTGTCTGCCTCTACTATCTATGATTTTAATTCAAGATGGACTGAAGTCTTTCTTCCAGACTCCCAGGGGCAATCAAATCACAGTGCCTGCTCATCTGCACTGGGAGGTGACAGTGTGTAATCCCTGTTTACTGGGCTGGGACTGGCAACCAGGGACTATGGGGCTGCCGTGAGAAATAGCCCTGCAGTTCATATCCTCTGAAAGGCCACTCCCACAACAACAGACCCACGAACAATTCTTTGTTATAAGAACTTTCAAGCTTTACAATCTTGTAAATCACAATTTCATTTATCTAGAAGATAACATTATTACTAAGGTACTATATAGCTCCACCTTTGCACCTGCAATACTGGAGAGTGACATTTCCAGGAGCTATAAAGTCAGTCTATTCAGCCACAGCTAAATTTAATCTTAAATAATAAAAAAATGAAAATGCTCAAAAAATTACAGGCCTTTTTAAAGAGCAAAATGGATTCTGAGCTCATCCCAGAGAAAGAGAAGTATTTTACTGGCTTTTTATAAGTCACAGGCTCCCAGATACAGCTTCCAGTACACCACCCTGGGATGCACACTGACTACTCTGATGCATTCATGAGAAACAAACAGAGCACAAAAAATCTGAATGCCAATCAGACATAGCAGAGCAGATTGAATGGTGTATCAGTCGAGACTTGTGATTCACACAAGATACAGTATTTGCAGAATGTTGCCAAGAATGCAGGAGTAGGTTTTGGACACCCACTGCTACAATTATGGAAGTTGAGGTTCAGTTTTCCAAATCTCATTTTTTCACTGCAACAGAAAAAGCAACACTGACGTGGAGGGAGCCCCAAAGTGACCAAACCCAGTCTCTCTGCAATCACTGCAACTGAGCAACCATTGAGATACCAGTGTCTGCCTCCACCTATGCTAGGAAAAGAGAAGGAAAGGAATCATTTATTCATCAAAGAGGAATCTCACTCAACCAAGTCAGCCTTCTCTGACTTGGGCACCAGTCAGGCTGTTAAGAGAATGCCATGGTAGTTTGTTGGTAAGTTTTGTGACTGGAACTAATTGGGACAAGGGAGGGAGAAGAAACAGGGGAGGGCTTTTTCCTTGACTGGAGGAAGGTAAAGCCTCCCACAAATATTTTTGGAGTGTGGAAGTGTTTATCTTCTCATGAAAAGTATTCCTTTTATTTTCATTGAAATACACAAGTGAAGTCCATCGTTTAGTACTTTGGCAATGGCTAACTTCTCTTTCTTAAGGGTAAGGATAGAGCTGGTCACAGTTTGTCAGTGGAAAGGAGGAACCTTATTCATGGGAAATTCTGAAAAGAATTTCTGTGTGAAAGTGTGTGAAGGGAAGTGCTCTTATTCCTCAGCTCCTACAAATCATAGTGAGGTGATTTCTTCCAGCATTTTAAAAGAAATAGAGTAATTCATACCAGGACTACAGTAGACTTGTGCCTATCTGTTCCCAATACTTTCTACATAAAATTACCTGTCACAGGGCATAATATAGAGTATATTTATTTCTTCCCAGCAATATTCTACTGGAATTTGAGGTGCAAATGGCTAATGATTCTAGTCATTCCAGCATTCTAGCCCCATGCTCTGAGAAATAAGCATGCTCATCGCAGAGGAGCTTAGGTTTATTTTTCTTCCTCATGCTGCTATTTTCTGGTGAAGTAATTGACTTCGCATATCTTACTCAGCATCTCCTTGGCAACCTGGAACAGACTCCTCTTGTCCTCCTATTACTGAGGCAGGCACTGCCACACTCAGTAGCAGGAGCTATGAGGAGAGGCGAGGAGAACAAGTGTCTGTAGAGGAGAGCGAGAGTGCCTCCCAAAGCCAGAGGTGCAAACAGCACCCGGAGGGGAGCCAGCACAAACTCCTTCACCGCAGTCCTGGTGCTGCTGGTGACCACAGCAAACACTGCAGGAGACTGGATGCTGAGCTCCATGGATGGTGGTCTGGCTGTTTAATCAGAAGCCACCCTGAGCTTTGAACACTGATGAGGTAGCCACAAAGAGTGCAAAATGTAGGGCTTGAGCACCTCTCCTATGAAAACAAGCTAAGACAGCTGGGGTTGTTCAGCTTGGAGAAGAGAAGGCTCCAGGGAGACCTTACTGCAGCCTTCCAGTACTTAAAGGAGGGCTTTTAAAAGGAGGGAGAGTGTCTTTTTACACAGGCAGATAGTGATAGGAAGGGGGAATGTTTTTTAAATAAAAGACGAGAGATCTAGATTGGATGTTAGAACCTAGTTCTTTGGTTCTTTACTCAGTGGGTGGTGAGGAGCTGGCACAGGCTGCCTGGAGAAGCCGTGGATGCTCCATCCCTGGCGGTGCTCAAGGCCAGGTTTGATGGGGCCCAGAACAGCCTGGTCTAGGAGCTGACTTCCATGCCCACTGGGGGGATGATCTTTAAGGTCCCTTCCAACCCAAGACTTTCTACTATTATGTTAAAATATATTTGTAAGTATGAGTACAACTAAATAATAAGGAAGAACACAGTTCTGTGGGAGATGGTTTTGGCACACTGCCTCTCTCCTTGCTCCAAACCCCTGGCAGCAGGCTGCCTGCGTTACTTGAAGTGGAATTTGGTTATGGCCTGCCAGCCAGAGCCTCTGCTACTTTGCTTGACTGCACGATGTGAGTGTGTCAGAACAAGTTCACTGCAAGGGAAACTCCACTGAAGTCAAGAGAGCTGTACCAAGAACAAACCCAGCTCACACCAGGCTTTTTTTCTGTGTGAATCAAGCGCTGATGCAAGCAGGCACCAGTCCCACTGCAGTTGGCAGCAGCCTTTTGAGAGAGTCAGGCCTGTCTATTCAGTGCTACCCTGCTCTGGGACCAGCAAAATCCTGTGGTGTTTCTTGCCACATGACATTCCTCTGCAGGGAGAGGTACTGTTAAGTACAGGTATCACAAGTGCTTATAGCTGTGGGGAAAACTTCAGAAATATTTTATTGATAAAATATGACTTTCCTGATAGAGCAAATAGTGTGGGCAATGAGTTTTGAGACATCCACATGCATTTATCATCACCTCGTTCTACGGTTACTACCACAGCAGTATATTTTGCCACTGATCATATTACAGTACTATCCAGCTTATTTACTTATCCCAAATTGCCAAATTCTGTGGCCTCCTGGCTAACACTCACTGTCTTTCCCTTCCCACTGTTCCCACTGTCTCCAAGAGAGCAGCTTCTGCAGTCCCATGCTGAACTACCAGCATAGAGGTCAGAGCAAAGGGAGCTGAATATGTGGGGTAGAGTCCAGTGAAATCTGATTTTAAATAAATAAATAAATAAATATTCTTCAGTAAAAAAATTCTTCTGGATATCCAACCTGGACCTGAATCTCTCCTGGTGCAATGCGAGGCCATTTCCTCTTGTCCTATCAAAGGACTTTTCCGAACATCCTTTGTGGTGATACATTATAGAGGAAAAACCTCCAGTTTCTGAAGATACCTGCTACTAAGTTTTCAGGCAGGTACATTGATAAAATGTAGAAATCAGAGGGACTGGATGCAAAATAGATGCTCAAAGTACTCTGTGCATTCCTCAGCAGCATCCCATTTTTTGGAAATTGTCTTCCAAGATTATTTTCTAAGATTTTTCCCCAGTTATCTTCTCTTTTGCAAAGCACTAGCTGAGGCCAGTTCTGCAGAACCAACCTCAGTGCAGGATCTCTGTTGTCTGATGTACACCAGCACAACTGTACTGCCTGTCCTGGGGCAGTGGAAACCAGCATCAAGCATGTCTGGACTGGCATGGCAGAAATGGGGATACCACTGGAATGGCATTTTTACAGATTCCAGAGATAAATTTGCTTTTAGTATCTTCAGTGGTGATGGCCATGACATTTTCCTGAAGATAAGTAATGCAAGGAGAGGTTTCTGTCCTTTGGTAATTATAAACCTGAAATATGGCTCACAAAACATGGAAAAAAGTCCTCCCATTACCTGCTTTACAAAACCTATGGGACTTCTCATGCAAATACAAGCTAGAAACTATACCCATGGGCTGCACAAGCCTCTTGTTTACAGAGCCTTGGCAGCAGTGTCTCTAGGATAGGACCTCTGTAGTTATGTGGAGCTGTCACTGTAGTCACACTACTACAGTTTTTTAAAGGGAAGAAATATATATATGCAAGTATTACTTTGTAAACAGCATTGATATATCAGAGAAGGGAAAAATCACTGATCTGTGCATGTGAATGGCTGAGATTGTACAGGCTGATGTGCAGTCTTTGGCATTTCTGAGAGAATGTTGCTAAAAAGGGAACCTATAACTCAGCCTAACTGTTCCTTCAGAGAGCAGGACAGAGGGGGTGGGAGTGTTCTCTGAATGCAGGGAAATTCAGATGGTGTGATGGAGAGACTGCAGGGGGAACCCAGCCAGGTTTTGATTATTCCAGTTCAGATCAACACAAAAGAATCAGTGACCTGCTGGATTTAAATGGTCAGTTTTAGTGGCCTGATTCTACCTTTTATGTTAAACTCCATCAATGCTTCTTTTACGCCACTTTACAAGCCCTTTGCCTGATTGAGGCCATAGAGAGTGAGCCAAGCACGCACTGTGACTCAGGAGACACAACACTGATGATGTCAGGGAAACCCTGCCCACTCCCCCCAGTGCTGGTTTTGGCCTCAGACGTCCAGATCAAGTCCTGGGAAGTGGCAACTTTCAAATATGTGCTAATTCATGTGTAAGCATCTCTCTTACCCATCTGCAGCCCTGGTCAGCTGTTATACTAAGGGGCATGTGAAGGCAGGCAGTAAAGCAAATAGCCAACAGAAGTACATTCACTTATACTGCTGAGTATACAGCATCCAGCATAGGAGTCCACACAGCTCCAGCTGCAGGGACTGATGGGACAGGCTTGTGGGACACTGAGACCTGTTCTGCATGGTCACAGACATGTTGTATGGCCACTGACAGATTGCTTCGCTTTGCTTTTTCATATTTTTGCCCACCCATAAAATGGGGTGTCTGTGCTCCAGCTGTGGGAAATTAGGGCTAAGAGCATGCCCTGAGTCACTGGGTACAGCTCCCCATAGAGCAGGCAGCATTAGCTTCATACCAACTAGAGTAAGGGCTTCAGCTTCCAGGAGTTCCATTGCTCTCCATACACTTCCCTTGCCTTGGGTTCTGCATGGATGGGGCTTGGAGTCCACATTATACCCTGGGTTCTCTTTTATTTTATTAACTTCCATGGAACTCTGTTCCATGTTTGTACATGTGATGATGTAAGCAAAGAACAAGAAGTCTAGTAGCATATAATAGTAATTTCAAAGGATTATGAATTTAAATAAAGACAAGACAGCTGGTCTCAGAGGCAGAGAAACAAGACTGGGACTCAAGAGGCTTAGGCTGAGTTCCTAATTCTGCTGAGCTCTATACAGAGGCTGTGTTTTTAGCAATTTTTCTCTTACTGTCTGGCCTTGAACAATCCAGCATTTCCAAGGCTGCTTTTATAAAATCTATTAATAAATGTATTAACTCACCTACTTTACTCACTCTAGGATGATTAATTCCCAATGAGATAGAGGAAACAACTTAGCTGTAAGTTGTTTTGCTGCTAAGAGACTTAGAGAGGCATGAATTTATGTGCAGATTTCTACATATGCATAAATACACATATATACAACTTTTGCTCACAACACAGGAGGGAAGGATGTAGTACATGTGTATTTTCACAAAAAAGGATGAGGACTTTTGTTTAAACTTTCCATAAATAAACTACACCTGGAAGCAAAGAAAAAAAATTAGAATTTCATTATTAAAAGGATTCCTTTTCTAAATCTCTGAGGGAAAAAAAGAAGAGTTGTTCTAGACATGGAAATTCTTTTTTTTTTTTACTATTATACTTGCTACATTAAGTGTAATTGGATCAATATGATAGGCTGGCTTGTAAATATATGCTGTTCTTGACTGTGCTTTTTTATATTTTGTTATTTTGTGCTTTGTTGTGTTTTGAATGCAAATATAGGGCCAGATACGCACTAATGGTGTTTATGTGCTGGTTTCAAAAGCAAGAGAAAGTATTTCCTTTGTGTTTGAGTTATGGCTGAGTAGGTTAGAAGGATCCCCAGCTTATGAATGTCCCTTAAGTCGAGGGGATCTCCCGGCAGCCTTTCTGTTCATGAAATCCATCTTTGTCACAAATAGCAAAACTTGGGCTATGGAATATCACAATCTCATTATGGGATGTCATCCCACAGCACAAATACATTATTCTCAGTGGATTTACAAACAGCGTAGCCAACATTGCCACCTGGATGTGACAGATGTACTGGGTATATTTACAGTGAGACATGATTTACACTTGTCAGGACAGTGGCAAGAATAGGCTGCAGGGAAGACTAGAAATATTGTTGAGAGAGTTTCTCCTTCATGGTTCCTTAGACACCATAATCCCTGTCCTGAAGCACGGTGTGGGGGAGGGAGCAGCTCTCCCTTGCTCTTTAAGTTACAACTGGATGTGAGGAATAGTATTCAGCTCAGTATTTCTGCCTGCAGGGCCTGAGCTGTGCCTTCCAGCTGTGGGAGCAGTTACCCCTTACCAGTAAAAGGAACTTGCAGCATCCTTGTCAGCCCAGCCCACGGATCCTACAGATGTATCTCAGAGAGTGAGGGATGACGTCTGTGTCTGACCAAGTTGCAGAGCTCAAATTGTACTATGTGGAGTGTGCCTCAGTACCACCCTTTACTCCCAGGGGAACAGCCCTCAGTGGCTCTCCAGGCATTCCTTCTGTGCCAGGGTAAACAGCCCTTGGCCACACTCGGCTCCCTACTTGAAGGCTTTGCTGATGCTTGAAACCCATGCTCCAGCTTTAGCTCTGTAGGAGCCCACAGTCCAGACCTGAGCTGCACAGGTCTCTCCTCACAGCACAGGTGTCTGCACAGTTTGGGTACCTTTCCAGCCACTTGTAAGTTACTGATGGAGACAGGGTATCCAGCTTCCCAGTGAGTAAGGAGCAAAATGCTGATAACAGAAGTACTACCAGTAAGAACAGGTTGGTTTAATACTGGCCTCTTTAAGAAAGAGAAATATAAATGTCTGTGAATGAAGGTAAATCAAACTAAAACAGACAAATCAGCTCCACCAGAGCCAAAAATAAATGTGAGCAAACCTCCAGGGTTCTATGAGATGAGACAAATGAGAGAGGAAATGATCCACTTAGAGCTAGAGAAGTCCAGATAACATATTAGCGTGGAGGGGACAGCCTGAGGGAATGTCTGCAGAGCTCTGTCACCCACAGAATCAGCAGGACTGATGGCACTCAGTATCCTGGCAGTCTGTAAGGCCAGGAGGGACTCACTGTTTCTAGGGCACAGAGAGGAGGCTTTCACTCCTTCCTAATGAAGGAGGCAGTCAGAACATCCTTGCACATGCATATGGGGCTGCTGCAAAGAGGACATCCTCTGCTTTCTGGAGATGGGAGAAGCAGCGAGTGCTGCTCTGGGGGAGTAAGGAACAAAACTCTGCTTATATCTGCTGCAATATAAGCAGCATGTGGAGAGGAGTGTGAGTTGTGCATCTCCCCCTGCAATCTCAAATGGGATATGGTCCCAAAAATGTGGGTTATCCTCGACCTTTGCCTGGGCTGTGGAATACTACACATCCCTAAAACATGGTGCCCTTTCACATAAACAGCAGAACACAGTGAAATGCTGAAGAGAGCTCTCGATCCACATTCAAGGCCACAGTGGGTCAATGATCCTCTAGCTGAGCAAAAGGGAAGTAAAGCAGAACAGAGCTGGCACATCTCCAACCAGCAACTTACAACCTAATTTCCATTTCTCAACTATGGGCATTTTAAGCTCAAAGCCTTTCTGAGTAAAGTGTCTGTGAAAATTAGGGTCTTTACAATCCAGAGGGTTTGTTTATGGCTCAGGTCTGCATGAGCCTAGTGTCTGAATTTCCCATCTGTGAAATTTTAATGGGGGAGCTAGAGAAAGAAGAGAGTTCTGCATGGTTTTACAGTAAAATAACAGACTTATGTTTTAAATATGAGATATCCACAGTGCAAAATCACAGTCAAGTACAAAGTGAGTAAATGAAGAAATGAAAAGAAAATGAAAATTAAATGAAAAAGAAAAACCTGCATGAAAGTGAAAATCTGCTGACAGATTACTGTTGTGCTCCTGTGGTCACCAGTGCAACTAGTCTGACTCCTTGAACAGAAGTTAGGAAGATAGATGGTCACCTATCTATTAATTTCTACTGAGGATGCTTTTTTTTTTTTCAAAGTTCATGCTAGCACTTATTAATTCTGGACTTTAAGTATAAATCAAAGTGACTCTTGACATGTTGAAATAAAAATTCACACAGAATAGAAATTGATACTCTTTCCTGTGCAATAGCAATGCGACATTCATTTAAAAATTATGCATATCAGACCCTGCATCTCTCTAAACCAGAGCTGATTTGAATGCAGAGTATAATTATGTTATTTTCCTAACCCAGGGAAATGGGAAATCACATGCCCACCTAGGAAATGAGCACCTCTAATGACAAGGCAGCTGCAGAAGCCGCATGCAGACTTCTATATCTCATTAGGTCAGACTTGTAGGGGAAATTCTCAAAATTAACCTTGTGCAGCCAGTGTTGCAGCATGATTGTTACAGATCTTGGTGCAGGGAAAAAAGTGGGACTCCCATCCAGCCAGTCCCCCGTTCACAACTCCCCATTTGCCATCTGCTCATGTGAGCATGAGGCTGCTGTGCTGGGGCCTTGTTGCTGTGAGCTCCATGGCTGCATCCTCCCACACAACTTGGAAATTTATCTTGACCTGTTTCTCTTGACAGATGAATAAAACTGCTTCTGAATGCAAAGACACACAAGATATAGCTGTGAATAACAGCTACCCTTGATCCCAGCATTTCACCTTATTGCCTAATTAGTCAGAAAGAGAAGCAGGAGCTGTTGTGATGGTTAAGAGACTGAAAATATTGATTCGATGCTGAATTGACACTTCTCCATAGCCTGTGTCTGATTCTAAGCAATTCTGCTCGCCCAAAATGTACTGACATTTACCTTCTCAAATCCATTAATCTGTCCATGGGAGTTGCACCTCTCAAAATTCAGGTGATTTAAGTAGATATCTGACTATAAACATATTTTGATTTGGTATCATAATAAGGTTCAGAATTGCTCAGAAGGAAACATTCTGCTTTTGGGTTACTAGCACTTCCTCCTTGAGTGAATCAAGAATGGCTTTTCCATTTTCACTCCTCAACTTACTGTGTTTCAGGCTGCCTTTCAAAATTTCACTGACCAGCAGGCCCTGAGCTTTCACACTACATCACTACCATAATAAGGGGAAAGACCCAGAGCAGGGAAAGAGTACTGTGAAACTGTTTGACACAAAGCTGGAGGAAATAGCTGCTTCATTGCTCAAGGTTATCCTGCTTGCAGTGATTTCCAGGAGTGCTATGTATCCCCTTCTGTTATGCTTTATCAATCCTAGCACTCTGTTCCTTCATCCTGGTCTCTTTATCATGAGAATCCATGCATGGCAGAGTGCAGTCAATAAATGAATTTACCTTGAGGTCTTCAGTGGATGTTGGATCAGCTCCAAAATGTACTGGTGACTCTTCCTAAATAGCATGTGTCTTAACTTTGACAGGCAACTTTTCCTAGTGTCTTTAGTTAGTTTTCTAAACTCTCCTTTTGGCATGTGGCTGAAGCATCAGAACTTTCTGAGATCTTTAGCTGATTGACATTAGTGACACTGCAGCCATGTTTCCAAAATGTCAAAACAGACATTTTGTTTGGAGCACAAAACTGTCAGTCTGAATTTGTTTGCTGCTGCGACAGAACAGAAGTTTGGCTATGAGGTTTGTTGTCTGTAGTATAAGGAAATGTTGTAATTTATTTATGGGTTATAGACCTGTGAATAAATACATTATTAATGCCCATAATCTCTACACTTATTTCTGCTCTACAATATAAGTGAAGCATTTAATGACAGAAATATGGCAAGGTGAATATTGGCCTTTTGTTACTCTGGTAAACTTCCTAGGGCTTTCACTCTGTGTGTATGCGTGTTTTCACTGTCAGTGGACAAAGCTTGGCTCTGTTTCTGTACTTTTCAGTACTTGTCACTGAGAAGAGATGAGAAAAATGTCTGCAAAGTTACCCAGCTTGGTCAAGGGTAATAAGACTCAAATATGGTGAGATTGCAGGAAAATTTCTAGCATGTCCCTGATGCCTTGAGTTTCACAACAAAATGTTCAGAATTGCTGATGGTCACTGAAACTATGCCAGTGAGCCTGGACAGATGATACAAACCTCATATTTCTATAGACTTTCCACATTAAAGGAGAAAAATCAAATAAATCTGTGATTTTCACTTTTTTTGAAAGTCTCCTTTCCTGCAATGCCAGGAATGTGATGCTGGGTGAATGTGGGTGCAGCACTCTCCATCTGTCATGCTGGCCAATACTGTCTTGCTTCTGTGTTTCTTCACAGACTCATGCCTGTGTGAGAGCTCTCTGAGGCAGAGATCCTACCTTTTTTCTTTCTTTTTTTTTTTTTTTTTTTTTTTTTTTTTTGCTTTGGTGCAGCATCTGACATGGTAAAGTTTGAATTCATAACGGGCTCCTGTGAAGTAGCACTAAGCATTTCTGACATGAGCAATATTTAAGAACAAATCAGACTTTTGAAACTGCATGTTACTCTTGTGCTAGGCTTCTCTGCACAGGTGAATTGAACCCTTTGAGATCTCATTATGGGGCAGGGTTTTTATCTTTGAAGATGTGGCAAAGTCAGTGATCTAGGGAATACTCATAGCTTACATCTCACCCCACCTACCCTCTTAATTAAATCAGTGCAACTGTTTCTGAGGCCCATGCTAGAAAGAAGAATAGGGAACTGATCTGGCTTTTGGAAGAAGAAAATGGCTACAGAATGCAACTATATATTCACTACTGGCCCAGTAAGCAAAGTCTGACTTGTACAACCAAGGGAGTATACTGCAGCAAGTGAACGGGAATGAGCAGTAGTACTGGTGGAATGTGGGAGTCAGTGTGACTGTTAAACACTTGATACTCTGAAATACGGTCTGGAAGTGATGCTCTGGACTCTTGTCTTCCAGTTTTTCTTTCACCCTATCAAAGTAATAAAACCTCCTGCCTGCGTATTAGGAGCAAGTGGTCTCTGCTGTTAGGGAAGATGTTGATTAGGAGAGAGTAGAATCACTGAACTGATGCTTAGTACCTGAACTGGCAGAGGTATAAATCTGGGTCAAGAGGGAGTGCTCAGGTCAGGCCAGACCAGGCCAGGTCAGGGGTGTTGCAAGGCTGTTTCAGTGCTCATTTTGCTGCTCTGCTTCACAAGCACTGATCTACTTGCTTTTTCTTTCATCTCATGCTGAGCACAGAGTGCAAGGGGACAGGTGCTCGGATTCCTGTGATGTGCTGAAGTTGATGACTCCTAGTTTGCTCATCTGTGCAGCAAAGAAATCAGTCAGTTGAGGTAACACGCTGACATGCATTTTGGCCCAAAGCCTCTCCAGCTAGAGCTGTGAGAATGGCTTTTGTTCTGCCACAATGGAGAGGAGAATTCTCATGTATATTTTAAATAGCATGCTGAAAGTAAGGCTTGATATTCCTTGCTAAAACAGGGAAATCTTATTGAACTCAGTGAAAATTGGAACTGAAATCCCTCAGTGATAACAGGATCAGGTCTTGCAAGCTCTCTGTTATGCCTATAAAGTTAATTTACATTAGCAAATTAATTTTCTTTTGCTTTCTTCTAAATGAGCCGTGAGAATCCAGCCACCATTACAAATAAGCATGCTAACACTGGTAGCATTGTCCTTTTGTGTCTACTGCTTCTCTCCTGTCCTGAGCTGATTTGGTCACAAGTGACATCAGTCAAACCTGGAGCGATTGCAGACAGGGTAAGTGGATGTGGCAGAGGAAGGAAATTGCAGGGAAGGAATCCGGCAGGAAAGCAGGGAGATACTGCCATGAATCAGTTCAGGAGAGAACTGTGCCCATCTCTAAATCAAGTAGAAGAAGGGATGTGATTTTATGGTTTTGTTTGTAATGTAAGAGGCTGTAAATTCATCTATAATCCAAAATGGAGTAAAAATTTCAGCAGACTGTTAATGGAGGATATGTCCACTTATCACATGCTCACATATCACATATAATTACAGAATATCTGATGGCTCCTGGGTATGAATAAGACTGGCAAATGCTCTTGTGTTGTCACTGTCTACTTTGTCAGTATAGCTACAGTTCATCCTATCCCTCATTTTGTGTCTGCAAGGATTTGCACACACAAAATTGTATTTTAAATTTGGAGGCCTCTTTTCATCCTCTGCTTTCACTGTAGAATGCATAGTGGCTGGCTGTGTTTGCTTCTGGGATGGAGACAGATAAACAACTTTAAAACTTCTTTACTCTTGCAGGCTCACATGGGTCTGCTTGAGGAAGCTACACTGCATGAAATGCCCCAACATATTGCAGGCTGGTTAGAAAAGACAAACTGATGTAGTTAGAGAAATCTGCCAGTAAGAAAATAAAATCTAAGTTACCCATGTAATTTTCATTGTAGGGGTCTATATGGGGAGAACTGGTGACAGCTCTCTAAATTTTACAGAGATGTTACAGAGATGGACAGAAACTGACTGATTGGCTGACCAACCTTTTGACTTTAATACACATTCTGTGGTGTCAGGTTCCTGGCATGCTGTAGGCACAGCTTCTATTACACCTTTCTTGCTGGAAGTTGAGTAAATATACTTAAAACAAAGCAAACTACAAAGTCACAGTTCATTGACAGTAACTGAACAGAACTGAGAAAGGACAACTTGAGAAGTCAGGAGCTAAATCACCTGCAGAGAGCATGGATAGGTAGAGACACCAGCCCCTCTGCATTGCAGACAAAACCAGCTGTCTGTCCAGTTCCACACCACCTCTGCTTTATGGCTCTGCCCACCTCTGCTTGTCTCTCAAAAACAATGCAGTGGGTGGCAACTCAGTACCTGGGCTGGGTTGGCTGAAAGGATGGGTTGTTGTAGTTGTAGCTTTATCCACAACATTTTGCTGGTTTTATGTGTCTATTTTACACATTCCTGAACAACTGTTAGAGCCTTTCTTCTTCCTACTTAAAGTCTTTATTTTCTTCTCCTCTCTCAGAATGTTGTTTACATGCCCTGATCAGAGTAATCAAAGGAAGGTGAGAGATGCCTGATTCATACAGTTTGATTTTCTGCCTAAAGGTAGGCTTTTTCTTCGAGCCTTGAAGTAATGCTATACAGGCTTCCTCAAATCTCCTTTCCGCCATAAAATGAAGAAGCTGGTTTTGCCCAGCTCAAGATGCTGTTTGAAGTCAGATTGTAGCTGTCTGTACATGAGTGGTAAACAGAAACTTCTGCACTGAATTGCTATCACACTGGGCTCACAGCCAGTGTCTGGTGTCATTCCCTGCTTCACCTACTTCAGTTCAGAGCTCTGAGGATAAGAAATAAGTCTTTGGAAAAACCTTCTGCATTGGGCAGAAGGTGCCAGAAGTGCCCAGAAGGGCACTTCCGCACCTCCCGGTCTGCAGCATAAACACCTACCTGGACTTCTCAGCTCTAGAGCTGAGCACAAAGGGGGAAAAGGGCACACAGGTATTTTTAGACACCTCATTTTCCCCCACACTCCTGGCTTGAATACAGGCTAAAGCAACAGAGAACCAGGTTATGAAAGCCACAAAATCACACTAGAGAGTAGTTGTGGACAAGGTATTGGCCTTACACGAGTGGGATAGGAAATATCCTTCTTAGCTTGCAACTTCTCTCCTACCCTTGCTGGTAGTCTTGCCTGCTGCTTTACAGTGCTTCCCAGGTGGACAAGGTTATCCTTTCCTCTCCAAACTACATCATATGACTCAAGACATCACTGAAGGACAGACATGAGCCCACCCACTGCAGACCCACATGGGGTCTGTGCCAGACACTGGAAGGCTTTCATGTCCTAATACCCCACATCTTCAGCTCAGGACTTAATCCAACAAGGAGTTCTTATGTTCTAATACCAGGAAATAGAGTGTAAAAACACAATTAAAATTAATACTTCTCTGAGATATGTTGTGCAAGCCAACCTGGACAGGACAACAGTGTAATCTTTTTAGTGTTATTGTAACCTAGTGCCCATAAGGAAAAGCAAATATCAACTTCAAATTAACTGTGATACACAAAGTGAAAGCTAAGTGGAGTGAACGAGGAGAGCCCAGAGATAAAACTGGCTGCTCCCCATACATTATTCTGAAAATTAAAGTGAGTGGATGGAAGATATACATCACAAGAATATTCTATTATGCTCAGTGTACTAGAGCAGAACTTTCACACTTTTAAACTCTCATTAAAATGCAGCCATTTTTGTTTCAAAGGATTAACATGTTGGCTCTAAAGAGAGAAGAAAAATGTGATTCATGGTGTGGTTGGAATTAGATATTGTTAATTGAAAATAACCCTAGGCATTTACACAGTGCTTTTCAGCTCAGAGTCTTGAAACAATTTTGTTTGTATAAAATTCATTCATATAAAGGGACTGCTAAAAGACGTGTGCAGCAAAAATCTCATCAAAAAGTACTTTGGGAGCTCTTGTATGCTTCCACTGTACACTTAGGCAAACATCACTTATGGGCAGAAGGCTTTTCAAAATGTGGGCACTCACTGTCACACAGAAACAAAATACCTGTCTGTAAAAATAGCAGGAAATGATTTATGATGTTTTGGCTACAGCTGTATGGTATCTGTATGGCTAGATTAAACAAGTCCCCTGAAAACTCTGGAAAAAAGACACTGGTGCAGTTTGACTTCTGTCACTGTGAACATGAAAAAATATTGTGAAATGAGGACTTTGTAGCCTTGTGGAAACTCCTAATCAAAATTAATGTAGAGAAGAAATTACTAGCAGTGGGTTTTGGCTGCAGTGAATTTTCTGATGGTCTGAAGTTTAGCAGGGAGATTCAGAGCATCCTTAAGTCCATTGTGGTCAAAAGCCACATCAAGATTCCCCAAAGGATCCAAGCTCCTGCTTGGCAAGTTGAGGATCTGGCCCCTACAGTGTAGGGGCTTGTTTAAGGCCAGAGGATCACTTAGTCTGGAGGAAATGAAAACCCTTTCAGTCACGTCCTTTTCCCCACTTTCATAGTGTCAAATGAAGAATTCACTATTCATGAATTACAGTGATTTCATAAAATATCAAGCAAAAGCCATTAAATTTATCAAAAGCATAATGAGCTAATTCAGAGAGTGGTCTCTTTCCTTTGGTCTCTGGAGTAGTACAGTGACTTTCTGTAGTGGTGCTCTGAAGATTTATGGTTTACTTGCTTGCACAGTACTGGCACTGATGTGTTGGAGTGAAGATTTATCTTTGTAAGTCATTTGTTTCTGAACTCATTGTGACCTACTTTAAGTTTACTGGTAAGTGGCTGGGATTTAGAGTGGTTGGGACAGTGATGTAATCAAAGTCACACTTTGGTGCATAGAGGCAGAATAAGTATCAAGGCCAGGAAATTTTGCAAAGTGCCACCAGATGAAATAAATAACTGGAATAAAGATGAAGAGGGCACCACATACTGAAAGGAAATGTCTGTTTGAAGTGGAGAGAGCAGGATGACAATTTTCATGAAGCTAATTGATGCAGCAATTCCAGCAGGATGTCTTGTAACTGATGAGTGTATCCAACACCTCCAAATGCCCCCTGGGAAGCACAGGTGATGAACATCTTTGATAAGCCATTTTCTGCAGGCTTTCATTCTTTGCTAAGGTAAGGGATGATTTCTCACAGCTCTACTAGCCCCTAATCACCTTTTTGTATTATCAGTTGGGGCCTGCCATCGCTCCTGGAAACAGGAATAGCTTCCTTTCACACTGTGTCTGGGAGACAAGTAATGAGATAGGGCAAGATACAGGTACAAGACGTAGTGAAGACAACTAAATCTGCTGTATTCTGTACCTGACTTTGGTTCTGGTTTCTCCAAGGAAGAACCAGCTACAAGCTTCATGTAAAAGGCCAGTGATATAGAAGCATTTGGCTCTGAAGGGATCTGGAAATGAGGAATACCACACAGTAAAAGCTATTACTGTTATCATTTTACTGAGGGCAGCTCACTGTCAGCCTCAAAGAGTGGTGGAGGAGAAGGGTGGAGTGGAGGAGGATGAAGGAAGAGCCATTAGGGTGGAAAGAGGGCACTACCTGGAGCAGACTTACAGTAGAGCTATGGACAAACCTCTCACACTAGAAACCCAGAAAAGTCAGTGAAAAGGCTCTTATTGTTGTCATCAAGGTCAGGATTTCATAAAGGTCTGACCTCAGCTTTATGTAGTCCAAAGTATAGGTCACAGCCTCACAAAGGGAGCTCCAACAAAGCATGGCACAGGAGTGATATTTGCCTTTAAGCTCTTCGATATGTCACCATGGCTTTTATGTCTCATTCTTCTCACATATGTGTGACCTCTGCCTAGGTTAGCTCTGCACTGAGCTCCCTGCAGAGGTCATTAGTGCCTCTCCTGGGGCAGCAAATGTGGAGACAAGGGCTAAAAAATACATGGCTTTCACAGGAGCTCAGTATTACATTCTAGAAACAGCATCCCTGTCCTCAGATAGCTTTCCAAGCACATGATGTGGTGTTTCAATTAGCACTCTGCAGCTCCCCAGATGGGCCAGGGTTCTCAGAGCCCCGAGTTCACTGCTACACTGAGCTCCTGGTGTTAATGGAATGGCACCTGCTGCTGTGTGCAATGCCTCCACAGAGCACACATTCCCTGCCAGCCCAGAGGGAAGATGTGACGAAATCACTGAAACTCTTTGAGTCTAGCAAAAGGTGGAGTTTGATGTCCTGTAATAAAATCACATACAGGGAGCCTAATCCTTGGCCCTCATTGTCTCCTGAAATTAAGTGAATTTTCCACAGAAATGCAAGGAAATTTTATCTTAATAAACCCTCAGTATTTACTGGCTTTACTTTGCTTAAGTAACCAGGGGGAATTTAAACTGATCATTTGTTTTCCTATGGAAATATCCCATGCACTGTAATAGAGGAGATCCTGAAAGGACTTTATCTTAATTACTGCAGAAAATTACAGAGAATTAGATCCTTTGTAATGGTTTTCTGAATCATCCTTTGGGATTTGATAGCAGGAATATAATTCGCTATTGAATTGTATAGACTAGTGGAATAACAAAGCCTCTAGAAAAGTGTTCACTATCTATTAATGTCTATAGGGCTTCCCTGTAAAAGATTTCTAAAGGCCTTTTATTTACAAATATTTCCAGGGGGTTCTATTATGTTGTTCACCTTTGTTTACAGTGCATACTCATTACAGTAAGAAAAGCAAAAACAGACAGTAGAAACCAGTGATCTGCTTTCTGGGAAAAAGGACAGCATGAAATCACAGGAGACCATCTTCGTAACCCTGTGAAAATGCATCACATAGCCAAGGAAGGCAGAAAAAAGCTAAGGTTTTCATCCTGCAAGGAGTTGCTGCTGGCAGACCCTTGTTCCCACCTAAACTCTGCAGCTTTAGGGAGCTGCAAAGAGCTTTACTTTGGATTACAGCTTCATAAACTAACATGGTATGTTGATAGTGGAATTTGATCATACCCTGGAAGCTTGCATGCAAGAATCCATGGTTGCACGTGTAATACAGAAAATACTGATCAATTCCTTGTTTACTTCCTTCAGCTGAGCAGCAGCTGGGTCTTTCAGCTGCAAACACAGCTCCCTCCTGAGCAGACTGTGCTGTACATAGCCTGTTTCTTCCTCCCCAAGTACTTGTTGCACTGACAGAAAAGGACTCCCTGAACCCTGCTCTGCACCCTCACTTCAGCTCACAGACATCAGTGCTGTCACCTAGGGAAAACTGGCTCTTCGTTGTGCAGTAGTTTGCTACATAGATCTGATAGCACTGTTTACATGCTTCAGCGTCCAAGGAGTGCTTGCAGTTGCAGTGTGGTGGGGCACTGCCAGGTGCTTTGTGCATTTAGTGATACCAAGCTCCTCTTCCAAACCCCTGGTCAGCAGTAGGGGCTACACAATATCTGCTTTGGGAGTTTTCCACTCCTAATGGACATTTCTGTCCCTTTCTTGGTTTATGCTATCTGCTTTTGCTCTCTTCTTATACAACCTTGAAGGAAAAGACTTTGCTGAGTGTAGTTGTGTGCTTTTCAACAGATTTGTTATTTCACTGTCTGATGGGGAACACACTGAACAGTGCTTGACTCCAGCGCGCGCTGCCGGAGTCACCCTGGGTTTGAGCAGTACAGCTAAGGCTGCCAGATGCAAGTGTTTGCAGAGCTGGGAGCAAGAGGAGTCACAGAAAAAGTCTAGGCATCTATCCTCAATCACCCCTTCAAAGTGCCCAGCAGGGAAAAAGGAAGAAAGATGTCAACAGCAACTTCAGAATATGCTTGTTTCTGTAAAAGAAATGAGGATAGAAGAGGAAACACAGTGACTTTATATGACTCTTCAGGTGACAACATGCCAAGCTTTCACACAGGAGTCACAGAGGGATTCTAGCTCTGAGAGATACTGAGGGGTTTTTTTGAGAAGAACTAAATTAGGAAAATGTTATAAAGATGTCCCAACATTGCATACCTGTGCCAGGTATCCCAACATTGCATACCCATGCATTGAAAGTCCTCATGACAAAAAGTGTTCAATAATCTCAGACAAAAAGGTGCTTTTCATTTCCCAGGCAGCCATTTATATTGCAGATATTCATATGCCAGCTGTTAACACAAAACACTTAAGAGTAAACACAGATCATCCCAGAGAGCAGAAAACAGCATGCTCAGTACTGGAAGTAGAAAACAAATTATTTTAGTTATTAGATTTATAAGTTGAACTAAAGCTAGAGAAACCGTTCATGTGTGTTGCAGTTCTGACCAAATCCTGGCTCACTAATACCTTTCATGAAAAGCACAATTATCTTGATTTTCCATAACTTCCCTTCCTTCCCTCCCCTCTCATTTTTTCCTTATTTTTCATTTGGAATTGTCTGTCTTGGCAGACAGACAAGTCCTGTGTTCGGGACACAAACTCCTACTCATCATTATAGATCTCTAAAATGTTTTATCTGACACATTTTCAGGCTGTCACAAGAATTACAGGAGATTTTTTTTGTTATTATAGGTTTTTCCTGCTTTTTGTTTACCCATCTCAGATTTTCCCTTTCTCAGACATGAACCTATGCACCAGCCAAAGCTGTGCTGAAAGCTGCTTCTCAGCAATGCAAAAAATGAGCTCTTAAAAATCTGTCAGCAGTGGCCAGATGCAGAAAGATTTTTGGTGAAGAAGGGCAGTTAAATACAGTGCAGAGCTCAGGCCTCCTGGATTTTACTTTATGTTAATGTATTTTCAGAGAAAGACATGAAGAAATCTCCTCAATCTTCATGCTAATGAAAAGGAAATCGATATATAAGTCAGTGTGGTTTGACAATCATTCATAGATTGGGGTATTCTAACAGGAAAGGCAGAAGGAAGGGGCTATTGGCTTTCAACATGTGAACAAGGGACTGTTTCCTCTTTGTGTAGCTGTTGCCACAGGGAATAGTAGCATTTCCTGCAAACCTCCATTTCCCCACACCTTCATGACAATTAGTAAGAAGTGTGCTCTTCATAGGAAAGAGTCTGGATGTTGGAGTGTTTTTGTTTTCACACTCAGAAAAAATATCCATCTTTTATAGCTACAGCCATTTTACAGCTGTGGCCACTACACAACGGCTTGGAGAACTGAGTCACTTGAGAACTCGATGTGGGATTTGAAGTAAGAAATGATGCTGAGACTGGTACATTACTGGAGCATTAGATACACATGCTCCAAGAGGTAGCATGTGTATCTAAATCAGAGTTGCTATTTTACTGAGTTGCTATTTCACTGAGTGAAATGCTGTGCTGAAATCTGCTCAAGAGCTGCAGAATATGATGTGAAAGCTAAACTGCTGCTGGTGGTCACCTTGTGAGCAGAGGGGTGGCTTGAGAAATGGTGTGATTGGGTCTTCTGTGTCTGTACATCACTGCAGGCACAGACAAGCTGGTAACGTTTCTAAGCTCCTGGATGGGAAGGGAGTTGCTGAGTGAGGTCTCTGAGCAAACAAGGAAATGAAACAGAAGTGCTAATGACCACTTCTTCATTGTGTTTATATCTGGTTTCCAGTACAATAGGGCCCTGATTATAATTTGTGGCTTTTGATATTATTGTAATACAAGCAATTAGCTACAAATGAACAACAGCAATAAGTAGACAAGCTATGCATATAGATGTGTAAGGGATCATGTCATGCTGCTTGTGTTCCCCAAGCTGCCCCAAAAAAATTTATTTATTACATATAGAACCAAACCCAAACACCAAATCTGTATCCTTTCCATGTAGGAGAAATTTGCATGAGGGAAATTTGGATGAGGGAATTAATGTTCTGGGCATAACCCTCTACCAAAGCGTTAGCTCCAGTGCAGCACTGCAATGCTCAATACTGCCCAAATATGAATCCAAATTTTACTGCTTGAGAAAATCCTAACTTAAAAATAAAACTAATGACAGAAAATTAACATAAATCCATGAAATGAGCAGCAGAAATCTATACAAACATTGCTTACAGAGGCTCTGAGCCAGTTCACTTAGAGACTATGAAATTTATCAGATCAACTTCAAAGGTGTCTGACTACAATCTAATGACACTTTACAATAATGAGATAAATATATCACCAGTGTATTTTCACAAAAAATAAAAAAATACAAAAAAAAGACACTGAGGCAAGAACAACAAATGATCCACCTGGGGACTTTCGACAGTTGCTGTCTGAAGCTAGTTGAGAATCAGGAGTCTGCTTCTTGGAACTTTACTTAAAAGCATCTGCTCTTCTTTCAGAAAATGTTTTAAGCATCCTGAGAATGGGTACTTTGAGAGTGGCTATGACAGATGCAGTGTTATTGTTTCAAAAAATTTTAATGAGCACAGCTCCGCTGCCATGTGGATGGCTCGATGCTGTGTTCTACTGACAGGATGCAGATCACAACTCTTCACAGGGGATGGTTTTTTTTTCTTTTAATCTGGAGAAGAAGTTTAAGTCTGTCAAGAAAACATCACACACCTTTTAAAAACTGCCTGAAGACTGTGGTGTGTGCTGGATACTATTGGTCTGACATAATCCTTGGCCTATTGAAATTGTGCCTGTAAATCATTCGCATCAGCTCCATCCTGGAGAGGGAATAAGGAGGGAGCAAAGCTTGTCATTATCTCTGGGAGACAGCTGGGGGACACTAGGTGTTTGGAGAGGGACACAGTTGAGTATAATCCATGATGGTTTGGCTGGCAAATTTAATAATTGTGACCACACATGTCCCACGTGGAGACAGCTTCAGGTGGTGAAATTAATGGAGTCCATGGGTCAGAATTTAGCTTATTTTACCCTGAAAATGGGGGAAATCAAGAGGAAACTCTGAATACAAAACAGGAGCCCAATTCCTTGCCAGTTCCAGATCTCCAGAGTCTGGCAGTACTGTGATGGGGCTCTGTGACTGCAGTTCCTCCAAGTCTTCCCCTTTGAAGCATGTAACTTGACTAGCAGAACCAGGGAGACATCATGAGTCCAGACTTCATCTGAAAGACTCTGTGTGCCCTGAGTCTGCACTAAACCCAGGCAGAAGAAAAGGGAGAAATCTTGGCCAGGATTCAACTATCAACGGGAAGAGCACAGTTGAGTGCAAAGCCAGTGAAGCAGAGGGAGGAGGATGGCACAGCAGGATCCTTGGTCTGCCACTGAGTGATTCCCTCCGTGTGAGCAGCTCATTTCCCTGCTCTGTCATTCTTCTTATCTGCACAGACAGCCTCTTCTTTAGGCCAGGACCGGGTTTCTGCAACACAAGGCACAAAGGACCCTTGAACAGCTTAGAAGGTACCATAATAATATGAAGCAGAAATTGCAGCCACCAGATGGAGAAAATAGAGCACTTCCAGTCAGCAATTTTGTTCCTGGTGAAGTCCCATGCCACATGAAGCTTTGAGCTACAGCTGCTGCAGTGCTAAGTACAGAAAAGGGAGGTCTTTCTGGAGTCTACTTTTAAAGTTTAAAAAATGGGTACAATTTCCGTGAAATGAGGGATGAATTTAGCTCATTTTGCATCATGCTCTAATTTCCAACTGCAGTGAAATATTCTAAGATTATGTATTTCAGGCTCCATCTTATTTCTGGATCTTACTCCAATTAATTCCCTCTACCAGTTTACAGCACCTAAATGAAATGCACTGAGCATCAGGCCATGAGTTGCCTGGTCTTTCTCCCTTAGTATCCTGGACCAGGTGCTCTTCATAGCATCCTAAGTTTTGCCAGTCTTAGGATGATGGTATTAATACTCACTTGCTATCCAGCAGTTTTTTGAGACAGCATATCCAAGTGTGAAAAGCTTTTTGAGGTCCCAGGTCATGCTACAGAAGTGAGAACACTTTCACATCATTTCTCTGTGGCCTGATCTATTTCTGAGTGCTGGGAGTGGCACTGAAAGAGGGTATCTGTTCTGCAAGAGAAAAGAAAGAGGAAGTCTATTTTGAAGGAGGAAAAGAGGAAGGCTGTTTGAGGAAAAGAGAGAACACATGGGAGAAAGGAAGGGTGAATGTGAGAGGGAAAGCACAGATTCTAGTGCAGGTGAGAAACACTTCAGTAATCCAGGTTTTCAATCCCTATGCTGAATAAGGTGAATGCCCTCATTGGCAAGTCTTGGGGCCAGCAGAGGACATAGGTTCCTTCCAGGTCTCAAATAATGCTCACGAGAGGAGCTTAGAGGATGCTGCATTTTTTCCACAAAGAGTTCAATTTCAGAAAGAAAAAAGATTTGGTAGAAAACTCTGGGCCAACATTATTTGCAATCTCATTCTCATTTATTTGCTCAAGTAATCCCCAGTGCTTGATTTACGTAAGACTTGAATTAACTGTGTATTTATTCAGAGATCTTAAATTACACTGATGTGATGAGGTAAAATTGCAAGCTGATGCAGTTTCAAGGGTATTAACAAGCACATGATTGTGAGGCAGATCCCACTTGCCATTGAGGAATCCAAGCCCATTCAAAGATTTCTAGGGAAGGTGGTAAGAAGAATCTTTTACAAGTACAACTGCTTTTCATGAAGCAAAATTTCTCTTAGCACTGAGGTGAGGTAGGGAGGTGCAGTACCTGTCAGAGACTCTTGAAGAAGATTAAAACTGCTTGCTTGATGCTGCTCTTGGTGAACAGTCTTGGTTTGAGCTCAGATGCTGAATGAAGTACATTTTTGGATCTAAGCAATTTCTGGATAATGCATGGTACCAGGAATAAAACAAATTTAGATGAGCAAGAAGCATGGAGAAGTTACGACCCAGATCTAATGGAGATTTTCTCTAGATATGAAGGTGACTATAACTTCAAGCAGAGGTGCCATTAAAAAGACAAACTGAAATCGCCATTGCTTCCGGTGTTAGCTGTTTCTGAAGTACTTCATGTTTTCAATAGGTACTTAGTGAATTCAGGCAATGAAAGCCAGCTATGAAGTTGTCACTGAAGGGGATTTAAACCTGTTAAATGAAGAGGGAGGAAAATGATCACGTAAGTCTACGGTTGATGTGGGTGGAGAGTTGATGGGACCATTTGGAAGTCCACTGAAAGACAGAATCTGAGACAAAATGCTCATAAAGAAATGACTGGAAGTTCCAGTATTGAAATACGATGCAGCAGATAAGATATGGTTAGGAAAGAAAGCTACGCAGTCCTTGAAGCTTGTGGAGATCATCAGCTTGAAAAAGATGAAGCAAGAGGATTGGGATAAAAACTATAACTGGAATAAAAAGATCCATCTGCTTTGCCTAAGTGGTGTCAGTGATGCACACGGCAGAGCTGCTGGTGGTTTGCACCACGCGAAAGGGAACCAAGGATACCAACACAACTAAAAATGGTTATGACAGGCACACAGGAGACTTAGAGGTGTTCAGAGATGGACAGGGCAAGTCTTGAAGTGGGTTGGGGTTCAGGAGCTACTGTGACTTCTGTGGGAGCAGCATTATCACAAGAGGGAGCTGTCCGCCTGTACGAGATTGTCACCCCGGCCACAAACACTGCAGGGAAACAGCACCAGGGCTCTCAAACCCTGGGAGGGGCAGGGGGTAAGAGATCCTGAGTGCTCAGACAGGAGTGACCATAGCAGCCTAGCACGGGAGGGCATGGGCTGAGCCGGGCTAGCAGAACTACTCCCCCAGAGCAGGCCACCAACACTGCCCACTGCTAATTGCTCTTCTGCAAGTCAGGTCCTGCATTGTGCTAGTGCTATCAGTTAATTGGTTTTTTGTTTTCCTGTAGGCTTTGCTGGGGAGGCAGAAAAAGGAGAGGTGCTTGGTCAAAGTCAGACAAGGTGCTAGTCAGAGGTTCATGTGACAAAGCAGCTGATCACCAAGGCTCCGACGGTGAATGAGTCGATGTGTGCCAGTCGGCTGTGATCAGTGTCTGAACACAACAGGGCCTGTGTACCCAGCAGAGGGCATATGCACACACACACACTCAGTCCTGCCTTTACCTCTGGGACATAATTTCTTAGATAATGAGCATATCAGTGCCCTCAAAACGGTATAAGTGGCTACAGGACAAAGCCAGAGGCATCAGACTTTCTGCTTTGAATGGTTTGTGGCTTCTAATATAGGGTTCAAACCTACCCTTCTGCTGAACTTCCATTTCAAGGTAATGGTTCAGAAGAACCAAGCAACATCCCTAAGATCAGGTTTAAAGACTGGCATCTGTGCTTACAATGTATCAGGCAAACCAGCCTGTAACTTTTTTCACACTGAGCTTAGTTTCATCTTTCAATTATTTCTCTAAACACTCATCCCTGATTTTGGTAGACATGTTTTACCATAGTCTGAGACTGAGCTGAAAGCTTTGTTTCCTGCCAAGAGTCTTCAGAGGATAATACATATCCAAGCAGTTTGCATCAGTGGCATAGCATCTAAATGCCCTACAGAAGGCAAACACAATGTATTTGTATGCTCCATAGGCAGGAAGACAGACAGCTCTTCCAGTGGATGCACTAAGGTATGTAATGGATCGTGCTGTATATATTCAGTGATGGGTCAAGGCACAGAAGATCAGGCTAAAGGGAGAAATCCACTGCAGGTTGAAAAGTAAGAAGGCATTAAAATTACATACAGAAGAAAAGGGTGTAGTCTTGTCGATGGGAGAAATGGATGAAGATCAGAGGTCTGGGCTCTTTGCCACAGGCTACTTGACCTCAGGCAAGTCTTCCGAAATCCCATTTCCCCTCCTACCCTTTGTCTATGTAGCTCCCAGGAGCTTCGAGGTAGGGTTGGTCTCAACAGCAGCAGTAACTGTACTTTATCTTGGGCATTTCTCCTAAGACATACGATAAAATCACTTCTTATATATATATACATAAATGTACATATAAAGTAACCTTCCAGATACCGTAAGAAGCCAAAAAGGAATAAACAGAGAATGCTGTGGGAACATATGGGAGGAGCAGAGTTCTCAGCCAGTTATTAATCCACTTTCAGGACAAGGCTTTTGCTGAAGTTTAAAATTAAATTGAAATTTTAAAAAAAAAAAAAAAAAGGGAAGAAAAAAAGGAGAAAGGATTTTATCCCGAGCCAGCGGTCTGCCTCCAGCCTCAGCACCCGCCCGCCGTGACGCCGGCAGCGGAGCACCCCCCCCGCGGCCCCGGCCCGGCGCGGGCAGCCCCCGCCGCGCCGCGCTGCGCTCGCTCCCCCCCCGGCGCGGCAGCGGGCGGGCGGCTCCGCGGTGCCGCGGGCGCGGCGCGGGCGGGGGCTGAGCCCGCGCGGCCGCTTGTTGATCGCGGCGGCCGGCGCCGCTCCGCGCTCCGGGCTCCGCGCCGGCGGCCAGCCCCGCGCCCGGGCTTGCCGCTGCGCCGCCGCTCGCATTCTTCCATTGCAACAGTGCAAACCCCTCCTTTTTTCCCTCCTTCTTTCCCTTTTTTGCATGAAGATGGCGGCGCCTCTCGCCAGCAAGGCAGGGTCCGCCGGCACCACCAGCAAGCCTCCCTTCCCGGAGCTGGATTTCCGATCGGGAGCCAGGGTGGAGGAATTAAATAAACTCATCCAGGAATTCACCAAGCACGATCAGAGGGAGTACGACGACCAGCGAGCCCTGGAGATCCACACGGCGAAGGACTTCATCTTCTCCATGCTGGGTAGGGCAGGGACCGTGCGGGGCGGGGACGGGGGCGATGCCGGCCGGGGACCCCCGGGCAGAGCTCCCGGCGGTGCGGCACCAGCGGAGCCTTTCCCCGCGCCGGCCTGGGGGTGGTCCTCGGTCGCAGGGCGACTCTCACCCCCAGGAAACTAATTTTTCCTGTCCTATCCAACTAGCCTCTGGCAGCGATGTATTTATAAGCACAGAGGAAAGGCTGGGTCGCAGAGCTGACCGGTGCCCGAGTAACATGCCGAGCCAGCAGGGCTGCAGGCGAGGCGAGCCCGACCCTTTATTGTTTTTCTCCCTAACTGTCGAGGCATAGGAAACGCAGAATTTTTTTTTCTGGACCGCTTAGTTTGGTTATTAGACTGGCCGATGCTTGTGCAGGAGCATCTCCCGAACTGCCTATCTTGCTTAGGTTGCAAAACTCGCGGCGAGTGGAGCAAGTCGGATTGTGGCGGGGGAGTCCTCATCTGCGTGAAACTTTGAATCCCAGGCAGGGATCCTTAAAGCAGGGTGAAGCGTGTGTTGGCCCTTGCGAAAATCACCTGGGCTCTGGCATGACTAAGGCTTCTTAAGAGTAGCAGTAGAATGACTAAGAGCTCTGATTCTCCAGGTAGTCAGTTTCTGATAAATATTTACTTTGAATTAACTAAGAAATCACTCAGACGAATAAGAGCCTTCAGGATACAAAAGAATTCTCTTTAACATGCAGATTAGACCTTGAAATCAGTCATCCAAGTTTCAATCATTGTCTTAAACATTCTCTCAAACATTTTTGCGTAAACAGCTGCTGTGACCAGTGAATGGTTCTTTGTAGCTCAGAGGTGCACATACACCCTTAAAGCATACTTGGCACAAACCAAGTGTATGGTCTACATGTACACTGAATAACCTACATCACTTTTGTCATCCAGAAACACAGAGCTCTCCTAATGCAATGATTATTATTTTCTGTATTGAAGAATAGTCACTATAATAGGCCACTTCCTCTAAACCCACGAACACACCTACACTCTGTAGTGAGAATCTACCTGTCCTGCTGATTATCTTGTAAGGTACCTGGACAAGTATAATTGCCCACTATATGGGATTTGCACAATTTTATGTATGTGTTGCTTTTTCACCAAGGGCTGGACAGGATATAGCAGACTAAATTTAGCCTGAGAACAAGGACAACAAGTTGAAAAGTCAGTAGTGTGTGTATTTATAGTTGCAGTTATAAATATTTTTCCCTTCCCAGTTAAACAACAACAAAAAAGATGTGGTGAAGCCGTGGCTGCATCAAAGCCTGTTGGATTTTTGTTCTTGAAAACCTGATCTGGTGGAAGTCATCCAATATTATGATCTGATACATTTTTCAATCAGGGCTTTAAAAAACTGGCTGAGGAAGCATGACTGGATGGGATGGAGCAAAGAAGAGTGAAGATAAAACAGCTATAGCTGCAGTGTGGCTAGCAAGTAGAGAAAGCTTTGTATGATCCTGTTTAGGCATTAACAGTCTTTGCAGGGACCACAGAATTTCTTCCTGCCTCATGTGGGAGAAGGCAATAGAAGAAAGACAGAAGCATGAACTGGAGCATGCCTTGTGTTTCTGCAAATGCACCCTAATGCCTTGTTGTTCATGAAACAGGGAACCTTAGGCTGTTTAGAAGTAATGTAAATTAATGTGGTTGTCTTTGCTAATATAATGACTGGGAGATGAGCGTTCTTCAGTTTTAAATGTATAGCTAAACCTTTGGTTTCAACAAAAGTTGTGTTTCTGTCTAAGTTGTACCTGATAATTTTCAGTAAGTCTTTTTTCTGAATAAGAGACTTGAGGACCCAGCCCAGGACAGAAATGGAGATGGGATGTCTGGTTTGTCTTCATTAGACCCAGAAGTTGTGTTCATGGATCAGATCCTTCTTAGCGAGAGAGGCTCTTAAATCTAAAAGGATTTAACTTATTAATAAATAGCTCTTTCCCCTGTGCCTGATCCCTCCCATATGTACTGCTCTTATCTCGTCAGGTGATGATAGGAAAATTAAACATAGCTTTCCTGATTTAATTACATTGGTGTGTAATTGGTGGATGAATGATAGGTGAGGAGACCTTGTGAAGATTCTCAGATGTTTGTACTCTGCGTGGCTTGCCCTCTAGGTCAGACTTTGCTTTTAATTTATATTAACTCTTTTTTGTCTGTGTTGTCTTGCCCTGTCTATAAGCAACTGAACTCTGGGAAATCTAAGGAGTTGGACTGTGAGAAAATTGGGGAGAGGTACTACGTGTCATGCATTTGTCCAAAATCTTGAGCCCCAGGCATTAAGACAGGACTGCAAATGACTTGCCTCTCCGGTGGGGGCAGTGAGTATTTTCTGAATATGGGTAGTTCCTGGACATTCACAGTCCCTTTCACAGTCACCAAGACCATATGGTCTTGTCAACACCCTTCACCAAAACAACAGGTGTATTTTGGTGCCTTTGCTGGGTAACTTCCTGTACTCACACTGAGCTATGCCTGACAAATACTTGTCTCTTTGACTCAGATACAATTGAGCGTCAGAGGAGGGAAGGGCTGTAGGAACCAAGAAAAAGAGTGGAAAAAAGACAGTCTTGTGTGCTGGGCAGAGGGCTGGCTGAGAGACCAAGTCTCTGCCTGCTAGTCATGAAAGGAGTTAATTACTTATTCCCCTGATGACTCAGTTTTGGGGGTTCTGTGCTTAAAGGGTGATAAAGAAGTATTTTTATCAAATGATGATACTACAGTCAATGATATTTTGATTTTTGAAGCACTTGCTGCCATTGTGATGAGAGGTTCATAGCAGTCATATTAAAAACCTTTTAAGGGTACCTGACCTAGAGACTATTGCTCTTGCAGTACAAGTGCTTTCCGGAAATTCTTAAATGAACACTACCTGTCTCTTTCTGTTCAGCACCTAAGTAAAAAGTGCTTTAATGCACGGATGTGGTAGGCTTAAAAACCCCATACATTATGCTCTTGGGAACTAGAACATTGCATATGAAGTAACCCCTTGGAATTTCTAGTGCTGTTGCTGCCTCAAACCAGCTCATATTATTAGGAATAGTGACTCTAGAATTTTATGTAAGTACAGACTGTATAGAGCTATATTCTCCACTCCAGGTAGACATCAGGGTTCAGTCATCTAGAGCAGTTTTGAAGCTCTTTGGGTTAGTGTTTTGTTTCTGTTTCCTACTATGAGACTTCTCAGCAGAGCCAGAAGACGGATGCTTAGGACGTTTCATGCCATTCTCCTTCCTGAGAAACCAAATCAGGGGAAGGACTAGTTTAAATTGGTGCTAAAGTGGCTTTTTGGGTTTTTAAGGCGTCTAATGTATCTTTTTGTCACTTCAGTGCTTACTTCTGTGGGAAGTACCCACCAGGGTAGGCCATACTTTGAGCATCTGCAGCCAGCTGCAACTTAGAGCTGTTGACAAGACCTCTAGAGAGCTTGTCTCAGCACCTGATACAGCAGAGGTGGTGAGCCTATTCTGAGATCATTTCCTAATTCTCTGCTGTCTGCCTGGTGCTGCACTGGGTGTGCTAGCAAGTGTTTGTGATAGAGGCAAGTCTCAGAGTGGAAGCAGGGCTGGCATCAGCAAAGCATTTCTGCTGCCAATACCAGCTTCCCAAATGAAGTGAGCTGCCTTGCTGAGGTCCTGCATCTGTAGCAAGGCTTCCAGCTGTTTCTTGGACTGATGGGCCCCTAAAATATGTGCTGTGGAGGTGCAGACTGCTGTGCTGGCAACACAGGTGTCCTCACAATAGCTTGCTTTTATCAGCAGCTTCTACAAGGAAAGAATTTTCCAGTCTCCCCCGTACCTGAGATCTGTGTAGCAGAACAGCATTGGCAGTGTGACTCTTGCGTGGGTTTGTGTGGCATTTTTTTTCTCCCCTTCCCTACCTGCCATAACTTGCTGATAAAATCTATTGTAGATCAGATTTCAGGCATTGTTTGAAGTGTTACCTGTTTCTCTAGGATATATCATGGAAATTCTCTGGCTCCTGTTGTAGTGTGGAGATGATGAAATAGCAACAGGATTGGAGTGATCTCTCTAGGGTTAAGTCTTTTGTGTGTGTGCGCCTTCTCTCAAGAGAAGCCAATCATGATAGGAGCACACTGTACTCTGAGGCCTATGTTAATAAAGGCTCCCTGCTGGCATTCCCTGTGCTGCTGAATGCATAATGCACAGCTGTTAAAAACAACCTTACTCTATCACAGATTTCATCTCTGGCTTCACTTGTGTCTCCTCTCCTCGCAGACCACATGTTTCTGTATTTGCATTTAAAGGCTGTGGGGGTTTCTTGGTGGTTTTGGTTTTTTAAAATTAGGGGACAGTGTACTAAACTGGCAAAGTAAGCCTACAAAGCATTGGTAGTTTCTATTGGGTTGTACCTGTCTGAAATCAACCGATTTCATCTCACTGGGAATTAGTTAAAAAGGTTTGGTAGCCTCCTCTGTCTCTTTTCAAAGGGATTGCTGGTCCATATGTGTGTCATCAGTGAAAATAGTTTGAAAATCTTTGTCTCAATTTGTTTTAAGATGCTGGTACTTCACTTGCTCAACTACTGTTTTGAAACATTAGTCTGTGATGCAAAGCATTTAGTGTAATAGCTAGGAACATGTCCTAAGGGCACAAATTCTCATGGCAGGCTTGTCAGACTGCCCACCGCCTGTTCCTGCAGTCTGTGGAAATATTTGTAAAAGATTTGGGTGAATACTTGCCAAGCCCAATTATGCAATTATGTTTTAAGGGCAATTTTATAATTATAGTGGAGGATGGTAACCAGGATACAGGAGTTGTTGAGGTTTTGACTTTCTTTTTTTTTTTCTCTATGTGACTTTGCATGAATGCTAAAATATTCGGGGTAATTCTGGTCAGAAACCAGTTGTTCAACTTTCTTTTATGCAGCTGGCTACTTTTATAGGTGAATGTAAATTAAAGATGACTCCAACACTGCTCAGTAAGGCTGGAGGGCATGTTTTATTATAGTTTTGGTAATCTGCAGGTTGGATGTGTACTCAGAGACCCAGAGTAGCCTATAGACAATGTCCAGTCCAGAGGAAATTCAGAGGGTGAAGTCCTGCCTGGACTTCTCAAAGAGAATCTCCAAGCTGGTAATTTTTTTGGTATGGTTGGGATTGTCTTAATTTTTATTTGACAAACGCCAGGTTCCTGCTTTGTCTCCTGCACAACTGAAACTTTTGCACCTTTTCTTGGGCCTTGACATGTGCACTTTTGCATTTAGTTGCACCTTTCGGTGCATGTCCCAGTCATTTTGCTGCAAGGATGGTTTTCCCAGGCACAGCTCTGGAAACTTCTTCTGCCCAGGTTAGACCATGTTTGTACCCTGCAGGATCAGTTAGGTGAGAAGGTGCCAGCAAGAGATGTGGTTGAGGCCAAGGTTGGCTTTCATCTCCAGTCAAGGGGTCTTGATTTGCAGGGGCTGCTTCAGCATGACACTGTGATTGAGATGTGATTGTGATTGAGATGGCAGATTGCACTTCCAAGCATATCTGTGAGAACCCTGTGGTGGCAGCTGCAGGTAGAGGCTCTAGAATAGATTTATCAGGTCTCTCTAAGAAAAATGACCTGCCTTTGAGTCCATCACCTTTGTCTGGGTGGTGCTGGTGTGTGAAGCTCACTTGAGAAGGAAGAGCTGTAGCTCATTTGCTGTGAAAAGAGAGGCTTAAGAGTTGAGAACATTATATAGAGTAACACATATCTCCTGAGATGGGTTTTCCCTTAGCAACAGCTGGATTGGTTAAGTTGCATGTCCTGAAAGAAAACCATTAATTCTGCCCATTGATAGCTTGGCCTGCTTTCCTCTGAACAAAGACAAAGTTCCTTGAGAGTGAGTCTCTTCATGTGTACAACATACTATATTACATTTAGACTGTCTAGAATTTGCTTATCTTTGGAGTATGAAACAAGCAGTAGAGGGGTGGAGTTCTGGGGAAGCAAAGGGGAATATCTACCCTGGTTTTTTCCCTTGGAAAAGGAGAGGACCTATCATGGGAGCTAAGCAGAAAGCTTTGGAGGTTGAATTCACAGAGTGTCCTTTACTGGGGAAAGAGCAGTGAGCCTGTGTGGGTGAAAGGGTGAGAGAGCTGAAAAATGACCTTTAGCTGCATGTCTCAAGTTATTGGTCAAAGTCTTGTCCTGATGACTCGTAGTGTGATGTGAGTTCAGGAGCTGAACTGTAGTTTTATTGGAACTTACAACCATATTTCGTAGGTTCCCCATCTTAACTATGGATTTTGTATCCAGTGAAGGTTTATGATTCCTGTTAGCACAAACCTCTCTTACTGTCTGGCTAACAAAAATATAGGGGTCAGCTTTTTCTTTTCTTTTTTTTCCCCTTTTTTTTTGTTTATTTTTGGCTAATGGAACTGAAAGACAGCTTATGAGACATTCAAAATAAACCTTTCAGCAGCAGCTGATGTTCCAATTGACAGATGCAGCTATGGATTTTGCTGTGTTTCATTAAGAGAACTCCACTGTTTGCTTTCATTTCTACCATTCTATTGCATTCCCGTTTACTGTAAATAGCAATTGTCCTGAACTGAGTGGATTAATCTGTGCCTTAGTACTTCAGCAAAACTGACAGGTCTCTGAATCATGTACTTCTGCATTAGATAAACTTTCTACAGTTCTTTCAAAGCACTATTTCAGTGATTGTGTGGTTGTATAGGAATCATTCAGTTTGAAGACTGATTCCCTGCTCCCCAACATATTTGACTTTTGAGCTTTTAATAAACACTTGATGCTAAGAAAGTTGCAACAATCTTATTAATGCATTGTGTTTCAACTGTCAGACAGCCTGGTTTTGACCTAATTTAAAGCATTTAATTAGAAGGTTGTTAATGCATTTTGTTATGAGCGTGCTGGTGTCAGAAGTACAAATACCATTCAGTGGGGGTTATTGGTTGCTCTAAGGTTCATAATATCCATGTCTTTGACACAGCAGTGGTAGCTACTGCCACCCACTCATGTTTAGGGCTGTGGGCAGACATTTTCACAGCATTGGGTGGCTTCAGCTGGTAGAACAGGAGGTGGGTGGCATCTATTTCAACCTAAGAAAATCATTCTGTGGGTGAAACACTGAGTCAGAGTGAGGACACCCTAGACCTCTGTTCTGAACTGCCCCCAAATTTATACAGATCCATGCAAGTTTCTGAATACAATGATGTGTAGTACTGTGAGAAGCCTTCCCTGTCTCCTGTGCTTCAGCAATCTGTGAAAGGTGGGGTGGTACTGGAAGAGGGGAACATCATGGTGCTGCAGTTCTTCAGGACAGGATGGTTTAATCATGCAGCTCTCCCATGTAAAGGAAATCTGGTTCTGAAAGTCTTTCCATGAAAAGTATTTGACTAATGAAGGCAAATAGTTGCCCTGTCATTGGGTGTTGATCTAGTGGCTTTGAGATCAAGTACAATTCAACCTCTGTGAGAGAGATTACAACCTGACCCAGTTCTAGCAAGTAATCTTATTTTGTACTGAAGGGATCCCAAGGCAAAATTAGTTTAAAGAATGCATCCTGTCCATAGTGTGCATACTGATGCAATTTGGAAGTGTCAGGCAATGTCTCTCAGTAGAAGGCAGCAGTTTGGGACAGAAGGCAAGGGGAAAATACAAGACATGGCCAAAACTTGAAATCCTGCTTGCACAGCCATTAACAGTGAATCTTTTTTTTTTTTTTTTTTTTTTTTTTTTTTTTTTTTTTTTTTTTTTTTGTGTGTGTGTGTGTGTGTGTCCAATGACACATTTATAAGGTCATAATTTAGGAGAAAAGTAGAGGTTTATGTGTGGGATGTCATTGGTCTGCCAAGAGCTTCTTTACATGGCTTGCAGTCAGACCATACAGAATTTCTTCCACCCACTGATGGAGTGAGAGTTCATAAATGATTTGGTCCAGAACTGCTGAGCAGCTAGAAAACATTTTCAGTTCCATCTGAAAATAAAAAAATCAGTTTTTGCTTTACTGCATAATCTGCTAGGCAGTGTGCTTTTTTTTTGTTCTAAAATGTCTTATCTCAACTCTTCCTGTTGTGGGATCTTTTGGCACTGCTCCACAACCCTCTCTCAAGGATGGATGATTTTATTCAGTGGTGCATATTTGACCTGGTTTAGAGAATCAGGTGCTGAGGTTATAAAGGAGTGGTATTAAATATCTATCAAAAATGCTAAGACAAACATTGCAATTAGCTTCTGTGCATTTCCCTTCAGCACTTCTGCTCTTTGCATTTTAATAATCTGAAGAGCTGTGTCTTTGTGATGCTTTGAGAGACTCCTCTCGGAAACGAATCCTGTGCTAATGGCTCTGGCTGTGTCCGCTGCACAGGCACGTGCTTGGAGATATTTCGTGTTTGTTTTATACCTCTCTAATTAATGTATAAGTTAGTGGTAGAACAGCAGGAAAGCTGTGTTTGCTGACACTTCATGAAATGATGATTTAATCCTTTGTGACACATTCCTGCTGAGTGTCAAAGCTGATAACTCTAATCTCTGTCCCTAGCTCAGTGCAACAGGAACCTGTTCTAGAGGGCATTTTGCATGATCTTGCAAGCTCTTGTAGGTACTTTGTGATAAATTCATGTAAACTTTTTTGTACATTGCCACTCTTGAACGTGATAGTACAGGGTTGTCTGGCGCACTGAGGAATCTGGAGTTGAGAGCAAACAAAGGAGTGAACAGAATGCTTCAAATGAATTAAGGGTTGTCCTGTGAGCAGCAGGGAAATGCCCTCATCTCCTTCTAAATGCACCTCTTCCTTTGCCAGCATTCAGAGCAGGGCATGGTTGTATTGATCCAGAGGAGCTCCTTGACATAGCTCTAAACCAGTTTGGAAGGGGGAGTTATGGACCAAGGGGGTCCCAGTGCCCTGAGCTGAGGACCATGACTGAGAGAATGATCAACTCCCAGTCAACCATGAAACTGTGTGGGATCTGCTGTTCCAGCTGATCGTTACAAATCTATGGGGCCTGATGGGATTCATCCAAGAATTTTTAAAGACCTGTTGATGTTGTTACAAAACCTCTCTTAATGACTTTTGAGTGGTCTTGGGAATCCAGAGAAGTCCCAGCTGTCTCGAAGCTGACAAACATTCCTGATTTTCAAGAAGGCCAAGAAAGAGGACCCCAGAAACTACAGGCCTGTCAGTCTCACTTCAATGCTCGGTAAAGTTATGGAGAAGATTATTCTGGGAGGTATTGACAACACAGTCATTGGTTGTAGCCAGCACAGCTTCATGAGAGGAAAGTCCTGCTGGTTGGATCTGATTTCCTTTTATGACAAGGTAACGACTTAATTACCTTTCCATCAGGTACAGCATCACCAGCCAGGCAAGGGAGGGGATTGTCCTGCACTGCTGTGCTTTGGGCAGCCTCACCTCGAGTGCTGGGGGCAGTTTTGGGCATCACAATGTAAGAAAGACATGAAACTATTAGAGAGTGTCCAAAGGAGGGCTATGAATGGTGAAGGGCCTTGGGGAGAAGCTGTGTGAGGAGCAGCTGAGGGCACTTGGTCTGCTCAGCCTGGAGGAGACTGAGGGGAGACCTCACTGCAGTTACAGCTTCCCTGTGAGGGGAAGAGGAGGGGCAGGCACTGATCTCTGCTCTGTGCTGACCGTGACAGGACCACAGGGAGTGGCCTGAAGTTGTGTCAGGGGAGGTTTAGGATGGATATTAGGAAAAGGTTCTTCCCCCAGAGGGTGTTTGGGCACTGAACAGGCTCCCCAGGGAAGTGGTCACAGCACCAAGCCTGGCAGAGCTCAAGAAGTGTTTGGGCAATGCTCTCAGGCACATGGTGTGGTTCCTGGGGATGGTGCTGTGCAGTCAGGAGCTGGACTTGATGATCCTTGTAGTCCCTTCCAACTCAGCAGATTCTGTGAAACCCACTCCTCTTCATTCTGTGTGATTCTGAATCCTGGGTGTGGATGCAACTCTGCATGCAGGGGTAGCTGAGAAACTGCTCTGCAATGGTTGGTCCTTGATATGCAACCAGCAAAGCTTGCTTCTGTTCTGCCATGGACTGTGAATTGCTGTTTAAAATAAACTTGGTTTAATGGTATTAAAAAAAAAAGTGCAGCTCTGCAAATAGAGAAGGGAATGTCACTGTAACAACACTTCAGGGGCTCTGAAATTCATCTTTTACAGTTGCATACACTGTGCTGAATGGCAGATCAGGTATTGCTATTGGCCCCTTGATATAAGGCTCTTAAAGCTTGAGTTGCTGAAATATCTGTATTTCATAGACAGTAGGGCAACCCTGAGCTAAGCAATCAGTAACTTGAGGAAAATAAGAGGACTGCAAGTCCCTCTGCCAGCACAGCATGTCTCTGACAAGCTGAATTAAATGCCCATGTTTTTTTTTCCAAGGTGCAAGCTGTAATGCACATCTAAGTGCATTATTGAGAAAAAGGAAGCATTACAATTTGATTGAGCATCTCTCAAAAGCTTGCATTATGTAAGAAGTTGTCTGTAAAAGGTTGACCCTGAACCCGCATTTTTTCTCAATATCCTGTGAATTTTTGTGGATGTGCAAAATTTACAGTTGAGGCAACAATGTTTCAGTGAAAACAACCCATTTGACACGGGCTTGTAACATCAAAGACTGTTTCTGTGCAGTTATTTTAATTGTCTCAGGGAGATTCATATGTGCTATATACGCACTTAGCAAAACTCTTTTCACATTATCAGAGCTGCAGAGTTAAGTTACAAGTTAGTCTGGGAAATCAAAGTTTAAAAAAAATTATTTTGATTCTCTTAAACCTAAATTCTGTCTCTGAACTTGGGCACTCATGAGTTACTTTAAAAACTAGACAAACTCTCTCGATCCTTTACCCAAGTCACATATAGGAGATCTGGAATCATCTTTTTATCTAAGCTGCTTCTTAAAAATTCAGTTAAAGAAATCAGTGTTACAAAACTGGTCTCGGTGTAAGAGCAGATTTTTAAAGACATTGCTTATATATATATATGAATCACTCTGTTGTTCTGTGCATGTCACTGAGTTCTCAGCTTCTTTTAAGTAACTCTTTCTTTACCTTAAAATGTGTCTATGCCTTTATTTTATTCTATGTGGAGGTCTCAGCCCCTCCCAACAGAGCTCTTCCAATGTGACGGGCTTCACTGGGACAAGGCCAGCACTGCTTGGCGAGGACTGTAGGAATCCTGTGGAAGAGATTTCTGTCTGAGGGAGACAGGAGTGAGGGAGGCAAATGAAGAAAATCCCCAGACCCACAGCATGTTGTTAGACCTCCTGTTGTTCTTAATTCGTGTCTGTAAATGGCACTGGTTTCCGCTGTTGTGCACTGAGACAATAATAAATAACAATCCTTAGCATTTATATACCACTTCACAATTTTCAGTGTGTTCAACACACATTAACTAATTCAGCTGAGATGCACATATTCTGTGAACAAAACTACTCTTCTTGCTGCCCAGGGGAACCTTTTATTTCAGCTGGGACAAGGCTTTTCTTTTTACCCTTAACTGGAGCTGTTGGAAGGAATGTTCTATACAGGGCCTGTGTCTTTCTTCCTGAAGGTTTTAAGCATTTGCATGTACCCCTGTTTTCACAGGAACTGGGCTACTCCCGAGTCATATGTGATACTATGAAAAAAATATGCAGAAACTTGTCTTTATGTTTTGTGTCACAAAAATGCAGATGCAGGGTTAATAGATTCGTGGTTTCAGAAGCCATTGAGTTAGCAAAGATGTGGCTGCATTAAGTGCATCTTTCTGTACTTGCATAAGGCCTTCAAGGAACACCATCTCCAGTGGTCCTCGAGGCTCAGGAGGGCCTCTGTCAGTTTTGACTGTGTTGGATCATCATGCACCATGCTGAAGAGAACTGAGGATACTTGGTGCTTTTGGTGCACTAGATCTGGTACCTGCTAGGCCACCAACCTGTCTTTTGGGGCAGGAGAAAGCTCAGTGGAAGCCTATTGGTATGTAAGTGGTATTTTGAAGGCAGTTAAAGACATTATGCCCTATTCATAATTCTGATTCTCAAACATGTTGTTTGGGGTCCCAGACATGTGCTTGCATGAATCTAATCTGTCTGGCATTTGACTCGTTTTCTGCCTTGGCATTTTACATATGTGCATAGAGCTGGTGAGAGGGAGTTGGATGCATCCTTGTCTGCATCTTCAAGCTGGGCAGGATTGGTTCCACATTTTCTTTCCAAGAATAGTACCATTTTAGCATTCCATTAGGGTGACTAGAAGGTAAGCATCTTATTTAATCAGGTCACATAACGTAGGATTAGTGGTTTACCTTGGAAATAACTGTTTTGTAGTCTTTATAAATTGATGCCTGGTACTTTGGAATGGCTTTACAATTGTAACTATTTTTCTGATCTTAGAGGTTTAGTTGTAGCTAGTGGTCACACTTCTGGATTAGCTCTTTGTCTAATCTTTCAGTAACCTTCCGGTTTAGAAGTGGTGCCTGCAGGTTTGACCTGAAACTGATTCTGCAAGACCAGCATAGAGTATAATTTTCCTATCAGTGGTTGTATGAACCAGGAACACCCTTAGCCTTTTAGTGACCTAATTACACAGGCAGGTAGCAGTGCATTTTGAGCTCAGAACTCTCATCTTGCTTCAGCTCTTCCTTCAGCTAGCAGTGCACGAGAGAAGAACAGCATGTTTCTTGCAGGTGATGATTTCTCTTTCAGTGGTTTTGATATCCTCATTTTGTGTTTGAAGGTAATGTGCAGATTGCTGGGTGGCGTCACTCAAAGTGACTGACTGAGCTGCTGTTGCATGTGAAGATGTCTCCAAGACAACTGATTTCCTGGTCAAACAGCACATTGGCTTCTGCCACAAGACATTTTAAGGGAGCTGGTGAGCTGAAGGACCGAGATATTTTAACAGTTAATTATTAGCACTGTAGCTGCCAAATGTAGCTCAGAGTCTAAGGCTGAAAATGTACCTATTAAACACTGTAAATGAATAACTTTAAAAAAATAAAAGGATTGTGTTATTTTGTTAGCGAACTGATTTATCGGAAAACTTCTACCAAATAATGGGAATTAATTCCCTACCTTCACAGTTCTTTTCCTCCAGTTGCTATATGTGGAATTTAGGGACCTTCTTTTACTCTCACATTTCGTTGTTCTATGTCCCTGCTACCTTTCAACTTCGCTTTTTTAGTATTAGTATGCCATATTTTTTTCTAAAATATACCCAAAAAATCAAGTGTTTGTTTCCGTATTCCTTCTGCTCTAAAACTCAGAAAGGTTTAGTGTCTTGCTTGTATTCTTAAGTTAGGATAATAAAACCTTGAAGCATTTTTTCCCCCCTGTTTTATCCCCTCCTCCCAGTCCCCTTTGTCTCCAGAGGAACAGTGTTACTGAACACTGTAACAGGTGTAGAGCACTAAGTATTTTTTCTTCTGCTTTTCAAATTTTAAACTTCTTAAAATATTCCTGTGCCCATCCTTTATCAAGGTACTCGGTCCAAACCAAAATCAAAAGTACCTACATTATTTCCTGCCCTCCTTGCAAGGCTTGGCTGTTCTGCTCAGCTGAACAAACCCCACCTTTGTCTTCGCTTTGGAATAAGAAACAAGCAGGCTTGTTGATTTCTGCTGCATTAATACGCTCCTCCCTCACAGAGATGTAGTGGTTATCAGGGGTAGGGTGGGAGCTGCTGGCTGCTGTTTTCATGGATCTCCAGGAGGCTGCTGCCATGTGGATCTCCAGCCCCAGAGACAGCATAGGCTGAAGGAACCTGAGCAAAATGTGTTTTGTGCAAGGGTTGGTAGGGACAGTACAGAGAGTGCTACGCTGAGAATGCTTGAAGATTTTCAACAGGGGGGATGTATCCCTGCCCTGACCTCTGTCCCATGGCACATCTGAACCTGAATTCTCAGCTAATAACCCCTAAACTGCCTTCTCTGAGCGTGCCTGCATTTGCTGGGGAATTTCAGGAATGTGGACTTCAGCACAGTGCTGCTGCTGCTCACCCTCTGTTCAGCTAAGAGCTTTAAAAGCTGGTGTGGGGTTGGTATTAACCCCATTGTGGTTTGCAGTATTCTTTAACAAAGATTTATTTTCCTGGGTAAGGTTCCATTTAGAACAGCAGGAGTCAACATCAAAGAGCTGGAGAAAGGCCTCTTCCCTTCCCCTGACACAGCACAGCTTCACCCCTGTCCCTTCACCATCCCCTCTCCCAATTCCTTTGTTTTTAGTGACTTGAATATTGAAGAGACTGTAGTTAATGTTGTATTGCTCACAATTACAGGGGCAATTGATCTAAGGAGGTAAGAGGAGAAAGCCCGTGGGAGGGTAGAGCTGGTGTCACTGATGCAAACCTCTCTCTTTTGATGTCCCCTCCATGCTGATGCAACTCTGTCTTTGGCCTTCAGCTACTTAAATTGTTCCTGCTGGAGGATGTGGGAGGTCTGCTCTTGACCCATATGGGAGGAAGTTGGGAAAATGGTCATATTGGCTTTGTGCACAGCTCTGTGCCCTTTGCTGCATGGATGTCTCACACAGCAATGCAGCAGGAGTCTGTGGGTTTGTTTTGTAGCAGATATGGTAACAAGGACACTCCTTAGTCAATCCCTGTCTCTGTTTCTGGTGGATAGTTGAAGGTCCTCCTATTTGCTTTGAAAAGCAGCTGACAAAGGAAGGCAAATTGTGTCCTCAGCATGGCAGAATAAGCATGTGACCAGCATCTCTGGAAGATTCCAACTGTGCATCTTGGAGTCTCATCCAAACTGTGTTAATGCAGAATTCCTACACGTGCAGGCATTCAGTGCCACACTTGATAACTAGGCAGTGATTCCAGCTATTTGAGATCCTAAATGCAGTATGAGAAGCAACCTGGACCAAAATGAAAATCCAGGGTGATTCTGGAGGAAAATGTAAGGTTATTTTTAGGGTTTCTTATTCTGAATATAATGCTCCAGCTTCGCACTACAGTTCAGCATTGTTCTGCCTTATTCCTCATTTCTTGGCCCTGTCTACTTTAACTGGCAAATGCTGGTTCCTTGAGCATCTCCTTTTGTGACCCTGTATCTACTCATCTAGATGCTGGACAAAGCAGGGGTTTGAAGCAATCCAGGGTTTGTGTTCTGTATAAAATGCACTTAAATTTGTTCCTGGTCATCTTGCAGCAAAGCTATTTGTGCCCTGCCTATGGCCTGGCTTGCAAGCTGCAAATGTCTGGATAGGATTTATTATCTCTGACCATAAAATTTTAAATTGCTTTTAATGGTAGATGTTAAATCACTGCTGCCCCAATTCCAATCTCTCTGCAGAATTTCTGAGTTCCTAGGAAGGCATTTTCCCTGCCAGCAAACCTTGGTTTCTGAGAACAGAGGCAAGTTACATAGCTGTTGCAGGATGATGAAGCAGTAGTTTGGTGAGGGACCTGTGTGCTGGCCAATGTCCAGGCATCTGTCTGGCTCCAGAGAGCAGAGCCAGGCAGACCTGGTACGGCTGTGATGTGACTGAGGGATGTTTGTATTGGTGTCTGGGTGCAGACACTCTGCTGGGACACAGGGACTGAGTGTCTCTGCTCTTGGCTTTGTTCCTCCCTGATTGAAGTATATTTGATGCAGCAGGAAAACTGGAATTCAGTGTTTCAGCACTGAGCTGCTTACAACAAGCTATTTTATTTTTGTACATGTCTAATAAATACTGAACTGTTCAGTGTTGTCACTCAATGTGGCTTTGTCCCTTGCTGCTGGGAGTCTCTGTACAGATTTCTCCTGAGACTGGCAAAATGCTTTCTCCAGGATGGTGTGAGATGCACACTGTTCTAGCTGAGGCTGTTGTCTGTCACCTTTGCCTAGAGAGCAGTGGCACCACTAAAACAGAATCTAGTGTTTCTCAAATGAATTAATAGTCTTAAAGCCCTTTTCGTCAATGTGCAAAGGCAGCTGTGGCAGGTGGGCGGGAGATGTCTTTCTTTCCAAGGAGGGGGAGATGCCTTCTTCTGTGCTGCAAGTGTTTGCAGGGGAGGCAGAGAGGCAACCTGGGGCTTCCCACTCTCAGGCCTATGCACTTTACACTGCCCCATCTTCCTCACAGCAACCTAACTTTCTATTTCATCAACAGGAGTACCATTTAGTGTGTTTTGCTTTAACCCAAAGCTGGACATCATAGAAAACAGTCATCCAAGACTAGGCTGGGAGGAATTGTTTGACAACAACATATCAAAAAAGGTTGCAAAAATTTACAGTGTGCTGTGGCAGAGTTTTCCAGAGCTTGTGCTTGACTGAAGCAGGATAAGTCCTGTCCCTAATGTGGTGTTTAAAACCACTGTTCTTAGCAGTGCCTGCAGTAATGGCAGTTGGAAGCAATCTTCTGGACTAGAAAAGCCAAAAGCTTAAAGCCATCTAATAATTCTCATCTTCTGGAAGATCAGTGCTGTCTAATTTGGGGGTTATTTCACTTCCCTTATGGTGGGAAAGACAGGCTATCATCAGTGGAGACTGGTGATCCTGGACCAGGGTTTAAGCAAAACCACTTTCAGCAAGAATGCTTTCCACAAGTGGTTCTGCCTGTCTGAAGTTAAAAGGACACTCTGACTTTTTCTCTGCTCATTCTCACACCTCTAAAGGTTGAGCAGTCCATTTTAACAGTGCTGCCGTATGGCTTCTTCTCATATTAGAAAGGAAGTTGCTGAATATGGGCATCCCAGGGTGCATGCGTCTGTCTGTCTGGACCTGTCCCATCAATTAAACAAGAGCTGACGTCATATTTGAAGGTCAGCTGTTTTATAACCTAATATTATCATTTTTTTTTTCCTCTGGGTTTATTATCTCTCTCCAACCTGCAGCTCGGCACCATCTGGTGCAGGCACACAAGGGAGAAAGATTAGAGAAAGTAAAGCAGCTTTGTTCGCTTCCCCCATTGCTTCCGATGCACAGAGGAGTCGGCAGGCTCTGCAATATTGAATTTTAAGTGGTGGGAAGAGCTGGATCCTGTTCACTGTCTGAGAGAGGGAAAAACAGTCTGTGCTTACCAGTGATCTGTCAGGAAGTGTCTCAGGATTCCTAAGGGTCTTACTGTGGCCACAAAGTGCACTTTGCTGCATTTTGTTTTATATTTAAATAGTCTTGGTTTTTTATGACCTGTTTTACCCAGCATCATTTTCCTTACCTGTAAATTGCCAGAAGCACTCCTAAATGAGGTACATGTGCAGTGCTCACCCTGACTGGAGTCTGCTTTGGAGGTGAAGATCTCCAAACACCTGAAGTGCATTTACACGTGACAGAGCCAGGCTGTCACACCACAAGCAAGTTCTGCCACACAGAGACAGCTCCATCTTCTCTGGTGGCACCTGCCTGCACAGACCAGGGGAGTGAATATTTACTTATCCAGCCCCAGTCTGCAGGGAAGACACAATGGTTGTGTTTCCATTTCATAGGCAGGGTTGGGTTGCACACAAGCTTCATCCTCCTTCCCATCCTCCCTCCTTATTTTTCTCTGTCCATTTAGAGGTGTGATTGCTTTTTGTCCAAACTGCATGATGATTGCTTTCTGTAAAGGCAAAGCTCTTTTCTTTCCAGTAATAAAATGATAGTAATTCAAGAATGCAGATCTCCTCGGCCAGCAGACGTACTTGCAAACTAGTATCTTGTTGATTTTCTTCAATGTTGCAAATTTGCATTTGGCTGTTTTGAAACAAAATTTCTTTAGCCATAAATAACTATTGTATTTGGTTATTGGGAAAGGATGGATAATTGTTGGACACAAACAGTTGGACACAAATAAAGAAGTTTAATTATGAAAACAGTTGGCTGACTGTGATTCATGGCATGTACCTGCTGCTGTATCATAAGGCATAGACTCTTTTTTGCCCACCTTTCGTTTGCTGCTGTGTAACCTTCTCCTAAACCGTGATTTTGTCAGGTCAAGGACACTTCATACAAATTCCTAATTTCTGGAGAACAGATCAGCTTGGGGGTTTTGTGGAGGTTTAGTTTTAATTTTACTCTTTTAAGAAAAAATTACATTAGTTTCTAGCTTCTCCCATTATATAAAGAACCTTGAACGAACAACAGTAGAATTTCAAAAGAGGAAAATTTATTTGGAAACAAGGAGAAAGTTCTGTTTTTTTCAGTGCTTTAGGTTTATCTCCAATTTGTAGCAGAAAGGTGTTTGTCTCCTTTCACATGCTCTGATGCAATTCTTTCCACAGTGAAGTCTTTAAGGTTGGGATTGAAGTTCTTCCTCTCCTAAATCAGTATAATGTATGGTGTTTCTTCAATATTTGATTCAGGTTTTCCTGTCCCCAGCATCTTGATTTTTACAAAGTTGTCCCTATGGAAGATCCATAATAAATGAAGCAATGGTTCCTGCATTTCTTGACAGGTTTTTAGGTTTCTGAAGTGTGCTTTTCCAAGTAGTGAGACAAACTGAAATCTCCACACGACAGTGAAAGGTTGAGAAGGCAGATGCACACAACAGAGGGCCTGACCATGTCACCATAGTCTTCCTAATGTGACTCTTCATCACCTTGAAGTGAGCTTGAAAGTGGTGCTATGGATTCTCATTTGCAGCTTAACTTTGAAACCAGTTGTTGTATGCCCGATTAATATGTTTTAAGACCATTCTTGAAGTAATTTTAATCACCCACAGCAGTTTACAACACATTTTGTTTCTGGTCCAGATTGATTCAATTTTCTCTATACTTAAGCACTATGTAAGTAAAAAACCTAAACCCTTCTAACCCTTCTTTGTACTGTCTTGCCACAAGGGAAGACTAGATCTAGAAGACACTGAAATGGTGTTTGAGGAGAGAGAAGGAGAGTGTGTGAAAGGTTTGACTCTCTTTTGCAAGTTTGCTTAGTAGTTTTTAGTGCCCAAGAGAAAAGGAGAGATGAAATTTTTTTATTATTCAGGTCATAATGTGGCCTTTGCAACCTAAAATGCTCCTAGACATATTACTTTTGTACTTCTAGTGCTCTCTCCAAAAAGATCTCTCACTTCTCTTTTCAAGGACAGTATAAGACAGCAGTGCTTGGCTTGGATCACTCTGAAATCCCCTTATCTTCCTGTTCGCACTTTATTTTTCTTCCAGCTCTTACAGTGTCTTCATTGGCACTGAAAACATACAGCCAAGGTTGATGAGGGCAAAACTTAAGCTTTACCTTAACTTCTGCCTTAACTCTTTGCAGCATTTTTTTCAGGGACTGTGAGTGAGCAGAGCTATTAAATCCTTCTCTTTTTAATTTGCAGTGGTTTGTTTTTTTTTTTTTTTTTAATTTATTTCTGTCCCAATGCAGCAAGTAGTTTTAATCTGCATTTTAAAGAGCTGGGAGTTCAGTCACTGATCTGGAATGGTGTACTGTGCCTGGTGGTGCTGGGTACTCTGCAAGGAGCTTGGGTTCCTCCACCTCTTTAGTTTTTTCTTCTGGACACCAGAGGATGCATACAGGTTATGATTACTGAATTTGAGGTTTTACTTGCTGGATTGGCAAATGTCAGGCTTCAGAAAAGAGGCAGGATGATAGCTGGCTTTGCTGCCCAAGATCTCAGTCCCAGAAGGGTCCTGCTGACAGACATCTTCATATGGCTCCTGGTGCTGTGGCCTGAGAGGCACCCACACTGTCTGATGATTTCTTGGTGGGGAATGAACCAGCAGTACTGTTTCACCCGATGCACATCCAGCAGAGCCATCCCACAATGGTCAGGTTAATGGTTGGCAGTAATACTTAAACCAGCTTTTCATGCTGAAATAGAGATTTTTGGTTTATGCTGCCGGTACCTCTAGGACTTAGTTGAGGACAGAGCCCCGCTGTACTCCAGTCTGTGTAAAGGTCTGTTGAAAACTGCAACCTTTGCTTTGAAGATGTTTTCAGGAAATAAGTAGCAGAAGCATTTTAAGTAGTCTTGTGCCTTCTGCTGCTTTGTTAACTTTCACTTTCATTGGGTTGTGTTAACCATTGACTGCACTGTTTGCAGTTGCTTGGTGTTTTGGTTGTTTGCATCTCAGCAAAAGTTCCTGTGGACAGTCAGGGTTTGTTACTTGTTTCTGGAGGTTCCTCTGTTGAGGGGTTTGGCAGGGGTTTGCTCACTGTCTCTGGTAATAGTGGAGGTGGTTGAGTGAGTTATGAAGAATAAGCTGGATTGATTTCCCCTTTGCAGTCAGGGCTAGAAAAGCTGATTGCCTTGGTGTGCAGTATGCTCAAGGCCATAAGCCAAGCTGCTATCAATTTTACCTTCTCCTCCTGTGAAATTGCTAAAGAAAAGATGTTTTCCAGATCATGCATGTGGAACAGATGTGGCTTATATTACTAGATGATTCAGCTAAGACTGGTGCCAAAACATTTTCCAGAACTCTCAGCTGGCAGTTGGATTGAGAGAAGGAGTAACCTGATAGAAATGCTGGGCTCCTCTGCCCTCCACGTCTGTAACTGCAGCCACATCAGGTACAGTTCCCTTTGATGTAGCAAAGGTCTAATAGAGTGATGGCATGAGGGGGGCACACCGAGGTCTTGTGCCATGAGGCCAGGGAGGCATGGGAGATGTGTGCCCAGAACTGGGTGCTGCCAGCCTGGGAGCCTGAAAGGGATACAGAAATGCATTTGCAATAGGCTTGGTTAATGTGTGGAGGTGCTTACACATAGCCCGTGTGTGCTTCTCCCACTGCAAGTGTTCCTTTATAGTCAAATACCATCAGCACAGAGATCACTGGGGTCCTCTTGGCCAAATGTATTTCCTTCCACCTTCTGCTGAGATGGAGAAAATTCTGTTTTCATTAATAGGAATGTGATTAGCTCACCTATTTTTCCCTTTGCAGTCACTCTTGGCAGTCTCCCAGAAAGTCACTGGAATGAGCTTTTCTAAGGCTGTATGTATACATAGAATCATGCCAGAGATGGGACTGGGCAGTTGCCTGAAAGTCTGGCACAGTGAACACACATTTGTTTGTTTAAAACTTGCTTACATGTAGACTGAGGAGTGCAGGGAATGAGCAGAAGTGCTTGATCAAATTCAGTCCATATGTCTTAACAACATGGCTCTTTGGACTTTACTGCTAATGTTGTAAATTGGAGCACTTTAACCCTAAACCTGGTTAAACGTTTGTGCATGGGTGAAGTCCAAGTGAGGTGTTCTGATGGTGGTGCCTGGGGAGTACAGCCCAAAGAGGAGAAACTGGTTATTTTGTAACCCATAATAGGGAAGTCTTAATCTCAACTGCTGAACAAGACTGTTTTTTTTTACTGCATACAGGGCATTTATAGGGAATACAGTGTAGCAAGTCTTGGCACTGGGAATGTGGCGTCTATAGGCTTGTGTCTATGACTGTCAGAGAAGACATTCATGCAAAATGTTTGCAGGGTACCAGCAGCCTCCATGGGGTTTGCAGGGTACCGGCCAGAACATGGGGTACTAGTGGCCTCACTCATGGAAGGAAATGTCTTGAGGGGATGGTGGCAATAGTCTCCTCTCCATGTTCGCAGAAAAACTTTAGCTGTCAGTCTTCTGCTGAAATATATACCACATTCTGCCTTAATAACGAGAACTATAGGAAGAACTGTGGTTTTTTTTCTGCAACTGCTGAGTCAGGAGAGGGTGGAGATGAGAAGCTCAGGGTTGTCATTCTGGTCCCATGGGAAAGCAGTTCACAATTTGGCACAATAGCTGCTCTCAGTATCTGTCCTCTGGGAGCTCACTCTGTGGTTTAGCAACCCTGTCTACCTTTCATTAGAAATTAGGATACCTCCCCATTGCTGCTTGGCTCTTGACTGTGGTCTATAAACCAGATCTCCTGTGGCAGTGAGCAGAGCAGCCAAAAAAGCAGTCTCCACCCAATGCCACTTCTTCATCTCCTGATAATTTGGAAGAGGTCAAGTGTGGCAGGCTTGGGCTACTGCACACTATTGTAGGTAACCCTGGTATTCCAGGGGAGCTGGTGGTCCTGGGAACAGTGGGTGGTGCTCCCCATGCTCTGCAGCTGCCTGGGGAGGGGGCAGTGTTTGCACACTCTGCCATGCCTCTTTCTATGTCATTATTAAATAAGGCAGTTGGGGGCCCAGCTGTGCTCTGGCTTCTTTTGTGCTTGAAATGTCTGTTCTCTATCCAGCCACAGGAGATTTTCATGCAGCTCAAAGTGCAGGGGCTGGAGCTTTCAAAGCAGGAGGCTTGATGTCCTTTCAGGTTGGCAAAGTGCAGGCTCTGTCAGCAAAATCTTGCCAAGATCCAGGAAGGCTCTTTCTTACCTTCGCCTGTGTCTGAACAAAAGGTGGCACCAAGTGGCAGAGAGACTGGGCTCGTGCTGCAGGGCTTCAGTGGCAATTCAGTTGCATCTCTCGCATTTTTTGGTGATGCTGATGGAAGAGCTTGCAGTAGGGGCTGGCTTTATAGTGCTTTTGTGTTGCTACCAAGTTCTTTTTAATGATAGAGTACTTTGTGGTCCCTGGAATTTCACTCAGAACTGCATGCATACTTTGGTCCTAAGCAGTAAAGTGCTGCACATGTGCCTTGATAGGTGAAAAACCACCCAGTAACCACAAACCCAATCCCAGCTGGATACAAAGATGAACTAAAATGTATTTACCAAGTTTTTATTACTTTTACCACTAAAGATTTGGAATTAAAGCATGGGTGCTATTTGGATAAAGAGGCTGTTTCATGTATTCCAAGTGTGAAAGTTTTTAGTCACACTCTGAATAAGTTGCTGCAATATCAGAAGTTTGCAGTTCCCTCCCTAGTTCTGTAACCATTGAATAGTGAAGAGGACAGAGTAAGCAAAAAATATTATTTGGAGGAAACTAATTTCTCTCTGCTCCACCTCTTCCTGTGAGCAAAAGGAGGGGGAAGGCACAATGAAGACATCTGTTCCTTTGAACCCACTCACAGACTTGCTTGGTAATAAAACTAGGGGAGAGGAGGAGAAGCTGTTGGTGCTGTTCAAGTGGTTGCTAATCGCTTTGAGTACTGAGGGGGTGAGCTTTTATCATGTTGACCTTCTTAGGAGATATTGAAAAGAAGCTGGCACTGACCTCTGCCAGGATTTAAATCCAGGAGGCTCAGAATCCCTTTGTGCCCCTTTCAAAGAGGAGACAAATCTCTGTGGTAGCCACGCTCTCCCCTTGCCTCAGGGTAGGCACCTCAGCTGGACTGACCCAGATACTGCGCTCTGGTCTCCTGGATGAGCCCTTCACTACCTTTGTGTCACCATGATCAGGGCTGCAGCAGACTAAATGGGAGTCCTGCAGATAAAAAAATTATCCTGTGCCCTGCACTTTAGGCATGTCCTGCCTCCCATCCACAGTTTGCTCTTGTTATGTGTAGTGCCTAAAATCTTGTGTCTGTAACACAGGGCTGCAGGGTCCTCCCCATCCCCCACACCTCCTGCCTAATCTCATTGTGCTGCTTAGTCACAGCAAAGACCCCTCTAATGGGTTTAAGTGGCCATGCTCCTGGCTGGCTGGCTGTGCTTTCTGTCCAGCCTGGGATGGTGTGTAAGTAAGATGAGGCTGCAAACATCTACAGCCTCTGAGTCCTCCTGAGTGTCAGCAGGTGCCTGCATGAAGATTAGGTTTCCCTCTAAGTGTCATATCTGGAAACAAAAGCCTGTAGAAAAATGCCAAGGGGGTGATACATTATTCTCAAACTAATAAAATGTGGGTGAGAATGCTTCTATGAACTCAGCCACAGAAGGCAAGGGCAGATGGTTCCTTACAAGCCTTTCCAGAGCCTTAAAGGTGTCTTAAGACATAAACCAGTGGCTGTGGCATACACTGGCACTGGTAAGGTTGATGAGAAACATTCTTCAGCTGTGGATTTTGAGTTTTCTCTGTTTTCTTCCATGACATTCTCCCTTAGCTAGCGAGGAGCTGTCAGAGAAAGGCCATCTGGGAGCTGCTGTAAAGTGTATAAGCCTGGAATGTTTGTTCAGAGTGGGAATGGTTCTGCCTTAACCCAAGGTAACAAGTAGGTAGCTGCTAAAGAGAAGAAAGATGGCTTTGTGTGGTGATGCAAGGAGCAAGTTTGCCAAACCCACACAGTGGAGGAGAAATAGGGACTTCGTTACTGTAGGCGTCACTGGAGCATGATGATGCGATTTAAAGTTATGGGGTTCTCTAATTTGTAGCTATAAACCATAGGGATGTATGTTATAGAGGTGAGAAAGGGCTACAGGAGCCCCCCAAATACCTCCCTAAACTGTAATTGGTGACATAACATTAAGGCAAGAGATAGCACCACATGATAACAGTGCATGGAGTGTGAAGTTGAGCAAGGTAGCAGGGCTAGGCTGCTGCAGGGGCTTGAAAAAGAGCAAACCAAACATTGATAGAAGAGAGGCAGGTGAGGCTGGTAAAGCAATAGGCAAGAGCAGAGGCTGGTACTGAATTAATCTTGTGAGCTAAATAGGAGTTTGTTTCAGAATTATCACTTGAAATATTAAGCAATGGAGACTAAGGTGTTAAATGCAGTGTCCCTAATAAGCACAGTTGTCCCACATCCCAGGGACCCTCTGACTGCAGGATTGGAAAAGTAGCCACCAGAAAGAACCTCATGTTTCTCCATGCAATGTTTTGACCCTCCTTCTCTCACTTATGGCACGGAGCATCTTAGGGTGATGCAAAGAGCCTTTGGAGACAGATTCACCCTTAGCAAGAGGATTAGATGGGAAAACCCAGCACTGCTACGTCACTAAGCTCCAGAGGAGGAGGCAAGTGCCTCTAAACAACAGAAGATTGCTTGATGCCTGCACAAAAGCATGTAATGCATGCAAGAGTTTATCAAGGCAGAGGGACACAAAGAGAAGAATGTAAGTGATGGGACACAGCCCTCAAAAAGATCATGTGTGTATTAGTCTGTGGATGAACTGAGCAGCAGAGTGGGAGAACAAGTAAACCTCCTGAGGCTAGGGAGGGAACTGCTCTGTCATTAAATACCTGGCAGCACCACAAGCTGGTCTGACTATGCAGATGGCCACTGCAGCCCTGTGTTTGCTTAGCTTGAAAAGTAAAGTTATAAGCAGAGACAGGCAGGACGGAAGGAAGGAAATTAAGGTCAAAGTAAGTTCCTTTATAATAAATGCATTATGGTGGTTAAAGGGGAGTGGCACATCTCTCAGTAATAAGTTGCAGCACATTCCCTAGGCTGGGTTGGTTTTAGTTGCAGCGAGATAGAAAACAGAGCAGAGCAAAGAACAGGTTAGATTAAAAGGGATACTTTGTCTACCCAGTGAGTAGGAATTCAGGCTGATAGACTTCCCTGGGCTGTCTGGGAAAGGTTGGATTACATGTGCTAACTTCAGGAGCTCTCCTCGTTCTTGAAACACATTGCTTATCTGGAATAAGTGTGGACACAAAAAAATGCAAAACTTAGCCAATTTTATTCATCTGTCAGGGCACTGCATGGGATCAGACTTCACAACTGTTTTTAGAGGAGGTTTCAACACTGCCTAAAAGAGGTTACTGCCCAGTCATCTTCATGGGAGTTTTTACACTGTAAGATAGCTTGAAGAAATTATTTGATTTCCTTCACTAAAGCAGTATTTCTGGGTACCCAAGCACTGTGCAACACGATTGTACAGTGTACTGTGTTCTATTCTAGAGGCAGAGGAAAAGCCACCATGGATTTGGGTAGCAGATTGTGTGAGAATCCTCTAAGTAGACAGGAATTTGCTTTGGCAAGTGATTGCAGTGCTGTCATGATCTGAGGGAACACTCCAGTACAGTGCTCAGGGGGGTTTTACCAAACAGGGGAAACCTCCTGGAAAGCTGAGGGATCCTCCAGGAGCCTGTGGCTTGTGCAGCAGCAACTGATGGGACCTGGGCAGGGCCTGGACCAACAATGGCCAAGCACCCACACACACCTCTGAAAGAAGCCCCTGTGGAACACCAATGACCAGGAGCACCTCCAACTCCAACACCAACACCTCCAAGGATGGGCAAACTGGCTGTGGTGCAGCAGTTCACACAGAGGAGTGCTGAGCCCTGCCAGCTCAACCAGCAAGAGAGATGCAGACTAATGGATTTGCATCCTGCCTTCCTTGAGACACGCCCAACAGGCTGATAGGATGCACAATAGTGAGGATTCCTTATTCTCTCTCCACCTGGTTGAACACAGTGGCATAAAGGATAGGGGACAATGTGACAGGTTCCTCTCTGGCACAACAGGTGCAACCCCTCTGTGACTCCCTCACCTGCCCAGGTGTCCTGGCATAAAACGAGTGAGGCTCTGCAGGTGGAACTGGACAATAATGAGGACAATGGTTCACCTAGCATGGAGCTGTCATTAAATCAGCCTGTGCCCTGTGTCAAAACTGCTTCCATAAAGGAGAAAGAGATGTATCTTTGTCATAGGTGACTCCCTTCTGAAAGGAATGGAACGCCCTGTATGAAGACCAGTCTCACTTCTTAGGAAAGTCTGCCACCTCCCTGGGGCCTGGGTTAAAAATGTGAAAGGAAAGCGTCCTACCCTGGTGCTCCCCAGGGCTCAGTACCAGGTCCACTCCTGTTTAATATCTTTATCAGCCATCTGGACAAGGAGATCAAGTGCACCCTCTGTCAGCTGCGGGTGACACTGGGTTGAGTGGGAGCACTGATCTGCTGGATGGTATAAAGGCTCTGTGGAGGGATCTGGACAGGCTGGATCCATGGACCAGGGGCCAAGGTTCAACATAGCCAAGTGCTGGGTCCTGCACTTGGGTCACAACAACCCCAGGCAGTGCTACAGGGCTGGGGCTGAGTGGACGGAAAGCTGCCCACAGGAAAAGGACCTGGGGATGCTGGTTGACAGCTGCTGAACATGAACCCAAGTGTGCCCAGGTGGCCAAGGAGGCCAGTGGCACCCTGGCTTGGATCAGGAATGGTGTGGCCAGCAGGACCAGAGCACTGGTGACACCACACCTCAAATCCTGTGTTCAGTTTTGGGCCGCTCACTACCAGAAAGACATTGAGGTACTGGAGTGTGTCCAGAGAAGGGCAGTGGAGCTGGGGAAGGGTCTGCAGCACAAGTCTTTTGAGGAGCGGCTGCTGGAACTGGGGTTGTTTAACCAGAGAAAGGGAGGCTGATGGGAGACTTTATTGGTCTCTATCACTGCCTGAAAGGCTGTAGCCAGGTGGAGGTCAGTCTCTTCTCCCTGGTAACAAACAATAGTCCAAGAGGAAGTGGCCTCAGGTTGTGTGAGGGGAGGTTTAGATTGGATATTAAGGAAAATGTCTTCATAGGAAGGTTTGTCAAGCGTTGGAACAGGCTACCCAGGAAAGCAGTTGAGTCACCAGTTGAGTCACCTGCACATAATTAAGATTGTACGTGTGATCCTTAGGGACACTGTTTAGTGACAGACTTGGTAGTGACAAGTTAACAATTGTACTTAATGATCTTAAATTTTTCAACCTAAATGATTCTGTGATACTGTGAACACCAGGAATGCAACCTGTACTGAAAGGTTGTCTTGGAATAGGCCAGGCTTGTTCCTTCTTTCCTCTATCAATCTCTGGCCAGTACTGAGTTAATAGTTCATATTTGTATGCAATACTGGTAAGTTTGGACTCTACTGTGTGCTGGGACTTAGAGAACTCTTGAAAGAAAAGGCTGGAAAACAGAACCTGTGAAGTACTGTTCTCCTTTGTCCTTTTGTGAAGTGCTAGCCTTGGGCCTGAAATGTCCTGGATGGAAAAATTGCTTCAAATAACCCACGATGCTGCTGACTTCATGGAAGTGAAATCTCTGTGCAACACTGCTTTCCTTTCTGGCTGCCTTTCAAGACAGAGCTTGGTGCAGATCCCCATGGTGCTTCGAGGAGGAGCAAAGAAAGGGTTGCAGTAGTGTCCTGGAAGCCTCTGCCTGGCCCACAGACCTCTCTAGCTCAGGGCAGAGTCCATCCCTGGGAGCTTGCACCCAGATTCCCTGTGAGACCCCTGCCAGATGGCTCCTCAGGAATGTGAGTAGCTGCTCTCCTCCACAAAGCATAAGGTCCCAGCCACCGTGTAGGGAACCACAGAGCTGTTGGGCAGTTTTGGAGGACATTGGTGCTCAGTGCTGCTGTCAGGCTGTCTGGGATCCAGGGTGGAAGCAGGTTCTGGGGAGTGCCACCCCACAGGCTGAGGAATAATCCTCTTCTGCTGTCTTGTGGTAGCACAGTTAGGAGAAACCTCAGAGTTTTTCATCCTCTCCTGAAACAACCAGACAGCTGGCTTTACAGGCAGAGGGGTAGGCTCAATAGGCAGTTGCTTTTTCTCTTAGGTGATTGTAGCTCTAGTCTGACTGATACATAGCAGGGTGGGATGGACAGGGGAAGGGGGTTTTGCTAACAAATTCCCATATCTTCCCTTTAGTCCTGACAACATTCTTCTATTACAGCTCTTCTTACAAATCTCCCCTATATCAACTTTAATTTAGCAATGCACAAAGCAGACACAGTTTGTCAGTTCTTTCCCCTGGAGCAGGGTTTGTTAGCCAGCAGTGCCAGCAGGGATGTGTGTGCCCTGGTGCCTTCCTCTCTTTGCCCCAGTCTCTGTTCTGCAGTGGGACTTGTCTGGGCTGATAATACTCATACCATTTACAGAAGCACTCTGCCCATTCTTGTCATTGCCTGGTAGTGAAGATTTTTTTCTGATCGTCAGGCCTGGGTCAGAATATAATCTTTCTCTTCCTTCTAAAGCAGCCATAGAGCAGCCCAAATGGTTAAGATACTCCTTTAAGAAAGAAATGGCTTAAAATAATGAACTGACTCGTGGCATTTGCCACTGTAATCTAGAAGGAGTTTCTCCTATGTGCTTTACTCCTTTTTCCCCTGATAGGAATGACAGTGAATGGGGTGGAAAGGTTGAAATGATGTGAATTTCGAAGGTCTTCCATGCTGCAGAAGAATTACAGACACCAATAAACTTAGCAGGTGGCCACTGAAATGCAGGCATTTCTCATGACCCAAAGCTGCAGCATGGAACTTGCCCCATGACACATGAAGGTTAAAATACAAATGGGTTTAAAAGGAGTTGTGCAAATTCATACAAGATTTGCCTGTCAGGTGACTGTTTAGCATTTACAAGGCTGCATGCAGAAGCCTCTAAGCCACACACAGCTGAAAGCTGGGGAAAGTGTTAGAGGAGGTATTGCTGTAGGATACTCTGCCTTTTCACACTTGCCCCTGAAGCTTCTATTCCTTGTCACTGTCAGACAATCTGTGGTCGATGAAATGACCCAGGATTGTTCTTCTAATGCTGTTGAACACTGACTGTTTCTTTGCCACGATCTCTCTCCCACCCTGTCATTTTTGCCTTTTACACAGACTTGTCGCGCTGGCATCCCAGTCAGGGCCTGCTTGTGTGAGGCATCACCCTAACGAGTGCTGGAGCTCACAAGTTCCTTTTTCACACAAGCAGGGCAGCTGCTCCAGTGTGGGTGAGAGAGGAAAAGTAGATGCAAGTATCATGAGCAATAACAGTGTTTAAAAATAAATGGCACAGCCGTTCAGTTGTGCAGACAGATCAGCTGCTTGGCTTTTTTGACTCGTGTGAGCTTCTTTGATGTGGCTGCCGTTGTATTTTGCAGCTCAATACCTTCTCATTCCTCCTCCGTTTACTGAGCCCTTGTCTCCAGCACTTTGACTGAAAGAATGTCCAAGTATGTTAAAGAGATAAATGTTGAAGAGATAAATGCATGTTTTTTGGCTTCTTAAATAACCCTTACTCGTAGCAGTGGAATTTAAAGTATATTATCCATCCTGCTTTTCAGACCCTCTTTTTCAAGGGCTTTGGATATGGAACTCAAGAGTTCTGCTAGCAGGAAAGAAATGCTGCTGTTTGACCAGTGTCTGAATGGGGGTGGCTTGTAAACACAGGTCCTTCTCTCTGAGACCAGCCAGGAATGTGCTCTGTAGCAGACTGTGGGGCATAGTCTTTCTTAAGGATTTTGATCCGAAACATGTAATTCACAAAGCTTGTTTTGCTGAAACAAACTTCATAACCAAACATGAACAGCTCTTAGTTTGTGCGTCTTGTTAGTTTCTCTACCTTCTCCTCCTCCACCCACTATCCCCTGTGCTAATTGCTTTTCATCAGTTTTACCTTATACTTATTAGTAGACAGGAATGTCACTGGCTGTTCATTGGATTTCTGTTGAAATGGCTTTTTCCATGGCAGGAGGTTCAGCCTCTGGTGTCCATTCTGTAAAACTTCAGGTTGGAAACAGACTTCCGACACTGGAAATCTGCTGCAGTTGGATATCTTTTGGCCAGGATTGTTAGGTGAAGGCCTCCTGACAATGTTCAGTGCTGGCTTTTTTCCTCCTACCCAGCTCTTCACACACACACACACACACACACACACTCACATACACAGACACACAGATGTTGCTGGGTTTCTATTCCAGTTCTATTCTGATGCCCCAGCCCTCGCTCTGCCCCTGTCAGCACCCACCACAGGGCTTTGAGTGAGACTTCCAAACACACACTGGGTCAGCATCTTCACCTCCAACAGCATGTGACACAGATGGCTGGGTTGATTTTAAGGCCATACATATGTGTTAGGTTGCTTTAGTGTGTTTCTGTGACTTCAGAAGCCTGTGTGCTCAGAGGTCTTAAAATTCTAGTGTATATGCTACAAAATCTTGCCACTTAAAGCTCTTTAAGAACTGTTGCAATCTGCTAGGACTGCTTTTATATATTGTCTAAACTCTCTTCTCAAAACATCACATTAACACGTGACTGTTCTCAAAAGCTGCATGCATGACCTTTCTGGCATATGCAAAAGTAGTGCTATTAATTTTACCTTAGCTTTATTCCTTAGATGGTCACGAGTTGATGTATTTATTCCTATTTATTTATTATTTGCAGTGCCCAGCTATGTAAACTCATTACCTACCCCATTCTGTGATCAGCTCTTCCCTTCTAGTAGGAAAGAAAATAAGCACGTGCAGTCTGCATTACAAATCACTGTGTGCTGGTGTATCTCAGCATTGGCAGTGGAGCTGTTCTGCACTTCTTTATCTCATGAAAGCTCACTGAGTAAATGTTTTATAGGATCCAACCCAGTTCCCACTTAATGGAAAAAAATCTTACTGGTTTCAGTGGTCTATGGATCAATCTTCTAATCCAGTGAAGGAATGTAGCTGTATTCTTCTGTGGATTTTAGCATGACTGTATGCTGAATGCCATAATGACTGCTGCAATATTAGCCTGCATATTTTCCATCGAGGTGTGAAATCATCTTGATGTTTGGAACTGCTCAGATATTTTTCTAACCCACTGCTTATCTCTGCATGGGAGCAGCATGCTGTAATAGCCTTAGGACTGACTGAATATTGCATGCTACTGGACTGTGAGTTTTCCCTTAATCCAGGGGATTCCTGCAGTCTTTTTGAAAACAAGAATAGGGAAAGGGGAGAAGGATGTGTGAAAGATTTTAAAAGGAATTTGTAATGAACCTTTGCAGACCAGCAGTTAGGTATTACAGGTCTGTTACTGTGGTTTTCTGTATAAACTGACTGATGTCTTACTTTGAAGTCATGCTGTAGATTTTCATCACGTTTTTAATCTTTGAAGCATTATTGAAGTGTATCTAAATGCTACCAAGAAATTTTCACTAACATATAATTCATGCAGTCTCTGACAATATTTCAATATAATGTTGAATATTTTTGGCAGGTGTGCTTCATATACACCATGATTTAGAAAAGCATTTAAAAATAATTTTTGTGTGTTACTAACACCTCCTGTATCAAGACTCAAAGTAAAATTCTGTATGGTGGGTTTCCTTTCTTTATGCTGTCAGGTTGAACTTGCTGCACTGGATTCACCCTGAAGAGTTCATCAGAAACTGGCTGCTTTCTCTGCTTCTGCACCGAGCCTGCTGCTTTCATGCGATGCCAAAATAGTGACTCCACATACTAACGTCACATTTTCTATAAAGAACAATCTTAATAAAACCTAGACGATGCAACTTCCTCTTCCCTTTCCTCTGGATGTAGCTTTTCCTTTTTTATCTGGTTAATTTTTGACCTTGTTTAGTTTTCCTTGGAACTGACAGCTCCCACTACTGATATGCCATTTCACTCAAACCACTTTGGAAATAATTTCCTTTACATGGCAGAGTGGTTGCATGTCCCTTCAGGGTTGTGGAGGGCAAAAGCTGCAGTATGCTGGCTGCCTTGTTTCAGTTCCTATTTCAGAGGGATTTTTTTGCTGTAGTGTTGCATTTCTGCAGACCACTTGTCAGTCTTCTGGTATCTTTTTGCATGGCAGTGAGAGAGCTAAATGCCACTGAGTCAGAGGGTTAAACAGATTGTGAGGATCTGCTGCAATGGCTGAATGGGGCAGCTGAAGACCATGGCTGAAAATTGGGTACCCTGAAGTTTTAGTGACCGTGTGTAGCACTACAACAATTGCTTTTCAGATCTGGACATACCTTTGATTTTTTTCCTATGTTAACACAGAGTTTCTTTCTTGGGCTCATCCCAGAACACTGATAGCATCAGGACAACAGGATCAACAGGATGTATCTATAGTATCTATAGACCTCCCAGGTCTGTCTGGCAGATGAGATCAGACCTTCCTTAAGCAGCTCCTGCCTTTTCTGGGTTTTGTTGCTCTGTGACCCATCTGTGGCAATGAGCTGTAGAGCCCGGCCATCCATCCCCTGTGTGCATGTGGAAACAGCAGCTTCCAGGCCACCGATGGTGACAGCCTGGGGAGAATTGTCTTGGCACAAGGAGTGCAGAAGTGCTTCATTCGTGTTTAGTGCCAGATGTCTACTTATTTCTGACTGCTGGAGTAATGCCAGCTCTGGGGTGGGTGTGGAAAAAGGGATTTGGGCAGTTAAATGCGGGAAGGGGAAGAGAGGTCAGGCCTGGCAGCTCCTCCGTGCCTTACAGGATCTTCTTACAGCAGAAGCTTTAAGGGACTGTCTTGCTGCAAGACCCATGGGCAGCCCTATAATCTGTCCCCAAGCTCATTCCTGACTACTCTCCTTTTTAAATAACTGTGTGAAATATATGGGAGTCTGGCCTCACACGTGCTTGGCATGAACAGAGCCAAAAACATGCCATGGGAATCACGCTCATCCTGGGAAGTCTGGCCAGCAGCACAATTGAAGCAAGTCAGATATGGATCACAGGGTCAGGATAACGATTAGTCCTACCCTTCCCCCTAGTTGTAATTAGCTGGGGTGATGTCACCCTCTGTTCTGACTTCTCACTGGCATTAATTACAGAGCTGCAAATTTCCTGCCTTTCTCTTCTAATTGCTCTCTGGGAAACTCAGAGTTTACACCCTCTGTTCAGTGTCTGCCAGCAACCTTCCACATGACATGCTCCAGGGCCTAACCTCTGTAGAACTGTCTGGAAATGGGCTTTTCGGGGTGCTTGCTCAGATGTGTTTCTGAATGTGAACACTTCTGGTTAAGAGTAATCCCTCTGCTTCTCTTGAGTTTGTGTCCTTTCATCCCATTTCATTGTGGATTCAGTCCCGAGGAGCAAAAGGTGTTCAAACCCTGCAATGAAATTAACCCTCCATTTAAGAGATTTCTGTCCCTCACTAGATGACGCTGTTTCTGTTGAAGATAAATTCTCTGCTGGTGAGACAGGGTTTGGGAAATCTGTACTGGTGCAGTTCTACGTGGCTTGAGTGGCCTGGAATGTGTTCTGGTCCTGTGAGGACCCTACAGCCCTCGGCTTGGACCCCACCTGCTTGAGGGGCTGTGACTTAAACCCAGTCACAGGCTTGTAGTCTGCCACCCATGGACTCTCATGAGCTCTGTGCAGCCTCTAATCATCAGGGTCCAATGGAAAGACCTGGAGGGATGAGGAAGGAGATAGCAATGATTGCACTAAGAGTTATCGGGAGAGAGAAGGACGACCTTTTGATGGCTAGTGAGATCCTGGGGGGCAGGAATGTGTCAGCATGAACTGGCTGGATCCCCTCCAGTTCAGAGAGGGCAGTTCTGGTTAAGTGCTGAGGCTCCAGGTCTGCTCTGTCAGCCCCTGAGCCAGGCTGGTGCTGAGAGGGAAAGCAGCCTGTCTCCTGTGTTGGGGTGTTCCTGTGAGCATGTAGGGGAACAGGGCTGCCTGTACCCCCAAGCAGGCTCCCCTGGCAGCTTCTGTGCTCTAGGTATAAGCCGATGTGCTGTAAAACCAAGGTTCTACACTAATACTCATCTATTTAGAGAAGACCATAAAAATTCAGTCCAGATCCTGTTCTGAGGCAGCTAAATCCAGAGCATCCATTCCCCTGATCTCCATCCTTTGCAGCCTTTTATTTTCCTGGGTGACTTTTCAACCTTGTGCATTTTGCTCTGCACAGACCTCAGCAAGGTGGCCTCGTGGCTTCTTCAGCCAAGCATCTCCCAGTCAATCCTCCGCTTATTTTGGGTGCCACTCCCCTTTCAAGTGGGGTGCGTTTATGACAATAAACATCATCATTAACATGAGGGGGAACATATCCCATAATCAGGAACCTTCTGTTTAGAGAGAAGTGTTTATTATACACAACTTGTTAGGGAGTGTCAATCAAGCAGGCTCCCTTTGTTACTCCATAATGCATCATTAATGATGGCTGCTGCTGTGCATTTAATTTCATTGCACACAAGGGCCTTGTCTCTGTCTCCTCACCCCCTTCCCCCTCTTTATAATCACCAGCATAGAAGAAATTAATAAATCAGTCCAGGATAGGAGAGCTACAGACTTGCTATAGGCTATCTTTGGTGTCCTTGCTCTCAGTGAGTTGTACCTTACTAGTGGAGAAATCTCTTGGTTGTCAGTGGAGCTGTTTTGGGATTGCTGCTTGCTCTGCATCTTGAGAAAGGGGATTGGTGTCTGCCCGTGCATATACATGAGCATGGATAACTGGCCATGGAAGTATCTCATGAAAGTGATCTGTTGAGTCCTGGGGATGGATATGTCACATCCTTTTCAACTCTTCATTTCTGCCCCAGCCCTCTAGATCTTTGAGGCCTGAGAACATGCTGATGCTTTGCTGACTGACATCTTGCTCATTCAGCCCAACCCAATTAACTTTAAAAAAGAATATTCAACTGCTCCGGGGTTTGTTAAAGGTGGATTGGAGAAACAAGCTTACTGGAGGCTATATATTCACTAAGAAAGTCAGTGCCTACCTGAATTTTTTTGGAAACTACACAGAGCTAAATGAAACCAAACTGGAAAGTCCCCACTTAACAGTGATAAGAGAAAATGTTAGTTGTAGTGTATTTTGTTTGTTAAATAAATCCAACTATGTGGTTTGGGACCCGCCTGTTGGAAGCCCTGAAGCTGATTTTCTACTGTCAAGGTTTCCAGCCTTCATCTGCAGCTGAAATTCAGCATGCCAGTAATGGCAAGGATAATTCTGCCTTCTGGCTGGAGTCTGCTAATTGGTTTTGGTTGATCTCCCTGTTTCATTTCTTTCTGTTTGAGTGTCTCTAGGGCTTTTTTTGAATAAAGGGGGCCAAGTCCTGGTGTGAACTGCCAAACTCTCCGGTTTGTTGTACTTTCCCAGATTAGAAATTACTTGGATTGTCTGGGTCCTTTCCCACTCTGTGGAAAATCCAGTCCTGTTTCGTGGTCCTGAACCAGCTGCTTGGTGTCCATCTTGGCACCAGATCTTTCCTAAGTCCTTATGTGGTGCTGCTGCTCATACATGTCACTTAGGTGCACAAGACACTGGTGTGGAAACCGTGGTTTGTGTGGTCATTTGTCATTAAAGCAAGGAGTGACTTGTGTTGAGTGGAGTGGAGTGTTGTGTTGTGTTGTGTTGAGTCACAAATACTTCTGTCCATCCTCTTGGGTTTTTCCAAAGGAGCTCCACTCCTCATCCTGACGCCTGTTCCACAGAAAGACCCCGTCGGTCCTGAGGACACTGCACAGCAATTGGAAGAGAAGGAAAATCAGTCAACTTTAGATGGACTTCTTTAATTCCCTGTCCTCACATCCTTGGCTCCAGGCCACAGTGTTTTGGGATTTCCCTCTGGCAGGCAGCTTTGGCAGAGTGCTCCCGGCTGGGTTCCAGCTTGTTTGCCTTTGTCCCGTGCGTGTTGGGGCAGCCAGGCCTGGCCTGGGGCTCCGGGGCTGCCCATGGAATGCGGCTCCTGTCCTTCTGCATGGCCACCGCCTCTCCCTGGGGCACACACGTGTCCTCTGTGGTTACCAAAAAGGAAAAGCTTGCTTGTGCTGCTCTTGGCCAATGGTTTGGCCTCTCAGTCCTGAGCATCCTGCCCTGGAAGGCAAAGGGCATGAATGAAGCTGTTTGAAACACCTGATAAGCAGAGCTGTAGCTTAAACCCTTTGATCATTTTCCATCTGGGTGGGGTAACTCACAAGACTGCATTGCCCTGGTTTTCCATGGTAAAGGAAAAATAATGAGATTTGATGTTTCTTTTTCTGTTTGCTGTTCCTGTACCTAAGTACCTGAAATATTTTTAGATTTTTCCTCTTGTGGATAATTTCAGAGGTTTTATCTCCTTTGTTTCAACTCCAAAGGAAGTCAAATTTCAGAATGTTTCAATCTTGGCCATAGTGGGTTTCTGTCTCCTGTACTGCTCTGTGGATTTATTTAATATTTAAAAACCACAGAATTTAGCACAGAGGAGGACGAATTTTACCTTTTTTTTACAATGTTTTTTCTAAGACCCACTGTTTCACTGGAGACATATTTCTGGAGTTGCTGTTTCCTCTCTAAAGTTACTTTCTCCCTCCACTCATCATTAATTCTAGGGGCCCTCAGTGGCCCAATAAGGGATGAAATGATCTTTTGGTGCTGAGCTGTGAATCTGTTTTCCCAGGATAAAAACATACCACACAGGTTAAAGGAGTCACCATGCATTCACCATGGTGCTGAGGGCGTAGAGGGCCTCTCAGTGTGATAATTTTTAGAATTTATACAAATTGACAGAGATCCTAAATGCACATTACTGAGAAAAATGTGTGGAAATGTAGTGACCAGCCTCCTGAAAAAAAAAAAAAAAGGTGAGGGGGAAAGAAATTCAGCGTTTAAAAATTTTTTGTATTCTTTAATTTGACCCTGTAGGCTAAATTCAGATTTCAAGAAATGTATATAGTAAGAACAATTTACCTGCTAATAGTTTTTGCTCTTTTAGTGGAAGGTTCTTCAGAGAAGACTTTGCCATGTGATAAATTGGTGCTGAATTTCTTTAGACGAACTGCATAAGAAGCTTAGCTATCTAGGTGTTTATTATGGCAGGAGACTGAGCAAAAACTTGGTCTGGAGTGAAACTCTCAACTTCATATTCTGAGTTCTTTGCTAAATTTTGTTCCTTTACATCTAGTGCTTTTTCAGACTTGCTTTATCTTGAAGATAAAACTATAACCCTTGATACCTCCCCCCTCATTCATGGCCAGTGTAGAGCAAAGAATTAATTATGGAGTCTTAAATCACTGCTTGAAGCCATAACAGGAGATCATCATTGCCCTTAAATGTCTCTGGCACAAGCTCTCTATCTCTGATTTTCATGTCTCACCAGTTGCTATTTTTACGTGTTTTGTACGGAAGAGGCTGCACCAAATAAAGCTCTGTGTTGTAGTAAGTGATTGAAGACCTTAAAATGGCTCCCACTCTGTTATGTGCCTTATAACCTGAATTCCCAGCTCAGCTTTTTCCCCGTGCCAGGAAATATCTCCTACCTTTGAAACTCCTCTCCAGAGATGTAAGATTAGCTTTCTGCTGTCAGGAGCTGTCATTTCAGGCAATTAGAAATAGATCAGCTGACACCTGGTAGTTTTGCAAATGCTTTTCTTTCCTGCAACTGCTTCATTTCTGGCTGGTTTTGAAGATTACGTGCAGGGTAACTCTTCCCTATTACCCACATGCACTCTTTGTTCCTGGCTGCTGTTCTCTGGCTGCCTCTTCAGTGTTGGTGAAGTTATTGGTAGCTTGTAATGCTGCTGTGAGGGAGCTTTATTTATAGTGCAAGAGGGGGGAAAGTGGCAGATTTCTTCCTCTTAGCAAACCCAGTGTCTGAAGAAGGAAACAGAGAAAATAGGAATTGTTATTGCTGAAGGCAGAGACAAATAAAAAAAGAGCTTTTATTGCCGTAGAGATCTGTCCTCTGCCAGGACTGGGAGGAAACATGCAGTGGGAGCTGGAAAACTGCATCCACAGAGTGAAACTCTTTGCATGCCCTTCGGCTACATCTTTCATTAGGCGCCTGCCAGCACCATCCCAACCCACCTGTCTGGTCTTGTGCTCTCCCTGTGCAGCTGCTCCTGCTTTCATTTGTTTCTAGGTTAAATATTGCCACCTGAAACATGTAGTTCCCAGAGGAGGCACAGTCAATGTTAGTGAAAGGCTGGGATCTGTTTCTTTGCGTTTTGGCTTGGATTTGGATTATAAAATCAGTGTAAGAGAGTGAGGGGGAGGCTGAGCCGTGACACTAGGAGGAACACAGCTCTCTTTGGTGACCTTGCATTGCCTCCAGAGAATCCTGTATGTATGTGAAATTATGAACTCTGGGACTTGGTTATGCTGCCAACTTCATTTTGATCTTCTCTCTCTCTGAGGCTGTATTTTAACCGAGGCAGAGCTGGCAGGCACTTAACCCCAGTGCTCCACGGTGGAGATGTGCTACCCTAGATAATAACATCGGTTCTAGCAAACTGTGGTTTGAAAGTGGTCTCCCAGACAACTAAGTTTTTTGGCAGGGATTTGTTATCTCTGGGTAGAAGCTAAACAGAGAGCCTGAAAGGTAACCAAATGCCAGGCGCTGGCCTGTCTGCTATGTCAGACATCTTCAATAGCAGAGCAGAGGAGGGTCTGCCCACATCCAGAAATAGCGAGGGAGGGAGGCTCTTGGCTCCCTGTGTGCACACAGATGGGGGGAAGGAAAAAGGAGTGGTCTTAAGGAGCATGGCGTTCAAAAGTTTATTTTGTCACTATCTGTGAGCCCCTGAGGAGCTCTTTGGGAGGTGTCTGATGGGTGAAAGGCTCTGGGGCTGAGCTGCTGTGCCCCTGGAGCATCAGATGGGTGCTGAAAAAGGCCAGGACTTGGACAGATGGAGTAACGGAGATTGGAGGCAGGGGAGCCTGGCCTTGTGCCAGGCTGTGGAGTGGGGTGGGCAGATCACAGAGAGGAGCTGCAGGGGGGTCAGAGGAGGATAATCCTCAGGCGGGAGGAAGGCTGCAGCTGTTGCTGTTAGAGCTGGCATTGCAGAGGTTTGCTGCTGCTGGGCTCTGGTATCAGCAAGCATCTGGCAGTCCTGAGAGCTGGCTGAAGTGGGGTGCTGACAGGCTTGTACCCTGCCTTTGCTCAGTGTCCCAGGGGATGTTCTGGGACATCAGCTGAAGGTGGAGGAGCCTGGAGGTGTGCAGAGCCCTGGACAGAGCCTGGCCCAGCCTGGTGTGAGGCTGTGAGAGCTGTGACAGTAGCTGGAAGGGAAGGCAGGAGCCAGGTTTTGGATCTGCTGGTGTGTGCTGCCTTAGAAAAACTGCTGAACTCAACTTGCTTTTCTGATCCCCTTTGCACCAAGTCACAGCACTGCCCTGTGTGAATGCTTCTTCCAGATGCCCCAGTGGAGCCAGCACTATGCTCTGATGGGAATAATTAACTCACGCTGAGCAGGGAAGCAAGTGAGGAGCCCAGCAGTAAAGCTGGTGAGCAAGAGAAGGCTCTCTAAGCTCCTGGAAGCCTCTTGCTACTGTCCCTGGCAGAGGCACCCAAACTGCTGCAGGGTGGAAGGACCTGGCAGGTCCCTGGAATAGAGCCTTTCTTCCCTGCTCACTGTGGTGTTTCTAACACCTCCAGTACAAGTGTACATTGCTGCTGTTTTGCTTCGAGTCTGGAGGGAGTTTGCCTGCCTGGAAGAACTGTGAAGGGATATTAGAAATCCAGCAGAGTTTGTGACAGGAAAGTGGGCACGTAGAAGATCACAGCAAGACAGGGACCAGTAGGTGCTGGGAAAAGATACACTGCACTCCTGCACTCCAGGGGAGGAAGCTCTCTGTCCAGGGAAGAATATTCCCTGCCCTTGCCATCCCTAGGGCTGCAGGCAGATGACTTTTTGGAGTGTTTTTTCCCAGGACATCACTGTTCCAGGGATCAATACATGGGATCCCTCTGTCCCCTTACTCAGTGCCATCTCTCCATCTCCCTGTATGAGACACCGTGAGTTTTACTTCTCCATTTTTTACATAATAAATTTGTAGAGAGAGCTGATGCCAGCCATCCAAAGGAGAGCTTAGAGGGAACAGCAGTGAGCTGGTTTGCTAAACTTGAGGCATTCAGAAGCTGAGTTGGACTCTAAAATTAAAAACTCTTGGTGTATTTTTATTTCCGTTCTGTTTTCTTCTACTTTTAAATGAGACTCATCTCCTTCAGGGTATTTTTGGTTATTTGCAGCTGTGATGGATAGGAATCGCTTGTTTAAAAAATTTAAGCTGAGCCTTTTGCCCTACCTTAGGACTTCAGAAAAAGACAGAAGACAAGAATTGGCAATATGACCAAATAACAAATACTGAACATTTGTCAAGCACCTCCAGCACGTCTTTGCCGAGTGCCTGAACTTGAATCCAATAGAAATACTTGTCTATGGCTCAGGATTTGGAGACTTGGAGGAACAGCTCTGTAGGTGTTCGTTAGGTTGGTACATGGAGGTGATGGATGAGAATGGATCTTCTTGGCTGTCCTAGCCAAAAATGGTTTGTAACAAAGCATAACAATTATTTCTGTCCAGCTGGCAGGGACTGTTGAGAGCTACTGTCTCAAAAGTGCAGACAGATCTCTATTTTCCTCTCTCTGTTCTGTGGAAGTTTGAGATGGGGCCCTGGCAGCAATTCTGTGCAAAAGCTGTTGGAGCCCAGCCCCAGCCCCTCTTGTTCTCATGCTGCAACTTCAGATGCGCTGGAGCAAGCACATCAAATAGTTACAAAGGGTGTGATTAAGCCCTGGGAAAGAGCAAGCCGGCAGCTTGTTTTATGTTTCCTCCCGTGTTTGTGTGAGTCATGGAGCTGGCGGCAGTCCTGCTTTCACCTCATGGAGAGCAGAAATAAGTGTGTAAGAGCCCCACACTAATTTGCTGAAAATAGCCAAAAGCCAGGCTCTTAAGATACTCAAAAGAGATTGCAACTCCTCAACTTATTCTTTTTCTCTCTGCTTCAAGTTAACAGCTTTTAAAAGACATAAAACAGGAAGAACATCCAAGCTGCCAGCAGTGTGGTTGTCTGTCCCAGCTCTTGCCTCAATGGCATGAGTGTGTGACCTTGAAGGGCAGACAGTGGGATAGATGGTGTGTGGAGACACACATTTGAAACAATAGAGAAGAGGTAAAAAATATCTTCCTCTGTTACCCTGGTGGCTGCTGGTGTGTCATGCCACTGCCACGGCAGCAGAGAGGCTGGCTCTCACCATCACACACCAGCTCTGCCCTGAGCAGTCAGGGGCCAAGGGGGTTTACACCCGAGCTGTGTTTGTGCGAGTCTCCAGTGGTTGGGCTTGCCCCCTCCATTCTCCAGTGCAGGGGCAAAATACCACCTGAGTGCCTTGCAGTGGTGCCAACTCATAATCACATTTTTTGTTTCTCTTTTAAATCAAGTGTGATGATAAATTTTATGCTGTCATTAAAGCTCCAGCTTCTGGAGCCAGTAGATGATGCTGTGAGAATTCCAGCTTTGTTTTTGAGCAGGGGAAGGAAGTCAGGAAGGCAGTCTGGCAGCTTGGAGCTTGGGGACAAGCAATGGACATCATTTTCCTTCCATGTTTCCATGGGCCAAGTCCATGTTCCAGGTTTTGAACACAGGGGTTGGCGGAGTAGCCTCTGATCCTGGCTGACGTGTTGGGAAAAGCAGGAAAAGTGCTTCAGCTTGCAAGGGATTCAAGGCTTGCGTGACAATCACAAATTCAGCTCAGCTCAGTTGAGCAGGAGGGGAAATAGGTGAGAGAGGCTGCTCTCACTTCAGCCACTGGTGTGGGGAATGCAGCTGTGGTTTGGGGCTCACTGAGCCAGGGCTGTTTGTGTGCTGAGCATCTCAAGCAGGCAGGAGAGTCAGACCCAGCACTCATTCTTGGTGCAATCAAGTGATTGCTCTTTAGCAATGCAGGCTCCCCCGAAGCCCAATTCCTGCATTTCCTCCCTGCTGTAAGCAGTCTCTGCTTCACTTGTTTCCACATTTGTTTCTTCTGTTACACAAACTCTAGTCTCAGGCCTCTGAGCTGAAATACTCTGGGCTTTCGAAAGCAAGACTCTGAATTGCAGAATCTGTGGCCCCTCTGCTCCATGCCCAGCTCATCTGCCCTCAGCAGAGTGAGCACCAAAGTCAAGGAGCTCTAGTGAGTGTTGCTGTTCGATGCTTTAAATCTGTGTGTCTTCTAAACTGCCACTTTAAACCTGAACCACAAAAATCCCAGTTTGCTATTTCTGTAAACTCAAAGGATGCTTGGGTTTGTTCCTTTGATGCTCCCTCATCCCAAATGTGTTCTGTGTTGCCAGATGTTCACAGCTGTCTGTTAAAACACACACATCTAGGGCTGCTTTAAGCCCACCCACTTCCCACTCTGGATTTGTTCCTTTGCTGGCCCATAACTCAGCTGACACACGGACAGTTTGATGGATCTTGGTCCTACAGGTGGAGTCGTGCTGTAACCTCCTACCTTTTCTGCAGCACATCGCTCACAGAGGGGGGTCTGTATTTTAAATCTCTAGAAGTCACACTGACAAAATAGGAATACACTTCCCTTGACTAAGAAGCTGCCTTTGTTTGTGCTATTTAGGTGCATTTTAAATTGATTTGTTTCATAAATTTTATACACTGGATTAAATCATGCAAACACGACTTTACAACACTGCTTTTGTTGTTTTTTTCCTTAATGATTTCTGCTCCTCCCCCATTTTCAGATAGACTCTCTATTTATTGCCCTGAAACAGTTCCAAAATCCCAGCCAGCCCTGTTCTTCAAATACACATGGGTGTATGTGCATTCCTAGATGATCCCGTTTGCATTTAATTTTGAATGCTCCTAGATTACTTTTTTGTATTCACTATGTTCTGAGGAGGAAAATAAATAAGGGAAACTGATTAGTTAGATGTTGACTTCACCTTTAATCTGACTCTCTGGAGGGCTCTGTCCTTAAACTGAAGTATCTGGTTCCATTGAACACAAGAACTGCTCCTGTTCAGAGTTTACTTGGGTTTTGATGAAGAAATAGAAAATCTAATTTTTGAACTAAATTTACCTGCAATGATTCATTCTCTTTTCATAACTTATCAAAATGCATTAGCAAAAAATTTCTGACAGTACTTCTGTAAACAGCAGTTGTTCTCCTTTGAAGCCGTGGTTCTCACTGCCTGCTTGGTTATGCTGCTGTGCAAAGTGGCATAAATACTCAAAGAGAAACGACACAAAAGGAGCTGTGTACAGATGGCTTAGACAAAATGCTGGCCTTTCCCTTCAGTCGTCACAAGCTGGAAATCTGGCATTAAATAGGATTTGCAGACAGGTTTGGTGTCTATCTCCTGGCTTATCCCCTCTTAAAGTTGCATCTCGCTCCCTCCCCGTACATTGTTGCTGCCAGACCCGGTGCTGGCGTAGACCCGGTGAAAAGGATGGAGCCAATGTGGTTTGGGAGCCTGGTGCAGGTCTCAAAGCTGTAATTGTGCCAGAGTTAAGCCCTGTCGGGTGGTGGGGAAGGATGTCGGTGTGTGTCCGTGCCTTGGGAGAGCGGGGAGCGTTCCCGGTGTGTCCCGCCCGTTTGCGGCCGTCGCTGTGGCGCCGCGCACGGAGCGCTCCTGCCATCTGCTGCCGCGGGAGAGCAGCGCAATCACCGCTGCTGCCCGGGCTGCCACCGCTGCCACGGCACCTTTCACACGGAAGGACAAGGAACGTGCCCGCAGCAAGGCGGAATGTTTCCTGCCTTCTCCTTAAGGCGGCTGGGGAGCTGCCGGCAAAGTTTGAAGTGAGATTTGTCAGGAAAATCAATCCACAAACGCTAGAAGTTTATGTCCAAAAAGGAGATAGAGGAGTCCTGTAACTTCATTCGAGTAAAGGGAGAGGCCATGGGGCATTCCTCTGGGGTCTCTCAAATTTTTGGAGAACGCAGCCTTCTTTTTATCCTGTTTTCCCGGCTGCATATCCCTCTCTCTTTCCCCATGGCTGAGGTACTTGAGAGATACAGGCTTCCCGAAATGCCAAATACCTAAGACCCCCTTCTAATGTATACCCCCCGCCCCCTTTTCTTTTCCTTGTGTCAATCAGTGGAATTTCTAAGGAATTTATGGTTCTTCCTATTATTTCTTTCACCTCTCAGTGAATCTACCTTTATTTATCAGCAGACCTACAGTTTGTTTGTAAAGACAAATCTTCCTCATTCCATTCATCAACCAGTGGAATCCTTCCCATTTTTTCTTTTATCTCTCAGTATCTAGCTTTATTTACCAGCAGATCCGCAGTTTTTTTGTAAAGACAAATCCCTCATTCCTCTCAGACTGAAAGCTCAATATGGTGATCTAAAGAACCAGCAGCAAAGTAGAATGTCCTCAGCTTGGGAAAGCAGGGATGTTCTAGCAGCATTGTAATTTCATGAGCCACCTCTCTGGGAAGGGGTAAAATGCTGCTTCTTTCTCAACCACAAAGTTCTGTGGAATATTTCTTGCTTAATTTCTGAATATTCATAATATAATTTGGGGCATTTGTTGTGTTTTGGCAACAAATATTTTGCAGGGTCCTAGTGCTGCCCGTATCTATAGGCAAAGGATGCCAGTGACTGTTTGGGAAGTGACATACTTTTGCCCTTCTCCAGGCTATGCCTGTGGACAAGAGCTGGCTGATACCTGAGATTAACTAGGAAGTGCCCCAAACCCCATCAAGTGGGGAAGGAAATCTAAAAGGACATTTTACACTCTTCCCTCTGGGTTGTTTGTGAGCCAAGGAGAGCAGAGCAGCTCAGGGGCCTCAAATCTGAGCCCAGCCCATCATCCAAGGCAGGTTTCCCTGGGCACAAGTAGAACAATCCCAGTCAGAGCAGCAGCACAGCTCAGTGTTCGATTTGTGCTTTGGTGCTGATTGGCTTCAGCTACAAACCAGTATTTTTCTGTCTCTGCCTCTGCCAGCCCCTTCCTAAAGTGCAGCCAGGAGCAAACAAATAGGATTGTGCTCAGATTTCTGCTGGGAGTGAGGCGTATATCAGCTTTGTCTGACTTCAGGGACAAGCGTCCTTGTTACAGGACCAGCTCACACCCTCGTATCCCTGCTTCTACCTCATGCAATTAATTCTGAAGACTGTGTTAGCAAATTTAGGAGGTCTGTAATCTTCTTTCTTTGTCTGTTAATCACAGTGTGGGGACCAGCTGTCAGTGGGAAACCAGCAAGCACTGGGTTATTTGTTACTTTCCATGTAGCAGGACTGTATTCAAACAATATCCATCTCTGTTGTGCTGGGAAGTGTTTCCATGCAAGGGATAGCAAGCCTTGCAGGAGGTGAATATCCACAATGAAATTTTACAAATCATTTTCACAGCAACATCTATAAAATACAGGTGAGATTTCGAATTACTGAATCCATTTGAAGGATCTGTATTCTCCGTGTACCTGCCTCTTCTATGCATAATTTCTTTATCATCATTTGTGAGCAAAGCTTTTAAGCATTTTTCATGATTGTACAGATATATTAGGTAATTTATAGGAGCAACATTCCTGATTATGCACTGTATAAGACAATAAAGAAGGTAGCTTAATTTTTGAAAGAAATTCCAAATGCAGGTAGGAAAATTCTACCAGTATACTGTGGTTTTCCTTAAGGCATATTACTGGAGCAGTATGAGGTTCTCTGTTAAATAGAGTGTAAACAAAGCATTTCTAGTTCTCACATTTTCAGGGGAAAGCTAAGTGAGCTAACTGAATTTTCTATTCTACTGAATTCTATTTCTATTGAATTTTGAGCAGTAGTTGCCTTTCCTCTGTCCTCCTTGCAAAAATGGCTGGAGAAAATGAAACTGGGAAGACGTTGTGATTTCATGGCCTGTCTTTTCATGTATGTTTGGGCTGGGAGACACTGCTTCCTAAAACATGGGGGCATTGGTGAATGGGATTCTGCTCACCTGAGCTTTCAGAGGCAGCAAGGTGAAGCAGCTCTGATGGGAGATGAGTTTTGAAGAATGAGCTTTGATTGTCATCAGCTTCCCATTACAAGAAGACTTTGAGATCCTACTTTGTGAGGTCTTTTGCATAAGTTTCTGGACCCAAGTCTTGCTTACGCCATTTTCCACTCGATTTTTAGATGAGACATTATTTTGGAATAGGCTATTGGTGGGGACAGCTTCCTGGGACACACTTTGTGAATTTTATATTTGATCAGCAGTAATTTTGCTTTCTCCTCCCTCCTTCACCTTGCAGTGTAGCTTTAATCTTGATGAGCTGAGAGATCACCAGGCCTTTCTTTAAATAAATGTGTGTGTGAGGCTTTATTTCATTCCAGGTAAGCACAAAAAGGCTTTGCAACAAATGCAGTTCTCTTGGAATTTCTCCTGAGTGGATAAAATGGGATGGGAGTTCTGTGCAAAGGGTGTTTCAAGCCCTGTTCCTGGTAACAGAGAACTGCTCCAAAAATACAGCCCCCATCTCACTGCAGATGCTTCCAGGGCATCAGCCAGTGAGCACTGCCAGCTCCACCAGCTCCTCTGTCCCACCAGCCCATCCACACCTCACACTGGAAGGAGGGCAGCTGCAATACCTGCATCTTTCAGGGCCACCTGGCAATGACTTCTTACTGTTGCCTTCTTAAGGTGACTGCATTTCACCGTTGCTGTTCTGTGCCAAAGTGACAGTGTCATTTTACTGTATACCTTCACACAAGGTGGTCCAGGTTCTACCTGCTGTGGCAGTGGTTGCTCTTCCCTTTCTCTTTTACTCTAATTATTCAGTTCCATGCTTCCTGGCCACTGCCTGTGCTGCAGAGATAAGAGATCCTTGACAGCTGCTGGGGCTGTGGGCTTGGCACTTGTTGGAGCTCAAATCCACACAGTGCTTCCTGCTGTGCTCCTTGACAGATGACAGTGCTCAGCTGCAAAAAAATGACTGTAAAATCTGAGAATTTGGCTAGAAACTTCTGCTGGCTTTTGTGTGCTGTCAAATATGACCTCTGTAAGATGAAGCTGGGGCAGGATGGTAGGAGCAATGGGACTTGGACAGGCCAGTTTGGAGGGCTTAGGTTTTCCTCTGCCTGTCTCCCATGGAAAGCAAGGAGAAATGCTCTTGAAATTTCCGTTCACCTCAGGAGAGCTGCTTTGTTTTCTGCTAACAATAAATTTGGCCTGTATCAACTTCTCCTGGTGATGTGGATGAAGAGGAATTTTGCATGAATGTCAAAGCCAACCTGCAGTTTTCATACAGCTGATCATGTACATGGGGCTTTAGCAAATGCATCTCCTATAGTGACTTGATCCAGCTCCACGTGGCTTTGGCCATGTTCTCAGTGGTGAGTGGGAAGTTGGTTAGTACTGCAGGAAAGCTTGCTCTTAGCTTCATGATCTCAGATACAGCTGTGTTGTTCAAGCCTTTTTGATTTCAGCACTCTCTGACAAGGATCTGCATTCCCTGCCTCATCTTGCTAGTCCAACCCATGCTCGCATGCAAGGACACAGAAAAATTATATTGTGGTTGTCTCAGCCATATTTGGCCTATCTGTCTTGGCTTCTCACAGTGTTTGGATACCAGATTTGTCAAAGGGACCAGATTAGGTCTGGGTGAATGGAGTCCAGTGAATTCTAAGGGCTGCAGAGAAGATTCAGTTAATGTAATTTTCTCCACTACATGGCTCAGAAAAGCTTCTGAAGATACCCACTTTCTTTCTGTACTCAGAGAACTCCTGGTGCTTGGCAGGTTTCCTGGAATCATCCTTCATTCTCTCTTTTTCTGACCTGTCCCATTGTGTAAACCTAAATAGATTTAGTTATTGGTAGATGAAGAGAATTAAAGCAATTGAAAGGGATGCCATTCTGATCATGTCATTGACCCCAGGAGCCAAGTTTGGTGGATTTTAAGGGAAAATCAAGGACATGAATTACAGTTGTGGTTATTCATCAGCTCTCTGATGGCTGTTAGTCACCGTGTATACTCCACGTGTAAGCTTAGCTTTTCTGGATGACTTAGTGAAGAATTGTTGAGTCAAGGACAAATCTGCTGCTCTGCAGCAAGGTAGAGCTGTTATTACAGAAAAGACAGGCCCTGAGGATGGGCAGTGTTAGCTCAGGCCCAGTTCATAGGGAATGGTGCTGTGATTTGCTCTTGGCTGTGACTTATCTTTGTAGAAAACAGCTGCTAAAGGAACAGAAAGCAAGCTGGTAATTTAGCAGCTAGGGAGAAAATTTCTGGTGTGTTGGACAACTGTAAGCACAAGGCTTGATAGAACAGCTCAAAGTGCATTTACAGAGGAGGCTCTTATGTTATTTAGAGGATGTGAAGGTGTGGTGGCGTTCCTCTGTGCAGAGCCCACTGGCAGCAGAACATAAAGTGGTGTGGCACCTCAGCCCTTTCAGGATGGGCAAGAGATACCAGACAGTAACTGAGAACACAAAACCATGCCAGAGGAGCCCAAGGAGCTTTTGCAGCCCTGGAGTCGAGTTCTGTCTGCTATGTACTCGTGCCCCTGTGGCTGACTGGAGTGAGAGGAGAATGTGTTCCCAGGTCTGGAAGGGAAGGGCTTTGCTCATCCGTGGAGAGCTGCCACGTGCTTTCTGTGAGAGGCACCTGGCGCTGACTCGTCAGATTGGGACCAGAGCCTGAGGGAGGCTGGGCACTTTGTTCTCCTGTGCAGTCTCCAAAACCTTACCCTGTCCTACTTCCACAGTTCTTTTGCTGTGTCAGCAACACCCCTTGGAAAGTGATGGCATTGGTGTTGGCTTTTGCCAGGGGAACATCCTGAAGGTGAAATTAAATTTTGGGGAGGAGGACTCCATTACATTGAGCAAACCTGCAGTGGAGTGGGGCTAATTTAGCAAGCAAGGCTGCTGAGGTATTTCCCAGAGGACTGTGAAGGCTTTCACCCAGAATTCACCTTTTCATGTGTCATTCACTGTTGACCATCTCATTTCACTTGAGTGTAGCAATACGGGGGCCCAAACAACTGCAGATCAGGACAGTCTGCTAAACAAAGTTCAAATAAGTTGTCCTTGTCAACGTGGAAGAAAGATGACTGATGAAGCTGTGTAAGATCTTCAGTGATCTATGGAAGGTGCCATGGTTAGGTGAGTTTCTTCATTTCCTTGCAAGCCAGCAAAAGGAAATCCTTTTGACACATGTGCTTTTTGAAACACGGTGCTGCAAGGCAGTGACTATAACAAAACTATAACTGATTTGCAAAGAAATGAGAGACATTCCAAGTAGATAATTCTGTCAGTGCTGTTAAAGACAAAGCTGCAAATACTGCCTCTGGTTTGGGAAATAGCAAAGCCAGAGAATGCTTGGAGATTGCAGAGGGAAAGTTATTATGCTGTACTTTCCTCGCTCTCAATGCTCTTCCCCTGAAAGCCCTCAGCAGCAGCTGCCTGAGCTAGGATGCTACTGTAGATGGACGTGTTATGTACCACACTGAGGCTGTTGTGCTCTTGTAAAGATCTCAGTAACAGTGAAGGGACTAGGAAAAACAAGGGCAGAACAGCCTCTAGAGCAAGCTGTGTGTTTGCACTCAAGATGCTCAACCTGGTTTGTGCCCAGTGCTGTTACCTTGTAAGCAGATCCAAAAGAGGAATCCTGGTGAGTCCCCCCAGTGTAACATCTTGCTGAATACTTGGCAGTGCTCCGTAGGGGTGTGAGCAGAAATGGCCCATCTAGACCCCGTGTAGCTCTTGCCAAATGTGCACTCTCAGTCCCAGAGGGTGGCACTGTTAAAACAATCTGTCCTCTGCCATATTTTGTCTCTGGGATTGCAGTTCCAGGATAGATGGCATCTTGTGCCATTTCCAAAGGGAATTTCATGTCTCATGCACATTTGAAAACATGGACACCATATGGAGACAGTGTACAGTGTTAACTGGGGTGTAGCAGCAAGTTGTTCTTGTAACTATTCTCTGTCCCCTCTTCCTTCTGTTCTGCTTGTGAGCTGCTCTCAGACCTCATCACCCACATTTTTCAGACCCTAGAGCACCTCTTTGACTTGCACTTCAAATTCCATGTAGGCTTTCAGCTTTCATCACTCCTATCTTAGTTTGGCTAATCTGACTCTGGAGATAAGGCTCTTGGATATGCACACTGGCATGCTGGAAACCCAGCATTGGTTTGGAACTGACTCTGGAACTCTTCCTGAGCAGAGCAGAGGTGCAGAGCAATGCAGGGGCTCCCTCTGGAAATGCTGGTTCCAGCTCTGGGAGCAATCTGGTCCTGCTGTTGTCTCTGAGCCCTGACTGGTTTAGCCAAGCAGATCACTACAGGAACACAGCTGCTGGTTTTGGTGCCAGAGTGGGTTTAGATGTTTGTGACAGCACCACTCTTCACTGTACAGGCTCACCCTTTGAATCTGGCCTCTTTCTTTCTTCTCTTTTCTTTTTTTTCCTGCTTGCACCATGAAACACCCCTCTCCATTGCCAAACAGGATTTCTCCGAGGTGGGTGGCTTCCACCGGGACACACGAAAACTGGAAAAAAACTGGGACACTACTTTTAAGATTGTTTTTAAAGAAGACTTTGGAGAAAGAAGCTGATTTCTGTTACGAGGGGGTGCTGTCTCCCTGCAGTGTGTTCTGTCACCATGTCACAAGATTTCTAAAAGGAGCAGGATCAGTAGGACACTGGTGTATCAGTCTGCAAGGAGCAGCTTCCTTCGCTCGCATCCCATATTTGACTAAACTGGTATCACATGGTTCAGTCTCCCCACTCTTCTCCCACCCCCTGCCTGCTTCCGCCAACAGTCCTCTCAAAATGTGCTTTGTAACTAAAGACTCCCCTAAAGAGCTGACTCTTCCAGTTCTCCTGCGTAACAAAAACTTGTGCTGCTCATAAATAGATTGGCAATTACCAAGGGAAACAGAAGAATCTGTGCAGTCCAGATGCATCAGAGCAGCCTCCCATCCTGTCTTAAAGAAGTCTCTGAAATTCAACACACATTGCTCAGGAATAGCTGGGAGACCTCTGCAGAAATCTTTCTTTTGAGCAGCATTCCTATACTGCAGGATGTGCTATTTGCAGCAGAATTGTCAAGGAACCTCAGAGTCCCTGTCTAGTGTCTTTACAAAGAATGACAAAAGCTCTTTGTATTTTTTACTAGCCTGGGGTTTCATATACTTCTTATAGCAGTTGTGGGTAAGAATGATCTGGCCAGCATGAGAGATCCTGAGCTTACAAATTAGTTCTCTGCTAATAGAATCTAGTGTGTGGTTAATGCTGTCTGAGCAATTCCAACCACTTTCTGATCATCCAGGAGGTCAGACTTCCTTAGGTCTTGGGACTTGCAGGATGGTAATGATTTCATACAGAAGAAAAAAAGCATTTTCAAGGTGATGTATCAAACTGGATGAATCTGTGAGGAAAACTCAAGAGCCCTGACTATGCTGGGTCCTGTGGAAGGATTAAGCAGTAGAAAGGAGGGAGGCAGTGGGATATGTGAGTGGTCCTTAGCTTTCCCTATAGAACAGATCACACCTATAAGGAAGATCCCTTCTATGTATCTTCTCCCTAGGCTGCCAGGGAGCTCGAGGGGGCCATACACCACTTAGTGCCTGGGTCTGCCTTGGCTCCCAGAAGAATTCCTGTGATAGAATTCTTCTGTGAGCAAGGTTCTGCTGATTGTCCCTTGTGGAACATTTCTGAGCACCCTCTTGCTCCTTTGACCTATCTCCAGTTCCCATGCAGCAGAAGTCTCCCTGAATTCAGTGACTGCCCTGAACATCACCCCATTCAGTTTGATGAGACCAAGTCAGACTAACAGAACAGCATCTTGTTTTGTCTGTGTTTCCTTTCAGTGGCAATGGTTGCACATCTAAGGCATGAGGAAGAAAGGGTTCAAGAAGGAACCCAGAATTAGGAAATGCATATGTTAGAAATAAGTTTTTATGTCATATTTTTCTTGTGATCAGTTTCTTCAAAGACAAATCTATGTGTTCCTCCTTATTTACACAAAGCTAGTAATGAAATAGGAGTGGATCCCAGCACACATTGCAATGGCCATGAAATCAGTTAATCTGAAATTCTGTAATGGATGAAGAGCATCTTTGTGTTGCCTTTTCTTTGTTTTGTTTTTAATGGGAAAAACAGTCTCTGTATCATCTGCATCAGAGTCACAGTTCATTCAAGGATGTGTCCCAAATGTAGGTGTTATATAAAGTAAAAATCTCTTTTCTCTGTTTTTATTCTCTTTGTATCTTAGTGCTTGAAGTAGAAATAAATCTTTTTTTTTCCTGACACTGAAGAAACAACAAAGGAATGAAGTTCTGTTGGTAGAACTCACTTGCTCACCTGTGCTCCTCTGGATTCATGTTTAGTAAACCAGCCGACAAGCCTGGCCTACAGGTGGTGCTCCTGATTCTCACATTCCTTGCCTTTCTCATGCCTGCAAGCATACTTACCTGTTAGGATGCCAAATTTAATAGCTTGGGAAGATCTTAACATGTCCAGGAAAGCAGAACTTGATTAAGGTGCTTTAGAAAGAATTGGTAACTCTACACCAGTCTCTCACTTAGCTTTGCCAAACAACATTTTCAGTGTCACACAAGGTACTACTACAAATTATGTGTTTTGCCTGGTACCAGCAAGAGGCTTCTAAAGTATCAGTGAACCTGTTTTGATACCATGAGAGCTGGTACTTCAGCTAAAATAACTTTTTTTTTGTGTTCAACCCTACAAATTCTGGTTTGGTCTTTACAGACAACTCCACAGGGCTTCTATAAATTTCATTAGTTTTTCTGTAACCCCTATTGTCTCCTTCTCCCAAGTGGTCCTGGGACTGAGATGAAAAGAACAGAGCTCAAATGGCCACTGGTGCTATTAAGTACTTGGGTTGAGTACCAGTCTTGGTATTTTTCTTCCTTGTGTTTGCACTTACATGCTTGCTGAACTGGAGTGCCTGCTTCTGTTGTATGTTCATGGGCTGTAGAAACTTGGGATGAAAGCTTTGTGCCACACGGTGTTGGCTGATGGGATTCCTTGAAATCCCTTCACATTTTAAACAGATTTATGAGTAAGGGGGGCAATTTGAAGACACTGCAAACCCCTAAAGCCTTAGGTAATCCTGAATTTGGCCAGCTCAACTATTTATAGAACACTCTCTGCCTATTCTAAATATACTTTCCTCAAGGGGACCTTATCTCAGCTCCCTGCTCCACCACTTCAGTTGGATCAGCAATGCTGCTGTGATCTGTTAGCAAAAATTCCTTCTCTTGTTCTGTGGCAGAGCTGCAGATGTTGCTGGTTCGGGACTTGAAGGGGAAATTCTGTGCCAAGCAGAGCTCAAGGGTTTGAATTTAAACTGCAGCCAGCCAGGAAGAGAGATATTGATGATATATTAGTTCATTTCCTGTACCCATTCTTTACTATTTTTCAATATTTCTCTTCTGCTGGTACGTCTAGGGTTCTGGAGAGGGAAAATCAAGTGACTTATTGATTGTGTACAGAAAGCAGGGCTTGAGTCCCACTTGCTGTTGGCTGAATGAGGTTAGGCTATCAACTCCATTGCTCCCACATAAGGAGAAGGGATCTCTTCAGGCGAAGGACAGCAACTCATCCAACAGCAGATTCCACAGTGGAGAATCCATACCTTTTAGAAACATTGTGATTTTCTTTTCAGTCAAAGGCTCTGGGATAGATGTTTTGGTGCAAAGGGCCCACTGCACTTTTCATCCTTCAAGTTTTAAAATATTTAGAAAAGTGCATCCTTTATTGATTCCTATAGGTTTGAACATTTTCTTCTGTAGGATATTTACATTCTGTCTACCTATCTCAGGAACATCTGCAGATCTGTGTGGCAGATGCTGCAGATCACAGTCCTGAGTGGGAAATTTTGGGTGAGTGTAGAGGCAGGATGGGCCATCAGAGCCCTTCATATCATTAACAGCTGTGCTGCCCCACAGTAAGGGCCAGTAGTACTTTAATCTTTGGGGAAAAAAAGAATTGTTCCCTGTCCTTATGATGTGATTGATCCAAACTCTACTTCGTGGGTATTGGACTCAACTTAGAGCAGAGGTGTAAAGCACTAAGGCTGCTTGCACTGGTTCAAGGGCAGCATTCAGAGGCAGTGTGTCAGTAGTGTCTGCAGGAGCCACGTCAATTTAGGTACCCATTAGAAAACCCCTTCTGGGCACAGCAAAGGAGTGACTGCTACTTATTTGGCCTCTGGGATAGAGAAGCCTGTGCAAGTCTTTGCAGCTCCATGGATCAGGGTAACACAGCTCACTGTGTATCTAAGCCTCAGAAAATGTTTTTGAGGTCGACAGAAGCTTTTCTTAGTTATTACCCTTTGAGGATGAACAGGGCAGCGTGTGGCAAGATTGCAGAATGGGATTAGCTCAGGATTTAACAGGAAGAGTTTCTTAGCACTCCTTTAGAGCTATTTCCTTCTATTGCAGCCCCTGGAGCTGCATGAAATGGAAAGGGTTATGTCCTTGTCTGCCTGGCAGGAAAATCATCCCAGCTCAGTGCATCAAAATGGACTGGGTCCAGTGCTCTTGGAAGGAATGAAACAGGTAAAGTGTATTCAACAAGGAATTTCACATGAGGAGTTTCAGGTATGCTGAATATTGTCCCAAGATGCATTCTGCTTCACACAGAGGCCTCTTCCTACGGTCTCCTTGGCTTTTCCAAGGAATCAGTGTCCACAGAGCCTTAGATTTGCTCTGGTTGTGGCTTACCTGTATGCAGGCAGATAGCGTTTCCTTGTTGCTGTCCTACATTGCAGGAAAGGACAGGTGAGTCTCTCTGAAAGCACTGCAGTGCCACTCAGCCTAGAGCAGCTCTCAGTGTGTTACAAGCCTTGGGGTGCTGCTGCTGCTCTCTGCTAGGGAGACCCAGTCAGTACAGGCAGTGTCTGTGATCCTGTGGGGATGCATTGCCTCAGGAAAGGCTCTGCAGTCACTGGGACTGTGACAGGATGGGTGCTCAGACTGTAGTGCTGATCATTTGTGTTCCAGTAAAAAACACTCCTAATGTGTTTGCCTGTGATTTCTGGGCTGACAGTGACTGGCAGCTTCCTGGCTCACTCTGTTATGCCTCTGGCTAGTTATTCCCACTGCTGTCTCTCTGAGACTGGCTTCCTTTTAATGGAAGTTGTCCATTTGACCATTCTTGATATAAACAAACCATACTGCCTTTCAGAAGCTGGAGTCAGTAATGCATCCCAGCAGAAACTAGTGCATTTGTACTTGTAAGGAATAAATATCTGTCCCTTTTGCAGTGCTTATAACAGCTTCAGCATCTCCATTCAGAGCCACTGGCCTTTGTTCCCTCATGGCTGAGGTGTGGTGGCTGAATTGAAGCTGGGAAGCAACCAAACACATTTAATCACAAGAGGAACACCAGCAGTGAAACAGCCCAGAAAGCAGGAGCAGACTGCAGAGCAGTTGAAGTGCAGAGCTCAATTTTAAGCTTAATTTGAACACTGAATGAGGTGCTAATATCTCAGCTCCTGTGTAGAGTCTCTTCTCAGTCTGCTGTTCATGTTCTATGGACACAGTGTAGTGGGGTGTATATATAGAATACCCAGTGAAAAGCTGGCTTTGTTCAACTGGTACGGGCACAGCAGGGTGAAGGGAAGTGTCTGGTTTTGCTGCTGAAAATAAAAATCTGTCTTCATGTCTGTGTTCTGGGGAGCTGATCAGATATTTTATGTCATTGCAGCTTGAAGAACCAATTTCAGAGCTGGCTTCTCTAATTGCCTGATCTTTTAACCTGCTCCATTCGCCCATAAGAGAAGGATGCATTTCTTTTGTTCATGTTGCCTTGTTAATCAGTAAATGTAAAGCAGATTGTAAAGTCAGACCTGCTTGAACTAACATTTGTAGCTATTCATTCACTCATGTACAAACCAACTCCCTGATGCTGGTCCAGCTTTTTTCTACACCAGAGTGAAAATAAGAACAGAAAATCAATTAATATTCCCTTTTCTCTATGGAATGTTGGTGAAACACTTGGATACCATGGAAAGTAAAGTCAATACGGTGAAAAACTGGTTTCGAAGGTGTTTAAAAAGTTAAATTTAGTCCTGAAGGTAGCTTTTCTGTGTTTCACCAGAGGCTTCTGCTTTTTTCCATTGCTCACAGTGTAATGTTTAGGACGGACTTCACACATTCCCAGGAATGCAGGGAAGGCCCTGCCCTGAGTCAGGTGAGACCAAAGGTTGTTGGAGTGCTGGGCCTGATGTACATTTTTGCCCCACCAAAAGTGATAGATACCTCTGGTTGCTTTTTTTCCCCTGCTGGGGAAAGGAATGGGTTTTAATCCTGGTTAAATCCTGAATCCTGGATCCGTTTGCCTTTATTGAAAGGACTTCTCTTTCTGTCTTTTTCAGGCATGGTTCAGAAACTTGACCAGAAGCTGCCTGTAGCCAACGAGTATCTGCTGCTGTCGGGCGGCGTGCGGGAAGGTGTGGTGGACATTGACCTCGATGAGCTGAATGTTTATGCTCGGGGCACAGACTATGACATGGACTTCACCCTGCTGGTGCCCGCACTGAAGCTGCATGACCGCAACCAGCCGGTGACGCTGGACATGCGCCACTCGGCCCTGTGCCACTCCTGGCTGAGCCTGCGCCTCTTCGACGAGGGAACCATCAGCAAGTGGAAGGACTGCTGCACAATCGTGGACCATATCAACGGGGCTACCAATTACTTCTTCTCCCCAACAAAAGTTGCAGACTGGTTCTATGAATCCATTAGCATTGTCCTCTCTGAGATCCAGAAAAAGCCCCAACGAGGGATGCCAAAGGTGGAGAAGGTAGAAAAGAATGGGACTATCATATCCATCATTTTGGGCGTGGGCAGCAGCCGCATGCTGTATGACATTGTCCCCGTGGTGTCCTTCAAAGGCTGGCCAGCTGTGGCACAGAGCTGGCTGATGGAGAACCACTTTTGGGATGGGAAGATCACAGAGGAGGAAGTCATAAGTGGGTTTTACTTAGTGCCTGCATGTTCCTACAAGGGGAAGAAGGACAATGAATGGAGGCTGTCATTCGCCAGGAGTGAGGTGCAGCTGAAAAAGTGCATCTCCAGCAGCCTCATGCAAGCCTACCAGGCCTGCAAAGCCATCATCATCAAATTGCTGTCCCGCCCCAAAGCCATTAGTCCATATCACCTGCGGAGCATGATGCTGTGGGCCTGTGACAGGCTGCCAGCCAGCTACCTGGCCCAGGAGGATTACGCAGCCCATTTCCTCCTGGGTCTCATTGATGATCTCCAGCACTGCTTGGTCAACAAGATGTGCCCTAACTACTTCATCCCGCAGTGCAATATGCTGGAGCACCTCTCCGAGGACACCGTCATGCTCCATGCACGGAAGCTCTCCTCGGTGCGCTCCGACCCCGCCGAGCACCTCCGAACTGCCATCGAGCACGTCAAGGCAGCCAACAGGCTCACCCTGGAGCTCCAGCGGCGGGGCAGCACCACCAGCATCCCCTCCCCACAGTCGGACGGAGGGGACCCCAACCAGCCTGATGACCGATTAGCCAAAAAATTGCAACAGCTAGTGACTGAGAACCCCGGGAAGTCCATCTCTGTCTTCATTAATCCAGATGATGTCACAAGGCCCCACTTCAGAATTGATGATAAATTTTTTTGAGCTTTCGTCAATGTTTCTTGGGATTTTTATTTGTTTTTTTTTTTTTTTTAAAAACTCTTGCAGTGTGCAGGTTTTTTCATTTGGTTTTCCTTGAAGACTTAGTCTCTTGGTTTTTACATATCCAGCGTAGATTGGATCTGTTGAGAACAATCTGAATAAATTATAAATCCTGGTTCTGCAGGACAGTGCAGATTTCAAAACAGTATATTACTATTTCATATGCTGCTTTGGTTTTTTTCACCCACCCTGCCCCATTGTCTGTGAGTAGTTTCTAAAGGAGGACATGCATCGTAAACACAAGCCACAGTGTAATGTAGGGGTTTTCTCCAAGCTTCCATACTTTATGTACATTGTTGTGCCGGGAGAAAGGACAACTCACCTTCTGTTGCTTCAGAAATTCACTTCTTTTTCCATGAGCTTCCATCACCCTAAAGAAATGAGGAGAGACTGGGTTGGAAAGCACTACTGGTAACTTGACGAGGCCAAATCTACTGGGCTGAAGCCCAGTTCATCTGTTCTTCACATTTCTGATACTAGGGGAGAAAGCTGACTTTAAAGATGATGATGCAGCTTTTTAGGGAAAGAGTTGTTTCTGTTTTGATCTACTTTTTGAATGTAATTGTTCATTAATTGGACCTTGTACAGTCCAGAGGGTTGTTTCTGCTGCTTTTCCATGCGGAATAAGGTTATGGAATGTTAGTTTTAGTGTGTGTAATTATTCAAAGCCTTATTTAAATTCTATTAAAGAACATACCATTTTAAATGTAATTGCACTAATGAAATCTCTGCCATTACCTCAGTCCCACTGTTTGTGTTTCTTTCATGAATTAGCATCTGTTATTCGTCTCAATATTGCTGATTGCTTGAGACCCCTCAGATCTCATGGTTTCAGGTGATTTCTTGATTGTCTTTTGTAAAAGACTTCCTTGTTAGCCCGGCTATGTGTGAGCAGTCAGTTTTGCATTGGCATATTTCTTTGGATGCGTATTGTGTGTTGCAGTGCATATTGCATTAATATGTATTGCATGTTGTTGAAACAGGTTTACCATTAGATAAGGATGTAATGCTAAAGCAGTGGTATGTGCAAAGTGAATCAGCCAGACCTCGAGCAAAGGAGCTACCTTGCTTCTCTAATGCATGTATTAGGCCTGATCCTTTCTGGCAGTTACCATTCCCTGGACTCCTGAGAACTTTCTGACTCGCCCTGGGACATGGGAGATCTTACTCTGGTCTCATGTTTGCAAAAGTTGTGTTTGTATGTAAAATTGTGGTGCAACAGTAGCCTTGAGAAACACATACACTTTTCTTCTGTGTGTAGGGTAAGATGTATGGTAACAAGGGTTAGTCTGAGCCAAAAATAATTCCAAGAGTTCAAGGACAGAGTGACTTATTGTGGCTGGCTGGCCAGTGACTGATATTTAGGCCTTAAATCAGCAATTTGGGCTTACTGATTATCCCAGAGACGCTGTTCTGATCCAAACTTGATGCATGTGTTAAAATGTGATTATTAGAGCAGGTTGAAGTATTTTTTAAATATTTGACAGACAAATGAGGTGCATATCTAGTAAATTCTAACTGATAAAAATTGTGTATGAAAAATGTGTCACTTTTTCAGCCCAGCCTTTCTGGTAAAGAAACCAGGCTGGTGGAGCAGCACACCAACAGCTTTGGCAACTGCTTTATTAGATGGCAGGGAGGTTTCAATATCTGATCTAGTGCCCAAGTCATGTCTTAAAACAAAACTTCAGCTCCTTCATCTCTTGGGCATAATTGAAAACTTCGCCCCATTGCTATAGCCAAGATGTTCACATTTACCTGAATTTACTCGTACACACTTATAAGAAGCTCTCAGAAGTTGCTGGCCTGATGGAGTGGACAAGGATTTAACCTTAAAGCACAATTGGCTCGTGATCATGAGCCCTGGTGCAGCTGCAGTTTGGTCCAGGGAAGGACATGGATTGACTTCAGCAGAAGCAGAACTGGGTCCTGCCTGTGTGGCTATTGCCAAAGATGAGTCTCCATAAAAACCTGGGTAACCTGCCTGGGGGAGGCAGGGGAAACAACAGGGAATCCTCTCCAGAAGTGCTTGGAAAATGCAGATTTATTGAAATGGTTTCTTCCCCAGTCTCTGGGACTTCTGTTTGTTGAAAGAAGAGTCTGGGCTGGAGGATGAAGTTTCCCATCACCACATGAGAAATCTGCTCAGCACAAAGCAACAGTAGCCTGGCAGGCAGAGTGCTTTCCCAGGAGTCCCATTGTCTGTGCCAGTGCTCCTGAGATATGCAGAAACACAGCCTTCCTCATGCCAGTTCAATGTCCTGGTGACCAGCAGTTTGACTAGCCCATGTCAAGCTCTGGTGTGTGCTCCTTTTTTTGGTTTTAATTAAAAAACATTTTGAAAAGTATCCACCTTGTTCTTCCTGAATTCTGTGTGTTGGCGTTTTTTTGGGGGGTTATGAAGGTTTTACTTTTTATTGGACTGAAAAGCAGTTTTCCAGGTAGGTTTATGAGAATGTTTTATCCTCTACCTGGATCATCTGTCTTCTAGGGAGACAGAATCCTAATCTGCAGTAGGTTTGTATCTGTCTAGTATTTGCTCCTCTCCATGTACTATAGTTAACTTAATGAAGCAGGCTGCCAGCCCAGAGAGTTGACAAGTGTTTTGTGTATCAGAGAACACAAAAGACTATTTTCTTCCTCTTCTATTGTCCCCTCTTGCCTTTGAATATATGCTGGCACAGACTTGTGAAGTACAGAGGTCTCCATGTGGGATTTCAAAGTAGTCAGTAGGTTTAGATACCAATGGCCATTTACTCTTTACTTCTGTCTGCAAGTTTCAAGGAAACCATGGTGCTCTTCCTATTAGGGAGTTCTTGAAAGTCATTCACACAAGCATTTTAGAGCACTCAGCCCCATGGGGTTAGAGACTTGGCCAATCTGACAAACTGGAATAAGAAGGAATTTGCTTTAAACCAGCCATGTAGGCACCTTCCCTGCTGATGTCAAGAGGAGACAATTCAGTGCTGTGAGCCAGTGTCTCCATGGGAGCTTCAGTTCTGCACCCACTGCTAAGGCAGATAAGATTTCTTATTTTCTTTTCCATTTTCCCATTAGCCACCTTTCTGCTGGCTTCTCCCTGTCCTGGGTGATGTTGCAAAAGGACTGGGACAGTTTGTGAGGGGCTGGCAGCATGTAGGAGGTCTCCTTTGTGAATCTGTGAGTTACTGACTCCTACAGGGTTAAAAGGGAGGGAGTCCCAGCCAAGAGGGTCTCCTTTGAGGCATCAGAAAGGTGGGGAGGAAGGAAAAGTGTCCTTCAGAGAATCCACTTCCACTTCCCAGTGTAATCCTCCTTGGGCATCCTGGCTCTGGTCCTACTCTTGGAATATGCTTTTGCCCTTGCTCTTTCCATAGAGTTTCTGGCCAGTAGGACAATGGGATGAAGCAGCTAATTTGACTGGTTCTAGTTGTTGTAAGTTCTGAGAGATGCTGAAAAAGCTGTCACTTCTTCAGAGGGACACCTGAGCTGGTGCAGGGGTGACAAAACCACCAGCTAGTGGGGGGTTACTCTCCATGTTGTGCTGGGAGAACTCATTTTAAGGCAGAAGGGAAGAAGAGACCAAGAGCTCTGTGTAAGCCTGCAGTCTCTGCTCTTTCAGGCATGTTATGTGAAGCCTCAGTCACTCTTGTCTGGCTGTGATAAATTGGTTTCTGCACATATTCCAATACTTTAGCCTGGAGAAGTGTTGGTGCTTTAACCAGAAAACTACAAATGAGCATCAGAGTCACTCTTTGCAGCAAAACACCAGAAGAACTTTAACCATGCACTGTCCAAAACAGAAGCCAGTCCTCAAAGGCCTCTGCAAGAGCTGGTGTTTAGTGGTCTTTCTTTTCTGTTGTCATTCTGACAAATAGCACTAATTTTGATTTAGATTCTTGGACTTTCCCTGATTGCCTTGTTCTAGTGGAGAGAAACCTCCCTTTGGCAGCTCTGGTGCTTCTGGGCTGGACACCTGAGCTCTGTGCCCTTCCACTGCTTGGTCTCCTCATGGAGGGCTGTGAGATAGGCTTGTGCCTGCTAAAAATTGACTGAAACAGGCACTGAAAGGTGGCAGTCACAGTAAATTCCACTGGGAGACTTAAAAATGTGCTTAAAACAAAGCATGTGTATTTTGCTGGACAAAGCTGATTGTGGTCAGACCAAAAGTAAGCAGACATTTATCATATTTTATTAACCCATGCATAATACAAGTGGCCACGCACGATGGAAGGGACTGTGGCAGAGGGCAAGGAAGACAGACCTTGCTAATGATTATTTATCATAAAAAATTTTTTTTTAAAGTGTGCATAGTCAATGCTCAGAATTGCTTGAAGACATCCATCTGTCCCTTTTTGTGGGTTCAGTGCTGGATGCATTTTGCCACTTTGTCTTGCATTAAAGTGAGCGTGTTCAAAAGGTCACTGGGCAGCTGAGTGCTCGCATTCTCCTGGCATTGCTCAGTGATTAGAAGTATTCAGCATGCAAATAGCTTGTTCAACTTCAGCAAGTACATCATCTCCCTCCTGCCAGCCTTGCTTGGGGTGAGCTAATGGACTTTTAACATCATACAGCTTAGAGAGCACTGTCTCTAATAGCTCCTGATTAAGCTCTCCAGAAAGGCAAATAACCATCACGGGGCAAAGGCTAAACCAGGGGAGGGGGGAAAAAAGAGCATCCTGGCCAAGGGACTTGTGCTGACATGTTTTGGGTTTAGGGACATTCAGCATTATATTTAGCACATTTTGGCTTTCAAGAACTGTCAAGTGAATCCAAATTTATGTCCTCTGAATGCTTTTAGAATAGTGATAAAATAGCCCTCACTCCCTTCTCCTCCCCTTTTGCCATTTATAATCTATTATTTTAGGACTGCTCTGAGGAACTATTGTGTTTTCCTATTATCATTGTCCCTGGCTCAGCACTGTGCTTCCAGGCTGAATGTAGGCTTTTGGGGGTTATTTTTATCTTACTGGCCTTCTGTGGTAGAGGAGCACACTCTCATTCAGTCTCCAGACAGCCTGATTCACCAGGCAGAGATGTGGGTGCATATCAGGGGCATCAGGCTCTCTTCAAACTGACTGAGCCCTGTCTCTCCCTCATTTTTTGTGTGTTAGGTATATCAGTATAGAAGACATGACTGAGGTCTTGATAAGCACACAGAAGACGTGGTATGTGATTCTGAAGTCAAGCAAGCTCCAGTGCAAAGTGAAAATTGAGCCCAAACAACCACTTTTCTCCCTGATTCTCCACCCCTCTGACTCCTTTGTTTTAGCTTTATTTTGGGGAGGTGGAGAGGAGAGAGAAGAGCTGCTTTTGTCCACTTCAAATCATAGCCTTGACCTAGGATGTTGGGCAGTTCACTCATTAATGGCTTTGTCTCCAGGGTTCCTATTGCTTATGCCCTGCCATGACATTGGCAGGACAGGAGAGGGTTTTATGATTTGTTCAGCACTGTGCAAAGAAAGGAATGGGCATTTTTCATGGAGGGCTGGTGACCTATTGTGTCCTTCTCCTGCTTCCTGCGTGCCAAGGCTTACGCACACAGTTTATTAATTGCCACTTTTGCGGGATGCAGCTGATCACAGAATAAATGCCAAGGTGCTTCTGTGCAAACCAGTTTTCAACCTTCAGCATTCCTTGCAGGGTAAGTCTGCTCCTGACTGAAGTCTGTGCTCTCAGAGCAGATTTTGGTTGTTTTTGAAGGGTACAGGCTGGGTCTGCATAGCCGATGATGGCAGGCCAGGGGACAGCTTCCTACAGCTGACACACAAAGAGATAACTCCACTTGTATGATCTGAAAGACCACAGAGAAGATCATCCTTCCTGCAGGGAGGCCACTGCAAAGTACAACCTTTCCAGCACTGTGACTTGTGCAGTGGCCAGGAGCAGTCTCCATGACTTGTGTCTTTGTGTGTCATGTAGCAGCCACAGCTGCTGGGGCTCTTCTGCCTTCTGCCACCATGAGGGATGGAGACCAAAACTGTCTCTGGTGGTTTTGATGTTTAGGCTTCAGAGCTCATCTGGTCCACCTCCAGACCCACACTTTTTAACATCCTGTAACAGGCAAAAAGAGCTGTAATGAAAAAAATCAAAGCTGCAACCTTCACTTAGCTTCTCCCAGAGGTTTCTGCTGTTTGCTAGTGGTTCTGTCTGATCTTGCTTGATGTGCACAGTGCTATATTCATTACATTATTTTGTTAATTGGTGGCAAAACTGGAATTGGCAAGTGTTGTACTAAACCCCCGGACTGCTGTGGGTACATAGAGATGTTACCTTGTGGAAAACTTGAGCTGGTTGCACTAACATTATCTCTGCTTCTCATTAAAATGGATGGAACAATGGTGGGAAGTCATTACAGAAAACAGCACCAGCCCACCAGATTCTAAAGGAGATTCTAGAAATGGAACTCTGCTGTCCTGGATCCCACCAGCCCATTGTGACTGAGTCCACCAAGACCTATGTTACCAGGTCACCAGCACAAAACCAGTTCCTCAGTTGTTCTTTTCCCAAGACACGGCTCTTTTCAGCACCAAATCCCACTGAAGGCAGAGTGTGAAACCCAATGCAGCAGGAGGTATGGAAAGAAATATGTCTTAACTGTTTCCTCTGGTCTGTTTTACCACTGCACCCAGCCTGCCCCATTCCCCTCTCCATCTTTAAAGAAACTCTCCAGAGGTGTTCTGCTACACAGTAATGAACTCAAATGAAATGAAATGCTGCTGAATAGAGCTGCATAAATGCCTTGTCATGTTTTGTTATAATCACCTAATGCAACTTCATCCTCTGTGTCATCTGTCTCTCCAGCTTTCTCATGGAGCAGCACTCACTGTGGTGACTGGGCAGAAAAGGAAGGGAAATGCAAGTTCATGTGAGTTGGAGTAAATAATTCAGAGGCACTGGTTGTTGTTCTGATCCACAGAGCTGCCCAAGCTGCCAGGGCACACTGGTCCAGCACGCACAGAAATCACTCTCTCCCAAGGAAATGCCAGATATGGAGGGAACTGAGTGAGCCTGTTGCCTTTGCAGCTCATTGAGCAGGGGGAAGCTCAGCAGCGTGGCTGTGTGGAGGGGTGGAGAGAGGCTGCAGGGTGTGGGAGCAGTACCTGCACACTGGCACCTGCAATTGCACTGCTGTGCTCCATGGTGAAACTGATTGATTACAGTCAGTGCTTCAGTTTGAAAGCTATTTCTGAATAATAGCTCAAGGGAAAAAGGATAGGAAAAAACCCCCAAAACACCTAAGAAGCAGTACATTGTGCACAGCCCTTCCACAGAGCAGAGGCAAGAGTGAAAAGGAGCTTCACATGACCACTTTTAATGTTGTGGTAGGCTTGGATTTCCTGCCCAGCTGCCACCTCACATGGAACCTTACTTTGTTGTGCTCTGCTTGGAAGGGGTTTTGCTCTGGCAACAGAGCTGTGATAACTTTGGAAAGATGCAGTTTTGGAGGCAAACACAAACCCATGTGTGACTGCTCCCCTGAGCATCAAGCACAGCTGTGGTGTGTGTGTGGCTGCATATTGAACTCTTAGTCTTCAATTTCTTGCTGTATCAGTGTCTTAAAAATTCTCCTGAACAGTGAAGTGTTTCTTACCTTGATAATTTTGTCTCAAATTAAAAGGAAGTCAGTGCAGTGCCACAGTGTGAGGGTGAGGCATGTTCAGTAACTCCCATACAATGTGCATGGAGACGTGCATGATATTTGCAGCCCAGGTCCTGCCTGGCTTGCCTTTCCTGCCCCTCCATTCCTTCACACCCAGGCACACGCAGGAGAGGTCTCAGGTGTGGTCTGGAGGTGTTGGGGACAGCTACAGCCACCTCTCCCTGTGCTGGGCTCTGGTTCAGCCCAGCAGAGCAGCCAGTAGGTCAGGGGTGTTGTGTCTCTGTGGCTCACAGCTGTCCCAAATCCTGGTGACTGCTCACCTTTCCTTTCAGGCATGAATAACTGCAGCTGTGCAGCTGCACCTGCCCTGCACATTGGAATGTACCTTGGCACAAAGCTGAGGGGTTGTGAATTTCCATGGTTTGTGACTGGGGGTGGGATTTATTTATCAGAAGGCACTGAGTTAATGTGACTCTTTGTATAAATAGATCTGAGGTCTAAGGGACCAGTGAGGTCTTTAGACATCTGAGTCACGCCCCTCCATCACTGCTGGTGCTTGTGGGCACAGACCTGGTCCCTCAAATACTTGTTTAATGCCACTGTCATATCATAACTCGCCCCAGGGGCTGCCTGGGCCCAATGTAACCACAGGTACTCCTCTGGCCTGACTGCAAAAAGGTCCTTAAGATCCAAATGCCATTTCTCCTTCAATAGTTGCCACTCTGACATAGCACTTCCCTTGACAAGGCACCCTGTGAGCCCAGAGAGCTCTGTCTGGGATCCAAGGCCACTGACAGCCAGGAGGAGATGGGCTGTGCCTGCCTCCCCTCCCAGTGCTCTGTGCTGGGTCTTTTCCTGGGGACATTGAGCACCTGAACAGCACAACCCAACGTGGGGCCAGCTCAGCTCTCCCAGGCAAGGCAGCCCTGCTCTGACCTGCTCTCTCCTTCCATGGCACTAATGGGACCACAAGCAGCTCCCATTTCTGGGAAGAGCTCATTCAGAGCCAGCTCGGGTCTCTCTCGACTGCACAGCATTTGCCAGATGGGAAACATCCACTCTGCTTGCAAAGCTAAGTGATGTCTCACAGCAGAACTGCAGCCTCCAAGTTCTTACTGGAAATAACCTTCTCATCTCATCTGCCCATGGTCTTGTTCCTTCACACATCTGTCAGGAAAAGGCATTATTTTGAGGTCAGGGTGATGATGGGGAAGATATCGGCTGTTGTCAATTTTACACTCTGTACTTCAGCAAATGTCCACATTTGCCAGCCTGAGTTCAAAAGATGAAGGGAAGGGCATGAGGACAGAATAGCAACATGAATTAATGAATGTGTTTGTAAAATAATCTCCTGTATGCATAACTCACTCTTAGCACCTGATTTTCACTCTAGTCACAGAGAAGCTGTGTTGGTTTGCACTTCTGCTACCACTGAAATTCCTTTGCAGTCAGAGACAGGACTTTCTGTTAAATATATATAGTGCTTCTCCAGGTTCATTTAAAGAGAGTGATAATATATCATTGCTCCCAGTGGGGACATCGCTGCCTCATAGCTTATGTCTGCTGTCAGGCATTGAAGCTGGGCTTGAATGGTGCCAATCGATAGTGGAAGTGCAGCAGCTGAAACTGTTAAGTGCAGCTCTAATGTTCCTTATGCAAACCCTGCCTCTCACCAGAGAGCACACCTGCTCAAACAAGCAAAGAAACAGGAATTACTCCTCTGTTTCCTTAATAATTCCCAATATTTCCCCTATTTTTTGTGGGTTTTATATCTTATGGGAAAAAAAAAAAAACCAGTTGCTGAATCTGCAGAAGGTAGTAGCAGCCAAAATTAAGAAAAGAACACCTCTCTTTTTCGGACAAATGCCTGTTGCTCACACACTCGAGGACAGATGAGCTATCCTGGGCTATCTGCAGGCCTGTCAGGACACATTTCACTGGGTTCTGCCCCCCTCATCTGCTCAGTGCCCTCCAATTCCCATCTTTATTCTGACCAAAGCAGGTGCATGTCCCCTGACTCAGCTCTAGGCAGAACTAAGTGCATGGCTGTTACACCCTCCCATGTAGCTCCTAAGCACCTCCACACTGCACCCAGCACTGCCAGCCACTAACCAGCCCCTCAGCCTGAAGCTGGACCTGCCTGCCCGTGGAGCCCAGATCCTGCTGCTTGCACCAGCTTCACAGGAGCTGCACGGCCTCAGGAGTGCCAGTGGCTGGACCTGGAATGTGCTTATGCTGAAAACCAATACATGTGCTCTGAACACACAGCTGACACGTGGAGGGAGACCACTGTTATGACAGGCAGGCCCTGAGGGTCTGGGATCACCGTCTTATTCCATCTGTAAGCTGGAGCATTTGCAGTGCTCACCTCCTTCCCCTCTGCCACACACAGAAAAGTGGATTAGAAGGAGAAAAAAAAACCCCTTAGTTTTCTTATTTCGTTCTGCAGGGCAGCCTGACCTTCGTGGCACACCTGGCCATGCTGTGCCCGGGAAGGTTCACCCTTCCCAGCTGGGGCTGGTCCCTGCACAGGGAACTGACTGCAAGGTTATAAAGAAGAAAAGAGGGGCATTAGGAAGGCCCTCTGGGGAAGAATCTCTGTGCTCTGAAGGTGACTGGGTGAGGGCTGCCGTCAGAGGAAGGTCAGCAATGGATGGGGAATAAGTGAGCCTTTGTGTGGTACTGGTGTGAATCTGTGCAGAGAGTAAAAAGCAGCTCTGAGCCCTGAGTCTGGCCCTGAGCTTCAGGCAGACCCTGTGGTCATAAAGGGGATAGATCTTGAGCTGTGAAACGGTGGAAAAGCTGAACTCTCATTTTGGTGGAAGTGTGTGCTTGCCTTTCTCACTTCTCCATTTCCTCTTATCTAGAGATTACAGCGAAGCTGTGAGCAATCTTGTGAGCTGAGTGAGATGAAAGGCCAGGGTTTGCTTGTGTATGCCAGGAGCTGGGGTGCCTAGAGAGCCTGAGGCAATGTTCTGGGAACTGGAAGCAGCAACTGTCCTGCTGCCTGCTCTTTCCCTGGGAAAGGATCAAGGAAACAAAATAAGTTAGTGTGACTGCCTTCCAGGTGTGCTCTCTGGAGGAGTCTGGTCTGGGGAGAGCTGAGCACGAGAAATTTGTTTGATCTTGAAGGCAAGATGCCTTGGAAAGCCTGCTGGGCTTGAGTGTCTGAAGCTGTTGGTCCCCTGTGTGGTAACAGTGCTCAGCCTGCAGCCTTCCCTCCGTGGGGAGTTGTGTGGTCAGCCTGGAAAGAACAGGCACATCCTGGCACACAGTCAGCTTCGTTTGCTGATATCACTACTGAATTGGACATTAGCAGGTGCTTGTAAATGGTCATAAATCCTTGGGAGGTGTCACGGAGAGAAGGTGAAATTTTCTCTTGGGTTATGTTTCAAATTGCTGGTTAGGTGCATTCTTTGACAGTGTGAGCTGAGGGAGCCTGCAAAGTGTTGTGGTTCATGTGCTTTGTGTTTGTGCCCCAGGGGCTCACTCAGTGCAGTTTGAGTGCAGGTGACTCTGTGAGCCCTGTTTCTGCTCTGGATGGGTGCCTGGGCTGAGAGGCTGTTTGCCTTGCAGGGTGAAGTCCAAAGTTTGCCCTAAGCTCTCTTGATTGAGTAAATTCAGCAGCTTGGCTATTTCCTTACTTGAGGCACGTGTTGCCTGCAGGTTGATTTTGGATTACCCTGCCTGAAATGCTTGCAGGAATGACTTCACTGACCCAAGCAATGTGAGAGTCATGAGCAGAGCACAGGTGATCTTTTTAATGGCAATGCACAGGTGTCCCAGGCTGTGTTTTCAAAGTCCTTATTGCCTCCTTGAAATCCCCAGATTTTTAAAAGGAGAAACTGTGCAATGCAGCCTGATTTTGGCTTGTTGTATTTTAAAGGCTGTAATTGGTACACCACCTCATTTCTCTACCTTTCTTAAAGAAGGAGAAGAATGGTCTGGGAAAGCAAAGTCCTGTTCTGGAGAAGTGTTGTTTAGACCACAATTCCTATCCCACTGTTACAGCTCTCCTTGCCTGTGAGCATAGCTAAGGGGTCTGTTTTATTGTCTATCTCATCTGATCCTAGACATGGAGATAAGAGCAGCTGCTGTCTCATTTCTTAGTGAAACCCTCGTGTATCTTATCTTGAGGATGTGGAGCCAAGGGAGAGCTTCCCTATGGGTGGCTTGTTAAAAATGCAAACAAGACTCCAAAGAAACAAATCCACCAAGGGCTGGAGAGGCTCATTCTGTTGGCCCTGAGGTAAGAATTTCAGGCAGGTCTCTCAGCCAGGTGGTAGGTTCATTGTTGCTCTCTGCATAGCCTGAGTAGTACATCAGTGGAAATGGGTCAAAGTCAGAGTTCTCAATTTCAGAATTTTAGTGATAGAGTATGAGAAGAAAAGCATCACCTTCTTTTGCCTCTGCTCTCCCTCCTATGAGGCTCTAACAAGTGCCTTTACCTACCATTTTCCATTACAGGGGGTAGAATGGGAGTTTCTCTTTTCTGTATTCCAACCTCTGGTTGAATTTGAAAACTGAATGGGATGGATGTTTCTTTATCTACTTCTGTTTTACCTGGTGTGTATGAGTGAATGATGAACATCCTCACCATAAATGAGCTCCCTTCTTGGTGTCTGACTCAGCCAGCTGCTGTTCCTGTTTCCTATCCCTGGTGCTTAGTGAATGAGGGCTGTTGATTTCTGTGTGATGAGCTAAATCAGCAGTGATGCTCTAGATCTTGTGCATTTTTGTAATTGCTGGAGGATGTGGTTATCCTGGGTAAAAAGTCATCATCCCTCATGGGACATAAGGGTGTTTCATGCAGCCATTTTTATTCTTGTAATGATAGTACCCTTTTACCTTTGATATTTTTAACAATGCAGAGATATAGTATTGCATGACCTTGCTTTTGGCAGTGAGGATGAACTGAAGGCAGCCAGCAATGTTTTCATTTGTTCTCAGCTCAACTTCTTCCTTCCCAATCCTCTTTTTCCTATTTGCCCTTGTAACTGGAGATAAGATGGGCCCACACAGTTATGCAGCATCAGAAATGTAATCTAGACATCTCTTCCATGAAGCACGTTTCTGATGTGCCCTTCAAACTCAAGTCAGATGCCTACAGTCTATTTTCTGTGAGCTGCTTGGAAAAAATCTGAGCTGCAACTATTGAGGGATACATGTTTGAGGGACACCTGGAGGTGTCTGATGTTCTCACAAAAACAGCACAATACTTCACTGAAAAGCAGCTTTGCTCAAGGACAGCTTTATCCTCTTCCTAAAAGGAGATCAAACTCTTCATAGGAGGGCAGGCAGTGGCCACTAGGGACTTTGATAAGGTGATGAAAGCCTCTGTTTCATTTTTTGAGCAGAACAGGAGTTCAGGCTGTGCAGATCATCAGAAGCGATTTTAAAATACCCTCTCATGCTGTCTGTGAACAATGGAGGACTAGGTGAAGGATCAGGTTCATTTTCTGCCTTTGTGCCCTATCCAGGCCATTTTGTTACTGAACCCTGCTTGCTGTGTGATGAGAGCTAAGCAAGTTCAGATTCCCAAAGCTGGATCTTCTCCTCAGAACATCCCTGAGCTCCTGCCTTCTGTTCCAGAATGTGAAACATGTAGAGCCATGGGGAGAAAGTCTTGGCTGAGGAGAAGCCAGACTGGGAGTGAGCAATTACATGCAGGTGATAAGCAAGACATTTTGACAATTGTGATATTGAAATCCTCCAAGTAGAAGACAATTCTTATTTCCAGAACTTGTCCCTATCCTCAGGATCTCTCTCTCGGGAGGTTTCATGGCTGCCTACAAGCACATATGTTATTTGGCAAGGCTAAGGCCAAGGAAATGGAAAGCCTGGAGGAGGGTGGAGGGAGGTATCCAGACCAAAAAAAGCTATTTGGACAGTGCCATTGCTTTGAGACAGATGGGTTGAGAGCTTGAGGCTTTATTAAAAACTCAAAGGTGTAGATTCTGAAGCCTGTAAATACACAGTGAATTGTTCAAATAAATGATTGCTCTGAAATCCTGGTTGTGCTGGTTCTGGAAGTTCTTGGAAACACAGCAGTTATGCAAACACTACTGCATTTGACTGAAATTGTGAGCATGTTCCCTAGCTTTCCCCTCTGCACAAGTCTCTAGGGTGTTTGAATCCTTTAAGTGGTGAAAATGAGATGTAATGCTCTGGAATGCCCTGGCTGGGTGGTCAGTGAAATCCTGTGTTGTGAGGCCCAGTAATGCTGGGTTATCCAGATTAGACACTGCATCTGATTATCCTGCTGATAATCCTACTCTCAGTAATTTAATCAGGATGGGGATTGCAAGGCCAGGATCAGGCAGAAATAATGGGTGATTGCCTCCTTGTGCATCTGTAGCACTTGGAACTCCTTGTTTCTGGCAATATCTGTAATGATTTAAAGAAATAAATGTGTGTGTTTGTGCTCTGTTGTCGCTGGCATTGCAATGGGAGTCTTCTGGTGTTTCTCACAGTCTGTGAGAAGTTGCTTATCAAGTAGTTTGGGGGATAAGGAGATTCCTGCATTTGCTTTCTTTGAATTCTCACGAAGTGCATGTGTGAGGGAACTGTTACGTGATGCCAACTTAAATTGGGATGGTAAAGAGAATGATCCAGTCCAGTAAGAGAAACAGAGGGTGCCAGCTGAGGCAGGACTTCTTACCTACTGCTGCAGGAGAGCTGGGTGAAGTGCTCAATGGCCTGATCCCACCTCTGGAAAAGGCTCTCCCACTGTGGATTGGGAAAGAAGCTGCCTGGGCACGTGTTGGTAGCAGTGTCTGAAAGGGGGGCTGTGTGCTTGTTACTGAATTTGGTCCAAAAGGCAGGGATTTAGGTTCCTGACACCTGGAGTACCAGGCCCTACAGAGGAACTGGCACTCAGTTTATTTAGCTCCCCCAACCAGAAATGAATTCTTGTGAGAGCCACCTAAACATGTGCACGTGGGAATAAGAACTGCTAAAGGGAAAATAAACAGGCAACTTCCTCCACGTCCTGAAAGAACCTGGCTCTAGTAGCCAAGCAGAGTCTTACTCAGGGATATTTGTACCTTAGGATTTGGGATAATGGGTGGCAGCTGTGTGTCACAATCTACACTGGGCTTTTAGCACGGTGCCTATACGTGATTTATGGGAAAGGCATTTGGGAAAGGCCAATATTCATTTACAGTACTCGGGAAGGTACCAGCCCAGTATCTTGTGCAACCCCGCGGCCTCTCGAGTGATGCTGAAGGGAGGGGTGATGCTCAGTGCTGCGGAGCTGCCGACCCCGGGAGGATTCCCGAATTCCCGAATTCCCGATCCCGCCGGGAGAGGGCGGCGGGATCGCCCCGGTCCGGGGCAGCCGCGGCACCAGGATGCTCTGCCGAGCCTGGGGACGGAGGCTCTGCTGCGCTGCAAAGCGCATGGGGAGGAGTGGGGAAAACAAACGGGAGAGAAGGGGAGGAATAGCAGGTGGCAGCGGGCAGGGAGATGAGCTTTCCCTTCGTGTGGCGAACGTGGCTCGTGTCTCTGTGCAGATGCCAGAATTGCTTCGTGCACGTAGGAGGGAACGGGGGAGCTTGGCTGGAGCTCGCAGCCGGGGATCTGCCTCGGAAGGAGCCTGCACGCACTGGCCCGGGGACTTTCAGTCCAGCCTCACTCCTACCGGGGCTGGCACCTTAGAGTGGAACTCTGACCCCTGCATCGAGGATGTTGTTTTGTTGCTGACATATTAGTGATGTGGGAAATATTCAGGATCAAGCATTATTTCCAGCAAATGCTTTTAGTTTGGAGCCCTTTGACAGTGCTTTCTTGATGCTGGCAGGACAATATCTTCTCCAGGAAAACAATTCCATTGCTTTTCTGCTTTTCCCACTTGCTGGCTTTTTGTTCTTTTTTTTTTTTCTGCCCCCTCTTGGCTGCATATCCCATCACTTGATGTTTCTAATGCTCTCAGCCTTGACGTTGCATGTTATTTGCTTGCTGTCGGTCCTCGTTTGCTGCAGCTGATCTCCTCTCATCCTGAAACTTTTGTCTTCTCCACTGCAATGTGGCACTTGTTGATTCCCAGTCCTTGTTCACTCTAACCTGGGCTTCTGCTCCTGTTACTTAGGGGGTCTCAAACTATATTGCCATGCTGAGTGTGCTAAACTTTTTCAGTTTTGCCACCTTGCTGACTAAATAGTTTTCCTTCTCTAGCTTTCTTGCTGGCATGGGATTTAGTCACAACTGGCTTTCTGCCATCTTGAGTCAGTCCAAACTTTCCTCCTCTGCCTTCATTCCTTTTTCTGACCAAAATCTCTTCGACTTCTTCAATGTTTAAAAAGAAACACAAGATGATATGCTCTCCTTTCTTGTCCTTGTCTCTTGGATGTGAGCACCAGCACCTTTTCCCATCTTCCAGACTCCCTATATCTATTCCTATCCGTGCTGTTACTCTTTCCCTTCAGCCCACCCTCTCTTCTGGCACCTCTTCCTTAAAAAACAAACCTGCTATTCAAGCCCCCACATGTTTCTCTAAATACTGCACCTTGACTTGCAAAGTGCCTTCATCAGCCAGCCCTTCTTTCCTCTCGTGTCCTTACTCTTGTCACTTGGGATGTTACTCCTTCGTTCTTCCCTTCCCTCCCTAGACTCTTATCCAAAAAGTTCCTTGGAGGATGCTGTTCTTCCCTTTGGCCTTTTCCAATCTAAATTTGTTCAAGTGTCCTATATCACTCTGTCCTTGTGCTCTTTCTCTCCTCCCTTTACATCTTATTTGACTGATCTAATCCAAGCAGTAAATTGCCTTTGTGGTTGCCTTGTCCCCTCTCCTCAGTCTGAGAACAGGAGGAGAGAGGAAGATCTGGAAGATCTCTATGCAGACCTAGGTCTTTGCTTCAATCAGAGCTTTTCAGTGTCCCCTCACCTTCAGTCCATTCCTGCTTTTCCAGTGACATCTATTGCTGTAAAGCCCTCAATGTGCATGTCACTTAACTTGAATAGGGCACTGGATTCTCAGGTCACAGCTATTTTAATGCATACTGTGTAAAGTTCCTTCTCCCACACTACACAAACCTTCACTGGCATCTTTTTCTTTTACTGACACAGTTTTTCCTCCTTGATAAGAGTGATCCCAGGCTTCTTCTGTCTATGCTGAGTGTTGATTTCAAGGTGATCCTTTGCCTAGCCCAGAAAAAATGTCTCTTGGAGTTGGTGCTCCTACAAACCTGACCCCTAAGGCAGCAAATACGGTGCACGTGCCCAAGGGATTGCTGTTTTCTTTTCCTCATCGTTCAGTATCTGTGCAGCTGGTCCTCTGATGAGAGAGGAATGTCCTCTTAGCACTATTTGCTGAAGCTGCTGCTGGGTTCTGATATTTAAGTTTTAAAGGGTAACCACTTGGACTGAGGAACAGAAATACACTTTTTCCTCATCAGTAAGCTAAGAAATACTGGGCAGAAAAGGCTGTGCAGTAAAAAATGAGATTCTGGGAAAGGGCAATAGTGGTTTCATTCTGACCCTCCTGGAGCCAAAGGAGATCAGCTTTGGGCATGGCTGGGATGGGGAGTGGCAGGGCTGTGCTCCTGGGCAGCCTCTTAGCTGGCTGAGCTGTTCTGGCCAGCTCTGGTCTGCATGGCAGCTGCGTGTAGCACTGATAGCTAAAAAGCTCTGCTATTCCAGGGCTTCTGGGCCACAGCAGGATCTTCAGAGGCAAGGGTGGAAGATGAGCAGAGAAACAGGAGCCTTTCTGATCTCGCCTAGGTGTTGAGTGCTTTCAGGACTTTGTTCTTGAAAATGCCTCTCAAACCCAGCTTGGACATCTCTCCTTGCTGGAAAATCAGCGTCTCATACTGGACACGTGTCAAGCTCTGTAGAATAAAGGAAGACTCTTCCCAGGAGCATGGGGCTCTTCCAACTCAGGGCTACACTTGCTGCAATTTATCTGAACATCTAACAGGCAGCAGGCTACAAATGCTGCCCATGATCTCAGTCCTGCTTCATCCTTTACCAAAAGGTCTGCAACAGAGCAGAGATGGGGAACTGCTGAAGAATGAACAGGACTGAAGTAACTTGCGGGCTATACTAAGTGCAATTCCAGATTCTTTCTTGAGTCTCCACTATTTTATAAATTTTATATTTAACTGTCACTTTGAAAATGCTGCTGCAGTGTTTAAAAAGAAGGAGAGTTGTAGTCTCACTTGCAGAGCTCCTTCTAAGCAGTCATGCTTTGCAAGGCTTGGGTTAAAGGCACAAGTTGGTTGTGCAGATGGGTGAGGCAGCTGAACTCCCCAGTGAAGAGCTTCACTCCGAAGGACTCTTCTTGCTATTTCAGGTGAGAGTGAGTTCAGTTAGGGTTGCCCTCTGCTTTTGTCATTTTCCCTTCTTCACTCCTCTTCCCCTTGTTTTCTATTGTGCGTCTCACTTTTATTTGAATTTCATTTCTCTCTATTCCTCATGACATAGGCCAAGAGGAGTTTAAGCTCTGAACTGGTCCAGCCAAAAGGCTGTCAGTGGTGCTGGTATCAAGCAGTGCTTATCTGTCTCTTGTATTTGAACAAACTGAGTTTCAGCCTGAAATATCACAGACGTCCAAGTCCCTGAGGCATGGAAATGCTGCACTATGAATACACTGATGATAATAGTCCTGGCTCTGCGGGTTTTATTGCGTTTGTTATTTTCTAGCATTCTGGAAAACATAACATTAAAATGAGCAGGGTAAACATAGACAAATGGAAAAAGATGTTGGAGCTGGATAGGGGATGACTCTTCATGCTCAAGGCTCTATTGTCCCCACCTCAGGGTCACTGGGGCAGTCTGACACATGCTTAGGATTTTGGGGGTGGCATTGATCAGCCACCTCAGGAGGTATCTCAGGACTGTGGTGTCTGAGGGCAGAGATCCGTGTTCTAGAAGTGGCCCTTGTGGGGTAGAAATGAGGCAAAGAAAATGCTTTCTGGGCCTTGGCAGAGGTCAGCTTGCCATGATTTCTTGAAATAGCAGATAAAGAATGTGAATGCTACTCAGCTCTCATGGCTGTAGAATAGTGATGAGCTAATGGATGTTTTTTATTGTAGGAAACAGGCATAGGCAAATAGGATTTTAAGGTGAATAGTCTATTCTCTGCAAGCATTCAAGCACCTGGCTCTTAGGAGGGCTGAGCTGTCAGCAGGAACCTCTTTCCTGCCTCTGTCCTGTAAAGGTTTTTTACCTTGCATGAATTCCAAATGCATGTAATTACCTTTTCTAATCAAGTCAAAAAGGGACTAGAGCTTAAGGAGCTCCATTCAGCAGCTAATTTTCATGTTTCATCTACTTATATGAAATTAAGCTTTTATAATGGTAGAACAACCTGACTCCAGACACCTTCCTCCCTGTGCCCATCTGGTCGAGGAGCTGACAAAGTTATTTATTATACTGAGTAAATATAAACCTGCAGTGGGGCTCAGAGGGTCTGAGAGTTAGCCCTGAAAACACAAAGCATTTTGCTGCAAGGACTGAGAACAACTTCCACCTTCCATAGATTTTGGTGAGCTTGGAGTGCTCAGTATCTCACAGAAAACTAAAACTGGGAGTTGAGCTGTCTGTGTCAGATCTAATTATCATTAAAATCAACATCAAGACTCTTGTTAGTGTAAATGGGTATATATGGATGTTTATGAATAATAGTAGCAGAAGAGAGTTGGTGGTCAGAAGAAACTTCTTTTGTGTCAATAAAAGGATGATTCCCCCATCCATAATTATCTTCCATAGTATTTTTTGACTTAGCAGCAAGTAGTTGCAAAACCTCTTTCTTGTTTTGGTACTTTTGTGACATTAGTGCTTTTTCCTTTATTAATACTGACTGATTAATCTCAACAACATTTAATCAATAATTTTATGTAATTAAACTCTGAGCTAGCTCAAAGGTTGTGGCTTACTTCGGTCTTTATTTCACACATCAGCTCCTAATTCACTTCCTCTGCTTCTAGCAACTTCTTGGGTGATGTAAGGAGGTGACATCAGCTGATGTAGCGATCATTTGTGTTTTGCCCATAATCAGATGCTACGTACATCCTTCTCAGGGTGATGGATTACAGGTTGTAGAAGTGTCTTTTGTATTTTATTCTACCCATATTGTTAAAAACTTCTGGTCTCTGTTTACTCCTCTTTCCCCCCACTGTGTTCTTTGCTTTCTCAGTAGTGTTAGAGGTCCTTCCTGCTGCTGCTGTGTCATGGCCTACTTTCTTGGAACCTGCTGCTCTGGCTTGTGCTTATCTGAGCTCAGCTCATGACACGTGGACATCTTCTGAGCATGGTGTGGTGCAGAGCTGTTTTCTTTTTCTGTCCTTAAGGAATCTGCTCTGCTGCTAATGATGGCAGCTAGCTAACAATGCCCATTGGTGGTTTTGAATAGATGCTTCAGAGGTCAAGAAAGGACTTTCAGAAGCACTTAGCTGAGTCTTGCTCCCCATTGCAGCTGGCTTTGAGGTTAGACCCACACTGAACATCAAGGTTAGTAGTTACTTCTCCCCCTTGACCAGAACTCAGTGTAGTTCCTTTTTGATTGAGCTGTTCATTGTCTTTAAACTCGGTGTAGAACAAATGCCATTCTGTCGCCTGCAGTGAGAGCAGCTCTGTCTCTGGCTGGGAACTCTTACCTGGGTGCTGAAGTTGGCTTCTGGGCAGTTTTGGAACAGACTGAGACATTGGCATCTCAATTTGCACTCTCTTGAAATTAAAGTGAAGCTGGCTTGTGGCTGGTTTTGTGCAGAGCTTGATATAGAAGCCAGTAGGTCCCCTGGCCCTTGAGATTGTGCCTCTTTGCCTGACTTTGTTTCAATTTTGGATGCTCATCACCAGAAACTGGCACTGGGCAAATGATATCCCACCACTGGCAATCTGCTCCCTCCTGGCACTTCCAGCCTCACACAGAAGTGCCCCATGTAGGCATGGCAGCATGTGTGGCTATGTGCACAACCTTGCAGGCTGGCTGGTGTCTCTGCCCTCGTGAATGGAGGTTCCCTCTTAGAGAAGGAGGCTCCGTGCCAGGGTAGCAGATGGGCAGGAGCAGCAGCAGCTGGGAGACCATGTATGATCATCATGTGGGCTTACAATCTGCAGCAATGCCAAAACGGCCACTTGGCTTTATCCTGCCTGTAGTCAGGGCTGTTCCTGAGCCAGCAGCTTATGGAAAGGTACAGGGGCAGGCAGTGGGCTCTGTCCAGCATCCACCATCAAGGTGGGAAGCAGCAGGTTCCTCAAGGGTTGAAGGCCCAGGAAACATTTCTGTTTCTGTCTGGAGCACTCTGTGAGAGCAGCCAAGCTGAGCCCTTGCTGTTCCCTCTCACCCGTCCAGGCTGAGCTCTGTCAAGTAGAGCCTTGCCTTCACCAGCAGGACCTTACCCACTGCCTGCCAGCCCTGGGAAGGGGGGGTAGCTCTCTGTTCTGACTCACACTGTTCAGAGCAAGTCAGTCTGGTGGAGTGGGCAGATCTTCAACAGCACAGGCACAGCAAAAGCCCTGCTGATCAAACAACAACGCAGGTGGCCATGAAGAAGCCCTGTGTTTGCAGCCCCACGGAAACCACTCAGGACTAACTGAGGGAATAACTCTACCTTTCCCAAACAGCCATCTCCTTGCCATGGCAGGGGTCAAGGATATGCTGAGGCATTTTGAGAGAGTAGGGTCTGCACAGGGTGGTTTGTGCTTGGATTGAGCCACCTTCTTATTTGTACCAGGATTCCATCTCATCCCCAAAGCTTGAACACGTGAAGGAAGCAACCCTGGCAGCCCTGGGGACTTGATACAGCAGAATGGTGCTTCAAAGGCTCTTCTTCCATCTTGGCTAAAGGGTGTGAGTAGGAAGGTTTCTAGGCTCAGCACATTTGCACCTCCTGAGTGCTGCAATGCTTTCTCTTGCTGTGGTTTGGGGAAGAAGTTGATGCACTACTGAGATGCCATTAGTGTGTGTGGTGTTATCTGATGCTTGATACTTGCAAAGCCAGAGTAGGCTCAGACTTTCCTGAGGGACTAAAGGAGAAACAGTGATCTAACTTGAGCTGGTCCAGCTTGCTTGATACTTCAATGCAGGATGTACTTTAATGCAGAATAGAGCACAGGCAATATTATATTTCTTTCTACTGTAAGTAATTTGAAAGATGACCTGTAAGTGGTGAGAGAGGGAAAGTATTCACTGGATTTGTTCCCTTGAATTTGCTTCTTTGCATTGAGGAGAGAAGCCTTGAAGGAGCAAAGGGAGGGACTTCTCTTTTCAAGCTGGCTTTTAAAGAACATGAATCTTAAAGTCTTGTGATGGTTTCGTGCTTTGGAAGAGAAATTGTGATGTCCCAGATGTGACCCAGAACGCTCTGATAAACTCTGATTGAAAATTGTGTGTGGATTAGTGGGTTTGGGTGTTTTGTTTGAACTGTTTCTACCCTTTGTTACCTCAAAGGGAGAAATGCTTCACATCTCAAAAGCAAAACAAAACCCCCCCCCCCAGAAATGTTAATTTTGCTTTGCTCTCCAAAAGTGAGACCTCTGAACAGCTAATTCATGTGCACCTTCATTGACAGGACCTCCACAAAACCCCAAACCTCTATCTACCTTTGCCAGTGGGGAGCATATTATGGCTGATCCTGTCAGGACACTGGAAAAATATGTTTCCTATATTTGGGAAATTTGGTCTTGATGTATTCTCATGGCAGTGGAGCTCAGCCCAATGCCTTCAGCTAGGAATTGTTTCTCAGCTTTTTCTGTGAAGCTGAGTTATTGATGACTGTTAGCTTTCCAAGGAGTGCACAGCTTTGAATTGAGGCTCTCAGTTCATTGGTCCAGCGCCTGCTATTTCAAGTGGTGCCTCAGATTGTGTTCTTGGTAAGCAGCCTGGCCATACCTTAAAAGTTAGGGTGTTTCTTTGCCTTCTCTACTTTCTGTTTAAAGTTGTTGTTGTTGTTGAACTTGGATGCCAGGAACTTTAATGTCCTCTGAGATTTTGCCTGATTTTAATCTGTGGGAGTTGATAATTTGAGACCAGCAGTTATAAAAAACTGGCTGAGGAGTTGTGGAGCACTCTCGTGTATATTCTGATTGTGTTTTGGAACATTAGTGAGGACTAATAGACCTTGAATGAGTCATTGTTTCATTGCTTTTCAGAAAAAGCACACAGATTGACTCTGGAAGTGTAGTCTAGTCAGTTTGGCATTGACGGTGGATAAAGACATAGCAACAGGGAAATAGGATCCCACATCAGTCAAAGAAAGTATTGATGGTTTGGCTAGAAGGTCAAAGTAAATGTCTGTTGCTTCTTCAGTTTCTGTGTCTGCTTCATCAGTACTCCATAGCACAGTTTGACTCACAGCTTGCCTACTGTACCTGACTATTCAGTCCTGAAATAAAAAAAAAAACCTAATGTCATCCTTCACAATAGTGTAGGATCTAATAAGTGGATAGGAGCCTGTTAAAATGTGAATTTTATGTGCTGGGTCTTCATCCTGGGCTGTTTCTAGTTGATTTTTTTTGCACTAATAGGCCAGCACTAATTTAAGTTCCTGCCACCTTGTGGAGTGGCAGCTGAGACTACAGCAGGTGTTGGTCTGAACTGCCTGGGCTGTGTTCTAAGGTGGAATGATGTGTGCAATGTTCACCTCCATAACCAGATTCAGGGTTTGGCTTTGGGATGTGGATGCCCACAGGTAGTGTCTGCAGGATGGTTTGTAGCAGGTCAGGATGAGGAACACGAGAGACCATGGTTATAACCACTGAGTGTTTTGCCAGTCCTATGTAAGAAGGGCTTGTAGGAAAGAAGGGAGGGTATGAATACCAAGATGTATAAGGGAACAGTAAAAGAGAGGAGTAACTGTTCCTGTATTTAGAAATTAGTGTTGTAAGTTTATAGCCATCTATCCTCTATTTGTGCAGCTCCCAGCACAGTGGATGCTGTGAGCTGCTTTTTCAGTAGCACAAATCATAAAAATAAGCACAGAACTGGGTTTTACCATCCCCATTGCACCAAACTTAAAAATCTGAAAAAAACTTGAGGTAATTCCAGTGTCGAGAAACTTTCTTACAAGGATGAACTCTCTGTTCTCCAAAAAAAGTGACTTGATCCTGGTATGAATGTTTTATCAACTTCTTATTAGCAAGGGACTGCTTATTTTATTAATGAGTCAGAGGATGAGTGAAATCCAGGAGTGAAATCCAGTGGCTGGATGCGGAGGCAGAAAAGCATAAAGTAGCCATGAGGTGGACGTTTTATGAATCAGCATAATTAATCTTGAAACAACATATCTAGGGAAGGCCTGAACCTGAGACTGGGCATCTCCTGAGAGATCCTCTCCGAGTCTGCAGGTGTGCGGGCTCAGCCCGGCGCGCAGGATGCGGGGAGGCTGGGGGCGAGCGGAGCGATCTCCCTGACCCGCCCGGCGTGGGAGTTTGCGGGGTGGTCTGGGGGTTTGCGGGGCACCTGCGGGACCGGCCGCGCTCCTGCAGCAGCGGAGCCGTGCGGCGCTCGGCTGCGGGGTCCCGGCGCCGGCCCGGCCCGGAGCGAGGGGCTCCCGCCGGCGCTGTCCGTGCGGCCGTGCCCGCGCCGAGCCCTCGGGCGCTGCCGCTCTCCGGGCGCGGGACGGGGCGGTGCGGCGCGGCCGGAGCCCCCGGCGCTGCCCGGAGCCGCTCCCGCTGCGCGGCGCGGATCCCGCAGCCGGGCCCGGCGGTGCCGCGGTGCGGGCGCGGGGGCGGGGCGCGGGCGGGGCGCGCATGCGGGCGGTGCCAGGCAGCGCGGCGGGCCGCGGAGCCACTCGCCCCCGCAGCACCGCTCGGCCAGGGACAGCTCCCGCCGGCGCCCAGGTAACGCGCGCTCCCCCCGCGGCCGCGCCCCGCTCCGCGCCCCGCTCCGCGCCGCGGGGGCTGCGGGGGGCCCGGCGGCTCACGCCGTCCCCCCCGCCGCTTGCTTGCTTGCAGCTCCGGGGCTGTGACAGCGCCGTCCCCACCGCGGAGCGAGGCAGCGGCGGCCGGCTCTGCCCGCCGGGCTCTCGGCTGAGGAGGGTGCGCGTCTTCCCGCAACTTGCCGGCGCTCGCAAGGCTCCGCGATGGAAGGGAAAGGTGGGTCGGGCGCGGGGGGGCGGCGGCGAAAGCACCGCAGTGGCCGGGCTGGTGCGGGGCCGGGCGGCCGAGGCTGCCGCTGTGCTGGGGACATTGCAGCACCGGCGGGGAGCGGGCGGCAGGCGCGTCTCTGCCGATCCCGCGGGGTGCTCGGCCCGCTGCGTAGGGAGTGAGGGGAAGGGTGGCCGGTTTTTTAATTTATTTTCCTTTAGGGCGAGACAGATGTTAGTTGGTGATTTGTTTTCTTAATGCTAAGGATTTGCATAATAAATATGAGGTCTGTCCCATGTTTTTTAGCCAGTCAGCAATGGGGAGGTTTTTAACAGATGAAAAGCATTTTATGATTAGAATGGGTTTTTTTTGTTTTTAAAAATCTCATTTTTCTTTTTTTTCCTGAAACGAGATCAGGGCTATAGAGCTCTGCCCTCGTTACATTGCATATTTAATACATCAGAACATCCTGATAGATTGGGAGAAATGCAATGAGTATTGTGCTATTGAACTGTCCATCCTAGAAAGAGGAGATAATTAAATCTTGCCTGGCTAGCTTGCGTGTTTGCATACGGAGATATCTCATCCACGTATATCCCTTCAGGCTGAGCATATGTGTTTTGTTTCCATACATAGCTGTGTGGTCCCTGCACACTTACTTACCTACCCACCTCTACAATTGCATTGGAAATCCCACATTCAACTGGTATGTGAACTCAAAACCTGTACGTGTTAATTGCCAATGAAATACTGATGGTAAGTCAGTCCATGCAGAGGAAAGGCGAGTTGCCATTCCCTCCCAACGTAGCTGCCAGCTCTCCTGTATAACACAAACCTGGGAGCAGTTTAATTGATAGCGATCAAGGCAGTGGGACAATATGGACTACATTAATTCAAGGAAAATTATGGTAGACTTGTATAACACAATACTACATACCTTCCAGGGAGACGAGCAAGCTATATTTAAACCTCAGGTTTATTTTTGTAACTATCTTGTCAATCAGGGCTATAGTTCTCCTGTGTGGGAATATCTGATTATATGCTGATTAAGGAAGGAAGCTATTTCAATCATAAGGAGGCAGTATGTCCTATAAAGTACAGTTTCTTGTGGGCAGTGATCAATAGACATACCAGGGCTTGGGGACAGGTAAGTACCTCTTAAGAAAGCATGTCTGCGAAGACTTTGCTTAGATTAAAAAGCTCACAGCAGTCATGTTAGCCTTAAAGATAATTCTTTTTACTATCCATGCTGTTTTCACAGTTAACCTGAGATGGGCCACCTTTGCCTTTTGAATGCCCTGTTGGTACTTGTCTTGATGCGAAACAAATGGACTGTGACTTTAGTATAACACGCTGCGTGCCTTGTCATGCGCTACACGAGCAGGCAGAAGGCTCTCCGTGCAACTTCAGATGGAGCTCCTGTAGCTGGAGGAGTTGTGCAGGGAGCAGGAAGGAAACATCTGCAATAAAACCAGGGTCCAGGTAGCTGGTGGCAAAAGCGCCTCCAGAAGGAGGGTCACCCAACTCCAGTCCTGTGCAAACTGTGGCTGTTATGGTGCAGTCACTGCCTGGATTGGCAGTGAATGTCTTTGGGAGCGCTGGTACTTGTGTTTGTTAGTTGCAAGATGGGCTCCACAGCAGTCCATGTTTTCAGGTGCTTGGCTTTGGTGGAAGGGATAGTGGGAATGAGGCAACCCCAAGAGTCACTACTCATTTTTGAGCAAAAAATTCTGAGCAATTTGCTGTTACTTGAGATTTTCTGTCATGGGGTAGAGGTGGGGAACAAATATTCTCTGAGTTTCCTCTATCTATGTACAAAGAAGGGCTGTCGAGAGCAAACCCAGCGGAAATCAAGGCACCAAAATAGGATCAGTCCAAAGCAGGGATGACCTTAAAGAAAATACACAAGGAACTTTGGCATCTCAGTGAAGAAATGAGAAAGCAAAGGAAGTCTTCTCACGGCAGGGATCCAGTTGTGTTGGCACTGAAGGAATTTTTGTGACTTGGATGGTGTTGGAGTGGCCTGAGAAGGCCTGTGGCGCACGGGTCTCACGGAGCAGTTTTGTGTAGGTGTACAGTGAGGCACAACGCAGGCCATCTCCCCAGAGGGAAGGTATGAGCAGGACTAAGCTCTTCACATCTTCAAATCTTCAGCTTTTGAGACTAATCCTGGATGGATTTGTAACTGCACTGCCTTACTAAGCGCTGGTTTACATTTTGTTTTCGCTACTAACCAGGCCTCTGCATTGCGAGTCCTCTGTTAGGAGATTGTTGCTTGCAGACAGTGTTTCTCCAAAGTCATCTCTTGCTTTTTAAATGCTTCCTCCTGCAGCCTTTCTCCCACCCCTCCAGTCTTCCTCAGTGCAAATCTCAGAACATCTCCAACTCAGTGTTGTGCAGATACTGGGGAAGAGTGTGTGCTATATTAGGCAACATAAAGTCTGTTTGAGAAAACCTGCCGTCTGGTCTCTGAATTCAGCTGTCCCTGATGACTGCTGTGGACATTTCTGCATAGGATTTACCATCAGTAGAACTTGGTTGTCAGAATATGGCTGGAGCTGATGCTTTGCAAAGCCTGCAGTCTGCTGTAAAAAATGGGCTAAAGAACCATCTCTGGCACTGCTCAGAGCAGCCATAACTGATTTCACTGGTTGGACTTATTCATGAGAATGAGGGGAGAAGGACATATCCTAGTTTTTGTGCAGTGGGATGTGAGACTAAGGACTTTACTGTTAGGACTGTAGCAGTAAGAGTACAAGCCAAGAGGGTTCTGGTGAGGGTTGAGGAGGTGGTGCAGCCTGTGCCATCTTCCAGCAGACAGAGCTGGCTAGAGCCAAACATCTCTATCTCCTCACCATGCCTAAAAGATAAATAACACTCTGTGGAGCTGCAATGTTACCAACACATCCTGGTGATCTAAAAGTAGCATTTGGCCTCATCTAACTTGCAGCTTTTCTGACTTAACTCTGTTCTGCACATTCACTGTCTCCAAACCTTTTGCAGAAGTAAGGAGCTTAAAAGTTGTAGCTGTTCCCAAAGCTCATTAGGCAATGGGGGGATGGAGGGCACTGTGGGTGACAGCTCTGTTTTGCTCCTGCTACCTGATCCCTGTTCTCTGAATCTCGCCACTACAGCAGTTCCTGTAGGCTGCAGCAGTAAGCGATACCACACCAGGCATCCCGGGAGCTGGGCTTTGCCAAAGCTAACAATAGTTAATGTGGAGGTTAAAGAATACTTGGTGATTTGCCAGATTCTTCAGTCACAGTTAGAAAGATGCTTAGCAGAGGAAGGAACATCATGCAGTGATGTTCAGACTCAGAGGCTGGAGAAGAAATCAGCCGAACAAGAGTCAAACTGCACCGTGTGGAATGGATCCCTGGGCTTCTGGATGGAGTAGAGAGGGACTGCAGGCTAGCCTTGCTGCAGGGAGGGCTCCCTTCCTCTGAAGGTGCTATATCCTTTTCTGTACTCCTGAAAACACAGAAATCACTTTCTCCCTCACTGCTAGAAAATAGAGATTACTACTTTTATCTTGCCTGAGGTGGGGATTGGGGTCTTGATATGTCAATGTTGTATGGGGGGCAGGCTGCCTGTCTGAACCGTCCTCGGGGGCCCAGTCAGTTTTTGGTGCTCTCTGGTATTCCTGGAGGTCAGTGCTGGGCACTGGTGGCTCTGGGGCAGTTTCACTGCCTGGGTGCAGGGCAGGCTGCTTTCAGCAGAGGATGCATGCTGTTAGCTAGGAAACACAGCAGGTCTTGTTCTTGTCAGCTGGTCTGTGGGGACAGCAAAGCTAAAGCCTGTTAGCTGAGATGTGGAGATGGTCTTGTCAGTCCCCTGAACCATGGTCCTGCCCTGTTGGAGAGACATTCTCCATGCCATGGGTCTTCCCACAGGATCCTCACCCTTGTGCTCCAAAGGCTGTGTGGGAGAAGCCAGGGAGCCTGGCCTTACAGCTCCCTTCTGCTCAGGGTCCCAAAGCAGCAGGGCTTTGAGGAGATGTCTGCAGAGGACATCTCTGCAGTGTGACTGTCCTAGACAGATGCTGTCACAGTAGTGGTACCTGAGTCATGTTGTCTTCCCAGTCACAGAGCTGGGAGCAGGATTTTTGCTTTGTAGAAAAGCCACAATGCTGCTGTTCACAGACATGGGATGTTCAGGCCTTTAAGTGGGAGGCCTTAAGCAGTAAGATCCCATTTACTCAGGGCACAGAGTTCTCCTTCCTGGGACTGGCAAACAGGTCTGAGCTCTTTGCATTGTGCTGTCTTGTGGGTATGAGAATGGGCAGAGTGGTTTGATCCATCTCATCCCACCAGAGGTGCTCTGAAGCCTCCTTGGCCAGCCCAGCCTTGTGGGCCAGCTTCTTCTGTGTAGCTGCCTGCATGATATGCCTGTAAAGGACAGAATCTTCACCTTGAAGAACTTGTGATCAAAACCCAACAAGAGCCACTGAATGTTAGAATTGAAGACAGACTTTGTGGACATGGTGAGAGAGGGTGGCAAGTGAGAACATGCAGTTCTGGAGGTTTCTGTGCACTGTTCCCACCTTTGTGGCCTTCTTCAACAATCAAAGGAAATATCTTAAAGATCCAAGACACAGTTCATGTCCTGAAGCTGTTTGAGATGCTCAGGTCAAACTGTACCCCATGATACACCTTCCTGACAAGTCCTGTGTTTGTCAGAGGTGAGTCTGCAGCACGTACTGTCACACATGTGTGTGTTGGAGTCATGCAGATTGCTTTCAGAAAGTCTGGGTCACACAAGCCATCTTATGTGCTTGTTTGTAATGCAAACAAAATAGCAGCACAGTTACTTTTGTTACAAAACTGTTTTCTAGATGGTCAGAGGCTTCTTTGAGCAGTGCATTTTCCACAGAGGAGGCAGCTCCATGTTCTCAGCCTTTCACAGTGATGTGCCGTGTGACATCCAGGGCATGTCACTCAGGCCAGCGGTTCTCAAACTGCCTGCTTGAAGTTTGACACAGGGAAGCATGTTTGGGGTGGTAAATAAATGGCCTGATCTTTTTTTTTTACCATCTTCCCCATGCCCCAGGCTGGGCATTGCAATGTAGGTACCAGCTTTCTGTATAGCAGAGGAGCACTTTGATTTCCTGACCTTAACACCTTATCCCTGAGGCTGGAGTAGGGTGGAGTAGTGAAAGACTACTTTGGTGCTGTGCTTCAGACTCAGTCTCCACTGAAAGAGGAGGGGAATGTCAGGCACTGAGTTAGCACTGCAGTCTTGATTTTCTTTAATGCATTTCTGAAAGGGAGAGAAATGTCTGTTCCCATTGCTTTAGAAATCACATTAAACTCAACACAAATATTACTGCCCTGGGAGGGCTCAAAGATGATAAGAGCTTGGGTTGCAAAATGAACCAACCTGGGCTATTTGCTGCCACCTACAAGAGCAGGTAGCAGTCCAATACCTTTATTAACCATCATTTGGTAGTTGCTGAAATACTGTGGGTGGACATTGCAACTTCCAAATGAGAAGGGTGATCCAAGTCTATCTGATGCTGAGGGAAGTAGACATGGTACCCCAGGAAATATCTGTGCTCCAACAGGCCTCAGACATGCTCAGGTGGGTAATGAGGGGGAAAAGTGGCCATGCTCATAGTCCTCCATACCAACAAACCCACCAAGGGGAACAGGACCCTAATAATAGTCTTAAATCTTAAAAGAATTGGTGCAGGACTAGGTCATCAGACTCTTATGAAAATACCCAAATCCTTCAACCCATTTCCACAAGTTACATGGGAGCTGTGGATGTTGCACTTAGACTGAATGAAATGCGAGAGTAATTGCAAGTGATTTTTAAAAATGCATTCAGTTGTTGAGACATACCATTTGTACATAGAGTGGCTGGAGGCATAATCTGTGGATACTCTGACTAATGACCTGCATACAGCTGTTTCATCCCTAGGTCACTTGAGGTCCAGAAATTTAAAACAAAATATTTTTTAGAGCTTTTTTTTTTAAAGCTTAGCTTACCACAAGATTTTTCTTATCTGCTCTTATCTTTCCCTCTCTATACACTCAGCTATTCAAATGTTGTCTGAATTGCACTCATTTCTAATGTGCCATAAAACTTGATATGCAAGAGCTAGTTATTTAGGGAGAATTGCAGAAACTATTTTAGTCTGTGTGTTTTGACCTATAAATGAGGTAACGTTATTAATTTTTACATGCAAATCATGGTGTTTATTAGCATGGTAAAAGGCAATTTGACAATGAAAAATATTCCTGATGGATATAATAATTAATGCTTTCACTCAAAGTATAAAGACTTTAATAATGCTGTTATGCTTAAAATGATTGAAGAAAAAGTTGACTATTTTCCTGCCAGTGATACAAGGATGTTTCCTTTTAATATAACTCCTGTATCCCTGCTTTTTCAAAGTGTTCTTTATAGTCAATAAGCCTACAAATCATCTGGCTAATTCATTGAGTTTCTTCTCCCAGGTCTCGGGTTTGGATGAACCTTATGATTTGATACTTGCGGGGGATGCACATTGAAAGCTACGGCTTTTTCCTTCAGATTGAATTAAACCATTTGTGGTGTCGTCATGTTTCAGGAGAGATCTTGTGGCTGGGGATGATGGCTGCTCCGTGGAGCGCCGGAGCGATCCTGCGGCGTGCCGCGTGGCCGAGGGAGGCTGGGTGTGCTTCAGGATGTGCACTTGGAGAAGTGAGGCGTTTCTGCTTGCTATTTTTAATAGCATGTGCAAAGCAAGAAATCAGGGAAGCATGGAACAGCATTTCTAATTTGGAAAAAAATTTTTTTTTTTTTCTTGAGCCGTGCTTCTTCTTCCTGTGTTCCATCCCCCCCACTGGAGGCTGGCATAAGGCTGGCTTTGTCTGCCATCAGCCTTCAATAGGTAAGGTTAATTTGCTGAATGTAGCTACTTGGATTTTCTTCATAAATCCTTCAGAAGTGCTGAATGTCTTATTGGTATAATGAGGGAAAGTTGCCATCCTTTCCAGTCACTGAGAATGTATTATTAATGCAAAAACACTTTCCTGGCGTTTAATGCTATTTCCAAAAGAGGCTGACAAGCAGGGAGGCCTCTTCAGGAACACTGGGGCCTATCTGGTCACCAAGAGTTGTATGCAATGCTTACTCCAATATAAAGTGCTATCATTGCCTATTTTTCTCTCCAAGTCCAGGCAGACAAGGTTATTGGTAGGATGGGCATGCTTAAGTGTTGTGACAGTCACTATGCAAGCAAATGTGGAATCAGAGACCCTGAGGGATCTTCCAGTTGATGTTAGTCTCTGACACAACCCTACTGAGGAGCTTGAACTCTCTGGTTCCAGATTCTGGACCTTGCCTCTTCTTCCTCTCATTGGCACACTGGTCTCTACTTTTCTGTGTTTATCATTACTTGGGGCATTGAAGAGCAGGATCCAGATGTTGTGTTGGTTGTTTGGCTGTGATTTGTTTGGGGTGGAGTGGAATTACAGGTATTTGTGCAGTTTGAAAGATCAAACCTGTATGAAATTGAGCAGAATGGAATAAAGTTCTGCTTTGAAGGACAGCCCTCAGAGCTTCATCCTTTAGTGATGTCTAGCCCTGAATATCTATTTTTGGGGCAGTGAGTATAAAACTTGTTAAGAATATTTTGCAGCAGTGGCTTTAGAAAGGTAAGAAACAAACACCAAAATATTCCACATATCCAGAATTATTGTTTCATCATAGATTACATTATTTTGAGATTCAGTTTAGTTTTCTGAAATTTTTCAAGGAGAAGACATACAGTATGAATTAATTCTCTGCTTGAGAATCTGCACACACTGTGCACTAGGATGCAGAAATATCCATTTCTCTGCCCCTTTAGAATAGCCCTGAATTCAGTCTTATACATGCTAGTGGCTCTACCATACTGTAAGTGACAGGGGAACAGCAGTAACACCAACAAAATGAGGAAAAAATGTAGAATCCAGCACCTTCTAGTAAATGGAGGGGAAAAAAAAGTTAATTATACATGAAGAGAGACTTGGATTTCCTAATTTGATACTAACAAGCCATTGCAGCATAACTGGGTTGACAGTAGAATAACTTCCTCAGCAAGACCTGCTTTTTATAATATTTCCAGCTTATTTGATCTCTTTGAAGGCTGAATCTGAGCTTTTGAGATATTTTCTGGCCTTGAATTCATATTCCCTTTTAGTATTGACCAGCGCTCCTGGTAGTCTGAGACTGCCCATTAACCAGTGCCATACATTATCAAATAATTGCATTGAAAAAGTAATCTGTTAATTTTTAAACTTTTTATTCCTATCAGTGGGCCCAGTGGAGAAATATCATACTGCAAATTATAACCATTTTGTTGCAATATGAGGAGTGCTAGGGGAATCAGCAGAGAAATTTAAAAATTACTGCCTTGAATCTCCTCTTCCAGTCAAGATTTTAAATGAAATACATGGATCTATTCTTAATTAGAACTGGTGTAGGTAAATGCCTCATTTGGTTAGTAGGCAAAGGCCAGGTCTCTAATGCCTTACTGAACTGAAAACAAAGGAAATAATACTGATTGTATGGTGTAAGACCTATTTAACTGCCTTTAGACCTCAATTATTAACTATTGAAGAAGTAGTAAAGGTTTAAAGAAGTCATTTCATATTGGTTCAAGGTGATGCTAAAATAACAAACACTTTGCCACTTTGAAGGCAATTTACTTTATTGGTACAAATTATATAGCCTTGAGGCATTTGTGTTGGCAACTGCTATTAAAATTGCTGTATGGTATCTTCAAAAGTCAGATTATCCACCTCATCTTAAAAATAACTATGATTTACATTTACAACAAGTGGCTCTGTGCTGAGACATGTCTCTGCCATTGCTACTAAACACAGTGCCAGATATCTAGATTTACCTGTCAGTTTTATTTGCATGATTCATCTCTCAGGAACATGCATTCCAGGCTCTCAGACCTAAATGGTGCTTTTAGTGCATTCTCCTCTCAAAAAATGTCAACATCCAGAACAGCAAGACTTTGTGGGGTTTTTTGGTTTTTTTCCTTAAAAAAGGAAAACTAAAGGCACTAGGGATGAATTTTCCACCTCCTTTGATTAGAAGGTTCCCAGAAATAGTGAGGACAAGCCTGACATACCAAAGCATACAGCCGTGGGCAGTATACAGAGACAAAGAACAGAGTGTGTTTAAAATCTTAATTATTTATAGTAAGAAAATACTGGTTTTGGTTAAATTGTCCCTTCTGTGGCACCGCCCTAAGGTTGATGACAGCAGATCAGAGTGCAGAATTTAGCCTCATGCTCTGCTGTCTGTGAAACTGAGAGCAGGGCATTGAGGCTGATGCTGAGCTTTGCATGCAAGGGGATCTTCTAGTGCAAGCAGTGCTCTGTGCTGTGCAAGTCAGCCAAACAGAGGGAATTTTTGGATGGATGGCCCATTACAGACATACTGCTGTACATATGAAAACACAGGCAGCTCCTTTTTTTATTTAAAGGTTTTTGGAAACAGTGAATCCAGAAGAGTCTCGCTGAATCTCAGCACTGTTAAAGCACCACCACTGAAATGCATTTATGCTCATGTGAAGCATGAGTTTATACCCAGTAATCTCAAAGGTAGGGCTGGTGCACAGCTGCCTTGCTACTCTTGTATTCCTGAATTCAGCGTTATTACCCAGAAGCTGCATGGTGATTTGGTAATCCAAACCAAACAGAGCATGTCCTAACTGTGGCTCCAGCTGATCATGAAAGTAGCTGTGGTGGGCAATTGGCTTGGAGAAAATTAGGATCATGTAGGTGGATATCTCCCACTTCAGTCCCTCCCCAGTCACATCAGTTCTGTAAGCTTCACATCAGTTCTGTAAGCTGGGCTGTATCTTGGAGCCTGCCCATGACACCCAGCAGGTGTGCTTGGCTCTCCATCCTGTCTCCTCACACATGTGAGGCCTTCTGAGATCTCCCTGCCTATGGACAGTCCCTCTCCTTAGGGTCTGGAACATCAGCCTTAAGGGGAGTCAGTGTTCTAGCAAAGCTTAAGGTAGGGCACTTTGGGCTGTTTGTCTGTCAGAAGCACTGAAACTAAGCATCTACCTCTTCTCCCTCCTGTTTGCAATGGAGCTGCCTAAAAATCAGATCTATTTTGCAGAAAATCCCAAGTTTCTGAAATCTCTGTGCTGAACTGGATTTGACCCAATATTTTCCTTACCATTCAGGCCAGTCAAGGGCTTCCTGGACTCTGCACTTTCCAATGGATCTTGCCTTGGATTCACAAGGATTTGTCAACATCTGTGGTAGTATAAACAGCACAACTGAGAGTAAAAACTCATGTTTGTAAGCTAAACAATTTTCCTGTGTGCTGTTTTTGGAAGGAGGTATCACAATAGCTAACTCTTACAGATTTCTGAGGGATTGTGGATTTCATGGGATGCTTTTAAAGCCTTTCCAGGTGGAGGTACATATGGACCATAAAGCTTTATCACTGTGTTTAGCTCTTGTACTATTTCCCTAATCAACCTTATACATGAAGTATGGAGCTTAGGTTGTTGGGAAAAATGGTTATTCCCAGGTTTCCATTTCAGCTTCCTTTGTAGAAGAGAGACAGTGCTGTTTGCCCGAAAGCAGAGACACATCGTCAGAAAAGCCTGTGTATTTTTCTCTTCAAAAAGACTGAATTTCAGTTCTAAATAACATGTTAGTTTGAAGCTGTTTTGAAATTATTTCCTTTGGGGAAAAATATTATTAATTACTGTTATGTTTTTTTTATTAATACTATTAGCAAACATTAATGAGTTATTGAAAACTTTAAAACTTTTTCCCTGGGATTTCCCAGGACAGTTCAACTGAACTGATCACTGAATTGCAAGTGTTAGAACTGTGTATATCACGTATTTCTGTGCAGAAGACACCAGCTGCAAATGTGACCTCATCTGGATAGATTATCTTGTACCTTTACCAAAAAAGCACCATTCAAACCACATTGTGCTGTCTTGGTTTATGAACTATGTGGCTTTCACCCCATGTCCCAGAGTAGCCCCAGCTGGCACTGGTGGCTGTGAACTCCATATATTTATAGTGGTGCTGCTTGGTCCCAGAAATAGTGACCAAGGTGGCTATCAGCCAATCACTGCTGAATGCCCTGAGTGTAATGAATTGAAAAGCTCATGTACCTCCTTGAGGGGAAAATACAATCAGCTTGTCTCTAATTATGACCCCAGATAATGAAGGAGCAATCCAGAAATATCACAGCATGGGCAGTGAACTCAGTGAACTTCCTTGATAGAAGACAAACCTGGATGGGTCTGATATTGGATCCTTCTTTTTTGCTGAAAGACATATTGGACTGTCAGTTCTGTTCCTGGAGGGGCTAATTACAGCTACATGAGGCAATAAATCAGCTCCTGCTCATCTGGAAAAGAAACCCCTTGGCTCTCAGATCAACCCATGCTGGCAAAAAACTGTGGGGATGGAGAGCCAGAGTTTCACATAGCTGTGCCAAGTTCAGTACACCAGTTTGTAAATCACCTGGGTTCAGCCCCTTATGTCTGTACTCTGTGAAGAAAGAATGGCTACAGGACCCTCTGGTTAGTGGAGTTACTGTGTGTGGGGACTCTGTGACTTTGGCTCTGGACTTAAATGGGAGGCTCTCTGGACAGAATGTGTTGGTGTGTGCTCTGGGGTTGAAGTCTTCATTACCTTATGCAGGAGTAGTATTAGGAACCCAATGTGGCTTTAGAGCCTTACCCTGCTGATCTGAGAGCTTGCCTGGGTAGCATTTACAATTTGGGAGTGGTTGGGTCCAGCTGTTTATGTTGCATTGTTGACCAGAGAGCTCAGGGAGCTTTGGGAAAATCATCCTGTTGGTGATAAGGAAGAGGACAGTATAGAGCAGCAGGACTCCTGGATTAAATCCTACCTCTGAATTTTCAAATGTTGAAATTGCTTTTAAATCTCCTGTGCTGCTCCGTGGAATGAAGATTGGTGGGTAATGCAGCCCTGAAAGCAGGGCACTGATGTTTTTGTTTTCTCCTGCTTATCCAAAAGCCATTATACTACTAAAGCACACATTCACTCCCAGCTTAGTGGGGTTGATGTTAGCTTCCCTCTGCACCTTCTTCTGAAGTTCATAGCTCACAACTGTTCTCTGAAACATCTCAGATGAATTTAAACTGGAGAGATGTCATCAGCCATCATGACTAGCAAAGTTTGCTATTTATTTTTGTATAATGAATCCTAATAACTTTTCACCACTTCAGGAACAAACAGAGCAGCAGTGTTTAGTAGCAGTGGGCAAGATCACAGTGTTGGGCCTGGAGACACGGCATTCGTGCTGCAGCAGCCTAAATGGTGGCTGAAGATTGGAGGAGGTTCAAAGTGCAAGGACACAAAGAAACCTCTGTTCTGGTTTCCTTGTGGTCCTAGTGGTCCTTTCAAGTGACCACTATGGTAACATCTCGTATTCTGTGTGTTTTTTCTTAGCTGTTGTCAGGCCTGTATGTTTAGGCAGTCACCTGATGTGGGTCTCATAGTGGTAGTAATGTCCCTGCTGTGCCTCAGCCCTCATCTTTTGTCCCTGGTAAAGATGGTGATGCAGAGGCACTAGAAAAATAAGGGGTCTGAGAAATGTTTCCTGTAAGTTTGCTGTGTTCTCTAGGCTGATCTGTGCTCTCACAGGACACCCCTACAGAAACAAAGATGAAGGGACGGAAGTAGCAGTCTACATAATTGTCCCATTTCTGTTACAATTGCTAATCACCTGGCATTTCATAACATCCTTTTCTCCTCCTGTGTTGTCAGCTCCAATACCTGCTGTACAGTCTTGCAATCATTGGGATGGCAGAAGATTGCAGTCCCATAATTGCTTTATAGTTGGTTTGCTGCGAGGCTGGTGGATGAAAATTCCCTTGAATGGTAAATGAAGTTAGGAGTGCGTGTGATCCAACGCCCATGTGCGTCACTGCCCTCTTCACGTTTTGTCCTGCACGTGGAACATTTCCATTAACCAGGACTGAAGGACTTGTTCATTTGTCTGCACCATTTTGCAGGGTACACTAGACTTCTGTGTAAAAGATATTGCTAATATTTTTTCCTGCTAAAAAGAGCCGATTGATGCTCCCTTTCCTGGTGGGAATGAAATCCTTCAGGATAAGAGAGAGTTCTCTTACATAAAACATTTAATACCTTTAAATATCAGAGAATTTTTATAGAGCTATGAAAATGTTATAAATTGTGCATATAATCATCCTTAATTTTAAAATCCACACATGTTTTATAAAGTTATTATAGTGACTGTATTTTAAATTTAAAATAGTGTAGTTGGTTTGGCTTAATAATTTGTAAAGGTTTCAGGCACAGTAAATCTAATTTTTCATGCAGAAAAAGATCTTCGAAGACAAATATTTACAGTAATAGAAAAGGCAACATACAGAAATGATGTGAAGGAACAGTATTCTGTGGATAATTGTTTCCTTTCTTTTTCTCATGGCTCTTTGCTGGAGGTAAATCCCCAGGACTCTGTGTGGATGTGTGTGCTTCTAACAGGTGGCCACTTATAATCAGCTTTCCATGAGGGAAGGGGAAGGAGAGTTGTGCTGCATTACTTTTGAGGTCTCAGGTACTAGTTGGGTGTTTCTGTGGGTGGTGGATGTGTTTGGAACTGTTCAGAGAGATCAACAAGCCCATCTCACCAAACCCTGACAAGGGCACACCACAAATTAGTAACACAGAGGTGTACATTTGCCATTGAGAGGCCCAAATCAATAAGCACCTGTATCAGTGGGTGCTTTTCCTGTATTTGCCCTGTTATGTTCCCTTTGACTTTTGCAGCCACACCTGTCCTGGCACTCCCACCTGTGCCAGCAATAGAACTGGCACGTCTCAAATCAACATCTCAGGCTCTTATGCATCTTGTGCTGCTGGTGCTTAAGCAAAGGTGCTGTAATGCTCCATAACTGATACTGTCTGTTTGAATAATGTTGCTGTTTCACTAATACAGGGTAGAACCCAAAGAACTCAAAATCCTTTTCTGAAAATGGTCCATTTTGTTCTGCTGCAAAGCCCAGTCAGGAACAAGCAATGCCAGCTCCTTATGGTGGTGGTGCAGCTCACCTTGGACACCCAACAACTGTCCTAGGAGTCAATTAGAAATATTGGCAAAGGCAAAGCCTTTCAGCTCTGGTATAGACTTGAATAACTTTTGAAATACCTATTTCCTAAAAAGTTCAAATATTTCAATACTAGCAGTTGTTCAGAAAAGATGGAATGGGAAATCTGTGGAATATGAAGTCACTTCATCAGTGTTGAATTGCTTTGTTTTGATACTTCTATTCAAAACTAGATCAGCATCTCAAGGATGTTCAGGTGACACGTGTTCATATGACTTTTCATGCTTTGTCAAAAGAGCCCAAAAGCTTCAATCTCATCGACTTCAATATTTCTCCTAATGCCACGTGGCTTCTGGAACTGGGTCTGGCAGCTGGACTCCATTCTTTCCTCCCCTCAAATCAGTCTGCCTGGTGAACTGCCAAACTTTGTGATGTACAACACTAAATTGTTGCATAGCTCTTTGCATTTGTGGGTATCAGTGCTACAAGAAGGAAGCCAAGAGCTTTATCAGTGTTACAAAGGAAAATGAAGCACAGAGTAAAGCAACTTACTCAAGGTCACCCTTGAAGGGGCTAGGAAAACTCTCATTCTAGCACAGTTTGGAGTACAACACCTTTTCCATGAAACTCTGAGCTAGAACATCAGAAAATTCATGTCTCTAATGAACCACAGGGAGACTCCTTATTGCAATGTGAAAGATGTAGTTCTCCAGGGACTTTCCTTAATGAGAGAATGGGGGTGTGAACCACAAGTTTGAAGCAGTGTGTTAGTAGGGAAAGGCAGCTGAACTTATTAAAAATATTCTTCAACTATTTTTGGTTAGTTGAAGATGGCAGAACATTTTTATTTGGCCCTGTATGATACTTCACTGCAGTCACCCTGATGAGATTGTCTCATTGTTGGAAAATGTGGAGTTGTTCTTGCATAATTGGAGGGGTTGGGGTTAGAAATCCAAAAGACAATTCTCAATAGTAGTAATAAATAAAGTCTGGGGGCTTGTTGAGGAAGCATCTGTGGCCCTGGTTCATATGCAGGTGACCTCTCTGTGTGAGGATATTATTGCCCTTCTTTGGCATAAAGAAATGGAGCAGCAGTAAGTCAGCACAGTAATTATGCTTGCTTTTAGCTTGTATGATTCCCAGGTTTAGGGGCTTTGAGGAAATGTGATGCTTTCTGCTATTGGCCCATATGTAAATATCTCAGTGTGTATGTAGAGATTAAAGGATGCAGCTGTTAGTCTTAAATGAAGATTTTTGGAGAGTTAAGAGAAGGTTAGATCTCTAGGGTGTTCACTTTCTTCCTCCACCTGCCAGCATCCTGAGCATTCCCACAGGAGTGCTTTGGTCCTTATAAATTTGAGTTCAGTACCTGCAAAGGTTTTGACTGCCTCCAAGCATCAGGCTCTCTGGAGGAGTAACACTGAGAAGAGGCTGCTCTGAGGACAGAGCAATGCCTTTGCTCGGGCTGGCAAGCAGGGAGGTTGTGCTTTCAGAGGTGTAGCCCATCCTTCAAAGACAGCCTTTGAATTGCAACTTCAAAAACAAGTTACCTGCTGGAAAATCAGGGAGCACAGGGGAATGGTTGCATAATGCAGATTGAAAGGTGTGTTTTTGCCAGAGATGGGTGTGAACAGCTCAGAGATTGGGAGGTGAGTGCACATTCATTAGGATGTGCCTTTCAGTAAGTAGGACCTTGGTTTCCAAGAAGTTGGTAGAAATGGAAGTATGCAGAAGTATCTGTGTGGAGGTGACACTGCTGCCTGTTATAGAAGAGGAGATATCAAATCATAGTGTTTATTTCTGTGGCCTACACATAAGGATACACTTTGTGAAAGATAATACTGCTTTCCTGGTCCCCCATTTTTTATGAAGGGTAATTTATTAGAAAACCTAGACTTAATTTAGAAAGTAGCAGATATATCTGGGCAGATTTAGATTTTGCTTTTACTGTAAATTGAAACTGTTCACTTTCAGTGGTTCATGTGTCTCATGGTTGATTGCTCAGTATGGAAGATGGATATTTCTCAAAGATCTATGCACAGTGTTTACAGCATCAGCTGCTGTTTAATCTCTGATCAGATAGTATTGAAAAGCAACAAACAAATAGTAAGACACTCCTCAAAACTTGAAGAAAAAGGCTCAAGATAAGAACTGTTTTATAGTGTGTGCTTTCTTCAAAAAGCAATGTATGCCATGAGAAATGATTTCTTAAATTCGTGTAGATCTGTGCTGCTGGCTGGTTATCTTCAGGGGTTTCACCTGGGTGACAGGCTGCTTCTTATATAAGCCAAAAATCCCTGGTTTTGTTAAGTTCCACCTAAAAACCACCCAGAAACTCAGGGTAGACATGAGAATGTTATTGCAGTACATTCCTGCATGGACTGTAGGATGGCAGGACTATGGAGTATTAGTTTAAACCCTGGGTACTTTCTTTGTGATGGTGCCTTAAAAGCAAAGGGTTGTGCTCCAGTCAGAGTGTGGGCAGTGGTCCTGGCTCCAGAGGGACAGCTGAAAGGCAAGTTTATTCTGGGCTACAAACTGAGCTACCTGAGTCAGTGCAGAGCTCCTGGGAGCTCCTGCTGCTGCAGCACCGATCACACAGCTGCTGCAATCTCACTTTTTTCCTGGGCTTTTCCTAGCCCAGGGTGTCATGGATCAGAATGACCACTGTTCTGTACTGAGCTGCCCTGGAGGTGTATTGCACTTGAGGCAGCTCCCCATTGCTTGTGGGAGTGCCTGGCTGTGAGCCCCTGCAGCAGAGGTTGGGGTGTGCAGGTGGAGGGTGGGATGCTGGCCTGGTTCTGGGGTTGTCTCTCTCTTGGCTGTGTGATTGCTGCATGTAGGGCTGTGCTGGGAGGGTTTGCCTCCTCCCACATCTGCAGTCCTGGTGGGACAAAGCCTGGCTGCTGCACTGAGCTGTGAGAGAACAGCTATCAAAAGTGTCAGCTGTGTGATATGTGCTGTGGGACAGCAGAGTCCTGCTTCCACTGCTGCCTTGCCCCGTGCCAGCACTACTTCTGAAAAGCTGTTTAACCATGTAGACACTGACTTAATGTCTGGCCCTGTGTGAATGACAGAAAAATGTGCCAGCACTCCAAGTTACTGGGCACCAGCCTTACAGATTAATTTGCCTTTGCACTTCATTCTTGTTTTTGAATAGGAAGTACTATGTATAGCTATTTATAGATTTGCCAGGCCTTTTCTGAAGCTCAACCAACAAGGCATTAATGGATGTTTCTGTCATCAAGAAATTCCTTCCTCTTGGTTACTTGGGTTTATTGATTTATTTTGAACTATACTTATTAGCATATTACATGGAAGGATTATATTGAAAAGTATCTGATAGATCTAGAGTTTCTTTCCTTTCAGTCTCTGCATAGTTATTTAAAAAGAAGATGTGACGACCCAAACCTTCACTCATTTGTAGGCCATCCTGCTTGCCAGGGAGTAACAGGGATGCCCAGTGGGATGCAGACACAGACATTTGGTATCCTTATCTGTCCAGTGTAGGACAGTTTCTTCCCAATTCTAGCTTTGATAAAGTGTGGGGACAGCCAGAGCCCTTGGGATGGATGTTTGAGAGGGACCTGCAAGTCACTGACCAAAGCCAAGCTGAGCTGAGGGCTGTAATCAGTAGGAGAAGGAACATTTCCTTTTGGTGAGGCTCTGCAGCCCCTCTCAGAGCAGCAGTGCTTTGTGTGTGTGTATTTCCTTCCTATCTCTGCCTAAGAGAGGCAAAGGAACCACAGCAGATGCACTTGAGCGTCCCAAGGCATTCCCATTGAGCTGCTGTTAAAATGCACTTGGTTTGAATGCAGAGAAGAGGGGTCAAGATTGGTTGCAAGGAGCACGAATTACTGCAACTTTATTGCAGGGATTTAGGGTGAGAAGGTCAAGCAGATGAGGCTTAATGGCACTCAAGTCATTGCAGTTAGTGGCAGACTGGACAGGTTAAAAACCCCCATGATGTGATGCCGTGCAGCCTGAGCAGCTCACGAGCCACTCTTGAGTGCCTTTGGCCAGCAGAGTTTTACTGGAGAAAGAACAGCATCAAATCCTTGCCCTGAGTTTGAATTGCCCACAAGATTTGTACATCTTGGATCCTCCTTGGGTGCCTCAGAGGAGCTAAATGAATAATGTACAGCCTTGAGGAGAGTGGCACTAATTGTTTACGAATAGCCCTTGCTAAGGCAAATATATTTTAAGTAGAGTCTCAAATGTCTGCCTCAGCAAGCAGTTTGCCTAAGACACTCTGATGGGTGGGTGCTGAGCTCCAGCAATTCTTTTGTGTGGTTATGATAAGACTGCTTAGGTCTGCTGCAATATGCAGTATGGTATGGTCAAAGAAATTACAAAATCATTGTTTGTCCTACAGAATATGGATCTGTGAAAGCCTATTTTCCAGCCAGGCACTTTGGAGAAGTTTTAATGTGGATCTGAACACTGCCTTGGCACTGTATGTGTGTTTATGCTTTTGCACCCCACAGAGTCTCATTTGTCAAACAAATTAGCGTCCCACAGACTCTTTAGAAAGTGAAGTCATCCTTGAGTGGTCACTACCAGCCAAATCTGCCCTGAAATAGGAAAAAAATGCCCTTCTTCTTGGATGCTTCTGAGTTTCTTCTCCTCAAGCCTCTTTTGCTCTTCTGGAAAGTCCTAGAGACCAGGATACAGCATTATTGATGGTGACAGCTTGTTTCTCTTCAGAAGAAGGGAAAATAATTTTTGATTGATTTGTTAATTGCAGATCAGGGTCAAACGCTGTGGAAAAGTAATTGGCTTATCTCAATCCAATTCCATGTTGGACAAGTGTCTGTATTCCAGCATTCATTAGCTCTGGTACCCCTGTGCTATGCAATGGAGATTGGGGGAATGAAACAAGCTGGGAGTGTGTGTGGGCAGTGCTCATTGCTGGTGGAGCACATGGTTCCTGACCTGGCAGAAGGTCATGAGCTTCAGCTGTGTGTGGCTGCTGCTCAGACAGGCTTTGGCAGCACAGCATTCACAGGTTTCCAAGGTGTTGGTGGAGTTTGATTATCAGGCATAGGTGTTGCTAAGACTGGGCTGCTCTGATGTCAGGACAGGCAGCAGCTGTAGAGAGAAATATCAGGGAGGTGGGGAGAGGTGATCAACTGATTCCCTGGTCTGAACTCCCAAAATAACCCTGAAATCTATTTTATTCTTCTCTGAAAGAATAATTTCCTTGCCTGGGAATTAACATAGCTGTGATGCTATTCTAGCACCATAAATGGGATTGAGAATGTGATGTTCCCTGCCCTGGAGAGTCACTGCCTCAGAAATTTGCTGGGGCTGTGCAGTTGTCACTTCCACATTGTATCAGCATCCTCAGCCTCATCAGCCTTTCAGTTTGAAGCAGCATGGGCTTTTTTGATCATAAGCCATTTTACTTTTGGGACAGCATGAAGGAAAGCATGTTATGCTTTGCTCAGAGAAGGGAAAGGAGAGGTCTGTGGCGTTCTGTGTGTATTTTTGCAGCACACTGAGCCAAAACCTTCTAATTTAGTGGGACAGATTTGCAAATTCACACCTGCAGATTTCGCCTTCACAGGGTTTTCATGCGCAAGCTTTTTATTCGTGCCCAGGAGAGCAGCCTGCACCTGCTTCATCTCGCCTGCGAGACCAGCAGCTCAGATCTATTGACAGTTTACACTCGCTGGTAATAAATAAATGCCTCATCCAGCAGCATGGACCCCTTTTGAGGGTAGTAAGGCTCTCCCAGGTGAGCAAGGGCCAGAAACACAGCCGTGCCCGTCTGTACTGCAGATACTGTCACAGCACAAATGCAGTGGAACATGTATATGACATTGTTGCTGTCTAAGCCTGCAGATCTCCAGGCTGTCAAGAAAGTTGTTTGGTTGGTTTTCTGTGCCAGTGCCTGCATGTAAAACATCAAGGAGCTGTTCTACACAGCTGCCCAGAAGTCTGGCCTTGTTTCTGCTGCTTCCTAACAGTGGTTCGTGCATTGCATTTTTCCCTGAGATGAGTAGCTCAGGCTCCCATAACCATGGAAACCTGGTTTGTCTTCCCTAATAGCTTCAGCTGAACTCAACATCTGGCTGCCTGGGAGAAGGAAGGCTGCAACCTACAGGTTAGTTGTGCACACCTCTGGGGATGCTAAAACCCTTGAGCACCTCCAGAAGCATCCTGGTGCACCAGGATGAAGCAGCAATGCTGAGATAATGCTTGAGGGGCTTATAAAAGACATACCAGGCAGGAGGGGAAAACAGGGAGTGAAGGAAAGCTCTCCTGAGGCAGGAAGGTGTTACAAAGCTGCCTAAGAAGATACTGCATTATCGTTGTCTTGCTCTCTGTGTGTTGGCTTGACATGCTGGGCATGTGGAGCATTCTGTTGTGACTTTTAAGCTTTAAAAAAGCCATTTTCCATTTTAAGTTAGAAACCCTTTAAACAGCTTGCTTGTAGCAGAGAAGGAAATCTGGGTATAAGCTCATGAGCATAAAATAAGCTTTGAGATGGGGTAAGTGCTTCTCTGTGGTAACAGCAGGGTTCCATACAGCTTTTCCCTTAGTTATTGGAAGAATGGTTGTTGATAAATGTGTCTCATAGCTCTATCTTGGTGCTAGCAGTGTTGCTGGGCTAGTTAACATGGGGAACAGCAGGGAGAAGTGTTCTAAAAAAAGCTTAAAAACTAATTCAAGAGGGTTCATTCTGCTGCATTTCTGTATAGATATACATACATTTCCTATGGGCTGCAATTTAAACTTTCCTCTTCGAGGCACAGTTACAGCCCCGGACTCCAGGCTTCCAGGAGAAGCCCTGAAGGTTGCCAGCCTCTCAGAAAAGTCATTGCAGGAGCTGCCAAAGCTGTGCTCCTTTCCTGATGTGCCGAATCCTGTGTCTCTGTTAAATTAGGAGCAGGCCTGGTGCAAGCTTTTGGAAGTGTGTGGAGAAGTTCTGCCCACACCAGGGAGGTGCTTAGTGCAGGGACCTGTGCCAGGATGTTCTGCAAGCTGGAGCCAGAAGCAGAAATGGAAATAACATTGTCCACTGGCAAGTGACAACCTCAGTGTGTCCATCTGTGAAAGGGAGGTCATAATATTGCACTGTGAGTTCCTCAAGGCTTAGTTAGTGTTTATGAAATGTTCTGAACTTTGGGATGGTGCCTGCTGTAGAGGGCACTTATAATGGTCCCCAAATGTCTTTGTTGACACAGCAGGCACATAAAAACACTGGCATCTTCCTAGTGCACAGAACAAAGAGATGCTGGAATTACTCTTCCGTAAAAATCAGACACTTCTAAACCAAGCATTTAATATTAATTTGACAGTTATCACCTGCAGGTATTGTGAGAATGAAAAAGAAAATAGCAGGTAATACCTAGTAAAACTCTGGGTTGAGATTAGTGCCTGAACAATAAAAGCTGTTTGGGAAATTCTTCATACTTCATCCTTCTTAATATAGCTTAATAGATATTCTTAATATATATTCTTAATATAGCTGTTGATGTTCTACATCTAAGCACAGACACATCACACTTTCTTTGTGGACATGACAAGCATAAATCTGCTTTCTCCATGGCAGCCTGGGAGGAGGGTTTTCATGCCAGTTGCTGCAGTGTTGGAAGACTGGGCCAGATCAGGGAGCCAGTTCTCCAAACTCGCCCTCTCAGTGGGGACTCTGGCCAGCACAGCCGTGCAAGATGCAGCCTCACAATAACAATATGCTGCACAGAAACAGTTCTTGGTTTTCTGGCTCCTTGAGTGTTTGGTGAGCAGAGAATCAAAGGCTTGTCTCTTGTCTGCTAAATCCAAGTAAGATCTTGGGAATTATCCTGCCTTTGTGCAACCACATATACAGCAGCTGCTGCAGTTAAAATTAAGCTTTTTTTCCCCCTGCAGCTTTCTCTTGGTCCTTATTTACACAGAGTGAAATGGTCAGGATACCTGAATAGCCCCATCTGTTCAGAGTACTAGTCTCTGTTTCTAACCTGGACCTGAGAAACCTTTTCCTCACGTAAATTTAATCAAGATTGCTTCTTCTAATTAAGCTTCAATTAAAATGCATTTATGACCAAAAAACTTCTTTAAGAGCCAGCTGGGAGCGCTTTTTTCCTGTAGGAGCTCCTGGGAGCCAGCAGTTCCAGATGTTGTCTGTGTCAAATGTCAGAAGTGCACCAAAAGTACACTGAGCTGCCTCAGTACAGTTGGATGGTACCCTGAATTGCTCCAGGTCTGAAGTATTTTCCTCTTATGGAATTTGGGATGTCTCTGGTAGTACCAAACAGCAGCTCTATTTGGCCAGTGACTGTGGACACGAATGTGTACACTCTGTGTTTTTATGTTTGTATCTACACACAAGTACAAAAAATACCTGTGCTTATTAACTACAACAGTAGCTGTTTATTACACTCTCTGTGCAACTGATAGGAAATGACTCCCTGTCAAATGGCAAATGTTACCTGAACTCTGATTAAGTAAATTAGCTTATTTAGAGCAACATTACAAAAATTGGTTTTGGGCTTTCTTCTAAGTTGCCTCAAGCATTTATAAAGCTACACAAGTAAATTCGAAGCTAATCTCTCCATGAGCACTTCAGAACTGAGAGCGCAGCTCCAATAACATTCAGTTGATCTAGCACAGACATTGTGGGGGTGTGAGAAATAACCTGACCTGGAAGCAGAAACAAGTTGGACCTTCTGCGTTGTGCTAGAAAATACCTATTCTGTCTGTACTTGAGATCTGGACCATGACTTTGAGTTGGGCCTCTACAATGGGGATGGGAAAATGAATGGAAGTTATTCATGATGAACGAGTTGGCACCAGGAACTGGGCTGGTTATTCTTGTGCACTCGTTGATTTGAAGTTGCCAGGGGTGACTTTGGTGTGCTGGGGGTAGTGATAGCTGCTGATTCTGTCTGCTGAATTACATTTTCCTGGTGACCTGTTTCTTGCCAGCCCACGTCTATTTTTGGATCAAATGGTGAATGAATGACTACTGTTTGGACTGTTTGTGGAGCTGAGCACCCAAAATGAATGTTGATGCAGAAGTGACAAATCATCCTGTGGCTGCTGAGAAGAATATCTGATGATGACTGCAGCTGTGGTGCAGCTCCACTTACTGTTAACATTTCTGCATCATTAAGATGGGTCTACAAAGAAGTTACAGCCAAGGGTCAAATTCAGCAGGTTGGCAGCTGGGCAGGGAAGGAGAAAAAGCTGCTGGAAGGGTTTCTGGACATGTTGGAAATAATTTTGCCTGTCCACTTATTGCTCTGAGACCTTGATTGAGTTTTATCCCTTTACCATGCTTTTGATGTGCAGTCAGGTTTTTTTTGTTCACCTGTTAAAACTGCAAATGCTCGACAAACGCTGTCCCTTTTGTGTGTCTGGATCTGATCCCTGGTGCTTTCAGCCCAGGTTCCAGTCCTTCCTTCAGGGCATTACTGCTGAAAAGAATCAAGAAGCAGTTATGGTGCATAAAAGAGCTTAATATGACCATCTAGGGAAATTTTTTCCCCTTCAGGGAATATGTCTTTAGAGAGTTCAAAAATGGTTTATATGTTTCTGCAGTGTCTAACAACAAGCTCTCTAAAGCTGAGGGAAATCTGGAGGTGGTGGTTTGATCTTATTAATGCATGAAATAGGGGAGCAAAATCGGCAAAACTTGGACACCTTTGACTTCCAGAGCTGCTGCAAGCTCAGGCCTCTTCACTGCTGTAGCCTGAGGCCAGGCAGAGCTGGCTGTGGCTCATTCAAAGCAGCTCAAAGCAGAAGTGGTTTGTAAAGCTGCGTATGTGGCTCAGCTCCTCCTTGCAGATGTTCTGCCTCCCTTCAGTGTCTTTAGAGCTGCACCACATGATTACACTGTGACAGCCTGGACTCTCTGGTCAGGTATTACTGACTGTCTTGAATTAGTGCCTCCTAAATCTCACTAAGAAGTTATGGTGTAGTTACAGATGTTAAAGCAGGTGTGTCGCATCTGAGCCCCAAGTGTGCAGATGGAGCCACGTGCAGAGCGAGGTAAGCTTGATGCTGCCCACATTAGAGGGGAGGACTGCAGAGAGCTAAGCAGGTATTAGATTTGCTTGTGGAAAAAGTAGTGCTGATCTGAAGCTAATGAGACAAAACACAGCTTTTCTTCAACATGTCCAACCCAGACATTCAGTGCTGTGCTTTGTAGTGCAGGTTAAACCCAATTACTGCAGCAGCTTCTCTTGGACTCTCAGGCTAAGAAGTGACTATGGCTTGGCTTCTAGTGTGTCACAGTGCCCTGTTAGGGGAGCGTGTGTGCAGGACCTTACCCTGTCAGCACACTGTGTTCAAGGAGCATCTTTGGTTTACCAGGACATCTTTAGCTGGATTCAGGCTCTGAGTTTTCAAATGATGATCTAGTCTTGATTCCAAAAGATCCAGGGACAGACAGCTTAGCTTGTACAGCACACAAGGAGAAAAGGCAAGGAGCTTCTCTGCTTTTGCTGTTGGCTGGCTGTTCCCCCATAGCTTGGAGCTCAGCTGGGCCTGAAGCTGTGCCTTTCCCAGGAGTGAGATGCCACTGATGGGCTGCTTGCCACTGGCAGGGGCGTGTGGCGCCTGGCTCTGGCAGCGTGGCAAGGTTGCATGTGCTGAGCAGATGCAAAAAACTGCTTGTCTGGGCAGAGGGAGTCAGGGAGGGAACCAAAAGGATCTGAGCTGTAATGCCAAACTTTTGGCTGTTCTCAGACTTGAATTTTGCATAGGTTCCAAATACAGAGATCCTTTTTTTAAGGAGCAATTCTGATGCACCCTGTTTTTGAAAGTATTATGGATGTCCCCATGGGATTACTTCCGTAATTGCTGCCCTGGGTGTGAAAATGTACATTGGAAAGGTGGCAAGGTATGGGCAGGAATTTTTTAGTGGTTGGGAACTGTAATACCTCTGTGAAGAAATAAAGTTGATAATGCTTTGAAAGGTAACAGATTTGATACATGATTGCACACTCTTTTAAATGCAATTAAAAGCCATATGAAGAGTCTCAATTTAAGGCATCCTCAATCACCAGTCACTTCTGGAAAGTAAGTAATGTTTAATTTCTTTAGAAGTGCATACAGAGCTAGAGCTATATAACTGAATCTGGAAAAGAACCTGATAAAAATCTCTATCACTCCCTCCCCAAATTCAAAAAAAACCAGAAAAACATCTCTAATTAAAAAATTAAAAGGTTCCTTGGCTGGCTAGCTGCTTGTGTGTTCTTTAAAATAATAGATTATTTCCATCTTCTTTTCTGACAGATCTCTCACTGCATTCTCTGAGTACCTCCCTTGCTTTACTCTCCAAGATTCTTAATAAAGGAGAACCAAACCCTCATTTTCCTGTTTGAGAAGGCTTCTACAGCAGCTGAAGTTTATAAGAGTGAAGATGATGTAAATCTAAGCCCATAGAGCTTCCACAGCTGGATAAATGCTTTGAGTCTATGAATTTTTAAGTCTGTTTTGACCATGTATTTTCAGCTTCTAGTAGTTACACTGCACAAGGCAAAACAGCCACTGAAAGTCCATGGTTAGAGTGGGGGGTTCTGCTCAGAGCAGCACCCAGAGGTGCCAAGCATCCCTTGAAGGAAGGAGATCTTGTTCATATTCTGTCCAGCCCTGTGATAAGGATGTGATAAGGTGTTGCTGACCTGCATGGAGCTTGGGGGGTCAGCAGCAGGTGGGGTGGGCTCCACACTGCAGCTCTGCTCATCAGACTCTCCTTTAATTGGAGTAATTTCTTCCAGTCAGACTGGGACTAGGAGTTGGTCTTTACTCCAATATAGAGGGGGTAGAGAATTGGCTCCAGCAGGTCCAGCACAGCTTTCCTTGTCCATGAGGAGCTGAGGGCTGTGCTGTTTCAGATGACTAAAGGCTCACATGGACTGACTGCAGAAGCCAGAGCTCATGTGAGCATCTAGTGATGATGCTCCAGTTTTGTTTCTAGTTATTTATGTCTGCTCGTGCTTTGGAAACTTCTTTGTGGGTCTCAGCTACTATGGAGCCTTATCAAGGAGACAGATTTAAGCCTAAAAATTCAAGGGCTCTAGAGACTGAAGTCAACCTCTAAGGGGAAAAGCAGTTTTCCTCAGCTTAAAATAACTTTATAATGTCCTTTACTCTCCAAGGTCTCTTTCAAGGCTCTGCCTGGGTTCGATTTTGACTTGTGCGGAGTCAGGCTCCTGTGGGAAAGGAGGGCCAGGAAATTCAGAAAAGGCAGCTGGGGAGGAGAAGGAAAGGGGGAAATGCTGATAAGGGTGACGAACAGTTTCACCTTCAGGAGTGATGAACTGTGGGAGAGTTGGCTGCATTGAGGGTCTGGCACAGCTTCAGCACGCGCACGTGGGGATGGATCAGCTGAGAGAAATGACTGCATTTATTCAATGAATTTACATGAGGTGCCTGCGTTGCCAGAAAGGGACGGGCTCCCGCCCCCTCCGAAACATCAGTGGCTCCATGCAGGAACAGGCAGTGGAGCAGCAGGCTCAGCAGAGGGACAGGGCTGGGCATTTTTCAGCAGAGCCTTTGCTGTGAAGGTTGCTGCACGATTGCACCTGAGTGCAGAGAGGAGTTCAACGCTGCCCTGGGCTGTGGATTTTATAACCTGAATTAATAAATGGTTACATGTAGCCAGCCTGCTGCTGCTTGTTCTGTAGGCTGCTTTTGCCTCTAGCCAAACTCTCTCCCCTTCTCCCCCAGGCCCTCATTCCTAGAAATCCACCAGCAGCTTTTTGCACTTCTGATTTGAGGTATTAGGTTCTGCTCTGTAGTTGTTGCCCTTAAAAACAGTGCCTGTATGTGGTGTGTGGGGCAGGAAACATTGATTTGTACTTAAATGTAAGGGACAGAAGAGGAGGAATAGGTTTGTACCAAAAGGTTGGAGCTGCAAATGCTTTCCTAGCATGTGGTGAGAGAACTGGGGCTTGAGGTGGGGAGTCCAAGGCCCCTCATGCATCCTTAGGGCTCCCTCAGAGTGTACTACACTGCAATGCAAGCCCTGAGGAAACAAACCTCTGACACCCAGGAGCCAAGGAGCTTGTTCAGAAAACATGCTGAAGAGCTTAAATTACCAGAGGGGTGGTGGACTCCCCACCCATGGACGTGTTCCAGATCAGGCTGGATGGAGTTCTGAGTAAACTGGTCTAGAGGAAGGTGTCGCTTGGAACATCCTATACTGTACTAGATGATCTTTAAGATCCCTTATAACCCAAGCCATTCTGTAATTCTACTTATTCCTTAACCCTGCTGGGTTATTAACAAGGTGACTGTTAAATGGGCTGCCCAGGCCTGTGTCTGGGGTGTGTTTATTCCAAAGGCTCTTCTCATAAAACCTACTGAACCAGCAGCAACTTGGGGGTCCTGCAGCTGATGCTCTGCTCCCTCAGCTTCCAGAGCCAAAGAGCATTTGAAAGAACGGCACATCCCCCAATCCTTCTAAAAACAACCCACAATAAGCAATGAATATTTAATTTAAAAATGGGATTAAATAAGGATTGGATTCTTGACTTTATGCCTGTCACAGCTGTTGCCTTTCTGCATGGCCCAGGGTGCTGCAGGATGTGACCTGAGCTGAGGGTCCATGGAGTTCAGGCTCCATCTGAATGTGCATGTTCTATCCCAAACAGTCACATTTTGTGGGAGATGCTGAGGGATGAGATACTGTGATAAATACCAGCTTGGTGTGGGAATGTTGGCCAGCCAATGGTACAGCAGAGAAGCTTCAGTTTTAAAACTTTAATTCCTGATAGATGCCAGAATGACAGAGCCTGTCCCTGGTGGTACATCACAGTCCCTACCTTGGAGCACTCCTGCTGTAGGGGCCTCATGGGACACACAGGACTGCTTGTGTAAAGTCTGTGCTGTAAAATTCCCTGGCTGCTCTGAATTAATTCCTTTTTCAGCTAAAAATTTGACTCTGAGTTGGGGGAGAAAAATCATGCCATCATGTTTTTAATGTGTTATTTAAAATCCGTGACAGCTTTTACTGTCCTGCATTCAGCCTTACTGACAGGTATCCATACTGGTAATACTGTCAGCATCAGCTTTAACTGGTTAACCATCATAAACATATCTTTGTTTGGGCGTGAGTTTGTCTGAATTCTGTGTTACCTCTTGTTGGACCAGATTTGCTAAAGGACAGAGCTCTTTGATCGAATTTCAGTTCCTTACGTAGGTGCTTGCAAACTGTGATCAGATTGTCCTATTAACCTTCTCCCTTCGTTAAGGAGAACAGATGGTGCTTCTGGAGCCTTTCTCTAAGCTGAGCTTTTGGTCCTTTAATCATCCTCCTGGAGGTTCTTTGCACTGGATTCAGTTTTTCAATATTTTTGAATTGCAAGCATTAAAACTTACTATAATTTTGACAGTGCTAATGCCACATGCCGATTTATTTTTTATTTTGCGCATCCCACATCCCAAGTTCTCTGAGCTTCCCTTGAGCACAGGACCATTCCAGCACAGTGTGCTCAGCTTCTCTAATTGCATGTTGACCATGAAGTTACTGCTAAAATCAGTGGCTTCACAGGATGCTGCCCCATTGTTTGGCTTGCTGTGTGTGTGTGACAGTGCTGAAGTCTATACTGCGTTCCTTGGTGGATCTCATTTAGCCATGTGGATCTGATGTTCCCTTCTCAGTTATTTAGCAGTCCTACAATGTTTGCCATTCTCAGGCTTGATAAGTAATGATTTTAGACTCTCTTCCATTAATTTACACCACAGGGGCAAGGAGCAGCCTCTGCCAAGTCCTCAGAAGGAACATGCATGTATACCTGTGACTATTCAGTCAGCACTGCATGAAATTATTTTCATCCATTAATACATATCCTATTATTTCCTCATCTTAATCAAATAATTGTGTAGCATGAAGCTAAATTCTGTATGGAAAGTCCACAGTGTCATTTTATTGACTAAACTATTGGTAAAGTGTATTATTTTATAGTCATTTAAAAATCTGTAATACTAGGTACTGTGTGTTCTGGAGAATTTCCAATTTATACAGATTAATTTTATCACACTCATTTATTGGAGATCATTCTTAGAATTTTCTATTTAGTTCTTAAAATACTTGGCACATCAGCAGCTTTTTTTTCCAGCTACTGTGACTTCCATGTACCCAACATATTTAAAATTGATATCAATAATAGAGTGTTTCAGGATGTTCTTTTAAAACTGTGGTGCAAGTCATCCAAACCTGCTGAATTTAGGTTCTGTTTAATTGGCTGCACTTTCAAATTCTGCTTAGTTGGTAGTAGAATAAGGAGTGTGGAACTGATGATGTAAAACATGCAGACACCACTTAACGACTGCCATTCTGCAATAAAAAGCGTTAAAAATATCTTGTAATTTTTTTGACCCCTACCATGTGGAACTGATTGAAACAGCAGTGGAGTAATCTTCAATTGCCTTAAACCCCACCTATATGGTTCTTAATTTTACTAGATAAATTTGCCTCTGGGCCTTCCTTTATTAAAATTGCAGTTGCTAGTTTTTGGTCCCTTGTAATCACCTTTCCCTTTCTCCAGGGTGATGTGTGTTTAATCCTGTGCTTCCAAGAGGCTGATTGTTGGACACAGCATTTTTGAATTAGTACGTTCTCATCTGGGTGGTGGTGATAATGTTTGGAGGGCATTTCCATGGCAGCCTTGTGGGACCTCCAGTTTTTCTGTGCTGATATCCCCTGCAATATCTCAGGTTTTATTCTCTACCCATTCCTGATGATTGTTAAAGAACGAGGGTAAAATCTCAGCTTTATCTTTTATCTGAGCTATCATTGACTCAAGGATATACTGGGAGTTGTTCCATTTCTTCTCGATTTGCCATTCACAAATACATTGAAACCAATTATTTCTCCACGTTCCATGTTTGCCAGCATGCAGCACCGTTGAGGAGTGGAGTTTCAGAAATGAGCAATTCTGGCTTCTCTGGTGTGTTGTAGTCTTCTGCTGCCTAGACAGATAAAATAAATTAACCATACGAGAGACAGAGAGGAAACAAACCTGAGGTTTATTTGCTTCAAGTTTTTTCCTTGGGTATCCATGCTTTGCTGTTGGTTTCCAGTGAGGAGCCCAGAAGAAAACCTTTCATGTACTAAACTGTACATCTGACTAACATTGGTGGAGCGTCATTGCTCAAAGTGGATGTTCTCTGTGCCCCACATGGCTCCCTGGTGGAGCACTTGCTAGCTGAGAAAGATAGATATGTTTGAAAAAGAGAGGTGTTACGTTCAGTGAATTGCTCATATATGGCTGTATGCAGTCAAGCACTAGTAGTCCCTCAGGATATTTGCCAGCCAGCTTCAGAAACCCTGAAATTTTCCTCTTGTCCTGGATGTAGTAGAACAGCAGGCTGTTCTGTTGTTGTCTTGCCAGCCTGAAGAGGACTCCATGCAAGGTTTGAAAGCTGTCAGTGCAGAGGGCTTGTGGGGATGGAATTCCTCCCAAGCACATGCATTATGAAAGCACCATGCATAGTTAATAGCTAAAGCCAGATTTCACAAGGACAGAATAGTGCATTATTCCCAAAATATGTAGCTTGAGCTCACCTGTATGCACACGTCAGTGCAGTGCATAGTGAGAAAATCTGCTAATCCACAGCATCTACTGAGTGCACAGCCTTGGGGCAGGGGAGCAAATGCAAAGCAACTCAGGCATGCTCAGCTTGCTTTCACTTAAAGCTGAAATTATTCAAGTTGGTTTGTGTTGGGCTTGAGCTTAGGGTTTCCTCAGCTTGGTGTAAACAGGGTTCCTTGTTTGTCTTGTGCCTCGTTTGTCTTATTCTTTGAACAGTGAGGGAATTCTTTGATGTTTTGTGTGGCACTCAATTAATGGGATTTTTATAACTAGAATCAGCTGATTTGTAGAAACAAATAAAGAAAATATTTTTAAAAGGCTTCCTTTGTGAAAACCACGTCTGAGCGTTACGAATGACCTTGATATCGAAACAACAGACACATCACACAGCTTCTAAGTTAACCTTTCTGAAATCTCATCCATACTCTACCTTTGAAGCAGTTCTTATAAGGATTATCTCCTCCACCCTCAGCCTCTATCCTCCATAATTGAAAGTTTATACAGCAACCATGTGATTTCAATATGGGCTGCTGGCAAATGTGACTTCTTTAATTCTCTCCCTGTGCCACGATGTGATGGGAATGAAGACAGGAGTTGTTACACTTGATAACTGCAAATACTGTTAATGTTGTTGCCAGACAATACAAGTGTTCAAAATTGCATGGATTTATTTCCCCCCCTTTAATTTTGACCCTCCTCCCTCAACTGGGCTGAATTGAGATGTGATGAACTCAGTACTTAGATCTACCTGCTTGATTCTGCAGAAGATTCTAAGTCGGCATGTCCCACAGTGGGCAGGTCTGTTAGTTCTGTATTATTGGATATTCAGTATTATAGGTATGTCTGCCTTCTGCACTGTGCTGTTCTCTGGCTGTTAATCAGTAAAAACACACAGAATGAAATATGGCCCTTGTCAATGCTACTACTGAGGTGCACTCACAAGTTGGAACCCTTGAGAGTAACTGCAGGTGTTGCCAGGCACACACTGTACCTGCAAAAGGGAAGATGTCCTTTGGAAAACAGTCTCAGGTTGTGGGTGGTTAGGAACTGATGCTTTAAATTGTAGTTTTGTGCAGATGGCAAACACAAACAGTGTTTTTTACCCTTTTGCTTTATAGTGTTTTTTATTGCGCTGTAAGTCTGCTTCATCTGAATGTGCCCTAAACTTCCAAAGCAGCAGTGGAGAGGGCAGCCTCAATTGTCCAATTGGCCAGGGCTGGAGATACTGAATCTCTATTAATTAGAGCAATGTGGCAGGATCTCTTCATTCCCTAAACAGTGGCATGCACAGTATTATGCCGTTGGAATATTTTCTTCTACCAAAGACACATCTACATTCTTGAAACTTAATGTAGCAAACCCGACTTTAGAGATGCCTCAGAGGTCTCATTTGTTATTGCAGATGGTGCCTCTGGTGTATGATGATTTATGAGAGGTGGCTCCTGTCTGCTTTGGAGAAAGTACTCTGTGCCCCTAAGCAAGTCTGTCTGACACCTTGGTGGCAGTGGGGTGTGAATTCATTGCAGGGGAGATGTTATTTGAGTCACCTCAGAAGTGACTTATGGTAAATGATCCAGGTTGCCTTCAGGAGCTGTATTTCTGCTATGCTTAATGTTTCAGGTTTGAGATCAGATTTTTGGGATGTTTCCTGCTGGAGCAGGATGGAGGCTCAGTGTTGCGTACAAAGACGTGCTCGGGGGCTGGTCAGACCCAGTGGGCACTGGGATTCTGCCTGTCTTCAGCAGGAACCTGGAGCATTTCCAGCATGTTCCTGGGGTTCGGTCTCAAAGCTACTGTGTGCTTGATGTCACAAAGCCACCCAGCACTGAGAATTCAAAGAATTCTTGTTGCTGGAGCAGCTGTCGGCTCCAAGAATGTTCCTGTCAGCAGAGCAGGTGACTTTGGCTGATGCAGGTTTGTAGTCCCCCAGACAGAATGGGTGTCTCTGAGCATCACCAGGCTCCTGCTGCAAACTTGTGCTGGCTGTGGCCAGAGCCTTCACTCCTCTGTCCCACATCTCTGCTGTGCTTCTAAATCATTGATACTACAGCTGATTTTGGAGATGAGATCCTGGCCTGAGATTGTTCTGGGAAGTGGCTCAGGAAGGAAATTCCCCTGAGCTACCCTGCAAGGGGTGTGGGCTCAGCTGTGGGAGGTGATGTGGTGGTGGCTGCATCCATCCCAGGGCAGCTGCACTTGTCAAAGGAGAGGTGAATGGGATTAGTGAACACTGAGTTCCCTGAGCGTTATCAAATAATTGATAACAGAATCATTGGTTCAGCAAACTCTAAAAAGTGACTATAAGAATATGGGGGCAGGTGGCTAATATGTGGTGAGTACCTAGATACTTTTCTCTCTCTTTGCTAATACTCTGTAGAAACAGGACACTGATCTGTACAGCCCATCTTTATGCTGAGAATGGAGAAAACAAAACAAACTAGAATTGTTTGTGATAGTTCACATTTTGTGTTAAATTTCATGTTCCTCATGTGCTAATCATCAAATACCATGATGCCAGCTATGTATTTTTATTTTAAGCATATTAATATCTCAGCTGCTTCTTTGCCCTTCTCTCTTCTTCAGAAAGACAGTTCTTGGCGTAGAAGATAAAATGTATTTGTTTTCACTGTTAATAAACATCCAGTTACATTCATTGACAGGACAATGAATCAGTGCAGCAACATGCCAAGTCTGCCGAGGCCACTTCAGGAATGTGGTGCTGCAGTTCCCTGCAGACCAAGCACGAGGTTCTCAAGGGTCTGTTGTTTTCTGCTGTCCTGCTCAAAGAAAATTAATTGCAGAGCCATGAGAAAGGGAACTTTTTCACAAGCTGCACATGCAGTGAGCAGAGATGAATGGAAAAGAATTTTGAAAATACCTGAGTCCTCGTTTTGGAAAAGGTGGAAAAATGATCTATTTTAATTCATCCCTGGTGGGATTCTGCCAGTGTGGAGTAAATCACAAGACAGATTTGTTGTCCTTACAGTGTTACCATTCTATAACAGCACAAACTTGCTTATTTGGTAGATAGAAAAGGTTTTACAGCTTAGTTATTAAAGAAGTGAGAACCAACCTGGCTGCACTATGAAAGAGATGTGCTAATGTGATTTCAGTGTGAAATGGTCCCAGACGCTGTGCTCCTTGAAAAGCTTTTAATGTTTGGAAATAGTTCCTACTTTTAGGATTTGTGAGGAAAAGGTGATTTGATTTTTTGGTTTCTTTTTTTCACTTAGCTTCTCCTTTCTTTTTTTTCCCCTTTCATTTGAACTAGAATGTAGGAGAAATAAAACTGTTTTCCTTTACTTGACAAAGACACGAATTTCCCTTCCGTTTTGTAATAGATTTTTTTTGTTATTTAGAGTAATTATATTAATTTATTTTTGTCTCCAGGCTAAGAATATTTTCTTGTCTTCATCACTGTAGTTCAACATAAGTCTTGGAGTCTGTGTCTTGTGTTTTTCAGCTTTTTCCCTGTGGGCAGGCTTTAGCATCAATAGGGCTTTTTTCCACCAAGCTACTTTGATCCACAACACTGGTAATGATATCCAGGGCTCACCTCCCTTCTAAACTGGAGCATCTCTCTTCACAGAAAAGAATCTAAAGAATTACTTGTAGCGGGGAGATAAATTCAGCATGGAGTTTCATATCTGATTTCAGTTATGCAAACTGTTATCTTGGCTAAAGGGAATATACTTTGTCCTTAAAAACAATTACTTCAATTATTTTTTGCTATGCTGCGCTCTGCTGATGGCATGTGTGGCCAGTGGGACTTACTTAAAATACGTATGCTCTTAATATCAGCTCAGAAAGAAAGCTATCTCAGCTGGAAAAAAACAATTAATGTAATGTAAAAAATTAGATTATTTTTTCCATCTGACCTTGCCTCTATTTAGTTATCTTAGCTTTTGATGTTGAATTTACAGATTAATAATTGTAGCTGCTTGAGCAAAGTCAGGGCAGAGAGCAATTACAGCTGCAAACAAATCCCTCTTCAACTTTGCCTTTCCCTCATTCGGAGCGCAGTGTCTACAGCACTGCTGTAACTGTGCATACAATTACTCACTGTCCCAATAGCTCTGGGAAAACTAATTACTTTTTCAGAGCCATTTGCAGCCAAAGGAGGGTTTTCTGCTGCTGAAGCAGCTGAGGGTCTGCAGGACACGTTTACCCTGCCTCATCATGATGCCACACCTCAGTTAATTCCATCACAGCTGCCTCGCATGGCAGCAGCATCCCAGCAGCAGCAGCAGCAGCCCAGAGGCCTGGTTAAGGCCACAAATGGTTTTCCAGGCTGGTTTTGCAGTCTATGCTGAGTTTTACTCAGTCCTTGCTTAACCTGCTATGCATCCCTAGTTCAGTGCTTGGAGGCTCGCTTGTTTCTCTCTGATATACCCCTAGGCAGGCTTTTGGTGCTGCGTGAGGGCACATCTTGCTGTGGCTGTGATGGTCCAGCTGTGTGAGTCAGTCACTGCCGCAGGTGCTGGCTGAGCTTTGCTTTGGGGTAATGTTTGGAGATTGGAGCCAGAGGTGCTGCAGTTACTGCAGCCGTGTTAGAGCTGTAAAGGTCAGGTCCATCAGCCCCACAGCAGCTGATGGCGTGTGACTGCAGGTGTGACTTGCTGGAGGTGCTGTGGCAGGCACACCTTGCAGTGTGCAGAGTGTCTTCAGAGTACACCCTGTTCTTGGAAACCAGACCTGAAACTGGCTTTGCCTTCAGGGCTTTGTAGTGGAACAGCCTGTTACAGCGTAACTACCTGAATTTTGGACTTGGAAAGCCTCTTAATCATCTCATAAATCTCATCAGTGCTGTAATTTTTGGAAAACTCAGGATTCAGCTTGGAGCTGAAGCCAAGTGTTCTTGGAGAAGATCTAAATCTGTTGGAGAAGGTGGATCCTTGAGCTAGAAGTGTGATATAGAATAGGCACCTGTCCTTGCTGTTGCTGACAGAATTGAAGAGCTGCTGTCCATGCTAAGCAGGTTTTATTTTGCATCTGTAGGTTTGAGGATGCTTTTGACCCAGAGCACTGCTCACCAGATCAAAAGCATGATTAGAAAATTAGATGTTTAATTATTGTCTCATTAGATACCTGCACCTGCTGTAAAGAGCCTCCCTGTCCTGCCCCCGAAGTTATTTCTAAAGCTTAAACCTTTATAGGGGTTCCCTGTCTACTCTAAGGCATTTTTTAGAATTAAAGACCAGCTGGTTTGCCTGTAATTTGTAGCCCAGCTCTCTCTTTGATGCTAGTGGAGTTTGAGAGCTGACTTAGTGCTCTGTCCAAGCAGGAATGAACCCCCTTCTGAGAAAGGGGAGTTCTCCTGAGTCTTTCATACCTCCCTCACTTCATGTCTGCCTGGATTTCCATGGCTGTGAAATGACTGATAAATTGTGGAGCTGCAAATAAAATGACTGATAAATTGTGGAGCTGTGAAGGTGCAAATAACTGCAGTGCTCTGAGAACCTTTCCTGTGAAGTGGTAGTGAAAAGCAGTTTCATGGCTATTGCTCCTTTGTGCTTTGTGCACACCAGCCACAATTACCACGACACCACAGGTAGCTGCAGTGCTTCTATAATTAGCTGATGACATGGGGAGCACTGGTGAAATAAACTTTCCTTGGGAATAAACCAGCTACTTACCCAAATACTTACTGCCTTTTAAAAGACATTGTGGAAGGGGCCTTTTGAGTCACAACTAGCACTATTTCACATGTTCTGTATGTGAAAAGAATTCAGTTTTCTAACCTAGGGCTATGGCCAACTAACTGCCTCACAGAGAGCAGAAGGGCATTAAAGTGCTGAATTTAAAGCAACCCTTAAAATTATTTTTGTCTAATAAATCATTCCAGGAGGTGGATTTTGCCATATGCCTATGTTCCTGTTCCCACCAGCAACCTGTTTGATCTCACATGTAGTTTTGCAGCATGTCATATCCTGTCACAAAGTTCTCCCTTCTCCCTACCCAGTCCTATCACTGATTTCAATGTTGCTTCATGCAAGTGTGAATGACTCAACATGGAGGAAGTCTTGGAGATGAGGACAAAGCCTGAGCAGAAGGATCCTCCCTCTCTTTTCCCTGCTGCCAGCCAAGCCATTGGAGGAGATAAAACCATTTTTCTTTGCACCTCTGTTTGCTTCAAGTTTGCCTGCAGTGTTTCATAGCTGAGCACTGCCCGCATCTCACCTTATGCTGTTGGCTGTGTGGGGTTTTGAGGCAGTAGAAATAACCAAGGTTGGATTCTGGAGGGAGGCTGGTGGTTCAGGAGGCTACAGAGGTGCTGTCAGCCCTGAGCATCCCAGCACTGTGCTCCTTGGGGCCTGGGAGGCTTGCCCACAGCCCTGCACTGTTGACCAAAATGGGCTCTAGGCAGGGCAGCAGGAGCTGTGCCAGCCCCTTGGCTGGGTCTGAGGGCAGAAGTGAGGGTGAGATTTTGATGGGAAATCCTAGAAGTGCTCACAGGGCAGTTAGCATGGCAACATGCGCCTCAGAAATACTTGATATTTGTCTTGGTCTGCTTCAAAGTTTGTATCAGGATATCTCCTGATATGAAACATGGGCATTGAATTCCACCTCTGTCAGGAGCTGCTCAGTTCTGAGGTACCTGTTTCTGTATCTTCCACAAGCCGCAGCAAAGGCAGGAGTGTGGGATGTAGGAGAGGTCCTTGTGTTGACAAGCTGGTGAAACACTTGAGTAAACACTTGTTCCTTTGTATGGTCCAGGAGAATCTCTAATTTAAATGCTGGTGGCTGCAGAAAAGATTATAATGAACCAAACCTAGCAGCCTCATTTACCCACATGAAATCACTATCAGTGGATAACTCATTCTCCTGGAAAACACAATAATAGCAATGTAGTATACAGAACACAATGCTGCCCTCTAATAAGTCTGACAGGCAGATTGCAGTGTATATTTAGACTGTATTAGCCAGGCAGAGATTTCAAATGCTTTTATGTGCAGACCCTTGTTGCTCAACTCCTGCTCTTTGCTAGCTGAGCTAAACTAATTACAGGAAAATGTACTATAGCTGAGAAGTCTGGTAAAACTAAAAGCACACTTTCTAAATAAAATAACTGTCCTAAATGAACAGCTTTCAGTACTTTTTGCAGAAATGAAAGTTTCTGTGCTTTTCTTTGGGAATGGACAGGATGATTATGCTGTTTTGTTCAGGATCTTGCATTCATAAACATGGACCTTTATTGCAGACTACATACACTCAAAAAGACCTGCATTACCCGGCTCTTTTGCTCTTACAACATGAAGTGACAGTTCTGTTGAGACAAAAAGGGTACTAAGTCATTTAGTGCAAGATATATGGCCTGTAGCCTCCGAGCAGCAGCACTTCTGGTGTGTGTCTAAAGGTTTAAAGCTCATTGTGGCTGAAGTGTGCAGTGCCTGAGGGCTGCCTGCATAGACTGCTCAGGGCAGGTAACCTGTGGAGGACTCTGCTGCTTCTCCCTCGGTGTGTGTGCAAAACTCTGCCCCTCTGCTTAGGCTGGTGCAAGCTGCCAGGCACAGGGCATCTGTGTCCTTGGTGGCTGCAGTGGGAACATCTCCTGTCTCAGGTGCTGGAGTTCTGCTCGGGACCTGCTTTGCTCCAGGCCAGGAAGTGTGTCAGGGCTTTTGCAAGGAGGGTGTTACCAGTGAAACAGTGTAAAAACCTGGTGTTGCCAGGTGTTTGTAGAGCTGTGTTTAAAGGGTGCCAGTCGGTTTGAAGGCCTTACAGCAATGGGAGATGAGTTCCACCTCCCCTCCTCCTCAATTGCACAGCGCCACAAGGGACCAGATACAGGTGGAGTTGGGGTCTGTGCATTAAATTGCTCAGCAGAAGCACCAATCTTGATCAGTCTGTTGGTGAAAGATGGTCGTGGTCTCAGTGGTTCACCCACACACCTAGAGGAGTCCTTTCCATGTCCATGGGTTGGAAGAGAATCCAAAAATCCCAATTTCATCTATTTATATGAAGACTGCTTGTTTCTTTTTTGGATATTTTCTTCTGAAGAGCAGATCAGCTTCCTGGAGCAGTGAGCTTGTGCTTTTGTCTCTCCAGACTGCAGACACTGATGTAGCTGGGACTGGCCTGATGTGTGTTCATCTGGGTTAAACCATCACAGAGAGACTTGGGCAGGTTCAGGCTCCCTCTTTGTCTGTCTGAATTTGACTCGAGTAGCCTATTCTTATTATCTTGATGGTGAAAACTGGCCCAGAGTAGGAAAACTTATCTGTGCATGTAATGTAGAGGCAATATCTGCCTTGGACTGTAGAAGCTGCAGGGTGCAGCCTGTTCCCTCTGCAGCCGGAGTTTGGAGGGTGGATTTGGCGTTCGAAGAAATACTGGCACACTGTGCTGTTGAACGCTGGCCCACTTCAACTGCTGATGGAAAGATAAAATACATTTTGCTCTTGGCTGGCTTCCTTGCTTGCTGATGCTAATAACATCACGAGCTAAGCATTTCAGGGGTCATCTTGAGAGAAGCAGAGACCTGAATCCCCCTGATCGCACCTTCCTGATGTTGTTGCCATTTCAGGGAAACATTGTCGGGTCAGAGATCAGCATTTGCACGTCAGCAGAGTGGGTGCCAGGTGACTCCAAGGGCTGCTGTGCAGTGGGAGTCATGATCCAAAGCAGGAATGGTGGTGATTCTCCTGACTGGCAGGTTTCTCTATACCCACCTCTTAATTTTTGCACTTGTACAAGGGTCAGACAGAAAACCTGCAGGACTGCAGCTTTCACTACCACCTTTATGGGATACAAGTCTGAGGAATACCTGGTCATGTATGTACATCTTTATTGTCCTCTAGGAAGTTTTGTAGTCTCTTCATCATTTTGTAGCACCCCAGGGAGCTTTTCTGTCTCTGCCAATTAATTTGCTGTGGTTATTTCAATTTTGTTCACAACCTGCTCGGCAAAAACTCCTCAAAGCTAGACTCTTCACATCGAGAGAGGAAAAACACAAAGCTGGTCTGAATCACAAGTAACAGTAGGAGACATAATGCTTAGCCATAAAAATTGCATACATGCTTATAAGCTGATGCATTGAAAACTCAACTGCTTCCTCAGCTGCCTGCCACTATGAATGTTTAAAATGATAGAAATAAACTTTAATTTGTTCATTAGTGTGAAAAATCAAACAACTGCAAAGCCAGCTTTTATTATACCTTGCTCAGAGGGGTTTTGTGACAACTACTTAACGCCAGTTATTTCTTCATCTGTCATTGTCCCACAGAGCCATCACTTTTCTTTCTTCTAGTCCCATAGGGGGAATTTATGCTTTCAGCACCTGATTATGAAGACTTTGGTTTTGCCTGGACACCCAAAAAGATGGAAGAGAAGGGGAAACACGTGGTGTCACCAGTCACTAGTTCTAAAACCATTTCATTGTGAAATGAACATGCAAAGTACCGATTAAATGTTCCACTGGATATGTCCACTGTCTCCCTTTTCTCCACAAAAGAGGAATATTGAATGAAGAATTGCTTAGGATTTCTGTGTGTATGCTGCTTCAGTGCAGGACTTGGCAGGTGGTGGAGGGCTGCTGTGCAGTGCTGTGGCTTAACTCGGGGAGGCTGTGCCATCTCCCCTGCTCACGCTGTCAGGCAAGCCTTGACTCATGGATGTTAATTAACCCCAAATCGTTTTTCAGCCTCTACTGTGGAATTCTTCTTTCTCAGCACTTAGGCTTCTGCATGAAATTGGTTTATTTATCCCACATTCCCCCAGAGCGGAGAATTTTAATTCTGTAAGCACCAAATGTCTCTTTTTCTTCCTCTACACAAGGCCTTTTATTAGCCTGCTGCTGCAGATCAGTAATTAGCTGCAGAAGTGATGTTTGCAATCATATTTTCGACCTGGGGAGGCTGCAATAGGTGCAGGGTGGCAGCAGCTCAGCCAGTCCATATACAGACACTCCAGTGCCAGCTCTGCTTCTGCTTGTTCTGTGTCTCCTGGTAGCTTTCTCTAAGGGTGCTGCATAATTGCTCTGCTGGAGGTATTTTCATTAATAATGGAATTTAACTTTTTAATGTGCTATTAACTAGATTTCCCTCCCTTAGGCTGATATTAGCTGTGGTGGTTTAATGGGGCTTTTCATGTGCACACAAATGGAATTGTGTGCAGAATTTGGACCTGTCACTCAGGGTGATGACTCCCAGGGCTGTCAGTGAAATTTGCCTGCTGATCTGAGGTGAAGCACTTGGATCCTGTGAATGTGAGTTTTTCAGGAAGACTTCATGTTACTGAACTTTAAAGTTCTGTAGGCTGCTCTGAGAAAGGGAGGATGTCCTGTGACTCAGTTTTCTCTAGTAATTTTAGTCTAGCTGATAAAATAACTTTGATTGCCTGTAGCTTTGATGCTTCAAGCAATTTAAAATGGTATTGCCTCTGTTGAGGATTTACTGCCATACAAACATCAGGAAGCTCATCTGCCCTCAAGAAAAGGTAACTTGGTAAAGCTTCCCCTTGCAGGCATGAGGAATGGCAAGGACATCAAGTGAATCCAGGGGGACTTCATGTCCCTTCCTGGGAGAGTGGCAATAGGGGCTGTCCATGTCCCATCTCAGCTGCTTGGCACAGCCCCACAAGGGACTTGGTGTTTTCATGAAGAGCTGAAAGCCAAGTCAGATATGCTTATCAGGAAAGGCATTTTGACTGGTTTCAGGTTCCTTATATTTATTAAAATCTGTTTTTCTTCTCCTGCTTATAAATTAAGGCAGTGCTTTCAAGACTCTTTAATTGGGGCTGTAACAAGGCTCATCGTATCTGGCAATGATGAATAAAGGGTTTGACTGGAGCATATGTTAATGCACAGAGAACAATGACGCTTAAAATAAATGTCCCCAAAGTGCCATATTTGGCAGTGGCTGCAGGAAATCTGTAGTAAATGATGCAGTGCTGCTGTTGTGCTTATGAGGGACAACAGCAGTTTCTGGCTGCTCCAAGGATTTTGTTCTGCTGAGCTCCTGTGTGGGCAGTGACCTGCAATGTCTTGCAACCGGGTTTTCAAAAGTAGCCACTGGTCTGACCTGTGTAAGGGTTTGTTGTCATTCTCTCTGCAAAAGGCTGTGGGAATGCAAGGCACCTCCAGCTGCAGGGGCTTTGGGGTTCTGGGGGCTCAGCGGGTTTGAAATACGGGCTGGAATTTGATTATTTATTTAAGGTTTCCAGGCTGCATGTGGTCAAGGTGCTGAGTGCCTATTTCTGGAATACAGGTCTCTCTGCCTCTGTTACAGGATGCCACCTATCAAAAGGTGGCCCTGCATGTTTATTTGCATTTGTGCTATGTAGCCTAAATCACTTGGATGTAAGAGCAAAGTGCCATTTGCACTAAGACACAGGTTTTGCACTCGCCTGGTGTTTGTATCACAACCAGAGCTATTTAAGCATAATATAAGCCACTTCCATTTGCAAAATTGATCTTTTTCCTCTTTTGCTCTTATGTTTACTGCCTTAGCATGTAACTGAAACAAAAAAAAAGCCCCTTATTTATCACTTGCAAGGGTTTTAGTGGTGGCAGTATGATGGCCCTGGAAAGGCACGTATTAAAAAGCTTGGGGGAGTTGTAAGCTTTTTGATTAGTAAGAGATTTATTTCTCATCTGTGGGCACAAAAGTTCTGTTACACATCAATTCATTAAGCAGATTAAATAAAGCCAAGCAAGCTGGCTGTGAGCTGTGATCATAGCACTGTTCTCACATGAAATGAGAGGGGATGCACTGACAATTCATTTATCATACATTAGGCAGTAAAGTTCAGCTCAAGGCTTATGCCTCCCACCACTGCTTTCATTTTAGGGGGCAAAAAACCACATCTGAAAGCACAGGTAAAGTCTGTAACCCTTCATTTCCACAAAGGGGGTTAATGCAGAGGACAGGGCAGCACAAGGTAGAGAATGGGGCTGATTGAAGTGTGCAGGAGGGGTCACCTTCTGCTCCAAGAGGCTGCAGCCACCTTGGCTTGCAGGCTTCCCAGTAATGCATCTGGAAGCTGAGCAAGGTGAGGGGAAGGAGAGGGCAGCACGTGGGTGTGGGTCTGTGTTTGTGGGCAGTTTTGCTGTTGCATACGGGTGTGTTTGCACCTGCAGCATGAGCGAGGCTGTGCTGGGCTGGCCGTGGGCAGCAGCTCTGCCCTGGCACTGGAGCAGCTCCAACACACCCATGGACGTGGCAGATGGAAAAGCGTGTGGCTGGATGCTCTACACAGGGTGCTGAGGCTGGGCTGGGGAAATAAACATTGCAAACTGCTTAAACTGAGCCTGCCCAGAGCCTGGGATCACAGGCAGGCTTTGAACCAGACCATGCAGAGCCAGCCGTGTTTCTCAAGGAAGCATATCCAAGCCCTGTGGCAGCAGCAAAAAGCGTGGCAATGGTTTTTTTTCTCTCTGACAAAGCAGAGCTGCTGCAGATGCCACAGTGAAGATCAGTGTTAGACAGCTTGTAGCAGCACCCTTGCCCACAGCTAAGAGTGGACTAGGGAAAGCTGTGTGGGAGAAAAATCTGCATGCCTGTGCCAGGGAGATCTTTTGCTTAAAGGAATCGGGAGAATTTTTACCTGGAATAGCTACAGATATAAACTTACAGAGTTATGGAAACAATTTGTATAATTGCCTTAAAGGACTGCGGTTGAGAGTGATGGGGATATAGGATACTGTGAATAATAAGAAAGAAAAAAACCACTAACCAAACAACAAAAATCCACCAAACCCCCCCTCCAAGCAAAATAAAAGACCCTGGCTGCTAGAGGGTTTCTAAACCTCAGCTGGTTGTCTTTGCACTGTGTTTCTTGTTGTTCCATGTTCTGGGAGGGCTTATTAAATCAGCACAGTGCTGTAGAAGGTTTGGCCGACAGGTCAGATTTCCCTGGACCTGCTAAGTCAGGCCAAAAGTCATGACAGTTGTGACAAACCCTGCCAGATGTGACTGTGCCTCCCAAAAGGAGTTGGGGGTTGTGGTGCCACTGGTCTGTGCCTGGGGAGCCTTCCCAGGGCAGAGTTTGGGTTTCTCTGTCAGAGCTGTGCAAACACCAAGGAGACAGCGGTGCTGTTGCTGAAGATGATCTAGAAAAAGAGAGTTGTTTTTCCTCTTTTCTGAAAATAGATCTTGCCTAAATAAACTCCTGGTTCTTTCAAGAACACCTGACAACCAGCCTGGCTTTTATAGCACTCTGGGATTCAATGCTGAGTGAAGGCTTGGTTCACTTTCAGTGGTTGCTTTCTCATTAGAATTGTGCTAGGGAAATGCATTGTCAGTTCAGCAGGGAGAGAAATTAGACTAATCCTTTGGGGATTTTCTTGTTCTTACTCCAAGATCTTGCTTCATTAATGAAACAGAGGAAAATAGGGGATTTTAGACTTTCTTTCTTTACAAAAAAAAAAAAAAAAAGCTGATAAAATGAGCTTGTTACCACTTCTAACTTTGAATGAAGAACTGATATGAATTAACCACAATATTTGTTCAGTAGCCTTGATTTTTGATCACTGTGGGAAAGGAAACAAGCGTGGATATATAGCAAGGCCAGAAACCTGAGCTGGAAAATCACCTTAAGACAAACTCAATTTCTCCCCAAGTCACAGCTTCCAACCCACCATGGCTGTTTATACAGCAGAAACATGAATTTGTGTTTGTCCTCGCCCACCCAGTTGCCACTCATCTGTAGGTATGACATCTGCTCCCAGCCACTGGAAGCCAAAATCTCCACTTTTCCTCATGCTGTTTCTGTCACGTAGCTCTAAGCAGGCTTCACTGGAGATTAACATGTTTAAAAGCTTTTCCTGTAAATTATCTTCAGCTGTATTAATTGACAAGTTCTTTAGTTCTTGCTAGTGTTTCATTGAGCCTGAGCTGCCTAAGAGGGAAATAAATGTCACTGCCTTCTCTAGGACAGCGGGACTTTGTGAGTTTGCAGTTGAACTGAGACATCCCTTGGGATTGCCTTACAGGCAGAAAAAGTCCTGCAGACTGCATATTAAACTTCCTATTTTTAACTTTATGTCAGGTTTAGAGAGCATAGCAAGACAACCCGATTTTCCCCTGGGGATTCAAGTAGAAATATCACTGTCATTTCAGTTCACTACTTGAGGATAATTAATTACTGCTGAGGACAACTAATCATTTTAAGGAATTTGTTTTTTTTTGAGAAGGGCAGGAACAAACACAGGGTAAAAGTCTCTGGCTGACCCCACATGAGGCCAAGCCAAGGCACTGTGATATACAAAATATAATAATTATTTGCAGCCCTGAACCTTGGTGATTCAGAGTGAGTTTGGTGGTTCTTGGTGCTGTCCTTGATGGGTGAAGCCATAACTCAGTTGACTCAGACAGTTTGTTCAGTAGTGGTTCCTGATTTCAGGTGACTGTGGAGAAAGCTCTGCCTGTGGCAAGGGCCAGAAGGACTCAAAACTATATAAACGAGTTGTTCATTTCATGCTGCTTGGGCAGTTGAGGATGAAAGAGCCTTGAACTTCCTGGCTTTCTTCTCCATCAGGCCAGCACCACAAGCCCATCCAGGAGGTGTGACAGCAGCTGAAAATCCTTTGCTGTGGGTGTGATGGCTCAGGACTGAAAGATCTCAGAGCACTTCAACCTCTCTGATACCAGCTGCTGCTCTCCTACCTATCATCCCATCTCACACTGATTGCTGGATGCTCTCTGTGTTGCAGAGCCAGCCTCCTAATGACATGGGTAAAAATGAGCTTGATATGAGCTGCTTCTTGCCAAGTTCAGCTGTGTTCCCTTGGTGGTCTTGGCAGGCCTCATTGCTGTGATAAACATACCCATAACTTTATGAAAAAACAAGGGTCATTCTTCTTCCAGGACTCTCAGGAATGTCATGGTTTGCTGGAAGAAGACACCGGTGTTCAGAGACCCCACACCCCATCCCTGAGTGTATCTTGACAAAAGCATCTTTCTGCTGGTGCTACTGGTGCAAGTTTGCCAGCCTGTGATGGCTCACTTGTTAGAATCTGATGGTGGTTTTGAGCCCTGACAATCCTCCTAAATGTCACATGTGACACTTCTAGATTATGTTGGCAGAGCAAGGGCACACTGAACCAGAGGACACACATGTTCTTAGCTTCAGGGTTTTCCCTGTGAGCTCAGGACCACCTGCTCAGGTCCTGATGCTTTTGGGCATCTGCAAAGTTTTCCCCCTGTTGTTCTTTCAAATATCTAACAGGGTTTTTGTATATACTTGCCATTGCTTCTGTACTGACTGCTAGGGAAGTTTGGAAAAATTGTCTGGAAGAGGAGAAGCAAAAGTCCATTCCTAATGCAGCCAAAGAGATTTTTATGTTGCAAGAGGTAAAAGGAGAAAAAGATGGAAGGCTTTCCTAAGCTCTGAGAACTGTAGCTCTCCAGCAGGATATTAGAATGCATCTATTTTCCTGTTTAATTGTTTCATTTTATGAGCCCATGAAAACCACAAAGGTATTTAGGGTTTCTCAAGTTCTGTTTCACAAAACCCTGTAACCACCAGAGGCTGTGCAGTCACAGGTGCTGGGGTACTGTTCATGAGACAATCTTTTCCTGCCAGTACAGGTAGCCAGCACCAGCACTGCTGGTGAGCCTGAGGATGAGGAAGGGGGGAAACAGACAAACATGTTTAGTGTGCCCAAAGAGGCCTGTCAGGGTCAGATACTGCCCTTGAGTCATCCTGGTGCATGTCCTAGGCAGTCTCACTGGTTTATTGAAGGATTTACTCAAGGGTGATGCAAACCCAGACTTTTTTCCTCATTACTTCTCTGACCTACTTGTTCTTACAGCATCAAGAGTTACGCTGTGTACACAGGACAATGGGGGAAAGTAAAGGGTCAGTGAAGCCAATCATATAAAGACTTGTTCTGTAAAGTAATACTGTAATCATATAATGTTTAGATCACTGGCCCAGTTGAGGATGGGTCTGATCCAGCACTGCAAATACAGCATTTCAGTGCATGGCCAAACCGTCCATATTGTGGGCTCATCCCAGGGCCCTTACTGAGGAAAAACATCATGTCCCTCAGGTGGGAGAAGCCAGGTACTAGTGGTACTCACCTAACAGACTTGTCATGCCTGTGGTTGCTTCTGTTTTTGTCCTTAGGCCGTGGTGTAGGTGTTAATGTAAACCCACAAAAATCTCAATGTGTGTGATATCATGACTTCCATAGATACGTACAGGGCAATTATATGGATTGATTTCCAGTAAACAGACACTTCAGAGCTAAGTGGAACATATTCTGGTAACGTGGCAGATCAAGAATGCTTTATAAATAAGTCATAGCTGTGATACGTGGTGTGAGAGTATCTTATGAATAAGTTAGACTGCCTGGGGTCAAGCATGCTTTCTTTAGGTCATTGTAAATGTGACAGAAAAGTCAGTTTTCTGCCTATGCTGTAACTTGCCTGGGGAAGTGGGACACTGGATGGTGGGAAGGAACATGGGCTAGTGGTAGAAAAACTGAATAATGTTGCCTGGATACTTTTCCAGAAAAATCTTTTTCTAGACTGAATAGGTGATACTTTGGTTTCTCAGCACAAATCCCAAATACACTTCTTTCTTGGTTTACACTGTCCCCAGTTAACCTGGTTTTGTCCCAGTCTGGCTTCTCTGAAGGAGAATCATGATGGAGTAACCTGGTGGTTTTAAATGTTCTCTGCAAGTGCAGCCTCTTGTGCAGCAAGATCATCTGCAATGGATTTCTGGGATTTTGAGATCCAGGCGCTTGGAATTGTTTCCTGAGGAAGCACAGAGAATAATCCTAGCATGAAAGTGTGTCTCCAAGTGGAAGATCTCTTATTTTGCAGGCACTTAGGTAGAAAATGTGACTGTGTGCCCAGACGTCTGTCACGTACCATCCAGCTGGTGTCCTCTCCTGCCTGGGGAGTTCTTGCTAGACTGAAGTGGTGCTTTAGCATTTGACCTGAGTTAGAGGTGAAGTGCTCCGTGGGCAGGGACAGTGTCATGGCTGGGTCTTTGCTTCATTCATGCAGCAAAAGGCTGTTGCAGGTGCTCTTGCTGCAGATGACTTCCTCAGCCGTGGCTGCTTTGCTGCTGGCTGCCTGAATTTTGTCCAGAGTCTGCAAATACTGCCAACAGATGCAGCAGCTATTTTTTTTCCCCTGCACAGGATTGAGGACAGCAGAGCTTTTACATAAGTAAAGTTTATTCCTGCATGCATGCATGCAAGTCCCCAGTGCTGGCTTGTACTTGCAGCTGGTTCTAGCCCTCGGTTAAACAAATTCCTGAGTTCCTTATTTGTTCTTTTTCCTGTCAAACCTGTGCTGAGCTGACTGAGCATTTAGTAAGAATAAATCTGTAAGAAACACTAATAGAGAGCAGCTGTTATTATCTCGAGAGAAACATCACCGTGAATCTTCCCTCAAGGTATTTATGTTTCAAAACTGAGAGAAAATGTTTAGACAGTGGCTGGGCCGTAGGGGGGAAAATTAAACACATTTGTAAAGAGAGGTCTGATTAAAATCCCTCTCCATCTTCACAACCTGCCATTATGCCAGCCAAGGAGGGACAAAGACCTCCCTGGCCAGCTGCCCTGTCTTCCTCCCCTTGCTGAAAATCTCGTTGTACACCATGTTCATGAACTTCAAGTGCCCTCTTAAAATCCATATTCCTGCTGGGAACCTGCTTTGAAGCCATCTTGTGCCGATCAAACCTTGCTGATTTCTAGGTTATGTGTATTCTTGGCCATATTTATCTGCACTGGGCTCCAATGCTGTCCTATAAATACCTCGGGGAGGATCATATTCCCTCTTGCATTCTTCTTTGCTGGGTTTAAGTGGGCCAAGCTGCTTTAGTCTCTGTTGTGCACAGCTCTGCTTGCAGCTGACCCTGCTCTGCTCCAGATGGGCTCCATCTCACCCGAACGCCGCAACGCAAGAAAGCCACTTCTTTAAATATAAAAGCCTTTCAGGTTGATAGGCTTAAAGATCAACATCTTGTCTGGCATAAGGCTGGAGTCTGCAAGTTCAGCATTTGGACTTAAATAGTTTTTCATTTTTCACACATTTTAAAAAAATTGCAGTATACACAGTAAACAGATGATGCTCAGCAGGGCACTGCATAAGCGGCTTTCTGTTGTGTATTGCTCTCAGTGATGGATGAAATTAGGCTTCAAGAGTTACTGGCAACCCTTCCCCAGATCTGTGGCAGGGGATGTTTTTTGGTGCTTTCATTTTCAACTCTTGCGCCATCGCTTCTTAAAGTGCTTGTTTAGCTCTGCCAGCCTTCACAGAGGCTGAGGAATGTAGAAACACTTGGATCCAAATACCTTAAAGGGTTTATGAAGTTCAGATCCAGCTATGAGTCTGGCAAGTGCCAACTAATGGAAGCTGTCACAGTAGCTGAGATTTATGGTTGGTTTTGCCCATTATCTCTCTGACTGTGTCCAAGAGCCAATGCCTCACCAGAGCTCTCACAAAGCAGCCACAGATCAATGCTTCTGTAGGAAAAAATGTCTTCCCAACCTCCAATATTTGGCTTATTCCCTAAAGCAGGAGTGTTACTCTTCATAAAATGTGTCAGCCAGTACCTTTGGATGTTTTTTCTTATAAATAGATGATCCTTTGTGGATTCCTGCCAGTCTCTTCCAATATAAGGCACTATTACATTGAGTTTCAAAGGTTGTTATAGCTGAATCGTGCAAGAAGAAAATAGGGTGAATTTTGGAAATGCTGTGATCCAGTTATAAGTTAGACTTCTTTAAATTTATGAATTTTTATTGAAAAACATAGTTGCACATACTATTGTGCAACACATTCAATGAAGGCTGAGATTTTTGTAATGCAAGTTTAATAGATAACCAGAATTCCATTAAGTTATTAAGGCTCATGTTAATATCCTTAGTTCCACTTTGTTACTGAACCTTAAATTAAGCTTAAATAATTGGTAGAATAAAAGATTACCAGGAACATGGGACTTAAATGATTTCTGATACTTGTGTGGAATGAGTGGATGTGAATGAAGCAGCAGAGCAGCAGTTTTGAGGTGACTGCTTTCCCAAGCTCGTGTAAGCATGCTGTTAATTAACATTTTTGCAGTGCTTTGAAAATGTAAATTGCTCCAGGAATGTTAAGTATCATTATTATGGCAGTCTTGAAAAGTAATAGCTTAATCTATGAAATTGAGTCCATTCTTTAGAATTACAAGTGGGACCGTGATGTGGCTGCTAGAGTAGCACACTGCAATTTAGGACACTTGGTTCAGCTCTTGGGGCTTTTTAGTGGGGTCTGTCTGAGGTCAGCTCGTGGCTATTTACTGCTCTGTGATGAGTGACATGGAGGAAAGGTAAGGGAGATAAGGACAGGTCTTTCATGGAGAGCCGTCGAGCTGCTCATTGAATTAGCACAAGGAAGTGGTATGAAGAGTGTTACTTGTAAATCAGGCATTTGGATACAGAGAACTGAGAGGGTGGGCTGTTTATGAGAAGCAGAAAGTATGAAAAGGCACAGGGCCACTCACTCAGTAGTCAGGTGAAGCAGAGCCCTCAGGACTTGACCTGAGCACTGTGTTCCCATCCCTGGTGCCTGTGATGGGGGAGTGATGGGGCAACTGCTGAGCCCAGCCCAGGCAGCTCTGTGCTGGGAGCTGAGCACAGCAAATGCTGTCTGTGGGAGGGCAGGCACAGAAATCTGGAGAAGTAGGAAGGTGAATATGTTTTCTCTGAAATTAGCACTGGTGAGATCTCTTGTAAAACACCTGAGGCAGTTTCTGATACCTGTAATTAGAAAAAAGATATTGGGAGGAAAAACATATCAGAGATAAGTCAGAGAATAGCATGAGAATGATCATAAGGCATGACTTATAATTAGAGGCCGCAGGAATTTGATTAATTGAAGACTGATTTGATCTGTCTGGTATCTAGATGGAGAATAGTTTTTAATGTACTGCAAGATCCAGTGGTTGAAATGAAAGGTGGGCACATTCTGACCAGAAATAAAATAAGGTTTAACTGTAAAGCTAATTAGCCATGGGAACTGTATCTGATGCTGAGGATTATGGTGACCTCTTCATCTCTAGAAATGTTAAAATGAAGATTGAATGCTTTTCTACTTCAGCTTTCATCAAAATTGATTCAGGAGTATGTCTTGGTCTGTGTAAGGTACACAATCCATACAGATAAAGACAGTGTCCTTACTCATCCACTGTGCTGCTTTGGGCAGGTTTAATGGGGAGTGTTGTAATTTTCAGTACTAACAATGAAGTTGAAGCTCTAGGGTTGTTCAAAGGCAAAATTATGACTGAAATTGCCAGGGTCAAGATTTCTCTGATGCTGACTTTTTAAGAGTGTTGAATCCACCAAAATCTCTTCATTTCAACTGGAGTTTGCTCAGCAGCTGTGAAAATACAGCAGTCAGCTGGAAAAATGAGTGTCTTCAGAACTGGAGGTCAAGAAGAACCATGTCTTCAAACCCACATCTACAAATGTTGCCTTATTGTTGATGCGAGGATGAGGTTAGGTTCCTGTGAAACAAGAGTTAATGTTGACCATTATCTCCCAAGGACACGTGTGTGACCTCAGGAGCTTTTGGAACAGGTCTCACAGAAGGGTGGCTGTGTTTGTGCCTGTCCCCCTGGCGCTGCCGGCGCCTGACGCTCGTGGTGCTGCCTGACGCAGAGCGGCTGAGCTGACCTGCTGTCTGCCCAGGGAGCACAAGGGCTGTCTTGCAAGCAAGTATTAAAAAAAAACAAACCGGGAAAACCAGTCAGGATTTGGTGTGTGTTGTCTGTAAACGCTCTTGTGTAAAAACCTGAGAAGATGTGTGAGTGTTGCATCCGAGCACTGCACCAAGCTGGGATGAGCAGGATGAGCAGGACTCTGAACAGGCAGTGCTGCAGGAGTGGACTCAAGCATCACTTCTTCTATTTTCTTGGAATTAAAAAATTTTTTTTTTGTTTGTCTCCATTTGGTTTTGGGTTTGTCTGGTTTTTTTTCTTGTTGTGGCTTTTTGTTTGTGAGGGGTTTTTTTTTTTGGTTGTTCTACTGTGTTTTGTTTAAACTGTAAGCTCTGTTTTTAACAGCGATTCCACTGAAACAGTTTAGTCTGAATGAGCTGGTGTTTTGCAACAGTGACATTTTTACCTAAGTGAGTCTTGGTAACACCAGAATGGTCCCTGGTCAAGGGAGGGACCGTCTTAAGTCTGGAGACTCTCACAGGGAGGGAGCTGGTTTGAGGCAGGTGAGCTGGGCAGGGATGGGAAGGTGTTCCTTGCATTCATGTGCATGTTCCCTGGTGCACAGTGAGAGGATAAAGGGGATTTGTGTTCTTGAGGTTTCCAGGTTTGCCTGAACTTGCCTCTGTCATCAGGGGATCTGCTAAGAGAGGGACAGGGCTGTTGGTGCTCTCTGCTGTGGTGCAGCAGACAAAGAGCTGGGTGTCACCAGAAGGTGACAGTATCAAAATGAGACCCCGTGTGCACAAAGTGCTTTTATTTGCATACACACTGCCTAACCCAGTATTAATGGATACATCTTGCATATATGGGAACCTAAACATGACCAGTCACTCCAAATGCACAGGCATCAAAATTTGACCTATTCAAAGTCACACGTTGAAGCGGGAAGCAAAAGCCAGGAATAGATTCAGGGTCCTGAACTTCCCCAACCTCTAGAATGGGAGCCAAATTTCATCTCTCACTTGTAATTATGGTCAAAGCCTGGGCTGGAAATGAGAAGCACTAATTTCTGTTTCTGCTCTGCAGTAGATTTACTGTATGACCTTGGAGGAAAATGTGTCCTTCTGTGTCTCAGTTTACCTCCCACTAATGGCAACAATTGCACACAGTAAGCTTTAATGGACTCTGTTGCTGCACCTACTGAACTTAATAGCTCTCCTTGCAATGGGAGGGAGAGGGAGACCAGATGCCCTGTTTGAAGTGTCTGGATGAAAGCATGTGCAGAAGGGAGACAGATACTATTTGTTTTAACATATGGGCCCAGGTACAAGCCACATATGCTCAAGATTTGATGGCTTACAGTAAGGGTTCACAATTCAGTCTGGAGAACAGCAGCTGTCTTGACCCTCCTTGAGCTGCTGCTGTGTGTGTGTGTGTGGTCTCACCTGGTCCTGGTGCTGCTGGAGCACCTGGGGGGAAGGTGAGAGCAAGGGGAATGGAATTTTTAAGAAATTCAAAACCGAAATTTGTTAAAAATTCACTGAGACAGGTGAGTGCTACACCTTGATGCTATAGCAAATATAACATGTGGAGAACTCCTCGCTGAGCAGGGTTCTGTCCTGTGCCTTATTTTCCTCATGCATTCCTCCAAGCTAGTTGCTTTTTAAGTATGCAGAAACTACTTACAAAGATAAAGCTGAACACTGACTCACCATGGTTCATAATGCTGAGCTAGAGGAGTTATCAGTCCCAGCACCATGGAAATGAGTGCAGCACCACTGGCTGCTCTGAGTTGCCTCCTGTGCATTGCAGTGCTCTGGCTGGCCCTTCTGAAAAGGTAAGCTAATGTTGCAAAGTTTATCTGATGTGTTTCGTGGTAAATGGTGTCACCAAGTGGAATATTTCTGGCAAGTGGAATAGTGTTTCTCTATTCTCTTAGTAGATTAGGTCTAAGCACTACTATCAGTTTACACCTTTTGTGCTGATTCTTTGTTTCCTGGGCCAAGGGGTAATAAATCACCATCTGATGTGCTGACCAACCAAAAGCCTGTTCAAATAAATTATCCCACAAATACTATTGCTGTGCATTTTACTTTTCAGTTTTTCAAAACCTGATTAAGAAGTCCCTATTTTGGAGTATTGAGGCTGGTCAGGTTTCAGTGCATCAATACCTCCTCACTTCTAGGACTTCTACAGCCTTCACTTATTGATGAATTGTTGGTTTCCATGCTCAGCATGGACTGTGGTGCCTGACAGAGGCATGCAGCTACATCCAAACCTGTGTTACCACTCTGGTTTGTCAGAAACTGAAATAGATTCCTTTGATCTTACCAGGTGCATAATTACATGCTAAAGACACCCTCCATCCCAAAAAGCTTATGACTTGGAGAGGGCAAAGGGATGCTTTAGCCTCCAAAGTTCCTGTATCAGGTAGCAGTTAATGTGTTTTGTTCCTCTTCCAGGAGGAAGGACAGGATTGTTCCTTTGCCATTATGAGGTGTTACACATTCGCATACACCCTTGCCACCACTTTTTTTTTATTCTAAAATGATTTTCTCATAAAATTGCCCTTGATCTCCAGCCCTGAGACACTGATGCATATTTATAACCCTTCCTCTGTACTTTCTTCTCCCTTGACTTTACCGAGTCCCAGTCCTTGTCTGAGTTGGGGATACAAAGCACAAGCTGCAGCCTGAGTGGGGATGAGGATTGGAAGGACTCTCTTGCTCTGCTTTTACTCTGTTCTGCTTTGAGCTCCAGGTGTATAAAGGGGCACTGTTTTGCTGCCTGCTAATGAAGACATTCTGTGGGATGTAACCTGTTCTTATTCAAATCCCTCCAACTCCAGGACACCTGGCTGACTGTCACTGCACAGCTCTCTGAGGTCCTCTGTGGGCAAATAAGTGGCAAAGTCCCCCAACAGAGGGAGGACTGCCTCTACATTCTTTCCAGAGATACACTCCTAAGAGATTGCAGAGCAGAGGCCAACTCTCAGCCAGTGTTGATTGTCACAGCTCCATCACCTGATTCAGTTTTCCCTCACAAAGGACTCGTGCTCACTATTTGGCAATGAAGGAGAAATTGGGGTTTGTCAGAGAGCTCTCAGTCTCTGCAGTCACACTGGGGAAATTGGAGTCATGCACCCCAAGCAGTGAGCGAAGCCTGCACAGTGTCTGAGGCTCAGGCTGTGGCAGTCAGGGTGCTGACAGCCTCACAGTTTCCTCTGAAAAGGTCTCTCTTCTCCCTGAGAAGCAGAGCACAAAGCAGGACAGTATCTCAAGGCCAGGCCCCGGGGTTATAATTCAGCAATTCCTGCACCATGATCCCAGGGACTATTAAAACTGTGCATTGGTTTGGTGAGAGGCTGTTAGGAAGAGCTGTAAAAGCATGTTTTACACTCTGCCCTTGGATGCAAAATCCATATTCTGAGGGTAGTGAGCATTTGTATTCAGATGATTTCCCAAGCTCTGGTGTTGAATGCTGTGGAAGAAAGTGTTTGCTGTTGTTTTTTCAGGCAGACACAAAGTGCAGGGTGGTCTAGCAAGCTGCTTTGTGAAAGCTGCTCCTAGAGATGTGTTTATTGGGTTCTTTTCCTTGTTCTCTGCTTGTACACAGACAGTCAGAGCATTCTGCTTTTTTTTCACCTACTGTTGAGGCAAGACAAAACCTGATTCTCTGCACAGGTCTCAGCAAAAGGCCTGGTTGTGCTTTCGCAGGTGGATTTCTACCTGCTCGTCTTTGTAACTTAAATACTTCTGATGTCTGCTAGATATGAAGCATATTTACCCAGCAAAACACTGCCTGCCTTCAAGAGTGTCTGGGTTTTGGGATTTTTTTTTTGTAGTTTTTGCTTGGAAGGTTTTTTTGGTGGTGTTTTTTGCTGTTGAAATTCCACCCGTTGGTCATCCATCTTTCATGATTTCCTTGTTCTTGCTGTGCTCCACAGCAACAGTCACATAATAGTGCTTCCATCTTTGACTTGAACACTTCTTCTTCCTTCCTAATTTGCCAGATTATGCATGTTTTGGAATGGGATTTGCTAGAATTTTTATTCCGTCTGAGGAAAGTAGGATTTTTACTGTCTCACAGAGGAGCAGAGTTTAACTGCAAGATAAATATTTGCTGTGGCTTGGACAGGGGCGTGCCTTTTCCTTTTCCATCTGACCTGTCCATGTCAGGGCCTTGGCTTCCTGTCTTGTGGGGATGAAAGAAAAATGTCCCTCGTGAGCTGTGCTGCAGAGCTGTCAGCCAGGCATTGCTGCATGGGTGTCCTCTCCTCTGCATCTCTGCTCTGCACTGCAATGGTGCTCCAGTGGAGCTTCTCTTCCTGGCCAGGCTTCTCAAGAGGTGCTGGAAGGGCAGGGCAGCCTCTGAAGGCATGGAGGGCCCTTTGCGTTTTGGGCTTCATCCACTGACACAACAAACGTTTTGATGGTGCAGTGGTAATTCAGGCCTGGTGCTGAATGGGACAGTCCAGCTGGTGCCACAGATCAGCTGTTGAGTGCTGGCTGAGCACACTTAGGGCCATCCCACTGAGTTCACCAGCTGTGCCAGCTAAATGACGGCTGCACACTTTGTAAGGAGCTGCTGCCTGCTGGAAGCCGTAGAAGAGATCATCTCCACTGGGAAGGCAATTTCTGAGCTTCTCCTGTGGAGCAGGTGTGAACTGTGTAGAAGTGGGGTCATCTTTAGTTAAGTGCCCTCAGCATCAATCAGTTACCAATATTTCAGCTCCCTTCCCTGGTGCCTTTGGAGGCATCTGACATCCATCAAATGAAGCAGTCTCCAGATGGCCCCAACATATGGTCCATGTCTCGGAATAGCTGAAATCTAAATGCTTGCATCCTTGGGAAGTTGCAGCCCCTTGCTGAGTCTCAGCATCCAAGGGAGATGCCTGCTGCTTTAATCAATGTGTGTTCCATTTTTTTTCTGCTTTGTCATAGTCATAATAATAAGCAAGTCTCGCTTCAGCATCCCTAGCTGCAAGAACCTTTGTGTGCTTGAAATACTAAATGCGTGTCAGTCCCTTTCATTCCTCTTGTCTTTTCCCTCATCACCAGGACCCTACTGATCTTCTGAATCCTCACAGCACTAATTACCCTCCTCTTCCCTCCTGCTACTGCTGCTCTTCCTGCCTTCCTTCTTCTAATCTCTTATTTGTATAAATCACCAAGGGTGAAGGCAGAGTAAATATCAATAAAGCATTTCAAGCCACTCATGATGTTTCTAAGGGCTGCCCAAGGGGAATGGCAATTATGATGGCTGTTACTGGTCTGTCCCACTTCACACCAAAGTTTGTCTTGGTCTGTAATCTCTTCATTCTTTTGTCCTCACTCTGTTTAGCGTTGTGCAATGGCAAACCAATTCCTGAGCCTTCTGGGATAGGCCTCCAAATTTGTGCTCCTTTAAATATTCTGTCTGATTTGATGCTGTAGTCCTACTGTGTCTAGGAGTACTACCAGCGTAAGTACTGGGAGTTGAGCAGCACCCAAAGAAAAGTAGTCTTGAGCCTATAATGACTATTTTCCTCGTCCCTGTTCGAATCTGTTTGGAGGGAGAGTCTCCAGAGGGAGACACACTTCTGTAAATCCTGCTCCCTATCAAAGCAACAAGTCTTCTAAAAATAATTCTAAAAAATAAGTTAAATTTTTGGAGTTGGATGAAAAAAAGTCCCTGCACAAGAACTTCAGATGGAAATCATCCACTAATTCAGTAAATATAGAAGGAAAAAATAGGACGTTCCTTTAAATGTGGCACATGTGACTAAATATGATGATGTTGCTGCATTTAAGGTATGTAAGTAATGATTTGTATGCATTTGCTTTGTGTGCAGAAGCATTTGATCAAGACTTACCTAAATCAAAAGTGCAGTTAAAATTCCCATTGATAAAGGGCCTATGTCTGCCAATGCAAGCCCTGAAGAGGAGCTGTTTGTGCTGCACTAGATCTCTGTCATCCTGCAGGGTTCATAAACTTTATGAAGTTTACCTTGTGAGTGGTGTAACTCTGTGTTGCAGGTGTCAGAGGCTGAACAACTTGCCTGGGACTCGTGCCCTGATCCCTAATGGCCTTGACCTGCTGAGCTCTGCACAGGTTTGTTATTGCAGAGCTGGATTCACACACCCTCCAGATGCTGATATTGCCACTCAGATGGTGCAGTCTACTGGTGTGAGATCTGGCCTTGTGTACTCATCTGTGTAATCTGTGGCTCAATTAATTTAGCCTGTGGCATCCACTCAGAAGCCCATTGCTTTTTGTATGGCTTGGTGGTAGTTCTCTGCCCCGTGTTTGAAATCAAGGCGGATGCTTCCTAGACTGCACCTTAGATTTTTAAGGTTTTGAAAGTGGAGAGCAGAATGAGATTCTGCAATGTGGGAAGGAGTTACTGATACCCTGTTTTTTCTTTAATTTTCCATGAAACTTCATGCCTTGTGGAGCCCCAAAGTCAAGGAAAAGTCTCACTCATTCCAGTGCAGGCTAGTCATGGCTGCACAGAGATGTGGGTTGAAAGTCCTGAGGCTTCATGTCCCACCACTGTGACACCAGACTGTCAGAGATGATGTGAACCTTTGTCTGGGCTATCTTTTGGGGTGAGACCTTTCTTCATTGTACCTGTTTGCTGATGCTTGTCCTCTCTGCTGCAGCTGCCAGCAAGGACTCCTGTTAGCACACACTGCTTTGGTAGATTAAATCAGATACATCCAGTTTATGTTACCCAAGTCACCAAAGAGCCACCACATAGCAACAGCTTCCCAGCATGACCCTACAGCTGTCCCTATCTCACCCTCTCCCTTCCCCAGAGGTACCAACACTTGCACAAGTGCTGTGGAGTGAGCAGCTCCTTTGTGTGCAGAGGGCAGCGTGTTCATGTCTCCTCTAAATTATGTACAAGTCTTGATGATTATGTGCAGGAGGTACTGTGCCAGTATTGGTATTACATTAATGAATTTGGTCTTGAAGTTAGAAAAGAGTTTGTGATCAGAAAAAGGGCATGGCAGCATTCTGGAGCAGCTTTCCACAGGAATAGTAAACTGGATTTTTTCTGGATTCTCTTTAAGCATTTATGGTGAGCCCATGTGAAATGATGATCCAGACTAGTGGGTGTGGGACAGGATACTTGACATTTTGGGACCATAGCAGTTTCCCGTGGGCCTCATTCAACATTCTGTTTGCAGTGGCTTCAGTTGCTTTCACTTTCTGCAATGAAATTCCAGTTGCCTGGATAACCTGTGATCACTTGCCCAGCTTGCAGGGTAACAGTGCTCAGGTGTGGATGCTGGGGTGGCTCTGAGCAGGGCAGCAGGGCCAGAGCCTGGCACAGGGCTGTGCACATGTGGCCATCTGGCTTTGGAGATGCTTTTGTACCTGCAGGCGTTTCAGTGCCATTTGTGTGAGCACAAGGCTCTGTGGGTCTGTGCTGATTGTCACCTTTGTGCTGTGGACACCTGGGCACAGGACACCTGGGCTTGGCTTCAGGGAGCTCCTCCTTGGCTGTGTGGGACAGACAGGATTGGTGGAGCAGCAGCTGAAACAGGCCAGGAAAGTGTCTGGAGTGTCTCTGCATCCCCAATCCCATGTTTTCCTCTGCCTAAATCCCTGCTTACTTTCCTCTGCTGCTCCCAAAAACCCCATCCTTTCTATGTTACCCTCTTCTCTTGTAGCTCAGTCACCTGTCTGTACCCGACACCTCACTGCCAGCAGCAGAGTTGCTTAAATAGATCCTTTGCCGTGTGCTGGTGTCCTCAGTGAGCAATGGGAATTGCAGGAAGCACCGTCAGCCTGGAGCCTTCCCTGCACCTCCCCACAGCAGTTCCAGTTCTTTGTCACTGAAGGCAGATGCCTTTTTTAATTGCTGATAATGGTTGTAAGACACATCCTCCACAAGATGTGAGGTGGTACTTAGCAGAAGGAGAGAAAACTCTTTCAAACCATATGGTTGTATCAGCACTTGTTTGATGCCAAGGTTGGCTCTTGGTTAAATTGGGATCCCACTTTGCATGCCTACGTCTGCTCAAGAGAAAAAAAGTTTGAGTTGGGGCCATGAAATGATTAACTTTTTTCATGTTTATTTCCATGCTCTCTTTCTACATGTAAAGCACACAGCTTAAAAAAACAACTAGAGGTGTAATATTTTGGACTGTGGTACTGTACTAAGATGAGTCAATTCTGTCTCCACTGAGAAGTAGGAAGAAAATCTGTGGCTGTCATGCACCTTTTCTACTTGCTTTAAACATACATTTCTGAAGATGCCCTCCCCATTGTCTCACACACCAAATGATTTATACTGTACTTTGAAGACCACCACTGGTGTAAGGGAGTACACCACATCTCTGGAAGGCACTCAGGAAGGTTTCAAGGGTGGCAAGCTCCTTATTTCTGTGGTTATTCTCTGTGCATTTATTGGTAGGTTGATGGGTATGAATAAAAGGTTGTGGTTTTTCATTGAGACCTTGTTTGGTCTGTTCAGGAAGATGATGCATTATGAAAGAGCAGCCTTTGTTCTTTTAAGTTCACCTTTGAATAAAAAAACATAAGAAAATTGCTGCTTGTAAAAACAGATACTGGAAAAAAAACCAAACTGTTCTGGAAAACCTGAAGTAAAACTGGGACCTAGGGAAAAGGAGTGGTGGGAGGTGTGAAGGGAATTTTGACACAGTTTATTCATGTAGATGTGGGGTCTGGGACTGTGAATACAGGAGGTGTTTCCTGTGGGTGCTCTGGGTCAGTTTTATGCCCACCATGTGGTGTGCCAGACTGGCTCAGTGGCTTGGGTGGTCAGAGGTTAAACTGTAACTCACATTTCAAGGGATGCAGAGCCTTGTGCCTATGTTTGAGACTGTGTTAAATTGTATGGATATATCCAGTGTGCTTTGTCCCCAAATGTTTGATTTAAGTCTTCTTCTATCCCACTTTCTCTTTAAAATGCTCTTCTACAAAACTTCATATCACAGTTTTTACCAGTTGGAAAGTTATAATTAAATCAACCAGAAAAAGGAGAGACTGAACACTCAGCATATCTGAGATGGGATCAATTTAAGACAAAAAGGTTTTAATGCATTAGAAGAGCTTTGAGTGTCATCTGTCTGTCTGTGCCTTCCCCACTGCCTGATATGAATGCACTTAGACTGTTGAAAGCACACTCACAGCATGAAGTTATTGTGGAAGCTGCAGTCAGTGCACACCAAACTTGACAGATAGAATTGTGAATTGGATTTTTTTTCCTTCTGATGTTTTATATCTTCATTAAAAAATAGAATCATACCTAATATCCCCAAATGGCAAATGTGTGAATCAGAAGCTTGTAGATACGACATTTTGAGGATACTGCATTTCTTATGCAGCATTTAATCTGAAATACCGTAAGAAAATCCTCTATTATCTCCTTTCAGAATTTGCAAGCAGGGCTTTGAACAGAAATAGAGTTTTAGTAGAGGCAAATATCAGTTCTCCAGGTAATCTGATCAATCCTTTCCTGTTATACCACATGCTCTGCAAATGCTTTTTTCTCGAACAGTTTTTCTTAGTGGGAACATTTTTCCCCAGTCAGCCAAATTACTGTACTTCTTCCAAGCTGGGGGGAACAAACCCAGGCCCAATTGCATATTTTTTGTAGAGAATGTCATAATGAAACAGGGATTGTGAGGTCCCTAGCACTTCACTGTTCAGCCTGACACAAGGCTTTTAGCAGGAGCACAAGCATTTGCTGGCAAATGCTGCCTAAACAGCTTCAGTTGCATGGTGACTGGAGGCAAAACCAGGCCTGTCCAGAAAGACTTTATGGGTGAAGTTCAGTTGCCAAGCACTGATGTTTAGTGCCATTTCAGTCTCCCCAGGAAATGTAGGATGTTCACATTAGTGTGGGCAGATGTAACGCCAGTGCAAGCAGAGCTAGTACAGCCTGCAGATGAACATGAGTGAAAACTGAGTCTAGGACTGGATATTAAGTTGGTGGTAAGAGTTTTAATTGGAGAATCTTTATTAGTATAGTGATGCAAAGGTGCAAAGACTAAAATAATTGTAAGGGCTCTCTTCTTGCTCTGTGTTTTGGGACTTTTTCTGATAGGGTAACTTCCATTATGATGAGATCTTAGATGTTTTAAAGGAGAGGACTCCCAAAGAGCTTATGGTGTCAGTCCCTGGCCCTCATGACTTGTCCATGCCTGCTGGTCCCTGTGGGCTGAGCTGTGCTTCACTCTGAGCTCTGTGTGCCACTGTTTGCCGGACAAGTCAAGGGTGAATGGGACAGGTACGATGTTGTGTAAGAGTCCTGTGTGTTGTATTGCTGCTGGTTTTTATCTTTTCTAAGGCTTGTTCTAAACCCTCTTTGTCTAAAATCTTGCTGTCTGAGTCACCCAGACAGGCTCCATGAGAACACATGCAATCTAACCACTGTCAGCAGACTTTTGCTTTTATTATCCTTTGGTCCAGATTTCATAAAGTTCTCACTAATTCAGATCTGAATATGAATGCCTTTGTCTTCCCACAGCACTTCTGTGCAACTTCTGTCATGTAAACTGGAGTTTAACTCTTCTCTTTCTCTTGATTAGATCATCTTTCCCTGCCCACTATTGATTATCCACTTTGACCCTGCAAAAACTAAAAAAATACTTTAGGAAAAAGCAAGCTTCTAAGAGTGGATGTGTCTCGAGTGAGAAATCATAGATAGCTTTTGTTTTGTTTGTTTGTTTGTTTATTAGGACATTGTCAATATCTCTCTTGTCTCATGTCTCTGTGCCCCCAGATAAACAGTCCAAGCTTGTCCTGTAAAATTGCCAGTCAGTTGCGCAACAACACGTGCTCGATCTTCTATAGAAAGGGAGTGTTTTGCCAAGAAAGGGCATCTGCTGGGCAAGGAGGACTTATTAATGTACAGGCACCTTCTGGCCTCTGTCCCTGCCTTCAGGGCTTGACGCAATGTCCTGAGGAAGTCAGGAGCAGCAAGGCTGGAAAAGGGCTTGGGACCTCTTAGCTGCGTTTCTTATTCCCTGAGCAAAATGTTTGTCAGGCTCCTTTCCTTCTCTGTGATAACTGTGTGTTTGTGCAGACATGTCAGTATGGGGAAGGTCATTGCCTTAACTGTGTTCAGTCATTACATAAAAGACTGTCAATGAGGAGCTGTAACTACTCAGGAGTTTTAATTACACCCTGACGTGACGTTATTGTCCTGGCCTTGCACACTTCTGTGGGTGTATTTCTGAAGGAGGTGGCTTTTGTTGCTCCAAGCTGATGACTCCTCTCAAGAAGTTGTTCCCTTCATCAAGGTGACATTCTGGAATGACAGTGTGACACGTCACTGAGGAGGAGGAGAGGTGCTCAGCAGGGATCTGTGACTTCAGTGTGATGTTTCCCCATATTGCCCGTGTTTTGCAAAGGGGAATGTTTGTGACTCTCCGGGGTTTCCTGTGCCGTCACTCCTAATAACCATCCTTTTAATCATGAAGAGAAGTTGTATCCTCTTAACAGCTGTACCTTCAAACAGACTGAGAAGGAGCCTGTCTTGTCCCAGGATGTCGCAGACTGCAGGTCAAGGAGAACTTGGTTGAATGATTTGTAATAACAGATTAATTCATATTAAATGTCCAGACATATTGGACAGATGGGGAATCTCAACTGAGATACCCATGCTCTGGCCACCCTATCAAGGATGCTCAGTGCTTCCAAAACATGTTGTTCCCTTGAGGTCTCCTGACCTCAGCTACAAGAGAATGGAAACATCTTTATATGTTGGGTACTTTCTTTAAAAAGGTCTGTAAATGGGTCTTGCCCAGAGTGTACTCTTGCGCTGAGCATCTGCTGCTTCACATTTGTAATTCATGCAGAGGCTGTAATGGAGGAGTGAGCTGCTGGGCTGGATTTAAATGATGCCATGGATTTTTCATAGCACTACAAGGAGGTGATGCTTCTGGCATCTTTAGCTTTGATGTCTGTTTTGGGGAGCCTTTGAGTAAATGTGTCTACTGTTGGTGGGGCAGGACTGATCATCAAGTTCTCTACAGAGGCAGAAGCTTCTCCCCAGAACTGGAAGTCTGAAAGAACCTTTCCTCTACCTCCCTTTGCTTCTTGACAATGTGGTAAAGGGCTGATCCTCAGGTCTGGCACAGCACCTGAGTAGAGCAAGTGGGATATTCCAATTAGGAGTACAGTTCGTGGAAAATGTATTTAGTGAGTTTCATCTATCTGTAACAGGGACTGAAAGCAGCTGCACTGAACAGATACAACGTAATCAATGCTAAGTGTCAGCTGCACTATAGTGTTAACATATGGGCGAGACACACCTGTAATAAATAAATGGGATACATCAGGGAAGGTTAGTTCGTTGTATTTTTTAGCAGTGGGCAGATGTGAAAGACTTTGTCGTTTAGGGGCTGGAGGGTTTCTTTGCGCTTAGGTCTAAGTGAACGGAAATTTTCAACTGTGCAAGTGCAGCTGGATGAATAATTTGTAGTGAATAATATATCTCAAGGCTTTCACTGCATTTAGGATTGACAGAAAACACATCACAATTTTAATTATTGGGAATGATTTGCTGAAATCTTCAGGAGCTATTTTTGGGTCCTGCAGACTGTGCATGAAAAAGTTAGCTATTTAAAAGCCAGACTCTCCTTCCCCCACCCCTCCTTGGTGCTACTGTCTGGTCTCCTTTCTCCATAAAAGCTTGCCAGAGCAGGGCAACAGGACTCCTTGCATCCTGGCTTGAGATTTAACACACAGGAACCTTAAAATAAAATAATAATAATAATAATTTTAAAAAAAGTTATTGGAAGTGTTCTACTCTTGCACTCATCAGAGAGCATGTGAGGGTGATCAGGATGAGGTTGGTTTATTGGCTTCTTGAGGTGCTTGTGGAGCTGAAGGCTTTCCATGTGACTGGGGTGGAAATCTGCAAAGTGGAGAATGGAGACTTTTGGAGAGGCAAAGAAAGCATTACAAAAGTATTACATTTTTTCCTTTCCTGTACTTTTCACAGCTTTGAAACAGTCAAAACCTCAGGACTGGCCATCAACAATTCGGAGTGTTATCTAAACGCTGCACTAGCAAGGATGCTGGGGTAATCCGGACTCCTAATGTGGGGAGTTACTGGTGTAACCAGTTTCCTGAAACTGCTGGAAACAGCTATTTGCCCTCCTGACCCTCTTCCCCTCCTTTTACCTCCCCACAGGGTGGTACCCCCACTGAACCATTGGCCACCCCCACAGGACACGGCTTGCTGCCCACTACTGCAGGGGAGAGATGCAGACACTGAAAGAAATAAGGGAGAAACTCTTCTTTCAGGGAGAAGGGTAGGAATAATTGAAATATAAATTTTCTTTCCCATCTGTGAAGAAAGAGAGGCAGCATTTTGAAAACGGACTGGATAGGGATGAATAAAAATGTAATTTTCCCGAATAACTGAAATAGTAACAGGAGAGTGCGGAAGAAGATGCAGGTACAGATCATGCCGCTGTGCCTGGGCTTCTGTCAGCTGCTCTCTAAAATGCTTTGCTACCCTCTGGTGGCTTCCTGAGGATCTGTGCAGTCTAGTTTCCATTCCTTGTACAGTCCTCTGCCAACTTTTTGAGCTGCATTGAGGAACCCAGACGTTCTGATGGAGGTTTATATTTTCTCTGATTCCAAAGCAGCAGTACAATAATAATGAAACAGCAGCTTTGTGGTTTTGGTTTTGTTTTTATTTTGGGTTTCTGGGTTGGGTTGGGGTTTTTTCTGTTGTTCGTATGCACTCTCTTTTGGTCTTCAGTTATAATCACAAAGGTAGCTTGGTTGGGATGTTTAAATGAAAGAATAACAGCTTTGTAGCTCGGTTGTCTGTGTGGTGGCGCTGTTCAGTGTTTGGGAGCGACACAGGTTTCGTAGTCCTGCAGAATGCAAACCCTTGTCCTCTGCTTACCTGCAGAGGACCCAAGTACCAGTGAAATCAGCAACAGCCAACCTCCCATTACCTCCAGGAGTCCAGAACAGGTCCTGCTCAGCCTGGTGCAGGGGCAATGTTCAAACCTCCATCATCCTTCACTGTGCCTTCATCAGTCAGTAGCTTCTTGGTTTTTCCCTTTTCTGTTTTCCCTGTTCTTTAATTGATTTTCCATTGTGGCTTCGTAGCAGAGAAGCTGTAGGTAGGGATTTAAAGGGCAGTGGTTTGACAGATTTTACAAGAAACTCCTCCCAGGTATTAATTCCTGGGTTATGGGGTCAGAGAGGCTCCTGTGATCTTCAGTCTGACCTCTTGTGAATTGCAAGTCACAGGACTGCCCTCAATTGACTCCTGCTTGAAGTGCAGTGCTGAATAAAGAAAACATCCCCTCTTGCTTTAAAACTTTCCAGTGATGGAAGCTTCATCTTGTGAAATTGTTTCAGTGCTTTATCACCCTTCAGTATTAAATACTTCTGAACTTTGTTTAGTTTCAGCTTCCAGATTTAGGGTTTTTTTTGTTGCTTTGTGCATTTGGGAAGCCGTGTGTTGATAGAACTCATCCTGTGTAGGACTCACCGTCTTGACAGAGTTGCCAACCAGATGGAGCTCCCCAGTGTTTATCTGCACTGGATATTTCTAGGGTTTGCACAATTAAAACAAACAGGGAGAATTTATGCAAATGAGATCTTACTGCAAAAGTCCTGCAGAGGTTGAGTTTCATGAGAAAATTCTTGAATTACAAAAACGTTTGTTGTTTTGAGTGTGTTTTTTTGTAAATCAGCTGTGCTGAGGTCCTTTGGGATTTAGGCTGCTGCACTCAGCACAACAGTTGTTTGCTACTTACGCTGTTCTAATTTATGATACGTTTTATAAGCAGCTCCATCTATCTCACAACTTGGCAGAGGTTTGGAGTGGAGAGCAGCCAGTGCCTTTTGTGCTGGATTAGCCTACAAAAGCCCTGAGAGAGAGTATGACCACAAGCCTGGCGGGCAGTAAGCCCAGCTATAAGGCCATCTTAAAGGAAAACAGCTTTTTGTGGTTCAGGCAGAGGAAAGGGGTGCAGTAGATCTGGGTTACTTCAACCACAGAATATGCTGTGACAGCATATAATGACCAAACTTCTTCTGTGGCTTGACCTCCATCAAGTAAAACTTTCTGTTTTTAAAGCCACTTGAAACCCCACAGGAGATGGTGGGAAGTCAGGCAGTGTGGAGGTGTGGGACAGGCTTTTAGGTTCCAAAGTCTTGCCTCTTCTTGGCGAGGCACTGAGCCCAGCACATGGCAGTCCTCAGTGCAAAGCCACTCGAAATACAGCTCCTTCCATGGCCTTGGGGGCTGCTTTTGTGAGGCTCTGGGAGCTGCTCATTCCAGTCCTGCTGCAAGATCCCTGCCTGTGAAGTGGGGACAGAAATGCCAACCTCAGCATCTCTGCCAAGGCAGACCGTAAGGATTTGTTAACATACACAGCTGCTATGGGAACAGCTCTGCTGCTGGTGTTCAGCATCCCCAGTTTATCTTCTGGCATTGATGCTTTCTAAACCAAAGAAATGTTTTGAGCTGATGCCAGTAGTCATGGGTATGTCTTACAAGATCTTTTGCAGCCAGATGCAAACTTGTTTGGGCTGTGTTTTGGGCTGGCTGGACTCAGTCTGCTTCAAGACTGCAGGCTGTGCAATTACACAGCCAGGGTGTCTGAGCTGATAAATCCACTCTCCCAGCAGACCTTCACAGCCAAGTGTGGTGCTTTGCTGACATGGTTACAAGGCTTTGGGACTGGAGACAGTTTACATCTCTCCCTCTTAGGGAAACTTCTCACTTGACAATAAAAGAGTGTGGACACTTCTGAAAAGAAAGCTTGTGCACCAACCTTTGAAAATCCTGTACTCTCTTCCTAGGAAGACTGAGGGGATGGCATAGAGTATGAAACTCTATGTATGAGAGTATGAGAAGGCTTTGGCTGAGGTGTTTTACACTTTAAAATCACTTTTATTTTCAATGTCCATCTTGATCTTGTCAGCCCACAGCTAATTCTGGAGGAAGATAAGATGCAGCCTGACAGCCTCAAAGTCAGGCAGTAAGGGAGGTCATAGGTATGTATGTGAGCACCACTGCAGAGGGGACCCCAGACTGCTGCATTCCCCCTTACACAGCCTGTCTGTGTAGTAACAGGAGATGATTTTCCTGCAGGAAATCATGAGTGTTTCAGGAAATCAGTATTTCTGCCTGTTCAGCATGAAAGCACTTTGCAAGCTGAGGATGGGGGCATATCTTTGATCACTTGGACTTCCTGAAAGCTGTTTCTTCCCCAGCTGCCTGTATAAGAGGGCATCAGCAATGGAGGTGTGAAAAAGTAGAGAAAGAAGCAAAGAATCACCTACTACTCCAGAAGGAGAGGGAAAGAGACAAAGGGAGAAGAGTCCTTAAAAAACAGTCTTTCCCATCACTCTTAGAAACAAAAGTGGCAATGGTTGGGAAAAAACAATCCAATCTACAAAATTCAGCAGTGGGGTTTGGCTTCTTAGTACTGAGGGGAAAAATGCACTTTGGAAGCTACATCCCTCCCTGTTTTCCAGGGCACTGCACCCTCTGGCTGCAAGTGCATCAGACAGCTTTCCCAAAAAGGAACTTTGGGGATGTAGCCTACACCTCTGGAAGGAATTGAATGGGGAGTGTGTCTCTGCTAATGAAAGCTGCAGCCAGAAATAAGAGTTCTGGAGGTTGAAAACTAGGTTAAAAGCAGCCAGCAACGGAAAGCAGCTGAAGGTGGAGTGGGTTAAAGAGCTCTCGAGCATTAGACGGTGGATGGTTTAGCTTCACTCCCCACTCCTGGGTAATGCAGTCCTGGCAGATTGACAGGACTTCTGGGGTGAGTTGTCACAAGATGCTTCAGCTTGTTGGTTTTTTTCCCTTAGGTTTTTATTTTTAGTTGAATTCTCCCACTTAACACACACTACAGTGACCCCTACTGCTGCCAGCAGTCAAGGACCCATCTCAGTACAACCATTTAACTATGGGAAAGTATAGCCTGTAGTCTTAAAAACAGATAGGATCATTTATAACCCTTAAGTATGCAGAAAGTCTGCTACTAAACTGTACACCACTGAAGAGGAAAGCTTCTGTAAACCCTTGTGATGCTTAGACTGTGGATACAGTGTTTGTGTAAAGAGTAAGAATCAGCCAAAGCCCTCGGAATAAACCTATTCTCCCTTTTCCAGGAAAGGCTGGGCAGGCATGCTGACCAGCTGGATCTGCCATACAACAAAACTGCTGGACTGCACCACGTGCAGAAACAGCATCCTTGTGCTCCTGCTTTGTCCCAGCCACCAGGACTCTCTCCTATTTTTCAAGAGCAATTGTAGGGTAGGAAAATCCTGACAGCAGTAAGAATATGAAGGGGTGTTCAAGGCCACTGCCCTTAGGAAAGTGGATGGCAGTTGCTCTGTCTTCTTTAACTTCTTGTGATGTGTTAAGAGAAGAGCCTCATACTGTTCTACACGCAGCATCTCGTGTCTGTGTTACTGCCCTGATCCTGGGCTGAACCATCACCTGCTTATTTGAGCTCTCTTTTCAGCAGAACTTTTCTGGTGTGTAAGATCTTAAAAGAACATTAGGATCTTATCAGGACTTACAAAGAGATAGTGAGGAAATACAAAACTTGTAGTATGGAATAAAAGGAAGTTTGAGAAGCTGGAATATTAAATGTAAATAGCAGGGTCTCAGTGAAGTGCAGTGCAAACACAGCTGCTGTGTGGCAGGATGGCCAAGTGCTCATTTCCATCAATCCTAGTTGGTGTAAACACCCCCAAGAAAAATGATAATTGGCCTCAGCAGGCATCCTCCATGAAAGCTTCCTTGGTGAGGATGGCACTGTGGAAAAAATTATGGGGTACCAGAGACATGGCCCAACAGTTTCTACAAGGTGAGTACTCAATGTGGAAAGCAAGTTGGGGAAGAGCAGAACAACACTTTAAAATGAGATTATCCAAGCACTGCTGCCTGCATCCCTGACAGGCCAGTGCAGGCTTCCCAGGAATTGCTGTGTTCCAGTTTTAGCTGCTCAGACTATCCCATAGGCTGGAGCAGATGTCAGCTCAGAAGTTGTACCTGATTGTTAATTTGCTTTGTGTTAATGTAGGTCTGTTACCAGATGCTTGCTCCAATGGTGTACAAGTAAAGCTGTTTCTGTTCTATCTCATCAAAAGCACTGATATTTTACCTGGAGACTGGGGCTGCCAGGTGTTCCGTGCTCGTGGAGAACTGTCCCCACTTCTGGTCTGCAAAAATGGGCGAAGAGAGAGCTCAGGTGCCCTGCCTGAGCCCAGGGCTGCTCTGCCAGGGGGCAGAGTGGTGAGCATGGAGCATCAGGAGGGATTCCTGGGTCTCTGTGAGTGATGCCTGCTGCTCTGCATGGACAGTCTGACCCATGGCCATGCTGTGTCCAGGGCACATCCATGGGCTCTGGCAGCAAAGCTCCTCTCCCCTGCTGCCAGAGTTAGCAATGCTTTGGATCTGGGGAAAGGCAGCTGAGTTACTGCAGCTGTGTGCTGACCCAGGAGTCCCATTTATGCTCTCTTTAAGAAGTTATCTTTGACCATCTGTCCTCTGAGAGCATCATCCTGAGACAGATCCTTTTGCTTTTGCCTGCTTGCCTTCATGTAGTTGGCTGTTGACAGTAACCACCTTGGACATTTGTGCCTTGCCTGAGAGCTCTCGCTGTACCCAGGGCGGTGACTGAGGGAGCAGGGTGAGGAGCAAGGCTTTTCTCTGCCCTGCCTTGCTCTCTCTTGCTATTTCTGCAGTTCTGGGAGTGCAGCATATAAAAATGGGGAGCATTCTTGGTATCAGACTCTTCTCCTTCCTGCAATGCTGCACACTGTGCAGTACAGCTCTGCAGAGCTGAGCCAGAGTGCTTTTGTGCACTGCTGAGTGATGTTGGATTCCTTATGGCTTCATTATGGCTTGACACTGAGCACTGGGGAATGAAAAACGGATGATGTGGCCGTGACACTTGCTGTAACTCAGCAGGGAGAATGAAGTCACCCCCTTGGGAACCTGTCTTCCCGTTCCTCACAGCTTCCAGTGTTGTGTGCTGCCTCACAGAGTGCCTGGCGCTGACCTCAGGAGCTCTGAGGCTCTGCTGTCATGAAAAGCAAATAGCTAAACTTGTATTTTACAACAAGCTGCTCCTGGGAGACTCAACCAAGGACAAGTTGAGGCTGTGACAAAGGGAAGCAGCAGGAAGTCCCACAGAGAGGGTCTGTTTTTCCTCAGAAAGCAACCATTCCTTCCCTCTCCCTTGTGCAGAAGGCCCAGTCCTGACCCAAGGACCTTCTGGAGACAGGCAGTGATTGCTCTATAGCAGGAAAATGTTGAGCTGTCATTCCCTGGTTCTGAGTCATCCTGCTAAATCTGTGCACAGCAGCTGGCTGAGAAGGGGAGTGGGAGATGGAAAATCCCCTGTGGGATCAGGATAACAGTGAAGGAACCAAAGTGGCAGAGAAAAAATAAGTCAAGTCTCTGAGTGTAGGGATTTGAATGTGGGGCCAGCCTTCAAGATAACTAGCTAGAGCAAAGGGAAGCCTCATTGTTGGGATGTAACATCTAAGGAGGGTTTATGGGAACCCCAATGCTGCATAGTTGAGGTTGCCTGTTTTGGGGATTTAAGCAAATGCCAGCTGAAAGGAAATAATTTTGTCAGTGGTCTGAGGATGTGGATGTATGACACATGAGAACTGGCTCAGAACAGCTGTGCTTTAATTGCACATTTTTCCCCAGTGTAACTACTGTTTCACTACTGAGTTGAAGGATGCAGCTTTTTGGGAATGGAAAGTGATGGCTGTGGTGCCACTCACTTGTGAGCCCCCTGTACCTGGCAGGATCATTTGTGCAGGCACAGAAATGGTGTGTGGGGCTAAGGCAGCACTCGGGACTTGGGACGGCTCAAGCCTGCAGTTGTGGTTTTTGATTCTGCAGAGGCTTTCTCGTTAGAGGGAAATTCCTAAAATTTATTGCTGCCATTGGGTGATACTTGTTTAGATAATGTCTGTGACTGTCCCAGTGTAAACAGGCAGAGGGCTAATGCAGGTCTGGCTGGAGGTCAAACATGTCCTGCAGCAGAGCCTGTGCAGTGGCTCTGCCAATAGCCTGGCACACAGCACACTGTGGTGACTTTTCCCAAGTAGCTGGAGAAGGCATCCTGGCCACATGCCATTCACAAGCTAAGGTGAGAATTAGAAAAGGTGTATTTTAGTGACTCATAAATAGCTTAGCACATGCTGACGGAGCAGCAGCTCGGCTTTATCATTTCAGCTTTGCATCCCTAAAGTGCCTGTTAGGAAAAAAAAAAAAAAAATCAGTGCCTGAAATGTATGGGCTAAATTCAGACCTCATGGAGCAGTATCAGTTATAGCAGGTAAGAATCCAGTCCCAGTTCTCTAACATTACTGGAAAATCCTCTGCACCCACCCCTCTCTCCTCTAATCCTTCCTCAGTCCATTCTGCAGCTGCAGTTACAGCTTCAGCTTTGTGCTGTGCCAGGTCCATCACATGTGCTGTGTGTATGGTCCAGGTTTTGAACTTTGCTTGTGGGAAGCAGACAATAATTGCAGTGCTTGACCTTCAAGGCCTCTGGTAATGCCTGATAAAGAAGCACCTGGCTGATTTATCTGCTTGCTCACAGAAGCATTTGCATCCTGTATTTTACTCCCCTTTTGAAATTCCACCCGTTGGTCATCCATCTTTTGTGATTTCCTTGTTCTTGCTGTGCTCCACAGCAATATTCACATAATAATGCTTCATCTTTGACTTGAACACTTTTTATTCCTCCCTAATTTGCCAGATTATGCATGTTTTGGAATAGGATTTGCTAGAATTTTAATTCAGTTTTATTAAGTGAAATATCTTCGGCTGCTGAAGAAAGTAGGATTCTTACTTTCTCACAGGGAAGCAGAGTTTTCCAGGGGCTGATAATCACTCTGAGCTGCCTGTGGGAAACAGAGTAAGGCCATTACTGAGTATGTCACATATCAGCAATGATTCCTGTCCCTGGGAGCCAGCCATGTTATCTGTCACTGGTGTGATTATTGCAAACTGGTGTTGCTAACTTTTAGAAGATTTGGTGCCTTTCTTAAATCCCTGAGCCATTATGTAAGAACAATAACTTGGCATATTTAGATTTTCTTGTTCCCATCACTGCAGAGAAAAGTTAACAACACAAACCTTAAAAGACGTTAGACCATGAGTCAAATGCAAAAAGGAACCCAAAATGTATTACTTAGGTTTGGGTTTTCTCTTACAGCAGAGGGTAGAGAAAGTGTCTCTGCCTTGTAGCTGGGAGGGTCTGAGCCTGGTCATATCAACTGCCCTCTTTATTTGTCCTGAAACTTTGAACAGCAAGAAATCTTCTCTGTCCCATGAAGCCAGTGTGTGGCGTGTGTATATCCATGTGCAGGGGGCTGCAGAGCAGTGGGGGACTCGTGGCCTAACGGGGAGCAAGTGAAGTTCCTCTGTTCACACCACTGTCAGCCAAACACTCCTGGTGTTCTTCAGTTGTCTGACTGCGTTTGAGAATCTTAGGGAAATGTTTTATTTTGATAAGGTCAAAGCCTTTCCTTGCAACTTTATTTTCATAATATTGTCAAGATACCTCAGCAAAGTTAAGATACTTTAGAAAAATGTCATTTTAATGAAAATAGGATGTTAATATGTTATTTCATTATTTTATTTTATTTTATTTTATTTTATTTTATTTTATTTTATTTTTTATGAGTGCCCCAAAGTCATAATGTGCTCTGAAAAAGAGATTTCTTTTTTCTTAGCTCTCTTGCATTCTGGTGAGGACTACACTACATGAGACTCAGAAAAGGAAACTTTTCATACAAAAAGTCTTCTTAACTTAAGTTCACCTGGAAAAAACGTACCCAGTAGGAAGTCCTGTCCTAACAACCCAGGATTTCAAGGGTGACTCTTATAAAGGTCTTGCAAGTCCCATCTTAAAATCTCTTGAAACATTAATTTCCCTTTACCTACGTAGACTCTTTATAACTGTGCTGTAATATTATTATTTAATACCTAGCTTTTGTCATTTTCTTCCTTTCAGAACCAGCAGGGACAAGTCTGTGTGTAGGTCTGATAAAGAACCTTAGCTGTGCTACACTGCAGGTGCTGGGAATTGCATGTCCCAGAATAGTGGTCTTTCCAGAGAAATCTGTTTCAGATGTGTCTCTGTGCACCCTTCAGCCATGGTGGCCACTTAATGACTGAGGGTCTGAACTGTGGTGTCCTGGTAGTGGCTTTTCTGTCATTGGAGCAGCTGTGAATTGGAGCAGAAAGTGTTTCTTATACCATCATTCCCAAGGCAGGCAGTTAGGCAAGTACTTGCTTGTCTTGATGAGGCTGTGCCACATGTGTTGTATCAGTGTGTCAGAAAAAATACATTTCAGGTCTAGACAACAGTAAAAGGCTCTGTAAGTGTCACTGGAAGAAGACAGATGGGGAGGCTCGTGCTTCCACAGATGCTGCTCCCAACCTCAGATGCCCTCTGGAACATTAGGAGTGAATTTGCTGGATGGGGAGATGGCTTCTTGCATGGTTGGTCTATTCTACTTTTACCCCCAGAAAATCACCTTTATTAAGCCTGACAGCTTTCCCCTGTGAGGTGGATGGACTGGTCCCACTCAGAGATGAGGAAAGAGGCCTGCCAGTTGTTCGTGTTTCATGCAGGGAACCGAGGGGAAAGCCAAAAGCACATCCTGAATTTGGAAGCTGCACCTATTCCAACTCCTGCTTTGTCTTGGTGGCTGCCTGCTGAAAGCAGAGCAGCCAAGGGGCTGTGGGTGGGAAGAGCACAGGAGCTCTGCTGGCCAGCAGGCTGGCTTGCTGCCCATCTCAAAACCCTGGCTCAGCTGTGATCTGCTGCCCTCAAAACTTGGGTCATGCCTCAGGCAAAGCCATTGTTACCTACCGTGGATTAACAACCTCAATTACTGGAGCCCTGTGGGTCAGATCTTCCCCATGCTGGCTGCATTACAGCCCTTTAATCTGCTTTCCTCTCTCATAACCTCTGAGCCTGGAGGGATTGGAAGCTGGGGGAGATCTGCCTTCCAGAGGGTTTTCCTGTGGAAGAGCTGCAGATGTGCAACAGCAACCACAGCTGGCAGAGGACTTGAACCCACCAAAGAGGTGCACCTAGAAGGTGCTTCTGCAGCTCAGGTTCAAAGGACAAATGTGGCAACATCTGGAGTTTTGCCATGAACTACATCTGTAAAATATCACAGCACCCATCCTGTGGGGGGCTGGCGGTCAAGTTTGGTCATCTGGGTAAGGGGCTGCATGGCTTTTGGGGGGAATATCCCCCAAATTTCTTAATGTTCCCTGAGCAACTGGGTAAAGGTGAGGCAGTAGTCTGGATATCTAAGATGCTTCCCTCACTGGGTGTTTCCTTTAAAGAAAAAAAGGGCAGGTCTCATCAGTGGGGAAATTGCCAGTGAAGAGGGACTGAACTGTGCTGTCCTGGACATGCTTCTAAATGATCTTGAAGAGTGAGGGGATGAAGAAGAGACAAAATCTTTGGAGAAAGTGAAACAGAAGTGGACATGAAAGAGCTGCAGAAGGATTTCTTGACATGGAACATCTGCTGAACTAACAACAGTACGAACTGGGGAGGAGTGCAGGGTAATGCACCCACTGATGAAACCAAAATATATAGGGGTGTGTGTGTATAAATATTATCTATGTATCTATCTATCTATCTATCTATCTATTTATCTAATTTATGGTCACTCATGGTAAGGGGTGCTACTGGTGCTTTCCAGTGCTACTGAAAAAGACCACAGAGAAAGTCTGAATCTCTGTGGAAGTGCTAGCTCAGCAGATGCAAGTAGAAATTATTGGAAAAGGTACAGAGAGCAAATAGGAGCTATCATCCTGCCGTGCTAGAAATCCCTGGAGCACTCGCACCTTGAGTACTGTGTGCAGCTCCAGTTATCCTGTCTCAGAAAAGATGTGATAGAACTAGAAAGGCACAGGAAACAGCGACAAGGTCAGTGGAGCGTGAAGAGTAGCTGCTGCCCAGGGAGTGATGGAACAGATTAGGCATTTTCAGGTGCCTTCAGAAATGAAACAATTGAGGAGGGAAATACGACAGAGGTGTATAAAACCATGACTGTTATGGAGAACATAAAATTACCATTTCACAATATAATCTTATAATGCTGACCTTATAAGCTAAGGTGAGCATTAAATGGAACTATCGAGAAGGAGTTTTAAAGGAATAAAAGCTTTTTCCTGGCACATGATTAACCTGTAGAACTCCTTGCCAAAAGATAGTGAGGAGGCCAATGGTATTACTGGTTTCCAAAAATGAGTATAAAAATTATTGGGGAGAAATCTATGAAGGGTTCTTAAACATATTGTGAGACATCCTGTAGATGAGGGCATCTGCTGGGCAGTGAAAGTAGGTGGAAGGAACAGTGTTTGGCTGCCTCTTTTTCCACAGTATCTGTTATGAGCTGCTTATACTACTGCCAAAATGTTTGGAGATGCCCTAGAAGTTCAGGTTCAGTGGAAGTGTCACTGTACTGAAAAATATTCAGAACAACCACTTCTCCCTAATTCAGGCTGGAGACATTTGATACACAAAGCCTACTTTACATGTAATATTAGATTTCTTCTTAATGTCAGGAAATTCAGCTCCTGAGTGCTCATTGCTGTAAGCTTTTTATGTGTCTGAGGATAAACCTATTAAATGATCAAGGCTATAGGACATCTTTTCTTTTTCTCCGGAACCTGCTTTGGTGAGCTCAGAGGGGCTGAGATTTTACTAAGTCAGTCTCTCCAGCAGGAGCTTGAGTCAGTGGTTTCTGTTCACTCTTGTTCAGAGAAGCAACTAAGAAATCAATCTTTCTTGTCTGATGTACAAAATCAAGCTGTCTTTTTTTTTGTCTCACCTTCTGTTTGCTCTCAGGTGTGTGACATACTTTATCCGTGGTAGACTTTCCAGCAGAATCTTTGCTTTATAATGAGTGCAATTTTATACTGATCAGGAAGAGGCTAATCCTCTCATTAAATCACCAGAATGACGACTGACAGATGATTCCCTACTTGTCCACAAATTTATTGTGTGACCTTCAGCAAACCCCTCCACCTTGTGCAGCAGTTCCCACTGTCTCTGGTGTGATTGTGCTGTGCTTCGGTGGAGCTGGGTGCAGTAGGAGCTGTACGTGGCTGGTATGTCCCTGAAGCAGACCCCACCATCCCTCCTTGCCAAGAGTGCTCTGCTTCATAAAGAAGGGGAAGAGAGTAAGCAGAAATACCCAGACAGCACAATGGTGACAGTGCTTTGCACTGAAAAGGGCTGTAGTTTTTGGCCCATTGGTAGATTTTGCTCAAATGGCTCTTGCAAGGAAAGGTGTTGTGGGTGGTTCTCTGCCACCACTGAAGAATATACAGTCACTGATCACATATGGACTCATGGAGTGAGCTTCCAGAAATGAGCACCAAGTGCAAGGAGTTTCGTAAATTTATAGAGAGAGGATCAAGGTCCAAGCTCTGCATCAGCACCAGCTTGGACAGAGCTCTTGAGGTTAATGGGGCCTTTCCCATCATATCCGCCCATGTTTGGGCCAGAAAATACAACAAGGGCAGAGACTTGCAAAAACCCAACCAACCAACTAGAAATACCACACCTGCACAAGCTGTTTGTCTGTGTACCAGTCATGATGTTCAAAGAACTGCCAGTCAGTATGGGTGAAAACAGAACAGCATAGACCTGGCACCTTGAAAGATTGTTACTGCCTTTGTATGAACACAAGGAAATTACCTATCCTGGCTAGACTCTTCTTTGAGCTTTTGTAGATTTTCTTTCTTTTTTGTCTTTTGTGACTGGTGAACCTCATAGACATTATGCTATTTTAATACCTAGCAAAGAGCCTTGTCGGCTAAATCACCTTATTTTTCTCTGATCAGAGCACAGTACATTCCTCTTTTTAGTAGAAGGTATTAATTTAAATTCCATAATCCTAAACATATTCTCGTTTCTGTTCAGTGCTTCAGAAGGCCAATGGCATTTTAATTTAATAAGGGAGAAACACACGTGGCACTGTGTTCCCTGTAAATGTCTTCTGACCTCAATGAGGCTTTCACAGCTTTCTTTGTGTTCCAGCAAATGCAATCCCTGCTTTTATTCGAGTGCACTATCATTTCTAATACCTGTGTTCTACCAGTGGCTAAAAATTTAAATATCTGTAGGGTTTTCATGGTAACTTTTGAGATGTTATTTGCATTATTATTTAGTAGTGCAAGCTCATCAATGGAACCATAGTGAGATTTATGCACCACTATGTCCCATTGAAGTATTGTTTGGGTACAAGCTGTCCCTCTGCACTGAAATAAATTTTATTTTGGTTTACCTTGTTTTCAGATTAAAATGAGTTAACACATCTAGCAATGTCTTGATTTATGTCAGCTCCATTTATCTTTTCAAATTCTTTTAAACTTTGTTTACTGGGCTAAGATTTACCTAATTGGGTACACGATATTACTGTGTATTTTGTGGCATGTAAACACTTCAGTCATATGCATCACAGTTCTTTCTTTGCCATTTTTATGCTTCCATTTTGCTGTCTAAACTCACTTAAACCTACTCAGTTTGAAAGAATGTGTGCTTCTTGCAGTACTTACGGCCTTTCTTTGGAAACGTCAGGTAACATTAATTCTTTTCACTGGTTTGGATCTGCCCTCTTTTCCTCTAATGTGAGTCAGGAATTGACCCCTTGGAGTGTGCCCCACAAAGGCTGGATTATCAGCCTTGCTGCAAGGTGATGGAAACTCCCCAAAGAAATGGGGATTATTTTGTTAGTGGTTTTATGGGTTACTCTGGGTAGATTTTCCAAGAACTGCTCTAGTTTAATGAACAGAGGTCTCAAAATTCATCTACCTGTTGCATTTTCATTTTTTTTATTCTTACAAATATCTGTATCATGTCCAACACACTTGCCCTTGCATGTTCATGTGATAAATCTGCCTGCTTCTATGCTAGCTTGATAGGTACTACATCTAAGTGCAACTCTTCCCTCGTACCTAATGCTGCACTTCAGTCCTGGCGTCTCTAAATGAGAGCCCCTCATTTACAGCTCCATGTTGGCTGCTAAGCAAGGAGGGCACCTTGACTTTGGATCTCACTGTGCTGTCCTTGATCTGCCAAATCCAGAATTGTTCTCATCTCAAACATGCTGCTGATGCATTTGCAGAAAGAGGACTATTATTTTTTTTTTGTGCTATTACCAAAGTACCCGAGAATCACCAGTTCTGTTTTAGGGCTTCACTGTGCAACTACTTCTGGCCCTGTTCCAGCAGGGCTACAGACTTGCTCTCTGATGATCAGGTGTAACAGAGGACTGAAGGACAACTCTGGGTGAAAGGGAGAGGTAAGAGCTGCAGTCTCAGTTTGGTATCTGCCCTGACACAGCACCGTAGTCTTTCAGGATGGCTGTGGAGAAGGGATTGCTGAGGAGTGAGATGGAGCAATGATCCTGGGTAACTGAGGACATGGAGAAGGGCAGTTTCATTTTGCTTTTTGCTATGACTTGGTGCATGTGCAAGGTCCTGTCTAAAACAGCTTATAAATTAAGACAGAGGAAGTGATGATTTTTCAGCCTAAGTCACAGCAGACAACAAAAACTGAGTTTAGCATGAATGCCAGGGATTAATTAGTAATACCTTCCATGCTTCTAACAGTCCTGAACTGTATGCTACTGGCTTTGTTTCTAGCTAAGTGCTGTGTTTCAGCATATGAAGTAGTGTTGACTGGAAAATAAGAGCTACCATTTCAATGAAACATTTAGCACTTTAACTGTTTTTTTTTTCCCTTTTCTATTCAAGAGTAAAACTGAAACTGTGGAGTATTTATTGAGAGCATGAAAGACTCCAGGTGCTCTCAAAAATACTAGTTTTGCCACACATGCTTGATAGATCCTCACACCTAAATGGCATTTTTTTTGTTACGCCTGGTTTATGTGCCTTAGCACTCTGATCTAGATGTTAACATCTAAGTCTGTATCCCCACTCTTGCATCCCTTTGAAGTGCTGGCCAGAAGCCTGGTACATCCTAGAGTGCACTCTCTGGAAAACAAAGTCCATCTCATGAACTGGTCAGAGACACCTGGTCACTTCTGCCAGGTATCAGGAGAAACACAAGCAGAGAAGCCTTTAAAAGGTGGTGAGTAGGTAACCCTGCTTGAGCACAAGGTAATTCAGTTAGAAATTCACCCTTGTGCTGGGTTCCTATTTGTCCCAGAGGAAGCTGCTTTTTAGTACACTATTAGTGTTTATTCAAGTAAAGAGTTCTCTTGAATGGCTTTTGCATATGATGGTACTATTTTGTAGGAGTTTTTCCGTGCTCCTGTGCTTCCCAGCCTTGTGTTGTGGGTTTTGTGTAATTTCATGAATTGGAGACAGTTTTAAGGAGAGCATCCTTCCCTAACCATTCTAGGATGTGAAATACGTGCCCTACCTTTCTCTGTGCAGCGCCAACAATGAGACTTGAGTCTGCAGCGCTGTAACAGTGGTAGTTTAAAAACGGGTAAAAAAGAAGGTACCTTGAGTTTCAATGGAGCGCCCATTGCAGGAGGCTGGTGCCGTAGGGTTTGTAGGTGGAAGGACGGAGGTTCCGTCGTTTACAGCGCTTTCACAAAGGAGCACCCCTGCCTGGGCACCCGCACCCGCCGGTGATTTAATACCAGAGGTGTGTCTTCTTCCCGGCCACGCTGCCGGTGCCGTGGTTCCAGTCCTCGGGAGCCCCGGGAGGGCCGCGCTCGGTGCCCCCGCACGTGGTGCCTTCTGTGGCCGGGGCACCCGCGGGCACCGACCCTGCCCGGCCCCGCACGGCTCCCCGGCGCTGTCTCCTCCCTCCGTCCCTTCCTCCCTCCCTCCCCGCCGGGACTCGCAGAACTTGAGCGCGGCGGGGCCGTGCGGGGCGGCGGCACCGGGCCCTGGGTGGCGGAGGGAGAGCGGCGGAGCCCCCGCCCGGCCTCGCCCCGGCGGAGCGGAGCGGCCTCGCCCCGGCGGCGGGGGGGTCCCGGCGGCGCTGCCCGCCCCGGCGGGGGCTGTGCCGGCAGGGGGCAGGGCTGGGAGCCGGCCGCGCGTGTTTCTAGGGCTTGACGTCCTTCCAGCCAGCCCGCCCCGCTTCCCGGCACGGCCGGCCCTCCGCCGGCGGACAAGTCCCGAGAAGTGGCGGCGGGGTCCCCCTCCCTCCCCCGGGCGCGGCGGGGCCGCGGCGATGGGCCGGGAAGTTTGGCGGCGAGGGGGCCCGGCGCCCCGCCGCTGAGAGCCGGCCGCTCCGGGGCCGGTCCCTTTTCCGAGGAGCGGGAGGGCGCCACAAAGTGAAATCCATGAGGATTCTCGGGCTTCTCCTGGAGAAAGGCTCGCATATGCTGCAGTGTCTCTGTGGAAGGCGCCTGAGATCCAGCCACAGCCCAGGTGGGGAGCGCGCGTCCTTGTCCCCGCCGCCCTCGCCTCCTCGCCCGGGCGCCGCTCGGCCCGGGCTGGCCCCGTTTCCTCGCCGTCCTCCCCGGCGCCTCCGCCTCGCCGGCGCCGCGCACAGGTGGCCGGGATGGGCCGGGCGCTGTCCGCGGTGCTGACCCCGCCGGGCATCCCCAGCACCGAGTCCCCGTTAACTTGGCAGCCCCCACACCCGGATCCCCTCCGCTCCCAGCATCCCCACCCGCTGCATTCCCAACCCGGCCCCCTCTGCCCGAGGCCTGGCCCCACCCCACCCTGTGCTTAATCCCACCTGGAGCCCCCACCTACACAGAGCCCCCACATGTGTCCTTTGTCCTCACAGAGATTCCTATGTCATACACGACCCTCATTATTGTTCCCTATCCCACCTGCAGCCCACTCAGGTTCTTTTTCTTCGTATGGGACCCCTGTATTTCCCGGCCCACCTGGAACCCCCAGCTGTGGCCTCTATTACCACCTGGCCGACATGGGGATAACCTTCCCCAGAGCACTGATGGCCCCACACAACTCTAAGGTTGGCCCCACCGTAACAGCTCTCCGTTCTTTGTGTTTCTGGTAGAAGTAATGTTGCACTGCTTTTCTGGTGAAGGGCGCTGAATGTGTTTTTGAGCATTTTGTGTACTTTGAAGCAAAGAAATCCCTGCCTGCTCCTGATGGGGGGCCAGGAGACTCCACACTCCTCTCTCAGCTCCTAGCCTGTTGGGAAGAGAGCATTTCACTAGGATGCGAAGGAAAGTAGTGGGGTGAATTTCTGAACAATATTCCTGATCCTAAACACTTCCCCTGAGCCCTTTTTGATAAGGGCATGAGTGCCTTGGTTTAGTGTGGTACTACCCCTGCATTTTAGGATGATCTTGTTGAAGCTTTCAAAGTGGTGTTTCTACAATTTCTTCTGTACCACATGTGTTTCTTCCATGCATCTGACTTCCCCTCTCTACAACACTGGGTAAATGCCTATAGAATGAAATCCGGTGTTATTATTGTCATTATTAAGATCAGTAGAAGCTACTAATTGGATGCTTATAAGGATGTCTTTTAGAGTATTCTTTCCTAATGCTTGTTGGGTTTTTTTTTGTGAGATCTTGGTCCTAGAAGAGAAAAATATCCATGCCTCCAGTGCAAATGTTCGGTGTCTCTTGGAGAGAAAGGCTGTTCTTAGGGGAACACTGTCACTGAGGTAGCCTGGATTCCCTTATGGCCTTGCTAAGGAAAAGCTGTTAATGGTTATAGCCACCCGTTTATGCCTCAGTAGCATCTTCCCTCCCATGACATTCTTGTGTGCAAGTTGCTGTCTGTGGCAAGCTCATGGCAACAGGGGAATCTTTGGGAGAGAACATTGGACTCCCTTCAAAGCATGTTCTGCCTGCTGTGAAGAACAATATGATAAATAAATAAAGTAAATTGTGGCTCCATGTGGAAGCATTACACACACTAGTCTCTTTTCAGTGAAAAGCTATAATGGAATTTTCTTCATAGTGCTATGTGTGAACGTTTGTTGTGTGTCTTTTGGAAACCCGGAGCAGTAAAGAGAACAACAAGCTACTGGTAAAATGGAGTGGTGCTTAGGCTAAGGGGAGTGCTAGGCTGTAACTTCACTGAACTAGAAGTTGGTGATAGTGTCCTAATAGTTTCCTGGCTGAGCTGGTTTGGCTTTACAGGTGGATTCTGTGCTGGAGTGTGCTTGATGCATATGTGGTGCCTGAGACTTTTCTTACCTCCCTCATACTGATGAATGATAATGAACATTGCATAGTCTTTGTATTTCCTGATGTTGTGCTGTAAGGAGACAGTCTATGGGAATGATCTCTCATTGTTATCTCCAACTAAGCTTATTTTCCAGGCACTAGCCCCATGCCACCATGAGCCTGAGCACTCCAGATGGGGTCTGTTGCTTTGAATCAGGATGTTGAAATAAGTTCCCTCTTTTTGGCTGTGTTTTTTCATTTTCCATTAAGGTTGGGGTTCATGTTCTTGAGAAATGTGCAATAAAACTGAAAGCTTCCACCCATAAAACGGTCACTGTGGGGTGGGCCTGCTGGAGGATAATTTCTACTTGCTACTTCTTCGAAAGGTGAGCATGCCCCAGGAGACAGATGTATACTTTGGCAACAACCTTAAGGTATAGGGCTGTGCCCAGCAGGGCACTGTGGGGTCAAGCCAGTCAGAGATGTAAACCAACAAAAGGATTATAAATTAATGGGAGTGGAAGGACTGTAGAAACATGGACCACAACATCAGTGGCACAGAGTGCTGTGAGCTACTTACACGCCTTTCATCCTCTGATCTGCAGTTATTCTGACAGATTGACCAAGCCTTTTGCTTTCCTCATATCTATGTTTTCTTTAATGCAAACAAGTCATAAGGATGTAAGCACACGTTCAAAGTCAGATTCATATTTGTGTGTTGTGCTGACTCAGAGCCTTAGACCACTCCTGATTCTGACAGAAGATAATGCATGACACTTCAAAGAGAAACAGTGAAATATTGAAGGTAATTGTACAGCACTATATAGCTCTGTTAGCAAAAATATTAGCAAGATTTTTGTTATTGTTATGTGAAGACCTCTCACCTCTTTAGCTAACTCCAGCTTATTGTTTTCTTATGCTCCACTTCTGAGGTGTGCAGACCTTGTCTTAGTCTGTGCTGGGGCAGGCTGTGGTTGTTTGAACAATACCTTGCAAAATGGGGCTTAATGGGTCTCCAAGCCACCACTAAAGTGCCAGTAACTCATGGCAATGCAGAGTAAGAGATTTTTCCTATTCCTTTGTGAATTTCTGTACAACTATTTTAGCACAGCAACATCCTGTATCATCTTTCAGGTGCTTCACTTTTTATCTCAGTTTCAGAGTTTGCAAGCTGACTGATTGTATTGCATGTGCAGAGATAGTTCCCTTCTTGATGGTGAAACCACAATCAATTTTGTTAAGTGTTTTTTTCTTAATTTATTTTCTCTGCTAATCTTTTTTTCTCCTTTGCTTGGGAGGTGTGGTTTGCCAGTCCAATTTTTTTTTTTTGCTTTTGGCTTCCTAGCCAAAAATATGAAACAGATACCTACTACACTGTTAAGCTCAAGGTAAACATTAAATAATGACTGTGTTGTTGTTGTAGCTGTGAATAGAGTTGTGAAAAAATATTTGACATGTACCTGGTTTGCAGCCACTTTGATGCTAAAGGCCCTGTACCCATAGACTCCATAACAGCAGCATGGAGATTTCTGCTAGTGAGTGCTTCATTCTTCCTCTATAAGGATTTCTTACGTGGCTCTATGAGTGGTTCTGTCTCATGCCTGTCCTCCCCTTGACTCCTGTACAGACTCTCCTGTGGGATGCATCATTGCTAAAACCACAGATACTTCTCACATCAACCAGCAACAGCATTCAGCAGCAATGCATTTTCAGCTTCATTTTCAGTAGTAGAGGTTTGGTTTTATCCAGAGACTGATCTATTCTCAAACATTCATAAGAGTACTTCTCAGTTAAAGTCCCTATTTTGCAAATTGATGCCTTCAGTACAAATTAAGCTCATATTGAAAGTAAATCCTGAACTTGGCTTCCATGAGAGCTTCACACTGGTGAAATTTGGAGATGCTCCTGGAAATATACTGATTGATGCTGGCTTTATGGCAAATTAAAATGATTTCTGGCACGGTAGGTCTTCATATTTTTCCAGCATCACAACTCTGAGTTTGGTATTTGGGGCAACGGGAACAAGCATTGTGTCTAGGTAGGCAGGGTCAGGCTGTGCCTCTGCCATTACTCAGTCTATTGCTGCCCATACACATCTTTGCATTTGCCCTGAGACTATTTGGGGCACTGTCATAACGTGTCTCTACGTGCAAGACATCTGCAGATGCAAATGGAATCACACACACAGAAGGTACAATTGCATATTCAAGAATAGTATTTGGCTTTTGAGCAGAACAGGCATTCCTTGGTTTGCTTGTGCAGTCATCTGTGCATCCATCTACATTTTATTTACATACACTAGTTCTTGAGAATTTCCTCACTGCTGTTTATTCAAGTAAACAGCAAGTTACACTGTACAGCAGCTACTGCACAGTTCAGCTTCAAATTACTGCAAGCAACAGCTCTGTGTATGTAAGCAACAAATAGTGAAACCTGCAGCTCCTTGCTGAGTTCAGGGAGCACAGAGAGGCTTTGATCTGTGGCAGCTCAGGGTGTGGATGTGCATTGCTGCTGGGAGATGGGAACGGTGGCTTAGTGGTGCTGAGCTGGAGCTGGGAGTGGGTTGGAAGAAGAAGCACTGTGATCTGACTGGGGGTCATCAGTAGGTTTTCCTTTCTGCCCCAGGTGTCTTGCCAGCCATTCTGTGCCACTGCTCCTGCATGTGTTTTGCTCAGGCTCCCTCTTCCTGTTTTGTGTTTTTGGAAAAGTAACACTTGCTGACCAGTGGAAATGAAGTACCTGTGCTGTTCTGAGATAATTGTTGACACTCATACGCTAGCAGAAAGAATACCTTTGTCTGATTTAGTTTAATTCACCTGGGAAATGAATTAAACAAAACTCTGAAAAATCTTTTTTATTATAACAGGAGCACTCCTCTGGGGTATTATTCAAGAATAGCTGTAGCATTTTAAATCCACACTTTCCTTTACTCCAAAGTAACCTACTCATGGAGATGTTGGCTAAGCATCTCTCCTGGAAGCCCATAGTGCTTGTGCATCTTCATAAAAAAACCTGTTCAGACTGAGCTAGAAATTATGATTTTTTTAGAGCTTTTATTTGGTGAAATTACTTGGTTTCTATCCCACAAAAATTCCAGAGGTATAAATGATAATGAACTTAGTTATATGCATATAACTTTTATAAGTGCTTGCAGTCAATTCTATGTAGTTATGCAAAGGAAAGTCTTTGATATTATGCAGGATTTTATTTTTCAGTTTGCAATAAGGCATGTCATAAATCTTCAAAAGAAATGCAGGTCCAGGAACTCCCTGGGTGTAAAGTGGCTTAGCAATGCAGAGCTGTCAGCCAGATGTCTGAGGTTACAGAGCTGGGCATCTGGAATTGCTGGACCTTCACTCACTGTTCTGAATATTGAAACTTGTCTGGGTCCTACCAGAGTGTCACTGATATTGAATCATATTTGGAAAATGTTTTACTTCCTGTGAATGAGCAAATTCAAGCAAAATAAGAGTAATTTGAATTTTCTTAAGTACCTGTAATCAGGATGATAAATAGTACTCTGAAGCAGAGGTTGGCTGGTTTATAGCTCTGCTTACCTGAAGGTTTGCAAAGGAATAAAGTTTAAAGTTTTGTAAAAGTTTATGGTTTTGTAAAGGAATAAAGCTCAACTTCCTTCACTTCCCAATCTCAGCCAAGAAAAGAGTAAGAGTTTAACACCATGTATAATTGTGATGCATTATAAACTGAAAGATTTATGGGAAATATTAACTAACAATATAATGAAATAATTTTTCAGCTTTTTCCATTGGTTTTCCTGAATTACTGTGTGTATAAAATACTATCTTCTGTGTTGCTGTTTTTCCACTTGAAGAGCAGCAAAAGAATCCAGGATCAAAGGCAGATATTTAAAGTTAATGACTTCTAGAGCAGATGCTTTCAGCTTGAGAGCTGTGTGACTGTCATTAGGTCATGTCCTCTTGAAGACCAAAGAGAAGACCAAGGAGTACTTCCAGAGACAGGTCTCAGCTCACTGAACCATCTAAGTGCTTATTTAACTCTATGCATGCACCTAGTCCCAACCAGAACCATTGTTTTACATGAGTGGTATCATCCCTAAAATTCTTCTTGTTTTCCCTGTCCACAGATCATTGACAGTAGGCTTGTTTTCTGCTTCCAACAGATCCCTCTGGAGGTATTTCACAGCCATCAGTTCCCAGATGGAAAGCCCTGTTCATTAAGGAAATTTAAATCTTCCTGCTTTGTTTGTGAGAGTGATCTACTTCTGGCTCACTGAACTTTGTCTCAGAACCAAGCCCCTTGTCTTCCCATAGCCCTTTCTGCTGCTTTCCAGAAGTAACCATTTAATTGTTTTACCAAACTGATGCTAGTTTTAATTTTTTTAGTCCGGGTTGTACATATATCATCAAAAGTTCAGCATGGTCTGAAAATTAGATGAGATTTCATGTAAAATTTTTTCAGTTATAAAAGACCTCTGAGATTATTGAGTCCTACTGTTAACCCAGCACTGCCAAGTTCACCACTAAATCCCACATCTGCATGCACCTCAAGGGATGGTGACTCCACCACTTCCCTGGGCAGCCTGTTGTAATGCTTAGCAACTCTTTCAGTGAAGAAATTTTTCCTAATATACAATCTAAAGCTCCTCTGATGCAACCTGAGGCCATTTCCTCTTGTCCTGTCACTTGTTACTTAAAGGAAAAGACGGACCCTTACCTTGCTACAGCCTTCTGCCAGGGAGTTGTAGAGAGCAATAAGGTCCCCTCTGATTCTCCATTTCTCTGGGTTAAACAGCCCCTGCTCCCTCAGCCACTCCTCATAGGACTTTTTCTCTAGACTCTTCCCCAGCTCTGTTCTGGAGCTGGATTGAGCACCTCAGTGTCTTTCTTGAAGGAAGGGGCCCAAAACTGGACACAGAAGTCGATCTGTGTCCAGTACAGGGGATGATCACCTCCCCATATGCAATGGTAGTGCACAAAGCTTTCCATTGTGTGAATAGATGTTTGCTTAATAGGCCTTTAAATAATTCTTCTTCCCCTTGGAGGAAAAGAGATGTGTAATGTTTAATAATAAAAATAGTGTTTCTTCCCGTAGCCTGAAATGGCATGGAAGGAGGTAATCATGTTTTGTATGGCAAAGCATTTTTCTAAATGGCATGTTTATGCCTTTCTAGCATGGTGGCTGTGATTGGCTGCTGGGCCGATTTGCATGTGCTAAATTGCAGTCCTGGGGATCTGTGAAAACAACCCAGCAAAGCCAATCTCAGCTGGGAGCATGGAAGCTGCTGCTAAATTTGTGACGAGCCACCCCCAGGCCCAGCGTGAGTCATTATCATTGTTTTGTTTTCCAGAAGTTGGTACCAAATGCTTCCAGGATTCAAAGCGTGGATTATCTCTGGAATTGTATTTGTTCCCTCAAAGCTTTGTTTGTTCGAGATAAGAGGAAAGACTAGGAAAAAATCTGTTCTTAAAAAAATGAAGTAATTGTTCCCTTATTAGTGTTCTCTTCCTGCTTTTAATGTGCATTCACAGCCATTTGTTCACTTGAAAACTCACTTGTGCATGGCCCAGCAGTCGCTGCTCAGTCCTAATCAGTTTGCTTTGTGCTGCCAAGGGGATGGGGGGAGCAACAGTAAGTACAGTAGGATGAGGCAACTTGACTGAAGTCATTATTTGGCTCTGGCAGAGCTGAGGTGGGGAGTTTCTGCTGTCCCTTCTTCTGTTTGTCTTGCTGGTTTCTCAGTGAGTGTTTTTATGAAGCCACAGCTGTATGTGGGACCAGCTGGAGCATCCATTTGCTGTAGGTCAGGAGTCTTTGATCTGAGGAGTGCACTGGCCTGATCCCCAGGGTCTTACACCTGATGCCCACTTGCTGGGGTTGCTGATCTTCTGGGAGACAGGTCAAGGTGTTGAGAGAAAAGCCCCTGCCCTGTGCTGGGATTGTGACAAACAGTGAATTTGTTCCCAACTTTTAGCCCTTGTTTCAGGTTGTCTTCTCAAATAGACTTCTTTGGTGTGCTGTGGACCATGCAAGTCCCTGCAGAGGATGCAGAGTGGGATGCAGAGGAAATGCTGGGTCCTGCAGAGGGAAGGTCCAGGAGTAGGAAAATGCATATGTGTGGGCATCCAGAAGCATATAGAAGTGATTAAAATTCAAAACTTCAACATACAGTGGGTGGAAAGGACATGGACAGAGTGGGAGGCCTATATGAGCATGGGTGTGGAATAAGGAGCTGAGAGCACTGAAAAGGAGGAATGGAGAAAGGGGAACTTCTAGCGAAACCGGCTTAAAAGTGTAGTTAAACATGCTATGCTTGCTTTGTGGACAAGAGTACCCAATCTGGTGTTCCCTCCTCTGCCTTACTGATTTTCAGGATGGGGAGGTCTGCTGGGAGGATCCAGGTTTGCCTGTCCGGAGGGAGGGACAGGCAATAGCAGTCTTCCTTATGGGGCCAGGGGTGGAGCTGGACATCCTTACACAGAGCATTCAAACTGGAAAAGCACAAGGATCAAAAGTGTCCATGACATTCCACAATGCTCAAACCTCTCTATGATGTTGGTGTGCCTCCAGATAACCACTGGAATGGTATTGCAATGTCCTCCATGCTGCAAGTTCCTTCTCAAGTTCTGGATTATCCTCTTTTGTTGCAGTGTGACATGAAAACCAAACCAAAGAAAAGAGTGATTCTGCTGCTGGTGGGACTGGCCAGACAATGTGCTGCCACTACTTTTCTGAGTTCCTGTGACTTAGTGTTGCCATTGTTTATCATCTTCTGTGGCTTTTTGGGGGTGGAGAGAGGGGCACGTGAGCCTACGTCGAATTGCAGCAGTGAAATTCAAGCGCAGATCCTGACAGACTGGGACACCTTCCTATGTCCCTGTGCGTGGTGCTCCTCTTGCTCTCAGGTCTGTGTGCCCAGGCCCTTTAACTCCCTGCTGCTTCAGTGTAGAAATAGCATAGGAGTATCCTGAGTGCTGTATTTGTGAGGCTGTAGGGACTCTCAGGTGGTGTTTTTGAAAGGCTGATTTCCCCAGGTGTTTATGCTCAGTGCAAACAGGGTATAATCTTAGTAAATATTCAGTTGGTTGATCAGACAAATATGTATATAAATATTCACATATGGCTTAATGTCCTGTGGCTGTGCTTGGGTATTCCTCTCTAATAACTGCAATTTACCTTTAATGGATAAGACAAAGAAACCTGGTTTGCTTTTTCCTCTGTTTCTGCGTTTGCTAGAGTTTCTGTGATGAATCCTTTACTGTGCTCACCCTTAACCTGAGGAGGCAGTTGTGAGAATGTAAATCATGCTCCCAGATGCTTGCAGGCTGCTCAGCAATGAAATGCACTTTCCCTGCCCCGCCTTCCCTGCTAAATGGCTGACACACATCTTAAAGCATCTTGCTGGAGATCTGTTTCTGCCCTGCAGCTCCTTCACAGCACCTTGGCTGAGAAAACTTTTAGGGTTGGTTTAGGGCTTTGTTTTTGAGGTAAGAAAAGGTTAGTGTTAGAACAATCAAATTTCTTCAGATGGTGTGTGAAGCATGAATAAGGAGGGCAATTAAATGGGAGCATGTACTTTCCTGAGGAAACACTTCAGTGAATGAATTTCGCACTTGTTTGGCGTTTCTGGCAGGTGGTGGGTCTTGCTGAGAGTGCTCCCATGAGAGCTTCTCTCCTACTCATCCACAGCTCTGTGCCCTTTGGGTCGATACTTCTCTGTCTAACATGCTGTTTGGCAAGGGATGCTCCCACCTCCCAGAGGTCAGGAAATACACTTTCTAAATGATAGTCTGCTAAATATGAAAATACCCAAACCAGAGGCTTTTCTTTGTTAGCAGTGAGAACAAAACCAACTCCAAATGGGCAGAAGGATCCAGACAGGCACACTGCTTTGTGAAATAGCCACGGGTGCCTCTTGGGGACTGTGCTAAGAGCTGTCCTGGCATAAGGCTGTGTCTATTCAGCAGGAAGAGTTCATTGCTTATGTGCATGGCCACTGAAGAAAAGAGTTTCAACAAGAAAGTCGTGTTTTGACAAGGCACTGGCAGGGTGCAGAGAGAAATGCAGAGCCCCGAAGTGTGCTGGGAAGACAGTTATGGGTGTAATTCTCACCCAGAGCAGGGACAAAGTAAATCCTGCTCACTCAGCCTGGAGGCATCACTTCTCTTTCTCTCCTGTCCCCCTGCTCACTCTTGTGAGCTCCAGACTCACTGCAAGTCTCAGACCCACTAGATTTTCCCTTCTGCTTTGTTGCTCCTGGTCTGTAGAAGGGGAGGACAGACACTTGCCTCAAGTAAGGCATTGCTTTTCTTTATGCCCAGGGACTCAAAACCAGTGGGTCAATTCAGCTGGAGACACAACAGTTGTCATGTGGGGTACAGAAAGGAAAGCAGGCTGGTGAGTAGGTGTTATGGCCAAATGATGAGTTCTGTAGCTGTCGGTCCCTACAAGCTTGTGATGAAAGTGGCATCTCAAGCTGTGGGTGGACACAGGCTCAGTGAGCCATTCAGCTGCGTCAGGAGATGAGGATGGCCGTGCTGGAAACTCTGTGTGTGACGAAGCGTGGGGGATCACCTTGAGACACGATTTCAGCTTTGGGATGCTTTGAGAGCCGTTCTGCCTGGTGAGCTGTGCTGGCAGCTGGCTGCCCGTGGACCAGAGCAAGAGTGGGAGAAGTGGTTCCACTCTGATGTGAGATGCTGTCCCTCACAGCCAGAGGAGAGGAACCAGGATACCTGGGGCATAAGTGAGCTCCTTTCACAGAATATCCCAAGTTGGAAGGGACCCACAAGGATCATGGAAATCCAACTCCTTTTATAGTATACATCTGTATGGTGAGATGAGCTGCAGCTTAAACCCCATTGATTGCATTGACAAGATCTCCACCAAGTGTAGGGGTAGCTAGGGAGAGTTGCTCAGTCTGACATTTAGGCTGTAGGTACCTGCACATAACTCCACCCTGGGGGTGTCACCACACCTCCCTCTGCCTTAGTGCCCATCTGTAATGTGGAAACAATGCTGCCTTCTTTGCAAAGGACCTGTGGAACTAACCCAGGACCTGTGTAGACAACTGAAGGACTGTAAGTCTCTAAACTGTTTAACATTACTCTATCTGTACACTGGAACTGGGGAAAAGGGCTAGGATTTTAGGTATTTAACAGAAGATGCACCATGAGAATTTTAGAGTACAGTTGAAATTCCTCATTTGTGCTTTAAGAGGCATTTGAGACTCCCAGCCAATCAGTAAGCCCCCATTAAAAGCACATGCATTACAAATTTCTCACATAAAAGTATTCAATGTTCAGTAGGAGTGCAGCTTTCCAGGGAGAATATGTTGGCTGCCTATTAAGAGAAACAGATGAAGGCAATTGTTTTCTAAGGGTTAAGTATGACCTGGTAAGCCAAGGCCTGCAGCATTAGCAAGTGCCAGCCAGCAGCTGGAATAGCTCAGTGATGGATAACGAGTGCCCTGTCCTTCCCTTCCTCCAAAGAGAGCCTTGCTCAGTGAAGGTTTCTAACGCTGAATCAGCAGCAGCACAGGGGGCTCTCTAAAGGGCTCAGAGTTAATGGCATCTGCACACTAAAGGTTAATGGTGGTATCTCAGGAGGGAGATTTCAGAGGAAAAAGGGATTTTTCGCTGTTGTTTGGGGTTTGCTTATCCTCTCTATGTTACCTGCAGCAGTGTGCTAACGCATAGGCAAAGTGGGCTGTGACCTCAATCAGCTAGTTAATTTTAAGCCTGTGCTTAAGTGATTTGCTAAAACTGTGCTTATTCAGAGAAAAAAAGCTGACTGTATTTTCATTGCTCAAACTAGGTGAATTATTACATCTAAGTGATTTTAATGATGAAGGGGCATATTATGCTTTGAAACAATTATTTACATTTCCACGAAGAATATTAGTATCAGTCAGTGTGTCTGATGATTGATAGCCATGTTCATACTTTGATAATAACCCCCTCAAAGCTACTTGAAATACTGTATTGTGCATTTACATTTTTATCTCTGTAACTTTAAGATGAGCAGAACTCATTAAACCAAAGTATTTTTATGTCTTATGTCAATAGAAAATGTTCTTTTAAACGTTCAGAAGGAATTGGTTACAGAAATATGGGGAAGAAATCGTTTTCCTTTTGTGTTCAGTACATTCTTCATCCTTTTGCTTTTTGATGACTAAACTGTTCTGTATTTGCAATTGAAAACTGTTGATTGGAAACTCTTGTGAGACTAACATAAATGAGGCTTGATTTTGAAAAATACATTCATGATCGTTTGCCTAATTTGTGTGTGCAGTTAACGTGACTGCCACTGGAAATGGCCATCTGAGAACAGACTGTTGGAGACTTCTGTCTTTTTCTGATCAATTTTCTCTCTCTCCTCCTTAAGGTGCAAACTTCTATGATGTCTAAATATTACCCATGGAAGTTTAATTTGGTAATGTGTTTATTGATATCCTTTCATCTCTTACCTCTCCACTTTCAGGTGTTCGTTAAAAGGCTGAGAATGATTATTCCCTTCTGCTTCCTTCTCAAGTCCACTTGATGCAACGTAAAAGAGGTTCTTTTATCTAAGTTGTTGATCTTGCAATTTAGAGAGTCAGATTTCACTGGCTACTCCATAGGCTCTTACATGGCCATAGTAATATTTAAGCAGTTTCCAGGCGTGCACAAAGGATTACAGCTCTCGTCTGTCAGGTCTCTTACTCTCTCCTGAGGAAACCTGTGCTCGCAGGGGACACTGATTGCTGACAAGGTGGGATTGTTTCATTTTGCTTTGTTTTAAACATGTGATGAATTAAAAAGGTAAGATAGATGACTCTCTAGTGTATTCCCTAGAGGGAAGCTGAGAAAACAGGTTCAGATTAGTGATTTGAAAGGCATGTCAGCTCAAGACATCTTTGAGCTGATTTGGAGTCCTTCTTGTAGGAGCACGGTATCAAGGCTGCAGTTCCTCAGTGGCTTCATGCTGGGTAAGAGAAGGGAATGAGCTTGTGAACCCAACCTCTGTGGGCAATACTCTTATTCCCTCCCTATGCTGATGCTGCTGCTGGGGGTTAAACCAGAGGGAAGCTAACCTATTCTTACTATTGGTATTTTAAAAATTAATTGTTTTTAATCAAACCAGCTTTACCCGAGTCATCATGTGGCTGCACAAGTGCTGCTGCTGTCGGGAGGGAATCAGCAGGAAAGGTGTAGCCTGAGGCAGGGAGAGGAGTGGATGGAATTGCCCCTGTTTGCAGCTACCCACACATACCTGGGTTTGAAGCAATGGGGCACTGCCCCACTCCTGGTGACATTCACATCGTGTTCATTGCTCCTGAAATGTTCTCCATCCTGAGGTACAACTAAATCTAAAGATTAGGTGTACGTACCTTCCAGTCTGGGGTGTGATTCAGACCTATAGCTGCAGGGGTGGGAGAGCCATGGCAGGGTGCAGAAGACAAATATGCCCTGGCTCATTAATGATGGGATGGAGAGCACACACTGCCTGATTGCTTATTAGCTGTGGCCTTTCATTAAGGCTGAACTCAATTTTCCCAGTATTGACAGCTGCCTGGTGGAAGGGTCATGCTATGTGGCAGGCACTGAACTGCCAAGAACAAACACCCAGACACAACCATGTGTCAGGAATGATACCACCAGTGTGTTTTGTTCTTTTCTTCTGTGCTCTGTCTCCTTGTTGAGAAGAAACAATTTCTAGGGATGAGACATTAAATATGTCAATCCTGACCTGTCTGCTAGCTAGGAAATGCTGGGAAGCTAATGAATTTAAGTGGGGAAGGTGGGTCTTTCTTGTACTTGCTCGTTCCTGGTCTGGGTTGGGACTCATTTAATTGAAGGAATGTAGTACCCTTTCCAAAATGTCCCCCAAGCCAATCAAAACCTTTGTTTTTTACCTGCCCAGACTTTCTGATCCTTCCCGAAACACAAACATTTATTGTGCTGTGAGGGAGAACTTTGGAAAGGAACAAGCAGAACATGTTTTGCCAGGGAGCATCAGTTTCTGCTGCCCCTAGCACTGCTCTTCCCCCTGCTCTGTCCAACCAAAGGCCCTCTCCATCAGCACAGCTCACTCAAGCATCTTCCCTCCTCATTCTGAGAGCTGCTCCAGCCCCTTCCAAACATATAATTATAGGCATGAAAAAAATAAATTTGTTCTTATTCAGCACCTGATAAAATGGTGACTCAGGCATTTTCTTTTTCCATTGGAAATGCAGGCTCTCACGCCTTTGGAGCGCTCACCAGCACGCTGCCTGAATCTTAAAGGGAGCCCTGTCTGCCCCCTGGAAGGGCAAAATGGTTACAAGTGCAAAATGCCAGGTGGACGCTCTCACAAGTAGCTTCATTTGGCCGCATGGTGAAGCAAACCAAGGTCACTTACCTATCTCTGCACTTACCCTTGCAGTGTAGTTATCCCAGCAAAACCCCAACCTACAACCAGCAGTGGGCTATGGAGACCTGGCCAACCTGGCAGCCTGGAGCTTTCTAGCCACTGGGGCTGCATGATCAGCCTGGCATTTGAGACAAATGGTGGAGCAAAGGCATCTGATCAGGTTCAGGATGGCCCTTGTGAAAAGGGTGACGACACTGTTCTTAAAATAAACATGTTTCTGTGCTGTGTCAGGAGATCGCTCATACACAGGCTGGAAGGAAGCAAGATACTTGCTGAAAGGCATAAATCTTTCTAACCACCTTCAGTGGTTATTTTTAAGCTCAGGGCATGCAGTGCTATGAATCCCATCCCAGGGCTGGAAAAGTGTTAGCCAGGAAGATGGGTGCTCTGGAGCATGAGAACTCTCTTCCTCCTGCCCACATGACCTGCGCCTTGCAAAGAAAATCCCTGGGCTGTGACAAGACTGAAAGGATAACAGGGACAGCAGCTGTGCCCCACCTCTGCCAGGTTTTGTGAGGGAGAGCTTGAAAGTCCTCCTGGTAAGCTGTGTAGATGCAGCACGTTGTTTGATTTTAGTTTGAAGTGAATTCATTAAATGGTGTTTTATTGTATTCTTCCAGAGCAGCCAGAGTTGTAGGATAAATATTTATATAGAACAGCTGCTGAGTTAAGAAAAGATGCATCAGAAGTACAAATATATGTTTTTGCCTTTGCTTCTACCCTGAGGTCCCTGAGGACTTGACTCAGTGATTCCTATGGGTCCCTTCCAACTCAAAATACTCTACAATTCAATGACTTTGTTGGAATCAATTATTTCTTATACCCCTTCTGGACATGAGGCTTTTTTCGTTTGTTTGTTTTCATATAATTCAGGAAACAAATGCATTAATGAGATAAAAAACAAGTCCATGAGTGCTTCCTCTTTATTTTGTGGCCAACCTATGCCCAAACCCACCACAGCCTGGCAACTTTTCACAGGAGTATACTGGACCAAACCCAAATTAGTGTCTTGTCCCTCTTTCTCCAAGCATTTACATTTGCATCGATTGATGATGTAGCTTAGTAAACAGGACCCCTCATGGGAAGGACTGTAACATCTCTGAACATGAGCCAAAATCCTTTAATCATAAAGAGATAATCCACTAAATAATTTGAGCCCAGCAGTCTGCAGGTCATGGGGGATGCTTTCTGGCTTTGCTCCCAAAGATTCAAAAAGTTCTTTAGAAACTGCTGCCCTAGTGTGTGATGCAGAGGGGAGAGCTGAGAGAAGGCAACACTTTGATTTGGGTTTGACTCTTTTCCCCATGACAACATGACTTCCTAAATAAATTAAAAAAAAAGGGATAAACATCTTGGTCTGTTGGGGAAAAGGTGACATTTCTTCTGAAAAAAGAAGGATCTTTCCACAGGGTATTTTTTACATCTAATTCTCCTCTGGCAAAATGTGGGTGCATTTTTACTGATGGAAAAATTCTTTCCCTAAATGTTCCAGGATGTAGGAGCCGTGGTGCTTTACAAACCACACTCTGTCATGAAATGAATGGCAGGTGAGCGTGTATGTATTGTTTGTGTGTTCCCACTGCCTGTGGTGCCAGGAGTGAGCTCTCTCTGGCTGTGTCATAAGCCTGGCAGCCTTAGCAGAAATGCCTCCCCAGCTTGGGCAGGGGTGGGATATGTTTTGGAAAGACAGGAGTGCAGGATATCTGTTGTGTGGCCCAGTCCTTTGAATGGCACTCAGGACAGAGGAGAGGTTTGTCAGTGCCCCAGGAGCAGGATGTTTGTCAGACCTACAGCTCCTGGCAACTGTCTGGAGTCCTTTGAACCTCTGACAAGGGGCTGATAATGGGAGAAGAGATAGGGACCTGGGATGGTGCTGTAGTGGGCTAGGAGCTCCCTTGACCCTGAGTGGTCCCATTAGGAGAGCAGGGCACATTTGTTCCCTGAGGGCTACCTGAGGGTATTGGCCCCTCATGGCTGCAAGAGAGGCTTTGCTGTTGCCCCATCAGTTGTGATTGCATCGCCCTCTCTTTAAGTCTTGTTGTGTTATGCTTCTTTGGGTGATCACAGGTCAGCAGTGATAGCCTCCTTGGAGTCTCAGACACTGAGACCTGACCAGTCCCTCACACTGCAGAGCTTAGAGCTCCAGCTTAGGGCTCTGTGTCACCTCTGTCCCCTCCTTGGGTGAGTCACCTTTGTGAGTAATATCTCACAATGATGCTGGCTCTTGGAGTGTGCATTAGCAATCGCTGGACTCATACCTCTCCCCACCTTTCTTGTAGTAGTAGTCTTTTTTTTTTCACTTTAGGATGTTTGTAGTGAATCTGAGGACTTGCAGAGCAGAGTTGTGGATAATTTTCTTTAATCTAGCTATGTCTAGCAGCTGTAACAGTGTTGGTATGTTCATCACATAAGCGCATACCCAGACCAGCCAGTGTGCTGGTATAAATTATTCTGCAGTTCAAGCATTTTGCTTTTTTTTTCTGCTATTTTTGTCATAGTTAGATGTGCCTGCCAATAGCTCAAATACACCTTCAGTTAGTTTAAGTAACATTCCATCTCAACCCATGCTTCATGGGACTTTCCAGTGAAACTTACATCCCACAAGAAACACCAGGATTACTCCTGTCTTGGACTATAGTTAGTATTCTTCCAGTTAATGTGATCATCCCTAGAATAGAAAAATTTTGAGCACTCAGCTGTTTTCAGCCAAGCCCCTGATGTGCCCAGCTTCTACCACTTGAAGGGATATCTTCACATGACAGAAAAGCATGGCCAAATTCTGTTCTATAAAATATTCTAAACTTTGGGGTTACTGTTTCTTTACTGTATTTCAATTTCTGTTTATTCTTGAACCTCACAAGAGATACATATCGAAATCTGCTAGATAGTTTTACAATCTACAGCCTAGTTTAGATGCACGTGTGGGCCTTTTGCTTTAATGATAACCTTCAGCAAGCTTGAAAATTAGGGATACAGACTGACACATACACCTGGAGGCAAACACAGCCTTAAAATATCAGCCCGTGTTTTCCACCTTTTATTTACTTGTTGGTTTTTGTTTGTACTGTAATATTCATGAAGTGAGACAAAATAAGGAACTGAAAAGAACATTTTAATGTAATTTTGTGATACCTCTTAAAGTGCTTTTCGTGTTTATCAGAATGAATCACTTGTGCAAAATTCTATGCTCTTTTTGCTTTTTCTGGCACTGTGAAATATCTACATATCAGTGTAGGGAATGAAAGTACGTACAATATGGGGAGCAGAGATGCAGGTGGGGAGCGTTTGCAGTGAATTCCTTTGATGATCAGGAAAGAGAAGCCCATGAAGCCAGTTTTGAAGAATGTCCTGTGACAGCCAGACTGAACTTGAATGTGTCCTGGTATATTTCCATAGCAAAGCAGAAAATCCCACAGCGAGGCAGTCGATCAAATGCTGCCGACGGCTCACTCAGCCCATGCAGGAGCAGCCTCCTCACCTCCTGTCTGCAAACAGGGGCTGAGCAGAGAGGGAGCAGCCACAGCTTTAAAACATTCTTTGCCATATGTCACAGTGCTACCTGAGCCCGCCAGCCTGACCTGCAGCCATGCACAACACAAAATCCGTGTCCAAAAGATGTGTGTCAGGCAGAACATGCGCTCCTTTTCTCTCTGCTCTCCAGAACAGTCGCTGCACTTTTTTCCTCTGTACTTTGCAGCTTTTTATCACCTGCAAATCACTGGTGCTTTCTGAAAGCTGGAAATTGAAAAAAACCCACCATACACCTTCTGACCGCTGTCTGTGCTGTGTCTGCCAGCACCATGCAGGTCCCCTGTGGGCATTAAGGCCAATGTCACCCACGTCGTTACCCAGCTGGGAGGCAGCTGCTGGCAGGGACAGCCACTTTCTGTGGAAGCAGGGAAAGACTGAGGCTTCTCAGTGCACAGATGCTTTCCATGAACATATGCTTAATTAAGAGGCAAACTCACCACCTGCTCTGCAGCGTGGGTATCCAGGCTCCTTTCAGGCAGGTATTTGCTTTGCTGTGTGCTTATGCTTTTACAGGGCTCTGGAAGTGCTTTCGGTAGTGTTTGTGCAGCTGCACCTCAAACTCCAGGCGTCAGGTGCTGTTAGCATGCAGAGCTGCCAGCTTCATTAAGGTAATTGTGCCCATGGCCTTTCCTTCCTTATGCTGGTTTAATGAGGAGCCATAGCATCCCCTCGATGCTTCTCGTGGCTGGAGGGACCTGCACGTGGGTCGGAACTGGAGTGGGTTTGCCCTCTTACCCTACAGCCTCTGGGGCCGCTGCCATCACTTACAAAGCCCAGCACTGGGCAGGGAAGGTGAGCTCCTAAAGGCAGGTTTTGCTGCTGAAGTGAGTATCTCGTCTTCTAAAGATGCAAAGAAGTTCACTGCTCCCTTTTGAACACTTGCCTCTGCTAGAATGCTGCACAGGTTTGGAAGCCCTCCTCAGCCCTTCCCTAAGCCTCGGACTCTCAGTCTGCAGCCAAATCCCCAGCAGAGCTGGCAGCGCTGCAGCAGCCTGGGCAGGGATAAATGGGCCATGCACTCTGCAGCGCTGGTGGCAGGGACAGATTAACCCTCTTTTGCAGAACCAGTGCAGTGATGGCAGCTGGTTGGTGGCTGAGAGTCCCCTCTCCCTGCAGTGCCCTGAAAATGGGCATGTGGCTCAGGGAGCTCCAAATACCTGGGCTGAAACAGAAGTCACTTAATATATCTGCCAAGCTCGGCCTGTTTTCTTTCTTTGGACTGTTCTCTCTGCACCCATTTCAGAAATGCCTTTTCCACAGGTAAATGCATATTCTCTGCCCAATTTGTGATGCATATGACATCTTGAGTGAAAACTAACATTTCTCCTGCAGCATTTTCAGGTTTCTGCATCCCAAGAGGAGGTAATGCACAGAGATTTCAACCTGCAGCTCCAGAATCTCTACCAAGGAGCATGTGCAGAAATGCAAAATACACATCTGTGCTCCAGTCACGGAGCCATGTTCTTGTGCCCAGCAGGTTTCCAGTCTTTTCATTCATTAAAGATGATTCAGGATGAGGACAATTAATTATTCACTAAGAGTCATTCTGCAAGAAGGTGCCTGTGGGACCATAGGAAAACAAGCATGGCAGTGAGGCAGGGGCTTGCTCCATGCTGGAGCACTGGGTCAGAGCCCCCCCGGAGCCTGTCACACTGGCAGCTCCTGCCGGGCCAGTACCCCTCTCCTCAAGGTGGAGGCAGGCACTGGGGGGAGCTGGAGCACTGTGCCAGCCTGCCATGAGCTCACAGAGGCAGCAAGCACAGAGCATGAACCTCCAGGGACCCTCAGAGCCTGCCTGGGTTGCTGCGCTGTGTTGCAAAAAGCAAAGCTGTCCTGGACCCATGTTCTTCCAGCTGTGCAGACACACAGAGGAACCAGAGATTTATTGCTCTGCAGGACACATTTTTCCCTGCTGTGGAACAGAAACCATCAGTTCAGGTATTGTAAGGTGAGAGGAGGAGCGGGAAGCCCACAGCCAGCTTATATTCAAGATGTGATAAAGGTTCTGCTGTGGTTCCTACCTGAATGAATTCGAGGAAGGCTGGGTTGTGTTGTGCCTGCAGTCCTGCTGCTGAGGTGACACTGGCCCGTGGGGCCATGCCCAGCTGCAGGATGGCTGTCACTGGTCCCCAGTGAGCACACAGGAGCTCATGGCATTGGGGCTGCCAGCACCAGACACAGCAGCAGCAGCAGCAGCAGCAGCAGGGGAGTGGAGGTTGACTTGCTGCTGGCAGCCCCTCTCTAAGCCCGAGGTGATTCCCCAGATTTCAGCATGAGTAGGAACAGTATTTGCACCTCTTGCTTTTGATGAGGCATCATGTGCCTGAGCCAGGGTCCAGCTCCAGCAGAAAGTGGCTGCTCTTCATGCTGTTCACATTGGTGTAACAGGCATTGGCTGGGAAGGCTTTGTAATTAGTACCAAGAAAATGGGAAGAATCTTCTAAAATGCAACTATCCCATAGAAACCTTTCACTTCTAGCATAAAGTAACAAGGCAGAGCACTAGCAGTGTTCTTTTTGAGTCTCTTTTTTCCAGATGAAGTTAATCTTATACCTGTGCTGTGCCCAGGGCTGTGCTGCAGATACACAGGAGGCTCTTCTGGCTGTTCTGACACCTTGTTCAAAACAAAATCTATTGGAACAATTGCGAAGAGGAGAGCTTGGTGTTGGCCTACCGAGACTTTGCAGCATCCTGTGTGTACTTATTATTTGCTGTGATCAATGACACTGCAAAGGCCATTTCCCAGGGTAGGAAATGCCTCATTGTATAAACAGGCTATACTGGGATGGAAAATAGTACCCAGGAGAGAAAGCAGTGATGCATTAGAAATAACGGGCTCTATCAGTGTGATTTTGTTGGGCAAGGTAAACTCAAAGATTTATTTAAATAGGGCAGAGATATGAGTGACTGCTACATTCTCACTTTGTAATGCATTTGCCAGTCAGAGAACAGGAAGCAGTAAAGGCATTGCTTTTTACAACACAAGTTCATTTAAACTGAGGCTCTGCAGTACTTGTTCTGTGGTGAGCTAAAGCAATACCCAACACCTTTCTCTGAGTAGGAGAAGTGGGTATTCAGAGAGGAATAGCTGCATTTGTGACTTTTTTTCTGTTCATTTTCTGCAAGTTTTAAAGAACATCTGAAGAATAAATATTGAATAGATGTGTTTCCTGAGGGGGGGAAAAAAAGAGAACAACTTAAAAGATTTGCCCCTGTGCTCTGTTCGTAGTTCTTGCTGTGGGGTCAGGATGTGGGACCAAGGGAACCACGGAAATTTCCTTTTCCCAGGTGAGCAACTAGCCAGTACAGCAAAACCCATTTTATTCTGTTAAAATGGGATACAGTGCTTGACATTAATGCTGTGGTGGAAAGCTGTATGCAGCCTCTGTCCTACGTTAATTTCCTATTTTATAGGAGAAATTACAAATGTTGGGCTTGCATGACTGGCAGAGCGAGAACTGCTCAAGGCAACATAAACAAATAGCTATGAATAACAGATCTAGCAGTGGACAAATGAACACAACTTGCTTGCAGACAAATGAACAAGCAGTACAGCTAGGGCCAAGCTAGTTAGTGAATGTTTTTCTTTGTAATCTGTGCACCTACATTACCCTGCAGGTGGTAATATCCAGAGCTGGTGTGTTAGTACATCTGTGTGAGCGGTGTCCCTTACAGCTTGGCAGTAAATCCAGAGACACTCCCCAGATTTTGCTGGACGTTGTATATTCAGGCAGCTAAAGTGCAGAACCTAAGCTTCCCCTCTCTTGTCTTTGTATAGGATGTCTGTGCTAAAACAGATGGGAAAGGGGCAAAAATTGCCTCCCTTGTAGATTTTGTGTGTGAAAAAACTGCAGGTCCTGGTCTAGGCAGCTGGGTACTGCTTCTGGGTGAGTTCTGGCTTGCATTCTTTCATTACCTGAAGAGCAACGCCGTGGTGTTTAATGATGCCCTCTCCAAGGCTCTGGTCAGCTTCTGACTTGGCTGCCTATGGCTTGCTTGGAAGTCCCCATCTCTTTCGTGGTGCGGCAGTGACACTGTGGGGTGCTGCTCTGTGCTGTTATACAGGTGATTTGTTCTGCCCTGTTGCTGGTTGCATTTTCAGCAGGGAGTGAAGGTGACCTCAGCGTGCACTCAGATTTTTGAGATCTGTAAGGCAGAGCAAGATCTTTGGAAGCATTTCCAGTGTCAATTACAGACCTTTGCATTTAGCAGCAAGCACTTCTAGCACCTGGATTTGCTACGTACAGAGCACAAAGGCTGCATGGTGCAAAGGGGAAAGGCAGTTTAACTTAGTGCTGGGAGAACAACAGATCTGGGGGTTTGGAGGGAAGGAACAAGATTGGTCACACTTAGTGCAAAATGCCAACAGAAAAAAAATACGCTCTGTTTTTAACTTGTTAAAAAGACTTAGAATGAAGCTTTGTGAATAAAAGAACAGGCAGGCATTTGACTTGCAGAGAAATAAATTTTCTTTCTTTTCAGTTCTTCCAAGTTTTTTTTTTTAAACTAGCACTGTAAAATGTCACAAATTCAACGGACTGGTCAAACCATATGCCGATTTATTTTTTTTTTTTTTTTTAACGTGGAGATGATGAGACAGGTCATTTCATTGACCTGTCACCTGCAGCACAGGGCACCTGCGCTTCTGCTGCAGAGCTGCCACGAGTGCAAAGGCTTGTGCCATGGAGGGGAAAGCCCTGCTAAGAACAACGCAGAGCTGGGAGCAAGCGATGCCCCGGGCAAGGGGCAGAGCCGTGCTGCAGCCGGGGAAACCCCTGCCTTTGGAAACGGCCTCGGATGGGTGTGGGCACGGGCTGGTGACAGCCGCAGGTGGGCGGCAGGACGGGCTGGTGTCGCCCGGGCGGCTGTGAGCGTGTCCCTGAGCACCAGGTGGCAGTGCTGCTGCGGGGACACAGCGCGCCTGCGGAGGGACGGGGCTCCGGGAGTGCCTTGCGCGGCCAGACCCCTCCGCCCCCTTCTCTCCAGGCGCTGAGTATCCCTCTCTACTTCCACCGATTTCTAGGCCACCCGTGTTTTCCGAGTGAGAGCCGAAATGGTGTATTTCAAATTTCTGTGGAGCAGAGAGCCCCACCCTCGAGCCCGAGGGTGTTGTCGCACAGAGGCGCCGGAGGCTGCGGATCTGCGGGCAGCGTGTGGGAGCTGCCCCGGCGGGTCCGGCCCCCTGCCTCTAAACACTGCTGTTCAGAGGAGCATCTCGGGCTGCCAGCAGCTCCATTTCCCTCCGGCTGAGCCTCCAGCAATCTCCTGGGACAGCTTTGGTGCGTGCAGGAGCCCTAGCTCCCCGCCCTGCAGGCACGGAGAGGTGCCAGGCTCAGCACCTGTGCAAGGGGAGCGCTCCTACCGTGCCTTGTGAGAGGGCTGGTGTGTGCAGAAGTCCCGGTTTATTGATACCGGCTTTTTGTAAAAAAAAAAAAAAAAATCCTTTGCCTTTATACTCTAAGGCTTGCTTTTTTCTTCTTAATGTCTTTCATTTTCCCTCTCTTTTTCTTCCCCCTCTTTTTTCTCCTTTTTTTCCCCCCCTTCCTCCTTACTCTTTCCCCCTTATTTCTTCCCCCTGTCCCTTTCCCCCATATTTCTTCTTTTCCTTCCTATTTTTGCATTGTCTTTCCTTCCCTTTTCCTTCTTCTCTTTTTCTTCCTTTTTTCGTCATTTCTCTTTCATTTTTTCATTGTCTTCCTTTTTCTTTATTCTTCCTTTTTTTCTTTTTTCATTTTTTTTCTTCCTTTTTTTCCTCCTTTTTTCTTCTTATTTTTCTCCTTTTTATTCCCTTTTCTCCACTTCCCTTCCCTTTTTCCTCCCTTTTTCCTCCCTTTTTCCTCCCTTTTTCCTCCCTTTTTCCTCCCTTTTTCCTCCCTTTCCCTCCCTTTTTCCTCCCTTTTTTCTCCCTTTTTCCTCCCTTTTTCCTCCCTTTTTCCTCCCCTTTTCCTCCCTTTTTCCTCCCCTTTTCTTCCCTCCCCCCCTTTTTTCTCAATTCCATTTTTCTTTTTTTCCTCCTTTTGTCTTCCCCTTTTCTCTTCCTTGTTTCTTCCTTTTTTTTTCTTCCTTCCTTTTCTATATTTTCCTTCCCGCCTTTACCTTTCATTATTTTTTTTCTCTTTATTTCGGCTGTTCCCGCTCCCTTTCCTCCGCACTCGGGGGGGGCGGGGGTCGGTGCCGCTGCCGTGCTCGCGGTGAGTGCGCGGCTCCCGCTCCGCTGGGCGGCGCTGCCGCTCCGCCGCCGCCGGGCCCGTGAGGGGAGCGCCGCCATCGGCTTCGTGTTTGCCGTGAGGGGATCGCGGCTCGCCCCTAAAAGTGATCGAAATACAGAAAGGGAGTCAGGCAGAGGGACGCATCAAAAAGGCGTAGTTTAAGATTGGAGTTGGTAGCGGTGTCCTTCCCGTGTAAATTTAGGGGAGCACACCCAATCTGGACTGATCTAAGTAGGCAGTGAATTTTGCTCTAATTTTCTTAAACTCCTGTGGGTTTGGTTGAGAACCTCCAGCGTCTCTTACAGCACAAAGAACGCACGTTCCTACACAGGGTATCACTAACTGTGGCTCGGGGTATCACTAACTGTGGCTCAGTGTAGATGGTCAGCCCTAAGGGGACAGCATTGGAACTTGATGAAAAGAAACTCAGACTTGTTTCTTTTTTCCTCATTTCCTTGGTGATTCTTGTGTTGTTGCTCAGTTCCAGCAGCAGTTCTGGTGTGGTGTGGTCACCGTGCATGGCAGTGCTCTCCCTTTCCAGCTCCCACACCAGGCTGCTGTCCCCCTCTGGGGTTCCTTGTGCCCTGGGATTGTCCACCTTCATTATAACAGGGATTGAGTCCCTTCCAGTCTCAGTTGTAAATACCTGGTCCAAACTATTCCACGTGCAAAAGGAAAGTACAGGCTTGCTCGAATCCACAGACCCTTGGAAACAAAACTGGGGAAGCTTTGGCCTAGGTGCAGCAGTGACCAGGATGACCTCAAACAAAAACCAATGTTGGATTTAATGGCAAAATGAGGTATTTTCCCAATTTTAGAAGGCTCCCACCCTCCCCTCAGAAATAAATTATTAGCCTGGGGAGCTTTACTTTCTTCCAAGTCTGTATCTAATTGCATTTGCAATTGCTCCATGAAAGACATATTCCAAGATATTTTGTAAGTCCTCCCACCCCCCAAAGACAGGTGAAAGTTTACAGCCTTCTGAGGCTTCCTTAAGACTAACCATTCAAGGATTAAATAATATAGGAAAGAAACATGATTAATAAAATTTAAAATAAAATAGTTCTGTGACCCCAATATTGTTTTCCATTTTTTAAAATTAATTGTAGAAAAAGAAGTCAACTCGGTGTAACACTGTATTTTACTATTTTTTACTCTCCTCACATGCATAAAAAAAGCCTGGAAATGTTCTGAAATTGTGTGTGCTGAGAGCTGTAATCCTCTAACCCTGTGAGGCACAGTTACTGTAGTCATGCTGCTGTGGTTGGATTCATTGCTTATTTATGCAGGATAGAAGAGGATCTTTCTGAGTGGGAAACATCTCTGTGAAGCCCTGGTGTTTCCCCAGAGCGGGATGGAGGCTGCAGGACTAATCCCTGTTTTTCACACTGGAAGGACTGGGCTTCCCTGATGCCCATGAGTCTCTTACTGAAAATTATTTTGTTGGTGCAGCCCTGGGGCAAGTGTGGGCTTGGGTGGGGATTAATGGGTCCCTACTGCTTGCCTGGTGGCACCTCCATCTCCCCTGCCTCTGAGCTGCTGAGCTCATGGTTCTGGGGGCAGAAGGACTGTGGGTCTGAAAAATGAAGTCGTGGTAAAGGAAGGTGGCAACCTTGTCATTTATTGCAGTGCGAATACAGGAATCCTGTAAACACACTGGGAGAGCTGGTGAGGGGGACGGGAGTGGCTGGGGGACCAAGGCTGCTCTGCAGCATCTGTGCCAAGCTCTCTCCTTATGGCCTCACGGGGGGAGGGAGATCTGATGGGGTCTGTGCTCGAGGTGCAGAGAAGTTGAGCTGCAAGCAGAGGGGATGCTGTCAGAGGTGTCAGCTAAAGAGCGTTGTTCCCTTCCAAAAGGGGAGCCCTTCCTGACAGCTCCATCTGTGCAAGCATGGGGAAAGCCTGAGCTCCTCCATCAGCACCCCTTGCCTGCATTGCATGAAAAATCCCACCCTGCAATCCATCTGCCCCCCAGGGAAGTGTCTTTGCTAGCTCTTTTCTATGGGGAAGGCTCACAAAAGCAGTATCATTGCCCTGATTTCACCAATGGAGAAATCAGCAGTGTGGGGAGGAGGGTACGCACCTGTGGTCACTCTCTGGTCTGGTGGCAGTCAAAGTAAAGTTGATCAGGCTGGTGCTTTCTCTTGGCATTGAGGGTGATCTGCAGTGTTTGTGTCTCAAATGCTTCAGTGCTGTGCTTGTGAATCAAGCAGAAAGACTGCTTTAAAAGCAGGCAGTCTAGTTTTAGAGCTGGCATAATCATAATTCCTATGCCACTAGGAGCGGAGGGGGGGAGGAGCAGATAAAAATCAGAAAATTAGAATTTATTACAATAAAAGCCAAAGTGTTAGAAGCCAAAAATGTCATTGTAATGTGAGCTCTTTTTCGATAGTGTCCTACTACCTCGTATAGGAGGTTGAACACGCATACGAATATGTTGGTTGGTAATTATCTGCTTTGTGATATATAGCTAATGTGAATTTGTTGTCCTGTACATTATGCAGCAGCAATTCATTTCTGAACAACATTAACTGGCACTATAGCAGTTCAGTGCAGAAATTACAGGCATAAACGTATGTTTCACTTAGGCTGAGTGGTAGCTAAGTCGAGACACCAGCAATCCTGGTCAGGGGAGATGTGGGGTGAAGAGCTGAGGGTACATCTGTTCCTAACTCACCCTGCCAACAGAATCTTCCTCTCCCAGATGATGCTGGGTACCCTCAAATTATCCCGCAAGCAGAAAAGACCTGTGCAGACAGATGTGGGGACCCTTCATGTGGGAGCTGACATCTTCCCTATTGTGGAATGAGTTTGTGGAGAGTGGTGTCTCTGCAGGCTGCACCAATCAATAGCAAAGATCTGCAGGAGTGGCTTTCAAATTAGATAAGCTTTGGAGCTGATGTCTGAATGATGGTAACAATATAAACACTTAACTGAATGCACTCCTGTCACTGCATCCCTAACAACTCTTAGATAAGACCATTTGTATTTTATGGGATCTTATTTGCTTTCACTTTATTTAATGACACCACTAAATAAAAACACTCAATAATTGTTGTTGCTTACTTCAGTTCATCAATTAAACGTGCAAGGCTATTAGTATAGATATATTTTAAGATGAATCAATTAGCAAAGGTTAAATAAAACACCCTACTGAATGCACATCAAATGTCTCCCCATTCTTAGAGTATTAAAAAGAGATTTTTTGAAAGACCAAAAGTATTGGTGCTACAGATGAGAGAAAGGGTCTCTTGGCTCATGTTATTACATACTGTGTCACATAATCTTTTTACAAATGTGCACAGAAAGCCTCCTTGGAACAGAAGGAGCAGAATGAGAGCAGCAATGTGCCCACAGGTCCTATTGGAAGTGTCTTACTCCTCTGATCGCTAGAAGCCACATCTAATTTCTAGTCTGAATTTATTCTTGGCCAGTTTCTACCCATTTCCTCTTGTGCCAGCATTGTCCTTCAGCTTATCTGTCCTCTGACTGCTGTTATTTATGCCCTGTTTATGTTTCTTTCTGCCTGGGCAAGGAAGATCTATGAAACGTGTCCATTCTGCTTTAGTTTGTAGCCAGTTTCACTTTCTTAATTGCTCGAGTGCCAGGGTTTCAAACAACACAGGGGAGCATCCTTTGTTTTGAAAAGAAAAGCTTTCATTGAAGCTGCACAATATTGTGGGCATATTTCCAGTTTGACTAAGAGTTTATAAATTCCCTTTATTTTTCTCAATTTTTATTTTCCCCATAAAATTGCAAAGCTGGGTCAAATTTAAGCTGACAGAGTCCATGTCAAACAATTAAATAAATAAAAAAAAGAAAAAAAACTTTTCAGACCCTACACTGTGCCAGAAGTCAAGGAAGAAAAGTGAGAGAAGTGCAATAAATGCTGGAGCTATCCATGTGCAAACAAGTAAGGCTGGGAGTAGCATGTAGCCTTTTCTAGAACAAATGCCTGGTGTCTGCTTCCTTACGTCAACTGGTTTTTTTCAAGGGGAACTTTGCAGGAGTCAGTCTGGCATGTTTAACTGAAGTGAGAGCTGGTGCCTGCTGCACAGGGATCTCTTGCACACCCCACACAGAGCATTGGTAAGTGTAAGGGGTGAATGCTGGAACTTTTGGGGAGATTTTGGAGCATCAGTGGAGATCTGGAAGTCTGCTTCATTTACGTAGATTATGATAATCCCAGCCCATGTGTTTTTGGCTCATGACAGCTAAGACTTGCTGATGTATAATAAGCAAGGACCTCAAAGTTGTTGAAGGTAATGAAGTGTCTATGAATTATGCTCTTTCACAAGGACATGTTTGTGTTGCATATGCTCTTTTTACTGCTACTGTCTTCAAGCTCCTTTACCTGCATCTTTAATGAGGAGACAGACACTGCCCTGGTAGCTACAGGTCTACACACTTAATTTCCTAAGTGCCTGACTTCATCACTGTAGACTTAAAAGTAGCTCTGAGTCACTTCCCCCTCAAATCAGTTTTTTCACCTGAGGGCACCTTCTTGCACCCCACATTTTACAGCCTTTGAGGTGGGCTGAAGTGGGTATCAAAGGTAGTAGAAGTATCTAGTTTACTATCTGAGTTTCTAGAACTATCTGCTTTAATGGACTGAAGAAATAATAGATTTGCCTCTTAAAACTGAGAAGGGAACATGTATTATTGGCATTCTTTAGCAGACAGAAGGGTTCCCAAAGCCAAGCAGATGAGCAACAAAACTTTCATCAGGCTTATGAAAACGGGTTAGGGGAGAGAGAGTGCCCATGTCCAAAAGCTGTCCTTGCAACCAGATCACAACTACCCTGTCCAAGCCACTGATGACTGCAGCATAAGCCAACCCTCCTCCAAGCTGGGACTGCCCAGCATGTTTTGCTTTCCTTCTTCAGAATGGGGATATGCCCAGGAATACAGAGCCTCTGGAGCTGAAGCAGGGCCTCTGGAAGACAGAAACACCAGTGGGACCTAACTCTGCTGAAGACCAGCTACCTCAAGAACTAGGCAGTTTCATAAAAATAATTTTGTGCCTCCTTTTCCCTGGTGCAGAAAATATGAGACTGTGAGAATATTAGGATTTCAGCCCCTTGGGTGCTCTGGCCATCTTTCAAGATTGAAGGATATTTTTTGGGCAGAAAATCCCAACATGTCTCTGAAGCTAATGGACAGCTGGTCATCTCTCCATGGAGTGCTGAGGATCTCTGTTGCCATATTGCCACCTGTACCCAGCACAAAGCTATGTTCTCCTTAATTACTGACAAAAATGTCTCTTCAGAAGCCTCCCAATAATTACTCAAGTACCCACTTAAGTGGCTTTTAATTCAGGCTCCTCACCCCCACACTTGTGCATTTTCCAATTGCCAAGCACAGCTAGTCTTATGTATAAGCTTCTGCCAAAAGAAAATGCTAATAACCTGCCCCCTGGTTTATACTACCTCACAGGAGCTCCACTGAGCCCATAGCATCTCAGGAGATGGTGTTTCCAACAGGCTAGAGCAGCAGCATTCAATCACAATGAAAGATGAAAGCTCTTACTGTGAGTTTCCCTCCAACTGACAACACTTGGCAGTTCTACAGCATCTCTTGTTGGGCTGCTGCTGATTGCTTTGCCAGCTCCCCTCGTTATTGAGTTCCCATGGGCTCCTGTTAAAGCTCTGGGGGCAGGTGGCAAGGATAAGCCATGGACATCATGCTTGGTGCTACAGGAGGAGCAGCTGATTCTGCCCACAGGGTGGTGGGAAGGCAGCATTTCCAACTTTGCAGCCTTCTTTGTGGGAGTAGAACGAGAAACTCAGGGGATCCTGTCCTCTCATCCTGTAGGACCCAGTTGCATTCAACAGGGAATGCTTTAGATCGTGACTTTATGGGTAAGCAAAGTCTGTTGGCTGTTTCTCCATGACTCATAGAAGGCATTGCTCTCTCTGCTTAATTCCACTGTTCTACTGGAGTAGTCTCCGGGCACCAGGTCCAATCAGTGACCTGTTTGTAGCAGGCTCCAGCAGCCCTTTAGAGGAATGTTTTTTTCTGTTATGTGATGGAATGAGACCAAAGGACACTAACTCTGCCCCTGAAGTGAGAAAAGGAATGTGCATTTTAAGGGGGAGGGCAGTCAAGCATGGCCAGAGAGGAAGAAAGAAATCACACTGTACAGTAATCCCTTGTCCAAGACAGAAGCTGTAGAGGGGTATGAGTAAAGGATGCAAGGAAACAGGGTTGCCCATGTCCAAAAGCTTTTCTTGCAAAGCCCTAGAAAAGCTACAGAAAAGTGGTTAGAACAGCTATTGCATCTTCTGCTTTAGGCACTTTGGGAGTTCAGCAGTCTGAGAGGAGAAAAGGCTGGAACTGTAATTCATGTCAGAGAGACACGTGTGAGTGGTGCAGGCTGGACGGCTGTGATGGATGCATCCAGAAGGAGTAGCCAAATGACCAGTAGTGGTGCTTTTTTCCCTTGAAAAATGCCACTTTATCAAAACTCTGCAAGGGAGAAAGGAAGTCATTTCAGAAGAGTGTGTTGCACAGGGATTTCAATGCCAAGTTTCATGCCACTGCTCTGCCTACTGAAAAAGGAGAGACTTGGTCTGGACAGTGGTGAGACAACCAGTTCTACCACATCAGTGTGCTTTCTTCTCTTCTGGCATTTCATAGTGAGCTCCAAAAGGTCTCATTTTCATTTCACGTGGGGAAAAAACGTAACTTTGAATGCAAGATTTTCTGCAGAGTGGATTTCTGTTCATCTTAGCTCTAATATCGACTGGCACTGGGGGAGTGTCAGAAGCCAGGCAGAAGGGACCAGTTGTGATTGTGAGTGCTGCTCTCCAGTGTAACTCAAGTCAGGACTGCACTGAGCAAGCCCAGTAAGTCCTGTGTGGCACGCATAATCAAAAGGGCAAGAAACTTGTAGCTGAGTGGGATTTGGACTAGATGTTAGAAGTAGCCTTTCTCAGCTGAGGGTGGTAGAGAGCCGCATTCCTAAGGGAGCTGTGGGATTTACAGTGCTGCAGGTACCTGGTCAGAGATCGGACCGTTGGAGCAGCCTTGTCAGTGATGATGGAGGTACTGCTGGCTCAGTACACGGGTGACTTCTCCAGGGTCCCTTGTACCCTGTGCACTGTGATATCAGCTCATCTGTTTTTGAAAGAGGTTGGCTCTTAGGGTGAAATGATAGGAAATCCATCACAACTCTTGTCATGTTGTTCTCTTGATGAATTACCTTTGATATTAACAATAAACATGAGCCTTACCTTGACTTACAACCCCTAGATCTCACTCTGACTTTGCTGGATTGAGACAGTCCCTCCTTTCAAAAATGTTCTTACTGAGAGGTGAGAGATTTATCAGTCAGAGCTAAGTTTTCTCTGTCATTTTCTCGGATACCAAGGCTCTCAGCCATTTGTCTTTTGTGACCATGTTTTCAGCAACACCAAACTATCAGCGGTCGTGGTATTAACAGGCTAAATACAGGTGAGTACCAAGAGCATTTTCAGGAGTGGCCCCATTGAATCCCTGTAGATGTGCTGCTACTGCAACCAAGAGATCAAGCTGCTCATGTCTTTCACTATATCCATATTCTTCATAGTCCTCAGACTGTCTTTGTTCTGCCACTTCTGAAGTGTGGCAACCAAACTTTGTGACTCTTGTACTACTGGTGTTTGCTGCACTGGCTACAGATGTAACAGAGCATTGCTCATTTTTCTCCCTATTGCATGCATGGGCTTGGGCTCTCCTAGCTGCAGTTCTGTGCAGAAAGCTCCTCTTAGCTGTATCCCTCTCATGGTTTCCAATTCCCAGAGTCACTGCTTTCTGAGGGAAAAAAAAATGCCCAGTCTTGAAGTAATACAGACTGCACAATTTATCCCCAGAGATTTGATCTGGCTGTGTTAAAAGGAAACTTGTTTCTATGAACTCAGTTTCCGTGTCAGTTCAGTTTATTCTCTTCACCAGACTTACTGCGATCATTAATTATTACTGCATTAGTCTTTGTATCCCTGGCAAACTCAGATTTCCTTCCAGACCACTGATATCTTTATTGGTGTCTGGATTGCAGCAGCTCTGAGAGTCCGGGGAAAGAGGACATGGGATTTCATTTTGCTGGAGAGATAGAGGAGTTGATTTATTGCTGGGGAGGGAAATAAATTACAATGCAAATACCAAAAGGTGTGCTTGGAAGCCAGGGGTTTGCGGGGGAAGCAGTGTATTCACCCAGATCCTTTTTGCCCAGCACTTTAGGTCAGCGGGGGATGAGGGAGTCTTCAAACCTTGTCCTGGCTGCATGACAGCTATAATCTCACATTTACACTTACTGTTGAATATGCCCTTGCAGTACGCAGGAGAAATAAGCAGGTTTTGTTAGGTAAGATGCAATCTGAATGCATGTAACTTCAGAGGCATCCTTAGGGCAGGATTAATGTCCCAGCACTCCTGGACTGCAGAGCTTGATAGCAGTGGGAGTACCAGGTCTTGTCAGAGTTTCTGCTTTTCCTCCGAGCTCTCCAAACTGGAAGCACCCTTTGCTGAGTGGCAGAGCAATGCCCCAGTGAAGCATTGCTCTGCTGACCCAGCAGGATTTGAGATATGACCTAGCTCAGGCTGCAAATCCTGGGCTTGTGGGTTTGGGGGCTGGATGAAGGGACAAGCGAAGTTTGGGGTCAGGGAACTTTCCGTAGCCTCTTTAGGTCTATCAGAATCCATTATGTGCAGGTAGACAGATTTACGGGTCTGGAGGAAGTTCGGTATTTCTCCTTGACAGTCTCTAGACCTTCTTCCCCCTCTTGACCTATGCCAGTACCACAGAGATGCATAAAGAAGGTGGATGTCTTCAATCTCCAAGCCTTGACCTGCTGTGGAGCAGATGGTCCCACAGGCCTGCTGGAGGAGCATGATAGGGGTTTCACTCTCCCTCCCTCCTTCTTATCATTCTCAATCACATAATCGGGTTGGTTTGCCTCAGCCGAGATCTAATCAGGAAGGATCTCTTTGACTTTCAGCAAAGTCAGCTTGATGGAAACTTTAAATTGAAAGGCTTTTCCTGACACACTTGATAATGGTTTTGGTTGAAATTGGTGTCTGGCTGCATGGTTACAACATGAAGAGTTTTCCTTCCTTCCAGGGAGAGGGAAAAGCATGGGCAGCCTCTCAGACCTCCTGAGCCCAGGGGCTTGGAGGCCCTGGGCCTGAACCTGCACTGTGCAGTTATGCTCCCCTCTCTACCCAGACCACACCACTTTCATTCAGGTGACTTGTAAACCCAATCACAACCAGGTTCAGTGTCTCTGGGGCCTGGGCATCTGTGGCCCAAACTGTGGGCCAAAATGAGCTACAGGTTGTCATCAAATAGGATTCAAATAGAACAATGGGGGGATGGCTGACCTCTCCTAGAGAGAAGAGTAGGAATTGCCTTGTTCCTAAAGGTGCTGCTATCCTGAGGTCTGGGGACTCAGTCTCTGCTTTAGACAGAGAAGAGCATGATATATGTGTGTATGCAGCCTCAGGTACACAGCTGGGCTTGTTTGGTGGTGGCTATTCCACGTATTTCACTTCAAACTTCTGCTCTGCATTAAAAGCAGAAGGGATGTGGTCTTTTTCTAACACACTGTGAATGCAGATGTAGGACCTGGAGTGAAATCTCAAGTCCACGCTTTCCTTCCTCTTCCGAGTTCTTGTAGTTCCTGTGGCTTAAGGCTGTTTCACAGGTAGCCATGAGTGAAAAGTACCTAAGGAAGTGGATGGATGGAATTGCTGGGTGTTGGGAGAAGCTCCAGTGAGGAAGAGAGGCAGCTTTTGTTGTGTCTTTTAAATTCAGCAGCTCTAGTACAGGCAAGAAGATATGTGAGTTTTCCTTCCAGATGTGCAGGTGGGTGTTTCTAAGCCTGGAGCAGCTGGCTGTGTGTGTGCCCCTTGCTCAGCAAGGATGGGCTCTTGGCTCTGCTTTGCTCACGGTGATCTGCAAGCAGTGTGTCCATCCTTTCATTACTCCTTGACAGGAGATCCTTCAGTGCGGCCTCCTCCCAGCACTGCCTTTGTGACTGAAGTGCCGTGTGGGAGCTCTCGCTGGGCAGGTGTTTGCAGGTCCTTTCTCTTGGATTCCTGCCACTTACGAAGCCTCAACTGAAGTGTATCACTGCAAGGACAGCAGTTTTTCATGTCCTGATCCCATTGGGGAAGGCAATGACAGAATGGTTGATGAACAGGACTGTTGGGCTGAGGTGATAAAAACAGATTTGTGATGAGCCCACCTTGAACAAGCCTCAGATCTGGCTCTGGCATGTGGGACAGGCACTGACCTATCTGCAGGGAGGTCTCTCTTTATACGTGGGAACAGTTTGAGATGCTCCCTGCTTCTGCTCCTTTTCAGGCTTCATTTCAGGGAAATGATCCCAGCAGGTGCTTCCAGAACCCGGGAGACAAAAGTCTATTCAGCCGTACAGGAGACTCCTTGAAGAAAAATGCCTCACAACACTTTCATTTCTAGACAGCCACAGTTCCCTTCAGTGAGGCAAAGCTTTCTTGTGTTGCCCTGCCTCCACCTGAATGGAGGTGACAAGACAACAAGGAGAAATAAAAGCTCATGCTAAGTAGAAAATCTTCTCTTAAAAAGGAAAAAAAAAAGTGAATATATAAAATCCCAGTAGAATCCTTTCTTTTTTGAGGCTGCAGTTGGTTTTGTTGTGTTGATGCTGCTTGTGGCCTGCTTTTTGCAATAGTGGTTTCATTCTGCAATCTGCCAAGTGCATACCTGCCCCTCGCTTTAACTCCCAGACAGGTCCAACTTCTCCCCAGGCTGGAGCTGGTTTGAAAGACACCAGCTAAACTAATAAATACTTCTTGTGATGAGTTGCAAATTTTGTTTAATTGAATCTTTGAAGGCAAAAAAGGGAGTGAAGGGCCCATTAAATGAATTATTTCAATATAGCAATCAGGTGATGCAGGCTCTTCTGTGTTTATTAAAAGGCCAAGTCAGCTCTAAGCTCAGCTGTGTGAGAACAGCCCAGAAAGCCGGCCAGTTCTTGTACTCTGCTGCTGTTTTAGGGCCAGATCTCTCTCCCTGAATAGCATATTTTAAAGTGGCCATGTGAATTCTTATTAGGCATCCAAACATAGATATAAACTCATGCACTGTAAACAGAATTACCCTGCACAGAAACTGAGCAAAATGCAGGAAGGTATTTTCTTTTCTTTATCAGGTTACCCAGGCATGCTTTTTTTCAAAAAGTCCACCCACGCAGAGAGACTGGGGAATGCCAAAGCTGCATGAATTTTAATTATGCTAGACATGCAACAAGGGGCTACCTTGTAAAGAATAAAGTTAATAAAACATGGATATGGGCTTAATTCTGCTTAATAAGCAGCCCTGACAATGCACATTTTAGATGTAATTTACACAGCGTGGAAATTTGGTACAATTCTTCCGAGGTGTCTGCATGCAGACTTTCAAACTCAACAGTGCCTTCCTATTGGAAGAGATTTGTTGCTATGCTGCTGTAAAATGGTGAATTAGGCCATTCATAATTATTGGCCAGAGATGGGCGTCTTTCTTTTTCCCATTCAACTACAGCAATGTGCACACACATTTTAAAGTGGTATTAAATGCAAGTGTCTTCCTTAATTTTCATGTATGCATTTTCAGTAGCTCTGCAGATAGAACAGGAAAAAGCCTGCATATGTTTGTATCTGTAGTTAGCTCTGTGTGTACAGAATTAGTAAAGCAGAGATATGCCTAATGACTGAATCTACAGAACACAGCTCATGGCTTTTGAAGGCTCTATGAAAAATAAACAGGATATTCTGTTAGCAACCCTGCGGGAATTATTGCACTTCACTAAGGAAAGATGCCAATAACCTCCGTTTTGACCTAGATAGATCATTCTGTTTAGGAAGGTAAGGGAATGCAATTCTAGATCTCTTCTCTGCTCAAGTCAACAAAGCCCTGAAATTCAGCCAGGCCTTCATTTTAAACCTCAGCACTAAGGACAGAACAGTTTATTTATCAAGAGAATGAAACCTCAAAAATGGCAGTGTCTTGAAATATTGATATTGGTCATATTGATATGGGTACTTTCCATAGCGAGTGCCTAATGCAGAGGCTCCTGTATGTTTGGGGTGGGGATGTTTAGTGAGCACAGTGAGTCCGGTCCTCCAACAGTCACAGGGAGTCTGAACCTCTGCCTGCTCCTCTGTGACAGATGGGGTCTTTTTCCAGAAACTGCAGGAGGAGCACTGGCATATCTCTACAATGTCATCAAAACGGTCTGTCTTGGTTATTTTATGAATTGGTGCTTCTCTTGCATTCCCTTTTCATAGGGTGTACTGTGCATCTTTGCAGACTGGGACTGAAGTGAGGAGGAAGCTCGGAGAGAAGAGGCATGGGAGAAAAATTGCCATAATAACTATATAATGTAGATATTATTTTATATATAAATATGTTTTAGAAATATGATCCTTAAGGAAAAATCCCATATTGGCCCAGTTTGCTCAAACAGTTCAGCTTCCATTGGTGGCAATGAGGAATGCAGCTTATGAATTTTACAGGGGCTGGTTGGTTTGGAACAGTGTAGGCTACACAGCCCTCAGTGAGGAGTAGCTGATACAGATGAAAATGGGAGATGTTTTGAGCCCTCTTTACCCAAATGGAAATTGAAGAAGAGAACTTCCACTGTTAGAGATGAAAGCACATGGAGGCTTTTCTGTTGCACTTGGCAGCCCACCAAAGATAACGCTTCACCGGTGGGAATGACAGTGCAGGAGCATGATGGGTTTGGCCTTCCATTCTCCAGCTCAAGACCACTTTGGGCTTGCTTGGTGTTTATAAAAGCTTGGGCTCTTCAGAAAGTGTTGTGAAGTTGGGGCATGATCTGACCTGCGCAGAGCAGATGCACATGTCAGTAATGTCACCAGGAGCTCATGGCACTGTGCCCGTGTTCAGAACCAAACCGCATGGACTCCTTGGCCATCCATAGATAAAGACAGACCTGCATGTTGGCAAATGCAACACTACATTCAGTTTCACAAGCTTTGGCTTAATTTAATGCAATCACTGCAGAAGCAGGAAAGACCTGGGAGAAGCCTTTCTTAAGAGTTGCAGCAACTCTCTTTTCAGATCCACAAATCATCAGGGAAAAAAACTACTGTGACCGACTTTATCACTGATTAGGATCATTTTTAAGTGCAGAGCTGCTCCTAGTTTACAGCTACACCACAAAACAAATTAGTCGCACGTCAAAACAACTGGAACTTATCTGGGATGATAAACCAGCATTTTTTCACCAGAGATTTGAAGACTACAGGCAAAAAAAGTATCTTTATATATAGAGGGAAAACCTCTTTCTTGAGAAGATATGAAGAGATATGCTCACATCCTTTGAAGATGAAGCTTTGGATAATTCACTGGCAGTTCAGACTGTGATTCTCTGATTGCAAACAGCTTTCTTTAGGCCATGCCTGTACCTTGTTCTGCAATAATTCTTTGATGTCAAGTGAAATAATCCGATAGAGAAAATTAAAATATGAAGCATTTTAGCTGCAGGAAAGGGAAGAAAAATCTTTATTGATTGGGATGGTGAAATCTGCTCAAAAAAGTTGGCAGTAGTTAAAAAGAGATCAACAGCCTGGAGAACCTGATTCCACCTTATTTTGGTATGCATAGAGACTAAGAGTAAAAATCAAGAAGTAATGCCAGAGTTTAGTTAATCTTCATGGACTAATGGGTGGTTCTTTCAGTTGTCTTTTTCTCCCAATATATTAAAATCATTTAGAGCTGAAGTCTAGAGGTGAAGAATTTAGAAAACTTTTTGAACTTAGAAGTGAAGTAGTTTGAAAGATTATTTTGCTAAAGCTGGTAATTCCTAGGGCATATCACCAACTGGTTTAAAATGCTCTCCTTAGCTGGAAACATGCATCACCCCTGCGCCTTCAGGACCGGATTAGTCCCGTCCTGCCATTGCTACTCGGCAGAGTGTAGCTTGGGCAGGTCCTTTCTTCCCAGCCGAGATCCCCTCTCCCTCCACCCCGGCGCCTGTACGCTCCCCCAAGTATCTTGCTCGTCACCTAACTAACCTAGCAGCTGCCATCGCTACCTGTTACTTGAACCTGAAATCTGGAGAGCACCATCCTCGTGGCAGCAACAGCAGTTACTTCTCTGGATAACCAGAGATGTATCTGCACCTTCAATTTTGCTCGGTGCGGTTTTGTGGCTGGCGATAGGCGGGAGCCGGCCCAGCACCTGCTGATGGCGGTGTGTCGTGGGACCGCTGTGGCCGGGGCAGCCCAGCAGTGTCCACCGCCGCTGGAGCCGCCCGCACGCTCTCCGGCCGAGGAACCGGCTCCCGGCAGAGCAGCCCTCGGGCTGCCGGGCTTGTCTCTTCTCTCTGCTTCCATGAAGAAGCAGGGAAAGCCACGGACACGTTCGGCTGCCGAGGCTGGGTGCTCGGGCGCCGACAGCAGTGGCCAGGGAGGTGGCTGGGGTAGCTGCACGAGTGGCAGGCGGCTCCGCCAGGCGGGCTGCGGTCCCGGGGAAGCCCGGCGGGGGCGGTGGGTCTGCCCGGGCGGAGGGGCAGAGCCGCCGCGGAGCTGCAATTGCCTTGCTTTGCCTGCGCGATATTTCTCATCCAAACCTCGATCACGTAGGATTGCGTAGAGGAGGGAGAGCGGGAGCAGCTGCAATTCTCCCCGAGCCCGAAGCCCGGAGACCGGCTCCTGCCCGGCCGCCGCGGGGCTGCGGGGCTCCCTGCCGCCTTGGCAGTGGCCCTGCGCAGCGTGGGCGTTCGGGGGGGCTTCCCCGGCCCCTCCCTCCCCTCTCCTCCCCCACCTCTCCTCGCCTCCCCCCTCCTGGGTCGGGCAGGAGGATGCGGGCGGGAAGCGGGCGCGGCTCGGCTCCTCCTCGCCCCGCCGCCGTCGGGCGGCACCGCGGAGCATCCTGAGCCCTGCACGGAGCAGCAGCAGCAGTGGCAGCCGCACCCCCCCGCCCTTCTCCACCTCCACCTCCTCCCCGCCTTGCATCGCTCCTCCCGCCGCCGTCCCCGCCGCGGCAGCCGGGCCCGGGGCCGCCCCGGTGCCGAGCGCTCGGCGGCCGCCCGGACGATGTGGGTTGCTGCCGTCGGGGAGAGCCGGTGCCGGGACAGAGGCGGCAAGCAGGGCAGGAGAAGCTGCGCCAGCCATGGCGCTGTGAGCCCGGGGCGCCGAGCTGCGGCGATGTGAGCCCGCACTCGCGGCCGGGCGCTTCTTTTTTTTTTTTTTAATTTAATTTTTTTCCCTTTCTTTTTAATTTGTTTGCTGGCCTGCTGCTTTTTCCCGTGGCTGTTTTTTCCTTCCCCTCCCGCCCTCTCTGAGAGCAGAGTGGGTAGGGGGGGAGAGGAGAAAGAGGAGGAGTGCGAACAGAAATGCAGCGCGGCTCTCCCTGAGCCCGGCCGCGGAGCCGCGTCCATGTGCGCGTCCTGCCGCGCAGCGCCTCGGAGCCACCGCGCCGGGGCCGGGGCTGCCCGCGGGCCGAGGGGTCTCTGACTCATCCCACAGCCCCTCGCTGGAGGGCGGCCGGAGGGAGGAAGCGCCACCGCCTGCGCCCAGGCGGAGCGGAGCGGCACCGCGCCGCAGGGACCCGCGGATCCTCCGCGTCCCCCTATCCTTTGGACACAGCGGACCTTCGCCAGCGGGGCGGCCGCTCCCGGATCTACGCGGCGCTGCCAGTCCGGCCGGGGGTCTCGTCGACGGCCGCCCGCGCCGGGATTTAAGCTCCCCGGGGACAGACCCATGGGCGGCGGGGTCCGGCGTCCAGCCATGGTTGTTAGCCCGGGCGCCCTGCTCCGCCTGGCCGGCTGAGCCCTTCCCGGCGCCGGGACTCGGGGCTGCAGCGCGTTAAGCGGGTCGTCCCCGGTCCCCGCGGGGCGCGGCGGCGACTCGGCCCCAGCGCGCCCGGGCGGCGCACCCCGGAGCGGAGCGGCGCGGGGGGCCCATGAGCGGCGATGGCAGCGGCTATCGCCAGCTCGCTGATCCGGCAGAAGCGGCAAGCGAGGGAGTCCAACAGCGACCGGGTGTCCGCCTCCAAGCGCCGCTCCAGCCCCAGCAAGGACGGGCGCTCCCTATGCGAGAGGCATGTCCTGGGGGTCTTCAGCAAAGTGCGCTTCTGCAGCGGCAGGAAAAGGCCGGTGAGGAGGAGACCGGGTGAGTACGGCGGGCCGGGGCCGTGGGAATCCGCTCCGTGGAGGGAGGCAGCCACGGACCCGCCGGGATGGCTGCCCCGGGGCGCTCCCGGCGTCGTCGGGTACCGGCTGGGGACGAGGCTTGCTCCGCTTTCAGCTTTGGCCTGGGTCCTGGCGGATCTCCTCCCGTGGTCTGATGGGATGGGTGGGCAGTGACCTACTGCCGGCATCCCTCTACCACTGTCCGAAGCGAAGGAGTGGCCCACCTGCTTCATCTGTGCGAGCTTCACCTAGAATTGTATTTTTCCACTTCCTGGTAGATAAGTTTTTTAAATGGTCTCTTATTTTCTGCATGGAGACAAGGAAATCGATAGACTGAGGATCAGTTAAAATTGTGGCCATTTGATAACTAAATCCATCAAGTGCTACTTCGTGAGCAGAGTTGCACAGGGAATTGCATTAGCTTAGAAAGCTTTCTCAGTGGCAGCTGCACGATGGTTACACCTGATACTCAGCTTGCAGGACCTAGAAACACTCCTTAGAGTAGTCCTTTTTTGCCTTCTTTCTTTCCTTTATTCTTTTGTGCATGTGTGTGCTCAGTCTTGGTTCCTTGTGAAGAACTTTGCCCTAGTGTACACATTGCTCACATTCCCACGATGAAGTCCCACCACCCACAGTTTCAGTTCTGAGCATTGCTTTGTGCTCTCAGCTGTCCTTGGTAGGCGTGAGAACTCAGCACCTGGCAAGAATAGGCCCTCCATAATTTCTGAGTGGAATTACGATTTATGTCTTGCTTTATTTTTTTTTACTGCTATAAATCACCATAAAGGTAAGAAAACAGATTGGTTTGAGAAGCTGCTGTGAAGATGCAGTTTTCTCAGGTATTCTTCAGCATAATGGGTAAAAAAGAGAGATACTCATTCACTTAGCCATTCAGGATGTACCATCAACCTCTGTAACCCTCCCATGTTTTCCATATACATTAGTATTGTGTTTGTTGATCAGTCTCCTCATGAAACCCCTTCTCCACAGCTGAGCTCTATTGGTAATGACTCCACCAAGGTGTCAGAGGTAGCTAAAGCTGCTCTCCTGATCTGTAGACTGAGGTACATGACCTGTGTTCATCTGAGCAAGGGAAGGAAACGGGGCAAAGTCTCTCACCGTAGGCGGCCACTTCTGTCAATACTGTTGTCCGCAAGGGGCACAGAATAATTACTCTGGATTGCTGTAAGCACTCCAGATTCACAGGCTATGGGGCAGGGGCCATATTTAGTTACAAGAATGTTTGAAGACTCAGTGCATGGGTTAGGCTGCGCATGGTCTTCTTTCATGGTCTGCTTTAAAGCAGGTATCACAAGAGGCTGTAAAATACTTAAAATACAGCACAATTTGAAATATTCAAAGGCAAAAAGTTGCCCATCTTTTTGCCCTACTCAAGTTATGATGAGTGGTGGCTTGCTGGACTATCCTATATATTAGTTAATCTGTGAGCCAAGACCAGAACACGGCTCTTGCCCAAAAAATGTTGGCATTTTGTCTCAGGAATCACTCTTTGCAGGATCAAGAATGGGAACTGGGAGTCTTACTGATGTAATGTTTTCTATTCCTCTTTCTTCTCCATCTTAATCTGCTATTAAATGCAGGCTCCTAAGGATTAAAAGGGCTGGAAGGTGTAGATCGGCTACCTAGATTTCAAGATGCTTTGTCTCATGAAAGTTTAAATTACTTCCAGCAAGATGTGGTTGGGAAGGCTTTCTCTTGGTCCTACCCCAGTGCTCCCAGCTACACAGGTCCAGTTCTGCTTCCTTGGACTCAGTAAATGCCTGTGAAGAATCGATGAATTTTAAGAATTCCCTCAACTTGCATGGACTTTCATGCTGAGGAACGTTTTCGATAACTTACAGGCCAGAGTGATTTAAGGGAATCTTTTTATTCGCTTAGAAGGAGGATCAGTGCTACTCAGTGTTGTAAAAATAGAGCTGTTCAGTCTTCAGAGCTGTCAGTCAATCCCTTGTAACCAGTACTGTATTCATTTTATAAAATCAAAGAAGTAGAGGAATTAAGTTGATATTAAAAAAATCCAAATGTCCTTTCCTAGGCTAGGGACTGTGTCTGCTTTAGTTCCCTACATCCATCTTTTACATAGGGATTTATTTCACTGATACATTGTATTCCTGGTCTTGGGTGTGCTGCTCAGGAGGCAGCATGCCACAGGGATTCTGCTGCTCGGATTGTTTATTCAAGGGAGTGTATTGTGCCCAGATAACTTGCTCATTTCAGAATCCAGTTTCTGCACGGAAAATGACATGCAAATGAATTGCAAGTGGTTTAAGGAAATGTGCATACATTGTGCAGTGACCCACAACCCCAGTGATTATGTGTACTTAATGATATGCTAGTTCAGTAGTTTGCAAGTCAGTGAAGGGAATGAGAGAAACACCCCTGTTGAAAAGAGGTACAGTTGTATTTGGTGATGATACAGTGCTAGGGGATCTCGCCTTAGCTTTTTAAACATGACCTTTTCTTTCGACTGTGGAGAGTAACTGTCAAAATACTTCAAATTTACAGAATGATTTTCATCTATAGTAATCAACAAGCTCTACCAAATGGAGAGGATTCTTCCCATTTTACAGAAGGCAAGATCAACTCCAGCTGTGGAGCAGTAACCTGACACAGAGACCTAATTCCCAGTGCTGGGACCGGCACGCCACGCTTTGGGCCCTGCTGCCACTGAGCTCAGGATGCAGTGGTGGTGGAGCTGTAGCTTGCACATTACACAAATACAACTCTGACGGAGGTTCACGTTCCCTTTGCTCTTTGCTTCTGTAAAGTAACTGTGTGAGCTTACGTTGATTAAGTAAGCTGTTTAATACATGTTTTAATATGTGACTCAAACAGCTCCGTAACTAAAATATTCAGTTAGGATGTGGGTGAGCAGAGGTACTTGGCACTGGTTGGCACCTTGTGCTCCACTTTGCAGCCTGTGTGAAGTGAGAGCAACATACTCCTGCTCTTGCATGGGAAGGGAGAATTTGCACCCCGGAGCAGTTGAGTCTCGCATACTGGATATGAGTAGTCACAGGTTTTGGCAAGCTATGGGGAACCCATATCCATGCAGGGATATCTTGTATAATCAAAGCTATCAGCTCTGGGAAAAACAGACTCATTTGTCTGTTTTGCAGAAACATCTCATTTGTTGGTTGCAATATGGACTGTGTTGTAAAATGAGAACTGATTTTGTCTGTCTTTTCAATGGGCAAAGGCAGCTGTCTCATGCACACTGTGTTCTTTTAGAGCCTTGCATGTATTTTGCTCCAAGATGACTTACTAGTTTAAGATAGGCCAAATAAGGACACTGCATGCTGTGGACTAAACTGAACATTTGGACATACGGGCTTAATCCCTTTATTGTGAGTTAATATAGGTCATTTGCTGCAATTTTGCATCTATAAAGTATATATTTTGCTCTGAACCACAGTGACCCGATAGAGGATTCAAAAAAAATTAGTGTATGGCATGGCTTGTTGGTGCAGGTTCAAGAGGTGGATTCTTCCCTGGGGACTGATGGATCCAAGAGTTGAATACAGAAGACTAGACAAGCAGCTCTCTCCACATGACTCTCCTGCCAACAAAGAGTTGAACCAAGTACTTTTATCCCCTTTGTGTCTGAATTAAAGCATCCAAGCATGTCCCTTCTTCAGCTGTTTTACAGCAATCTGAAAGGCCTGGGCTGGTGGGTCCAGCTTGTTTGTGAAAGCTGTCACTGTTGCTTCACCAGCCATCTTCTCAGGCAGAGCACACCCCAGAGAGCTGGGGTAGAGGTGGCCTTTCATCATGCCATGGCCACTGAACAGCAAAGCTGAGCAGTTTGGCAGCCTTGCACGAAGGGAAACAGGCTGGAGCATCAGGCACAATATCTGTGGGGATTGCTAGAAATTTTATCCAAGTGAAGCCCACTGAGAGGGTGTTATTACTTGGGGAAATCATGTTTGAATCAAGGCAGTTCAGGGTCAGGCGATGCCAGGCACTGTGTAGCATTGTCTCAGTCCCCTCAGATGTTGCTTGTGTAGATGAATTACCGGCTCAGAATGCAGAGCTCATTCTCAAACAGGTTTTTCATGCCAAGAAAAAAAAAATGTGTTTTTTTAATTCCTTTTTTCCCCATCTTATAGATATTTTGTGCTCTTCCAGGGAAAGGATGCTTGTCCTTAAGGATATATAAAGGCTTCTTCCAAAGTGAAAGAAATGGCTTGCACAAAGAAAAAAAGCAATAACTTAAACCATGTTTTCCCTTTGCGGTATTTCTCATTTTGAATAATAAATAGAGATTTGGAACTTAAAATATACGGATGTAGATATTTTTGCAGCAGTATAAGTAAAATATAAGAGCAACTTTAGCTGAAGGACATAGAAGGACTTTGTTCATTCAGAGATTCATTTAAAACATTTGAGAAGTCTGTAATCTGCAAGCTGTTAAATTCCCCGACTTAAATCCTGAAGTCCTTTCTGATTTCATGCAGGGTGAAAATCATGATTGAAGCTCAGGGCAAAAACCACCTTTTTAGCTTATAGTCCTTGCCTGCTTTTGTGGAGTGGTGCATCTCAGAACAGCTGTAATACCTGCCTGACCTGTGGAATTTGTCCCCTCTGTTGCTACTGTAAGTGCGTCCGTGTCTGTCTCGGTGTGTGCCTGGCCAAGGGGGATCCATCACATTCTGCTGCCTGTTCCTCTGCAGAATTTGGTGCTGTGTCCTGTATCTAAGAAGTGGCTGTCAGGAATGGAAATGGCTGGAAATGTGGCATCACCTGCACAGCAAGAGCCTGTAGAAGTGCTAGCTGAGATAAGGGCAGGGATGCCAAGTCTCCAGCCAGACATGAGCCTGGATAACAGCAAGGGGAAGGGCACAGCCCTGAGGGCATGCGTCCTCCTTGGCTAGGGCAGTCTGTCGAAGGTCTGCCGGCGGTGCTGTAAGCTCCTTCTGCACCATCCGTGCTAATGAATGCCAAAATAATCAGGAGGGAGGAAGAGGCTCCCTCCTGCTCACGACAGCTCGACAGATGGGTTTCATTTTATCCAATTGATCCCTGAGGGCGGTATCGCACACACCCGTGACTTGCAGATGTGGTGGCTGTCATGGTGTGTGGCTGCACTCGGTTACTGGGGCCTCAGTCAACAACCCCAAGCTCTCAGTCTCTAAAATCTGGGGAAGAGCTGCAGGTTCCTGGTTTTCTCCAGAGCATGGAAAACTCAGCTGCCAGCCTGCTTCCCAGCACAGCTTATGGGCGAGCATGTCCGTCAGTAAGCTGCTTCCTACTAGTTCTGGACTGAGTATGGTTGATGCCAAGAAAATCCATGGAAGTCATCCAAGCTCTGAGAGGGACAGATATCTTCTGTCCCCATGGCCTCAGGGGTAGCTGTGCTTGTGAGAGCAGTGGAAATCGTTAGCCAGCAGAGGCTCACCATTAGAGCAATACAAATGATTGATTCCTCTGTCACCAGCCAAATGGGAGAGTCAGGGCAAAAAGTGGTTCGTGAGTGATTATTTTCCTTCACCATAAAAGATCCATATAAATCAGTTTACCATTGATTGATACAACTGTTGGGGTTTTGTTTTGGTTTTTTTTTTTTTGGGGGGAAGGGTGCAATTTCATTTAGAAGATTTTTATAGGTGTATTTTTCTTTAACTTTCTGGTATTCTTCTAAATGAAATGTTCCTTTGAAATATAAACCCAAAAACTTGAGTTCCGAAAATGGAGACAAGGTTTTCTTCCTTCCTTCCTTCCTTGCTTTGCTGAATTCAACACAAATTTAAAATAATTCTAGTAGACCGGATACTTCATATTTTAACAGATAAGTTATCTATTAACCAAAACAATCATCAGCTTGACTTGGGTAGTGAGGACAGCCGAGCTGCCATGGCAGCTGACGAGGCTGTTTGAGAGACAGACATAATCAAGAGTTTCACTCATGGGGTGGGGAGCAAGTGCAAACCCAGTTGGGCTTATCTGCTTTCTTTCCTTCCCCTCCCCAAACCAGAATACCATGAACCACAGTGGCCAGGTAGGTGTTTGTTTCAATCCCTCTGACATGTCTCATTTGGTCTATCCTTCTGAACAGTCATGTGCACATTATTTCTGGGATTTTTCTACTCCTGCACAGTTGAAACCAAGCTGTGATTCGTTATTATTAAAATCAAAGGAAGGATTTTATCAAGCAAAACATGTAAGAGATTGACATCCCTTTCATATTTGCAAGCTCCGTGGCTTGGCAGAAGGTGACCAAGAACATAGACAAGAACAGGTCAGAGAAAGCAGCTCCAAAGAATTAACTTTTAAATAAAGAACTAATCATTGAATACAGATATGTTTCTGTGTGCTCTGTGTGCTGTCATAGTGTCATTGCTGTGCCTGCATTATTGTTGTGTCTTGATCTTGGAAATGTCTTGAGAAGTGACCTGTACTGAAGTCATCTACTCCGTGCCTGGGCTGTACTTGCTGCAGTCTGTCAGGGAACAGTACCTGTGTTCTCCTGTTTAATGTAAGGTTCATCTCTATTCCCCATCTAACACAAGATTCTTCATGTTAATGCATTATCCTTTCTGAGCATGGAGTAAGCTACTACATCTATTGTTTTATCTTCGCCATCTTCTGACATGTGGCAGAATCCTGAAATAACTTGGCCTTTCCAGAGGCTGGTTTTACTTTGCATCTCTATTAAAAGCTGTAGGAGAAGCATGGATGCACTCATGGGTGCCTCTCATCCTGCTTGTGGGAGTGGGGGGTTTGTGCTTTGAGGGAGTCAATGCGGAGACTGAGTTTGTGCAGCACGGTCACAGGGTTGTAGGGCTACAGCTTCTTAACAGTACCTCTGAAAATAGCAGCTACAACACATTCCTAAAACGGTAAAGCAGAAGGCATCTTACTTGAGAGCTGTGGAACACGACTGTGGGATTCACTGTTCAGGCAGACCACTCACTTTGGCTTTTCCAGCCCCCACGCTGCAGCTTAGACAAATAACTGTGCTTGTTCCAAGCACTGAAATGAGGCTGATGGAGCTTATGTGGCTGCTGAGAAAATTCACTTGGATGCAAGCTGGCACCTGTCAAACACCTCTGCTGTCCTGTGTTCATTCTAGAATGCCCTGGCTAAAGGTGACAGAGGGACAAAGCTGCAGACCTGGAGGCAGAGTGGTGACCTGAGTCCTGAGCCCTTCCAGTCTTCTGGGAGGAGCTGCTGGCTGGTTGCTGGTGTGATGAGGCTCCATGCAGCACCTCCAAGCATTTCTGCTCTCTACTCTTTCCCCATGGAGTGGGCTGCACTGGGAGATGAAGGTTAATGCTGGAAGCAGCAGCATCACAGAAGGGGTCTGTGCAGCTGTGTTGCTGCATCTGCTCTGTGGCTTTGGGTTTGTCATGATTAGGTGACTGTTCTGCTGTGCTGGGGTACCCACTGAGGAGGTGCTGCTTGGGGCTCCGCAGCTCTAGGCACAGCTCTAAGTTCAGAAGACTGTTGAGCTCTTGTGCTGGATAGCAAGGGGGGAGGAGGTAGCAGTTGCAGCTCCTCTGTCTTCTTGGCAGCATGTGCACCTGTTGTACCTGAAGTTTTGTGTGGGAGGTAGAATTCTGTCCAATTCAGTCTGACTTGCATCAGTGCCCCCTCCTCCTTCAGTGTTACCGAACACAAAAACAAACTCGATTTCCGATGGTGCTTGGCTGGCAATGCCATGTTCGTGAAGAGAAACCCTCAGGTGTGGACCTCTGGCACTTCACTGGCCAGAATGTGGGCAGCTGTGGTAAAAGGAGAGGAGCAGTTATGCTGTCACCTGCCTGTGTTCCCTATATTTCTTCCTGGGACCTTTTTAGCACAATAGTTCTTGTTTGGAGTGCACAACTTCACTGATAGGTGTCAGAAAATGGCTGGTTGCCTTTCATGGTGGGGGCTGTACGAAGATCCAGGGCTGGATACAGCCACTACAGTGGTGGAGGGCACAGAGCTTCTCCTACATCCCACAGCAGCATCTGTGGAGTGCTCTGTGCACTCCTGTCTCACCTTCCCTCCAGCAGCCTGCTCCGTTAAGGGTACATGTTACATCCAGTGGACAGCTACATGCTGTGAACTGGCAAAATAACCACAGTGAGGCAATGTAATTCTGTTACTTGTGCCTCTTCTCCAGCTGAAACCTGATTGTGGTTATGATAAAGGTAAAATCTGCCTGAAATGTTCCTTTCTTGAGATACTGAAGCATTTTGGATTGAAATGAAGAAAGAGACGAGACAGGTCTTGGGGTTAATAGAACGTGCTCACTTAATTGATATTTATCTGGAATAGCATAGTTGGCTGTCTCCTCCCATTGCTGGCTGCACAGATAGTTTCTTTGCTTAGTAGTTGCCACCCATGTTGCCTGAGCTGCCAAATAAATACATTTCATTCATCCCCCAAAGCAAAACTGTTTGCAAAAGGTCGAGTGGATGGGTCTGCTGCAAATGAAGTCAGGCTGCAAAAAGCCAGTCCACATTTTCTAGAACATTGAGAAGCAGTAGAAATTAGCAAAAAGACAGCTGGTTTTGGCTTCCATCGCACACCGTAGGGTTGAGTTGCTGAAGGGTTCTCTGGGGACTTGGGAGCCACTGGGCTGCAGGAGATGCAGGGATCAGACGCTGCAGGTGAGGGGCTTGGACCCTCCACCTGCTCCGTAGCTGGTGGTTTTCCTGGCCCAGCTCCTGTCACTGGAGCCGAGGTGAGTCACTGGCTGCCTGTGGTATTGATCTGCAGCCGTCCCTGCGGTTGTTGTGTGGTGATCAGCATCGCACTCTCTGGGGATTGTCTGTGACAGTGGCTAAAAGGGCTGGCAGAGTGTGTGGTGTAACTAGCAGTTCTCTGCTGGTTTTATAGTGAGGTGTTGTTCTTGTCAGTGTGGGCTCTGCCTGCTGGCAGGCACATAGCATCAGTATTGAAACATTTCTAAACATTTCTTTTGGCTTTCATTTTATTTCATTCTGTGCCACCCCTACCTTCTTTGCTTCCATAAACATTTCTTTTTCTGTTTTTCTTCCTGTTTCTTCAATAACACAGCTCTACTTTCCATTAAATAAATTTTAAGATTTTAGAGCTACAGCCCCATAGCAGCTCTTGAATGATTAGCAAGCACCAAGTGAAGTTTGAGAGCTCCTTTCTGAGCCCTCCTGGGCAGCTGGAGGAGCAGAAGCTCTGTTCAGAAACCTGTTGGAGAGGCAGATTTTCTTTTTTCACTCCATCTGCACTGTGTCATCCTGAGCACATGCATCCCTGGAGAGAGGGAGCTCACTGATTTCAGCTCTCTTCTGAGATGGCAGTTGGGTGGCAGGTGAGCCTGCCTGTCTCACTGGAATCCTGAGGGCTGCCTGATACCAGAAATGACATGTTTGTGCTGAGAGATGAGCAATAAAACATCACAGTTATTTAAAACAGAGCTTTAGATGGAACGAAGTGGATGATGGCTTTCTCACACCTGGAGTGTTTTCATTAGTTTGAAGGAAACCTTTGGCTCTAATGGAAAATTAAAATCATTATGCAGATTAAAAAAGGTATATTTTCACAAAGCAAAAGGAAAGAACTTCGAGTCACATGGTGGAGTTTTGGCCATTTTTAGTATGATCTTGCTCTTTGAAGTATAATGTTTCAGACCAGAATGGCACAAGCAGCACATTTTCATTATGCATTTGGGTCTTGTATAAGATTTGTTGAAATTTAGTAATATCATCGTTTTGAGTCAAAAATGCTTCCAAACTGCTTCAGGAATGCTTAAGCTGCATTAGTGCAGTGAGCAAAAAAAATTCTTGTAATACAACCTGACTGATTCAAGCTTTAATTTTTTCCACAGCACAGGTTTATTACCTGTTAAATAAAGAAGTTTCACATGCTCATCCCATTGGAAAATGCTGTGAGATTGCATGAAGAGTACTGTAGCAAAAGAGGATGTTATCACTTGGGACTATTTAAAGCTTGCAGAATGACACTGGGACCCAATTTTTTTCCCTGAATTGCCATCCAGTGATTATCCAGAGCACTTCTGTGAGCTGGTGTTAGTAGAGCCAGGTACCCTCCCTGAGACTGATAGCATCTGAAGTGATTAATTTCTGCTCAGTGCTTGTTGGTTGTGTGTTCTGTCCATTTTCTGTTTTAATGAATTTACTTTTCCAGGTGTTCAGAGCAGGGTGGAAGATTGATGTGGTTGTTTCCATAGTATGTTTTGTTTGTGTGAGGGACTTTTCAGTATTTCTGCAGTATTTCAGGCCTGCTGGATTGATGGGGGAAGTGAAGAGATTTAGCATCTGAGAATAGCATAAATCCCAGCACTGTGGCAGGCCTGAACAGCAGGGATGGTGTCTGCTCTGCTCATGTGAGCACTATTAGTGATGGGGTGCCTTGCATGGGGCACTTCAAGGTGAGGGAAGATGGGGACTCTGTTCAAAAACTTGGAGTACAGAATATGGTAATGCCACAGTCACCCAGCAGCAGGGCTGAAAGGGACCCCCACTGTTGATTAGACCAACCTCGGTCCTACACTGATTCCAGATGTGCATTCCTTAGGAGGATGTTTTTTAACTTGTTTTTTATATCCTCCCATGGAGCAAATTCTGGGTAGAATGTCCAAATATCCAAACTACATCTTTGTAGGAAACCAGGAAGAAATCTGATTAACAGCAAAGAATTTTTATGTTGTGTGTTGGAGTCGAGAGAAAAAAACAAAGTCTTTCTAACTGTGCACATGGCAGAGCACTGCCACAACATTCCCCAGGATTTCTGAGCCATCAAACAATTCTTTAGGATGGGTCTGATGTGTAGCTCTGTAGGAAGCCCTCTCTCTGGGAAACTGCAGGCCAAGAGGTGCCGCAAGCATGGCAAGAGAGCACAGCTGCATTTCAGTTTCTCCTCCTGTCAGCTTCAGGCAGCAAAGCCCAGCAAGCAGCTTCTCCAGACATCCTCCGAGCTCACCCTTCCACCTCTCTTGGGATAACCTGTATTGGAATATACCCCTTCTTCTCTGATATGAGCTTTGGGCTCAGTCATCCTGAAAGCTCTGCAGTGTGGGTGTTCCCGCTTGTTAAATCCTCATGCAGCTCTTGGGCTCTCATTCCTGGCATGGGGAAAGTCAGGATTTTACTCCTGAGGTTTCCCCTTTGTGGGTGTCTGCTCAGGAGCTGGCACAGCCCAGGGGGCCAGGGAGAGCCACGCTTAGTTGGTTCATGAGACATGTCTGCACCCAGATGAAATGTGCTCAGTGACTGTGGGCTCACACATAATATTTATGCCATCCTCTGTTTCACTCTCGGTGAATATGCTGTAATTTTGGCTAATTACACAATATGTCAGGAATAATTGCAGGGTGTTCCTCAAAATAAATAATACATCTTGTATGCTTTGCTATCCATACTTATGAGCAAGCTTTAACCTTCAGTAGCCAAGGCATTGACTGTGCTGGAAAATGACAGCTTAGGAGCTGTAGCTACAACTTCTTTTGCATTAAATTTCTCATTTTTTAAAATTCCTTTACCTGAAAAAGCTCATCCTGCATAAATTCTGGAGCAGCCCTACATCTCTTCTGTATGCCTTTTGTTCCTGCCTGGCTTTGGTTTTATCATCAGAGCTCGAGTCAATACAGGTGTAGAAAATTGCTCTTGAAAGGGAAATGTTTTGAAATTTTGTCTGCTGCTAAAACACACTGGATCAACAAAGCAACATAAATCGCATCCTGGGGGAGGCAAAGACAAACCTGGCAGTGAACTGTATGAAGAATTGATTTTTTTTAGTTCTCTGGTCAAATAAAAGAAGTTTCTGGGGAGAAGAGGATTCAGAGTCAATGCAGTATTTCATTGTACTTAAAATGAAACTTTGGATTTAATCTCTGGCTCTTTTAACATTTTTTTCATTAAATTTCCAAAGAAAATACTGTGTCAAAAGAAAAAATGAAAACTTGCACTCTTTTCAGATCTCTTTGTTTTCTGTTAGAGATGGAGTTTGTGTGTACCTTTATGTGCTTTTACTCTGAACTTTCCAGCAAAACATTCAGCTAGACAGTTTTATTCAGAGGTAGTCAGCCATTCTGTGCCAAAGTACCTGGTGGCAGGTGGGCCATCAGTTCTCATCCACTTTCTGTCCCACTGTTTCACCTGCAGTGGTCTTTGGGTTCCTCTTTGGCCCTGCAGTGCTGTGATGGCTGTTTTGTCCTTGGTGTTTGTGCAGAATGGATAGCTCATGTGTCATGTACATTAGTTTGGTGTTTGCCTTCTGGGAAAACTCATCCACGACTTTGTACCTCGTTATCCTTGAGCCGTTGACCTTAGGTGGCTGTCACATGGGATTCAGATCTTGGAGAGTGGGTGAGCTGCAGGGTGACTTCTCTTCCTTCTAACATCTGTAGGCTGTGCTAAGACCATCCACAGACATGCAGCAGTGATTCCATGTGGCACCCCCAATTTTCAATGCTTTATATGACTAATTTCTCTGCCCCTTACCTCAGACATGTATTAACATCCCTGTAAAGCTGATTCCCTGGATATGGAGGGGCCTGCATGAATGCCACACACGTGCAATCACATAATTTCTACCTACTCTACAAGTGAGAAATAAGACTTCCCTGGAGGGGCTCATCTTTGTTAGAGCAAAGCAGGCATCGTGGAGGGGTGCAGGCAGGCAGCTGTGCTCCATGCTGGAGAGCTAATTACTATTCCTCCTGGCAGGCACCAGCACAGGAAAACAAATCACTTCTCTGGATGCTCTTTTTGCCTACAAGGTGCCATTCTGCTCTAGAGATTCACTGATGGTGACAGGAGGCAATTGCTTTGATGGGTGCTGTCATCGGCTTGAGCCCATCATCCCTCTGAGTTAGGGAAATGTCATTTTTGGAAGCATGTCCTTCAAACAGAGAGGCCATCCCTGCCAGCACAGCCTGTTATTACATGTAATGCATCCTGGAAACACCAGTTGTTTCTCTGTAGCTATTAGCCCTGGGTGGAGATTCACCCTTGAGATGAGTAAATACATGAGTGTGCCATGCAGCCCTGTGGTCCCAGAGCCATTTTCTTCTCCAAATGAATGCTTTGCAATTGGAGGGTGACACTATCCCTGTCATCATGTTAAGCTGGGTGTGGTTTTCATTCTGCATCGAGAAAGGAGCTGGGATTGACGGTTTGGTGTCTCCAAAACCACAGACCTCGTGAGCAAATCTTGGGGTCAGTAAGTTTGTTTCCATCTCTCCATCCTACTCACAGGCTGGGTGACATGCCAGTGTGTTTACCCAAATGGCTGTATCTGAACTTAAAGGGGTTCATGGCAGATTTGCAAGGTGGGTTTGGATGCGTGGCTTTGCTACAGAGCTCCCTAATGCTTGGGCAGCTGTTGTTACCCACCATGACTGGATCTGTGTGCAGGCAGCCTGAGGAGACACCCAGATAAACACACATGCCTCCCCAGTGGCACTCACCTCCCTTGGCTCTGCAGTTCTTTTGCCCTCTCCCTGCCTGTCACTCAGGATGCTACAGGCAGCATTGTCCAGGCCATCCTGGCCACCTGCTTGTAGGCTTCCTCAAGGAATATGTGTCCTTCAGCTCCAAACAATTTTGCTGAGTTTAGTGACAGAAACAGCAAAATACTGTGACACTGGGAAATAACTGTCTTGCCTCTGCCTGTGCACTTCTGTGTGCTGAGTGACTCCTGTGGGAGCTGCAAACGCTCAGCACTTTGCAGCAGGATTTCCCACCTCTGCACCTGAATGACACAGTTGGAGTGCCCTCCAGGATCCCCACGTGTGGCTCACGATGCTTCGACCTGCTCCGTGCGTGACTCACTGCAGGTGCAGTCACAGCCAGCCACGTGCAGCATCTGCTGAAGCCTTACAGCCATGGTCGCTGCGTGGCACAGTTGGTCAGGGTGTCTGGCCAGAGGAAAAACACTCTGTGTCTTCAAGGGCAGCAGCTCCTGTCACAGCTGCAAGTGGTGTTATTCCTGAGCCTCTCAGTTTGGGTGGGTTCAGTGAATCATTGTAGTGAGTTGAGCTATTAAACTTACGTCGACAGTGATGCATTTAATTTGAGACAGCCAAATTACTTCGTTTTTACTCCAAACACCCTGAAGAACTTGGCAGCTCCTGGCTGGGAAAATAACCCCAACATTTATCTCCCTCAGCTTTTCATCCCCAAGTTCTGTGCTGGTGCCTGTCACCATAGTAATCTGCATGGAGCTTGCTGATTTTTGTGCTGATTTATTACAAGTCTTCATTAATTCTGTACTTCTGAAGGAGGGATTTCGGTGTCCTTCTCTGTCTACAAAATTAGTGTTTGCAAAATTTGGCTTATCGAGTATTCTGGAACCCATCTTTTTTAGGGGAGGGGAACTGCGGTGTCTGCAGTGGCACTTAAAATGCGGAGTTAATCTAAGTAAATTAGGAGCAGTTTATGCTCTGACTTGCATGCTGGGCTTGGTGTGCTAAGGATTTGAGTGCTGGTTAGGTGAGTCATAAATCAACCTCCCATTATGACAGCTGCAGCCTGAATGGGGGAAAATAAGAATAATGAAATGTGTAAATTCCAGGCTAAAATGTTTAATTGCAATAAACAAATGTTTGAAGAACATTTAGGTGAAATATGCTCCTGAGATGTATTACAGTTCCCATGTTTGCAGTCACATCCTCAGCAAAACTGTTGCACAGGCACAGAAGGGAGTCAGCAGTGTGCCGAGGTGCTTCAGAGGAGAGCTGGAGATGCTTTCTCCCTTGCCAGACCGATGTCCTTAGGAGGTGCCAGAGGGACTGTTCTGGGAGCCTGCTGCTGGCATCTCTGACAGCCTTGCTGTGCTACGACCAGACAGAGGCACTGAGCTGCAGTGAGAGAGAGCAAACAAATGGGCAAGTCTGCTGTGGAAATTCTGCAGTAGGTGCCTTCCTTGTACCTTATTGCAGGTTGCTGGATAGAAAATGGCTGCTTCCTATCTAAGCTTGCAGAGTGCTCTGTTGTTTGAGAGCTCGTTGTGCAGAAAGCTGTAACCCCAGGAGCTTCAGAGTTTATGCATAACACACACTGAGTAGCACTGGCACCCAGCACAGTAACTTCTGGAGTAGATTTAGAAGCAGTTCTGCACCAGTAACCTCAAGTGGAGGTTTGCCTGCCAACCAAGAGCATTGCTGTGCATTGCAAGAATCCTTGGAACCGGTGGCTCAAATCCCTCAAAGGTCACTAAGCCCTTCATCTTTTTAAAGAGTTCATTGGAAAGTGGCCCCTCTGAGTTCTGTGTCATTGACTTGGAGAATTCAGATTAAAGTGACTTCTGTGAGTATGGTTGTGTTGAGTCCTTTTATAAGTCCCAGTCCAAGGCTAAGTGGGGGCTGGCTTGCTGCAGCCTCAGGTCATTGTGTTGCTATAATAAGGAGCATTCTGAGTTTTAAGAAATGAGACCATATCAGACTGCCTTCTGGTAGTGGAGTTGCAGCTGGAAGTTGGTGTTGTGCCCTATTCTTTTCTCCTTCAGAGCTCAGGGTTTGGAGCAAATTGAGCTACCCTACAGTGACGATAAGAGAGTAGGGTTCCACCCCAGGGGTTTAGTGCTGCTGATTTGCTGATGGAAATAAACAAGAGTTGGTGCCCTGGGTGGGGCTTTGCTAAATGCTGCATTGATGCATAACCTCACAGCTCCTCTCTGCATTAAGGGCAGTTATTATACTTCTGTGTTCTCCATTTTCCAGTTAAAGGGTGAGCTCCTTATTCACCTTAAATAGGAGAGCTAAATGAGAAGGTCATTAAAGAGTGATATTTCTGTCAGTGCTCTTGCTCTTTTCCCCATAGCACACAGCAGATACCTTCAGCAGTGCCTGCAGCTTGAGGGTGAGGGAGGTGACTCTGCAGAGCAGCTGATTGAGCCATGATCCTCTGGCCTTCAGTGAGCATGTCCCTGGAGATCAAACAAAGTACATGTGAGCACCCTGCAACTACCATGTCCTTGGCAAGTCCCAGGAGGATGAAGATCACTCAGTAGCTGCATAATAAGGCAGGAAGCACAGCAGCTCATGGTGAACTGAGATGACTTTAAGGCTCAGCAGCAGGACAGCAGAAGTGAATAATGGCAGCATCACATTACCATTTAAGTAGAGACAGGAAGATTAACAGTCAGATCATGATTTAGGTAGCCTCAACTGTGCCAAAGGGCTCAGAAAGTTAAAAGCAGGACAGACAGAGGTGGTGAGTTTGGCCTGTGGAAAGGGTAACCAAGCAAGATGCCCTTCAGGGGGTGTTCAGTGAGTTGTCAGTGGATGACTGCTCTAAGAAGGGTCATTAGGTGACAACTGTGTCTTCACCGTAGGGAAAGTGCCCAGTCTGAGAGATGCTGCCACAGGAGAGTTACAGCTTAGCTCTTGCTCTGTGTTACTGTTCTGTTCTGCACTCTGTTGTCCCCATTGTGGTGCTTCCTGAGCATGATCTTCCCTTGCATCTTCTGGAATTGCCACATTTAAAGGAATTGAGCTTACTGCATCTGCATAAAGAGAGTCCACTGAGTTTTCTCCAGTACTCCCCAGCCCTCAACAGCTGTATGTGAGCAACTAGAACAGGATCTTTAAAGGAAGCATCCTGAAATATAGCAGTATTGCTTATAAAGTAGGGATAAAAATATCCCTTTACATATTGCATGGGAAACCTGGTAGCATGGGGTCTGCCCTGGGAGTACAAGCTGCATGGAAATCTCTTCTGTTCAGTCAGTAGTTTGGGATTAAGGCAGCAAGAACATCCTTCTTAAATCCATTCTGGAGTGCTTGACTTTGTGTTCAGGGAGACACTAAGTTGGTGCTGAAGTCTTGTCCATGTTAGTTCAGTTCCATTTCTGCAGGGAAAGCTGCTTCTACAGCAGAATGGAAGCGCACACGGAGGAGCCTGAGTGGGAGGAATAGGTTTATCCCAAGTGTGTTATGCAGTATTGCACCTTTAAAAGCAAGAGGATTTGAGTCCCATTTGCTTTACAAGGCCGAGGTTAGAGAGTAGGTTTTAGTTCGATTTGTGATAAATTCTAAGAATTATAGAAACAAAATGCTCACAGCAGAGCTTTTGCTTATCTGTGCTGCATTTTTTCCCTTTATTTTATGGTTTGCTTCTTTCTCTTATTGAATATAGCCTAGAGCAGTATCATTGAGGGAAGTATAGACAAAAGTATTGAGGTTGTGGAGTTTTATTGTATTTTTTCCCCCTGGTACTCCAATAAGCACTGTCAATGTTGTCTGCTGGGAAGGGTGGTTCTCTTCTTATTGCAAAGCTGGAAAGTTCTCAGTCTATTTCAGTGTCTTTCTGTTCTGACTTACCAGGTTGTCTCAGCATTTTTAATTGACAAGGAGACTGACTGGTTTTGAAGTTTTTTTTCTATAAACTGAGGTTTTCAGCACAAATGCTGCAACATAAGGGCTAGCAATGCTGGAAGACTGATAAAACTGCTCTGTAGATGGAAAGAATTGATGTTAAAATATATGATGTGTCAAAAGTAGGTCTCTTAAAAGTCATGTGCAGCATTTTACCTCTGGGCTAGCAGGAAAATTCCTGTCCTGTGATTATACAGTTTTCTCTTCAGGTAATAGTTCCATAGTGAGAGGGAAAGAGGAGTAAATCCTTGTTCCTTGGTAAAAGTTGTCTTTGCCTAAAATTTTGTCTGTAGGCCTCTGGCCACACTGCTTACTGTATGAATGGCAAATCCCAGTACCTCACTTTAAACCCAGACGTAAAACAAGAGGTTCCCTGGTGGGAAGCAGCTACTCCAGCAGCTGTTGTCACCTGTACCCCTGTTTGTACTTGAGCTGGTTCCTTTGCAGGCACTGGAGAGATGCTGGTGGTTTTGGGACCCTATGGACCTGGCCTGGCCAGCCTGTGGGGGTTTGGGGATGCAAAGAGAGCAGTTCAGGTGGAGAGCTGGCTGTACTGCGTGAGACAAATCTCCCATTGCCCAACCCTCCTTGTGTTAGACGAGAGAACTCGGTGCTGGCTGTGCCACCTCCCTGCACTGCTCCTGTGTTTAGTTCAGGTAGCTAAAGGTACCCAAAGGTGCAGCTGCTCACCTGCTTCTCTGCTGTAGAAAGAAACCCAAGGAAATGAAGAAACCAGGGGAGGAGAGACCTGTGTGTGTCCAAAATGCTCTCTGATCCTTCAGTGTCTGGAAGAGGCCATCCTAAATGAGTCTGGGCAGTGATGTTCCTGCAGAAGAGAATCTGTGCAGCGAGGAGAGACAGGAGCTCTGCTGCTTTCAGGCTGTGTTAGGGCCAGGAGCAATGTGGTTTTGTGTATGCCTGAGAATTCTCTGCTTCACTCCCTTTGAGTTTTCCTTTTGAGTTTGGGTGTGAGCCTCAAAGTTCAGCAAAATCAGGTCATGTAAGACAAGATTTCCCCTTCAACTTGTCCCTAGGTAGGCAATGACTCGGAAAAGGCTGGCATTGTGAAGAGAGCAGTTGTTAAAGTTGTTAAAGGTGTCTGTCTGGTCAGGAAAAGAAAGGGACACTGGGGTTTATCCTGTATTTGCTGTGGTGACACAGCCTTCTGGTGCAACAGTGTTTGCATCTGTAGAAAGGATGCAAGGAAGCATCAGGGGGTCTTGGGTGCTATTCTGATAAACTCTAAAAATGTCATAAGTTATTAATAATAAGCAGATTTGGTCAGTGTTTTACTTGGTAGGCTATTTAGTCAAAGTGGGAGAGATTTTCCTGTTCCAAAATGATTTGCATAGTTGAAATAGAGTTTGCATCCCAAAGAAGGAGGAAAAGGTGCTATTCTAATTCTATCCTGTAGCTAAGTCATCTTCCGAAGAAAAGAGATAAGGTCAGGGTTGTTTTCTCTCCCTGCTCCTCTTCAGAGAGCTTTAAGACAAGACTTCTCCACTTCTCCAGCTCACAGAAAGCCTCAGACTGCAGGAGCATCTTCTAAATCTCTCCTTCTGGGAGCTCTTCCATTTCGTGCAAAGTACTTAAACATTAAAATTTAACCAGCGAGTAAAATTGAGGCTAAGATTCATTCAGGGACTCAAATGTAGGTGTCTTATATCAAAGAGTGCCTATTAGTGCCTTTACTATTGTGGTATTAGATAAAAGGCAGGAAGGGGACAGACTTGAGGAGTGTGGTGCAGGCATCTGTGCCTGAGAATGCAGCTTTTCATTTCCTCTAGCTTTGATGTGCTTTTCTAACGGAAAGCAATTTAAATCAAGCTCCTGCATTCAACAAAATAGGTAATTCATTTAGGTAAGAAGAACGAGCTAAGTGTTTTGCTAGGTGTCATTTTGACGCATGTTGGTTTGACCAACACAAGCTCTTAGTAGATGACCAGTACAATTGTACTTATTTTACTGTCCCAGCATTGGGTCTTGCTGGGAGAAAGCCTGACTGCAGCCTTCAGTGCTCACTGCACTGAAATCACTCCTCTTTTAAGGCAGCATAGAAACCGGCTGATCTGATTTATTCAGTGGCTTTTGTAGCTGTGAGAAAGTACCTGATTCTCCCCTGGCTAGTGTAGGGATTACTGAAACTGAAATCCTTTGCATCTGCAGCCTGTCTGCATCTGAGATCCCTGCTGCTGCTGCAGGGGGTTGAGTGCAGGAGAGCAGGGTGAGGGTTCCCCAAAGGGAGTCGTGCAGTGATGCAGCGAGAGCGGGGCTCCGGATGGGAACACTTAACACACAACGTGACCACGGTTATGTAACGACCATGCCTTATTAAACAGCCTCACTAGAGGCATGAAAGGCAGGAGCCTGACGAGATTTGGGTATGCTACACTGGATTCTTTCCTGTCCATTGAGCCAGCAATAATTAGGTCTTATTTATTTACTTTTGGTGGGCGGTCACGTAAAACCACAACCTCCTGTCACACAAGGAGAATCTTCTCCATCCAGCGAGTGTGCCTGCTCACATGCAGCCAGCTCGCTTGCATCCCAGCAGCAATGCCTGTGACAAATTTTAACACTTGCATGATTACAATCAAATTTATTTTTGACCACTTAGTTTGTGTTTTATCAGTTGGGTGACGAGGAGAGAGGTGTTAATGCTGCACACCTCTGTCATGTGAAGTTCAAATTGGTTTTGCTTTTTTTTGTGTGTGTGTTTTCCCCTCCAGCAGGAGGGTATAAAATGTTGTAGAGGTAATAGGGAAGACCCAGCCAGGACATGGCTGGCTCATGGTACACAGGGACTGGGAAAGGTCCCTGTTGGAGACAAATATTCTAATCTGCCAGACTGTGTGGCATGTTTTTGAGGGGGGGGGAGGACATGCAGTGTTTTAAAACAGAGGTGATCTGAAGTGCCTATAAATGTTTCAGAGGTCAGTTTTGGAGGTGTCTTTTGTTTGTTCCTTTTCAAATTTTGCTCCCCAAGTCCCGCAGAGTTGGGCTCACATGCAGCCCTGATTGAGCACTCAGTTGTTCTGGGTTTACAACACTGTAATACCAGTGATTTAAATAGCTTTTCATTGGCATAAAACTGGCAGTGCATGATTGTGACTCAACCACACAAAAAGCAAGGTGGTTGGCTTTACAAGCAGAGTAAGAAACAATGGTCACATTCTTTGCAACAGTGCTAGCAAATACTCTTCTAAACATATTCCAAATACATCAACTGTCTAAATACTTCCATTTGGTAGGTAACTTTAAAAGAATTGATGTTCTATAATCTGTTTCTACTGCACCAAGTATGCATTTTATTTTACCTGCACATCTGATCTCAGTTTTATTTGCCTGTATGTCTGTGTATTATATATGAATATTTTATAACCATGTTTGAAAGGAATCACCGAAAGCAAGTTTTACCTGCCAAGCACTTCTGCATTTACTCAGGGCTTAATGGGGAACAAGCAAATTGGATCCTGTGCTACTCGGTATATCTGGTAATAATTATTATTTTTATTTTGCAGAACCCCAGCTGAAAGGAATTGTGACAAGGTTATTCAGCCAGCAGGAATACTTCCTGCAGATGCACCCAGATGGTACAATTGATGGGACCAAGGACGAAAACAGTGACTACAGTAAGAAAAATTAGCCTGTTTTGCAACCCAATTACAATCAAATACATCACCTAGTGGGTCTCACTTGTGCAGCTTCATTTTTGAAAAGATCAAATTAGGAAGAAGACAGCTGTTTTCTGCACATTTTTTCTGTCTATCCTTCCCCTTTAAATCTTGCCAGTATAATTTCATATGTTTCCTCTCCGATCTTCTTCCCTCCTGCCCCGATTCTGTAACTGCCATCTGGGTGGGGTGGAGAATAAAACCCATGATTTGAATTGCTGCCAGAAGAGAAAGGAGATTATATTTATACACATGCCACGTGGGTAAAGGATACGGGGAATTCTCTCTCCAAGGAGAAGAGGAGAAAATTGTTTTCACTATTTTAGCCTCAAAAATTCAGCAAGCATCAGGAATTTCTAGACTGGAGAAAAGCAGCTGTTCACTGAAGTCTCATGCTTTGAGGCTAGTGTAAAGGCTGAGGGTATCAAATGACCTTGTCAAAGGAGGTCATCTTCTAAAACTGTTCAGAGGGATTGGGTTCCTGCTGGACAGCGAAGTGTAGCAGAGCCACACAATTCAAAAACCATGGCCATGTGCAGGAGCCATACTGGTTTAAATGCATGCAAAGCAGCAGTCAATCTTCCTTTTGAAGAAGAAGTTGTTTTGTCAATACCAAAGCTCTTCAAAAGATTAAAAAAGGTTTTCTGCAGCATCTCTGCGTTTCATAGGCATCAGAGTGCTGCCCCTGAGTGGGCAGTTAAGTTCAGATCCTTGATGCCACAAATTGCATCAATAGAGCAGGACTCAAATCTTGCTTTGTCTTATCTGTGTTGGTTTGGAGCTCCCTGTATCACTGCTAAAGGGGTATTTAACCTGGCCAGCACAGAATTTGGCTTCCCAGTCATTACTAGAGGTGAACAAAAGCTCATCTGTGTGGTAGGGCTGATGGAAGCAAACTTCATGTACTTTGTGAAAGGAGGAGCCTGCTTGATTTGCAGACAAATTTTGCTCTAATTCAAAGAAGCTCCTAGCTGGATTGAAAGTGGCATTTCTCCAGGAAGGCAGGGCCTGGGCTACAGGTGAGGGATGTGTGTAGGGGTTCAACACAGGTAGCAGGGCATTGACATCATCCTGTGAAGGTGCACTTGGACAGGGTGCAAGGTGGCTGCAGCCCCACAATCCCTGGTGTTTGCCCCATCCCAGGAAGCTGCAGGGTGCTCTAGCAGGAGCATGGTGTGTTCTGGGGCTGCCCTGCTGCAGGCAGCTCAGGGCTGGAGGTCCATACAGGAGAGAGGAGCTGTGGGAAAATGGTGGCCGAAATAGCAGGTGGCTGGCAAAGCCCTTGTGGAATGACCCAAGAGGCTGCATCCACCAGAAATGTGGCCTGTATCAAATGCAAATGTCAGGTTTTAGTCCTTTTTTGTACACTGGTATTGAACACATTAAATGCTGCAAATTGCAGTAATACAATTTCTGATTTATGTGTGAAGCAGAAGAATCTTTGACTTACACACACACACACACTTTTATTTGCAGAGACTCAGGAGGTCTCCTTCAAGAAGAGTCTGGCCTTGAGATACTCTCGAGCAGACACTGATACATGGAGTGAGTTCAGTGGGCTGTATTAGCTGCTTTTTCTTAAAGGAAGAAGACCTGGGGTGCTCTTAAGCTGCAGAAAATCCCTTTGGAGGCCTATTTGTCAAAACCGTGGGAAGATATGCTAGAGATGGCAGGGATTCATTGCCCTCATCTATCACGGAGGACTGAACAACACAGTAATGGGCTTAAATGGGAGAAGGGATGAATTTAGGTAAACAGCAGAGAAATGTAAGAGCAGTTCTGCAATATTTCAGACTGACAGGGGAGATGAGGGAAGCTGCTGCACCTTCAGTGGATGCAGGGGAACCTCCCGAGTTCCCGTGGCTGAGGTTGGACCCCAGTTGCCCAAACAGCTGTGATTTATGTATTCCCCCAGAAATATCAGAGATTAATTTGGCCAGCTGCTGAGTACTTGAGAGCTTCTCCCACCCAGTCTTCTTAACTGGAAATAGATGGGCTGAGGTACACTTCTAGAGTGTAAATTTATCTGGTGAGATGGCAGTCCTGCCTCAGCAGCTTGGTGGGACAGGAGGCATCTCACTGAGTGTGCCAAGCCCCTGGCTCAAAGTCAGGGACTGTGCTGGAAAGTTTAGACAAGTTTGTGAGAGAAGATCGAAGCCAAAGAATTCTCCATCTTCTGATCTCAAGGGATCTCAAAAGAGGGAAGGAATCCAACCTGATAATACTTGACTCCTGAAAATGAAATTAGGACTGTGCTTTATTCAATTTTATATAACTTTTTACCACATGATCTCCTCCATAAATCTTCAGTTTGAATGAACATTTTAGAATATGTGAAGCTTCCAGTTACAGCTTCAAAACTAAATCACATTTTTGACTTTGGAAGTGCCAAAATTAAGCTGTCTTTTTTTCTCTTCCTCCAAAAATCTCAGTTTTTGACCAGAAGAAAGTCAAAAGTTACTTGTCTAAGTAAATAGCTTACAGATTTGCTTCACTGCTGTTTTCTAGTTTGAAGTGCTTCTCCAGAAGATTCCTGACCAGCCAGTCAGAGGTGTGTGCAAGAGCAAGACTCATCAAAGACTAGATAAATAATATTTTCCCATCCCTAAAGAGGGGTTGGTTAACATGCATCCACAGCAGGGAAGGGCACTCTGGAGGGCCACAGGAGGATCCTTCCCACCCTAGATGACCATCTATTCTCCACAGAGAAGTCATCTTAGCACGGTTAAACAGCTGGTGGACACCGTGTTCCATACATTGCTTTGTGTTCTGTATCCCCACACTGATTATTCAAATTAGCATTGTGAAAGGATGCATAATTTTCATGGCATACATTAGGCTGGTTTACTTTGGCAAAATAAACGTTTCAAATGAGACACGCCATGTCCCTCAGATACATCTGATGCAATTAAAAGTTCTATTAAAAACCCAGTTATTTATACAAGGGGAACTGCTAATATTTAAGCAATTTTTAAATGAATTATCTGTTGCCCATTTTATGTGTGTTCTTGAAGCTGATGGCATTTATTTTCCACCTCCTCTCACTTAAAGAAAAAAAAAAAACCCAGAAGCCAAGTTCTAATGGCATTTGAATGGGCATCCAGCCAGCTTCCCAGGAGCCAGCACTTGGGACATCTGTTCCTTCTGCCATGCCGTTAGAGACATGCCTCTCAATGTAAGCAAGGGGCCACATTTGCTGACTACTAGCATTGGGATATGTGAAGAGTTTTTTCCCATTGGAGTGCATTTTCCTGGTGTGTGAGGCCCCTGTTTGTGTTCTTCCTATGATGTAGGAACCCAGACTTGGGGCAGTATCTTTTCCTTCCATCTCCAGTGATCTCAAATGGCATTTCAGGGCTCACTGCTGCTGTCTGCCAGTGCTTGCATTGTTGCTGCCCTTCCCTGGGCTGAGCAGGGTAATGCCCCTGCATAAGAGCAAGTGGACTTACTTGTCTGCCCTCATAATCCTGCTGAACATCTGAAAAGCTTTGGCAAATGGACAGCACAGAAAGGATAGGTGAACTGGACTGACCAGATGAAAACAGCTCAGCGTATCTAGGATATTGTTTGGGGCTTTCCAGCCAGAAATATAAAAAGATTAAGGAGGCTTGCATTCCAGCATCCCACATGGGTTATCTTCAGCTGTACAGAGCCTTGTCTAGTTCTTTCAGACATTTCTAGGAAAGAGCTATTCCATAACCTCTCACAACCTCTCGGGTTCCAGTGCTGCACTATTCTCCTTGTAGAGAATTTTCTTCATATCCAGTCCTCAGTTCTATTTGAGGCTTTTTTCTAGTGCCTCTTGTCCTTTAATTGTGTTCCTCTGAGAAGAACCTGTCTGTGGCCTTCCCTTCTTTGAGTTAAGCAAATGGAGATCCCTCTGTTTCTTCTTTCATGTGTTGCACCAGGGCCTCTTGGTCATCTCAGCAGCCTTCCTCACTCCCCTCAGGATCTTAATCCTCACCACCTCAAGCACTGCAGCTGCTGTTGTCTATTGCATCCTCCATTAGTTCTTTGTTATTCACTTACAGCACAAATACCTTGCTTGAGAACAAATCACCTGTTATAAATGAATTTAGCTCCTCTGGCTTACTGCTGTTTAAAGCTGAGCTTATGGGCCACACCTTGTATATGGCAGGTCTTGCCTTACTCTTCCATTTCTGTAGAGAGCTTAGACCCATAGTGAAGCATGCATTCAGAATTTAGCTGATAAATTACCTTAATGTAACAGTGACAACAACATACTCATGAATTTAGGTCTGGACTGTGCTAGAAGTAGTAGGGACAGGTGTAAATACCACTGGTTGAAGATGGTAAGATGGACTGAAAGAAAAGGGGCACAAATATTCAACATCTTCAGGTTTTTTTCTCTTTTGCCTATGAAGTAAAAAAGCATGCCCCTTCCCTGCAGCTGCAGATGGCATAGAATATGTGCCATTTGCAATAGAGAAATGGTTTTAAAAGCAGTTTTTAATTTTTCTCTTTTTTACATCAGCACATGCAGTGTCCAGTTCTCTTTTACCACAGCTAGTCCTCTTTCCCATTTTCAAAGCTGGTGTTTCAAATTAATCAGAATTTTTTTTTCCTGACAAAGAATGAGACATCTTGCTTTTGAAGCTGATTGAAGGGTTTCCCCCCATTTTTACATTCTTGCAATAAAGCTTACAAGCTTTTAAGTCTGTTCTAAACCAATATGAAATATTTATTTGGAAAGGTGATTGTAAAAGGCATCAACTTCTACAGAGGTATTTCTGCATTTGAGTGCACACACAGTTCTGGGAATTTACAAAATCTTGATTGACCCAAACTGCTGGGTTTTTTATTAGAGGAAGACATTTGCTTCCTACAGCTTCTTTTGGCTGCCAGTTACCTATGTGAGCTTTGTGTTCCTATGCTTGCCTGCCCACTTGCTCCCCTGCATTTGAGGAGGAGATGCTCTGCCTGATCGTGGGTGCAGCAGGGTCCCAGGAAGTTTGGGAACTGGCAGTGGTCCTCCTACTGTAGCACAGCACAATAGGATTGTTCCTTTGCATGTAGAGGTGGGAAAAGATTTGGAAACATGTGGATGCTTCCAAGTCGAAGTTCTCAACCACTAATTCTGGGTGTTATCACCTTGCTGCCTAATGAATGCTTTGAATGGTCTGTCACAAGTTTTCTATGCAAGACAAATTGGCTGTAGGAAATGAATGATGATGCCCATTTTGTTTCATTATTAGCAGTAATATGCTCCATTTTTCAGTAGGAGGAAGAAATAGGGAAGGGGAATTGCTTATAGACTTGTTAATTGCAGAAGGTTTTAGACCTTCATGGTAAGGAGAAAGGGATAGGCAACACTTCTAATGCTGAATGGTTACTCTGGGGCACGTCTGTCTTGTCTAGGGACAGTACCAGAGCAACATTGTCCTTGACTCCAGTTATTCACAGACCAATACCCAGCCTGGACTGCATTTGCCATATTCATATATTGACAATCTCCTCCAAAAACACTCATGCAGACACTGGATTTGGTAAGACTTCAGCACATGCTTTGATGTTGCACTGAATATGGTGCTTAAAAGCACAAGAGGGGGCTGAGAGTAGGTTTTATTTTCACTAGACTTGAGGTGTCTCCATTTTAGGCAGCTCATTGAGGGGAGTCATCCAGTCTTCCTTGGGACTTAAGTGAAAAAAAAGTGATAATCATGTGCACTGGAATTTATGGATTCTCTTTTGGGGACAACTCTGAAACTAGCTCAGCCAAGACACCTGGTAGATGTCCTGAGCAAAGTGGCATTGCATATTCTTGTTTCAGGGCTGATGTGGGGAAAGAGACCTTGAGTGAAGTATTTCCACTGTGTTTGTGCTTATATTTCTACCTGACCCTGTGCCCATCTTGCCATATCTTCAGCTTCCTGGGATGAGTTTTGGTTATCTCTTTGTATGCTGAAGCACAAGGGATCCTGAAGCATCTAAATACTCTTGTCCTATAAAGCTCAGTAGAAACAAAGCCATGCTAATGCTTCAGTGCTCAGTCTATCAGTGCTGGTAATAGTCTCCTCTTTGAGCCCATGCTGTTAGAAATGTAGCAAAAGCCTGACAGTACATTAATGTATATACTCATGGGAAGAGTCTTTCAATGAGGTACAAGGTCTGCTGGGTGGGAATCTAGCAATAAAGTAATTAAGTGAGAGGAAGTGGTTGCAATGCTTTAATCAATAAGACTGCAGTAAAACTGAAAAATGGAAGATCTTGTCCTCCTCTGTCCTCTCCAGTGCTGCTCCTGAATGGGGAACAGTGCTGACGTCCCAGAGTGGAGCACAATTTCTTCTTGAGTTTCTTCATTCCCTTTGACAGCCCAGGATCACATGGGCAAACACACAGTCAAGTTAATTTGCATTCTTCTGGCCATGGTCGCTGTCTGTGTACTCTTTTAGCATATGGCAAATGCAGGAAATTGTGACTAGGCTTAAATGTGTTTCAGGGTGAGCTAAACTGAGTAGTGTTGTTGTGTTTGCCACAGGCAAAGTCTGTGTCTGTGCAGTTACCCTGGCTCAGCTGGCCCTCAGAAAGCCATCACAATGCACTTGCTTGGGAGCACGGATGAGCCCTTGGCATCGCATAGGCAGTGATCAGACAGACTGATGGGTGTGTTAAGGCATTTGGGAGGCAGCCAAACTCAGTACTTTAAAAAATTTCCTTTCACCATCAGCTTCATGGCTGCAGACCTTCCCTGTAGCTGGAAGCAGGATGCTTGATTTCCAGTTCAGTCTCCTGTGTAAAGAGGCAGGAGTGGGGTGGGCTGGCCCTGGGCCAAAAGCAGCAGTGTCCATGCAGGGTGGTATGTCCATAACATTTGCTTTTCTTTTCCTTCCACAGCCCTTTTCAATCTAATTCCTGTGGGCCTTCGTGTGGTGGCAATCCAAGGGGTGAAGGCAGGTCTGTACGTTGCCATGAACGCTGAGGGATATCTCTACAGCTCAGTGAGTACTTTGCTCTGCTGGGCTCCTGGAGTGCCTTGGTTTTGTAGGTGGGAGGGAGCAAACTGCTGGGACTTCCAGCTTTTCTGAAAACAGTCACGTATCAGCAAACCTTTAAAAGCTGGAGCGGGGGGAGCTGCTGCAAGGCCATGCAATATTTGCTTTAAAGCATCTCCACAGAGATTTGCGGCAATATTTCCTGACCTGTGAAGATACACTTTCTGTTCCTCTCAGTACGTACTTAATGTAGGTCACGTTGTAGAGGAGGTTGTATAGAGTTGGCTGGTCATATTCTGATTTCTCATTTGTGAAATGGCATGTACTCGATGGGATTGCTTCTGAATTGCACCCAGATACCTGATCATAGGCGGTGCCACAATGGGTCATACTCTGCTTTTGACTGCAGTGTAAATCCACAGCACTACCCTGACTCCCTGAAAAGGGTTCTGGACTATTCTTTTGGCAGAAATCCCCTGTATTTGGGTGGTCATTTTAGTGCACATAAAAGATAAGTGTGGCAATTTCTGCAGACTAATTCCCTTATAACTTTCTTAGATGGCATGAAAGGGCATGAGGTTATTCATAAGATTCTCATTTTAAGTAAGTAATTGATTTTCACAGTGAATAATTGATTTGGTGATTTATTAAATATGGCAGCCCTTTGCCAGAAGTTTTATGCTTCAAATAACTTTGTTCTAGTTCTACATAGTAAAAAGTGATAGTTAATAATACACTTCTCATTTCTGTGGTTATGATAGCTTTACAGTGCATAGCCAGATTCTAATCTCATCTGCCTTTGTGTAAATTTACAGTGCAGTGATTCTGCTCTTGTCTGGGCACTTACTTTGCCTTAAAAGTGTATGTGAGCATGGAAATGAGACCACTGAAAGGACAGCAGTTTGGGTTGCTCTGTGCAATTTTTCCAAGCTTTTATCTTCCATCTTTCTTCCTGGACAGTTTTATACCACTCACATGATTGGGATTTCCCCTTTTCCCTTGGGATGTAACAAGGCTGTCTCCCCAGCAACTCAGGGTAGAAAGCAAGTGGATGTGTTAGTATGCCTGGCGAGAGAGGTCTCAAAACTGGCTGCTTGTCAAAAAGAGACAGAGAGATCAATCTGGATCTCTGTGGATGCCAGACGCTTCCTGTTCTTTCATAGCCCAGTAAACATAATTGACTGCTTCTAAATAAATTAAATTGGTTTACTAACAATGAAAACTTCCTTGTTTTGTAAAGCTATCAGAATCCTAAAGGTAATACCAAGTATGGTGTGGTACTGCATAACTGTGCAGGTGTCCCTCTGGGCACATTGTTGGGGATCTTGGACTGCTTTGTCCTGTTTGTGCAGTGCAGAACACAGTTCTGGCCCAGTGCTGAGGCTCCTTGTACCACCAGTATCCTGTAAATGAGGACTGCAGGAAATCAGAATGTGTCACAGAGCCAGAGCCAGCTAGTGGGGTCTTCTTAGATCAGTGAGTGGTCATCATTTTCTGAACAAATAATGCAGGGGAGGGAAAGGTGTGGATCTTGGGCAAAAGAAGAAACAGAGAGTTGGAAAAATGATACTTGACAGCTGAGAGACTAGAGGAGACGCAGAGAAAAAGGATCTCTTTCTAGTAGTAGTGAGACACGATGTAAAGGGTAGGAGGGACACACCAAGAGGTGGTAGACAGCAGGAAGACCATGTTGTCCAGGAAACACATCTGTTAGTCATTTCAAGTATCCTAAAAGGCACCAGATCACACAAGTATTCAAGTGAGGGTGGTTTAATGGGCCTGCTTATTTCCAACAAGTGTGCCTGTCTGGAGTAGGAAGGTTAATCAGGGGAGGCTGATGGGGAAGGATGCACTGTGATGGCCGGTGGGTAATGAAGTGAACCTCATTACATGCCACAGCTTGATAGCACTGAGCTCTGTCTGAGCTAATAAGAGTGAAACTGTTCATTTTATCAATGGGATCCAAGGGTTCTGCTTGCAGTACATGGGTGATACTGGCCCATTTCTACTCCAGGGTGATGCACCTTTTTGGATACTTTCCTTGTGATGACTGGTGGGTCTGTCTTTGTCTTACAGCAGTAAATAAATGAATTCACTATCCTTGGGAGAAAACCCCAAGGTAAGAAAATAGAAAATTTGTGGATAGAGTGTGTTAGGAGCAGGGAGTGTGGGTCAAGCCCATTGTAAAGAACAAGGGATGAGATCAGGATGCCATGAAAGAATTGGATTTGTCTGAGAAGAGCTCAACCTGTTTAGGCAGTCTCTTTTGGATGCTGCAGCTTTCCTTGTGGGGTGAGGGTCCCTGTGCCATGCTGCCAGAACCTCATTGCTGACCACACCAAGGGACACACTGTCCATGCTCTTGCTTAGCAGACTCTAAACTAAAGCTTTGTTCAAGAGAGATGTGTATGCACCTGTTTTTTAAACTAGCTTTTTTGGGGGGATTTCTGAAGAAAATGGGTCAATATTCCCCACAGATACTGTTCACTCACATGGGCTAATTGATAAATGAATTCCTTGGCTGCCTTCCATGCTGCATGGAAGCCCTGAAGGACTTAGAACAACCTCAAGTCCAGAACTGGTTTCAGATAAAATTGTCCAGGGTAATGGTTTTCTTCTGTTTGTTTCTTTGTTTCTGTTTTGGGTTGGGGTTTTTTTCCCTCCTCTTGAACCCAAATTGATGCTGTAACTGAGCAAGTCATCACTGTGGGCTTGTTTTGGTTTTGTTTTGTGGGGTTTTTTGGTGATACTTAATCTCTGCATGACAGCTGAGGTCTTGGCTGACATCCTTTGCCCTGGATCAAACCAGAGGCTGTTATCAGCCTGGTCTTAGGGATGCTTTGTGCCAGCTCCTTCTGAGTTTGGGCCAATGGGCTCTTGAATGAATGGGCTTAGAATTGCCAGAGGAAAAAGTCTTCCTGGTGTTGATTAGCACAAAAGTAAGGCTGAGTAGAGTCCTCTAAAGCCAAATGGGGTGAGACAGCACTTTGTAGAAACGTGTGAGACCACATCAATACCTTCAGCAATGAGTTTCCTCATTCCTACCTCATCTGTTCAGGCAGGGATAGTGTCAGGCTGGGTTGCTGGGTTGAAGCCAACCATATATTCCTAGCCAGCTTTAGAGGCCTAGATTTATTAGATGCTAAACCTTCTTTGTTTGAGAAGCAGCTGTTTGGGACTTGAGCATTGTTTACCTGCACTAGATATCTGATTTTTTTTCCCCCTAGACTAGGTTATTGCTATCTCTGAGGTCGATGTGGGATTTAGATAAGTAGACAAGAAAATCATGTTTTGGTTGGAGGCATCCTGCTTTGCAGAAAGTAGGATGCAAACCACTGTCTGCATAGCAAGCCTGCAGAGTCATTGGTGTGTTCCCTTTTCATTTCCTATAATGTACAGCAGCTGTAAATTCCCTGAGAGTGCACAAAGGTTTCAATCAGCACCTGTTCTAGGGGGGATCATGGCTCTTCTGAAGATCCACTATTAGCATTTGATGCTAAAGTAAAAATGCACAGAATGAAGAAGGGCAGTGGGTATAACTTGTAGTGCCTCAGTGCTTGGGAAGAAGCTGGGACCAGGGGCTGGTTGTTGCACAGGATTCAGGAAGACAGAATAAAGAGGTCTGTCCCACTCCAGTGAGTTTACAGCCTAATCATAACAGGAGAAGACACAGAACATGCTCTTCTGTCTGTCTGGAGTTAATAGTTCCATCACCAAATTAATTCCCACTCCTGTGTAACTTTTTTTTGGTGAAGTTTCTGTCCTTGGTTCCGAGCTGTCCCTCTGTTATTCCTGCAACAACTCACAGGGACATGGGAGAGGGAGTGCCTGTGAAGTATTTTGCCTGGGAGACAAACCTGGTTCTCCTGGAGCAGATCTTCATCATGGGGCTGTAGAGTCTCCACAGGTCCACCCAATCACTCCAAGTACACTGAAAGTGCAGCTCTCAATATGATGTTATGTATAATTCAGTGGCATTGCAGCTGGGATTGGTTTTCCCCCAGGTGCAAAACACTTCTCTTCTAAAATGTCTTGCTCTCAAATATTCCTTGTTGTTTAACTCGGAGTTCTAATTATTTTTGAAATGGCAAATTGTGATACATAATTTATTGGGAAGACTTAGAAAACCCTAGCAGAGAGAGAATACAGAGGAAAAAAATGGGTCGCTTACAAAGAGCTCACTATGGTTTTGCAGTATAAACCTGTGAGTTTGAAATGCTGAAATTAGAGCCTGAATCACTTCAAAGATTCCTGCTAATAAGGGAATGATTATGCACAATAAAAAAAAAAATCTAAGCAGCATTAAGAAAACCCCAGTCATGCTAAAAGCTCAGTGTGTCTTTGCATTTTCTTTTCCTCTCCTTTTTTTCTGCTTTATCATTTTGCATAATAAACATGTCTTGAATAATAATAAACAAGCATCTGGGGAAGTATGTATATTAACTGTATTTTTAATCTGCTTGCAATGCTATAACTATTTTGCTACAACTCCTCTAGGGTTGCTGCACTCCTGTTTACATCACTCCAAGGTCAGGGGCTGGAATCAATAATGCTGCATTCTCTCCCCTAATAGGCTTGGGGTGTTAAACCTACTCCTGCCAGTGCCATTTCTTTAATTCCTGTTTGACCTCCAGTGGTACTAGTTGATTTGGTCAGAAGTACAGATAGGCCAGGCAGGTACTCTGGACATTTTGCAAACCCTATAAGAAAGCACACTTGTTGGGGGGATTCCCTAGTTTACATACCTCATTAGGGAGCTGGGTCAGTGGAGGGAGAGAGAAATGTCTCCAAAGGCAAAGCACAGCAGGAGACCAATGTAATGTGCTTTTAATTTCTCTCCAGAGTATCTACTCTTCTTCACTGTCTGTTTAAGGGGGCTCGCTGAATGAAGGCATTAACTGGGAAATATAAAACTCCTCCTGTCTCCTGACTTATTCATAAATATGGGAACAAAATGGATACTCAAGGAAGTAGCTGTGCTGAGAAGAGCCAGCCCCTGGGAACAGATTCCTGCCTTGCATCTAGTGTTCCTAAAATACAGCTCCTGGCAGGCACCCTTGCTTGCCATCCTTGTAGCATGGAAACTGGTAAATACAGCTCTCATTAATAAAGTGGTCCCTTTTCCCTTGGTGAGATGCTACCATCCATGTTGTTCTGCTTGTCAGGTGAGGAGAGTGGCATGGTACAAATCTGTGTCTCTTCGGGGGCAGGTTTCTCATCTGGCATCCTGTCTGGATACCTGTGTTCCCTGAACTTCCCAGCACAGCACCGTGCTGCAGCTCCCACAGGGACGGATGGGGCTGTGCACCTTGTATTCACATCTGGAATGATTTAGATCAGACTTTGCTGTTCAAGCAAGAGACCTTCAGAGGACGAAAACATTAACAGCAGGGCCAAATCCTGGTTTCCTAGCTGCTGTTACCTTGTCTTTTATGATAGCAAAAGAAAAGGGTAAGTAAGCTTCAATAAAGTATTCGTCTCTTAGCCTTAGTTGCATGGGATATTTAGGAACGTGCAATGTTCTGCCTAACATCAGCTGGAGGAGCAGGGATGGGTTGTTCCCCTTGTGAGCAGTGGTCTCTCAGTGTTGGGATGCATTATGATCTTTCTTTGAAATTTCATTTTGGAAGAAGACTGGGGAAAAATGCTCCAGAGGTGTTGACTCATCTCATTTTGATACTTCCCCGAAGAAACATTACAGATTCCCATTCTGAAAGAACTTTAGAGTGGTTTATATTGCCTTATCATTACTAATAAAATCAGAACTAAATGTTTAGATTTTGGTGGAGCATTTCGATCCCGCATGATTCCCTTGAAATGTGGAGGGAGGTTAGAACACCAGCAGGGAGGGGTTGCTGTAAATTGAAGTGAAGGCAAGAGTAGAAAACAGAGACATGAATCAGTGGAGGCCGCCATCTTCTGCACGGTGTTTGTTTTGCTGATTTCCTTGAGGCCAGACAGGCCTAGCCCTGGATAAGCAGGTAGGCAAAGCTTTGGGAGCAGGTGCTCAGCAGCAGTAGCATTGCATGGAGCTTGCCCATTTTTCTCCTGTGTGTTGTGTGTGGTCGATTAACCACTGTAGGGGAAATGATGAGGTTAAAGCAGAACAGTCAATGGCAATACAGTGTTTGAGTTGGATTTTGGAAGGGAGCTCTAACGTGTCTGGACTGAGGACAGGATAGCGTGCAGTGAAGCCCCTGTTTAGCAGAAATGAATGTGCAAGTGAAACATTTATCCCAGCAGGCAAAACCCAAAAGATGACTGTTGAAATGTCCTTCTGGAGAGGTATTTACAGCAGAGATCCCTTTCATTGCTGTTCCTTTGCATCTTGCTACTTGGGGGATGCAGGACTGGCTGTTAACTGAGCTTCTCTCTCTGCTACCTGGCTAATATTTGGCTTATCCTAAAACTCTCCAGCCTGCTTTGCTTGTTTTTGACACCATTTATCCAGTGTCTATTTTGACAATAAATTATTATCGAATAATTTATCTGGTGTCTGTTTTCCAGAAGTGAAACCTAGACAAAACTCCAGGACATCCAGGGTTACAGTGGGACTATAATTAACATTTTATTTTGTAGTGGAGGGAGAACAAATATTGTCCTTCCTGGGTCCAGGACACTGATATGAAAAGAAGCAAGGAAAGTTTTGAGTGAGGATATGTTTAACTGAGGTCATGTGTGTGTTAATGAAATGATTTGGATCTCCTTTCTAATAATATCAAACTCAAATACAGAATGGATAAAACTAGGAAATGGTGTGCCTTTGCCAAACAGTGACTAACAGCTCTGGAGGCAAAAGCAGGAGAGAGGCTAAAAAACCCAAGGAAAAATCTTTACTGACTGTGTGCGTGTAATTACAACTGGGAGCCAAGTGATAGAAAACTTTAAAAATAGGGGACGTTGAATTGTAATGCAGTTTTCCAAGGAAAAGGAAGAGAGGCTAAGTCCCTGGGCTATTTCAAGCCAGACTGGCTGAAACAGTGGGGAATGTAGGGTACTGTAGCAGAAAGGCCTGGATGGGAGCCTGAACTATCCCTGCTTTGCTGTCAAAGGGTAACATCCTGACTAAGCATCTGCAAAACAAAAATAATTTTATTGAGCTCTCTGAATCATGGGAACTCAGTTCAGGTACGATAGAGTTTTGTTACCATGGATCCCAAGATATAGGGCTGGCTTCTGGCACAGGAACCTCCTGCAATTATTGAAGCAGATGTGCACAGCAGGAATTATGAACCTGGGCTGAAATGTCTGCGTACAAGCTCTAGTTCAGTGAAGTGCCAGAACTGCACCTTGGTGCTTTTGTGAATCCGTGTTCCCTCTCACCCCTGTCACAGGGACACAGGCTAAGGGGAATACCAGCCTCTTCCAAATGCTTCCTCTGGCATCCTTCTGAATGAGACACTCCATGCTGCAAAGGAAAACTGCAAATCCACCCATCTTCTCTTGCAGTGAAGCCATCCGTGAAAGGGAGCAGGGGGTGGAAGGGGTCTGTGTGTGCTGCTGTCCCTGCTGAGATGTGTTGTGAGGTGGTGTGTGCTGACTGTGCTCCGCTCTGCAGAGGCATGGGATGGCCAGCGGGGCTGTGCCAGGAGCATTCGAGCTGTGTGAGAGCAGGGAGGAGCTCAGGGGCACCTTGCCAGCAGCACTGCCCAAAGGCAGCCTGGCAGCAGAGCAGGCAGGCAGGACACGGCTCTGGATCCGCTCCAGGGCCTCCTGAGCCTTGCCTGGTGCTCGCATCTGCCTCGTGGCATCTGAGGTGTGCAGCTCTGCAAAGGCTGTGTCCTGTGCATGCTGGCCCTGTGACAGGGCTTGGAGGGCACTGGGAAAGCAGCCTGCAGCAGAGGCAGAGCCTGTCCTGCTCACCCACCACAGCCACTGCCACAAGGACTGGCTTTTTAAAAAATACACTCAACCCTCCTGGGAGACAAAAAATGTCAGCCTCGAGGGGAAATGGCTGAGTGTGTCAGATCTGCTGGTTGTTTATTTCTAGGGCGTTTAATTATATTAGTCAACTTGTAAATTTTGAGTGAATTAATATCTGCTGTAACACTTGGGGTTTTTTCCATAGTTTTTGTTGCCTCTGGAATGGTGCAGGAGGTTGTAGGATGGGGCCCACAGGATTTTGAGATGATGCCACCTAACACCATGGGGACAGGCACATTCTTCAGAAGCCCTTTAGGGCAGAAAGATGACAAGACAGTCATTATTACAATAGAGGCTTTGCTTCACCCTGGACCTTCTGCAGAGCAGATCAGTTTAGCAATCATCCCAAACCCTCTGCAGCACAGTTAGTTTAACCAAGGTCCTGCAGAGCAGGTTGTTTCACACATTAACCCCTAACCTGAGCTCAAACACACACAAAGCTCATTGATCCCACCTTGTCCTGCCCTGGCAGTTGTGACAGTGCAGGGTAGCGAGCAGGGCACAGTGTGTGCTTGCTCATTCCTGTTTGTGCTGTCAGTAATTCTGATCACCCTTTAGAGAAGTGTGTAGTGTCCCAATGGCCATGGCTGATGGCCACCAGCCCCACACAACGGTGCAGTGCAGGAGGGAGTAGAGGGTGTAAACATAGATGCAGGATTATGAGAAATTGGGGATTTTGAGAATTCCTGTACTAAAGTCATGGCTCCTTCTGCATCATGAATAGGAGGAGAAAATCCTCACTTTGCTGGAGGCTGAGCCCAGACAGGATGATTCAGGGCAGAGTTTGGACTTGCAGCTTGGTCCTTCTTTACCAGACTTAAATGAAACACTCTCTGCTGCACCAGGAGTTGTTTTTAGACTGCTTGCAGGACTAGAGAACCAAGTAAGTTGGACTGGTACCCATTAGGCGCTTTATGGTGTATCATCACCTTTCTGCCTGCAATTTGGTTACATGCTTAATGTTCTGTGACTAATTTCATTTGCTTGCAGCAGTTTTGCTGTTCTTTAGTTACACTTTCCAAGAGCTTCTGCTGCTCACCTTAGTGCTGTCATCCTTTTCCCTGTTCCTTAACTAAGCACTTCTCATTACTCTCACATCAGTGTGTTTTGGACAATGTACCCAAACCAGCAGATTTATCTTAGCAGATGCAAACTATGAATTCTTATGCCTATGACCTCCTAATCAAGCTTTTTCTTGATTAAAAAAGGGGCCTTCTTCACTGCTGATGAACTAGGGATTGCGTACTTTGTTGTGTGGAGATGACTGCTTTTCTGTGGAAAAGCCTGACAAGCCCTGAAGTGTTTAAATGACATTAATTAATCATTCCTCTGTGAAATCAATAAATCCCTCACACACACACGCAAGTCACAGGTTAATATGATGTTTCCATGTCTCAGCCATTAAGAAGGCAGTACAGAGACTGTGAGGGTGCCCTGCCACCTTCCACATACTGATGGTATCCGAGGTGCAGAGGAGCTGTGTCTTGGGAGCACTGGTAGCCTTTCGTGCAGCTCTTCCCTGTAAGTTAGGGGATTGCAGAAAGCTGAAAGTATTCACAATGTGCTCCCTAATCCCCCAAATACATACCTATGCACCAGCCCCATGCTAAAAGCTTTCTGAAATGTGAGCAACCTCTTGACATAAATAAGACATGGCACAGCAATGGTAAGTCTTTCTCTCTCCTCACCACTTTCCTCCTGAGAAGACCAAAGGATTTCCTTGTCTTTATAAGACACTTCCTTGGTCAGCTGCTGAAGGCTGTGCATGAAATGCATTATTGATAATACCCCTTGGAAGTTGCATGCACACCTTATAGATTCCCAGATGCTGTCTGGAACACTGCAGCATCTGGGACAAAGATGATCTTCTTCTTTCTAAAGCCCCTGAGACAGGAATGAGCCTTTTCTCTCCCACCACTAAATCATTGTAAGCATGAAATAGAAGAGAAGAAAATAGAACTTCAGGGATTTTGAACAAGGCTGTTGAGTGAGGAGGCACCAAGAAAGATAATGTCCAACTTCTTAGGCACGTGCAGAGTGAGATGAGGAGAGAGATTTAGCCTAATTCTGACATTCCCTCAAGCACAATGGCCATGCTGGGCTGCTGCTTCCCACAACAGGAATCTGAAGCAAGCAGGGGTTGAGAAGGGCAGTTCTTGGTATTCCCACTCAGTGTTCAAAGCCTGTGCACTCATGCCAGGCATGCCTTTAAAGTGACTTTCCTGCTTCTGGTGGATTGAGTCCCCACACTGTCCCATATTGCTCTAAGTTGATTCATGTGCACTGCAGAGAGGTTTCCCCCTTCTTCCTGAGGCTGGATAACTGCTGGTGGTGGAGCTGGGGCAGCTGATGGGTTTTGAGCACTGGACTGTGCTTGGTGCCAAGGAGAATTGTCACACCCTGCAGCTGGTGCCTGCTGTCTGTTCCCTGCAGCCCACTCCTCTGTACTGTGTCTATTCCCATGCCAGTTAGGGGGCTGCACAGAGCCCCTTCCTTCCCAGCAGGGCAGAGCACGCTGCTGGAAGAAGTATCTTTGCCAGGGATGCAGCCAGCTCAGGAGAAGAGTGCTGTGCAGCAGGTGGATTCCCTAATGTTGGTTGTTGCCCTCCTAGTTCTTAGAAGAAAAAGTCTCACAGCTTTTACAATGGCTTGTCCAAAACAACTTCCATCTTCTTGCACCTCTTGCTTCTGCTCTGGGCATTTTGGCTGGACAAAGCACTTCTCCTCCTTGATTCTCCTGACATGCTGCAGAAACTGTCCTTAGAGATACCCATGTTTTTTACCTCTTGCTTGTCTATGTTCAGAGAGGCTCGCCACGATCTTGTCCACAGCAGATGTCTGTGGATGTCCTGTAGACACCTGGTGTGATAGAAAAGCATCTAAAAATTCTGAGCTTCTGTTCAGGGAAAAAAAAAAAAATACAAAGCACCTCTAAAAGCAGACCATAGCTTGGCCAACCATGTTGTAATCTTTGTAGTCCCATTGCACTCAAGATTCTTTCTGGTTTAAAGCCTGGCACCCAATTGATGATTTATGTTTACTGCCCACGGCAGAGTTTCCCTGTGGATGTCAGAGAATCCCAGCATACACTCCGGTGAGCAGGAAGGGAACAGAGCCAAGGGAAGGACTCTAGAAGTGCTTGAGGTGAATTCAGAAGTGGGGTCATCTGGTGACACCTGCCAGTGTTGGACTAGGAGAAGTGAGAGCTCATCCTTAATATGGCTTTGGATGGGAGACTGGGTGAGGGATGTGCTGTGGCACTCTAATGTCTGATGGGAGCACCACACAAATACAGGACCCAGCCTGTGGCTCTCGTGTGCTCGATAGAGAGTCACTAAAATGCACTTCTTTTGCCTAAAGCTGCATCCCATGACTGGCCTCCAGGGATGCGCAGGTCTGAGAGTGTCTGGATCATCTGGATCATTGACAGTGTGAGTAATTAACTTAGCTGGGGCTGTAGAGGCCAGTGGGATGGGCTCAGAAAAGAATCTGTTATCAGTAACCTTTGAGTTTGTCCTGGCCTCTCCCATACTCTCTGATAATTTTCCACTCAAACTGGGAAACTTTGTCACGTAGTTAAGGAAATTGAGTGTAGAGGAGTGATGTGATATGCCCAAGGTCATGTGTGGTGACTGGATTAGTGCTTCTGTTCTCCCTGATCCTAATACTTTACCTTAATCACAAGCTTTCTTTTGTATCACTGTGATTATTTAGGCAACTGGTGCATCAGCAGCAGCACAACTTGTTTGTGTAGTATCTTGTGTCTGAGCAAATCAGTTTGCTTTCAGAGCTGTGCACTGTGTAGGCTGGGATTGCTTTTCCCTCTGTCTTCCATTGCATTTCTTTTCTGGCTCCTCAGCATTTATGTCCCTAGCAATCATCATTGAGGATAATGGGAGCAGGCAAAAGAACCACAGGAGAGTCGTCCTTTGCCAGCCATCTTCCCTTGCACATCTTAATACCATATGTCAAGTGCAGTTGCTCAGGGCTCCACAGATATCTCTTTTTCAGCTACCCGAGGAGCTGGGGCTGCTTACGATGTTGGCTTCACAAGATGGCAGGTGGAGAATTAGAAACTGCTCTTGAGAAGCTCAGGATTGCAGCAGTGCTCTGAAAAGAAACACTTGGTGCCCCCAGGAGCTGAACAGCTTGGTCTTACAAGAAACCTTTTGCAGTAACAAAAGCAGGCATCTCCATGAGTTTCTTGCGAAGAAGTTCTTTGTGAAAGTTTATTATTCAAATTTGGAGGAATGGAAGGAAATCAATTTCCTTCTTCAAAACTGCATTTTTTCACCTACTCTATTTCCTTATCACTCTCTGCCTTGCCAGGATTATTTTAATCAGATTTCAAATATTAAAAAAATAATAACATAAAAATAATTCTCCTCTTTCAAGCCTTTGTAAGGCTTAAGTAAATTAAGACATTGATCAGATTCTGCTCACTGTTGAAGCTGTGAATACAGTGGAGGGTACTTGTTGGGGCTAGGGATTGTGTCTGATGTGTGTTTTTTATCTTCAGAGGGAGGCCAGAAGGAAGGATTGAAATCAGGCTCGTCCCTGGGTGTTATTTGGTTAAATCTGTGTTTCAGGTAGCAGCTGGGGTGTGGACCTGCAAGGCAAGTGGCCACAGTCCAACCCAGAGGGGACAAATGGCAGAGAAGGGGTGCCTGTGTGGCTGCAGGTTGTGCTGCAGGAAGCTGCTCCAGCAACCAGACCTGCCAGGCTGTGCTTCCCCACTGCCTCTTGCACTGAGCTGCTGCGAAGGGGAACCAAGTGTCCAAATTGCTCGAGTGGCTTTGCAAGTCTGTCCTCAGCCTAATGCACCAAAATGCCAGCCTGTAGCAAGTCCAGCACAGCTTCTCTGCATACAGCTTATTTCTGATTTTGGCAGCTGTTTGGGAAACTTATTTGCTTTCCATGTCAAGACTGATAGCACTCCAATGGGTGCTATGACCTTGAGCATCCTTTCATTCTTCCTCAGTAAGCTCATTACGAGCTCCTGAATTGTCATCAGGGATTTGCCATGAACTAAAATGAAAGTGTCTTTTTGTAAATACTGTCACAATGAGGTACATTCCCCTCTCAGCATAAGATCTGGGCTTGTGGGCTTGGTGGAGAAGGGACACTCTGATACTGATTCTAGCTCCTTGTATGACAAATCTACATCTTTATTGGGTTTGACAAAGAATAACTCCATATTCCTTAGATCCATGGGGATCTTCTTGATAGTGGCTAAAAGGTGTGGATGGATGTTCATACTCAGCCCGGAAGAAGATAATACACAGGCTCCTGACAGCAGTTGGTTTTTTTGGAAGTCCCAGGCACACAAAGCTTGGTACTACTATTTAGTAATAAAACAGGCCTGCAGTCAACATTTTAAAAAAATGTTGTGTCCTTTTTTGCGGATGGGAGCTTTTTACTTAGGTGCTATTAGGACAATTCATAGGGTTCAGCTCCCTGCTCTCCCACAAATGCCTTGCCTTGACTCAATGATTCAGTTCAGTTGCCTAAACCTGGACATTCCTGTCCCTCTGCAATGTGCCAGCATCCCCCCTGCCTGGCTTCCACAAGACCATGGATCTCCCTTAGGAGCTGTGCCCTACCTGCCAGCCCTTTGCGTGTTTTGCATGCCCCAGGACATCTTCGATGGCACTGGAAACCTGTGTTGAGGTAACCAGATGGAGCCCTTAATCTCTCTGTCTCAGCTGCTCAGCTGCTCGACTCTATGGAGGAGATAAGATTCCTTTCTTACTCCCACGGAGACAGAGTGGAGATAAGCGTTGGTGATTGACAGGCACTCGGATGCTGTGGTTAGGGCACCGTGTAAGAGCTGGAGTAGATAAGAGAGTGACTACATGACAGTATGAGGTTTTTTTGCGTTGTTCTTTACCTCAGATTTTCTCCTTCACATGTCCTTTCCCTATCAGGTTGTTAGTGCTGTGAAAGAGATGAGCTCACAAGAGCCTCTCACACCTGAAGCCTTCCAGGGTTGACATTGCTGCAGACCTAGCTGGGTTTCTCTCTGAGTTCAGCCATCCTACCCCACATTACTCAACTGAAGAAGTGTCCCAATACCTCAGCAGTGTTTGGAGGCAGCTTCCATTTGGGATAGCTCTATTACTCATTTAAAAAAAGGCAAAAAAAGAAACACTTGGGTTTTTGGGTTTGTCAAGTTGGAATGATGCAGGGAAGTAGGGAAATCACTGTCTGACTTCAAAATGGAATAAATTGGCCTGACACTACCTGAAAGAACAAACCCAAAAGCTAGATACCGTGTTTTTCAGCTAAATCACTGTTCTGACATCTAGTTACTTCATTACCAATGGTGCTGTAAATACTTGCAGCTCCCTGTGGTTTCAGTGGGATTTCAAAGTAATCACCAGCCCTGCAGTTCTTTCCCCTTTTATTTACAGACTTCAAAAGCTCAGTTTTGTGCTCATCATTTAGGACTCTCTTTCCTGTCATCTGTTTGGAGACTGTCCGAAAGAAATTTCCTACAGCCCGGAGATCTTTTCAAAGTTTTCTCTAAAGGTACTGAATACTGGAAGTCTCTGGAACATAAGAGACCAAGACAGTCAAGCTGTAAGACCCCATTGAAATCTGTGACAGGGTATGAGCTCATCTCCCTCCTAGGGTCTTCCCTGGGAAAGATCAAACCATTGTCCTCTACAGCAGAGGACTGCCATGCTCAGCAGGGGTGGCGGGTGTGTTGAGGGCAGCAAGAGGAAGCTGTGATGAGCTGTGTGTTCTGCAACAAAAGCTTCAGCCACCCAGTTCTCCAAGGAGCCTGAACATCTTTCCAAAGACCCTGCGAGAGAGTCTGCAGCACTTCTTAGGTCATTATGTCCTTTTATTTATCTTCACTTTCACAGTGTCCCCTTTCTTTGTGCCTTTAGTCATCAATCATATCTTCAAATACTTGGGTATAATCTGCTCACAGTAGTGTCACTTCATTGTAAAATTTTTTATGGTTAACAGTTCACAGTTTCTGTGAACACTGATGTAATTAATTATCAACGATGGACTTTCCCTCTTGCAACTCTTGAATCTTGAGTCATTGAAACCTCCATGAAGTGAGCAAAGACTGACAGGCATTCTGAAGGTGTTTTTAAGTTGGTGGCCTTGCGTAGATTCTCCATTCACTTTTATTCTTTGTGTTTTTTTACTGAAAATTCAAATAAGAGAAAGCTGCAGTGGCCATTGCTGTCCTTCCATGCATTGCTAGAACTGGGAGCCAGGAGCTGTTCATATCCATCTCCTTCAAGCTGGTTATCTCTGGAGCTGGTTCAGTGGCCTTATACAGTAACTAAGTCATAAGGGACATGAGCATATCCTCAATTCAACAGGAAATCTTGTATCTGCAGTTACTCCTCTGGTCAAGTTCTTGGCTGAACTGAGGAAGTGTTTTTCTTCAGAAGATCCTGGGGGACTAGCTTTTGATCTAGACCTCAGGGCACCTCTTGTGCTCTGCAGAACTTGGCAGCATCCATGTGGTGAAAATATCCCTCCCTGCATCTTTCTAACTCATGTCTCTGTAGGAGCCATCTGTCTGTCTAATCTTCCCAGGGCTAACGGATGGCTGTGCTTAAGAGTTTGACCATCCAAATAGAGTCCTCGAGTGATGGAGCCAATGATGCAATGATTGCTGGTGCATGCTGAGCTCTGTGCAGCCTGGCTTCAGCTGCTTCCTTGCTTTCTTTCCACCACTCAAATCTGCAGTGTAATTTTTAAAACTGATTTCCCAGATGACCCTAGTCTTGTGGTTCCAATGCAAATATTGACCACATTTCCTTTGAAAAATGTTTGGAGGAGGGAAGGAGGAATAGCTCAGAGGAACTACATTGTCATCTGCACAAAGCTAAATCCACATTGAGTAGGACAAAGATGAACTTCCACACTCAGAATGTGTAATTGCATAGCAAGTGCAGTGTGCATGCTTGCTAGGTAAATTATAAAGCTCTGAGGCTGCCATAACAAAAATTTTGAAGGCACAAACCAGATTTGCATATTTGAAAAAGTGGGCTTACACATGACTCTTGCCCATTCAGAGAAATCAGCTAATGTATTAATGTATTAGCTTAATACATGACAGAGACAATAGTCTTGACTCCTCAAATATACATATTCAGAGGGAAAAAAAGATTTAGAAGCAATTCTTTCAGTAAATAGGGGGATTAATCATAAATCCAATAAAAATTTGCAGTTTTTACTTCCCCTCCTACAGTCTTTTATGGTTTGAAAGCATCTGAAATGATGCTATTTCCCGATTAGATACCTTCTTTTAAATTCCCTACCAGTCATTTTCCGTTTTTCTTTTTTTCCGTTTCTTTTCTGTTTTTTCAGTAATAAAAGCCACTGAATAGTTCTTTAGTGTGTGACTGGAGAGTCAGCAGAAAGTAACTATCCAGACTGCAAAAGAGGTCTTATTTAACCTGGTCTTTAGATTACGGTGAATAAATGAGAAGGAGAAATATGCTTCTGGATGTTTTCAGCCTTCAGCAATTCAATGACCATGCCCTTTTCAACCTCAGCTAAATGAAATATACACTTCTAATGAAGTTCTACCATTCAATTATTTTCATATTTTCATTATTTATTTTTTTTTTTTTAGATAACCTTCATTGCCCAGACAAATGGCACCTCAGTAGCTTTGTTAGTCTGTCCCTTTTCTGCTAAGGACATCCCATCACTCTTAGTGTTGGAATACCTGCAGATTTATTTGAGAAAGCAGTTGCAAGATGGAAAGTCTGACTGAACCGTCCTGTACTGTGGAAAGCAAACTGTGAGGCCCCTGTCAAAACTGTTTGAGTCATTTTTACCTGGAGCAATGTTTTAATGAAGCGATTGGGCCAAGACTGGAGGGTTTTCATCCATCCTGTATGGAGGATGGTGTATTCTGAGTGACTGCTTGTCCTCTCACAGGAGTTTGGAAGGGACCTGGAAAGTTTCATGTGATGTGACAGAGCAGAGCAAATAGGGAACTAATTAGGTGTAGACACATGGAGGGGCAAAGCAGGTCCTAGAGACAGTAAAGTGTCATAAAGGTTGGTGTGCAGAGAAGAGAGAGAAGATGAGTTCAAGCATCGAGGTGAGTCCACTGAGAAGTCTCAGAGGAGGGTGAGCCTCACTGTCTGACTATCTCTGACAACATTTTCCAGGAGAGTATTAGCAAGTTTAAAACAGAGAAAAAAGTATTCTTCACATAATATGTGATGGCTGTAAAGGATACCACAGATTTCTGGAGATTCAGGGCTGTCAGCAGTGTTCTTTTCACCAGTATAGCCAGTTCTGATCCCTACCAGCAACAAAATACTCATCCAGATGGACTCCCAGCAGAAGGAAACCTATGTTCAAGAGGGTCTAGGAGCACTGGGGTAGAAAAGGTCTTTGGAAGACCTGAGGATTTGCTTTGAATTATGGTGAAAACTCATCACTCTTCTGCCTTAGCTACTGAACACTCTTTCCTATCTCCTCATGTTTCATACAGTCTTTTCTCTCGATGTCATGTGCTGGGGGCATTAGCCCAGAGGCCTAGAAAACTATGGGACAAACTTTATGGGCAGAGCTGGATTTTTCAGCTGGCTTCAGGTCTGGAGGCAGTGGGCACACAATTAAACACAGGAGATTCTGTCTGAACACCAGGAAATGTTATTTTACGGTGAGGGTGGCTGAGCACGGGCACAGGTTGCCCAGGGAGGTTGTGGAGTTTCCTTCCTTGGAGGGATTTTCTCTCTCTTTGATTCCTGGCATCCCTGGTATGTTTTAGCAGTCTCTGCAGATGTCTCTGGAGATGATTTGGAAGACTCAGCTGAAGTGGCTTCCTGGCTCTGGAAGCTAGGGGACCACAGAGAAGAATAAAGCTGTCCAATGTCTTTAGATGTCTTTAAAGTGCAAATGCAAATACATTGCTGAGGTTAGACCTGGGGAAAGAAGTGCAGCAGCAGAGCAACCTGCTACAATAAGCTAGTGCATAAATATTCCAGCAGAAAGGTTCAGAGCCATCTGCAAAGACCACTAAAACTTACCAGGGAAGCCAGAAATCAAAAAGAGAGGTAATAATCAGTCTTCAGTCTCAGGAGCATACGGGCCTCTTTCTGCATTATGCTACGTGAATGTCTTTTGTATTGCAGTATCAGCCTTTAGATGATTAAAAAAAAGGAGGGAGGCACAGCAGTTTTAATAAAGCACTCAGATATAGACTGGAGCTATTAACTTGCTGGAAGTCCTGGTTGTTTTGAAGGAACAATCTGGTTGCCATTAAAAAAACAACAATAAAAAAATCTCCTACCCCCAAAAATTTTGCATACTTGCATTTGTGTTAATAGTTTCCTTTGTAAGAAGTAGGAGGAAAGTGACAGGAAGGACAGTTCCACAGGAAAGCTAGAGAAGACTTGGGCATAAGAAATGGGTTGTGGAAGAGATTCATTATGTCATGCAAAACTTATCACCTCCATGTCCACATTCCTCTCTGTCCAACTCAATACCACCGTAATAAATCTCCACCTCTTGGCTGATATCTGCATCCAGGACATGTTATCAGTCACTGCTGACAAGGACTATTAGTCATTATTGCCAGTATAGAAATTCAGTCTGAACAGACTGGATGGGAGAGAAACCAGTTTCTTTGTGCTAAGAAATGTTTGCTGCCAGGGATGTGTGGTCTAGGAGTTGGTCCAGCTGCCTGTTGCCCAACACTGTCCATGCAGCATTCCTATTTCTTGGGCAATACTCTGTTTTAATGAGCAACGTCTTCCTTTGTGTGTTGCTTCCCTTGGTGTGCATCAGCCCTCCTCCCAGACACTCCAGAAGCTCTGAGATGATCCTGCAATCATCGGTAATAAAAATGTTGCCACTTAATTTGCACTCTCATTTCAGAACGAGGCGATAACATTCCCGATGATCTGCCTTTGAAGGGAGCTCATTTGTTGCTCTTACTCAGTGAGAAGGGAGGGAGATTGTCTTGTTCCATTTGGAAACTGCAGTGTTAATTAAAAGGCCTCCAGAAACCATCTGTGAGTTTTTATTACAAACTGAGATTTGTTCCCACTTGTTCATGTAGTTGGGGGGGAGCAGAGGTCACAGGCTGAGGGCTGGCAAGTGTTTTAACTTTTGTGTATAGATCCCTCTCACCACAAATACAGCAAAACTTACAAAGGGCAGTAGTGCTGTCTCCCTGCTTTTCCTCTGACAGGCTCGCCCAGTCACCCAAGTTCTCTGTATGGGTGTTGCCTCTCGTTTGTATCTGACATTTTTGCTACTGTGAGTTTTTTCAGCAGAATTCCTCCAGACGTGCTGTCATGGATTGTTCCAAGCCACAGTCCAACAGGACAGAAGGTGCCTGAGTTAGCTTCAGCAGTGAAATTACACAGCAGAAGGCATTATTAAAAGTGGATCTTTTGTCCAATAAATCCTCCTTTATGACTCAGAGATTGGAAGAAATTCAGAGAAGGGCAACAGAAACAGTTCTGGGGCTGAGGGTCGAATTGGAGGGGATATGTTAAGAGAGGGAAAGGTATTGGCATTTGTTAAGGGAGAAAATTGAGCGTGTAATGTGCTGTACTAAGAACGGGGATGTTTTCAGGAAATCAGCAATGAACATAAAACACTACAAATTACATAGGAGGTTCCAACCTGGTGATGGAAGTGCACTGGTTCAGTGACTTTAGCTGGAAAATGGAACTTTCCAGGTGTGTGGTGAATATAAACACAGATATGTGATGGAAATCACTGCACTGCTAGGGATGTGTCCCTTTGACCTGGCCCATAACCAGGGAGCTGAGGACAGCGTTTAGTAGTACCCTCTTTTGATACCCCTGTAAAAGGGACATTTTTGCTGTGACAGAAGAAAAAGCCCTCTCATTTGCAAAGGATAGCAAGTAATTTGGAAGCTGGAGAAAGCTTTTATTTTCCACTGACTGTGTGCTAATTTACTGTCTGTCTCACAAACTAACTATTAGTAGAAGGTGCTTAAGTGAAATGCCCTGAAGCTTCTTAAGCATCTTCTCTGGAAAAAGAAGTTGATATCTGCTGTAAAGTCCAGTCACAGATCTAAGGAGAGCCTGCAGCAATCCTGCAAGGATCCTGGCAGCATTTCCATCCCAGCTCCATTCTCTGATCTCTTGGCAGGTTTTCATTTCAGCCATGATAGGATTCTTTTAACCCAGCTTTTGTACCTGTTGGGTTTTCCTGGAAGCACTTTCTCTGGTTTGTGCTGCATATATTCTAGTCTGCTGGATTTTGGATTAATTGTGGATGTCTAAGATACGTGCATCTGAACTTAAAATCTCGTAGTTAAAGGAGCTTCTAGACTTCTGGCTCTTAGGTGATGTTTCTGTTTTCCCAGCTCATTAGAGGAACAGCATGTGCTGTATTCCTGGCTTTTGACTCTTGGGCTCCATTGTGGGAGGGAGGGGAATGTGGTTGTTTTCCTTTCGCTCTGTTTGTAGCTGAAGATCATGAGCATCTCCTTGTGCCTGCTCTGGGTGCAGACTCTGTGGCCTCCATTTATCATGGTTTTTAACTCTTCCCCTCAGTTGCTGCCTGTTACTGGCCTCCTGTGACACTTCTTTCCTTGGGAAAGCATCACGGTGCTTGAGGCTTTGTGAACACCCCCTGCTCTCCCTGCTCCCCTTTGGGGGACAGGGCTTCTCTGTTCAGGGCACATAGGAACCTGAAAAATGCAGCAGGGATGTGCACAAGGATTTGTCCCAGCCTGTCAGCAGCCCATCAGCACAGATGCAGCAGCGTGTTTCAGGCTGATGCCTCAGCACCTCCTTTCTTCATCTCCCTGGGAAGGCAGGACGGACAAGCCCAGCTCTATTTTCACCAGGGGAAAGTGAGAATTACTCACCACAGCTCCGGGCGAGGCAGTCTGAATCTCTGTCGGCGTGATGGGAGTGGGCTGTGCAGAACACTGGGGGAGAAGGGGACGCTGGATTGCTTTGCTCCACCATCAGTGGCCGTGCCATGGAGCAGGAATCCTTGCTCTGAGCCTCAGAGCAGATTTCCAGCAGCAGGAGCACACGGGGGTTTCTGTCACAGGGTGGGTATCTCTCCCTCTGCTCCTGGCAGCACCGTTTCACTCCCAGTTTTAGCAGCCAAAGGTACCAGTAACACTTCTGCATACAGAACTTTGCTAGGGCACAACAGCTTGCATGATTTAATTATTTTAATTGGAATTAACTGGGAAAATAATTCCCTCTTTCAGCAGGAATAAGCAGGATACAGCCTGTCAGAATTTTTTCAAATGAGCTCTGCTGAAGGCAGAGGTGCAGAGATATGTAGTCAGCCTGCTTTAATGAGATTTGGCTGTAATTTTGTGATGAAATTATTCTAGGTTAAACTCAATCACAAAAAAAAATGTGTTTCATTGTATTAAGGCATATTTGAGACCCACAAATCTCAGTCACATTATTGGTGAGATAAAAACTATCAGAAATTATGTCATTTTGAAAGATTTTCATTTTCCAAATAGATGTTGGAGAACAAATACTGCTCATAATGCTGGGCGCAGATATACCAGGGTGTGATAATTCATGGATTTCTTTCCCAAATAGTTATTAAACTAAGAAAAAGCAGTGCAGATTTGCAAAACATGGAGATTATTATAGAAGACTTAGACATAGAAAGCGACCTTCAGCTGAGAGACCGTGAATTGTTTCAATTTAAATTAGATGGAAGGCTAAACATTCAACTGTAACTATGATTTATTATTTCATAAAAGTGAAGAGAACTAGTTATAGAGGCAAACTAACCTGTAAAACTCTGGACTTGAATACAAAAGTGGTGGCCTGGATGGTTTGTTTTTTTTTCTTTGTGAGAGAGGTAAAAAGCTGTAGAATTAATATACCAGATGTAGGAAAAGTCTGGTAAGAAAGGACATTTAGTCTAAGAGATATTTTGAAAAAGCAAAAAACCTCTCCAAAGAATAAGAATAAGAATAAGAATAAGAAATAAGAATAAGAATAAGAACAAGAATAAGAATAAGAATAAGAATAAACAACTCAAAAAAGAAAACCACAAACAAAGATAAAAAATGAGATATTTGTAGACAGGAAGTCTACAAAAATGCAAATTGTGATTCAGTGAGGAAAGGTGTCTTTGGTCAGAAAGCATAGGGGAGAAATGAGGATTACCAATATGCAGAGAAGTGAGATGACCATAAAAAAAAGAGTGAGAGAAGAAAGAACAAAGAAAGGAAAACAATTAATGGAATGCTTTTTAACCACTAATACGTGAAGAGAAGGAATGGTGCTCTTCATCACTTAATCTGTTGCCAGAGAGGATGCAGAAAGCGAGTGTTTAGGAAGCAGAATGAAGCAATTGCATCTTAGTAGAAAATGGTGCCCCCAGACTGCTGAAGGATCTGACATCCCAAATCGTGAGTCTGTTGACACACAGACATCTGCTCATTTTATGAAGGCTACATGGAAAAAGCCTTCCTACTGGGGAGTATGGGAAATTTTGTAAAAATGAGCAAAATAAATGTTATGGATGTGTAGAGGCTCATCCTTTTGGCTTCAGTGTAATTCAGAAAGGGAAGAATAGTTTCAAACGATGGAGATAATGAGATAAAATGTAACCTGAGTTTAATAAAGGTAGATTCTGCAGATTATTCTGTTACTGGTCTCCTAGACAGGGGGGAGTGCAGTAAATCTGATTTGTCTGGATTTCAGTGAGCATTTGCTGTCATGCCACACGTGTTACTGGTGCAGTTGGGAAGAGCAGGATTAGCAGAAGAGAGGACTGCAAAGGGAGGGAGGATCCCTGCAAACGAGTTGACAACAGGTTGTGCTGCAGGGTGGGCCTGTCCTGGCTGCAAAACTGCTGAAGTTTAACTGAGGGAAGCACCTGGAAAGCCAGGTCTAGGAGATGCTGCCACTGCAGTGGGCAACTGGAGCTTTGTATAGGAAACACTGGAGTAATTCTGGGGTGCTGGAGTTGGTGAAGCATCAGTGACACAAGATATGTCTTTTAATATGTGAATATTAAATAATTTGGCCTAGCAATGAGAATTTGTAGTCTTAAGTTTGCTGTAAAACTGTGAACCAGTAGGGAAATGCAACTCAGAAAATGCTAAATAACCACACAAGTTGTAATAGGCACAGATCAGCCATAGAGAGTTGAGCACATACTGAAATGCTAAAAAACCCACCATGGACATCCAGTCTAATTTGTGTGTGCATTAATTGCATTAAAAAAGGTTGAGCAGAGCAAGTTCAGAGAAAGTCTTTCATATGATCTGCTTTCAACTGATTTGTTTAGTCCCTGGCAAAATGGAAGATGAAAATGCATTATAATTACTGTATAAATTACCACCAGGGGGTAAATACCGGCAGTGTTTATGCTGATGGCCAGAGCTGGCACAAGAACAAATGGTCACTGCCTGGCAATGAATCCAATCCAATAACTCATTTAAAAGTGAAACTTGATGGACTTGTGAATGAGATGATGAGATATTGCCAGGAACAGGGCAATGGTGGACTAGGAGGGTACTTTCCCTCTAGTAATTTTTCTCTGTCTTAGAACAGTCATTTTTTATAGCCAAAAGTCCAGTTACGGTGAGATTGATTTTTTAAATGGACAGAATTTATTAATGACATTGAGAGAAGCAAATTATAAATGGCAAAACCCCTGTAAGTATTCCCCTTGGGAAACTGCAGAAGTGTTTATAAATGTGCCTCTAAAGGATGCTGCCTGTGAATTAGAACAGGCAAAAGTGAGGAAATTATAAACCATGGATTGTGGTGGTACCAAAGGCCATTGCAATGGAAGCCTCTGTAAGTGGCTGATGTTGTTTTCCTGTTGTTAAACACGTGTATCACTAAGGGGCTTTTCCCAGCCATGCCCTGGCTGTCTCCAGGACACACCTGGGTGCCCAATGAGTGCTCTTTGTGCCTGTGGCACGTCCTTTGCCAAGAGCAGTGCTTCATTTTTCCCAAAGCTAAGTGTAGTTAGTCACCTGCTCATCCCTTTGCATCTTCTGTGGCTCCCTCACTCTTTGCTGAAAAATGCAGGTGTTTATGATGTTTTTGTCTCACTTGTGGCTTGGTGATTAATATTCTGCAAGTTGCTGAGCTTATGGGTACCGATTTCCTGCTCTACTTACTGTACTTAAATCAGCTTGGTTTGTTTTTCTTCCTCTTGCTAATATCCACCTGGTGAGTTAATTGTGTAGGAAAACAGCCAGTGAAGACAGAAAATGCAGAAAATGTGATACCAAGCTCAACCGGGAGCATTCTACAGTTGATTTCTATGTTGAGAGCGTGTAAGGGGCTGGATGGCAAAATTCATTGTGCCAGAAGAAGCTGTTTGTGGTGATGTTCACTTGGTAAGGTTCTGAATTGTGAGCAGGAGTGATGGGCTCTGTCCTGGCTTGATTTTATGGGTGGTCAAACGATGTGTGGGTTCTGGACTTCCTGCCCAGAAGCTTGTGTAAGGGTTCACTGTCATTCTTGAAGGTGGATAGATATTAAAGATGTGTCACTCTCTTCTTCGATATCTTTGCCGTTCTGTGAATTGATGGGAATCAACACTGCATTTCTTCCTATACCTGACATGGAAAAAGATTTCACAAGATTAGGTTAAAACCAAAATCTGGAGGAGAAGCATTTGAGAGTGCTCCCTTCTTGCTGGGTAGCTCGTTACCAGGATAAGATAGGTCCTTGTCTACTGAGAGCATCCAGACTTGCATCTCCAAGCAAGATCCTGTGAAACAGCAGAATTTGGGATGTCTGGACCTGGTACTTTGGCTGCACACTTCCACTTTGTGTAAGTGAATGTCCAGTGGATCATGAGTTTGAACATGTCCCCAGGGCCACCAGGCAGAAAGAAGGGTGTATTGGGATGGGGTTGTCCTGGTGTCTCCTGGGGAAAGTGCTCCAGTTCATGGAAAGCATTGGTGGTTGCAGTAAGGGAGACAGTGGTCTTCCCTTCCAGCACAGCCCTGTCTGGCTGCTGGTCTGGTTTCTTGTCCTTGGCAGTCTGTACTAATTCTTCTTTCATCTTACCCTCTGAAATTGAATAATCTTTGTATCTCCTTTTATTGATCCCTGCCCATTCAGTCCCAGCTTGCCTCCTGCCTTCTTCCTTTTCCCACATTTCCTTTTGTCTCTCTGGTTGGTGGTCCAACTTTCTCTCATTTGTATTCAAATTGGCCAACTCATCCATTTTGTCAGGATCCAGCAGAGAAGATAGATGAAAAGAAATCTCTCTGCTGTCAATTCAAAGCAGTCCTGGCACAGCCTGTAACCATCCAGAGTTGAAATTGCCAGGAATTTGTTCACTGGAATGCATTCAGTTTGGACAGAATCAGTAGGAAATAACAGCTCTTGAACTATAGCACATCTCCCCTGTACTCATGTGTGAACTGCTCATTTTCACAGATCATCAGCTTAGCTAAAGCTTGGGTGAATATTCTTTACTCTGAAGGATGAGGATGAGGGATGGCTCTGCAGGAAAACTTCACCAGAATTAACATATTTTTCTTATATTTTTTCCTGTAAATGTCTGAGCTGTCATCACTGAAAGTTTCCAGGTGAATTCATCTTGAAATGGTTGAGATTATCAGTTTAATAGTTAAAACTTGGCAAAGTTATAAGCGTGTGAAAACAGGGGGTTATCACGGGATTTGTCAGACAACCTTAATAATAGTTTCACCTACAACAGCAGAATTCAGTAATGCAATGTAATTCTGAGGCATCAGCACTGCACGGATGAACACCATTAGATAAATGGGACCTAAGAGAGTGCAAAACACCAGGAGTACCCTGGTACTTAATGCTCTGGATTTATTCTGTATTCAGAAGGGTCTGAACATAATCACAAAGTGGAAAGCAGCTCCAGAGATGTGTGTGCAGCAAAACCCGTGCTGTGTGCGGGTAGTCCCCAGCACTGTCACACCTCAGCCTCGTCGCCTGGCCCACTCTTCCACCTCCCAGCTTGGATTTGAGTGAAATTTGTGGCAGTGCCAAACTGATGGATCACCATCCCATTTTCTAAAATGTCCTCCCTGACAGCATAGGCTGTGCCAGCAAATCTAACTGAGAACGTCCAGGATGGCAACTCCAGAGCATTTATCAAGTCCATCTAAGGCTTGCAAGATCGAATTTCTCACTTCTCCCAGTGTCCGTGCCTGGAGTAGAAGATATCCATCCCCAACAGGTGTCCTGCATACCTATGTCCTCTTCTCAAGTGTATTGAACAGAACAATCCTGAAGCCCATATGTCAGTTTAGCCTATCTTTTCTCAAAACATGGAAGAGAAAATGGGACAAAATAAGTTTATCCCTCCTAGTTGTGTACAACCTTCCTTGCTCGATTTCTTGACAGTTTATTGAGTTCCCTTTGCTCTGCCTTGTTATAGATAACATTGACTTAATATGAGTTTTGGTGTTCCAACAGGATGTGTATGGAGCAGTGATAGTAGAAGAAAGGCAATGGTTATAGTAAAGAGAAGGGTCTGTGAGTTTTCAGAGTTCAGGAGCTGCCTGAGGCTGCAGGGAGAATGTTTGAGGCTCTTCTGCAAGTCCATCTTCAGATTATGAGCTGGAGTAAGGAAGAGCTATGGACTCCACAGTGACGTATTATGAGATAGTATGAAAACGCTTTGAGCTTTAAGGCATTCTCTAGCTGCTAGAGATCAGGGTTGAGACCTAATATAGGGTACTTCCCCATTTCCAATTTCTGTCGAGAGACCTTGGTCCTGGCCTGCTCCCATATTTTCCAAAACATTCTGCAAGGAGGAGATTCCATGAGTCATCCTGGTCATGGTGGTAAGCCGAGCTAAGGCTGCACGAAAGTGTTGGAAGTGCTTTGCTGTGACAGTAACTCATGACTCCCTGCTCCTTGCTGCAGGGACCCAGCGTTGCAGTGGGATAACATCAGTGGGAAGGGCAGAGCTGTTTCCACTTGCTTTTCTCGTTAAATGGGCTGAGCTGTGCAGGGCGGTTCGGGGAGTTCAGCCCGGGCTCTCCTTCCGTTGGTCTCCACTTTGGGAACATCGCTGCCAAGACAACCAGACAGCTTCTGCATATGTCTGATAGTTTGGGCAGGCAGTTGTCATGGTTATGAGTGCAGCATGAGAACCAAAATAGATGTATAGGAAGATGGTGATGGAAGCTGGCACATATCGTGTCTTTTCTGTACATGAGCTGACAGGATGTGGCGTGGAGGAACCACCTGTGCCCTGGCTCCCTCCTGCCCCCTCAAAGTCAGGACTAGCCATGCATTTGGCCATCACTGCTGCGGGTGGCAAAAGGAGCCGAGCTGTCTGAAAAAGTCGAAGTGAAGTTTTTCTAGGGGAAAAAATAGACAAGTGAAGATGTTAATTTGTGAGAAGAAGCTCATGTCTTGAGTTTTAGATCATAGGGTATGAAAAACCTCAGTGTCTGAGAGTGTCAAACTTCTCTTTCCTTCAGTTATTTCATTTTTCCCTCTTGAAGGGAGATATCAACCCATAATACTGCCTTTCTTCCTCTAAAACTGATTGTCAAATGCTAATTTTTTTAGCAATATATTTTTTACTGCTTCTCATCATCACAAAACTCTTCCTTGTTTTTTTGCTGTGCAAGTGCATCAAAACTGAACAGCATGGGGAGTTCCACTTGAGAACAGTGAGCTGCTCCTCCATGGATGTCTGCTTCTGGTGGCCAGCTGAGTACAGAGGGGAAGCAGAGTTCTTCCTTGGCTCCTGCTGCAAAGGTCCATCAGGCCCCTGAGGAAACCAGCCCAGCCTGTGCAGCTGCACCACTTTGTGAATCTCAGTCACAAGCCCCTGCAAACTAAAAGGCAGAGTGGTTTGTCTGTGCAGCAGGCAGGTAGGCAGATGAGCAGCAGAGTCCTAATGCCTAAGTCCATTTTCTGCTTTGGGTTTGCACTGGCCTGGAGGACAAGGGAAGTCAGAAGACACAAAGCAAACCATTGGGAGGAGGTGGTGGAGAGCTTTAGCCGAAGATGTTGCGGGGTTTTGTACAGAACCTTAGTCAGACTGCAGCTGGGTGCTCACAGGATCCCGAGCAACAGAATTTTAATTGAATTCAGGCTGCCAGCATCAGGTCCTGCATTATCATACCTTGTTTTACTGCCTTTCCTCTGCTCTCTTTCTGCTACAGAACCTAGAGGTACCTGGACATCTGTTTTTAACCCTATGGGATGAAGGGTAAAAGCAGAGGAGTTATTCTGGATGCTTTTTAGCCCAGATCTCGCTTTTGGAAGCCTCTTATGGCAGGGTTTTAAATTGGTTTAGGGACAGAGCCTGAGTGTGATAAGATGTTAGTTAACACGATGGGATAATCAAGTCACTTTGATTTCTCCCCAGGCAAACCTCTCTGCAGTCTATTAAAATGAAATATGATGCCACTGCTGCTTCCCTCAGCTGTAGTCAAGGAGATATTTGTTTTAATTTAGTACAAGATTGCCCCACAGGCTCCGATTTCTACTATCCATATTGATGTTTGTAATTTATTGCCCTTTTACAATACACACTAAAAGGATGTTGTATTTGCCAGACTGGCTTTTGAGAACTTTATCTCCGAATCAGTCTGTGTAGGATACACTGAAATTGTTCTCTCTGTCGTTAATGTTCTGTGTCATACAATATTAACACAGGCTCCATTCGTTTTACAGACAGCCTTGGGTTTAGGAAGGGACACAAATAGAATACAACATATTCACAGAATATAGTCATATTATCCTGGGTTTGATGAAAACAGAGACGCCCTCTTGTCCCAGCTTACATAAATGTTCAACATGTTTCTGATCAGCTGACACTTCACCTTCAACTGGAAATGGCCTGAGAAGGTACAAGTGACCACACCGTAGATGAAAGTACGTGTTACTGTCATGTTCCATGCAGCAGGGATGCATTTCATTGGAACGTGTGTTATTTATGAGGCATGGTGGGACAAAAGGTGCTGCAAAAGTGCAAGGGCCTATTTGAAACTCGCAGTTTAAGCAGGCCATGAGAACTGAAACTATCTGAAGGTTACAGGCACCGGTGCCATGTGAAGCTGTGCTCAGGGCAAGCCATGGGTCAGAGTGATGGTGCAGGCAGCTACTTCAACACTTTTATCTAACACGTTTTCTAGTTGGCAAATCTGAGTTTCACAGAGTTAGACTTTTTCAAAGGGAGAATGACAAATTGATGAGATGTTACAATATCTCAATTAGATGAATTGAAACAAAGTTTTCACTTTGACATTGATTTGTCATAACATTATGATTTGATTGAAAATGTCCTTTCTGCTGTGACAGATTCCACTTTCATTTCTCCCCTTCCTGATTTTTTTTGACTTCTTAATACATCAATATCTCACCCTGCTTTGAACTGAGAACATTCCAGACATGTCCAGAAGAAGAAACTTTTCCTAGCAAGGCTGTTGGTTCAGTCCCACTGTCTTGTGTTTTGATTGTTCGGCACCTAACACCGCTTTGGATCCAAAGAATTATTGCAACTAAATCTTGTGCAACATTTTATATTTCTTGAGGCTGAAGAGAAAGGTAAGAGAAAGGTAAAAGCAAAATTTTTGGATGGAAAAAGAGCTGCTAAATTAATTCAGATCAGATTCCTTTGAGATGTGGCTGAGGATTTATAGTTGGATCTCACTGTACCTCCGTTTGTTTGAGATACTTTAGGGAAGCATTTGAAGCATAAAACTCCTTCATCTTTCCTATCCATCACATCTTACTCTTGCCTATCTCAAAGGCTTGGCTTATTAGAAAAATACAGTAAAATACTAATTGCAAAGAATGGGGGATTTTAATTTCTTCATTTACATAGAGAGAATTAGTCTAAAATCAATATTAGGCTGTCAGTAAAGAAAGCTAGCTCAATGGGGTTTTTTCTGGGTTTTCATGTCAAGGAAGTGTAAGTTTAAACAATGCAGTTTGGAATACTCTTTGGGATTACTTTCCTCTTCCCTAAGCAATTCATTCTTGTCTATTTCAAGACATTTTTTTCCCCATGAAAATTCGAGAATAAATGGAATTTCCAATATTTTCTTTGTACTTGTGGCAAAAAGATAGCCAGTTTTATCTGCAGATCCAGCTGTCAGATGGTATTGGGAAAGGGACAGTGTTGTGCACTGAGAGTCTAAAGTCAAGGCTGAGATAGAAACACTGAAAAACAAAAACGTTGGCTATTGTGGAGGAACAATGTTGTCTTCCCTAGATGTGGCCACTGCTGGTGCCTGGAGAGGCAAATGGACACATCCTGAAGGCTGGCCTCTATAAACTGATGTTATTAATCTTTCATCACCCTGTGAGCAGTATCTGGTATAAATTACCAAGCAGAGCATCACTGAAGTGGCACACAATTTGCAGAAGTTATTTGTTATTTGAAATTACCTTTCTTTACTGCAGAAGCTGTTGCAGTAGCCTTTTCTCTGTTCAACACGGGGCTTCCTCTCCCTCCAGGGTTAAACCAAGTGGCAGAGTGAAGTGCTGTCCCAGCAGCAGGACACTTGCCATGTCCTGGCGTGGTGGGCTGGCCGTGCCTTTGGCGCACAGCAAGTGTTGGCAAGAGTTTACACCACCCCATCAGTCCCTTTTGCTGAGCCTGGAGGGCAGCCAGCTCCCCTCCCTGCCTTAGGGCAGGATAAATTGTAGCTTGGGTCCTGTGTCTCTTTGTACATGCGTGCAATGCCATACATGTTAATGCCACTGCCCAAGTAACAAGAGATTCCTGTAATTTTCATAGAGGTCTCAGGAGACATTTTACTGCTTCTGCAAGTCCCTGTAATTGGTGCCAGTGATTGATCCTTTGGGATGGGATGTGTGTTTGCTCCCTACATTGCCATCTTACCAGCCCCTCTGGGTGCTCTATTCTTTCTCATCTACTGCTAGCCAAAAATCCCAGTTCTCCATTAAAACCACTTTCCTATTTAAAATAGCAGATTAAAAAGAAGTAATAAAGAGCCAGAACTCCCACTTGGTGAAAATGAGTGTTACATAAAACATTCAAGTGAATGGACAAAATGGAAGAGGAAAAAAGCTTCAATGACCTCAAGTGAGTAAAAGAAGTTACTTTGGATGATCAGTGATTCAGTTCTCTTCCTGAGGCTTGACCCAGCCATTGGATTTAGAGTCTCCTTGTTCAGTGCAAGGAGTGTATCAGTTACAGACATTTGGATGAAGAGGTGTGAGGAGCCTAATGTGTGGGAAAAATCTTACCCCAAATGGTGTTAGTAAGGACCCACTATCTGTCCTTGTGGATGGGGGCCTCCCGTGGAGCTACTGTGGCTTTGGCACTGTGGTCCAGATGGAAAGGGCCCTCCTGCTTCTTCCTTCAATGTGAGCTTCACTTGCACTTGTGAGAGATGGAAATTCACATTTCACTGGGTCACCCTTCAACACCCTCCAAAACTGGAGCAGCTGTCTTGCACGCCTCCATCTGTACTCAGTTTGTGCTCCTGGATTTGAAATATAATGGGGAAGGGAGTGGACAGGAGTGAAATCTGAGTTCTTGGAGAATGTAAAGGCTGTCTAAAGAGTTGCTATTCCATTATAGTGATAGTGATCTAGTGTAAACTAGAGAGAGATGGGGTTCTGCAGAGCTACTGCTCTACAGAGTTTGTATAGTCCTCGTTTGTAGTATGTGAATGTGGACACCCCACATGCTGAACCCCCAGATTTCTGTAGCACTTTGGCCCAGCTGTGTAGCACCTGTTTTGCAGGTCTCTCTTGCAGCCACCCCTAAAATTCTGGCAATTTGATATGCACAATGTTGTTTCAGATTCATCATGCATTGCAGGAACATTTTCCAGTCATGATATGCTCTGGCTGGTTTTAAATTGTCCAAGCTTAAAGGCATAAAGAAAAACTTCCTAAACACAAAGATATTTATTTAGTTGTATGTCAAGAAGAATAATTTTTCATCCTGCATTTTCCCCTGATACATACATAATAAAGGTCAGAAAAACAGAACAGTATCTCTTTTCATGGGTGCTAAGGCTGATTCATCACTGACATGAACATTGTTCCCCTTCCTGCCCAGGGAGGAGATAGCTCAGCCTTTGATCTTCAGAGTGACTGAGGATGGAAAAGCCCTCAGAAGTCCATAATCTCTCTTATTTTTAGCCCTATCTTGATTGTGAGAAGGGTCCTGCAGGTTTTTCTATATCAGGCTGGCTGTTAAGCTTGATTGAAGGTCGTGATTTCTGTCCCACCTCTCCTAGAGGTCTTTCTGCTCTGTGGTGGATCTACACCTATCTGCACACAGGTGTTGGTGCTCCCTGCCAGGGTGAAAGTTGGCGTATGTGAAGTCTTCAAGAGTGATAGCCACGAATCTAAGAAAAGGCAGCTGGTTCCCCTTGTGATCTGACCTGGCCTGCACCTCCTGTGGTTGGTGGAGGCTGTGGATTACCCACTGACCACCACAGTGGTTTAACTGGGCAGAGATGAGTAAGAGATCTAAAGAGGGAGTGTGTCTCAGAGTGGGGAATACAGACATACAGTGCTTTGATCTCACCTCTAATGAGGCATCAGTGTCCTAGGAACAAATGGTGGGGAAGGATACATACCCTATTCTTCATGTCTGCTTTTCATGATTACAAAGAACTATGTCATTGACTTTTATTAGATACAGATTCACAGAATATCCAGTCAGAGTCCCAGAAAATGTTTCTGTAAAAGATCAGACTTAAAGGACATAATAGGAGATGCCAAAGGCCACAATAACAGTGTTAATTTTATGACTACAGAGGATAGAAATGAGACATCACGTTCAAACCTTGCATAAAGAAACAATATTTTTATATAAATGCAAACCAAAGCGCAGAACATTTTGACTGAATATTATTTAGTGTCTCTTGTTCTCTCCCAAACAGGATGTTCCAAACACAGACAGATCCTTTATCTAGAAAAATACATCTGCCTCATCAGTTCATAAAATACACAATTCCTCAGTCATCATTCACATGCATTCTATTACATTGATTTCCTTGTCTGTAGTTGATGAAAATGGTTCCATTCAGGCTGTATTTGAGAGGAGAAACAAGGACAGGCATATGCAAGCAAACAGAACTGATCTTATATAGTGAGCCTTAAACCACACTAATGCCCAGTATTTTGGAGAAGTACAGCTCAACTATGTGTACGTGAACGAACATGATACTAATCATTTAGTTAATTAAACCAATGACAACCTCCTGTTGTTATAATATTTATTAATCCCTATATAATAAAATTGCTGGATGTATCCAGATTCTGCTAACAATTTTATGAATTGTGAATTACTTAGCTCTCAACTTACTCTATATTGCTGGAGGGAAATGATTACTTCATCTATTCTATATTGCATAGGTTTTGAGTCCTGGTTTTCCTGAGTGTCAGTGGGCAGGTAACCATTCCTTATTTGCTAGTGACAGGCTTATGAATAGAATATGAAAGTGTAAGTAAAGCTGCAGAAATCCTCTTAATAGGTACTGCCAGCAGCTGTTCGTTAAGTAGAAAAAAAATAAGAAAAGTAACCAAAAATATAATCTCAATTAACAGTCTGTGTTGGGGAGGAGCTGTGTGATACATGAGGACAATCCTTTGGGACTGATGTCCAGTTACTCTCGTGGTCAGGACTGTTTTCATCTCCCATTTTTCTCTCCCCATCTTCCAGGCAGTAGGTCAGCTTTTGTCTTTGCCCAGAGCATCTCCACAGTCTGCTCCCTGTGTGGGGTCCTCCTGCCTGTCATGGAGCTGATTTCCAGACTTCAAATAGAAGAGTGATAAGGGGTGGCTGGAAAATCACTCTTTTCGACAGAGCTCTTGGTGTCACGTGAGCTTGAGAGTCTGGGGACAGCTGATGAGATTGGGGTGCCCTCTCTCTGCTAGAGCACCCAAACCTGGGGAGGGCATGGAGGCACAGAGCCACACCACGGACGTCCCACTGGAACCCTGTGTGAGGCACAGATATTTTCATTTTAACCAAATACTTCTCAATGGCAGAAGTTTCTTTTAAGCTTCGGAAATTTTTTCAGGCAATGCTACACTTTGCTTATTTATCATTCTTTCGCTCCACCAAAGAACAGTTTGAGAACAGGAGGTGTGAATGTACTATGGAGGTCCCCAAGTCAGACACAAACCCCTCCCTTCTCAAGCAGGCAGGGCTGGCTGTAGCCACGGTGAGGATGGGGACAGGAGGGCGGGTGCACAGTCACAGGGAATGCACTGCAGGCCTTGCCACATATGACCTCCCTCCTTGCCAGGTTATTCCATCCTGGCTGTCTCCCACCTGGAGAGCTCATCTGGGGGCCTGCCCTTGGCCTGTCCTCACCTGCTGATGGAAAGGCTGGAAAGGGATGGAGGATATCCCTTGCAGAGCCCCTGTGTGACTCATGGGAGGCCAGAGGGAGAGAGTTGAAGGCACTGTGAATAAACACAGTGCCCCGCTAGTATGTGTAGGTGTTTTCCAGGGAGGATTTGGGAAGATTTCCCATGGGAGACAACCAGCCACCTGTGCAGGCTGTGATTCTGAAACCCTTCCTATCAGCCCTCAGATGGGAGAGATCACAGCCAGTTCATTTGATGTTTGAATCAAATGAGGCTACATTTAATAAAGCAGATTCAGGGAGTGTCGCAGGCCCCCTTCTGCTGCTGCTGCCTGTGGGTTTGTTGTCAAGGTTGTTTAACAACCTTGACAAATGTTCTTAATAAGTGACAGGCTGCCTTGGCAGGGTTTCCATGCACATCAAACGCGCTGCTCGAGGTTAATCCAGCCGTCCCACTCCTGCTCGGGAGAAACTCTCAGACACAGCCTCATGTTTTGCAGGATCAGGGCTGCCTTGCAGTGGGGATATCCACATGGAGCCATGTCACAGACCCTGGCAGGGTCTGATGGAGCGGTAACATTTCTTCACTTTTGGTTTTTGGTTTTTGTCCTTGCAGCTGCGACACATCAGGGCAGACGTGTCAGTGTCATTTTCCATCCTTGGTCAGTGTGTGACATTTTTTATGATGGCCCTTTATAGGCCACATTATCTTCCCTTCTATTACTTAAAAATCTATTACCTTTTTATGAATCAGTTCAATCTCCTTTTCCACAATAAACTGCTTTGTGGTAGGACGTGGAGGTTCAAAAATGCTATGGCTGTGGATTTGGCTTCCCCAGGGGATGAATTGATTCAGTGACTTTTTATTTAATCAAATCTTTAAATTTTGAGACCACAGAGGAAATTTTCATCGAGGCAAGTTACGCCTTTAATGCCTTGGTGGGAGCACTTACATGTTCTCTGAAGCAGCCTGTGGTGCTCTGAGAGGGGAGGTTTTATTGGAATCCCCCCTGGTCATATCTGATGTGGCAACTCCTATGTAAAAGAACTTGCATGCAAAAAATATAATCTGTGTCTGGACTTGTCTGTATCCAATACAGATCTTAACTGGGACTCCCTGACAGCAAATAAAAATGGGGAAATACAGTCTGGAGAAGTTCTCAATTGTTTGGGCAGTTTGTGCCCTTTTAGACAAGAAAAGGATTTTCTGAACTGTCAGGATCAATGCTGAGCTTAGCTCTGCACAACTGGTTGCACCATCTTTCATTAGCACAGTGCCTGGAGGAAGTGATTTGAAATGATCATGTCACTAGATTTTTTTTCTCCTCTGCCCTTGATTCAGTAATCAATATCCTCTTGGTCTCAGCAAAGCCCAAATATTAGTGGCAGATACTGATAAAAATGATCAAAAGCTCAAAGAGCATGCTTTACCTTCTGTTCTGCCCAGTCAGTGCCTGGCATCAGGCACTGTTGGCCCAGCTGAAGGCTGAGACTGGTGGAGGATGAGAGGCAGGATCCCTGCTCTCCTCTCTGACTGCAGGGCCCTCGGGTTGCAGCTCTGCCATTTATTTATTGGTGTAATTCATCTACTGCTTAAGTCTGCAAGACTTTTGTTGAACAGAGACATTGTAATATGTATTTGCCTATGCAAATACATGTTTTCATGCATTTGAAAAGGGAAATTTCTAGTGGCTGAAGTAGGTTTGATCAATTAATTGGATTTACAGCCCTTGTGACTTGCAGGTAGCTCACTGTGTGAGTGCCCATGTAGCACATGTATCTGTATGTCCTTCCCTGACTTCCACAGAGCCTGTCCACTTGTATGCCAGTGATAGTTCTTGTTTCAATCTCAAAATGAGGATTTAGCAGCCATGGCAGAGAAGCAGAGAGGATTCCTGTTACTGAGAATTAAATTACTTCCCAGAACAAGCTGTGGTGAAATGGGCCCCAGCACCCTGTGAGGCAGTGGCATGCATAATTAAAAACCAAACTACTCGTGTCAAGTAAATGAATAGAGCATGGCTTGTCAGCTTCCTCTTTTGTCTTTTTTCTTTTTTTTTTGTTACTGTATATCAATCCTTGCTTTGGAGTTCACAAAACTCAGTCATTTGTGGTGCCTCTCTCATCATTAGTATGGCAAACGCAGCAAGAATCAGCTTTCTTGTGTTAGTAAAAAACCAGAGCACAGCAGCTACCAGACTGGGTCAGCTCCCAGTATTCCCATCTCATCTCGTACCTTGTCCATTCAGAGTAGACAAAAAAAATGCTCTCCAGCAGATAGGATTGAGGTAATCTGCCAACCCTACCCTTTTGTGTGTTGTTGGATAATTTTGCTCTCAGTGGCATTCCCTGGCCCAGTTTCCCCAGCTGTTTGCACTGGATGCATGGTAACTTACTCCCAGGCTATTTTCTGAAGTCAGCAATCTGATTCCCCTGAGCTTGTTGGGGTAGTGACAGCTGTTCAAGAGGCAGAACAGAAGAAAGAGCAAGACAGGTGTAGTTTCTTTCAATCCTTGTGCAGTCCTCCAAAATTATCCTGGCAGGTCTTGTATCCTCTTACATCCATCTAATCTACAACCCAGGGCAGGCAGTGCTTGGTCCCATGCTGTGAAACCATCACCACTGGGCTTCACGATGACACTCGGGTTATTTCAAGGACATTGACCTGAAGAAACGCACAGCTCATTGTGAGGGTGTGACAGAGCCACAGGGGCGCCTTGCACAGCCCAGGCAAGTGGGCCAGGGCTCTGCAGGCTCAGCAGCCTGACTTTGCTACAGCAATCTGGACACGAGTCCATCTACAGACCAGGATGGACTGGGTAAAGGAGCATTCTGCCTGTTGCATGGACTCAAACACTCATACAGATTCCTCTTACACATCTCACAAGAACATGGTCTCTCTCTGCTGTCTGCAGTCCTTCTGCTTCCCACCTGTGCCTTCAGCCCTGGAAAAAGGTGAAACTTGGGCCAAGGAGAGAGGAAAATGCAAATAGAGGAATCTGAGGTGATGAGTGGGGAAGAATCCAAACTTCTCATCGGTCCTGCATGTCCCCTGAAATTGCTCAGAATCTCATAGAAATTTTTCTTATCCTGAAAATCAATAGAAGCTAATTAAGTAGAGGTTAGAAGGGGTCCTTGCTGATAAGCCAAATAGGCTCTTGATTCCTTCCATTTACCTGCCAGGCTCATTAGCAAAATCTGAACTGGTTCCAAGGACCTGCTTGCTGCTTCCCCTTGGGGCTTGCCCTTCCTCCCAGCTCTCATAGCCCACCTCTGTCAAATGGAACACTTGGAGCAAATCACTTAGCTAGGCATCTTTCAAACCCACTCTCAAAGGAGAGCTGAATTGGGAAGATTTATCTGAAGATGGGTTAGAAAAAAACAAGAGAAAGCAAGGACACGAGGGGCTGTTCCAAGGGGAAATAGTTATTACGCAGCTAAAGAACAGAGGAAAAAAGTGCTGTATAAAGAATTAGCCGCATGAAAGTCCATCCAATTTTTATAGACTTACCCTGATTTTTCCACACTCCAGTTACCATTATTAACTGCCTAAACCTGCATTTCTGGACAGAAACGAGTTATATATCTGAAAGGCATGTAAGTTTGAAAAACCCAGGCCTTAGGCTGTCTTGGACCAACTGCATCTATGCAGTGACTGCTGTCAGGATGCAGGGTGATGAGCTCTGCTTGCTTCTTCCAGGACTGTGGTCTTGCATTAGTGTAAAGCACGGGAGATGCTACAGCATTTCATTGCAAACCTGCCTTCTGAGCCAGAGCAGCTGCCTGGCCTAACAGGCCAGAGTGAATCAATGGTGGTATCAGTAAACTTTGTGAGAATTCTCCACAAGGAACCCCTACCTGGACAAAGAGGGGCTGGATTAACTTAATGTACGGTGGGAGAACACATAATTAAATAAGTCACTCTGCACAGAAGCGTGTTGTAGCTAAATGGGGGACAGACTCTGAGGAGTCTTGAGCAATTTGTGTTGAGTTTGATTTAAACCAACATTTTCATTAATGGTGTGTGTGATAGGAAACCGTACTCATAGAAAAAATATGTGGTTTGTGCCAAATTGGGATTCACTTTGAAGGATATAGCCTGAATTAAAGTATCATCTTGATACATTGGAGAAGTACTCAAAATCAATAGAGCAGAATTCAGTAAGGACAAGCTTCTTATGAGTTACGCTCTAGAAAGAAGACTTAAGTGCACAGATAAAGTATGAAAAATATGGAAGGGCAGCAACACTGCAGGAAAGAAACTGGAACTCAACAGCAGACCACAAATTGAACATGAATCAAGATTGCTTGGGAATCTTTTTATTAAAAAAAAGCACTTTACAGTCCAGCTCTGAATGGATGTCATTGGGGAGGAAGGGTTGTTATTCTGCTCCTCAGGTGAAGAACTGGAGCCAGTTCTGGGTACTGTACTTAAGAAAATGACAGGAAAGCTTGAAAAAAAAGAAGGCTAGGAGGAAAAAAGAGATTGGAGGAAAGAAATATTGTTTAAAGGCAAAAGACACGAAATACTGGGAGGATGGAGTGCATTTACTTTTATTTTCCTTAGAAGAGAGAAAGTTAAGTATGGCACAGAGGCATCAAGACCATGTCAAGCAAGTATCTATAAGGATTGGGTCTGGTATATTTGCTGCTACCTCAGAGCAGATGGAGAGATTTGAGATCTCTAGAGATAGTCCTGGCCCTGAAGTCATTGATTTATATGACAGCAGTATTTCCACATTAAAATGATGCTTGACTGCTTGAGTGTCTTCTAAGCAAAGACATTTGGAATCATATTCCATCCTCATCTTGTGCATCTGCAGTCAGTGAATTAATTTCTATATATACATAGCAGGCTGTAGGCGCAGGCACGTCACTGACCTGGGATGGCAGGCTGTAGGCACTCTGTGTACTTTAATTCTGTTCAATTCCTCTTCTTCCACTTTTTGAGACCTGTTTGATTACCAATGGCATTACAAGTCATTGAGCACTGTTAATAATCCCAGTTAATCACAGCAGCACATTTCCCCTTGAAAGAGTTCAAATGGTGAGAGCGAGCACAGCCAAGTTTAATGCCTCCACTGCAGAGATGATGTGCTCCCAGCCCTCACTGCAGGGCCATCAGGACCAGGCAAAGAAAGAGCTGCAAATGTTTAGTGCTTCTGTCAGCTGGCTCTCCTGGAGTCTCAATGGTTTCTCAGAGAAGGCTGAAGATTTTCATATGGTTTGGGCCAGGATAACAATTATGATCCAGTTTTGCACACAGAAATTCGTTTGCTGTATGTTTTTTGTTGCATTAGAATTCATCTTACATCCTGTTATTATTGAGCCCTGTGTATAGAACAGCATAGCCACTTGTAAGTCTTGAATAGCACTAATAGAGTACTTATAGATCTTTATGCATCTTCTACTTTGCATCTACATAACAACGCAGATTTCCAATAGTATTTGGAGATGGAAAGATGCTTACAGAAGCTTTGTAGGATTTACAGACATGCTTAAATGACTTAGGTGCCTAATTCCCTTTTGATGCTCAGCTGGAGCTAAGGTGCCAGAGCTGTTTCATATCCTGAGCAAGTGAGCGAACGAACTACATGTTGAAACTGCTAAATATCTGCCTTGGGAGATGGGCATCCAAGCATGTACTATGCTCTGGTACAGTCTGGCTGTAACAGTAATTAAAGTACAAAAGATTGATGATTTTAGGTTTAAAAATGCAGGGCCGAGTTTCCACTTGTGGCCATCCACTGTGATACGAAATATACAGATCTGAAGCCATTAAACCGCAAGGTTATTACTGAACTGATGACAAAATTAAAAGAGCCACTCAAAATCAATTAATTGTAATGTAAAAGGACTCTGACCCTCAAACCTGGAAGCACATCTGGCACAGAAAAGGACATGAATTGGTTTGAGGCCAAACTTAGAAAGGTTTAAGCTGCTCTGCAAAGTAGCTGTAAAGCAAAAGAAACAAAAATGTTATATAAAAAATGAAATTATTAATATTCATGCAGGTGCTAAGAAGTGACATTTTGATTCCCTAACACCAGTATTAGCATTTTGCATTTTGTCAGCAAACCTGAATTGTTCTTTGGCTCAGTTTTGCCCTTTGAGGTAATTCCATTGTAATAAAGTTGTACTTTCATAGCTTACTGAATGTGCATGCATGCGTTGGAAGAAGGTGGCTGTTTCGATGTAAAATGAGAGTCTGTAGAAAAAGTAATGTAGCAAGAAACCTTTCAGTAATATCCATTTCTGTTAGCTACTGGTTTGTATTTTCATGGTAGCTGGATAGCCTGGGGTCAGGAACATGCAGGATAAAGAAAAGTTCATCTTCCCAAATCTGGATGAAACTCAGACAGGTAGAGGTACCTTGGGAAGCAGCTGGAAGGACCACTAGGATACTCAGACAGGCAGTGCCGGGCTCCACCCCTCAGGAAAAACCAGCTGCAAGGGCTGTGTCTGAGTGGGGCTGTCACAGCACAGAGGTCCCTGGAGTAATTACTTGAGAGCCACAGTTGTGAGAGGTTTTTTGCCCTGCTGTTGAGGTTATTTGTCTTGGTTTAAAGAGCTGCACAGTGAAAATATCATTACTGGCAGAAGATCCTGGAAGAATGAAGATCTTGCAGTGCAGCTGGGCATTCACTGCCTGCTGAGCAGTCGCAGGACCTTTGCGCTCTGATTAGAAGCTGAGTGTGACACCTTTTGTTTTCAGAAACTCCCAATTTAAATTTATCAAGCACCAGAGCACATTCAGGCTGGCAGGACACTCAGGAAATCAGCTGGGAGCCAGGCTGTATCTCCACCTCTCATCTTGTTTCACTCTCACTGCCATTGCCTGGTGACTCTTGATTTGAAAAATATTGGCTTAGCAGAAATGGGCTTGTCACCTGTCCAAACAGCCAATCTCCGATCCTCTGAATGTCTAAAGGATTTTCACTAGATGGAACTGAAGGGTTCATCAATAATATAAAAGCAGCATTTAAAATACAGAGGAAAGTTTCATCAAGGGATCTTCAAGGTCGGGGGAGATCAGAAAAGTTTTAGCCATCTGCAGGTGGTGTATTTGTCTTCTTTGAAGACAGAAAATTGCAATTGATATTATACCTGTGTTGACAGAACAGCAGGGAAATCCTGCTGCCAGCCACAGGCAGTCACTCCCTATCCTCTCCCTGGTAGAAGCAAAAGCCTTCCAAGAACAACCTCTGGTGTCTTCATCCAACACCAAAGAGGCTGCAACTTTGCATAGGCACCTGAATCCCATGAGGTTCCTGATGGCCTGTCCAAGATGGAGACAATGAACATCAATATTTTTTCCAGTCTTCATAACATCAGTAAAATATTCAGGCTCTGGGAATCATTGCCTTAAATACTCCCTTACATACAGGAGGGATGACTGACATAGTAAATTCCCTGGAGAGTCTGGTCCCTGGTTTCTGTGCTTCCAAGTGATGAGAGCCAAGCACACTGCAATGAAACCCTTGCAGGCAGAACAAGCTGCAGCACCACTTTAGTCCTCTCAATGAGTATATGAATTTGGACAAAATCAAACCTAGAAAGCACAAACCATGTAACCCACTGGCACCAAATTGCTGTCTGTGCAGACACCCTCTTTTAAAAACATGCCTTTCTCCCTGAGCTGTCAGGGCCCCTGCTTTGTCACAGAGCCACCCTGGTGTGACAGGACATGAGGCTGTCTCTCTACCAGCCAAACTCTTTGCTCTGTTGTGTCTTCCAGGCCCTGCCCAGATTATTTTTTTTAATTTTACTCCTTTTTTTTTGTTCTAAATGGCTATATCAGTTTTAATAAAGAGAGGACAGATGGCAAACAAGATCTGAATGCATTTGCTGGACCCCAGACTGTGTTAGGGGTTTTTTTCTCTTGCTTTCTCTCAACAGTGGCAACGTTGTCTTTGCTGAGGCCAAGGTCTAGTCTCAGTGTAGTTGTCTTGGGAAGACTGCTGTTCGGATAAGGTGGGGATTGATGAGCAAAAATTACTGAAATTCTCTAGTGACCTGCTTTTAAATAGAAGAGATAAACAGAAAGGAGGAGATACCTCTGCTGCCTAGAGCCATCCAAGCACATTTTGTGTATCTGTTGTTGCATTTTTAGGCTAAAGACACCATAAACCCAGGAGCTGAGGGAGTGATTATATGACAACAGTTTCCTACTAAAAGAAAAAAATTCTTTTGCTACTCCCTGTGTGCAGGTGCTGTAGGGTAGTGTATGCAATTCCACATGGCCAAACCAGAGGGATTATCTTTTAGGGGAAGGGAGGCTTGAGGTCGGTTTGTGTTTCAGTTGATGATTGTCTTCTCCATGTGAGCATGAGACTGCTCACAGTGCTTTCCCAGCTCTGGGGTTGCCATCAGTGCACACTGCAAAGGAGAGCAGCAGCCAGGCCACATGTGAGCTCTGCTCTCCCTCTTTCCTTTCCTCCTCATAGCAGCGACAGCTCCTTGCACTGGAGCTGTTCTGTGCAAACCCCTGGTGACACACTCAGGGGATGAATTTCTGTGTACAGCTGCTCCCAACCATCAATCACTGCGTGCTGCCTCTAACTCCTTCCTTGGAAACAGCTTTTTCATGGAAATTAACCTGTTTGGCCAAGGTTGCTCGCTGTTGCTGTTTGGATTATTTTCAAGAATGAGTTGACAGCAACAGCAATAAACTGTCATGTGTTTGGGCAAGAGCCTCATCTCTGCACCACTTCAGCTGCTACTAGGGTTTCATGCAGGAGGTTTGGAGAAGTTGAGGGGTAGACCCAGAGGATCTTGGCTGCAGAAGTGAGGCAGCAGGACAGGACACTCCTTTTTCACACTAAAATTTCTCCCAGGCAGAAGGGGAGAAGTTTGGTCAATGCTGAGGTTTCATCCAGGGTAGCAGAAATCCCATGCAAGCAGCAGCTGCACATGTGTAGGCAGCACAATATATACAAATCAGCTTAGAATATTTAAAACACAGCATGTGTTGAACTCATCAAGCCTTCTTCTGCAGCACCTGAACAGTACTGATGCACTGGGACACGCTGAGTATCTGTGCTTGCTGTGTGTGTTCCTGTTTCCCGTGGGGGAGTGACAGGAATGGATAAGCCTTAGCACAGTGTGACAAGCACTCCCACATCCCACAGGGCAGCCGGGATGGCATCACTGCAGGGCCACCCTGCTTGCCTGCAGGGGTATCAGGGCTGTAGAAGATCCCCAGGAGGATCCCTGCTGGATCTCAAGGTGGCTTGAGAAGAGCAGAGCCTGAATATCTGTTTCTGCAGAGGTTCTTCCCAAAATTCTGCTATTATCACTAAGGGAAAGTGATAAAGTCTGTTTATGTACCATGAACTGCATGTGTGAGAGCAAGGGAGGGATGGGAGACCTGTGTGCCACTGCATGGTGGGCATAAGGTGCCCTGTTAGCCCTGACTGGACTAGCTCACAGCTCCTAGTTCTCGTGTTGTGGGACTAGGCTGCCAGCCAAGGGGCCTTTATCTGTCACTGCTCTGTGCCATGATTCAAGATTGCAGCAGAGAGAGGGCAATCGATGTGCTGAAATCAGTTGCATGAAACTTGAATTTCAAGGGTGCAATACTTCAAGATTGCTTGCTGGCTGCTGGGCTCACGCTCTCTGTGTTGGGTTGAGATGCTGACAGGGGTCTTGGTGCTGTTACATTCTTGCTCCATCATGCCAGCAATGTTTCCCATGCGAGAGCAATATGTCTCTTTCTCATTATGCTTGAAAAGCCCTGTTCCTGTCTCACATTTCTGTATGTTGGAAGATGCCAAAGAGAAGTTGCTTCTTGCAGTCAATCAAAGTGGAAATGGAGGGGGAGAGTGTCTAAATGTTTATAGAGCATAGTGCCTGTGACTTGTGCCTGGAGGACCCATCAGAATAGCTGAATTTCTAGATTATCTCAGTTATCTAAAACTGGGTCTCAGAAACAGAAGCTTACTGTGATGAAATAAAACACCAGAGAATAAAGAAGGAGGAATGGGAAAAGGAACAAAAATATTTTAAGTTATGAATTAAAGGAAAGGGAAGAAGTAGATACGATGTGGCATTGCCTATATTGTGAGACTAAAGGAGACAAGCTGTTTGGGGATTTTAGAATAAACTGGCATCCTGAAAAACATGGGAGAGAATTCACTCCTTCCCCAGACCAGACTGCTCTAAGAAACACTCTGCAGGGTCATTCCTGAAAGGCTTGTTGTCAGATATGACGAAGATGAAATCACTGTGCTTCCCTGCTGTCCCCAGCATATTTCTCCCAAAAGTGCAGTCAGTGCAGTTGTTCTGCATGGCCTGTGAATGCCAGCACATCTCTTCACTGCTCTGTCCCTGAGTGCACACCTTCAGCTTTCAAATGGCTTCTGGAGCTGACGGGTTGCCTGACACACTTCAGGAATCCCCAGCTTTTCCCTGGTCATCAGATTTGCATCAGCTGTTTGGTTTCAGCAATTTCTGAGTATCTGGCCACAAATTTTCCTAATCCCACAGTATTCTAGTCACTATCTGCACAGATTTGTGCTTTGTCCCAGCAGTACAGAGGAGTGGGGAGCAGCTAATGCTGGGGTCATTTGCTTCATGAATGATTCATGCTGGGATGGCCCTAATCCTATTCAGTTCAAAATGAACAGCGAGAAATTGCACAATTAGAACTCTAACAGGAAGAGGCCCTTGAAGTGCTGTTGTCACCCCACCTTTGCCATTGCTTTCTCTGGACTCTTCACATGAAGTCAGTGCATGTCACAGCATACAATCTCAGGGCCTTTTGAAGATCCACAGGTTAGAGGGGCTGTGCTGGTGAAGCAGTGAGCTGCATCTGGCTCTGTTTTGGCTTTTGATCAGCAGGAGTTGCATGTGTCAGAGTGCAGCAGCAAGAATGACAGCGCGCTTCATTGTATTGCCTACAGGGACAACAGCCCAACGCTTGGAGCACACGGTGTTCAGGAGTTTGCCACACTGATAAAGGGAAGGTATATCAGGCTTTGACAAGTTACACTGGAGGCTGAACATTGTCAGCTGGAGAGTACATGCTAGCACATATACTGCATGCATAAAAAGCTATTTATCTTTGCAAAGGGAGAAGCTGCTGCTGACGATAGGGAATTCATTTCCATAGACCTTTCGGGGCTTTTTGATGCGCGTGTGCTTGGCATCACTGCTGAGTGACTTTCAGTTTCCCAAACGTTGTGCTACTCCCGCTAGAGAGAGAAAAAGATGGGCCACAGCAATGTTGTGCCTCGGTGTCAGGGATCTTGGGCTCAGAAGGTGATGTGGAATGGAGCTTTTGGGCAGTGGATCCTGCTCTGACACATCACTGCCTTCCTGTTCTGTCCTGAATGCAGCAGAGGAAAGCTTTTACAGTGAAAGCTAGGATTCAGAAAATCCAGATCCTGACTCTGACAGAGCCTTTTCAAGGATCTTATGCAACTGACCTCATTTCTCTTAGACCATTACCTCCTCACCACGGTGGGACTTTCTTGTTGGATCCTTGTGTGAGTGCAATAAATGGAAATACTCAGTTGCTCTGCTGGTAGGCACCATTTGTTTACCTGGAAGGGATAGACCTCCACCCTTGCTTGTAGCATTATGGATTTGATCGTGCTTCTGTGAGCTGCCTGTGTAAATGAGAGTATGGCATGACACAGACAAGCTGATGATCAGAATTGGTTTTGGCAGTTTCTTATCTCCATAAAATACCAGATTTTCTTTTGCCATTTCCTCCCAAACATCTTGAAATCTCAACAATGGCGAATTCTCCATGGGCTGAGACCTGACAAGCACCGAGCTGGGCAGCAAAGTGCAATCCTGGAGCTGCTCTTCCAAGCTGAGCCCCACCAGGAATCCTCCATCCTGTCATGTTTCACTGAAGCCTCTCCTGGCTCAGGCCCTTCTTGTCTCTCCTTGGGGGTCTACATCAGCTCCCTCACCCAGCTCCCATACACAGTGCCTGCCACTGCAGTCCCACAGGAGGCTGAGTGCTTTGCCTAAGCACCAGGGCACCCTTGCTGGATCCAGCAGGCACAAGCTCACCACTGCCAAGAGCAAGGAGGAGCTTTCACTGCATTTTCCTTTTTCTTACACTTTCCCCTTGGTGCTGCAGCTGGCCACTGCCTGGCTGCCAATCTGGCAGTGGCCAGCAGTGCAGCAGTTCTGTAGTCAGTTTTAATAAGTGTGTTTGAAAGAGGCTGCTGGCTGGAGAGGTGTGGAGGCCTGTCACACAGTGTGCCTGTCGTGAGCATATGTCTGGTGTCGGGATGGAGCCCATGGCTCTGGCTGTGAGGCTGCAGCAGGAGAAGGTTTTCAGCTGCCCATTAAAAGCAGCTGATGGATCAATGTTGCCAGCAGACATTGTCCCCTGCATCATGACCAGTAATTAGTACATGGGGCTGCGCTGTCCTTTCACAATAATCTCTTCTTTCATCACCCTCTTCAAAGGTGGCTTCGCATACAAGACCAAGAGTGAAACCACAGCTCATTACTTGATTGCGTAATTACATTCTGCTACAGTGTAATTTGGTTATGGCTGTAATTAAATGGATCAAGGTCAGCAGTAGGGCTCAGGACATAACTGGGGGTAAAAAAAGGCCGAGAACTTTTTTCGTGCAGAGTACGACCTTGTTGGCAACTATAGCAGCTCAGGTCAGTGTTTTTGTGGCCCTGCTGCTTGTCCCACTGGCCTCACAAGCAAGATGTTTGTGATGCTTTTCATATGGCTTTTCCCATGGTTGTGAGGTAGCCAGGAGTGGCTGGCTGGAGGGCTGCGAGCACTTGGATCATTTGAAGAGCCCCCTTGCCTTCCTGGCAGAGCTTTTCCACAGGAGTCCCTCCAGACCCCTAAACCTGATGCCTGTGTCCATAGGGGCTTTGGGCTAGAATTTGGCTGGAAAGCAGAAAGTGACAACTGGTGAAGCAGCTATCTTCCAAAACAGCTTTGTAGTATTTTTTGGATCATAGTATTTGTGGGGGAAATAAATCAGAAGGTTATAGATGGAGCTTTGTTGAGAACTGTTGTTTTGTAGTAAGGACAGAATCAAACAGTTCAGGGAGCCTCTTCCACACTGCACCCTCTCTGTCCTGCTGCATTGGAGCATGGACTGTGCTGCACTATGGCATCTGCTTCCTGGCTATGGACATCACTTGGTGCACAGACCTTTTTCCCCATTCACAAAATTGGGGAAAGAAGAAACCGAAGGCATTAATTTATGCCAAGACTTGTAATAATGAATGTATTTTCCTCAAAAAGGTAACTGAAAGCAAGTCATGCAACAAAGTTTATGGGAGTTGAGCACTTCAGAACGACCTAGTCTTTCTACTGCCTTCCAAAGCCTGATATGAATAAATAATTTAATGGCTATTAATGTGAATGCTGCAGATTTTGAGTCTCAGTTCCTACCATATTAAACCCTACAGCCAGCTCTGCCCTTAAGGAACATTCTTTCTGCAAGGGCTTTGTATCCATGCAAATGATATCTGCACCCTCTGAAGAGGCTGCAGCTAAAGAATGGCTTTTGAGAATGTGTAGCACCAGGATTATCACACCTCAGATTTTTATCAAATGTACGCTAATGAAAAAAACAAAAGAACAAAACCCAAGAATTTTCAATATTAAAGCTAAATTTAGAAAGCAGAATTTTTAAGGCATCCTTGTCAGTTGAAAGTTATTTTTTAATCACCAGCTTAAAAAGCAAAATCTCACAACTCTCATTATTTTTCTTTTTGCCTCACTTGCCTCTTATTTTTTACTGTCATTTTCTAAGTAAAATGATCCCTATGGTGATCTTAGTTTCTGTGTGTTCCTCCAAGTGCAATTGTATGTATTTCTCTGTGAATTAGCAGTTTGCTAATATGCTTTGCCTAGGTCAGTTGAGATGCAGTAGTGTGGAACTAGTAAATAAAACCCAGTGATTTGATAAGCATTCTGCCACTTGCCTGGTTTAATTTTTGCTTCACAGGTTTTCACCTTCCAGATGCTTTTGCGTTGGGCCATACGGTGACAGTTCTTCATGGCTACACTGTTTGTGTGCAGCCCCTGTGTCAGGATAGGCTGGGACACCTTGCCTGTTGCTGATCTCAGTGCCACAGATTGTGGGGGCAGAAGTGACTGTTCAGGTCCATTACTATGAACAGATCATCACCGTTTTGCCAGATCATTCTGCTTGCATTCTGCTTCTCCCTGCCTTTGGCTGAGTAAAATCAGACACTTTGACGCAGGTTATCTTTGTGGGTTTTTCTCCCAGCACCAGAAGTTATGTTTCCACAGGACTTCTCATCTTCTTCATCTCCGTTGTTATGGAAGTGATCATATCAATTTTAATACAAACATTCATGAATCAGTGTTTATTCCTAGAACAGAATGTTTAGCCCAGCTTGAGTGATTCTTAGAGGATCCAACTCTGCAAATGTTGCTGCACTAATGATTCAGGATTTAGTATTGAGGAAAACAGATGGAAATTAAGAAATATTGCGGATGGTAAGAAAGGACCGTTATGCCCATTAGCAAAGGGTTTCTCTTTTGTGGGACTTTTTTGGTTCAGTGGGGCTGTTTTTTCCTCCCCCAGTTCTGTGATAGCACAGATGAAAGCAGAAATGACATGTCTCTTGTTCAGGGATACAGTCAGGACAGCTCTGAGGTTTCCTTCCCCCTCAGCATGTTTGCTGGAACATATTAATAAGATTTCTTTAAAATTTATCATGCTAAGGAAAATATTTTCAAACCTCTGAATGATCCAGATGTGACGTGTGGTAAACTCCAGGCTTCCTGCAAGCCAGGTACTGAGTTCAGATAGGCAGACTGAACTGAACAACTGTGGTGTTGTTACTATGGCCAGTGTAGCTGTTTGTTGTTTGTGGATGTTGGTGGTATGTGCTTTTTGGAAGGCTTTGTGTTGCTATACCCAGTGTGGCAGAAGCATTTGAGATCATAAAGGAACAATCTGAAGTGTAAAGCCCACATGGCAGAAGAGAACCTTGTGTACAGCCCCCACCCAGGTTACAGCATGCTGCTCACATCCCTGTTTTCCAGAGGGCATACAGAGCCTTGGCCCCTTTTAAGGACACTGACATTTCACATCATCACATGCCTGCTTTATTATGCCCCACTGTAGTAAGCCAACTATCCCAGCTATCTCTGGGATTAGTGCTTTAGTTAGACCAGGATTGCACTTCTGGAAAAATTCCTCCAGTCACCTTCACATGCAGCTCTTTGGTTTGCACCAGAGTGGTTCAGGCTGTGCAAACTTCACTTTTGGGTGAAACTAAACTGAAGGGTTCTCTTTGGGAGTGCCCCTCAAATACTAGATAGTTAGACCATGGGAGCAGGTGGCAGCTAGACCAGACTGAACCCATCCTGAAACATCTGCAGTGCCAGCATCCAGCCCTTGCCACCAACAGTTTCACTCTATGTATTTGGTCCTGCAGTGTAAACATAGTGTATGTAAAAAATAATCAAATGCCTTCAGATCTAATTGTAAACCCTGGAACTCACTTTTCCTGCATGCTGCAATAAATAGCTACAAAGAGAAAGCAGTAATTTTTAACTCTGGATTGCTCTGTTGATTTTGGGTCATATAATTTAAAGACATTTGCACAGCCTTCTGTATACTAGTCCCACAATAAAATGGTCTCCTGCTTTACTGTGCGTTGTGCCAAATAGAGTTAGTGTGTTATATTACTCTCTCTAGAGTAACTATATTATCTTAGTTTGGAAGTTAAAATCATTAGTTGGCTTCTGAACAGGATCAGATGCCAAAGCTAATCTGTGTTCTCTAGCAAAGTGTGCAACAGAGTGAAAAATTTCACTATAGCCACTGCTGCAAAATCCCTTATGATATACTTCCATCTGTCTGATTCCTGGGAAGCAAAGCATCAGCAACAATGGGTCAGTTGGCTGCATACACTGGAACAGCCAGATCTGAGCTGTGGCATAGTTTGAGTCCATTCAAAATGTTTGTGCATTGTCCACGGGTTATTTCACATCAAAAGGAAACTCACAGAAAAAGAACAAGTCAGGTTGTCAGCACATACATATCATGGAAATCCATTCAAGGTATTAATAAGCCCAGTCATGTCTGTGAAGTTGTTTTGGGCTGTGAGATTTGTCAGCTCATTCAAACTGTGCAGAGATACTGTGGTCAATATGTGGATGGAAATTCTGTCACAGCAGAGTTGGTTGATTTTCTTAATTCTCCCAAAACCAGTGAATAAATGCCTAAAAGCCACAGAAATGTGCCTGCACACCTTCCACAGTCTTCCTTCATAGCACCTACCTACCTGCCTTCACTGGGGGTTGGGATGATGAACAGAGAGGTGTGAAGTGTCACCCTGCAGGTATTAAGGGAGCACCATGGACCTTTTCTGCTGGCTTTGTCAGTGGAAACATTGTTAGGACCCAGGCTTTGAGGCACAGATCTCAGAGGGTTCCTTCTGGCTCTCCCAGTGGGCAGCAGAGCTGGCCTCCTCCCAAGAATATTCTGTGAACCTTTCCTTCTCATTGTGTAGGCGCTGAAGCAGTGGGTACAGGGGTAAGGGAAAAGCCACATAAATTGTCACACTTCGTAACATTTCATTTTGGTTGTAAGAACCTGCTAGTCCAAAACCAGCTCACCCCAGCCTCAGTTGATGCTTTAGACCACAGGATTTTCTGTTAATTGCCCAGTTGTAGCCAATCTGTCAGTAAGCTGTCAAAATATTAATAATCTAGCACCACTCATTTTCAAAATGGAAGTTTCAACAGCAAAGAAATTGAATTTCCAGGCCTGGTTGTGACAACTCTGAAATTGGTTTAATGCGGGAGAGATTTTTCCAGCATTAAGAAAGATAGGGTGTGTTTCCAGTGTGTCTCACAGTTTGAATTTAAGACTCAAAGCAGAGAGGCTATCTCAGCACATCAGCAGCTCAGGGCTGTAATTGGCCTGGTGAGCTCCTTGGCAAGTCCTCTTATCTTCTGCCCATGTGACGATGAGCTACACAGAAAAAATGAACTACACAGAAAATTGGGTTGAGGCCATTTTCTTCCTTCAGACCTGCACTCTGTGCAGGCTGTGCTGTTGGGTGAGGACAGGATGGTTTTGTCTGTGTGTTAAGAACACTTGTAAGACTCTCTTTACAAGGGCTGGGGCTCATTCGCAGTCCTTTTCTTGCTGACATTGTTATTACTGCATTATTTAATTTATGTCAGGAAGAGGGGGTGTTTGCCTAAGAAACTGAACTGGAACTTGGTTGAAATTTGTTTCTTCACTCACTCTGACACCTCCTGTTTGCAGAGCACCCAGCCAGCCATCTGGTCATTCAGTGCTCAAGACCTCAGCACAAAAACGTGGAAATGAAGAGATTTACCATCTTCCTGGCATTGTGAGGGCATTTTATTAAATGCCCGAGGCATTTATACTCTGGTTTGAGCCTTTGAGGATGATTTTCGTATAAATAATAACATGATAAACCCAATATTAACTGCTTATTTTCCACTAAAAGGTTTATTTTGACTATCAGAAGAAAATAGTCTCATGTTTATAAATGCATAACCATTACTTTACTTTATACATTGTAATTATTATCAACAATAATAAAAATAGCAGGATCGCAAACGTAACCAAAGGCAACAGATCAATTTATTCTGCCCTGCGCTCAGACTCAGATTGATGCCAAGAAACAGGGAGATCAGAGGTTCAGAGCATCCCATCTGGCCGTGTTTCTAAGGTTCTTACATTATTGTTTTTCTTTACAGCTATTTCAGGCTTTAGGAGATGAGGCAGTATGATGCTAATTTAGGAAATCTGTTTTTCTTGTATGCAACTAACATATCTTCATCTAGTCCCATCTTGTCTCATGATCATTATGTCTGAAAGCAAAGATGTATTTCTGGATGGTGTTTTGGAGTAAGCAGAGTTGATAACATTGTTAGCAATTTCAGACACTTTGTCAGGAAAACAGAATGTAGGGAAGACAATAGATGAGTTGGGATTCCTAGGTTAGAAATTATCCTGGGGTTTCACCACATCCCCAGGCTGCCAGGAATGCAGTACCAGAGATGGTGTCAGGAAAAACCCCTTTTGTGGGAAGCAGTTACTTTCCTGGAAGAGCAGTGCTGCACTGGATGGACCAAGTGCAACGTGAGTGAGCTGTGCTCCAGTTCATAGCAGTCCAAATTTTAAGAGGCTTTAAAATTCCAGCTTGAAACAAGATCCAAAATTAAAAGCCAAATCAATCGAGTAAATTTCAAATATACCTTATATTTTAAAAAGAGGGGATGAAAATTTACTCCATCCAACCATGAATTTGAATTTAGGGTCCTTCGTTAAGAAAAAGTGAAGCAAAGGGCAAAGTAGGTGACTTGCTCAGTGTGGCACATGGGTGAGCAGCTCGATGTGCTGGCTTCTGCAGCCAGCACTGCCCATGGAACTGTGCAGTCATTGGTACCCAGACCTTACTGACAGAACCTGTTCTCTCATCCAGCCCCCGCCCCAGGCTCTCCAGGGAGGTATGGAAGTGAGCAGCCAGGCTGGAAGAGTCATCCCCAGTTATATTCCTGTCAGCAGTCATTAAGCTGAAACCTGTGAGGATTGCAGGAGCATCTCCCCAAAGGCCAATGCAGTGAATTTGGGCACTTTATGAAGTACTTGGTGAAAATGTGTCTGCCTGGAGGGCAGGCCAAGAGCTGAAAGCAACAAAACACAATACTGAGCTGTGGTGGGATGGACAGGTCTGGATTTGGATCCCCAAAACTCAACTGCTTTGTAGCCAAAGGCAGACCATGGCTTGTGTGGATCCGTATGGGCTCACTGTGATCAAGGTAACTGGGGTGAAACAGAGCTCAGTGTCTTGCAGAACCTACCACGGGTTTTGGTCAGTACTCTGCTGCGTGCTGGGCAGATGTCCTTGCTGCTGCAGGACACCTTGGGCATGTCCATGCTGCAATCACACCTTTGTCTCCAGCATTCCTCAGTGATGGTGACGTGAATAATTTCATCAGTCCTTGAACATTAAAAGGTGCTTTAGGACAACCTTTTTCCGCATACAAAGATCTGCAGCCTAATTACAGAGGCTTGTCCAGCACTTGGGTTTTTTTGCCTGTCTAGGAATATTGGGTCAGCTCATAAGACTTAGCAGATCTGCACTCCACTTCTTGTGTAGGCGTTTTAAAGGGAAGCCAACTGAACAATTATTTACCTTGAGCACAGAGAGTTTCTGCAAAAGTGATGGCAGATAACCTCTAGTTAAATTTTCAGAGGCAGTAAGTTAGGTGACTTGCTAATGCTGCTTCCCAGCTCCCAGAGCTGGAGAACAGACCTGCATGGATGATTTATTTGAAAATGTGCTTCCTCCAGCCCACAGATGGTCCAGGCGGAGTCAGAATGCTTTCAGATACCATATTGCCTCATCAAGTGAGTCTCTACTCTGCAGAGGGGCTGTACACTCCCATGTAGCAGCTTGTTATTTTAAAATGTATCTGCTCTCTCCTACTTCTAAAAGGCCACCAAGAAGACTTGTCACCAATCTCTTATGGAGCTAGAAGGGGGAGGAAGAGTGGAGTGTGAAGAGTAGAATATCACCTGCCATCTGGACAAAGATGTGATGAGATGTAAAGTTTGGATGCACATTTGTGGTTCTTGATCACATGCCAAGAGAGAGCTCAGCTACAATTATTTAAAAGCATTTCCAGACAGATGCAACCCTAGGTCAGGGGAGAAGCAACACTGAGGCAGGTGGGCACTGAGCTGCATCAGACTCTGTGCAAGGCATCTCTGCCTGTGGCAGTGCTGCTGGGGGCTGCACAGGGCTTATCCTCTGAACAGAATCTCTGGTTAAAGACCTGTCCTGGGAATAAGAGTATGCCAGGATCAAGTGCTGTTGTATGACGTTTGTGGTCACAAATTCTCAGGTATTTCAAGGCATAGTCTCTGAGCTTTCATGGGTTTAAATGAGAGCTGGACATCTGCATTTCATCTGGAAGCCCAAATGTCTTCAAGAATCTGTTGTCTTGTACATCCGTATTGATTTCAATGCTGAATTTCTGAGTGCTGTTGGCGTCAGAGGAGTGTTGATGAAACCCTGCCCTAACTGAGGTCAGTGGGGAATGTGGGATGGGCTTTACTGGGCAAAGAGCACCATAAAACAGATGCTATTCTATAATGCCATCCTTTTCCCTGGGATGGAGCAGTGCTTATACAGACAAGTAAACACAATCCAATTGTTCCGTGCTCTGCCTCCACAGCAACAGTGAAATGCCACTGCTGATAGCTGTGCTGATATTTATGATTCCTACTTAATATGTTTTAAATGAGTTGATGAGCTCTTAAGTATTAACACTAACATCAGTAAGTATCCTGAGCCAGATTCTCTGGGAGGGAAGCCTTGCCATGCCATAGGCTATGGTGCAGTTTAGTGCTTTTATCCCATCTGAAGATCTGGCTCAGTAATTGTGCTGAATGTAAAAGAGAAACCCATAAGTGCTGTAAACAAAGGAAAACTGTTACTCTGGGAGTGTGTTAGTTAGATATTTCAACGCTCATAATTAACATCCCTTTCCTAAACTGTGGCACAAACTACTTGCAGAATGGGTTTTTTCTTTTATTGCTGCTAGTTTCAGTGACTAAATTTATTAAGTCATTAGGTTTGCTTCTGGATGTGTGTATTTGCTGTTCTCCTTTGGGTTATAATAAAAGGAGATCTTGGGAAAAAAAGAGAGATCTTTATTTATCTGGCAATTTTGGGAATGTTTGTAGGGAAATGGTGAGCAATACGAACAAAGCTGCCCGGTCTGGGGGGACTCTGAGTGAGCAGCTGGGTTTGAATACAACAGCAGCCTGTGAGAGTTTCCTGCTGGCTTTCCCTGAGCATTGCACATGGAAAACTGTCACCATTTCTGCCATGATCTGGGGACACCAGGGGCTTCTGGGAAGCAGATTGCTGGCTCTTGTGATCAGAACTCAGAAGTCACCGTGCTGCTGCTTACTTTTTCTTGCACCTCCTGGCTGAGGATGCTCAGTGGCAGGGATGGTCCCAGGCTGGTATGGCAGGGGCTGGCACTGGGTTTTTGAGCAGCACCAGGGCTGTCCACTGCCCTGGCAGCACTGTGATTGTACCAGGGCTGCAGGACTGTTGGGTTGACATTTTTTGAAGGAGCTGAGATCTCCGAGGGTGTCAGTGCATCGCTGAATGCCCTGAAGCTTTGTCTCCAGGTTTGACAGCAGTTTGTGGAACTTCTCCAGCTTTACAGAAATGCAAAGGAGAGTCCAGTCAAACTTACTGTGTTCAATGAGGCTGTGTTAGATCTACCTGACCAGGCCAGGTGAAAGCTGAGGTGGATTAGAAAAAAGTCTGCCCTCTGACAAACCACTGCCAGTGTGTGCTGTGGTGAGGGATAGATGGGCCCAGACATTCCCAACATCTCCCTGAAGAACCGATCTGGCTCAAGTGGTGCAGAGGTTGGCTTGTGCCTGGAAGTCACATCCGTATTTTCATCTACAGATGGCAGGAGACACTACTTGGATCAAGGATAAATGAAACATGGTTTTCTAAACCAGAAATGACTTCTGGGGCAATCTGTGGTGCCTTATACCCTCCCTGAGCAGGTCTGACACACTGAATCCCCCCCAGTGGCAGTTGCATCCATTTAGTTCCTTTTGATTCCAAGTGTCATTTCATGTGATCTCCTTTCTTTTCTGCGTGATAGCTGCTGTGTTGTTTTTTTCTTTAAGACTGTGGAATTTCTAATAGAGCCACAGTTAGCACAAACCAGAGCTATGTTTGTTTTTTCAAAGCAAATCTAATTACTCTTCTTAATACAATTGCTTTTTGTTCAAGGGACTGGATTGAGATGCAAAAAACAAGTTGCAAGGAGATGCTAATCATTTTGCATGTAAATTACTAACATTTCTTTTACAAATATTTCATCCAGGATTTTAGTTTAACAATTAAAAAAAGAACTGCTTTTCCAAGCCACTTTCAGTAATATCTGTAGACATTTAACAAAGTACCTCAGGCTCTAAATCTCCAAATGGTAAACAAATAAATGTATTTATTTACTTTGTGTGCAAAAATAATTCAGTCAAAGACATAATTCACATTGAGTTAAATTTAGAGAATCTTTTTTTTTCTACAAATCACAAGCATACTCTTTAATGAGAAGAACTGGTGGGCTTTCTGAATGAGCTGAGTTCGTGACACTCCTGACAGGGGACCTCTGTGGACTTCGTGCAGAAAATAGAGTCACTGTTTGTTTCTTTGTTTAAAGACTGAAAAAAGACTGGTGATTAAAAGACAGAAGCCATCTGTCCTCTGACTGTCTTGTACCTGGTCATGCTATTTCAATCAAGGAAAGAGTTGGAAAAATAATTGAGTGGGACTCGTTACAAGCCTGTTTCCAAAGGTCTCTGCAGCAAGTGAGGAAGTGGTGCTCATGAGCCCAGGGCTCTACCGTAGCATTACCTCTGGAGCAGGATGTCCTTATGTCCTGTCAGGAGCATGTGGGGGGCACAGCTGTGTTTTTATCTGAGATGAAGAGAAAGTATTGGACTCCAGGTCTGCCCATCTAGAACATTTCATCAACAGTGAATTTGTCATATAAACAAAACCAAACAAATAAAAACCCCCTAAATTATGCATGCCCCAGCGGCCTGGTCAATAGATCAGTGATTTTCCAAAAATACCTTTTGTTATTTCAGATTTCTGTCTGTGCAGCAGTGGCTGCTATGAACTGCTTTGTTATTGTGAAGCCTGTTATGCTCCCCTGCACTTCTGTCTTTCTTCCCAGCTCGTCTCAGCCTAAGACAACTGAAACAGCAGTTCCCACCTGATTCAGCATAATTGCCACAATTAATTTTGACAGTGAACCTTGTAGAGAGGTTCTGCCATTAATATCCCAACAGCCTTTTGTTATTGGTAGCCCCAAAGCTGACAGCAAGTGGTGTGTGATGAAACTGAATGATCCAGGCTGGCCATGGGGCGCCAAGAAGATACCAGTGAAGAAAAACATAAGGGTTTGCATGTTAATGAGATTTAGAGGACACTCTAAATATCCTCAGGCAGTGCTTGGGAGAGCGGCCTGTGTCCTGCTCCTCTGCCATGTCCTCTCTCTGGTCATCTGGTTCTTTCCTCATCCTCTTGCTCTTTGTGTCAAGCCCATGGTAGTGCCCACACAGGTTTCTGCTGCTCAGACCTGTGAGGACCCTGGGACAAGTCAGTTTGGTGGCAGGATGAGCAGTGTCCCGTGGGCGTCTGTCCCCACATGGCACAGTTGTTGCTGGTGAGGGGAGGTACATGAGAAGAATGATGATAGTAGATAAACGCAGTATTATTTAACTAAAAATTAGCTGTCAGATCTGTGGGTTTTCTAAGCTGCTGAATGGACAGAGCTGGGGTGTTTCATAGTAGTGTTGCCATGGTTCGTATCCTGAAGTGCTGTTTCCACTGAATTATGGTGGATGAGGAATCAACCAGCCAACTCACAGAACCAATGGGATGCTTTTGTTTGCTTGCGGGGGGAGCGTAAACATTTCAAGGAAATCAATAGGTTTTTCTTTATTTTTTTGAAATCTTCATTACTTTGATGTCTTTACATGCATTTGCTTTAAAATAATATAAGAATTTTGTTGGTTTATTGGTACAAGTGGGTATATAATACAGCATCTGCTTTTATGAACTACTGCTGCATGTCATAAAATATTATACTGCAGTAATTTGAAAATAGATATTGAGCTGAAAACGTAATTTGCAATAACTTTTAATTAAAATATCTCTCTTTTTTTTTTCTTTGTGAAACTACATTTTCAAAATGCATTAGCTTTCATATTTCTTCTTCATTGAAAATAGTCTTAGTTCCATGTTTAGGTCGAGTTGGGAGCTATCTTTCACAGCCTGCCAACTTTTTAGTCCCCCTAAAGGGAATTTTCATGATAAGTTTTTACTGATGGGGTAATGAAGGCGTGGGAAAGGGGATTGAGCTGTCCAGTTTGGTTTGAGAGCTGCTGCCTGGCTGGGCCTGGTGCCAGGGAGTGCCCTGAGCTAGCACTTCAGAGGCAGCTCCTGCAAACCCAGCTCCCAGGTGAGCTGCACCTTTCCAGGCAAGACAAAGCCTGGAGATAAAGGGCAGATTTAAGGAACACTTAAATACTGTTCTTTTGGGAAGCTACTTCAAACACCATTTTATAGTGCTCTAAGTCATCCAGATCTCTCTTAACTTGTTTCACTCTCTTTTGAAAATATTTATTTCTCCGGCAAGAAGGACTCCCTCAGATAAGGCAAAATGGCCCATTTTGCTGATGGTATTATTACCTGTGTGGTGCTAATGATTGATGCCAAATTCACGTGTGCAGCACAGCTCTGTGCTTTCTGCTGTGCTTTATCTTCTGCAGCTTCGAGCCTGCCAGGCTCTGCGGGTCTGTTGTACACTGGATTTACTGTCACACCACAACACTTTATATAACCCCCAGATCGCCTGGGAACGCGTTCCTGAGTGTTGCTGAATGTTCAGAATGTTCACTCTTAAACAAGGTCTGCAGTAAATACGTGGCATTACTCCAGATGCTTTGCTCAGACGTTGGTCATGGGTTTTCCACTGGCAAGGTTGGAGAAGCTCCCAAAGACTTGGGAGTGGCAAAGGTTTGGAAGGGAGCATTGCTTGCCTGTAGCAGCATCTGCCTTCACTCACAGGGCTCAAAAATGCCTGGGACATGTAAGAAGGGATTATTTGCTGAAACAGTTTTGCTTCAGAAAATGAATTTTCATTGTGGCTTGAACTTTTTTACAAGAATAGTTTTTAGAAAATTAGTGGGAGAATTTGTTTGGCCAGGATAAGTTTTCTGCTCAACATCAAACCAAAGTCTGGGAAGAAAACCCAGCCCACTTACAATCACATCTGACTCAGTGAAGGTTTGGGAGCCCACTGCCACAGAGTCCCCTGGCCAGCCAGATCTTTTATAAAAGGTTTAATGTTTCTCTGTTGTGAAAATCTTGAATAGTGGGACATAACAAGTACTAGTCCATAGCTGAGTGTAGTTTCGTCCTGGACACTTCATGCAAAGCCAGCACAAGTGGCAAAGGCGCAGCCACTCCCAAAGCCATCACAGGCTCAGGAGATGTCCTGGACAGATCCATATGTGCTCTGCTCCAGGGCAGGTGTGGAAATGCTTCTCGGTGCCTGAAGAAATACTTGTGCCAGAAATCTTTAAAATTACTTCTTTCTCTTTAATAGAAGATTTCCAGGCTTTGTGCCAGCATTTCCTCACGTCACTTTTGAAATTAAATGGTTTACTTGCTTTTGTACTCCCATTTCTTTGAATCCTCTTAAATGGTTCAATAAACTGCCCTTTGCCTATAAGAACTTGAAGAAACCTCATTATTTTAGACAACAAGCATTGTACATTTGCCTATCACAGGGAAGGTATGAGCAATGCCAGGGGAAGGCATCAGGCTGTCTCTGCTTCTCAGCTTTCATTTTCTTTCTTTTGCTTAGTATTTCAGTCTAAATCCTGGCAAATTTCTGACTTTTTCTGCACGTTTTTCATGCCTGTTCACTGTAAGCTGTTTTGCAAACCACAGCTCTGCCAGGGAAGGAGAGCCTTGCCTTTCAGCTGGGAGTTTTCTGGATGGGTGTTATTGCTGGGAGCTAGCATTGCTGATGCCTGTTGTTTTCTGTTGTTAACTGCAATGCGTGACTGTTGAGTATCACTCAGTGATGCCTAATTTAGAAGATCAGTGATTAATTCTTCCATTGCTTTTTCTTCTTCTCTCTTTCTCTTACTGCAGGATGTTTTCACACCAGAGTGCAAATTTAAAGAATCTGTCTTTGAAAACTACTACGTTATTTATTCCTCCACGCTGTACCGGCAGCAAGAATCCGGACGAGCGTGGTTCCTGGGACTCAATAAAGAAGGTCAAATTATGAAGGGAAACCGAGTGAAAAAAACCAAACCCTCATCACATTTTGTACCCAAACCCATTGAAGGTATGGAATCTGCCAATTCTCTCCCTCAGTGGGGTTTGGGTAGGGGGAGTTAGCTACTTCACAGTTGGGGTTTCCTGGGTGTGGGTGTTGGCCTTCGAGACCAGAAAGCAAGGAGAAATATTTGTAACAATTCAGGTAAGTGGTGGGCTGCACTTTTAGCATCTCCTCTGCTTTCCTTCTAGTCTCAAAGGGGTTTCTTAGCTTTGGGTGCTAAAGGATGAATTTAAAAGCCTGGCAACACAAGATATTGCTGGTAAAGAAAAGCAGCCAGCAAAGGAATGTGATGCAGCAGTGATCATAATGTTATCTCCTCCGAGGATTTTACCAATATATTTCAGTAGGTTTCCAATCCCATATAGGGTCAGTAAAGATAGGATTTATCTCACCTGATTTTAGCTTTGGCACTCTGTTCATACTAACAGAAGAAAAATGGATCCTACCAGCATAGCTGTGGATGTCCTTTATATATCTACCCTGAGATAACTTAAATCTGTTTTTCCTCATTTGTAAAGATGTCCTAGTTAGTCACTGGGGGGTAGAGTTGTTGTCCAAAGTTCGATGGGATGCTGTCATGCCATATGTCTTCATCACAGTGTGAAAGTCATGGAGTTGAAGTTCTGCCCTCCTGCTGATGCCTGTACACTCTCTGAAGTGTGCCTCAGGCTCCTGCCAGGACATATTGCTTTTTGTGTGCTGGCCTGAGGTAAATGGAGAGATAGTGTGATAAGCCTAGTACTTAACAGGTACTAACCTGATTGTGGAAACAACACTTCTTATCTCTTGCATGGGAAAACCCTACTTTCTGATCCCTAAACTAGGTGTGCCTTTCTGCCCCCATTTTAATCCTGCCATTTGTCCCTTTCAGGGACACCGAAGCCTGGAGCTGGCCTTGGCTGCACAGCTCTGTGCTCCCTCTCACTACCCCAAGTAGGCTATGGGAGAAGGTTTGAACTGATGCTCTCCTAACAAGTATCAGTCACAAGTGGTGGAGGCCACAGCTCACTCCACACAGCAATACCCTTTTTAAAAGCTTCCCAGCTCAGGGGCAGGCAGGTATGAGTGTGAGGAAAAGGCCATCTGAAGCAAAGCACGAGAAAAATTCAGTGCAGCATTCCCAGAATATCTGTGGCCTTTGCACAGGAAATGGAAATGTTGAAAGAGCAGAGAATGGCCTGGAGCTGCTTGTCCTGAGCTTGTTTTCAACAACTTCTCTGCAGCCAGGAACCTTTTGCTGTTTATCTGAGGCATTAGTGGGATTGGTGCCCTAAGCCCTCGTGTTTTGCTAGGGAGCAGGGCCTGCTTCAGGCATGGGGTTGGTCACCAGCTTCTCTCTTGCCTTGACCAGGAGGAGAGTCTTTTACAAGCACCAGCTTTCACAGCTGGGTTTCCACCTCCTTCTGGCATTTGTTTGCTGCCTGGCTGGGCATTGACACTGATCAGTGGGATCCTTAGAATCCAGGCTTCTTTTTTAATCTAGCATGCATGATGTCTGCTGAACGGCTCAATAGTTTCCTTCCGCATGCATTAAACTAGGCCATTCCTGCAGCTCTCCTCATGGAAAGCCTTGCCTTGACAGAGCTGCCTGACCCACAGCAGAGATCTCATTGCAGCAAACGCTACTCTGGCTTTCATTTTGAATAACCCAGCCCAGCCCAAGAGCTTCCCTTTCCCGCAGTTGCATCCTCCCACACTTGCTTCAATCACAGCTGTCACATAACCTCCCGAGCGAGTGAGCGCTTTGGAAGTTGGCAGCCAAATTAAGGGCTCCTCCACTCCTTCCCTCCTCCACATGCTTTGCAGTCAGGCTCTGTGAGCGTTGCTGCATCAAAGAGCTGGCAGTCTCCCAAGCCAAGGCACGTGTCAGCTTCCCAAAGCATTCAGCTGTCTGGGACTGTGACTCCAGACGGAGGACTCTGTTCCCAAGCCTGAGATTCATTGTAGGTAGCAGAGGCTTGCGGGGAGGGCTGGAGTAAAACGCGCTCATCTCCACGTGACTTCTCTGCACCGCATCCATCAAAGTCCCCGTGAGCAGAGTTTGCAAGCAGAGATGTTAGAGAAAAGGGGCAATTCCTACCCTGTTTGAACAGTTTCTTTCTCTTTGTTATGACTCCAAGGAAATACTCAAAGCACTCTCCTGCTGTATTTGCATGTCAGTTCTGCAGAATGCTGTGGCTTACCCCAGCGTGTGGGCTTTGCTGCTTATTCAGGACACAGCTTCCATCCACAGTCACACCCCCAGGTTTCCTGTTGCTGGGTACCACCACCAGCATTAGCCCTGCCACGTGATGGCTGACACAGGAATGTGTGCAAGGAGGAATCTGCTCCCCCTGGGAAGGAGAGGTGCCACATTCATTGCTAGGAATCACTTCAACTGCCACTCAATGGCAGTTATCTCTGAGATGAAACTTCACAGTTGTTTCTGATATACAGAAAAATTATGCAGCAGTTCAGTGAAGCAAGCATTCACAGGGAAGGGAAACAGAAAAAAGCCCAGATTGCTCCCAGAGCTCATTTGATTCCCATTGCTTCATCCTGCTCTCTGAATTCAGAAGTCTCCTTGAAATTGCAAATGGACAGCAAACTAATACCTAAATAAGAAATATCCTCACAGATAATTTCTCAGTATTCATAGGAGTACATGTGCATATATACACAGTGGTACCTGTGTATGGATGTGTGTTATCTATGGCTTTTAGCAGCTATGGCTTTCTGCTGTGCTAAACACTCAGTGTTTTGACTCATGAAGGTTGGCAGGATACTGGAGGTATTCTGTACAAAACTCAATAGATACCAACTGGAAAAGTTTTGGGTTTCAGTTGGTAGAAGGTTTCTTTAGTTTAGTGTAGGTAGGATTTGTTTGTTTTTGGAAATAAGATTAAGCTTAATCAATATGAAAGCACAAAAAACTTACTAAGTAATAACAGGGGAGACGTTAAGTTCCTCTCCCATCTGTGCACAGGCAAAGCCAAGGCAAACAGCCTGGTAGGCAGCAGTTGATGTACTGTGTGGTGCCAGTTTTGCTTCAAAACACACATACGCAACACATTTCTTTTGATATTTTTATTTCTGATCACTGATTATTTGAGCTAAATGAGCCCTAAAGTGAAGACATTGAGATTGAACTAGACTGCACAAGAAATGAGCTTGAGTATAATTGTCACTTGGGCAACAAGCAATCTTTTAGAGAAATTTCAGTCTCTTTAAGTGTCTGTAATGATTAGTGCTGGAACAACCCTACCATCCACAGTGCCTCTTGTTCTTCTAAACATCCAAATCCATCTCAAGCAATGTGAGAAGTTTCCAGTCATTTAAGTAGGAATATTATCAGATGCTTACTGTGGATGTGCTCTGTTATTTATATTACCTCTCTCTTCTGTCCCAAGCTAGAAGACATTCGAGGTGGCAAACCTGGCCACAGAAACAGAAACCTCTTTCTCCGTCTAAGTCAGCAGAGCAGCCCCTAACTCTGAATTTGTGACATTTCAGCCCTCATGGTGCGAACACATCTCAGATACAAAGGTGACCTGTTAATGGCTAGTGTGGATCCATTTATTACCAGTGATGAGTATCCAAGCAGCCAGATCTTTCCCAGTGTCATTCCTCAGGGAAATAATATCCAAGTTCTTTTAAGGCAGAGACCTCAGATGTTGTAAAGAAGTACAAGACACTGTTATCCAGGACAATGCAGTAGGCCTCATGAAAATGCTTCAAAGGTATCACTTAGTACATAAAGCATAGAATCAGAGAAAGTCTTGGGTTGGAAGGGATCTTAAACAACATCTAGTTCCAACCCCCTGCCATGGAAGGGATGCCACCCTCCCCAGATCAGGTTGTTTGGGACCCCATCCAGCCTTGCCTTGGACACTTCCAGGGATGGGGCATCCACAGCTTCTCTGGGCAACCTGTGCCAGTGCCTCACTGCCTTCACAGAGAAGAATTTCTTCCTAATGTCTAATCTAAATCCTCTTTTAGTTTAAAAACATTCCCCTTTGTCCCATTACTACCCACCCATGTAAAATGTCACTTTCCCAACATCCTTGAAAGTATTCTTAAAAAATCAAACCTCAAAATCTCTACACTCTCTCAGTCTTTGCTAACACAGCTCCTGTCTTGGGTCTGTCTTGCAGGTGGGCAGGCTTTGATATGTTTTCTATCCCACACTATCTCACTTGTTCATCTATCAGAGTCTTGATCATCTTATTAGATGGCAAACGTGATATATTTTAACCATCATTTTGCTTGGCTTTTTGCCATCCTGTGCTGCCTTTCTTACCTGAACAAAGTGTGATTCCACCTGGCAGCATCCTTCACATTTTACCACCAGATAGACACGAGCTCAAATGCCTCTGAAATGCATCAGCTGGGATTTAGAACGCGGTAATTAGAGGCAGAAAATGAAGGTGCCTAATCACTCACTCCCTGCTGCCCCTGAGTGCTGCTGCTCAGGCAATTAATTCCCTACACTGAAGCATTGGCAAATGCAGCCACTCGGGCAGATACCAACACCTAGAGCTGTGGCATCTGTCAAGGGAAGGAGCCCTGAAGCCCTGCTCTGGGCTGCTGCCAGAGGATGTGCTTCCAGCCCTGCCCGGACCCAGCCAGGAACCATCAGGCCTGTGGTGATCCTGCAGGGCTGCCTACTTGCTGAACGACAGCTTAGAAAAATTTTGGTTCCTCCTAACTCGCAAGGGTCAGGGGCAAGGAAAGACCTAGAGTGAAGATGGATGGATTGGAAATATCTAAGGTGCTTAATAAGCTCTTTGCCATACTTTAGAGAAAGGAAATGGAGTTTATTGCATCCCTTCAACCTCCTTAACTTGCAGTGATGCCAAGTGAGAAATACTAGGGTTAGGACACAAAATGATGCATCCCAATCTCAAGCAGTCCCTGATGCCCAGGGTGATTTCAGTGTCATCATGTGGGTGGTGTGCCAGTGCCATGTCTGGGAAGCAGAAATGAGAGTGGGATCCTGTGCCAGCATGTAGGCAAGAGTTTGAGCTGTTTCTGGGTGACAGGCAGCCCCTTCCAAGCCTTTGCTTCAGGAAGAATGATCCCTGCCACCCCTTTCCTCCTCATTTGTACCCTCAGTCTCCTTCCTAATTGGTGAATTTGTTCTTTGTGCAGATTTTTCCTTTGTGCCTGTGAGTGGCAGGCACTGCTGGGTCACAGGGGAGCAGGGAATTGAAAGCTGCAGGAACTGGCCATGAGCACAGCTCTGCTGCATGCACTCCCACTAATGCCTGCAGCTCTTCAGCAGATCAAGCTAACAGCACTTTCCAATTAAAGCATGAATATGGATGTGTTGATTGGAATCTGGGGCATAGGAGCTGATTATCTGATTGAAACTCTAGAGCATTAGCTTGGTTTCCAGACATTAAGGGCTGTATTTGGCTTGGTGTGTGGGTGTGGGTGGGTGGGAGAAGCAAGGCAAAGCAGGGAGGGAACTCTTGTTCTTGCTGAATTGCTCATCCTTCCAAAGCTCCTTGTGCTGTGTGCTCCAGCAGACCTCCCAGGTGTCCGGGCATGACTGTCACACTGCTGCTGCTTTACCTCAGTGCAGGTGACAGGGAAGTGTGTCTACACACACATACACACAGAGGGATCCCAAACAGACCTGCCAGTGAGTGCTGCAAGTCCTGGGCCCCAAAGATGTACTTTCAAAGCTGGGAAGATCTGGGCACTCACAAGAGTCCATTTGCAAACACCCCCTCCCCAGTCCATGATTAACATCTCCCTGCGTGAGTCACGCTCAGACTTCCTCAGTACAAAGAGGAACAAGCAGCAGTCCAAGAGCCTGTGTTGCACAACATGTTGGGCTGTCCTTGAAGCCCTGTGCCTGTGCAGGTGTAGGTGTACACACCTGTGTGCCACAGTGCAGGGGCTTTACAGCCCCTGCTGAGCCATGGCCACAGCTCAGCACATGTGCACAAGGCTCTTGAGTAGGAGAATATGCAGGCATCCCTCGTGCAGGATGCCATGTAAGTACTGTGTACACTGATCCTGTAGGTGTATCTAAATACTGAAAATATGCTTGTCCTATACTGCTACAGATTTTCTGGCATGGGCTGTTGGCACAGCCTGTCTGGTACAGAGGCTTTGACAGCTCTGTCTGAAAAGCTCAGTTTCCAGCCATGCCCCACATCAGTATTTGTATCATGCACTAGATTGGAAGATAAACTTATAATTTCTGCCCTATTTACTTGCCAGGTACAGGGTTTCCTTAATTTGTAGCTGCAAATGTTGTTTACTTCTGTAGCCTGGTTTGTATTCATTACTCTGTGGGCCTTGTTAGCAGCTCAAGGTTTTTGCCTAAAGCCCATGGTGAGAGTCAGGGAGTTGAGAAAAGACAACATGGCATGGTGCTGCTGCAGCATGCAGGCATTCACCTGTGCTCAGTCCTTGTGGTTAAGCATCTGGCCTGGCCTGATGGGTCACTGGGGATGGGTGTGGGTGAGATGAGCTTGGTACGTGCAGCTGTCCAGGGGAAGAACTCATGGAGGTCCCTCCAGCTGCAACTTGGGACCAGAGAGGTCAGGATAAAGGCAACAGTGCACTTGAGACAAAACTTTGTGTATGGAATGTCAGGGGGAATGTCAGGGGCACTGGGACAACACTGGCATAAATACATAATTCTGCTGGGCAAACATCACATCTGAGAATAAGGTGAGTCACAGAAGTGATGCACAGCCTCAGTGCTATCCAAAGGCTCTGCAGCTCAGGGTAAGAAATCACAAGGGCACAGGTTTTCCTCAGTTGTTAACCATTTCATACTTTCTTTAGGATTTTATTGGGTACTTTGCCACAACAGGCGAATTCACCATCACCATGTTCCATTCTCCAAGGTGTGAGGTGCAGCTCCACACTGAAAGGGGATGTGAGAGCCCTTTTCCATCTGCTGCTGCCATGCTACACATTGTCCTTGCAGCATGCAGACAGCATCCATTGTCTGGGCATGATGGGCAGTCCTGGCAGTGCTCATCCTAGCCCAGACTCATAGGAAAGCTCCTTCATTTTCTCTTTTTTTCTAGTTTTCATTTAAAAAATGGCTCCAGTAGCAATAACAGTGTGCAGAGCAGTACTTCCTTTGAGCCTTGCTGGGAGGCCATGCGTGTGTGTGTGTGTGTGTGTGTGTGTGTGTGTTTAAACTGCTTTGAAAGCCTTGCATGAAAAATATTCTATGGGAAAAGTAATATTTTTCCCTGCTCATATATTCTATTCAATATCCCTCCTATTAATACACACTTGACTGCACTTTATCTCTGTCCTGTATTGTTGCACAGTGCTGTAACTGTTTATCTAGTCAGGAGTAAAAGCACAGAGCAATAATGTCATTTTCAGCCTGCCTCTAATTGCTGGGATTTATTTGCAAATCAGGGGAGATTATAGATACAAGCACTTACATTGCCTTTTCAGGCATGGGGTGGTTTTTTTTTTCATTTCTTCAGATAGTTTTTAAAGTTTTGTTCTCGTTGATTACCCGGAACCAAACCCTGATAGACTTTATCCTGCGTTGAAGCTCTGTGCCATTGTTCGTGATGTGACAACTTCACAAAATGAAGCAGTGCAGCATTTCTTCATTTCCTAATTTTTGGAAAGATCTGGACATGACATTTGCAGTCTGGACCTATCTTATGTTCTCAACTCCACTGTGCCTGCCCTTGAGATGCTTCATTCTTTCAATCACATTTGCACCCTGCCACATTTGCAGTGAGCTCATCAGAGATGCTCTCCTTGGTGTGAGCAGCCCATGCCCCTGCTCTGGCACACCTCACATGGCACGAGGACAGCCATGAGGACTTATTCCACGTGGTGAGTTGGATAAATGCTTTGTCCTGCCCAGGATGTGGGGATGAGCCATGCCTTGGGCAGACACTGCCTTCTCTGGCTGTCTGGGCTCCAGCAAGTACATTTTTATAGGACACACACAGCACAGCCAGGGTCTGGAGAGAAGGTACCCTCCAGCCACCCTGTTCTCAGGTGCTGCCAGACGACCACGCAGAGCTGGGACAGCTCCTGACTTGCTGTCACTGAACTCATCCATGTGTCTGCCCACAGCCCTGACCTTGGCTGGCTGGCTTGATTTACAGAGGAATAAATAGGGAGCGCCAAGAGCAGACCTCAGCTCTCGGCCGATGGAACCAAATGGGCTTGAGTCACCACTTCAGATCCACAGCTCAACACCCAGACTGCTTGCACTGCTCAGATGCAGGTGTAGTTTTGATTCAGATCTCTCAAGGGCTTCTGTTGCAGGTCAAGGGCCGGGAACCAGGTCATTCTTGGACCTGTTGTTAGATGATAATCAGCATCTCAAGGCAATACGTGGTTCTGTGAGCTAAAATGTTTATTTGATATATATGAATATAACATGAACAAACTGTAAAGCACATAGAACAGAAAGATTTCTTTGTGAACAGTCAATCCCCTGTTTCTTTCTGCCTTTGAAAGAATCCAGAGACAGAAGCAAATGGCAGCAAGGGCAGGTAAACAGATCCTACTTGGTAGCACGATATGCTGCTGGGTCATAGAGGTTTTAGAAGTGTGTTTATGTGTGTGTGTTTGTAATGGGGCTGGCATTCAGCCTGTTATGCAAAGAAATAATTTGTTATGGCCATGACTATCTGTGACTTCAGGGCTGTTAATGGGTGTCTCTTCTGTTTGCAGTGTGCATGTACAGAGAGCCATCGCTGCATGAAATTGGAGAAAAACAAGGACGCTCAAGGAAAAGTTCAGGGACACCAACCATGAACGGAGGCAAAGTTGTTAACCAAGACTCGACATAGCTGACAAATACCCTCCCTTCTTCCAACTCCTCCCCTCCCACCCACCTACCCACCCCACCTGGCGAAACCACACTGAGAAGATGACAACTGAGCAAGGCAGGACCTACCGGTAGTGGCTTGGAGTGTGAACTCCAGAATCTTTCTTTGTGTAGGACGAGAAAATCAAAACCCAGATCCTGCCTGTTACAACGTTTTAAGAAACAAAAACAACAACAACAACAACAACAAAAAAAGTGAAGAAAAAATGTTTTAAATCAGGACTCCATTAACATTTTCAAAAGCAAACTGTTTGCTCTGTGATCAAAGGGGGAAAAATCTCATCTCTGCATAATAATAATAATAACAACTAATAAATAATATAATAATAATAATAATAAAGATGTTACCTTTAAAAATAAAACAAAGCTTTTGGAAAATTGAACTTAGCATATGATGTGCAGCAAACATGTGGGAATTGCATCCTGGGACTGTGCTTTCTGTCTTATCCTTTCACCTCACGTTCACACCACTGTTTTTAACATCCTTGCTTCCCTGGGGATGGATGGGATTTTTCACAAAGCAGGAAAGGTAGGGATGCATTATGACTGTGTTTGCTCTGCTATCAGTAAAATATGGCCTGCCCAAATTAGGAGCCTGACAGTTATGGGCAATGAAGCAGCTACTCTGTATTCAGCCTTTTCCATCTACATTCAAACCTTGCGTAGTTATTTGTTGCTAATGTCACTCCATGAGTATGTTTGACCCAAGTCTGGCATTTTATGCCTTTTTATCATAATTATTTATATTTATAGGCTTGTTTTACTGTATTAGTTGCCAGGGGAATTTCAGGAATGGGTTTTCAGGTCTCATGGGATGAAGTGATCATATTTATTAGGGTAGAGTTAGGAGATAAAGGGCAGGAGGGATAGCTGCTTGCTTTGAAATATGAAACAGATCAAGAAGTGCTTCTGAAATCCTTGCTGTCAGATGGAAATGGTGAGGCATGTGCTGTATGAGAGGGTAACAGGATTTCAGCAATGGGAAGAGGGATGTGGGGAGGGAGTAGATGAGGTGTGCCTAGGAGAGAGCCATGGGTGGTTGTGCCTGTCCAGCTGTGCCAGGGTGAGGGCATTTCCTTCTAACATCTGGGCTCTCCCTAAATGTTCTGGCTGCACACATACCACACATGTTTCAAAGCAGAGGCTGAAAACCCCTCCAGTCCCCAGCCTTACCACTGGGATGGTCTGAGGCCCCTGAGATGCTGCAGCAGCCTGGGTATGGATGTGGGCACAAGTCTTGCCAGTGCCAGGGCTGCAGATACTGGAGAAGCACTTCAGAAGTAATGAATTCCCAAATGGGGAAAGGCCAGGAAGAGGGCAGGGGTGTGAGGGATGCCCAGTGCTGAGCCCACCTGCAGCAACCAGGGCTTTAGTGGGGACTGGCAGGGCTCTCCCTGTCCGGCACTTTCTCCCCTTGTGGGCTGGGAGTCAGCAGCAAGCCCTCGCTGCTGGGTGGGGCTGCAGCAGGGCAGGGTGGGCTGGTGCCCCGTTTGCTGATCACACACATTAACTCCAGGCTCTGCTTTCAGCATCCAGGGCCTGCAGGCACGAGCAGCAGCAGCAGGGATGGAGCTGCTGTGACAAAAACAGGCACTACCCTGACTGAAGGGCCTGGGAAGCCTTTGGTGCTCAGCCATGGGCACAGGTCCTGCAAGGGGTGAAAACAAAATGAAAAAGCAATCACCCAAGGGCCTGGAGAGGGGGCAGAACAGCTCTTTATACACGGGGAACCAGCCTAAAGTCTTGCGGTGACAGCCCAGGTGGGCGTTAGCGTCACTCGTAAAGGGCACCTAATTCCAAATGCCACCTAAATTATGGAGGCTCCTGTGCCATCCCGGCCAATGCCTCAGCTGGCAGCCACACAGGCAGAGCTGCTGTGGCTGTGGGAGAGGGGAGTGCCAGGGCTGTGCCAGGGCTGGCCACGATGCTCCTGCAAAGCCACTTCTGCCCCAGGTGCCTCCATCCCCATGCACGAGGCGGTGCCAGGGCGCGTCAGGGCTCGGTGAGCGCCTCCGCACGGGAATCAAAGAGACAGCCAAATCTCAAGGTTATGGAAGACTCCCAGGATCAGCACGAAGGAATGAATTCCAAACATGTCCTTTTGTGTTTTGGAAAAGCTGAAACCTTGAAATAAAGAGCCTCTTGCCATGGCTCTGCTGCTCAATGCTGCACCTAGAGCAGGCAACCCCCCGTGCTGCACAGCAGGTCAGTGACTTATTGCTGCCTGCCAGCCCCACAGCACTGGAGCAAGGTCACTAACACATGTTCAGCTTGGGAACTCACACCCAGCCCCATCTGATGTAACTCTCTGCCTATATTTCAGCTCTTTCACAAACTAGACAGCACTCCAGATTAAAAGATGGGGAGCTGCTAGCTCACTGAAGACATGGACACGCAGAGAAATGGAGTCTCAAGGCCAGTATGTTGAGCTAGCAGGGTTCCTGAAATAACCCTGTCACCAAACACCAGGCCATGGTTTAGCACTGAGCCACATCTTTTCCAGCTGCCCTGGTGGAGGGAAAGCCCAGCACCTAGCACAGAACAGAACATCCATAGCACACCTTGATACCACAAGCTTCTTCTGAACCCAGCCATGAGTAGGTTACCAAAGGCAGCAGGTCCAGCATGAGAGACTAAAAATTGCTGTGGCCTTATGTGCAGGATACCCTTTGCCTAAGCCCCAAAAAGCTGTGGGCAACAGCACACGCAGTCCTACCGTGTGCTAATGTTTCCATTGTGGGACTCACTTGCCACTTCCCACACTGGGCTTTTGCCTTGTTAATGGTCTTTGGCCAAATCATTTCAAGAAACCCTGGAAATGCAACATTCAGGCCTAAATGTCAAAATAATCTGCTCCTTTGTTCCATGGTGATTAAGTTAATCACTTTCATGTTACACCCACTGAGTTTGCCCACAGCGAGAGCCAATTGCTGCTGCTCTCATCCAGTATCTGCACAACCTTAGAGCAGCTCTTTTGTCTTGTGTTGAAATTAAGAGCTGGCTCTCCTTGCTCCCTTCTCAACCACAAGCCACACATGATGGTATAAACCATGATAAAAGCCCTGAGGAAACCCTGGGCTTTTTCTTGACCTCTAGGAAGCTGCAAAAGTCAGCTCGTGGTGTAATGCAGGGACACCTGGCATCGCACTAGCCCAAAAACCAGTGAGGCTGCACAGCCCAGCTCCTCATGTCCACCTGCACCAGCTGCTGACTGGGAGCTGCTTGGCTCCAGATGCCTGGGAAAGCCCGGGGGATCCACAGCTTGGAGATACCATGTAGAGCTTCATGCTTTTTTTTTTACCCAAGCGTCTTGCAAGCTCTGTCCCCAGGCCTTATCCCAAGGACGTGATGTGGGTTTTGTTGATTATCCATCTGCTGCTTCCCAACTTTCAGGGAAAAAGGGAATCCACAGAGAATTTCTTTGCTTACTTTGAAGTTCCTACAGTCTCTTCATTGCTTCTCGCTCTTCTTGCTTGGTGTTAAAGTCTTGATGAGTGATGTCTCTCTTTTTTTTTTCTTTCTTTAGCCACACATACCACAACCATTGAGGGAACTTTGTGACTCAGTTTAACATTTTAGTGACCACAACCCTTGTCTGGCTGCATGTGATACCAGCAGGACAAATTCCCTCACTATGATGGCATGGCTTTAGGCAAACAGCTAGCACAGAAAAGTAATTGATAATAAAGAAGGATGTTTTTGTCTAACCTGGCCCATAGCTACTGTTAACTCTGGTGAGGCTGCAGCCAACCTTTGCTCTCTGAGCGTCAGAAGTCCAGCAGCAGAAAATACTTCACAGAAATTTAAAGCATTCATTTTTTTTTTTTGCCCTGCTTTTAATTGTGATGTTGGCACGGTTCTGGCTGCACATGCTATGCAAAACATCCCCTCTCACCTCTACATCAATGACAAAACCTGACAAAATGGCTCCAGTTTGGACCATAAGGATTTTCCTAGGAAGAAAATGCAGAAAAAGCTACAGACAAGCGAGCCATACTGCACCAGCAAGTTCTGCCACAAGTGTCAGCACTGGCATGTGACAATGTGCTATAAAGTGAAGCTGACACTCAACAAGGCAATTTATGAAAGTTGTCTGTCAACAACATTTTTGTGTTTGCGCTCAGAAAGGTTCTGGCTGATAAAGGCCCCCGCAATCCCTCAAGCTGTCACGGCCTTCACTTTACACCTTTATATCTTACACTGCACTGATTGTGCACCAGGAGAGTTACTGCCCCAGGAAGGCATCCTTGCCATGCTCTGAGCAACGCTGAAGAGGAGATGGTGTAAGCACCCAAGGCTGAGCAGAACGATCAGGGAGCAAAGTGTGCTATCCTTCCTGGTTCCACGCCAGCAAAACTGCAGCCTGGATGCATGACAGGCATGAAAAAACATCTTCATGAGGATGACACTTCCTAAAACAAAGAAAGCATAGAATTCTCATTAGTTAAAGCACACAAACCCAACCCTTACTAATGGGCATGGACTAAAATACACTACTTTTAACATGGGGGAGATGTTGGCCCCAAAACATGTCCAGGACTAAAACTCTATTAACTGGGGCATAGTGCAGCCCTGGTCCTAGATGGCGAGGATCAGTTTGTATGTCACAAAAAGACACAAACAAGGAAAGACACAAGTGAGTGTCTTCAGGGACAGATTTCTCTCCCCAAACTGAAACAAAATGTTTAGTTGCTGCTGTGGCATGACCCACTGCACACACCTAGGAGTAAAACCGAAAGAAACAGCACTGCACTTCCTTAGTGAAGCAGAGATGTTTCCATGGCATTCACATTTTCCCTCTCCCACCACCAATGCTTCAGCCTTCAAGGCAATGGAAAGCTGTTTCCATGGAGCAGAAGGCATTAAAGCTCACATCCTCCTCACCTGCACGGAGTTAAGCTTGACTGCTCTGCTTCAGCTGCTGAGCTGCAGTCATGGGCACCCTTCAATTTCCCCATGTTCTTCTTAAAAAACCCCAAATAATTCCATAGCCAGGCTGATAGATTCTTAGCATCGTGTTTAAGAGCATGAACATCTCAAAACTGCTGATGTATTTGTGGCCATTGAGTTAAAGCTAAATATCTCTCATTTCAGGACAGAGGATTTCTATTCATGATAGTTGCATAATGAACTGCTGCATGCACAGAAAGTTGGACATCTTCCCAGCCTGCCTCCCTCTTGGACTTCAGGCACCTTCTCTATGGCAAAGGAGGTCTGGGCCAGCATGGCCCTATGTCACCACTGCATTCATCAGGAATTGTGGTGATGACACAGGGAGCTCACACAGACTTCAGAGCATTCCCTGCTGAGGCAACTGGAGTTCCAGTGCAGAAAAATTTGACCTTCCATGGCCAAATGTCCTTTCTGGAAAGGACAGGATCTCTAATCAAACAATTGCTTGAAAAGAAAGAAGGGGGTTTGTTTTATTCAAAGTACTCTGGTGCAGGCAAAGGGATAATCCACTTTGCAAAATGCCATTAATGTTTACTGAGCAATACAAATGGAAAAAAAAACAAGGCATTTTCAATTATTTAAAAAAAAAAGTCTGGATATGGGATCTGAGGAATAGCAGAGGATAACCCTCCCAAGAGTCTATTAAGAATAGGTTATGTATTGTTCCATTTTCCATGCTCATTACAATCACTGCCCCAATAATAGCTGCGTGCTGTGCCTTTCTCTATTCTAGTACAATTTTCCCCGTGGGAACTAAATAACTGTTTAAATACTGAGCAGAGCTGATGGAAGAAAGCAGGATGGTTCTGCTGTGCTACCCTTGTGTGCAATCTGCATCTTAGGGAGCTGGGTACAACCCTTCTTTCTCATAGCTTGATACAAGAATAAAGGGGCAGCACTGGGGAGGAGGAACATGTTGATCAGTCCAACAAAATGACATCATGAAGGAAAAATTATGTCAGACTTAATAACTTTCAGAAATTAAGGCTTTGGTGAATTTTAATTCCTTGAGCTCAAAGAAGAATTGGAGGGAGAAAATCAACCAGTGGATCCATCTTAGTGCCTGTCCCTAAGTGAGGACTTTGGTGATGTTTAAGTCTCTACATCCAGCTCCTGGCTTGTCTCCTACATACAGTGATGCTTTTCTTTCTCAGAGATCTGAGTTTCCCTGGGAGATCCTCACTGAGTCCTTGGGGCACTCTGATCCAAAGAGAGCAGAGCAGTTCCTGCTCAGGCAGCAGTGGGACCCCAAACTCAGTGCCCTGCTCAGGCTTTCAGCTGATGGCCCGAGCCAGAGGGGCTCCTCACAGAGTCCTCCCCAGGGCACCTCCAAACACAGCAGGAAAGAGGAAAACAAAGCTCATTGTCCTGAGCAATTCTGCTTCCCAGAACCCTGATTTGTGCAGAGCCTACAGCAAAACCCCCAAAATCTGAGACACATAGATGTCAGCTCTCCTGCTGTGCTGTTCCCAGTGTGGGCTGTGGTGCCAGGAGCAGCCCTGAGCAGGGGTTATGGGGATCACAAAGCTGATGGAGTGATCTGGTCAGATGATAACAGGACACTGCAAGGGGGAAGAGCTTCCAATCCAACTGTGCCTCACGGGGTCACTTACACGCTGTGACTCTGATATGGCCACTTATTAATTTTATTTTCCAACTTACAGCTCAAGCCAGCAAATCAAATAGTTTCACTCAATTCACCATTAAACAAAGAAGCAAGCCAGTGCACAGGGAACAAGCTTTACTTGACATCAACTCAATTTGAAGATCAAAAGGAGGTGTGTTTAACTTTGCATTATCTTCACTTTTTAATTTTTGTCAGGTTTTGCTCTTCCTGCTATCAGACAGCACAGAAAGCAGAACTAATAGGGAAAACACTGACTTCTACTGTGGAAGCAGGAAACATTATCTCACAAACAGATGGGATATTCTGGTGACTCCCAGTTCAGTTCCACTGAGCTTCAGATGAGTTTTCACATGAGAATGTAATGAATTTTCACCAGGTCACAGTAAGGGCACTGTGAGGCTTATCCTTCACTGGCAAGTTAATGTGATTCTCTCAGCAAGGTCAATGGGCTGCCAGGTAGAACCTAAATCTGAATTCAAACTCTGCATTCAAGGTGTGGAACCAGAACTTCCCAGGGAAACCTCCCTGTGGGTACTTAGAGACCTAAATTTGCCATGGAAAAGGGTCCAGTTCAAACTACCATCTTTGGATTCCATTTCCATATTTGTCCCTGTAAAACCAAACCAAACATCTAAATTCTGTGCTCACCTCCATATTCTTGAATCTCCATATTAAAACACTAGACTACTTCAGAATTTTATTCCATATGTAGGATTGAATAGGCCTTGTATAAAGTGGCAGCATTTAAAATAAGAAAAAAGCTCAGTGTTGGCAATATTTAATGGCCAAGGAACACAATAATCTAGCTCTGGACATGCCCAAACTGTAGAGTCCACATCCAAGAAGAAATTTAACTTCAACTGCTGCAGTTTGATCCCACTTATTATTAGTTCAATAAAACCAGTTTTATGTTCAGACACATGTTCCTTGGGACAAGCTACTGCAAACACATCAGCAGGTGGTGGTTTCAGAGAGAGACAGAATGGATGCAGTCCTGAGAGTCAAAGTTGGGGGTGCTTTAAACAGAAGGACATGTTCATCAATAAAGGAAATCTTTCCAAAGTCAGCATGAGCTGGTTCCATGTGAAGTCTTTATCTTTTCCTTGTAAAATAGTTGCCTTCTCCTACAGATTTGCAGGAATAAATTTTACAGCATGTGTAGCTTGTACTAAAACAACTGACAAAAAATCCCCAAAAACCCAAACAAAAAGAGCCCATCAGTTCCATACTGCTGCCCACCTGGATTCTGCTTTGTTTTGGAAGCTTTAAGGAGTTGAGAATCAAACTCACCCTCAGGGCAACTCCAACGAAATCGATGTGCAACCCTGGGAATTAATCTGGCCCAAGCCTCATTTTCTCTTTAACTGCAGGAATCAAGGTCATTTTCCCATCTGGAATTTGCAGAGGCTTCTGCACATACTGATGAGTTATACCTTTTATCAAACCTTGACCATCATTTTCAGGGCTAGAGAATGATTGCACAGTGTCAGAGGATCATAAGAAATAAGATGAAGACTCTTGGTGTTAAAATCCAGGCCTTGTATTTACTATGTGCCACCTCTCCTGTGTCCCCCAAAGTGATATCCAGTATCCTTCCAGAGTGCAGTGCAGGAATCTGTCCTCCTTTGTCTCCAAAATCTCACACTTAATGCCAGATGACACCACTCATCCTCTATCTTAACTTCAGGGAAGTTGCTCTTTTCCACATCTGTATGTTTTATCTAACAGTGTGACCAGCATTTTTCTGCTGGTTGAAGGACTAAGAAAAACAAACTCTAAGTTTTTGGTTTTGGAGGGAGAGTGGGTCTATCTGTCTGCCTGCCTATAGGCCTGTACCTTTCTTCCCTCCTCAGGAATGCCCTCTGTGCCAGCACATGGGATGTCTGGGTGGATCTGGCCCTGCAGGAGCCTCTGATGACAGCAGAGCATTGTGCAGTCAGCCTGCCTGAGACCCTGACTTGGTCAGCACCTTAAAAACTGCTTTTGAGAATTTGAGGGCAAAGGCCTCGTGCAAGGAAGCAATTAGAGCAATTATTCCAAGTTCCAAACATGGTAGGTAGGTCAAAAAATGCATAAAGGATTGGCTGCAGACACACTCTCCATCACAGGGTGGTTTGTGTCAGACATGCTGGCCAAGGCTCCACCTGATACATCCAACCTCATCATGGCAACAAAGCATGCCATTCAAACATGGCAGAGACTGTAAGACAATGTAGTGGAGATAAAGGGTCTGCAAAAGTAATTCCTGGCTGGAAGCAGACTGCACAAGGCTGCCTGGGCATCCCCTTCTAACCCAGACTTGATATGAGCACATCACCTCCTCTCTCTATAGACTGGGGTGCCAGATGTCTCCTGCAAAATAATAGCACTGAGAAATTTGTGGTTTGTGATATTTTAATATCCTGAGCAGAGGATTATTTGCTGTTTAGTGTGCTTTAAAATGTTGTCCTTCTGTGCAATTGATAGCTTTACTGCTCCTGGACAGAATAACAAACAGCTGTGCTGCAAAATAAAAGAGATCTTTTGGATCTTCTCAGAGCCCCATCTTGGCAGCCTTGGAGCCACAGTGACTTGTGGAAAGGGTGAGTGGTTGTGGGGCAGATTTGCCAGCTAGTGCAGGCACTTGCAGCTGCTTAGAGTTCATCTATAAAAGATTTCATCACAGATTATTAAAGGCAGAAAGGACAGTTGTAAATTAGAGAGTCTGACCTCTTGTGTAACATAGACTGGTGATTTCAGAGCAGAAGTCAGAGATTAGCCTGGCTGGAGGTACCCAGCTGGGCAATGGAAATTCTGCTCTTAGCTCACTGGAATCTCACATGCCAGTGCTGTAATTCCACAATGCAGCAGAGAGTTCATTCAGAGGCTGCAGACCAGGTAATCAGATTCCATGCAGGTTTACTTCTTGATTATTTATTCAATAAGGATCACATTAAAAGCCCACTGGAGGCAGTGAGAGACTCCTGTTGACTTTGCAGCAGCCTAAATCAGACCTGAAGCATTCAGAGTTTTAATATGCACAATTGGAATTTGGGAGCTTCCAGAGGTCTGTATCAAATTATGAGCTCCCTTTGGAGTAATGTGCTCATCACACATCTTTACTTGCCTGAGCGGAACCTCTTATAACTTGTTCCAAACAGCTTTCCTGCCTGGATTGACACTTCCTCAGAAGACCTGTGAACTAGGATCACCTACTGACCCCCTTCCAGGCAAAAATTATTTCTTGGCTGAGACAAAGGAAGGCGTGGCTGGTGAGGATGGCAGAGAGACAGAGCCAAAGCTCAGGAGTTGGGAGCAGTTGAGGCAGAGCTGCAGAAAGGATTCCAAATAGCTTTGTGTGAAGCCTCAGCTAATGTTCCCTGATACCTCTCTTTTATTTCCCCTTCAATAAACAACACCACGGGCACTCCTTCTTCCCTTTCTCCTGCACCACCATTCTCCCCCAGAAAAACCTGAATGCTGCCTTTCATCAGAGCTGCTGGGGTTCCTGCAGAGCACAACAAACCACAGAAACTGCCCATATTGGTGGATTCTGGGGTAAAATCTTTCTGGGTGCAGGGCCACATAAGCCAAATAAAAATGTGGTCCCTGGAGCTGACAACCCTTGCTATATGTAAAAGCACCAAAAAGAATGATCTGTCAATATCTGGATGTGCCAGATGTGGAGCCAGATGTGTTATATTGTCTGTTGACCACTTTATAATTTTCTATCCCATCTGTAGAAGATTAAAAATCTATGTAATATTTTTTGGTGGAACAGTATTTTTCCAATGAGAAAAAACACAGTCTCTGATTTGTATTCCTCTGACTTGAAATCATTCATTTTAAATGACTGTTTGTTCTGCTAATTTAGAATCCGGGCAGGCATGGAAACAATTTATTTTGGTTTGTGAAGGGAGCTGAGCTTGGGTTTGTTAAGTGCATGTGTACTTTGTTGCTTTGGGATGCAGTGCAGCTCCCTGCTGGAATAAGAGTTCTCCAGAGGCAGGAGCTCCATGATGAAACCCTCAGAGAGGAGCCAGTCCTTGATTGAGCATCACATCTGTTGCATTTCCCTTGTCTCCTCTACAGGAGCATTTTCTAAAAGTCACTTAATTACCTGAACCCTCCATGGCCACCCCCTGGCAGCCAGAGAACAGATCAATATTCACTCAGGAGCCCATTCTGGCATGGACCTTCTGGCCAAACTCAAATGGGGCTGCTCCTCTCCAAAATCCAATGTGACTTGTGCTCCCTGCTCCCATGAAAAAGTTTTTGTACTTCCTACAGCCTCTTTAGAAATTTGGAGCCTCCTACTGCTGGAAGCATGGAAACCCATTAAAAAACCTACTTGTGCAGACACAGATAAAAAAGGATTTTGACATCTCTAACAATGCCACTATCCCAGTAAATAAATTATCAGCACTCACTTATAATTACTTTTGTTATACTTGTACCTGCTTTGCAGCAAATTTCCCAAGCCAGAGTTCTGATGTCTGCTAACTTTATTTTCCCTAATGTCTAAGCAAAACCGATTTTTTTTTTATAAATGCTTCTTAATATTTGAAGCAGAAAAGCAATTGGTATTGAACTAATTCAAAAGCTGGATAATATTATCTTTCATGATATTCTTGGCAATGACTTGGACTACAGCAACATTACATGAAGCAAGGATTTGTTTAAATAGCTTTCATTGTGGTTTGCCACTAAGCCTCACTAACAGCACATTAAATACATGTATTTCTATACCCCAGCACAGACATTTTGTTCTGTAACTCAAAATGTTTCATCTTATTGCTCTGAGGATTCTTGCCAGTTGGCACCTTTGCACGTGTGCTAAATTGCTAAATTTTTAATGTTTACCCACTTACCTGGTTTGACACAGCTTACCTATGTGAGGCAGAGGGAACTGGCCCTGGGAGTGTGGGCACTGCACTTGCAGGGCTGTCAGCACTTACACTGGCACTCTGCAGTCTGACAGCACAGCAATGGGCCCCTTGCATAAACTGATAAACAACAAAATATGTTAGAAGCTGTATGAATTGAAACCACAGCCATCTAACATCAAACTAATTTGCAAAAGAGATGGCATCATCAGGAAGAGAAGAAGCCAAACCCAGCTGACTTCCTGCAGACAGTTCAACCCTTTTGAAGCCAAAGACCAAATTCAGGCTGTACCCTTGCACCAACCACCAAGGGTTTGAGGGTGGGTTTGGTCCAAAACCAGAGAAGAGCTTGTCTCTGTATCTTAGACTGAGTGACACTGGTGAGGCCACTTGGCTTCTGCCAAGCCAGGGCTGGGGCTGTCCCAGCTCGTGCTCCTGCTGTCTCTGGTCTGAGCTGGGCCAAAGCACTGAACCAAAGGAAAATGATTTGCTGGTTTAGCCCCTGAGGCAGACTCAGCCCAGGAGCAGCCGAGAGCCAGCAGTGGCTCTGGGGACATGTGAGGACAGCAGCTGGTGGCAGGGCTGCTGCTGTGGGAGCAGAGAGCCCTCCCATCACCTCACCCACAGTGTCAGGCCATGTGCTCACTGCAGACAGAGCAATAGGATCCCTTCTCACAGTCTCCTGGCTGTGGAAGATTTCTTGCCACTGTCAGATTCATGAGAGTCTCACAGTCCCAGGGTGGCTTTTGCTCTGAACAAGAGACTTTCCTTTCTCCATTGAATGGTATGAAATTAATGAAAACTAGCAACAGCCCATGAACAGAAGCACATTAAAGCTATGCAGCTGCTGTAAGCACACAGAGACAGGGTCATCTCTCCACAGATGGCTGCTCTGAGTATTTCTAGCACTGTTGCTAACTAATCCTATTAGAGAGAGCCAGGACTGTCCGAGATTCCCCAGCCATGTGTCCATGGGCAATGTGCAGACAGAAATGCATGGCAGACCCCAGGCTCCCCTGGCCACGTGTCCCCAGGCAGTGTGCAGAGAGAAATGCAAGGCAGCAGCTGCTGACAGCCTGCCTGGCCCTCAGCTGCCTGAATTCCATATTAGAGTTGTGCTAAAGCTGCCAGCTATGCCCAGCTCTGCTCTGGGTTCAGCAGGGATCTTGTTCCAGCCACATCTGTCCTGCCAGGTTGGTGCCAGAGCAGGGAGTAAATTGTGTCCAGAGAGTGGCCCTGAGGATCCAAGGCAGGCAGCACAGACTCAGCTGTCGTCACAGAGAGGAAAAATTGGCTTCTAGAGCCCCTTGCAAAAATAAAGAAATAAATAAAGCTCTTAATTCAAAAGTGAGAGAGGCTTGTGGCCAAAATTTCACATTTTGCAGTATTTCAGAGAGCTCTAGTCTTTGTTCCAGGCTGAAACTCCAGCCCAATTGGCGCAAGTCCCATGGGTTTCTGGGCAGCTCAGGTTTCATCCTCTAACACACACTGCTGAAAGCACTGGCTTAGGAAAGGTGAGCAACTTCTAAGAAATGGGCTAGAGCCAGACCTGGCCTTCCCTATCACTGTCTCCTGGTGCTTTAGTGAGAATTGCAGGCAGGTGGCTGCTGGTGAAAAGAATCCACAGTAACAGCAGAGTCTCAAGGACTGTGAGAGGCAAAAGCTCCAACCCATCTCCTGGCTGAGCTGCACAACAACATTGCAGTGAGACTGCCCATCTGATGCTACATAGGGAAGGAATGGAACCACACCTCTTCTGCTCTTTACCTTGGTGATAATCCAAGAGAGCGAGTTTGAAAAGAACTAGCAATCCTCCCTCCATGCAATACACCATGGCTCTTTATCCCTGTGCTGAACAGCAGCCTACTAAGGATGCCAAATGGCAGATCTGCTGTTGCCCCGGGCACCTGAGGGGAAATAAATCATTGCTAACAAATGTGTTTTTCTAAATGCCCCTGACCTACAGGTGTTTGACTGCTGGAATGAAAATGCCACCTGGCTCTGGGAGTCTGCTCCCACCAGCAGCACCAGGTCTGCCCTCGCCCTCTGCTCCCACCCACCTTTGGAGCAGTTATTTGGGCTGGTCTTGGCTCCAGACCAAGGTCAGCTGGGCTCTATTCCCAGCCCTCCTCCCCCTGCTTCCCGATGTTGTGCAGCTCAGATCCCTTCTGTGAGCCTCAGTCTCCCTTTCTGTAGCTAAAGAGTGAGCCATAGGTTTGTTTTTGAAAGCTCCAGACAAGCAGTACAACAGGAGAGAGAGATGGATTGGGACTGTCCAAGCTGCTGCTCTCTATGCCATGGCCTGAGCTCAAGAGTTGATGAGAACTGGGCTCCTGCAACCTCCAGCTCTGGTTTTGGAAGCAAATTCCCACATTGTTGAAGAGGCACAAATCTAAATTTCCTTCCTCCTGTACTCCTGCCCCTACTCTATGGTGCCACTGAAAATTACAATTTTGCCATTTGAAAACTAAAGTGCTGAGCTGGCAAGAAAGACTCCATAAAGAAAGCAATGGAAGCTGTCACATCTGTACTGTCTAAACACCATCTGTCACCCAAGTTTACTCTGAAACAAAGAAAATCCCATCCAGTCCTCCTGCAATATATCAGTAAATTGCTTAGCAGTGGCACTTGGAGAAGGAATGAACACATTTCAATTAGACAATGGCATCATAAAACACCAGCTCAGTAAATAAAAACCTGGGGGTTAACATTTGTGGAGATTAAGCAATCTGTTAAGTAAAGTTTACTATGGCATGTTAGGGTTTTTGTTATACAGTTCTATATGTGTGGTGTCCAAAACAGCCTCCTTAGCTTACTTTTAAGGTTGGTATTTTTGCTTTAAGCCTTTGTGATTACCTGAGAGTTACCTGAGGTCCAGAGATTGGTTTGGAACTGTAGATACCTGTAGAAATAGGTGTATCACTTCTGGTAGAGAAAGAAAGGACAGCAGAGTGATGGAGAGGGAAAGTGAAATCACAGAACGATTTGGGTTGGAAGAGACCTGTAAAGATCAAAAAGGCAAATTGTGTCTTTGCTTAAGGGGCTGATGCTGGAAATGGGATGTAACTGCTGCAAACAGGCCAGCTACCTTCAGGAAATCCTAATTCCAGGTTAGGTGGAACTGAAAGCTGGGATAACACCTAGCTGGAGAATATGTATCACCTCTGATTTCCAAGACTTTGCAACCCCCATGGTTATGACATTTTAATTTACTGCTTTCCACTCTGTAAATCTCACACATGTTTGGTCCTGGAAAGGACTGTATGCCCTGCAAGCCTAAGGGAAGAGGAGGATCCACTGTTTCTTGGCTGGTTTTACAAACAGTCTTTGCATCCAAAGCAGAGTAAACCTGGGCAGGCTTCAACTTCTTCCAAACTCAGATAAATGTTTTTGATTAAGATAAGGCTGCACAAATCCCTAAAAAGGCTGCTCCTGCAGAGTGCTCCTGCAGGTCCCTGTGTGCACAGGGAGATCTCACTGAGCTTTTCAGGAGTGGTTTCTCTGCCAGCTTCAAGGAGCTGCTCACAGCTGCCATCACTGTGACCCTCCATTAACTCTGTGAACAAGATTTGGGGCAGAATTTGTTTTCAAAGGATCTCGTGAATATTCAGTGTAAAAAGTGACCAGCACATCTGCACTGCAGTGAGTTGTGCTTCACAAACAGCCAAAACCATTGGTCCCATGTTATACAGGGATAAAAGAGTCTCAGCAAACACAGCCCGTGATGATGCACCCACCTTCCTCTGCCCTCCCCCAAGTGCTGAGCCACACCCAGCTGGTACAAACCCCCCAAAGAGCTGCTGGCACCTGCTGGCCACTGAAATGCCCCTGCTCCTGTGCTGCCAGCTCTCCTTCACTGTCACTTCCCCCTTCTCCTTCAACGTCACTGCCCCCATACGAGCTGGGGGATTATCTCAGTTATTCCTGCTGTTGTGCTACACCACACTGAACATAATCAAAGCTAACAAAGCTCGCCTCACTGGCTCCATTGTCATCTGGCACTGAAGGCTGAGGATCCAAATGAGTAGGGCTCAGGCTGAGGTCATACTAGAGAGAGTTTGGCAGGGGAGAGGGGGGAGAAAAAGCTGTGGATTTTACATGGATGTTTTTATCATTAGGAAACTTCAGAGAAGTATTGATAGGGTGGGATGATGCTGTAATTCTAGGGGTTTATCAGTCTTGACACCTTTCTGAAATGCAGACTTCTTACACAAATATTTCTAGGTATGCCTTGGATTGTAAATGCAGATTTACCCGGAACTGTGCTCATACAAGGTCCTGGACAGTTTTGCAAATCCAATCACTTGTGCTGATACAGGCAAGATTCAGTCTTCCACTTTAACACCATGATTAACACAGTGGCATCTTCAAAGCATCCACCTGAAACAAAATGGAAAGAAAAAGAAAGAAAAGGCTGCTGTAGAGGCCACATTATACAAACTTCCAGCTCATTTCCCAAGCAGAGAACTCCAGACTCACCAGCACCAGGGTGGATGACAAATAAGGGCCGTGGCCTTTGGCAAAAAGAACTCAATTTGCTCACCCAGCTCCATCCAAACGTGCAGCAATCAGAGCACAAAGGTGCTCAAGTAGGAAAAAGGAATGGAAATAATTTGCCAGTAACAGCTGGGACTGACACAGGACCCTAACCCAGTGCCCAAAAGGTGAGAACAAGCACTGGTTAGGCAGGAGGAGCAGCTGAAGACGATCTCCTCCCTAGGCCTTGCTTATCTAACTAGGCAGAGCTCTGATAGCCCCTGCCAGTGGCTTACAGGGGTATGGTCCCAGTCCACTTCTACCTTTTTGGCTGCTAATTTTTGTTACAAACAACTGAGAATACAACACATGCCCATAAAATGGCACTTCCCTCCCATGGCTGGTTTTTTCAGGTGCTGTTGGGCTCCACATCCCAGCAGCTGAGAGCAGCTGAGTGAGACTTGCTAAAAGGAAATCCTAGGGTCATCTCCGAGGACTTAGCAAGCAACAATTTCCAAAACACAAAGGATTGAAACTCTTCTCACATGGCCCCACTCTTACAGACTTCTAGGCCACTTAGCTGTTTTTGAAAATGAATGGTGACATTCACATATCCTCTCTCAGTGCCAGAAAGGCCAGAAACTTTGCAAGTTTTCATGTGATGCCACTTCAGCAGGCTGGGAAGTGTTTCTGGGCTTCTCAGCATGTGAACTGCAAAAAACTTCTCTCCATTTTCATCTTTAGTATTATACCAGGGATGTGCATTCTAGAGGCATACAGAGCCTCGTGAAAAGCACAGAAGAATTTCCGAAATCTAGGTTTGTGCTGAATGAAAGAAGGGACTCCTTGTCCCTCTGGCACACAATCAAAGAGTCCAGCCTCTATCTCATACAGAGAATTGCTGAACATCCACTGAGCAGGCTTTGTGCAAGATTCACATACTGAATATACAGACACTCTCTAAGATACCATGAAAAGTGATAACCACATGCAGAGCTCACTTAACACCCAGCACCTAAAGTGTTAACACAGCACAGAGGAAACCATGGAATCCCTGAAATGAGGACAGTGCTCCAAGAATGGATCGATCCAGGGTTGCCCTTCAGTTCCCAGCTGCTGACAGACAGCAAATTGATCCGTGTGGTTTGAATTTCTCTCCTGACAATTCAGGCAGGAGAGGGCCAGGAGCTCTGTAAATGCATAATCTGCGCCTGGCACTCGCTCGCTGTGTACTAACAACGATAAAACCTTTGGAGCAAGCTGTTTCCCCTCCAGTTGGTTAACATTTGTATCCAGCTGAACTCCTGGGGTGATAACTACAGCAAACCTCCTCCTCTGAGGCAGATAAATAAAACATACTGTAAAGAAAAGTACAGGGTATTGGCACGTCTCTCCCACAGGCTGTAAGCAGCCGAATGCCGCATCCCAGCAAATGCAAGCAATGAGCTGGTTTTTTTTTCCTGGGAAAGCTCTTCTCACTCTCTGCCTTTCTCCCTAGTAACTGATCCATTTTTTTGTTCCTCCTTCCTGCTGGCTGGTGCACAGAGCCGTGCCCCAGCACAGGACACAGCAGCATCTTTGCTAATTCTCCAAGTGCCACCTACAGTTTGTGCGAGTGCATGTGTGTGAGCAAACACAGTCCCAGGCAGAGATGGAGACATCCTAGAAATGATTATATATATCCCTGAGTACTGAGACACGACCAAACCAGCCCCTAGCTCTCACATGAGAGGACAGAAATAAGTCTGGGAATGCTTCTGTTCTGGGAGCAGGTCTTCTGCCTGCGGGGGAAATCAGGCACTGAGCACACAAACTCTGCAGGAGCGCAGTGAGCCTTGCAGGGAATGGAACAGGGTAGTTCTGACTGCACCCCATATGCTCTGAGAGTGGTCCTCCATCCCTAGCTCAGAAGAAGTGCCACAAAACCAGAATAGGGGTCCAGTGCCTGTTTTCTCCCTGATGAAGTACACCAGTGGATGTGGCAGTACCAGCTCCCCAGAGGTGCGACAAAACTGATGGTGAGTGGGGAGAAGTGCTGGAGTGGAGCAGTGCAGTGGCTTCGATGGTCACAGTGATTTAGCAATCCCCAGCACCACTGCCATCCCACCCCCACCCCTGGCAAAAGGGCCCTGCACGGTGGAGAAGCTTTTTTTAGACAGTAAGGAAGGCAAACAGGGCAAAGGAAATGAACACAACAGCTGAGAGGCTTAGGATTTAATCAGAGCTGACTTTCTACTGCTGGCTTGCTCTCTTCACTTATTTTCAAAGGAGAATGTCCATGTCTATAGAAAATGTAGAAAACCCCAAAACCCAAACAACTATTCCCTGTGTGATTGAAATAGTGGGGGAAAAAGGGGTGATGTTTGTTTTTCATTAATATTCTTGCAGAGGTAATTTAAAAGAAATAAGAGGGGACTTACTGGTCCTGTGTTGTCTTACAGCACTCAGGCTGGCTGGTGAGCTCACAAAAGCCATGCCCAGATCCACAGAAAAAACAATGGCCAAACACACTCTCATCTGGAGGCTTTCCTTGGAGTTCTGCCTCCCTCACCTGGTTTGTTTGGGGGTTTTGACAATTCCGTGCAATAACTTTGTCTTTTCCCTGGGGGTTCACCCAGCCCATAGCTGAGGCTGTGATGGACTGCCACCATCAGGGGATTGCCCTGACCAGATTTCCACTGGTGTTATGTGCAGAGCTCAAACAAACTCCCCATGGTTTGTTGAAGAGCCTGATCCTGGCTGGACAGATCCCTTCTCAGGCTTGAGCAGATGTTTGCAGGAGAAGACCTGGAGAGGGCTGAGTGCTCCGCTCTGGAGCTCCTCATCCTTTCTGCCCCCTGCTCCAACCAACCACAGGGAACCCAGCAACAGCCTCTGTTTGGACATGGGCACACTTGAAAATGGTTGTTTACAGAGATTTCACTTGGACTGACAGGAAAACAGGAACACAGAGTGGTTTTTAAACACACCCTGTGGCTAAAAGCCTGGAAGCAGCTGGCCTCTGGCCAGGCTGTGAGAATGAACAATGATATTTTGGGGCAGAGACGGAGGCGAGCCCAGACTCTTCCTGCTATAATTTGACTTTTTTGAATGTACTTAAATGGAGAGGTTGTTAACTAATCGGATGTCTTTCAGTTTGACTCTTAGCTTTGGCTCATGATATAGCAGATACACAAAGAGCACATTCCCTATAACCCTTCAGTCATCAGTTATTCCTCTCAGCCATCAGTTTCTTTTATTTTTTTTAAATGTTTCTTCATTGTAAGTTTAGAGCTTTTGTGAGAAAAAGAACATGGAAAAACTTTTCTTCCTTTCTGTTCTTAATAAACACTTTTATTCTGCATGTGAACTGATTTCTTGGCTTCCGAGGAAGTAAATAAAATGTTAGGAAGTCAAAATCAAAGATGAAATATTGAGGTTATCCAGACTTCTGGTTTCCTTTACAGTTCTGCCATCAACCATTTGAGATTTTAATTTCTGCTCCAAAACAGCAAGCAAGAAAACAGTTTACAAATTCTTCAGAACTCCAACAGAAATGGGAAAAACAGTCTTAACTGTCTGAACAACTCCTGTGTCTGCTGCAGCTCATGGCTGTCAGACCCCAATCTTCTCATCAGAGAGGGCAGGAGCCACCTCCATCCACAGGTGATGGGACCACTCTGACTGTAGCACGAGGCTGAGTTCCCACAGGGTAGGAGGCTGTGGTGCTGTGAGGTTTGTCCTGCACCATCCTGTGCTGACACAGGACACGAAGTCACTGAGGGCTGGCCCAACACCATTGGGAATGGCATGGAAAGCTCCTTCAGGGTGGATCTGGCAATATTTAGGGTTGAAGGAGCACTTAAATCACTGCTTCTGAGACAGGCTCTCAGCTGTTTTTAACAATACAAGAATAACTAAACAGGCCTGTGATTACCTTCAGGGTTTTTTTGATCAGTAGGTGGTCACTCATCTGGCAGATTTTAGGCACACCACTCTCCTGCTCTTTTTCTGCTAGAGAGAGATATTTGGTGGGGGTGGAGAAAAGGAAAACTTGACCAGACTACTCCCACTCTTTGAAAACCCAAAATACATGTGTGCAGATGGAAGATAAATCCAGCTGTACGTGGAGTCACCCAGCAATATCCTTGTTTGTACTCACTTCCCTACACTGAATTCTGTTGGCTTGGAGTCTTGCAGTGGGTTAAGAAGAGCCCCAGACAACGAGGGAAAGCCCGTGGTCAGGGAACTGCCTGGGGATGGTCCCACAGCCCCACACCTGTCTGAAGGGACCTGCTGCCATCAGAAGCTAAGCCAGGACTGGGAGGTGCCCCAGGTGAAGACAAACACAGGTAGCTGAAGGTCCTCTCAATGTTTAGTTGCAAGTGGGAGAGGAGCCTGCCTGTTGTCCAAGGGATAAAAGGCAGAAAGACAGAAAACCAGTCCTGTGGCAAGCTTAGCTGCCTTTTCCTGAGGAAAACATAATCTTGGCAAACCTGCTGCAATCTTGTACCATTTTGTTGAGGCCAGTGCCATGCTATAACCAAGAATGTTTGAGTGGTAGAGGACAGGCAGATAAGCCTGGAAATAACTGTCTGGGTACAAGAGACCACAAAAGTCCTTCAAGCAGGGGACAGACTTCAGAGATATCAGAAATGGGACACTGGGATGGACAACAATGAAAATTCAGAGTTGAATCTGTTTTTCCCTTAGAGACCACAGTCAGCCAGCCGTGGCAAACCAGCCCAGAGGAAACAACACCACATGAATTCCAGCTGTCATGCAGGGGCTCCTAATGCTTTACACTTTTCCACAGGTCTGAAACACCCCAGCAAAGGAGCAGGTTCAGGGGGTGAGGTCGGCTGAAGCCCTAGAATAAGGTGTGGCTTCACTGCAACAGCTTGATCAAAAGGCAAGCAGGGGTCCAGTGAGTCCAGTGACCTGGAGCCAGCCCCTCGTGCGGCCATGGAGCTCATGGGTGGGTTTGCAAAGACCCTCCTCCTCCAGGCTGCCAGGTCACATCTGTAGCTCTTAACTGATTTAGCACATTGATGCAGTCTGCTACCTGCTCTCACAGCACCTTGCACAAGAGAATCCTCCCGGGAAATGCCATCAAAACGCTGCTGAAATGGAAACAGAGCAACAGGGCAAACAGGGGCACAAGCTAATGGTTAAATGGGCACATTTTGCATCAAGAGGAGCAGGCTCCATGCACTGCCTGCTCAGCACTGCTGGGCTACCAAAACTGGCTTTCTTTGGCAGACATTAGCCTGCCTCCCTCGTGGAGATGGCTCTCTGTGTGCACGTGTCCAAGCAGCTGGCAGGGTTGTGACCCTCTCCCCTGCCTCTTAAGACACCTACTGAACATGCCCTGGGGAGCTGTGCCGATAAACAGTACATGAGAATGTATGTGAGGAGGAGTGTGCAAGACAGGGAGAGAAGAAAGGAGAATATGAGAAACCAGACATCTAACAAAGAAGGAGGAAAAATGATCAGGCAAAGCAGTGAGATGAGAGAGAGAGTTGTTATTAGAGGCAAGAAGTGAAAAAAGGCAAATTAAACACTGGTTCAAACTAGAGTAAAAATAGCACAGGAGGAAAAGGAAAAGAAAAGACAACAAAGGAATACAACTGATGTCTTTCAGTAGGTGCTATCACACTCACATACCTGCTCTGCCAGCTTTGCAGAGGAGCACACTCTGAAGTTAACTGCAGGGTAGCAGAATGACCCTGGGAATGGCCCTGGCTGTAGCCCTCATGCCCTCCAGCTGGGCCAGCTGAGATAACAAACATGGGGACTGCTGCTGGGTCACTGCAGTTAGTTATTTACATCAAGTATTGACCAGTCACTGCAAAAGAACTTGGCTCTGTTGCTGCTTTTTGAGACAGCTGCATCTTCCTTCACCCACAGAAGCAGATGGGGTCTGGTCCATGGAGCTTAATCCAGCTAAAAGCCAAAGTTACATCCAGATACAAAATTAATTGGTACAGAATTCTTCATGCGGCAGTGTCAAGAAGGATGTCTCTATTAAGATATATCAGAAGGTTAAGACTCAAAGTCCATACTTGATTTCCATTCTGGTCACAAAATTAAAACTAGGGATGAGGTCAAGATGAAAACTTAATCTCAGGCCATGACCTCCCCTCTGTGCCCCATGTCCAGCTGGACCCACACAACAAGCTGCAATAATCTCTGGGGACAGCAAAGAAAACTGAAAGCAAAGAAAAGCAGGAATTTGTGTGCAAGAAAGAACCATATGACAGGGTACAAAGCAATGATAACACATCACTGAATAAATCACAGCTGATTAGATGCATCTTGGGATTGTCTCCCTAGTCCCTTCCCAAAGCAGGCTCTGTCCTTATCCTGGATGCCCAAATTCACAACCAAGTGTCACCAATCCATATCCCAAGAATGCAGCTGGTCCCACTGTTACCTCTGGCTGACACTCAGACATCTGAGTAAGAGTAAGGCTCTGGAAAGGTAAAAGTGACTCATTCCACCTGTGTGCCTGCTCTACTGAATTTCCCCCAGGATTAGCCTCAAGAGCAGGAGTGGCTCTAAGGGTTTAAGAACTCGTTCCTGCTCCCTTTTCTGCCTTCAGTTTTCCTGTCTGACCTTTGCCAGGTGACTCTGCAGTTCAGCTCCTTTCCTGCAAAGGATAGCAGAACCACCCTGCTCCAGGACAGCATTGCAAGAATAAATGCATTAACAGTTGTGTTAGACACAAAAGCAATGAGAGGTTGGATAAATATGGAAGATTACTGCACATTTGATTTCTAACATTACATCCCCAATCAGACCAAGTAACCTGACTTTATCAAAGTGCCTCTCACACTGACAGTCTCTGGAGAGCAGACAAGGCAGCCTCCTCTGAACAATCTCAAGACCTGAGTGGAAAGACCAGCCCTGGCCACTCTTTGGTTCTGCTGTCACCTCTCTTACAGTGCTTCCCCATGTTTCCAGGCGTGCACACACTCAGAGAGCTGGAGATCTGAGCAGAATGAAATATCAAGAGAAAACAAAGCCCTAGGACACAAATTTATATGCAACCATAAAAACACAATTCTTGCTTTGATTGTGGATTATCCTGACAATCTCCAAGTGTAAGTACATGCCACTCCAACTAATCTGAGGTGAATCCAAATGTTAGTGCACCATTTGTTTGCTTTAATATGAATATAGGTCTTTGGAGAGGAGAGAAGAGAAGAGGAGAGGAGAGGAGAGGAGAGGAGAGAAGAGAAGAGAAGAGAAGAGAAGAGAAGAGAAGAGAAGAGAAGAGAAGAGAAGAGAAGAGAAGAGAAGAGAAGAGAAGAGCTGTGTTTGTGTGCCTGTGTGATAGACAGGTGGGTTTGGAACATTGACTAAACATTTTTGTGCCATAGCTTTATAGGTAGAACTCACGCTATGAACTCGTTAAAGAATAATAATTTTACTCCAAGCCCCTTGTCCTCCCCTCCCTCCATCTTTGTGTTGCTGCTCTGCTTTGGGAGCTCTGTAATGCCAGAATTCTTGATTCAGCCCAAGGAATAGCTGAAATAACAAAGAAAGAGTGGAGGAAGGTCGAGCTGACCTTGTGCTGCACACTCTGTCTGGGTAGGAGCCTACTGGGGACTGTCCACGTCTGGCTAAGGCGGCCTCCCTGTGTGCAGAGCTGCTGCTTGCTGGAGTTAATATTCACACCCACTCTGTGCAGGGCTTGCAAGTACCCAAGGAGCAATTAACCTGCCACAAATGCTTGTTTAGTCATTTTTAATCCCAGGCATTGACAGGAAAAAATTGTGCTTTTTTCCTGCTTGATTTAGAGTAAGAAGCGAGGATGTCTAAAGATTTACTGATGAAAAGCTTCCTAAAAGGAATTCTCAAGCAACGAGCCCTCCTAGCAGCCTCTCTTTACCCTCTGATTTTCATGCAGCGAGGAATTTAGATTTCCTGTGATTTATCCCTGCTTTTGTGAGGGAAATGCCCTTTTAAAAGATGCCAGTGCCTCCTTATTGGTGCAGCTGCCTTGCACTTAGAAAGAAACAGTTAAAAGAAATACATTAAATCTTATGCCAGAGCCAGACCTGCTGTCTCAATTCCTTTGAGTCAATCAGCACGTTGATGCTGCTGTAAATCAAAGTCGATTCTGCAGTACAACACCATTTTTAAGGCAGGTACAGCCCTGCAAAGGTAAATGCATATGCATATTAACTATTAGAATTTATTCAAAGTTCATAGTTCCCAGTGTTTTGCTTATAGTCTAAATATTCAAACACATTATTTTAACTAACATATTTAAGTGAACTGCCAAAGACATAGGTACAGGGCATATACTATAGATGTGTAGATACATCACACATCCATATTTATTTCACTACACAAGAAGATGGAATCATTGCTATATCTCATGTAAGGCTGGTTGCTGTTTTCTGTAGCTCATGATGACAGCCTCAGTTGGAAAACTACAGGAAATTAGCCTTGAATACTCTGCATAAATTCTCATCTTTTGAGGAGCTGCAAGAAATCAACTTATGTAGAAGTTAAAACTGTTCCTCAAGATACATGCACATTCTGAAAAATGTGATTTTTCAAGCCAGTTTTACTAAAGACTGTGAAGCAGAGGAAATGAATGTGCAAAAGAAAATACTTGGGAGAACCCTGAGAATATTTATGTTGTTAATTACCAGATAGGAACAAAATATTGCTGTGTCTTATTATCACTGTATGCGTCAATATCACAACAAAAATGAAACAAGGATTAAAATTGTAGAATATTTTTTCCACAACCCAGTAGTTTACTATGAATTTGTTACCATGGTTCTTGCCCTTTAACTAGTAAAAGGGACACTCAGCAGTAGAAGCATGGCTTTTCTGGAAAGCCAGATCATGGCTGAGATACATTTTCTGATTTGGGATTTTAATGTTTTAAAAACTCGGTCCAATCCATCTCCTACTTTCCTGCAGTGGAGGCATATGAATGCATTACTTGAAGCTCTGTGCACTCCGAGCACCAGCATCCACAGAAATTCTTGCAAAACCCAGCAGGGAGCAGGAGATGGCTTGCCCAAAATGAAAGTGGGATCAACTGCTGCCTTCTTGATGCAACAGCACAGTCCTCGCCCTACATGAGCTGGCAGCTTTATAATCTACCAGGTCCTTCATGTGTTGATGAGCAGAAATAAGCACAGCCATAGAAAAGCAGTGATCAAGAGATGGCTCTCAGAGCACCTCTCACTGGATAAAGCAGTGAAGTTCAGCCGAATGAGCCAAAGGCTCTGGCACAAAGGATAAATAAAGCAGGGGTTGCCAGCTTTCCCTTCAGTCAGTGCCTCGGGTGCTGCACTGACTCCTTGTGCCTGTCACAGGGGGCACCTTGGCTGCCAGGAACAGGGCGAGCTGGCAATAAATCTGTGTTACAGGGGCTGTCTGAGGCAATTGGCAGGTTTGTAAGCATGGAGACTTGCATGGATGTGGTCTGTGCACCTGCCCTGGGTGTGCACACAGCCAGTGAATTCCACACTGGGTGTTTATATAGACATAGATCTGGTGCACAAACACACAGATCCTAAAGATGTATTTTTCAATATAACCCATGGCCATCCCACATGACCTAAATAATTCAAGGGCAGGAAAGCTACACAACATAGTATCTTTGCTGATAACAAAGCAATAATCCCCTTTCTGTGAGGAAATGACAGGTTTGAAATTGCCTTGTGTTCCTAGGCTTTAAACTTGGCAGGATGTCGGTTCTTGTAAATGTTTCACTCCAGAAGAGTCTGGCGATCCATTATTAGCAGCTAATTCACTGTCAAGCATGTGGGCAACAACATTTGGACAGGAGCGATGAAGCATCAGCTGTTAGACTGCTGCAGCTCCCCACGTGTTAGAGATCAGGAGCTTTTCTGACACAGGAATAGATTTCATGTGTTGTGGGTCACTCTTCTGGTGAGAGCAGCAATTCAGACAAAGTCTGGGCTTTGCAGAATCTCTTTTTCGCTGCCTGAGGCAAAGTCCCACTGTCCCCTGTCCCATGGAAAGAGGGAAAGGAAGCTTTTTACAGTAAAAAGAAACATGATGAAAATAGGAATATGAGAGCTCAAAATTCATGTCAGCCTGAAAAAGCACTGTTGGTTAAAAGTACATGTGCCTGCTACCTGGGCAATCTCCCCTGGCAGTCAGCTTGAAGGGGGCATTTTGGTTGATGATAATTTCCAATGTAGTTCAATTCTTTCATAATGCTGTCTCTTTTTTAAGAAAACGCAAGTAATTAACAGTAATGAACAATTAAAAATAGCTTTACAAATATCACCATGCTGTTAAACAGGAAATTACTAAACTCATTGTACGCTTATTGGCCACAAAAAAGATTCAGTCAGCTCTTCTATTTATAACATCATCTCCCTCAACTAATTAGCAGCATTAGCATTCACAGGCTGCTCACCAGGAGGATCTAAAGGCCCTCATCTCCTGGTCTGGGCCTGGATATTTTGCATCATATTCCCATTAGCTCATGGGGGCTTTCTACTACCCATGTCCTCTATAATTCAAGATTCTCTCATCTCTTGTCTCTACTTTTCTCACAGCTAAAGTGTGTTTTGCCAGGAAGTCACAGCTCTGCGTGTGGGCACAATGGCACACAGCACAAAATTCTGCCAAGCTCACCACTGTCACCAAGCCCTCAGCCCTGGTGGCTGCATTATCTCCAACTCCTTTGCAGAGCCATCATAGCAGGCAAGAGCTGTTCAGCAGGAATAATATTCGATTTTTGCCTGTGCCTGAGTGACAGAGAGAAAAGAAAAATCTTTCCAGAGCAGAGGGGGAAAGTGAAATTATTCTGAGGAGCGGGAGAGATGCTTTTAAAAGGGGTTTTGATACCAGATTGAAGCAAAGAAAGCAAATGAGGAGGAATATGCCCTAAAATACTTCTCCTTGCTGGGCTGTTTGTCTTCTAGGAAATAACAGACTGAGATTGCACTGGGAACCCAGCTCAAGCTGCAAGGGGAAAAGTTGTGAAGTGAGAAAGGTTGGCTTGGGAAGAGATCAGACACTCAGTGGAGCTGGCAGCGATGCAGCAAAGGGTGGGGGAAGGAGTGGGGGTGGAAATCCCGTCCTAGATTTGACACTTAAGGAACTGCAAAGCTGTGCATGGAATAGAAGTCAGGCAGCTCCTCAAAAATAGGTTGGGAAATCCAGCAAAGATACAAGCTGTGCTGGTGGCTGCTTATGAAGCCAGGACCTCTGAGGAAAGGGCTGTGAGCATTTGCATTGCCAGGAGGTGTGCAGAGAGCATTGCACCATGCTCAGACTATTTACACAATGATTTTCCTGGCTTCAGGAGGTGTTCAGACTGCCCCTTTGAGAAACTCATTTTGTATTTATAAGGCTTTATGAACTTGCAAAATCTCTCAGAACTTCTGATCTGTGCATAATTTCCCATGCTTTTCTTCAAGTGCTTTTCTTCTCCATAACAATGTGTTATTAACTTTCAAAATCTTATTGCATGACTGTAGAATTCATCTGAGGTTTTAGAGCATTGAGTCTCAATGGTGCAAACTGATCCATCAGAACCAAAGGAGAACATGTTCTGGGAAACAAGAGAGGGCAGAAGGGCTGGAATAATTCTTCGTATGAAGAAAAGAAAGTTGGACTTGTTTAATAAAGGGAGCACACACCATGTTCTTTACTCACAGAGGGAAGGTGCAGTGAAGGAGGAATGTACAGTGAATGTGAAGATCAAAAAGGGGAATAGAAGAATTTTTGGCCTTCTCCAAATTGTTCTTCACACTGCAGACTGGGTGCTGTGAAACCCATCCATGCATGTCCTCAGGACATGTTGTTTCATGGCCAATACTTAATCTGCAGCCAGACAAATGCACACAAGCATTTGGACTTTCCTTAATATGTTGGTAGGTTCCCAGTAAGAGGATTTGTCACACATCTTGAAATGCAGCCCACAAACCCACTTCCCAGCCATCCCATGTTTCAAAGATTTGTGGATGCCAAAGGCAGAACAAAGCATTCACATTTTCTGTGTGATACAGACCAGAGGATACCAGTTAGCACATTTTAGATCAGTAAAATAATTCTCATTAGTATCAGTTTATCAGAAGGTAAGTCACCCAGTTGTAAGAAAAAGAAAAAAAAATAAGCTATGGAGAATCTATTCTGTCTCATCTGTCTCAGTATTAATGACCTTCTTGCTGAGCAGTTCAGCTCTGACTTTAGATTTAATTTTTCTAAGATTTGGAAATTGTCAAAATGCCTGGGTGAGACTTTCCAACCTTTGTGATAGAAAGGAGCTGACATTAGCTGATTATAACAGCATTTCTAGCTCGAGCATATCTGCATCTCTGAAAATACTATGAATTTTGACAGGTTTTCAATACATTTGTCCACCCACAGAGCTGATGTCATCCCATTTGCTGGAGGAAACTATAAAGGATAGATTTCCTTTGGCTCAAAAGAGATGTCTGAGTAGTGGCAAAGTCTGTTCTTCCAGAGTCATTTCAATTAGCAGGGAATAGCCTGAGAATCCACGGGCTGTTACAGTCAATCAGGGGCCAGAAACAGAGAGCCTGGCTGGGTGTTTCTGCATCCTGCATCCCTCAGACAGCCCAGCTCTCGTGGTGGGGAGAGCCAGAACTGCCTCCTGCTGAGGTACCTGATTTAAAAGCATCCTCTCTTCACTGACACAAGGCTATCACTGGGTGGGAGCAGGATGACATTCCAGACCTAGAGGTACAGAGGGGATGGGAGCACTAATGAAGCGCAGATCAGCAAAATGAGCCAGTCTGCAGCTGCTCCAGCCCTGCCCACAGCCTACAGCTGGCCAGCTCAGTCCCACTGCTGTTCCCAGCACTTTCTCCCCTCACCACATCTTTTCCCCTGCGGCAACCTCCCCATGGAGGGACAGACACCCTGACAGAGGCAGCTCTGCTGTCTGTCACTTGTTGCACTGGGTGTTGGGGCTCTGCACCTCAAAACAAACTCGTGCCTTCATCCCACACTGCATCCCCTCGTGCTCCTCACCCTCAGTAAGGATGGCAATGTTGGGGTATCTCACTTTTTGTGACATTGCTTATGGAACAGGAAGAAACCCCAGCACTGCCCCACACTTTGGGCATGCACCCCTGGCCCCTCGCTCCCAGGAGCCCTCCTGGAAAGTGTTTCCCAAGTTCCTGCAGAGAGCTCTTCCAGCCTGCTTGGGAAGGGAGGGAGGAAAGTGGGGAGATCTGATATTGGCTATTCCTACTTGCAGCTTAGAAATATAAGAGCTGTAAAACTAATCAGTTGGTGAAATTTTCCTCTGTAGGAGTCACAGCCAGTGAAATAGGCATTAGAAAAAGATGGATGTGGCAGGTCTGATTAATCCAGGTGCTTTTCCTGAATAACGATAATTGGGGTTTAGCGTGGCTATACGTATAAAATCAAATTCAATCAGCAAATGGACTGCCTCCAAACTTACTGCCAACCCACACTCACATTTATCTAGGTCTACTGCTATAATTTCATTGAAATTGAAGTTTTCACCCTGAAAATTTATTCTTTCACCTTTGATGGCATTTTAATCCTTTCCTTTGCGAAATACAAATTCGGCCTTTCACTCTGAGAAGTGGAGCTGCATGTTCTTGTGCCTGGTCCTGTCAAGAGGCATGAAAGATCAGTGAACTTTTCCTCACCTATGGCCACAGGACTCTGTTAATTCACAGCTTAGAAGGGAGAAACAGCAGGGCAATGCACTGAGTGTCAGCTGGAGCTGCCAGCAGGAAAATTTACCTGAATATTCAAACTAGAGGAATAGCCTACAGCAGCTCGAGGAGCAGCCCTGTGAGCTGCTCATTGTGGCTGGCCTTTATCTTATGGCTTTCTCAGTTACAGCAAATGCAATATGGCTCGTTAGTACTGCTGCACACAGACACAAGTGTAATTACAGTAATTTCTTCTCTCAGCTGTCCCAGTCATAAGTGTCTGAGCATCATCACTTTGGAGAGTCAGAGGACCTGAAGAGGACACTTGAAATGCATCCTGCTCTTGTGATGACATGGGAGATTGTCAGAGATTCTCTGAGTGGTTGTGAGGCAACTCAAGGCATTTACCTTTTTATTTACCTGATGTATGAGGTTCTGTGGGTTAATAAGCAGCCTTCTGCCTCACAACACCAGTGCAACCCAAACTGTGCTCCAAAAGAGGGATAAACCCAGCAAACCAGAGCTCAAACCCTCCTGGCCAACAGTTGGTACCTATGGTTTGACTCCAGCTCCCAGATCTGCTCAACAATCCCTGGCATCCAAGTGTGCCTGGCTTGGCTCTGCTCACAGACAACAGATAGAGCTTCCTGACCTCCAGCCAAACCAAGTCATTGCCTGGATTGCCTGGCTGGGATCATCAGTATCGATGTTCTGAACTCTCTGGATTGTAGCCTGCCGAGGGAAATGCTTATACGTGTACATGTACCTGTCCATATACACACACATGCTTAAACACGTACACACTGCTTCTCTCAGCTTCAGTGAAAATCTTACTGAAGCCCATGGCTAAGTGACAGGAAGGGATCTGGATGCATTAGGAAAAATGATTGAGAAGAGTGGCTGGGGCAGTTTTCCTCATCATTTCCACCAGAAAACAGGACCAGTGCCTGCACAGTCCTGGAAAGTGGGAACAAGGCTCCTGGCTTGTAAATCAGGGGCTGCACTGTAAGAGAATTAATGGAGTTTGGTCGTTGTGCATTCCTACAGATGTGGTGCTACTGAGGGAGAAGAAAAGAAGCTGTGTGTATGCACAGACACTGAATTTCAGTGTAGCCCAGTTGTTTGACCTCAGCCTCCTTTATCCTACTACCAGTCTTGGAGGGGCATCCCAGGCTGCATCCCTCTCCTGTGGGGTCTGCTGCCTGTGAGGGCTTGGCACAAATACTTAACAAGCCAAGAGTTGGCTCCAAAAGGATGGAGCAAACTGGGAAAGCAGCCTCTGCCACAAGGGAACAAGATACAGATGCTGGGGTCATCAGTCCTGGGGTGCAGGGCACACGTTCTTATGGACCAGGATCCAAGCCAGGTGCTTCTTTTTTTCCCCTTCTCTTGTTGCCTTTTCAAGTAGGCTCTTCTTGACTCTGGGGTGAGTTCTGGGGTAAGCACACCCACAGGGGGAAAAAAATACATGCCCTGCCAGTTCCTGAACATTTTCCAGTGATCAGATTCTGGTATTTTCTGATCTTCAGCCATTCCCCAGCAGAGGTGAGGAATGTGATGGGAAATAAGGGACTGACAGCAGGAAAATCCTTGTCCTCAGCCTCATTTGTGCATCCCCTAGGACTAGTTGGTCACTTGAGGGATGCCCAGGACCTGTGAACCAAAGTATGATGACCACTACTCTGAAGTCACATCTCCTCTCACAGGTCTCTGCAAAACCTTTACAGTCCTCTGCCTTTTACAATATTTTCCAGCTTTGTGTCATGTCAAACTTTGTATTTGTCTGATTACTAGCTGCAGGGAAGGGATGATTCTCCACTCTCTTTCTCCTTTTCACTGGAGTAAGTTACTGATCTAATGTGTCCATGTTCACTGCCCAGTCATCCAAAAGATTTTTTTCAGTATTTCTCAAGTCACTCTTAGCTAATCTCTCCTAGCATTTGTAAAGAAAAAAAGACCAATATTTACTTCTAGAATAGCAACTGCTCAAATGATATTTTTATTACTTTAAGAAAATCAGTTTCAAATGTCACCATAGGTGAAATTAAATAAGCTGATACTGTTCTTTAGTTCCAACTTGTGGGGAGCCCAAGAGATGCTGTTGTTACACTGCTCTTTCAGAGCTCAGACCAGTGGTGCTGGGTCTGCTCCTCCCCTGTGCCCAGCCTGCAGTGGCTGCACAAGGGGGGATGAAGCACACCCTACTCTGCCTCACTTTGAAGAGCTGCCCATGTAAAGCACGTGGACAGGGTTGCTGGAATTGTGTTACATGTGACAGACAACAGATCATACTTGCAATTGTTTGCACAGTGGAAAAGTTAATGGGAACAGACAGACGCTTCCATGGATTAAATCTGTTTTTGCCATGCAATCTGGGAGCAGCTCTGCAGCAGGTGCAGTACTGTGACTGTGCACTGGCACAGTGACACACACTGATGTGGCACAGCTCTGCCCCTGCTGTGGCACAAGATAAACTTGGTCCAAGCTAGGATTTCTACCCTTAATCAGAAACAGCATCTCCTCCACCCAACAGGATATAAAATTCCAACCTACATAAGGGGAAAAAAGCCCCAAGGTGTTCCTCAAGCTCACCAGACATTAATTGTATCAAATACAACCTGAACACTTTCTGCTAGGGCTTATAACACTCATAGAGCCATTCCCTTGCTTTATTACAGATTGGCCTCTGTAATAATGCTAAAGATCAAACCACAGAATCTGCATTTCCCTTTAAGCAAATTGCATTTCAGCTGAGGGGCCTGGAAGGGAGGAGAGCCCTGGAAGGGAGGAGAGCTGCCAGCACTGGATGGCTGCATCATTTCCTGCAGCTTCTGCAGGGGGCTGCAAAGCCTTTAGTGCTGGTTGCTACCTGGCAAAGACATACTCGTAACCTAGAGGTCCAGAGGCACCCATCATACTCTGAAGGGCCACTGAAAGCTTCTCAGTATCACAAAAAGCTGCCAGTGGAGAGGCAAACTCTCGTGATATGGTCCCTTCCCTTCTAGGAATCAGGCTGAGATAAAATCACCCTGAAAATTAATCTCTAAAGTTCACTTAAATTAAATAATTATCTGCGTTAAATTAGAACACTTGAAACAGTATGGCATTATAATTTCCCCTCAACTTCAGAATAAATATTCATCATTTCAAGAGCTACAGAACATTTCTCCAAAGGTGCTATTCCCATATTTTATCTTCAACAGCTGCAAAACACAGACATTTATTTCCTACTATAAAAAAATTACATATTTTATAAAGCAAAACCCACTGGATAAATACTTTTTTAAAATTTTCAAATCAGAAACAAATTTCTCCTGGCCTCAAGGATCTTCCCCAGGACTCATTTAATTGTAAACCTGGATTTGTACAACCCTTATTAATTGAACAGTGTTAAGGGATATGTTATTTGATGATATGAGTTTGCTCTTCAGTGGCACAACACTTAGCCATTATACAAATAGACAGAGATAAGTTATAATTAGAGACTTCAGAAATGTTCTGAAGATCACTTTTAATTGGCAACAGCAATAAAAAAAACCTAATTCATTTAATTAGGCATGTGATGGGTATTATGACTTGTAAAACCTATCTAAGCTCATTGATAAGGAATAATTATTGAAAGTGGTTTCTGTTTACTGAAGGAACAGCAGTTAGATCTGCTGTTAGAACAGTGTTAGATCTGCAAGTCTCTGATTAGGGTGAGCATTGCCATTTTTGCTCTCTTTTGTTCTGCTGTAGCACTTTAAGGGTCTGCAGCATGGCAATAAGAGTTGATACTGGGCTTCTGCAAAGATTATGGACTGTTCATGACAAATCAGCTGAAGATCAGGTCCAAAAGTGCTGCTGTCAGTCCTGTGCCACAATAACACCTACATGCTGAAAAGATAAATTAATGTATGAAAGCCAGAAGAGAGTTACTCCAAAATGCCAGATATGATGACCTGAACATTCCCATTTCAGGTTACTGAAGGATATTATCATTTGCACAAGGTCTGGAAATTGGTCTCACACTGTGCTTTTAATGACAAGGGAATATCATGATTTGGAAATCTAAGCAACTCATCAGGAGGCTGGGCTCTTAAATGACATTTAAATTGAATGGTGGGTAAGATGTTCTCCAGAGCATCCTCTATCAGCTTTATGTTTTGAGTTTTGCCAATCTCAGGGTAAAAACTATAATTAATTTCTCCTTTTCAAACATTTAAATTATAATTAAAGACAACATACATAATAAGAAAGTGTTCTCTTGATATTACATGCAATGTTGGAGTTAATTATTATAATTTTAGCTCGTGGTTTTTATCATTCAGAATGTTAATCTCCCTGTTACTCTGAGAGATTGAGAAAAAACTGGAAAAAATTTGTAATTGGTTTTTTAAAAAAATGCTTCTGTGCACAAGTTGAATGTAGCATGCATATAATTTTGATGAAAACAGTTAATTGGCAATGACTACAAAATAAACTTTGTTCTTGTTCTCAAGAGGCTTTCTCCATTTTTAAGAAGTACTTTTGGTAATTAAACAAAGGTGAAAGAATATCATACACAAAATTGTATTAGCTCATTAACCAGGCTGTTGTACAGATTCAGCTGGATACAGCTTTGCTGGATTTTAGCCTTGATCACAGAATCACAGAATCTGCTGAGTTGGAAGGGACCACAAGGATCATCCAGTCCAACTCCTGACTCTGCTCAGCCCCATCCCCAGGAACCACACCATGTGCCTGAGAGCATTGCCCAAACCCTTCTTGAGCTCTGCCAGGCTTGGTGCTGTGACCACTTCCCTGGGGAGCCTGTTCAGTGCCCAAACACCCTCTGGGGAAAGAACCTTTTCCTAATATCCAACCTAAACCTCCCCTGACACAACCTCAGGCCACTCCCTGTGGTCCTGTCACTGTCAGCACACAGCAGAGATCAGTGCCTGCCCCTCCTCTTCACAATCATTAATGCTCCCTCTGCAGCTTCCTGCAGGGGAACAGCCTGCCCAGCCAGGGAGACTCTCTGGGACACTTAGGTTAAACAAATTTTCAAATTTTTCAGGATGGGGGCCATGGTTGCCCTCTGGGAGCCACTAAATCACAATGAGCCAAGAGAAGCAGGCCAGGTTTTGCACTCTTAGCAACCTGGCCATGGTCTCCAGGTGTCTGTCTGGGCATTTTTAGGTGTCTGGGCATTTTTAGTGTCTTCACTTCGTTCTGGTACTTCCAAAGAGGTGACAGACACAGCTGTGATGCTGTTGGGGCAGCAGGGGAGATGAAACACCCAGGCTCCTGCTCTGCAGTGGGATCACAAATCCCATCCCAGGCGGGTGTCCAAGCCTTTTTCTCCCTGTTAAGCCCATGATCTTGCTGATTGTCCTGGACTGGCTGTGCCTGCAGTGGAGGAGCTGTGAGCATGCACTGACTCAGATTTGGCACAGTGACACCACATCCCCACAGCTCTGGACAGCTCCAGGCTGACTGTGAGCTCCTGTGTGCCAGCAAGGAGCAGGCAGAGGCACTCAGTGCTGCCCACTGTGCCAGGTTCTGCTCCTGTGCTTTTGTGAGGTCCAGGGGTGCTCACAGAGAAAATGCTAAAAGCACAGGACAATCTCAACCCATCCTTGGAGAAACAGCCTGTTTCTCCATTGTCACACACACATTATCATTCACACCCCAGGAAGCCTATCAACAACCAGGAACAAATCCCACATGTTGCTTTATTCTAGCATGCAGTATTATTCAGCTTTTTTCCTTTTCAACATGAATATATCTTTCTCAGGAAAAACACTGTTGGACTGTCTGTGGTGCAGACCTCCAGACTGACCTGGGTTGTGGAAGGAAGTTACACAGTTGCAGGGTTTAAAAATCACAGTTCAGAGATGTTTTTAAAGTCCTTCACATGCAGAAAAGGCAAAGCTTCTCCAGGCAGAGGCAGACGTATTTACTACACCACACTGGCTACATCACAAGCAGCAAGGACTTAAATCTTCACACATTCCCAGGTTTTGCAAAGTCTCCCAGGACGTGAGCCTGAACCAAAAGAATGGATATCAAGCTCTGATGTAAAGACATGAGAGATAACACTTAGGAAGAGAAAAATGACTTGAAAAGAGAACATTGAAATATTATCTGAACACAAGAGAACAACAACTTGCAATTCAAACCCAATTACTTTTTCCAGCACTTAAAGTGAAATTGCTTTGGCAGTGCACAATGCTGAGAAGTTGATTGACACAATCTAGCATTTCATGGACATAACCTGGCCCAAGATTTTTTTTTTTTAAAGCAAGTGCTAATAAATCTACACAAATACACTTAGCTCTGTTTCATCCTGTCCAAAAAATCCTCTTACTGGAGAAGGAAAGAAGGCGTAGAGGAGTTCACAACTACCATAATTTACACCTTTGTTCCAGAAAAGATCCTGCCTTAACTCTACTGGGATTTGTGCAAAAAAACAGGTTTTCTTAGATTTTGGTGCTGATCATGTGCTTAGGGAAAAACCTGAGGTTCTTGGCCAGTAGCTGAGCCACAATCAGCTTTGCTTGTTAACCTGTCACTGCTGCCACACCAAAACTGAGGCTGTGACACAGCAAACCCCAGTGCATGCTGTAAGTTATTGAAGGAGATTTGCTGCAGGCTTTTTGGGCTTTTTGGCTGATGTCAGTCAAGCTGTTTCAGGTTTGGGTCCCACAATGACTGAATTATTTCTGCAACAGGCTGCAAGGATTAACCAAGGCAGCAAGATTAGCTGTGCCACAAAGCTAATTCCCCCCTGACTTTCTCCACTAATGGAGGAGTTCTCAGTTCAGATTTTGCAGCATGGCTGTATGAGCAGCCTGGTCATGGGATCACCCTTGAAAATCTCAGAAATATCAGGATGCAAAGTTTGAGCCTATCTCTATTTTAAGCCTCACGGGAATTCTTCCTTCCTGACTTTCCTCTGTTTATGCCACAGTTAGAGTGGCCCATCGTTCAGTGCCACCCTGCTTCCCATGGGAATGAAAGGTTCACCAGGGCAGGGAAATACAGCATTGGTTTAGCAAGCAGATTATAATTTCCATGTGGGAGCAGGGAACTGCCACCTCCCAGCCCCAGGTCAAGAAAGCCTATGTTTCCTCAAACTCTGAAAATCCAAGTTTCCCTAAAAACAAAATTGCAGTTTTGCCTTCTAACCTGCTGAAATAAACAAGGAGCTTTAGGGTCCTTCTCACTTCCTCCAGCTCCCAGGGTCACACATCCCACTCTTCACTTAGACTTTATTTAGCACATCGTCTGGCATCCGTCGCTCCAAAAACAGAAGGGGACATGTTTCAGATCAGCACTCACTCCCCTTCACAGAGAGATGGAATGGCTTGGATTGGAAGGAACTTGAAACATCACCCAGTTCCAAGCCCCCTGCCATGGGCAGGGACACCTTCCACTACCCCAGGTTCCTCCAAGCCCCATCCAGCCTGGCTTTGGACATTGCCAGGAATGGAGCATCCACGGCTTTTCTGGGCAATCTCTGCCAGCATCTCACCACCCTCACAGCAATTCCCCCCCACTTTCGGGCACAGCCCCTCTCCATAGCACTCTGGAGTGCCTTGGCTTTCCCTAAACTGAGCTTTCCACGTTCACCTCCATGCACAACATTTATGAAGCATCCTGGTTTATCTGTCAGAGAAATAACGTTTGATGCAGTGCCTCTGAACTGAGTGATTTGTCAAGGTAACTGCAACGGGAGGACAGAGCAGTGCTGGGAGCTAATGTATTACTGTCCTGATAGATTCATGTTCTTAAATTGATGGCTGACATTGCTGGACCTCTCTGTTGAAAAACTGCCTGGGCCATTGAAAATGCCATGTTAAAAATACCAGTATTTATCACCTCCAGGGTGCCTTATAGCCTTGGATCTATTTACAAAAATTAACCAGCAGATCACCTCCAGTTTCCGTGGTGGGAACTCCCCATTGCCAACATTACTCTCATCTTATAGCAGGGGAAATATGAACTGGCTGAGTACCCACAGAGCTGGCTGAACACTCTAAGAGTAACAAGAAAAGTGCACATGAGACATAAACCCATAAACACTGAACTACAATGAAAAGATTGGTCGCAAACTACATTAAATTCTGTTCTCTCCCAAAAGAATGTGGAAATATGCCTTTTATTTTTAGAGACATGATACCTCTTAATTAGGAACAAGGGTAGTGTTGTGATTTGTCGATGTTTTACCTGGTGCCACAATCTAAATCCTATTTCTGATGTGCCATTGACCTCTTTGCTTATTAGTACCATGTGTCACAGCAATTCAGTGAAAAAAGCAATGCAGTATCTGGGCATTATATAAAGCCAATTTCTTTTGTAACTTTTGTGTCAGTCCTAGAACTTCACAGCAGACAATCCCTTCCTTCAGAGATATCCTCATCAGTACCACGTTTGTAAGTAACAAGCCTATTTTGAGAATAGATTATAAACAAGCATCCTGGCAAAGCCCAACCTCCCTTCACTGCCCAGTGACTCTTTCTATGCAGAAAAAAGGAAAATGAGTCTCCCCTGTAGGCTGTCAAAGCTCTGGCAGCACTGCAGGGCTGTTTGTATGCGTTCCTCTCCAACGCCTGATTTCCAAGCCGAGTTGTGCTCCTGGGAACTCCCACACACCAGTACAAGTGCTGTTTGTATTACTTAGGAAAATAATGAGGTAATTTCTCCTTCTCCTTGTCCTTCCAGCTGTCACTGCCTGTAGAGGCCATTCCTTCCAGCCTCTGTGGTGTTCCTGGCTGTTCAGAGGTGCTACCAGAACAGCTCTGCGAGCTGACATTGTCACTGCCTGGCACTTCCCTCTGCTGTTTTCCATTTTCAAACTGCTGTAGTCCTAATAAAGGTGAGGAATTGAAAGCAGGCAAAGGGGACATTGTACTAGAGTCTAAGGGGTCTTCAAAATGGGAATTAAACACCTAAAATTCTGTCTGTGCTTCTGATAAACCCCTGGTCCCCCCAATGAAGATAACACAATATTTTTGACATTTGCAAAGCAAACTACTGAATGGCCCAACCTTCCTTACCTTCAATGTTAATACCGACTTCCCTTAATCCCCACTCTTGAAAAATGCATCAGGCATATGTCTCTGTTTGCAGAGGACAAAACCCAAACCAGTCAGCCCAGGATAGCTTTGATCTTATTTATTGAAGTTGTCTTTGTGAAATATGTTCCTTTTAAAACTCAGTTATTAGAAGTTCAGAATAATGAGACCATTAAAATTACTTAGCACAGACTGGGATCAATTAAAATAAATGGGTAGGAATAAGGACTTTAAGAACAAGTTGCTTCATCAGGGAATTCAGCACTCAGCTGTGTCTACCTTGGCTTCAGTCTTTGGCACATGTATATTCATAGTGCCTTGATTCAGAGTTATACACAGCTGAATGTCTTGGTTATTTGATCAACTCAAATGTACTTCTTTTTTTTTAAGGTAGAAAGACTGCTTTTTAAAAACAGAATGTGTGCCAGTTCACTGTCAATGAATCTTTAGTGGTCTCTTCTCTTTCTCAGCCAGATGGAATTGCTGGACCAGATCTCTGTGTATATAAACCTATGCTTAAGTTTATTTTGATCCAGTAAATCAGGTATTTAAGGATAGACTGTTCAGAGGGCTGTATGCCTTTCTGTGGGATTTGGGGAATTTAACCTTCCTTTGTTGAAAATTGTAACCAAAATACTGAACTGAATAGGGATGAACAAGCTTAACTGGAGTTTTTAGCTCACCAGATGTGCTGCTTTCATCTCAAACTAGAGCTAAATCTAAAGAAGGGGAGACATTGCTGAATATACCTTACACAAAGAGAAATTTTTTCTGATGAAACATAAACCTAGATTTGAAAGCACTTATAAGCATGAAGAAAGAATCCAGAAAAAAATATAGCAGGAACAGAAAAACACTTTAACAGGTGCACAGTCTCTCTTGTGGCTGGAAAGTAGGTAGAAGTTCTTTCTTTTCTGTTTACATTAGAAATAGTATAAAAACTTTGCAGGAGTGCTTCAAGATCTGAATCTTTTCATATCTGAGACCCAGCACTTTTCCATTCTAGAAAAAAAAAAAAACAAAAAACAAACCCAAGGTTAATGCACCCTATGGGGATTCAGGAGAGCCCAGTAAAACTTGAGCTTAGCCACTGATTTTCAGTGCAAGGAGTCAAACAACCAGACTGTCCCCCAGTTTTTTTGCCCATTTCTTGTGACCCTTTTGTCTGTTCTTTGGTATAATCCTACTGTTCCATGACTGCCTTTCCATGCAGTGAAGTTCCAGCCCAGGCTGGATGGGGCTTTGAGGAACCTGGTCTAGTGGAAGATGTCCCTGCCTTTCCTGTTTTTAAGAAGACACATTTGTTTTAAGTGTACTTAAGCTTAATTTTACAAAGCTGTTGCTTTCCACCAGTCTCCAGTTGTCCATCTACACCAGGTTTTGTTGACAGGGCTTCCAGCCTTATTATCAGATTGTTTGCAGTAACTCTGCCTAAGCATGAATGTCATGTGAGCAGGAACTTTGCATCACAAGAAATTGCATCTCAATAAAACGCTTTCAGCAAGCAGCAGCTCTCCAAGGCAAAGAGTTATTAATGTATTAGAGCATGCTAGTTAAGCAAGGTAATTAATATATCTCTGAGCATTAGGTATGCATGGCCAACTCTGATAGCTGTCAGCAAAACATAATCTAGGTAATTTCTAGCATATAAATTGAATGCACTTTTGAAAAACAATTTCTAATTATGAAGACTAATTAATTTTGGGGAAAAGCTTGCTTTTGTTTAATTTGAACAATAAATTTAATTATGATAACAAACACCCAGTGGACAAACCGTTCTGAAGAACATTATCTCTGTCCACAAATAATCAACTTTCTTTTATTTAAAACCTGATCCCGTTATGTTACCAAGAAAAAAACCACAAAAATGTTTATTGCAAACACCAACATGATCTCCTGTGTCATATTTAGGGATACATCTGGCATTAAACTCACTTGCAATGGTGCCAACTGCATACACAGTGAGGTATCACATCCTGCCTGGTGCTCAAAAGTGTGGGTGAGATATTCAATAACACAGGCAGTTGATAAAAAACAAGTAGCTGGAATAGAAGGTATTTTTTTTATTATCAGCTTCCAGCAGCCTGGGTAGTGCATAGAAAGCAGTGGAACAAGACCAAGGGGAAAAATTGGGCTGTGCCAGGCTTTCTCTTTTTCTCCTCAGGACAGCAGTCACCCTTAAAAACTGGCAAGGTGGGAACCAAACCCTTCTTTGGTTCCAACCAAAGAACCAAGTCCTTCTTTGTCCCCCTTGCAGTCAGTAATTCCCGCTCACCCTCTCACAGCTGGGACACAGCAGGTATTTTTGTGGTCCCAGTGCCAGCCCCTTCAGCAGAAGTTGCTGGTGAGCCCATTTCAACTAAGGCTGAATCCGTGACAATCACACTCTCAGCTCTCCCAGTGCTTCCCTGTTTTCTCCTCTCCCCTGACCAACACGTGTGGGCTCTCTGGAGCAGGATATTCAGTTCTTCATCACAACATAGAGCAAATATTCTGCTGAGTGCATTGGGCTGTGCAGGCTGAGGGAGGAATGAGCACTGATGTAGAGGGCTGATGGAAAAACTCTGCTTCTGTGGCTGGGGAACAATCCATGCACCCCTCGGCCAAGCAGAAGAAACCCTGATCTGTGCAGGCATGCAGGAGTTGTGCAGGGGAAGCAGCGCTCTTCTCTCCTGCGGCTCTCCCGGGACTCGGCTGTGCCGTGCAGGACCGCGGCCACCGCAGGGAGGGACCGGGCTCTCCCGTGCCTCCCCTCGCCACTCCTTAGGCTCGGGAAGGTGTCGCTGATGTCGCACTGTCACCTCCAGCCTGCTGGGTGTGCCGGTCAGAAAGAAAGATCCCACCAGCTGGGTGACTTTTGCTCCCTCCTTTCTCCTACCCGCAAGCCGCTCACCACAGAGCAGAGGCACACTGTCATGACCACGAGGCAGTTTTCAGAATAAATTATCCTGCTTTTGCCCATGGCAGAGAGTTGTTTTTATTGACTCTGAAGTGTTACACTCTGCCCTCGTTGGTTCGCATGGGATTTGAGATTAGAAAGTGGAGTTCAAGCAGCCAGTTAAAATTGCTGAGATCTGGAAAGGGAACAGCACAAGAAGCACGGATTCCCCTGAAGAAGGACAACAAGCCTTTGAAGTCTTTTTCCTTTGCTCAGCCGTCTGACTTGTGTGCAATTCATGGCTCCTGGGGTTAAGATTTGCATCCCAAAAGAAAGACTTGAAAAGTAGCTGGTTCGAGGCACTCACACTCAGAATCCAGAGACTTCACAGGCTTCATGAAGAGCTGCACCACATTTCTCCCAGGCCTCTATAACCTTGGTGCTAAGGAGTTGCTCCTGTCACAAACCCTTCACACAGTGCTGAGTCAGGTGAAACATCAGCAGGGATGTGGCAAACTTGCTTACTGCTATTTTTCTTCGTGATCATTGCTTTCCCTTGCTGAGTATCTGGCTTGTCAGGGCAAGTTCTTCATAAAGGAGTGCTTCAGCAATGAAACATGCACTCAGATGATGTAGGAAAGGCCACAAAACTATTAAAATAAAATAAAGAGAAAGAGAAAAAGGCATTTGGTCTGCTTGAATTTCTGCTAAAGGCAGCTTGGAAGCACATGGGTCCTTCAAAAGACTTGAGATGAAATGCAGTCTTGACTTTGAAGTACTGTATATGTGAGCTAGGGATCATCCTGGTGGAAAGATTAATACATTCTTCATCCTCCTTCAAAAACTTTCTTCTCACGTTTATTGTTTTACCTCCTGCTGCATTAACTTCATCACAGCTGGAAGTTTCTGAGCTGTATTCTAGGAGTGAACTCAAGAAGAATTGTCTGGTTTGCTGTTCTTGTGTTCAGTTAGAGGGGTAAAGCAGGGATTTGGGAAGTGCTTGTTACTCATTCCAGCTCTCAATTGGTCTCAGGCAAGTCACCACAGAGGGTGGTGTAAAAATCTCCCAGAAATGCCAGAGCCTAAGTAAAATAAGAAATTTAACACCTGATCAAGCCAAGCAAAACTTGTTTGGTAAAGAGGAGAATGGGATCAGTACATGTCAAATCCAGCTGGGTAAGTCTGCTGCACTGTGGGGCTTCTGAAGCCCTGACAAACAAACCTGTGAGGGCAGGCTGGGCAATTTAAGAGATAGCTGAGCAAAGACATTCATTGTCACAGAGTAGCCTCATTGACAGACAAATCAGAGCACAGGTAACTGCAGCAGTAAGACAAATCTAACAGAAATCCATTTGGAAGGGACTGAGAGCAAATGGAAGGAGAAAAAGGAGAATTCTTCGAACATTTGGTATAAAACAACATTATCCTGATACCACAAGTGAGCGCAACAGGAATGAGCAAAATTTCTGTCACTTTGCAGAATACAGAGCCCTGCAGCTATCAGCTTTTCTCACGGGAGCAGGGAATCCCTGCAGAGGCACAAATAGCAGCATCTGGCTCTGGGTTGAATTCCCAAGGTCACTTTTAAGCAGAGCAAGAATTCAGCTGCTGCTGAGATTTGAAATGCTGTACAAAGCACCACATTGGGCTGGCAGAAGCCCCCATTGTGCCCACACAGAGCTGTGCCAGGGAGGAGCAGTGCAAGGGGCAGGGAGTGCCACATTCAGGGAAGCTCTCCTGCTCTGTCCCCTCTCTGGGGCATTGTGACACTGCCAGTTCACAGCTCCAGCAGCACTGAATGGACTACAAGGACCCTGTCCACCCAGGAAAGTATCCAGGAATACACTGTGGGGGTGGAAGGAGATGAAGGATGAAGATTTTGTCACTAAGACTGTAATTGCATTTAATAATTTCACATTATAACCGAGTAACTGGCTTTCAGGTCATTGCTTTACAGAGGATCTGTACAGGGAGTGCTGAGACCTGACTGCTTTTGATGAAAAGTCCCTGCAATTACAAGATTCCTGGAAAATGTCTGGTTTCAAGAGAGCATTTTCTGATTAAAAACACAGTGCAGGGCAATTTCAGGCAGCAGAAACCGTGAGATCCCCTCTCTGTAAAGCAGGGATCCAAGGCACAGGAGATGATTTTCACTGGAGAGTCTACAGCAAAGCAAACTGCAGGAGGAGAACCCTGACTGCAGTGTTTGCTTCAGGTACACAAGGGCGATTCTCATTAGCAACAAAGTCATTATTTAACATAATCTTTATCTTCTCCTTGAAGAGAAAATTGGTAAGTGGCCAAAGGTTTTGTTTCCCACCCATCCACCTGGCCCCAAAGCCATCTTAAATTTTCTCATTAGCTTTCCTGCCCGACTCCCACCACAGGATTTGTATGCTTCATAAAAATTAATGAATTAACTCTGCCAGCAGCTCTATGACAACAGAAAGTATTACCCCCACTTTACATATTTTAAAGATGCAGACAACACTACAGACTTGCACTGGATGTCCAATTTCTAGGGTGCCTGGTATTTTTGTGCTCTGAGAGCAGTTCTAAGAAAATTCTGTTAAAGACACAAATATGAAATACTGGGAATACAGATGTGATTTATCTCCATTCTATCAGTCAAGCACCTAACAGAAGCTAAATTAGGCCTTTTTTGCTGTAATCTTCCTCTAAAGTCTCTGAAGAGAAGTTAAGGAACTTGTGTCCACATGGCTGTGCAGCACCACCCCCCCCCCCCAGGTCTCCTATCTCCATATATTTTCCTCATAAGTGTGGAATGAATTTTCTGAAATGGAATAATGAGCATATTTCCAACAGATTCTGTGGTTCAGTTTCCTCTAGCTCAGCACCACTTTGTTGCTCTGACAGAGTCAACAGGGCTTCCAAAGGGACTGGCTGCAGTGCAGCAGTCCCTGGGATTGCTGTGGTGCAACTTGTGTACCTCTGGTGTTGATACTGCACAAGCCTACAATAAAATGTCAGTCTGTGCTCCACCAGACTGATAATTATGAAGGAGCTACTTCTCTAATGAAAGAGTGATGAGGATAATAATATCTGGCCTGTGATACTGTTCATTTATCACAAAGATGTTAATACATTTTGTTAAATCTTTGATGGTCTGGCTACTTGCAAAGAGGACCATCACTGTTTCTGGCCATGAATGTAAGCTGTGGTCTCCAGCAAGGAGGCAAATGTTCTTTTTTTCCTGAATAAGCATTTTTTAAAGCCCCTGGATGTGCACATGCCAAACCTTGGTTTGCAAAAGCACATGAGGGCAGCAAGTGCCTGTGTGACTGGAATCATTACCCAGGTTGCAAATGCAAGAAACTCAGCATGCAAAAGAAATGCATCAAACAGTCCCCACTTCTTCCCTGGAAACACAGACCCAAGGAGCCACTTGCAAAACACAGCCTTAGATCTTGAGCTGCTGCAGCTGCCATCTGCAGACTGCTTTCAAAATGTAATAAAATGCAATTTGAGCAGGAGGTAAAGAATGTGATATGTGCTTTATAGCTAAATAATTAACAAAATGAATTTAAAAGACTGAAATATTCATAGCTTTAAATATTTATAAATTAATTTTTAAAGTCACTATGTAGTATTGAGTTATCTTTAAAAGTCTGCCAATCTAGGACCTCTTAGCTTCATTTCTGCTTGTTATTACAGTTATTAATGCTCAAAAAATGACAGGTGCTTGGCAAGAGAGATGAAATGCAGCTTCCAAAACAGAAACAGCAGCTAATGGCTCTGCACTAGTGTAGGGTCAGCTGCTCTGCTGGCAGTCACTGGAGGAAACCCAACTCCTGATCATCCTGAGTGGATGTGCCCAGAGCTAGACAAGCCATGCTGAGCTGTGCCAAAAAATCCCCCAAAGCAACAATTCCTGGCCCCAGCAGTGTTAGCAGCAACCTGTTGCTGACTGTCTGATACAGGGACAAGTAACACCATCCCTCTGCCTGGGGTCCTGCTGGACACGCAGCAGGGTGGTGTGCCCCAGTGAAAGACAAGAAAGACCAGTTCAACAGAGTACATTGGCTGGAGCTGTGTCTTATTCCTCCTTGTCCCCACCACAGTCAGCACGTTGTAGCAGGAATTTCACCAGTCTTTGTTTGTCCTAAGATAAATTAAAAATATTAGTTATGGGGTTGGTAACATTCCCCTCTGGCACCACATTACCACGCAGGAGGAGACCCCTGGCTGCTCTCCTACATCAGTACCTGAAAACTTTCCACCTGGAACACAGCCAGTTTGCTGGACATGCACAGTTCCTTCATGCTCACCAATGCCACAGACACCAGAGCACCCCAAATTCCTCCTGCATGTTCCCTTGCAAACATGAAGTAGCAATGGCACAAGAGCAATGATCCTTTTCAGTTTCTGCCTTATGCCTTATGCCAATGATCTTTTCTGCCTTACCTATCTCCTTCACTTCCCTTTGATACTTATTTCTGATACATACTCTGTATTCAGGTAGCAGCAGGACACCATTGCCCTTTGTCAAGAGTCTGTTTTCGTTGACATTATCTCTAAATTATTCTCATTTGAAGTGACTCAGATGGGTTACACTTAAAGAGGCTTACATGGTAGTGCTTGGAAGAACAACAAAAGTTGTCAGACTATTTTTTTATATCACCTAAGTATATCCAATCATTACTTTTTTTTTAAAAGGAGTATTTCAGTATTTGTAAATGTGTGAAAATCTGGAGCTTATATCTTTCCAGAACAACAAGAAGGAAAGGTCAGTTTATGACTCAGAAGAAATAGTTTAATCTAATTTTGTTAGAAGGTTCAATAGTTTAATCCAGAGTATTGCTTTAATCTTTTGCATTAATTTAGGACTATACCTCAAACAGAGCTGAATACCATAATAGAATGGATAATCACATGTATCAACAGTTCCAAAATGGGACACAATGGGACATAGCCAATGAATAGGATAGTTTTATAAAGATACTTCTCAAGCCAGAAGATCATTCCTCTGATCAGCCAATGTTGTTGCATCTGCTCCTGAGCAGTTCTGGTCCATCACAGCCCATGCCATGGGGAGATAAGCATTTAAGAGATGCAGATCACCCTCTGTCTGCTGATGTAGATTATTTGAACTTCTCTGCTTTTCACTCACACTTTCTGGCAATTTCCTGTCTTGACTTAATCTTTTAAAAAGAACTCATTTAAATAATGATCCTTCTCTAACAGTCGATTGCTTTCTCGAAGTGAGCTGATGTAAATCGAGTAGGTGGCTTGTCATCACATCATAGAAACATCAGAGAGATGCAGCAAACTTCATCAGGCTGCAATTAGTATTTTCAGAGAAATTTATATGGTTTATTTTCTAGTGCCACTGCTGGTCCTACACAGTGAGGGTTTCTTTTGATGATTACAGATGTTACTCAAAACAGTTACAAAACTTCTTCCTTTAGAATCACTCTATTTATGGGATTATTTATTAAATGTATGGGCAACTGAATAAATCAGAAAGAATTTGGAAGGCAAAACATACTCTTTTCTAGTTCAGAAAGTGCCTGTGTGTATAATAGCATCCTCTCTGTACAAAATTATTGGTTTATTTATTTATAAGAATAATGACAGCCTCACAGCTTGTTATTGAGAAGTCTGTAGCAAGGATTTGGTATTTGAAGCCTGACCTTTGAATGGGAAACAACAGCTGAAGTGGTTATTTCTTGTTTTTGAATAAATTAAAGTAATCCTTAGAGCTAGGACTGAAGAGCCCCACAAGGCCTTTCTGCAAGACTCCTTTTAAAGTTTCCACCACAGCAAACACCAGTGGAGTAATTGCCTGTAGTTGTTCTCATAATAACTGTTCCCTACAGCCCAGTGGAACCAGAAACAGGTGGGCACCTTGGGGCAGTCTGTAGAAGGAGCTGGTGTAGCAGAGAGCCTGGGGAAGGCAGGGCACAGGCACAGGCACCTCCTGGTCCCAGCCAGCTCCCAGCACCAAGAGCCAGCACCCACCTGGGACTCCCAGCACCAGCCCCCAGCAGCCATCCCTGCCTCTCTTCCCCTCACAGGCATCTCTGCCAAGAGTGATTTCTTCCCTGATTATCACCGAGGAGGTTTTGATGTGAGGAAGTGTCAGAGGAGATAGTTAGATGCTGGGAGTATAATCCCCATCTATCTGCTTTAAAAGGGAAGTAAATAAAAATGCTCTCCTTAAATCACAGGGACACGTGGGTTTATTTGGCTGAGCTGCACCGAGGCATTCGCTCCTTGATCTGGAGGCAGAGAGAAAGGGCAGTAGTAGCCTGGGGCAGGGGGAATAACAGCTACAATGAGCACTGATGACATTAAAAACTGCAGTGCCAGCATCCTGCAAAACAAGCTAACACTTTATACCCCCCCTTTACTCTGCACTGATGCCTTACTAAGGAATATCTCATAAAATATCCACCTAACAGCAAATATTATCAGGGGGGATGTGTGACCATGGGGTTTTTCATTCTGCTGAACACTCAGGTGAGCTAGATTTGGGGTGAGACCCTGAGCTGCAGGATCAGGAGTCAAAGAAATAACAAGATTACAGTTGCTGTCACCAAAAAAAGAAAACAGCATACTGAAATGAGATGCAGATGTTCAAGAATTCAGGTAAATAACCATGGGAACAGAACACCTGGGGAACTGCAAGTGGGAGCTGCACAGCTTTATAAAGAAAGCCAATCTAGTTCAAACACAAGCTTAGTTTTGTTTCAAAGTTACAAATTTGAGGAAAGTATAAATAATTATAAGGTTTCTCCTGCTTTTGTTTTGCAGGTCAGACCACGTTGCAAAAGTGGTTGATCCTTTATGTGAAATCAATGATAGAAACAAACATTTTTACCATCTAGTCTGGCCTTTGATTTCTTTGATAACAGTGGTATTCTTGGTTGGGATAAAATGTTGGAGAAGTTCTAAGATGTTAACATGTCACAGATGCCGCAGAGAATGTGATCTCTGCCTCACCTGTGGCTCTGCCCATCTCAGAGCTGGGTCAGAGGCTGCTGGAGAGGCTGAAAATCACAGCCCTGCAGCTTCCTGCACCAGACTTGGCACTGGGGGAGCAGTCTGCCCACACTCCTGGTGCTTAGTGAGAGCCAGGGCACACTGGGGGCATGGGGGGACTTTCTGTTCACTGGAATGGAAGGCTGCAAACACAGCACACCCAGCAGGCATCCACCACTGCCTCACCCAGGATGGGCACGGATCAGGGACAGCTGAGGACACACAGAACTGGATTTGCACCACATCAGACCTCGTTTGACGCTTTCAGCTGTTCAAAATATTATGCATAAGTTCCTGCCTTTTTGGTTACCTCATGCTGCAGGAGTGTGATGCTTCCTCTAGATGACAAGATAAGAGAATGTCCTTCTAAACCAAGACACTGAAAGTGAGAAATTCAGGCCAGAATATGCATTGAAATCAAGGCCCTCAGATCTTTCTTCCCTTTCTTTCGGGAGAAAGAGAAACCATGGAGTTTCATCTTGGTGAGCACCTTTACAAATGTCTCTTGATTTCAGAAGTTTAAATAGAGCCAATTTCTTGCAGTTTTACAGGACAAAGCTTTCAAATGTCCCAGGACATCCCTAACAAAAAGTTTTACTCATGCTCTACAAACTTTTGCATCCAATGTCCACCCTGCCCTGATGAAAAGCAGATACAATATTTATTTGCTTATGTAAGATTGTCTCCTCTAGGCACTGGGCCCAAGTATAACAATCATCTATTGAGAAGATGGCTTTGAACCAAGCCATCTTGATGAAGTATTTCTCATAGCCTCATTTACAGCTGTGCACCAGCCAAACAACCCAGCTACAAACAGAAACTCCAGCAGGAATTGCTTAAGTACCCTGGTACTTTGGAATCGAGGTTTGGCAGAAGAATAAAAACCAGAGAGAGAGATCCTTTGTGCTGCTGTCTTTTGAGCTCTTTGATGAAAACGGAGGCTTGCAGGGTAATTTCAAGCCATGTAACACACATGAATAGCTGTTGATAATGCGGACAAGTCAAATTAACAAGCTAACTAATATTAGAAACAAAGACATCCATGGCAGTATGTCTACTCCAGCCATCTAGGCTGAATATTTAATTCATGCCAGAGCTGGAGGAGGAATCAATACTATTGTTATTTCTTTAATTTTAACTCTCACATGATAGCAAAGTTCTTAGAATGAGGTAGAGGTGTTTTCTAGGAGATTTTGACAACATTAGTCATAGATTTTATTAAGAAGAAGCCTCCCATTTTTTCAAGAACATTTTAGACTCTTAAGTGAAACAAAAATCTTTTTAAAAATGACATATTTTTAATTCTTTTTTTCTTCCAGAATGCAAGTTTTCTCATATTTCTGTTCTAGTGGGCAGACAGTGACAAAAGTTTGGATGTGTGTTTAGATGGTTGTGACTATTTGGCTGCACTGCTTGGCAACCTCCTACTACACAGCCTGCTGAGACACAAAAAGCACACCTGAAATGTGAAGCTCAGACTACTTTCCACCTCACTATATCCTTCTGTCTGGCAAACACTCCCTGTGTCACATGTGGGCTCCATGGAAGGAAACCAGAGCCCACAGGCAGTACTGCACAGACCTGGCCAGGTACTTGATTTGGATTTGACAGAAGGCCAGCGCCTTATCCCTGCAGAATAAAATCCCTTTGGCAGCTCTGATCTAACCTGAAAGCTTTTGCAGCTCCTGACATCACACGCCTCCTCCAGCACTGAGCATTTCCTGAGAGGAGCCTGGAGAGCAGGGAGAAGGAGTGATTTCAGTGAGAACAAAGATGAAAGGCTGAGAGCAAGAACACGGAGAAGAAACCTTGTGTGGGTGCTGGGATTCCAAGCACAGCCCCCTGCTCTCCTTTATCAGAGCCCCTTTCCTGGCATCTGGAAACACAACCAGAGCAGCACCAGCTGGTGCCCTTCCCCCTGCCCTGTGCTGGAGCAGCCCTGCCTGGCCACAGCAGGGTGGGGAGGAGGGTGTGGGCTGCAGCCCATGTCCTTGCTCCCCCAGGCTCCCCGTGGCTGCCTCAGCAGCAGGTGGCAGTGGCAGTGTCACCTGTGATGAGAATGGATGTCGCTCATCAGGCGCCGCTGCGTGAGCTGACACCAACCTCGCTGAGTTTCTGTGAAGTGCAGAGAGGAGAGTTTTTAAATTGCCTTATGCCTCAAGGACACCAGTCCTCACTCAAAGGTCAAGAGCATCGAAAAGCAGCCCGTTCCTGATGCAGCCAGCTTGAAAAAGATGCAGAAGAGGGATTAAGCCACAGTGCCTGGTGCTGACAGGCAGGGGAGGGGCAGGGTTGGGTAAGTGTTTGCTGAGATGTGGCAAATGCAAAATTGATTTTCTTCTTCATTTAACACGTTTTTCACTCTCTTCCCCCCTTCTCCACCCCTTTATGATTAAATTTAAAAACAACACAGTGACTTCAAGTTGCAAACACACTTGTGCAAACACACAAAAGTTTAGAGGAGAGACATGAGGAGAGGGGTTTGAGAGAGGATTCAGCTGCGAAGAGAGAAACTTCTGAATTAGGGAATCTGCAGGGATGCAGACATGGTATGAAGAGGAATTCCCTGAGGAAAGAGGAAGGAAATGGTCTTGGTTTCAGCACATTCCAAAGTACCTGACCTCCTGATTCCTCCGAGAGAAGGATGACATGGACACAGCTGACAAGTCAGTGGGGACCACGCTTTTGGTTTACTTTAACTTGCACAGGCCTTCTTCATGTTCATTTCACTTCAGGTATAGCAAACAAGAATTAATTAGACATCTTCTGGAAGAGGAAAAATACACCATAGATTTTAAATTTAATTTAAGACTTTTCAACTGTCTTTTCACCTGGCAAAAATGTGGGAATGTTCTGTAGGTCTGTAACATTTCCCTCATTTACTGCACATCAGGAATGTTGGGGGGGAGGTGGAGGGTGTGTGTATGTGTGAAATAGATTGGGAATATTCTAAATTGCAGCTATGAATGTGTTTCTTCATATATCACAGAGCACGTTCCACCTTTCCTGTCTACTTTAACATTCAATTCTGTTTGGACATGCAAATCAAAATGAGAACGAACAGGGTGGACTTAAAGTTTTAGCTTTTTGTTTTAATTACTTACACACACCTTTACAGATCAAAGCATCTGGAAAACAGGAGAAATTGGAAAGACACATTCAGCAGCAAGCCTGCAAAACAAAACCACCTTTTTCCCTTGTATTCAACCATTGTACTACTGGGAACATTGTATTTTAAGCTTTCCTTAAACTCATATTTCCCCTTGTTTGCCACCTTTACAGCAGGTTTTGCAATCTCAGCTCTGCCAAAGCTTTTGTTTGGAGTAGCTGGGGACATCCTCACTCGTGTGGTATATGAGCCCCTTGGCCTGTGCCCTCAGTGCTTCTTTCCACACTTGGCATCCCTGGAGATGCTCAGTTTAATCCAGTGCAGGCTTTTCCCAGCCATCCAAATTAGTCCAGGGCAGACAAGCTTTGTGGTGCTTATTAATCATCCAAATGCACATGCACACTGTCAGTGCTAGGCTGAAAATCTCACCTATAAGGAAGGCAAGAAACAATCTAGAGGCAAAGGGAGGTGACCTACTCTCTCATCCTGAGGGAACAACTCATTGCAGGTCAGTTCTGGCTGCCCAGGGGTGCAGTGGTCCCTTAGACCTGAATCAACACAGGTCCACCACCATTGTGTCCTCAGAAAATTATTACTTATTTTAAATTTTGCAAGTCAGGCTAGAGTCCTCAGCTAGGTTTGGCTCTGCAAATTTTCTAAGAAATTAATATCTCAACAAGGCTTTCCATGGGAACAGCAAAGCAGAGGTGATTATTAGAAAAGCCCCAGTTCCTAGAAATTTAGCACTGCACTGCCTGGTATTTAACACCAATCTATCAAAACTCTCATTTCTTTTTCTCAGCTGCAGTTCAGAAACAATGTTTCCAAAGGCCCCTGCACCACATAAATCATGCATGAAAAATTACAGAAAGCAGAGAGTGACTGGACATGGATGTGCCCTGGGGAGCCCCAAGACACTGCACCATGACAATCACAGCAGCCCTGGTGGCTCAGTCCCTTCCCATGTCACAAGAATTTGAAATCATCTGCAGCCTGGAAATTGGAAAAGGAAGCCATCACCTACTCGTTAAACATGGAATGATTCTACATTCTACTCACAATGTCTTCCATGAGAACCAAGGTAAGGTCAACTTCAAAGCCTTTCTTACCTTGTCAGACCTAACCTAGAATTATGCCAGTGAAAACCTGAATATGGAAAGATATAACCCATACAATGTGTTCCACTGAGTCTGGTTGGCAGGGATCATGAAGCTAATCATGTGCTCCATCCAAATCCAGATAAAGATGAAGAAGTTTCTTCTTGGTACATGTATAGTCTGAACTGGAACTGTCCAGCTCACAGGACTGTAGCAGACTAAGCTGCAGAAAGGTTTTCAAAGTTCTGTTTTAAGAAATATTTCATGTCATAAAGCTTCCTGAGGAAAAGTGTTTTCCACACTGCATGAATTGTGTCAGTGCAGTCACAATGTTCAAACTCTACTCTGTCCTCCAGCTTGAATTTCTATACAAGGATCAGCTCAGAGCTTATGCTTGGCTGTGCCTCAGGATCTGCCTTGGGGACTGCTCTGCCCATATGCTCCCTCCTCTTTTCCCTTGAGAGCAGGAGATTCACAGGAGGCAGCAACCTGTTCCAGTGAGCCAGCAAAATCCAAATCCAGTAAGAAGGTGGGAGGTTTCTGGCAAAGAAGAACCCCATCAAAGCACTCTCCAGTATCTCCCTGCCAAAAAGAATTTTGGTACCCCTCCTCTTGCTCTGTGATGATTTACTTTTGCAGCAAGGGGAGTTTTCCATGTGCTTATTAACTGTCTCCAGGAGGCTCTTGGCAAATTACATCACCATCTTCCTCCTTGATGCATCCCACTGAAATCTGCATTCCTGTCACCTACCCCCACCTCTCTTGGTGGCAGCTACTCTGTTCAGCTCTTCTTCCACTCTGCATTCCCGTTAGACTGGCAATATCTGCATAATACATTTGGGGGAAAAGAGCTTTTGAAATACAGCTTTTGTTTTAATGACAGAACAGCATATGCTGTCACTCCTCCAGGCATTTTCTAAGTGGTGATAATGCTCTCAACTTATTTAAGTACAGTATTTTTCCACCAAGGCTCTTTGTGTAACAATGCTCCCACCTCATTTTCTTTTGGTAGCAGTGGTTGCAAACAGGGCTCATGGAAGCCAAAATGATACAGGCTGCAACTCAGACAAGAGCTAGTCAGAGATGGTAACAGACCCAAAAAGCTAGACCCAAAAATAGACCAGGAGACTCTGAGCTTAGGAGTCTTTGGAACAGCTACAAAGAAAACAAACACAGCCTGGACTCGCTGTCCTTTTGCATTTTGTGCACATGAAATGGCTTTGTTAAAGGATGCTGTGTGCAACATTCACTGAAGCTGCACGACTGCCTTTTGTGCCATGTGGTGGCTGGATATGAAAGCACCTTCAGACTCAGGGCAGGCCCCCATTGCCAGCTCACCATCTGCTTCCTGCCAGCCCCGAGTCCAGCCACAGACCCACCCCTGGCACTCTGCCCTTCTGCTGCCTGCCTTTGCCGCCAGCACGTGGAATCACTTCCAGAAGTCAAGCACTAGAGGTGTCCCTGGGTGAGTTCAAGGCTGAGGCATCCACCCTGCTGGTAGCCCCTCCAGGATAGAGCTGTGCTTGGGTTTGTACCTCTGGCACAAGGAGCACTGTGCCCTGCCAGCACCCCTGGCATCTGCACACAGGCAGGGACTGGATCTGCAACCCAGAACAAAACTTGTGCAGCACAGAGAGCAAAGGGCAGGGGCTTGGTCACAAGATGGAAAAGCTCAGAAGGCACCTCCACACTGCCCAAGGAACCTCCCATGGCTCACTTGTGCACCTCTCCTGTTTGACAGCATCTTTCTGCCCCCTCTGGCTGTGAAAACAACTGTGATTCCAGATGGCATCTGCTCCCATGCGAGTCCCACTCAGTGTGCTTGCACACATGTTTGGACTTGTTTTGTTTAGATTTGCAATATCATCCATGGCTGGACAAATGGAAAGTAACTTATTGGCAAAGAGATTTTTCTAATTGTTGAATTATTTACTTGCTCATTAGCTTTGATTACAAGTGGCCATGAGTTATTTAAATCAAATTTGACCTTTGAATTCAAAACACAAACAGAAACGACAGCAACAACAAACCCAACAGCAATGTTTTTCAGTCCTAGGCCTGGCCAAAGGAGCACAGGGCATGAGTGACCTTTTCTTCAGAGGGAGAGGGCTTTCTTGGAGCTTTCTCTTCCCGTGTCAACAGATGCTTGCCTATTTCCCCAGTGATTCCAGGAGTGAACAGGCAGAGCATGTGCTCTGGAGAATCCCATTATAATACACACAGGTGTCGGAGAGAAAGATATTCCTGCATTTTCTTAAAATAGACAAGAAATCTCCATAACCCAAAAAGCACACTTACATTCCCAGATTTGTTTTTAAATGAAGGTGGTTGATACCAGTTCCAACAGACTGCAAATCTCCCACCTCTGCTCTGGTGTGCAGCTGACACCCCCTCTCAGACATGCAGCTGGCTCTAGAGCTTTCATTTATTTCAGAAAATAGTTGAAGTATGAAAGTGTAGACAGAGACTGGAGGAGTTCCAAAGGCCTCAAAATGTCACCCTTGTTATTAAAGCAAAAAGAGAATGTAGAAAACTGGCTGAGAAAAGGTCAAAAGATTTTTTCTGAAAGAATCAAATTGCTCTTTCCTTCTCCAGCTGTTACCTGCAGCGTTGTTGACACTTTCACTAATAAAATGTGAGGAACATGCTGGATGTATCCCAAAGCAAACCTATATATTAGGGAGATGGGATTTGCTCCATCTGAGGTCCCAGTAAGGAAACTTTCCCACCCCACAGTCGTTTTTGGATGTGCTGCCCACATTAAAAGAGATGACTCAGGAGTGAGTAGAGGAAGGTGTGGAGTGACTGGGGGTGGTGCTGGCATTGCCACCCACAAGGCTCTCCTTTACAGGCAACTGTAGACTGATGAGGAAGAAACAACCACATCCATCCCCACCAGGGTGATTGCAGAGGCAGTTCCTCAGCTTAGAGAAAATATCCAGCTTGGATTTGACAGTCAGAAGTAGCAGTCTGTGTCATTAGGAAAAAAAAAAATCCATGCTCTGTAAAGGATTTGGCTCAGACTGGTCCTGGCAGAGCTGCATGACCCAGAGATGCAGCAGTCAGGCAGTGCAGAGCAGCTGGCTAAAGTCAGGCAAAGCTGCTCCAAGTAAGTGCTCAGAGTCACCTAGAGTTTATTTTTTTTAATTGCTATTTCCATCCCCTTGTAAGATTTGTCTCCCTGTCCTGCTGGGAGAGAGCTTCCTGCACCTGCACCTGAATTCTTGAACAGCCCTGACCAATCTAAACATAAAAGAGTCTATTTCTCCTGTTGTCCCAATAATACTCCTGAGCAAATCCCAGAGGAGAAAACCCCCCCAGACAGCCAGACATTCCCAAGGGAAACCTGCCTAGGTGGTTTCTACCTCACACAAGGCTGGCTCTTATGTGTATTCTCAGTCCAGGCCATCACACAACACCCTGGGAAAGATTATAAATGCTTGATCTACTAAATTTGTGTCTCTCTGCAGACCTATTCCAGGTCTTGGAGCCATGTCCAAGCAGATGGAGAAGGGTACCAGAACACCTGCCAGTTTCCAAAATAAATTTTAAAATCCTGTGTAGAAGTTTAAAACACACTTACAACAGGATAGCCGTACATAAAATACTTTTGTTCCATTGAATATGTTCCAAACTAGATTCAATGATTAAGTCATGGATATTCTGTGTAAACCCTTACATGTGACTGTAAACACCCCAGTGCTGTCCCTAAAGCAGAGGTCTTTTACCTGGTCTGCAAGAGCCAGTCAACAAAGTTGAGCTCTTTGATTATTTTCTCTACAATTCTGCAGAACAGGATGTCAGGCACCTAACAGCAATTGTAGACCTTCTAGGAGACATGCCCAGTGTGTTATACCAAAAGGTAACAGAGAAAGAATGATGCAAGAACAGATGATGGGTCATGTGCACTTCTGTAACAAAATTCTAAATGCATGTGTGGTGGTCTTGGTCCAGTTCACTCTACCACCATTTGCACCCACAAATGTTCCTGGCAGTGTGGGTTTCAGTATTATAATCACCTAAGGTAACTCTAGGTTATATTTTCATCCTATCAGCTACCACCAAACTATTATTTAACCTTACACATTATTACAAGTCTATTTGGACAATAAATTGTCAACAAAACAAGGATTTTTAAAGTATTCTCTTCCTGGGGACTCCCCAGGCCTCCATTGCTCTGGCATGTTGCTGTCATGGTTTCAAGACCAACCCATAGTTTCTGTGAACCTTTTAATCTGGCTTTTAAACTTCATTTGACATCACAGAGGCAGCAGTTTCAATTCTGGATTGCCCAGGGTGTGGACAGTTCAGTGCACTCCAGTCCTTCCCCTGCAGCACAAGGTCTCTCCATGGCTCTGAGCAGTTGCTCCCACATCAATTTGAAGCTCTACCTGCCAAGAGGACTTTTGTCTTCACCCATCTGTGCACATACACTGATTCCTTTTTCAAGACAAGCTGAACTGTTCGTGTAGGAGGTACTTCAGTGGTTGCAGCTGTAAATCAGAGAAAATTTAATGCTTCTTTTTGAGGTATTAAAAAGCAATGCCTGTTCTCCTGACACAGAGATCTACAGCTCTGGGGCTGTGTCTCTCGGATGTTTTCTCCACACGCTGAAGCTGTGAGCAAGATGCACAGTGGATAAATGATGTGCTGCTGCATCCAGGAGCCAGCAGAGCTCTGGGAGCCTGACCATGATGGGCTTGGTGCTCCTCAGCAGCACAAACCTGTGCTGTGCCTGGGCTGATCCTGTGACAGAGGCAAACGGGGCTGTGCAGGACATGGAGAACACGAAGTCACCTTTGTTCCCTGGGCAATTGTCCCCGCGGGCAGCAGACGGGGACCTGCCGCTAATACCACCCCTTTCCCTCCTCCTGGTCCTCCCTGCTTCAGAACAAGAGCAGGGGAACAAGCAGCCACACATCCCTGCCCAAAAGGCAGAAAGATAAATGCCTCTCTACTTGATTTCATCTCACTCCCTCCGCAGGCAGGAGCAGGGACTCCATATGACATTGTGAAGGGTATCGGGGGAGCTCCCTTTGTTTTTAAAGCAAAAAAAACCAAACGCCAGACCTTAACAGCAGCTTGTCCCTCTGCAGAGGCAGGCAAATGAGGCAGAGCCCGAGTGGCCTGGAGGGGCTCACGGCCAGTCCCACACCATGGGCAGATCAGAGTCCCCACCTCGCTGGGATCCCTGCAGGTCTGCCCAGGTCACTTCTCCTGCAGTGGAGACTCATTGCTCCCCATCCCTGCTGCCCATCCCACAGTGGGAAACCCTGGCATGGAAACAAACTGTTTTAGTACTCCTACAAGTCTGAAGGAAGGGCTGGGTTCTACACCAGGATTCATTTCTCACCTATCTCCTAGCCCTGCCACAGTTCTCCAAAACATCGCTTCAAAGCATCCCTAAAACATCGCCTCAAAGCATCCCCATCCATGGGAACCCAGGGACTGGACTTTGCCACTCTCCTGGGGACATGGCTGGGATAAAAGTTTTAAAAGGTGAATTAACCACCTTCCTGAATCATACCCATCTCCTTTTCCTATGGTAGGCATCCGAGCAATTTTCCAGTGCTTTCTTTTTCTCCCTCTTGTGACTTCTGAAAAAAAACCAGGACACTTATTCAGACAGACAATTGGAGGAACAGCAAGTCCCCGCTAGGTTATATGACAATTTGTCAGGGTCCTGAGGCCCCCAGGAAATGGTGCAGGGATGATGGATGAAGGTGTGAAGCAGAATTGTCACTCCACAGCCGAGGCATTAATCAACTGTCAGGGCAGCTGAGGAGTGTGGCAGGCAAGCCTGGAGAAGGGGGCACCACGCTGCCAGCAGGGCCCCTGCTCCTGGCACCTCCTGCAGAGGGAAATACTCCGGGAGTGACTGCAGCTCTGCACAAGAAACAAATGGTCCTGACAGTTCCCCGGGTAGTTATTCCTCGAGAAGGCACTCGTTCTTGCGTTTCAGAGAAATTTGCTCGCAAGCCCTGCTCCGCTCCCCAGAGCCATCAGCAGCTGTGGCAAGTGACTCCAGCTCTGCTGGCAGGAATGCTCACGAGCAAACCCAGCACCCACTCCATCTCCCTTCTACTTATTAAATGTTTTTATTTCCAGGTTGTTGTAAATTGCATTTTGATGGTAATTTTAAAGAGATTTTAAAAATATTTTTTCTATTTTTGCCTAATTTAGGCAATTTTAAAAATAAAATTGAAAACCATGTTTCAGCATAAACTGTCTTCTTGCTCTTTAAAAATAAGAACCAAATGGTTTTTTCACTTGGAAAAAAACCTCTTCCTTTTATTTTGCAGTGAAGTTAATCAGCAAGAGCTAATTTCACAAAGAGTTTAGTTCCTCTGAAAACTCAGCAGTTAGATGAGCTCCCTATGTCTCAAAAAATATAAGCACATATTGAACAAGATCTGTAGAAGGCAAGCCGAAGACAACTTGTGGCTCTAAGCAGGTGTTACCCTGATCACTATTAAGTTGCTCTTTTGTTTCTACTCCCTCCATGCCTCCCCACCATTCATTTCCATCTTCCCCCCAAGCTCACACATCTGTAGCTTCCCTCAGCAGTGGACGTTGTGTTCCCACCATCCTCCAGACTTGGATCTTTGGTACACTACAATAACAGTCTGTGATGGGTAAAATATTTGAAGTATTTTTTAAAGCCATTGGCATTCAAAACTCCCCTTTGAAGAACAGCAGGGACAAAAATCTCAGTACGTGACATTCCAGCTTTTTTTCTGGAGAATTTGACCTGAGTTGTTAAGTCAGTTGATATCCACTGTTGCAGGCTCAACCTGGCTCTCTTGTTAACAGGACTAAAGTGTAGGATTTTACCATGATCTTAAGAACAGAGATCTCCTGCATATTTTTATAATATTAAGCAGACATCTTTGCACATACATTGATAAGAAGAAATTGCCAGATCAAAAGCTGTGAGTCAAATTACTGAAGCTCTGGGTTTCATAGCACATCTGATAATCTCTGAGCAAGGAGAACAAGCTTGATATCCCCTCCTCCAGAGATATTAGGTTTTCCTGCTGGGTCTCAAAACAGATTTGAAGCATCAGATTGCCACAGCTGACAGGTTTAAATCAAACATCTGCTGAGCCCAGCCTGGAGGGACAGTGTCCAAAGAGAGAGATTGGGAGCATCTCCTGCTCTCTGGCCAAGAGTGGTTCTTATTTGGTGCAGAAATTCTCTGGTCTCAGAGCAAATGTAGCCCTCGGAGTGTGTCTCTCTCATGACAGTTTTGGAAGAGGTGTGCAGCCCAGTAAATGAGTTTCAAAAGCCTACAGGAGCAAGGAAGGGCAAACACAGTGCACAGCCTTCCCCATGTCTGTGCCATGCTGGGCAGGCAAGGCAAGCCTGAATTCCTGAGCCACCTGGCAAAGTTTGAAAGGCCTTTAGTGGCAGCTCTTGCAGTGTCAGTGCCTGGACAAACTTAAAGCCCAGCCTAAGTGAAAATATTATGAGGAAGACACAGAGGGTGGAAAACCTGTCCAAAGGCTCAACACAGCCACACTGAAGTATTCCAAGGCCAAAGTGACAGCTCCTTATTGCAGCCCTGATGAGCTAGAAAACTGCTGCCAGAGGGATGCAAAGCCTGTGGGAACCCCTGACGTTCTGCTGCCATCCTCCTCCTTCAAGGGAGTCCTTCCAGAGTATTCCAGCTTTTCATTAATGATGTGGGTCATGATAAACAGAGCAGAATCATGGAACTGTCAGACCACACTGGGAAACGACTTCCAATTCAGCACTAAACATGTGCCCCCAAAATTAAAGTTCAGCTTTATGCCTGCTTTTACCACCTCACCATTCCCCACCAAACAAAACACCAGGGTTTACATTTTGCCTTCATCACGTGGCAGTGAGGGGGGCAGATCAGGGCACACATTTTGCATGTATAATACAACCACTGAGCAGGAAGAGTCTCAGCAGCCCTGGTTCAGCTCTGCAGCCCTGACAAGGGGAGCCTGCAATGCTGCTGCAGCATAAAGGCATCACAGTGTCAGGCTTATTCATTAACTAGATGAGAGATGGAAAACCCCTGTGCCAAATAAATGGATTGCATAATGTTGAGCAAGTCTGGAATGCCTGGAAGGTAAAGGAAGGATAGTGGATATTATAAAGCTGCCAGCAGTCTTTTCTGTAAGATATATAAAGCTGAGAAAGCATGAGGTGCAAGTAGCAGCATATGGTGGGGAACTCCAAGATTTCCATGAGGGGGACACAAAATTTGATAGGTATGATCAGCTCTTTCTACCTCCACCTTCAGCAATTACTTGCATATAATTCAGCATAGAGGTCTGCTCCTTCTCTCTTCTTTGCTCCCAAACTAGCTATTAAATAAAACTCTTAAGCTCCAGGGTGAGAATCTGCTGCAACAGAAGTTTCCCTTGCTAAGGCATCTTTCTGCACCACACAGACAAAGGAAGTGTCTGTCTGAAGGAATTATCACAGCAAGCAAAAGACTAATGGGACCATTCATTATCTTTAATTACATTCATCATCTTCTGGTGATTAGAACACAGTCATAAATTAAGATACATTTAAATTTGGTACATTTGAATGAACTAGATATCCTTTGAATATCTTATAGGAAGTGAATTTGCTAGGAGTAATGATGCTGTCACCTTGACAGGGCAGAAAGGATGCTTCAGTGTGTCAGGGAAGTCAGAGGTCCTTGAAGTACAGTATTGGGTGGCATTAGGAGAGGAAGGGATCAGCCTTTGCTTTGGTTTCTCATGGCTGAAGATCCTGAGAGCTCAACTCCCAGTGTTCAGCAACTTCTCAAGTACTGCAACAAACAGCAGAGCCCTTCGTACTTCTGAAATATCTTGGGGTTTATTGCTCTCAAGACAGGAGCTTCAGGACAAGATTCTGTGTGTGGAAGCAGCTCCCCTTTGTCCCCAGAGTGGTGAATTCATACACAGATTTATACTTGCACAAGGGTTGCAGACTTGGGGCTGTTAATACACTAAACTCATGTAACCTAGGAACAGAAATCCGCATTAAGGCCCTGCCCTTCTAAATCCCTCATATCTTAGTGGTTGTACCACAAATTAATCCAGTGGGAAGGATTAAGAGCTTGTGACTTGAGCTGCACCTTCCTAGGGGATGAGTGAATGAGAGGGTACATCCTTGCCAGGTTTTACTCCACTTTTATGTGTCTCTATGTCTTTAGAGAAAACTTAAGGAAGTTATTTCCCAGAGAAAAAGCCACAGGCACAATTGCTATGCTTCTTCCATCTTCTTACACTTCTCCAGTCATTAACTAGCAGAGCTCAGATAACAGATACCTGTCAGGTAGAGAGCTATGATGCCTCCTGCTCCTGGCACTAAGCCTACACTGACCACTTTTGTACCTGGCTCAGAGACAAACAAATACACCTGCACCTTGAACTGCTTCATTTCACTGCCTGGCGTCTTAGTAAAAACCTCCAGGGACTGTAAAAGATGACCCCATATTCCTTTAGAGACAGCAGGTCTACAACATCATCAGCTGTGCATTGCCCTAGAAGTTGGCCAAGTGTAAAAGTTTTTAGTGTGGATTAAAGCACACAGGATATGTCAGGCTGGCAAAACACTGAATCCCAGGCGATTGTCAGTGCCTGGTTGTAATTCCTGTGCATCATGTTATCCTGCATTTGCTGTGGACACAGAGTGTGTGGCCAGCAGGTCCCTGTGGCTTGATCTGTCTTCTTTTGTGGGAAAGGCACCTGCTTCTGCCACCAGGGCTGTCCCAGACAAGAACAAGTGGCCATGTGAGTAAACAAAAGCTCTGCTGTTATTTGTTCCTGGATACAATTTCTTGCTGGTCAGCCCCTGGAGCACCAGAGTGCTTTACACCATAACAAGAATGTACATCAATGTGTCACACTCTGCAGTGCTGTCAGCAGCCAAACAAACCATCGCTGGTAAGTAATCCACCCCTGCCAACACAAACACCTCCTCACTGGCAGCAGAGGAACACCCCCTGTCCAGATTTGGATTTAGCTACATGCCAGAATTCATCCATGATCAAATTATTCTGAGCTGCTTTAACTATGTTTATGCTTCCATCAGAAAAAAAAAATAGATAGGAAAAGCTTAGCCAGTTAAAAAAAAAAAAAAGGAAAAAGCTACATGAAAAGTGATAGCTGGTACATTACTTCAGAGAGATAAAATGTTCAATCTGACTGGAACTTTTATCTGTGAATACATCTGCAGAGCCAGGATTACTTTGAAACAGAAGGAATTCAGAGCAGAAGCAATGCTCGGTTTTAGCAGCTGCTAAGAAATTGCTGAGTGCCTTTAAAATCTCCTTTATTCACACCACCATCTAAATAAGACCAGTATAGGTTGCACACATAAAAGCTCATAATGCACTGAACAGAAGCTGAATAACAACATTGAACCTGAATTTAAATTATTTAAAACAATTAAAAAGAAATCCAGAGAAGAACAAAATAAGCCAGCCTGAAGGAGAAGCAAAATGCAAATAAATAAACAGAATCAATAGAAGTTATTCTCACTTATAACCCAGTAAAATAAAATGCACTAAAATAAAAGAAAAATAAGGTAAAATAGAACCAGAAGAACAGGAACTTAATAAGAAAATGACTCTAACACATTTTCTAATGAAAATATTTGGAATCGATAAGTGCAAATACTGCTTTGTGTGCTGATTTACATCACACACATCTGGCTTCATCTGATATCTCCCATTGAAGTCCCAGAGTTCCACTGCCAACCTTAGAGATATAAAACAGAAATAGAGATTCTGAGCTGTTGTAGGTAATGGGAAAAGCATTAAGTGAGGATGATGCTTTAGTCCTTCAAAAGCCCCAGACAAAGCTGTTTGCCTGGCACTCTGCAGCAGACTGAATAGACTGCCCTGTTTTAACAATAGGCCAGGGTAATAAAGAGTATATTTGTTTTCAATTCCTCCTAGGTACATATTTTCCATATATTTTAGGTTTATTTCTTTAGACTGATTTTTTTTTCAAAGAAGCATTTAGCTTCTAATGAACCATAAAAGTAAATTTTAAAACCTAATAAATTGTTTCTGAAAGAGCCTATTTCTTTGTTAATCTGTGCTTTTCTTTACCCTAAATCCCAAGGTGGGGTCCAATTGCCACATGCATTTTAAGTTTAGGTTACTGAACAGAACAAACCACTTCTGGAGGGAGGAACAACAACCACTTACCTGCAGAAGTTACTGGATCTAAATTCCTACCCCTGACATTCACACAGTGGTACCTTTCATCTGCCAGAAACACTTGACCACTTTCAGCAAAGGAGGTCGAGTAGGCAAAGTAAAATGTCACTTTTCATGGCAGAATGCTGTAAAATTCTCCTTTCTCTCCTCCCCCAAAAAGATGCCCCAGAGAGTGATCACACTGCTGCCATGACCATGAGTCCATGTATGCTGGATTGTTTGAGTAACTGAACATGCTCAAAAGAGGTTTGAATAGCTACTGGGCAGCTTTAGATTATAACTCTTTTCACACCCACAGCTAGAAAACGCCACTTTATTTCCAATTCATGTCACTAATCAAACAGTAACTATGAGCCAGCACTATCTGAACATGAAACATTCAGCTGATCGAGGGAAAAACTTCCTCCACCTTTGTTAAGGATGAAAGCACATCTCTGTGCCTTTGTTGTTAGTGATCTGAATAAAGTTTGAGGCTGTAGTTTGGTTTTGAACATGCAATTTGAGAATAAAAAACGCATTTATACTTCCTATTACATATTCCACATACATTTAGCCTCTGAACGTGATGGCATCCTTAATTTTTTTTCCGTTCCATCTCATTGTTTAGCTGTTTAAATTCTTCTGAAGAAGTCATTAGCTTTACATTAAGGATTGCTGTGGCACCTGGCAGATGATCTATAGAGGAAAGTTGTGTTCATTAGTGCTCATAGACTGAGAAACATTATTTAAAAGAAGAATTGAACTAATGGTATCTGACACATAAATACACATCTGTGTTCATCAATGAATCACACTGGGCATTATCAATGTTAGGACTCATAAGACCCCCATGGAGTAGGTAGGAGGAATTACTGAGGCTGCTGAGATGGGGAAATGAGGCATAGATACTGTAGAGAAGAAATGGGATTACAAATAAACAGCACATCTAAACACACCGAAAAGGGAAATTAACTCCAGTCTTTGTTTCTCACCCACTGCTGGAAAGACAAACCCATCCTGCTCATCCCATCCACCTGATAACTGAAGTGCCTGAACTGACATGGAGGGAGCAAAAATCTTAGGATTCTCTCAGCTCCAAGGTTTTAAGCTGTCAGCACTGATCAGCAAAGCATTTCAACAGGGAAGAGCTGCATCCACCCACACCAAGGCCAGCAGAGCCCACCACTGTCCTCTCCCCAACTCTGAAGAAAGACTGCTGCTGCCAGGGGGGCAATCAGCAGCACTGGATTGATGAATCCCATCCATTACAGCTTTGATCAGGAAACAAAATCTGCATCCTCCAAGCCCACAGACATACAAGGAGAAGACAGAGATGAAGGCTGGCAAGAAAATATCACACTTCTGCATTACAAATTTTCATTTTACGTTCTTTTTTTATGAACACTGGGAAGATAATTCCTGACTATTTCATTCATCCATACTTCTTCTTGCTAAAAATATTTTTAAGTCAGCAGAGCAAAGATTATGGGGAAAAATGAGACAGTTTAAATGCTCCATATTATGGAGAACAATAAAAAAATGTTTAAAGTTTCCTGGTTTTATAAAACACAATGGACCATGTCTGCTCCTGAGAACAGTTTAAGTACACTGCACCCTCTAAGATATTATACCTAATCATCCACATTAAAGGTCCTATTGGTACACTCGGGATTGCAGTAACATTCTGCATTAATGTTTGATTTTACCTTCAGTTTGGGAAAGACAAAAGAGTCTCTTAGAAGTAGCAATTTGTTGTCCAACCAGCCTCTAAGGATGGGTCACTCACTTCCAGCAAGAACTAATCTCTGCATTGTCACTACAGCAAAGTTACCTTTACATCGTTTTCCACTGGGATGGGATTTTCCCAGCAGGAAAGCCAACAGCATACCTGAACTTGAAGCAAAACCAGATCATGCATATGCCTACTCTGCCATGATGTAGATTTTCTTTTCCAGTAAAATTTCTCTCAATTTTTTCTACCATCCAGGTTTGAGATTCTTAGGAGCTAATGTTATCTTCCAAAACATATCAGTTCTTGATATAAAGCTTCTGTAGGTGAACTGTATTTGTTCACTGAATAAACAAGGGATAAACCCATCCTCTGGGCTTTCATCAGCAGTTTCTGCAAAGGAAATCCTCCTCCTTTTGCCAATGAATAATGTGGGCAAAGAGCTTCTTACCCAATAAAACTTCAGCTCATTGCAAGTATTATCAACCTCAACACACGTGTGTGAGGGCAGAGGATAGCCCTGTATCTCCTCAGGGCCCTCTCACCAGCCCTCTTCTTGAAAAATTCCAGAGTGCTGTGGCTTAGTCTGGAGGCCACAAGCTTAGCAGACTGCTCTGGAAAACTTGTGATGCTCTAAACCTAGTTTGACGTTGGTAGAAGGGTCTTAGAAAAAAGTCAATGCAAAACTACTTTAGTGGTTAAATAGCAGCTCATCGCTCTTGAAAAGAGACAGGATTGAGATTGATTGATCCTTGGCATTTGGATCCAGCAGGCAGAGCCACATCACAGAGCTCTGGCAAAATCCTGCTTCCACTCAGTTCAGCAGTGTGAGATCTGATGTCACAGCTGCACAAAGCCAGCACGAAGGCCTGCCCAGGACTAACATTCCCTCTTGACCTCGGAGCTGGCATAAAAGGCACAAGACCTGGTAGAAAGCCATCCATAGCCTGAGACCTTCTCTTCCCTGAAGGAGTCAAACACAACAGCACAAACCTTGGCATTGCATCACTGACAAATTATGCAAAAACAGATGGGGAAGGTGAGCAAGCTTCCAGGTTAGTAACAGCTTTTGGAGGAGGGCAAGAGGAGATAAACAAGCTGCCATAAAAATGCAGACGCTGTCTTGGTATCTGGGTAAAAAAGCCCAGAGGGCTGCAAAGGAGCTGAGGCAGTGAAGAGTTTTCCATCAGTGAGGGACACAGTTTATTAGCCCGGCAACAAACCTCATTTGTTGACCATTTGTTGATGAGATTTAAAATCAAACAGGCCAATAGTGTACACTGCATACTGCTGCCACTTGGCTTAACACTGCAGCACATTGAATTAACCCCATCTTTACTTGCTGTATATCCAAACATCTTTTACCAGCAATTACGAAATTTGATCAAACATTGGAATCCAAATTCAGAATGCACAAAAGCTGAAGTGCCCAACCAAGAAATTATTTATAGCAAGATCATGGGGAGAAGCTACAGATTTTTCACTTTTTCCTTTACACCAATATCTTTATTTTATGTGCTGGGGTCATGTTCACACCATCTTCAGCCCGAAAGAGCTTTGTGCAAGACTAACAGCATCAGTTTCATGCTGAAAATACTGTGTTAGATGAGACTCTGTAGGTACACTGCCTAACAGGCTGGGAGGGAACCTCCTTCTAACTTCTACTTTTACAGGGATTTTGAGGTGTACGTGCTGCCTGCCTCATTGTGAGAAGGAATTTTTTTGCTCCAGAGACATCAGATACTCTCCTGTTGTTCTGGGTCCAGGGAGAAGCAGAGGCCAAAACCCACAAGAGCAGATGCCCAATACATTCTTCTCATATTGTAATATGGGAGAACATTACTCTGAGTTTTCATCCTTGCACACAACTCCTCTGCCTCCTCTCAGACATGACACTGGAGTAGAATCTTGCAGAGAGAAGACCTTGTAGAACAAAGACCTTGCAGAACAACAGCACAACAGATTGTGGGAGAGACAAAAATTGGACAAGGCTGTTTTATGGATGTAATTAAAGAGTTTATGACAAGGGTGATTTCTACCAAGGTTACTTGTATAGTTCACCAGTGCAAAAAATAAGCACAAATTCAAGTTCTTGGAGGTCCAGGAGATCTTTTATTCTTTAACCTATTTAATTTTATTTCTTCATTTTTTTATCACTAAGGGAGGGAAAAGAGGGTGTTTCAGTCCTGAACTATCAGGCTGACTTGCAGCTGGTGGCCCAGTAATTGGTATTTATGCCTCAGAATGCATCACTAACACATGGGTTGGAGACTGATATTTTCATCACTCCTTCCTTTGCTCTGAGCTTTGCAGCTATTTCATGCACTCTGGGTTTGCCAATTACCTTCCTGAGGTGGGACGGGGTGATTTGTTTTTAATGCACGTACAGTGAGTTCGAATAGCCTGGTTTGTTTTTGCATTTGCAATTTCATGGGGACAGATTCAGGGACAAACACATAGCAGAGATGGCAGATAGCCTTGGTAAGCACTTCAGAGAGTTCTTGGAGCTTCATTCACCCCAGCCTATTACATATCTGTCCCCAAATTGTCTCTTAAACCTGCAGCTCCCTTTGGTCCGTGGTCTTTGTGCTGCTGGTGCTGTGAAGCTGCTCTGCAGCTCTCATGCTATGAGCTTTGCCTTCCTGGGGACTGGGAAGGATGCTGAGGGCTGGTGTGAAACATTGCACTGCTGAAACCTGGCAGCTGTGGGTTGGATAGAGAGAGATATTATTGAAAGGGTTCACAGAATGGGTGAGCAGAGTCAATCCAGAAAAAGATGCCTTGACAGAATCCTATGAGCAGAGGATGAGATCCCAGCCTGAACCAGGAGGTGCGAGGGCAGCTTTCATGAGACACGCTGCTAGTTCTGTAGTCTGCAGCCCTAGATTTAGGATTTTTGAGGAAGTCAAATAGCATCTCATCTATAATTCAGTCCTCTTTCTCTCTGTTCTGGATTCCTAGAGTCCCAATTTCCCCCCAGAGATATAACATGTCCTGCCTGAGGGCATGGGTACCAACAAATTGAAAGTGTCACCATTTTGTCATATTTGTCACTTTTGGAAACAGCATGCTCAGAATAGGAAAAGGAAATGAAAAGATCAAGAGCACAACCAGCCAGAGCCCATAGCATGCACAGAGGCTGTCTGGGATGATACACACCCCTGGGTGAAATACCAATTCCTGAAGGCATTGAAAGCAGTCACAGTCAGATAGCACAGATAAACTCTTAAATACACACTAGAGTTTAAAAGACAGAGCCTACACAGATTTAATTAGCATGCTAGAAATAGAGAAGAGGTACTGGAAAGGCAGATAAATCTACATTCCTAGGATTTCTGTGTGTGAAGGATGGAAAAGGGAAGGCTTTCATATAGAAAAGAGAGAAAATAAAATATTTCAGTGAATGCACAGAAACTTTCCTGTCAATGGGTTGCTGGAATAACCCAGGCGGAATGAGCTTCAGTTTCAATTGAAGCATGAAAGTCAATAATCCCTGTAACCTTTCTAAACTCTTTGCTCTTCTATCACATATACAGAGGCAGAAGGGAGTTAATCTATTCAAGGTGTGAGTGTGTCTATACTCATTATATACAGCAGAGTACTCCTCCACAGAGAACTAGTTACTCAGCAGTCTGTCTCATGCTCAGCACTACTCATATTTAAGGAAAATGTCATTGTCATTTATGTTACTGAGAATTTTACTAAACCCAGAAAAGACCCAGTTGTCCTTCCTAAGAAAAGCTGAAGGATTAAAAGTGGTCCAAATTACTTTTTAACTATCAATTATTTGTCTAAAAATTAATTTCTCATATATATGTTGCAATTCATAAACCATTTTGTAGATACATGCATTGTACATTAAGAATTAAATGTGGAATATTTCTTCTAAAAATGCCAAACTGACCCATGCTGCCTCTCTCTTTTAAGTTTCTTTGCAAGGGGAAAAAGTGCCTGAGCAGAGCAGATCATGTTGTTCTCAGAGGACACCGTCCTGTTTTGAGTCCTGTAATTACTTTGGGTTACTCATTTTACCCCTGATGAAGGTTTCTCTTGCAGTCCATGGAGGGTGCCTTTCCATCTGGACAACAATTACCAGATACTCCAGACTAAGACTTGCAGTTTCAGGACTGCATTAATTTTTAGTTGACAGTAATGAGACTGTCAGAATAATTCTTACCTCAGTAGAAATAACCTCTCAATCAGTGCTGCACAAAAAGTACAACTGTCACTCACTGAACTTTCTTCTACAAGGGTCAAATTGTTAGTGATAGGATGAAATAGAAAAAAGCCATTGAGGGCAGGCAGGCTTGGCCCTAACAAGGGATTAATGAATAAATAATTTCCAGACTATTATTCCAAAAGAGAAAACCAAGAAGTTGTAGCTGGAGAGAATATCAGAACAGACCCCAAATCTCCTGGCTCTCAGGATGAAATTTGGTTTCAGCTGCAGAATAAAGATATTTCTATCCTCTTTAGAACACTGTGCAGATAAATTCCTTCAGCTGTGGGAAATACTCAGATGTTGTGACAATGGGCTCCACGTAAAACAGGCAAGTGCTTCTTGAGATTATTAAATTTATTGCAAATTACTAATTTTAAACAAAGGTTTAGGATAAGCAGTGGTTGCATTAGGAAAAGATCACCATTGCAGTACAGCACATGCACTCACAAACAAGCTGCATCAGCAATAAAAGGGAGGAGAAATCCTCCTCTAACTATATCTCACTTGGAAAAGTACTTATTTATGGCTGGGCACTGGAGCATTTGAAGTACTGATGCAAGACACCAACAAAACACATCAAACAGTGTTCACTGGCGAAGCTACCAGTCCTTCCACCATGGGGAAAGATGTAGCAAGTTTAAAAAAAGTTCAGATATATGTCTGGTAATATGTCAAATCAATTATTTCAGGACTTTGGGGCAGGCAGGGGGAAGACAAGGTGGGGATTGGTTGATTGCTCTTGGAAGATGCTTTGCACAAGATGCAGTGATGGCAAATAGCCCAGTTTCAGTGGGCTAAGCTGTGATCCACAGACAAATATAGACAAAAAATGCAACAGCACCAACCATCAGATTAACAAAATAAAATCAAACTTGTAAAGGATGACATGCCCATTTCTGTCTGCTGTCAAACACAGAAATGCTGCACACAACCGTGTTCTTTCAACCAGCTCTTTTTAAACACTGATACTACACAGCAAACAAAATACAGTGGGGCTCCTGTTTCCCACAGCCCAGCAGGAATCCATGGGTTCCACTGATAACTAAGGAAAAAAATAATAAAAATTTAGTGCAGAGAATGCTGTGTGACACCCTGATGGGCATGACCACTGACAAAACTGCTTCATATCACATCACTGCAGTACAACACAGCCGGGAGGGACAGGGGAGAAGCAAACTCCTGACATCCAAACCCAGCCAGGAAGAGGCAATTGCCTTGTCTCACATGCAAAACCAGAGCCTGTAAGCCCCACTGCTGTATCTGCTGACCTGATCTATGCACTTATTCCAGAGCTCACTGCTGAAATTTTTGCATAAAGGTTTTTTTGATATTTAGAGCTTGATTTGAAGACAGCTGAACTAGGTACTAACCCCTAGCACCAGCCTTGAGATGGATTGCAAAGAAAAAGGCATTTCTGTGCCCAGGGCCATGCACTGCAGACCCAGCCAGGCCTCCCACGCTGCAGGATGGACACAGCACATGCAGAGGGAAAAAACCTCTTGTGTAAGGTTCATACCCAGTTCACTGCCCTATAACACCAGTAGAATTACCTGTGTGACACAGCAGACAGTCAGAGCCCTCAAAGTGACAAATGAACTTATAAATGATAACTCTGTCAGCAGACTAAATTGCTCGACCACTTATTTTCTGCTCACTGGTGAATTGCTCCTCAGGCTGTTCTTGCTGAGGTTTTGTCCGATTCAGTTTCCTCTAGTAAGATGATAAAGCAAGGAGAAACTAAAAATAATGAAAAACCCTTCCCCCAGTTTCCCATCTGAGAAATTTCACCCTGTTTTACCATCATTACAGATGATGACATATTAATTGCACCATGTGCAGGACAACACAAAGCAATTAACACTTCTGCTGTGCTCCATGGCTGCTCTATGCAGTTTCCAGGGGGAGGTATGACATGAAATCTCATGACTAGCATGAAACCAACTGCAGTTGACACTGAATTTATATTTTTCCATGCCTGCCTAACACCCAGTTCAGTGCCTGCTGGGCTTTCTCATATAGCCAATCTGGCAGCCTGAAACAGGAGACCTAATTTCTGCAGACATGGTGTAAGAACAAATTGCCCAGATTTTGGGAGAACTGGGGATTTAAAGGAAACCAAATAATGTTCAATAGCCCACCAAAACAAAGGAGAAAGAAGAGTCCAAGAGTTCCTGGCTTTGGACAACTCATTTCATCTCCCCCAAACCATGCATTCCTGGAATGAAAATAATAATACAATAGTATTTTAGGGTGAAAGCTGTATTTGTGAATTAAAGCATAAAAACCACATAAACAACTGTGCTCTGCTCACATTTCAAGCTCTTAGCATTACTAACAATTTGATTTTATTAAAGATAATAAATATGGGCTTAAATCATAGCTTTTGTCTGTAATTAACCATTGCATCCAGTAGAATCCCCCACTGGAATTTCTTCCAAACTGCACAAATGAGCTTGTTCCCATAATTAATCCTAACATTGCTAATGTTTGGGTTTAGGTATTGCAGCTCTTCCCCCAGGTCTATTTTCAGCCTATTGCTCTTTGCCACCTCCTACTCCTCCCTAACAGGCTCCAGGACTGAAGGGCTCAGCCACAGGCAAAGATGACATCAATTAACTGATGGCTTCATTTGATCCCTTGCACCAAGGCCCGTGGCCACCACGCTCTAACCACAAATAGTGCCTGGGTGGTGACCACCAAACTCCTTCCAGCTACCCTGGATTATTTGTTGCAGATGTTTGTTCTCAGTTGGTAAGGTGGGAAGGATAAAGACAGATGTTTTCTTAGTCTGGGGGTTTGTTCAGTGTGACTTAGGCACTGCCAAAGTACTGACTAATCCCAATGAAAGTGAAAGGAAACTATTTAAGTTTGACAGAGGGTTTAGCAAACATGGGCACTATTTCCAGCCTCACCAGGTGGCTCTAAGCAAGCCAGGGAACTGCAGGTGACTCGGAGTGTTTAAAGCAGCACTTACAGAGCCATCCTAACACACAGCCCTAAGGCTGCAGTCCAGGATGACTGTGAGGTGCTGAACTTCCTCAGGAGGGACAGACAGGCAGCCAATCTGGCCTGCTGCACATGCCTAAATCAGTAAGCATTGCATCATTGCCTGTGTAGGTGTATCCTTTACTTAGCATCCTGAATCTGTAGGAAACAAGTTACCTTGGCACTGGGATGCTGATTGGCAAGACTTGTGAAATTTTAAGAAGGGACTAAACTCTTGGGGAATTTCTCTCACAAGATGTATTTCAGCTCTGGAAGTTGCAAAGTATTAAGTGTTAAAAGCGAGACCCAAAATTGTATCTTTTTATCTCTGGTTTTGATGTTCTGCTTTGCTCTAAGTTAATTGGCAAATTTCTTTTATTTGCATATCTCAACAAAATGCCTATAATGCTCTGCACAAAAATTGATTTTTTAGAAAGGAAAGCCTGAGAGTCTTTTAAGCTGAGAAGTTGGCAGATGCATAGGACCATATATAATGTATGCCTATACCATAAAGACATACATCAGTAGTGGGTGGACTGTATATTTCCCTGTGCACTTATTTCTATTTTATGGTATTTCAAAATAAGAAGTACCCTTTAATGAAGCTGATTGCCTCAGGCTAGCAAAAAATTACAAGGCTCACTTGAAATGTTTTTGCTTAACAGCAGAAAAAAAAAAAAAAGTCATGCATTTGAAAGTGAAAATCTCAATCATCCCAATCCTGGTGACCTCTTCTGGGTATTAAGATGCTATTGGCAGACAGCTCTCTTCAAAAGATAAATTGTGCCTTTCCACAGCAGCAGAATGGCATTTGTTTTCATGTCAGGACATATTGATTTCATACAAATTTTAGAGAAAATAACAGCTGGCCACATATATCAGTGATGCCAGAACACCCAAGTACAAGTGCCCTGAAGGGGAGGGAAGCAAGTAGGTCAGTCACAGAATCACAGAATGGCTTGGGTTGGAAGGGACCATAAATGTCACCTTGTTCTAACCTCCCTGCCATGGGACACCTTCCACTATCCCAGGTTGCTCCAAGCCCTGTCCACCCTGGCCTTGGACACTTCCAGGGATGGGGCATCCACAGCTCCTCTGGGCAACCTGTGCCTCACCACCCTCACAGTAAAGAATATCTGATATCCAACCTAAACCTACTCTCAGTTTAAAGCCATTCCTCCTTGTCCTGTCTTTACACACCCTTGTAAAAAGTCTCCTCTCAGCTTTCTTGTCAGCTCCTTTCAGGTATTGAAAGGCTGCAATTAGGTAACCCTGAAACCTTTTCTTTTCCAGGCTGAACAGTCTAAATTCTCTCAGCCTTGTCTCATAGCAGAGGTTCTCCATCCCTCTGATCATCTTGGTGGCCTCCTCTGGACTTGCTCCAAGAAGTCCATGGGAAGAGGCAGAACAGAAATATTTTCTTGGAGTTGGGCAAACAGTTCTAGGAATGCAAAGTCAACCACCTTGAAGGACACATACTGCAATCCTATCTGTTCTCCTGATACCAGAGCTGTTTTTGAAAATCCTGAAGAATGAAGAAATATAAAAGAAAATGCCATCATGTCTCCAGGCCATAGAGCAGGAAATTATGAATCCACAGACATTGGGAGAAAAAAAATTTGGAGTCTGAACATTGCAATCAGTAAACATCTCAGAGTTCATGATTAAAATCAAGCCTCACTACAAGGTTTGGCAGAGCAGCCCAGAGCCACTCATTTTCCCTGCTGAGTTTAAGTCACTTGACCCCAAGTTCCAGCACTGGTGAAGCCAGGCACCCTCCTCCCTCAGCAGATCTCCTGTGGTGCCAAGCAGGAGCTGCTGTGGCAGAAGGAGGAGCAAAATCCTCGCTGGTGGACAATGAGAGATGCTCCTGAGAGAGCAGCTGGCTCCAGCTCCTCTTCTGCACTCCTGCATTTATCTACAGGACGGGTTTGTGGTATTAAAACAGATGGGCTTCCCAAGCACGACTGCCTCTTTCAGGGATAACAATGCCATTAAGAGCATCCAGGAAGGAGGCACAGCTTGCCACCACCGAGGGGCCTGCCCCAGGATGAAACAGACTCCTTGTAGAAACAACCCCAAACCGACTTGCAATGTCTGCCCAGTTTTGCCATCATCTCATTCCCAATTTTACTAACAAATAAAATGACTGGGCAAACATGAAATTAGTTTGCCAGCTGGTTTGAGTGTCTGTTTCTGAAAACATCTTAATCTTCTGGAAAAGCTCATAATTTTTAATGCAGTTGTCGACACAGTCTTTTAGAAACTGGTACAAACACAGGCTTAAGGGGTTTTTAATACTATTCTTCTCTTTCATTTCAGATCAGAGGGCTAGAATTACTGAGGTTTTTAAGCATGACATGTATTTGCTTTTACAGAATGAAACTAAAATAGGACAAAAAGGCTTAAATATTTATTAATGTTTTTCTTTACAGATTGCAAATGGTTTTGCTATGACTGCATGCCCAGGACTTCGCTCTGTTCCAGACAAAGTCATTATCTGGGAACCCTGTGTCAGACTTTGGAGACATTTTAACAGGAAAAAGGTTTTTTTCTTCAAGTTTGCAAATCTTGGGCCAGAAAATAAATATTTGTGGTGTACCTTGGTGAGAGCACTTTACTGATAACACCATTCATGTCACATTCTCTTTCACATTGATTTAGCACAGCCATCCAATTCCACAGCTTCACTACTGCTGAAATAATTTTAAGGAAGAGCAGTTACAGTAGGTTTTCGGGCACTTTTCTGTAGGAGTGTTTTATCACACACAGGTAGGAGTAGCCCAAGGGAGAGGAGCATCCCAGCGTTTTGCCATCAACCTGAAACACATACTGCACTGGTTTTAAAACATTTACAAAGCCATAGAAATTCCCAAGGAGTTTCTCCAGGGCAAAAAGACTGAGGGCTCCACGTTTCAGCCACTCAGTGTAGAATGCACCATCTCCACATATCCCAGCCACTGGCCTCAACCTGGTACCAGTCCCCTTTACTCAAATGAAGTTAACTCCTATTGTCAGGGGCAAGAGGATCGTTCAATCTCTCATTTCCTGTATTAATACAATTTCCAGGCAAGACCTCACCATGCCCGCGTGGCAGCATTAGATGGGCATGCTCGGGACTGATTTAATATCAGTGTAATCTCAAAATAAACACATGGCTGGCCTTTCAGCTCCTCCTGATTCCTGCAGGACAGAACTGGCATGAGGAGAGCAATTGCTATGACCCATATTTCCCTCACCATTCTTATCTCACACACTTGAAACACATCTCCTGGTGACAGAGAAAAAAGGAGAGCCGGCTCAAAAAGTTGCTGTTTTTAGAGCAGAGGGAAAAAGCAGCAACAACAACAAGAAATGCCAATTTTTCTGTCATTCATTAAAAACAAAAGGTCCCAAAAGCCTTTAATGCAAGAATCAGATTGTTTGAAGCGAAATCAGAAAACAGACTTCAGAAGCAATCTGGGAAAGAAAATGTGATATTTTTCAGAAAAGAAATTCTCAGGTAGCATGGACTCCATATTCAACTTTGTACAAACCACAGAGTCCAGGGCTCCTGGTACCCCAGAGGAAGTTCCCCAGCTTCATGCCAAGCCTCAGGGATTGCTAAAGGGCCCCAAAAGCAAAGTAATTATTTCATCTTATTTGCATGGAAACTAAACCCCAGGCAAGTCCCATTGCAATAAAGCACAGCCAGGAGATCAGTGCTGAGCCCTGAGGCTTCATGTCAGGACATCTTGTGCAACCTGGGAGAGAGTGCAAGGTCCCATCCCAGAGCTGGATGCTCTGGTGGTGCTGCCTGTCACCATTGCAGCACTGCCTCTGTTTATGTCAGAGCATAAAAATGGCCATGGAGAGGAGCCAGTTTAGGATGAGAATTAATATGATTTGGCTTCAAGTCGAGATGTTTTTTGCTCAAATGGCAAAAACTTCTCCAGCTTCTGAAACAGCTCAGGGTTGCTGGTCTACAGATGATACCACAAGGCCCTGCCTTGTGCTGCAAGTGGTGATTGAAAAAGCTGAGGAGCCTCTTGGTTACAGAAAATGGAGCTTTGTCCATCCTGGTGAGGTCAGGTTAGACTGGCATTTTACAGAGGAGGGAGGATGATGTCTGGGGAAGGAGCTGCAATTCAGTTCTGCTTTTCTGAATTACAGTGAGTAAGGCTGAGATTGCACCCAGGAGCCTGGCTGTTTGTCAGGACTGCACCATGCTTAGCAGTGTGCAAACACAAAATAAAATTACATTCTCTGAAGAGTCCTTTCCATGCTTTTAAATAAAGACACTGAAGTTGTACATGAATTCCTTTGAATCTCATTTATAAATCAAAGTAATTATTTTAAGCAAGTGATGACAGGTAATAAGTGGCACAGGCTCTTGTCTTTTTCACTGCAAGATGAAGCACTTTCCCTGGATTACAGTAGGATTTCCCTCACTCACTGTCCCCTCTCTCTAAAGATGCACTGCTCTTCTTCCTCCTGCATCCAGCACTGGAACACCAGCTGAGTACTGGACCAAAGAACTCACGAAGACAAGGATTATGTTATCTACAGAGCACTGAAGATTCTCCTCACGGTCTATACACCACTAAAAAAAAAATTAAAAATAAATCTCATTTGCTGCAGCTCACAGCTTCAGCCTTTGCAGATATGGCCTAAATATCTGCTTGCACACACTTCACAGCAAGGCATCCCACCAGCCAAATACATAATCCTTCCATTTAAAACCACCCACAAAGGAGGCAAGTATTGAATCATTTTGGGGGCTGGCACAGGAGATCTGCATCTTGCTGGTTTCATTACCTTGAATAATAGCACAACAGATCTGTAAGTCACATTTAAATTGATTTTAAATTAATCCAAACCCTAGGTGTAAACATAACAAAATGTTGGATGAGAGACTGTTTTAACCCATTTTTAGATCCCCTGCATTTCTGGGATAGCAGTCACTGAAAGCACAGGTGTCAGATGAAGGCAGGCTCCAGCATCTGAGCCACTGATGCAGCCTAAACAGCAGAGGTGGTCCAGCCTTGAAAATGAGAAAGGAGCCAAAATCCTGGATACAAACACCCAGCTATTGAGTACAGACCTTCCTGGGCATTTAAACCCTGGCTGTATTTAAGAACTCCTTAGGACAACTAATACACACACACACCCAAAACTGACCCAGAGATTGGCAAGGCTGCCCTCACACAGGGACTGCTGCATGGCTGATGTTGGAATAAGACACCCTGGAGCTGTGTGGTTTTGCAATTTAAATAATAAGCAACACTGCTCTTTCCTTGTTCAAGCCTTTTATATACCAGAGGAACAGAAAATGCAGCATATTCCTGTCTCTCACTGACAGAGAAACAAGGTTCAGCATAATCTCAAAGCCCAAGAACTGATGACACCAGCTGCAAGATCTCTGCAAAGGGGCTGTAGTGGGGTACAGGGTAGCCCAGTTAAAGGTGTTTTTCTGAGGAGATTAGGGTTGAATTTGACCAAAACTCCTAATATTAAAATATTAGGCCACAGATGTTTCTCAACTTTGTGAAAGTTTTTCGCATACAAAACCTAAAACCAAACAAAACACAGTAAATCTATATTTTGTAAAAAGGACTCCTTCAGCAGTTCTCTGTGACATTGATACCAGCTGATAGAAACAATGGGGAAAATCTAAACTTCAAGCTCTTCCCAAGCAGTCATTCCAAAACACATGATTTTTTAGTCAAGGAAAAATTTTGCCTCCTTCCAAAGCCAAACTCCTATACAAAAAGGCAGAGAAAACTGGTACCAGGCATGAGCTGGAAACAACACTTTTCCAGGTGGAGTGAGGGCTTGTACTCCTGAGAAATCCATACTTCCACATCTCTAACTTTCAGCTGATCCCTCTCCTCCACTCTGACTCTCATCATTGCAGCCCACAGCAGCCATCAACTGATGGTACCCAAAGAGCTCCTACCCTGCTGCCTGAATCCAGAAAAGCAGGCATGGAAGGGGGATTTCCTCAGAGGACATTTAAAATCCCGAGTACTGCAGATGACAACAGCTGGAAGATGCATTTGCCATGTCAGTCTGGAGCTTCTTATTCCCAGTGAAGCACTGGGCTGTCTCCCCACAGATGTTTTCTTCTGCTGTTAGTTATTGCTTGCAGCACAAAATAATTTCAGTGCTGGTCTGGGAGTGAAGGAGTTACAGGAAAGAGCTCAACCAGCTGTGCCTGTGCAAGTCCAGGCATCCCTTCCCCTGACACCCCTCCCCATCAGATGGGAAGGCAGCTGCAATTCTTTGTAATAACCAGAGAGAGGATATTTCTCTGAACTGTGGGGTTCCCCTATGTGAAATACAAAAGAAAAGCAAATGAGATGTGAGGAGGTGATCTCTGCAGCTCAGGGGAAATCATTCCAAAGATTAAATCCGTGCTGTGCCACCAGCTGAGCTTAGCACATTTCCACTGGTGCAGTCATTTATAGCTCTGGGGCTGCCTCTGCCCGAGCACTGATGGGCATTTCCCAGCTGGGCTCCTGACCAGCACAGCCCTTTGGGGAGCACCTGTGCTGCTCCCAACACTCTGCAGCATCAGCAAACACTGGGATGTTCCCTCTCATGCTGGCAGACAGCACTGCACAAGATGCAGCACATCAGAGAGAATCAGGGAGAGCAAGGGTTACCCAGGGCAGCAGCAGGGCACAGAGCAAACACAAGTGCTGGAGGCACTGCGGGACTGGCAGTCTGGGTGCCTGTGTAGGAAAAGACCAGGAGATGTCCTGGCTGCTGTTAAACTCTGCAGGTAGGCACTGGAGGCTGCCCACCTACAGCAGAACTGAGAAAAACCCACCCAGAGAGCTGCAAGCAGTTTCCTGGGCTGGGAAGTGCAGCTGTGGGGAGAAACCACTGCCCTCCAGTGGGGTTAATTCAACCACCAGAGGATTAACAACAACCAGCTTTGCACATTATTATGCCATGAAAGCAGAGGTCAAATCTCTTCCCTGGATTTGGGACTTCAAATTTGTTGCAACTAAATCTGTGGGGTTTGGGGGCCTTTCGAGATTTTATTTCTTTGGCTTCAATGATCACTGTGGGTCCTTTCCAACTCAGGACATTCTGTGATTCAAAAATCCCCTGAAAGTGTGTGTAAACCTCACACAGGCTGTTCTTTCACTGATGTATTCTCAGACTGGAATGTTTAGGCAAGAATTTTCTGGCAAGTTTGAAATGTCAGTTAGTTCTCTTTAGTTTTGGATGAGGTTTTTTGTTAATCTGAAAACTTATTGTAGCAGTCACGGTAATTTTTATGTATATTCCTTCTCCGCACACAAATAATCCTTTATATAAGGTCCTGTACTACTTTATGCCTCATTTCCTTTACTTCACAAGAGGAAAGGTGCTTTACAATAAAGTTTTTCCTTCATCTTCTCCAAAGAAGTAGTTTTCAGTAAGCATGAACTCATTTATTTCTTTTAATGGTGGCCACTTATTTCTTCAAGACAAGGCCATCCACAGAAACTGCACACTCTACTAAGACTGTAAATACATTTCAGTAGAGAAGAAAGGTAGCTAGCTCTGTCTTGAAAACAATAAAAATATTCTAACAATAAAATATATGTCTAAGCAAGAGCCAACTGACTTGGAGCATCACTGGCTGTAAAATCCAAAACACAAGCATCAAAGGGCAGGGATAAAATGCCAGAGTGCCCCAGGATCTGAAGGTTATTGCTCCATCTCTCTGCATTAAGACACACTCGTTGCAGCCTTGGGGAAGTCATCCAGACTAGTAGCACATTTCTCACTAGGTGGGAAAAAGGCAAATAAGGCAGGCTGCAATACAGCCTTCATCTGTAGGATTTAAAACACTGACAACTATTTGGAAGTCAGAACTGAAATATTTTTGATATTGCCTTTGTGTCAGAAAAACAGACGAAATGGAGTTGGAGGGAATTCCCATGAAGTATCTCCTGTTACTTTTTTGCTGAGAACTATTAAAAGTTCTTGAATTCAGACGAGTGGATAAAATTATTAATCTTAAAGATTAATGACCACAGTTCCTCCTTAAGAAGATCACGACCACACTTTTGGGAAGGAAAAGCAATTACAAAATTTTTAGGGGTAATGATATAAGCCACCTAAATAAGCCAAAATACTACTTGCTTAGATGAACAATAAAATGATCTTTGAACTAAATCAGATTTAAACCATCCCTCACACAAAAGTGCTCCCAAACACATACATTTAAGAGCAGAATTTCCCTTGGATACTCATCCTGTTCTGGTGCCAGCCTGGAGCCTGTGGCTGTGGGCACCAGGAGGGACAGAAGGCAGGACGAGATGGGTCACTGGAAATTGGCCTGGCAGCTTGTGACTCCTTCTCATTCTGGCTCCCACTGCAGCATTTAGCCTGGTGTGTGTGCAGGCAGACAGCCAGGCAGCTTCCCACAGAATCCCACAGGTGGGACAGGGGTGAAGCTTACGAGATGTTTCCGGGCATTGTAGCTGGCAGTGCAGGGACAGGGATGTCTCTGCACACGAGGGTGTCCCATCTGTGGGACACTCTGTGCTCAAGTCACAACTGGGAGGAGCAGGAATTGCTCACCCTTGACTGAGCAGCAGCACTGACAGAACTCCAAACCTGGCACATGGTGCATCTTCAAGGCAATAAACTTCATCCCTTGGCTGTGCTCTGCAGCCCCTCATTCCCTTGAGAAAGAAGCTGAACCAAGCAGGAGCTTAGTATCAGCACAGAAAATAGATGTCTGTCTGGAAACAGACACTAAGGCTGATTTTATTACGTGGATAAAGCAGAGATCTCTGGCAATAAAATGTTAAAATATTCTGAAAAAAAAAATGAAAGGCATCATTTTTCAGAGGGAGTTTGTTCTACTGAATTAGGTGCTAGTTTGGGACTGAGGAGACTCTGATCCTACACTCAGCTGCTGCTGGGGTCCTGGACAGCCTTCACTGGGTAAGGTCACATCCCCTCAGCTTTGCTGCCCTGCCTCCATCTGCCTCCTCCATTCCAACTGTAGGAGCACACAGGTAGGGAACCATTTCTATGCTTCATTAGGTGGTTATTCAGAGCTTAAATGAAACCTGTTGCCCTCAAAATAACAATAACTTATGACATACTCTCAATAGACCCAGCCTAAGCAATATTGGATTAAAAATTCCCCAAATGCTTTACCCAGATTTCCTACCTGATTCTCCCCAGTACACTTCTCATATCAATTGAATTACTCCTAATTTACACCAGGGAAAACATATTGAAATGCTTCTACTCATAATTCTCATCAACGTGGGGAAGACAGCTTGCTTTCAGCAAAATCAGGTTAAGCCATGAGCAGAGCTGTCCAGAAAGCCTTTCACTTCAATACAAACCGAGGCCAGTGGGCTCAGAGCCAACACTACTTTTTTCAGATTAGGTGCTCAGTCTCCTTCCCTCCCTCTCTCACTAGAAAGGTTTTATTTCAGATCAAATTTATCACTACAGCAAGTTTCTTTTTCAAATGTGAAAATAAGAAATAAAAAGATCTCATACACCTTTTGTGGTGAAGTTTAAAAGAGCCTGGAAGAAATACAAGCAGATGACACCTTTCCATTACCAGATCACTGCCTGAATACCTACTGGACCTGCAGCATAACGCTGTGTTAGTGAGCACAGCCTCAAAATGATCTAAAAAATAAAAAAATAAAATTAAAAAAAAAATTGAGGTCACTCCCCTAAAAATCAGAAACTGGGTCCTGATAAGATAAATGAACACTGGGAGCATTTCTTGAGCTCTAGCTATGGAAACAATTCCTACACACAGGAGATTAATTACCCCACTTAACTCAGTGAATGTTTTCTTAGCACAGAAAACAAGGAAAACTACATGTAAAAGAACTAAAATAGCTATCAGAGACTGATTAAAAACAATCTCTGATCTCTTTGAAGAGTTAATAAATTATGGGGTTACTTGGTTTCTGTCATTTCATTCTAAAAACTCTTAAAATAAACAAGCACTATTGCTTATTCCCATCCCTTCCATCATCCCTTCCCTCCTTAGTGCAAATCTCACCCTGTCCTTTGTGTCCAAGGAAAAGCCCAGCAGCAGAGCTCAGCCACGAGCTCCTGCATCCATGAACATCAGCTCCCAAGTGCTGCCACACCAAGCTTCTCTTGTTTGGATAGAGGTAACAATTGTTGGAGCATCTAACATGGCTTTAGGCAAACTATTCTAATATTTGAGTTACTAGCAATCTATACACTATCTCTAGCTTCCAGTGTGTGCCAGCCTCCAGTCTTGGCTCAAGAGCCTGGTTGGTTCTGCTACCACTCTGAGTTCTCTTCTACACAACTATGTGCACCCTTGATTTGCTCTTGAACAGAGTTGCTTTAATCACTCTTGAAGACTCTTCAGCCTGGGGTCACCTGAACAGCAAATTCCAAGACGTTTTCCAGATTCTCAGGACCCTGTGAAAACACAGACACCAGTACCAGAAACAACAACAGCCTCACAGCACCTGCAGAGATCATTTTGCTCAACATTCCCAAGAACAAACATCCACAACCTCACCCCAGAAGAATAATCTTACTCAATACCTAATTTTTTCCCCCACTGTCATTATTTTCAAGCTAATCTCCCATTTAGCAAGCATGACCTCCCTTTCTTCCCCAAATTTATCTTTTCTTTCAGCATCTCTCATGTATGCTATTTAGATGTCCACAATTTGCCAAGTCCTGTCTGTGTCTAATCTGTGAGGTCATTTTATCCCACCCTTCTAGAGCTCTCCTAAAACAGTTCTGCTGGCAGCACTTCCCCTGTTTTATTCCTCAGCTCTCCACATTTTAACTGAGGGTTTCCTTACATACAAAACCCAACCTCACAGTTGAGCAGGACTGGACATCTCAGGAGGATGAAGCAGGGGAACACTGAGTTACTGGCCACAGTATTTTATTCCACAGTATTTTATTCCAAGGACTTGGGGCTTCTTTGGCAACACTTGCATCTGTTCACAATGTGCAGGAAAAAAAAACCCACAAACTCCTTTATTCTTTTGTTTCTCTGGAAGATTAAAAAGTTTTGCTTGTTTTTTACCCTGGAGAATAATAAATCATCAGGAGATGATGCACTCCTGTGACACATCCCTTGGTTCCCATGCAGATTGGTATCGGCAGGAACAGCAGGCTTCCCCAGAACATATGTGCAAATATTCAAGAATAGCAAACACCAAGGATAAACATAGTTGGACCAAACAGCTTTGCTGAAGAGAAGGGAATGTTTGCAAAGGGTGCTTTGCAGTGTTACCTGCACTGATGAGCCCTCTATATTCAATAATCTGGTCTTTCACTCAAAGAAACCTTTCTGATGAAGGGCGTGCACCTCCAGCTTCCCCACAGGGCTTTAAAAGGGGGTTCTAAATGAGCATCTCTGAGATAAAACCAGATTATTATATATTTATTGCATATTGCATATGATACTCCAAAGCAAGCAGCTTAAACATGTAACCTTGATGAGAACTGATATTTACTAATTATTGCCATTCATCAAATGAATCCACTGAGCCTTAATGCTGTGGTAGCATTAAAATTTGACATTGAACTCTGTGGTTTCTAAACTTTCATAATTGAATCTGATCTGACCAATATATATTAATGGTGTGTCCCTAGGATGATCCACTGGAATCTGTGTCAGTTGAAGAATTCTAGTAATTTTGAAGGGGACGCTTCCATATTTTCTAAGAGTAAGAAATTTGAATATTAAGATTCTGGAAAAAATCCCTACAGCCAGCAATAGAAACTTACCTTCAGTGCAAGAATAATAACATTTATCTGGAGGAGCAGTGGCTCAGAACAGATGCTGCCAAGATGAATGATTAATGCACATTAATTGTGGTGAGGAGTTTTCAATTTCAAGTGTTTTTGAATGTAAAAATAGGAGATTTGATAAAAATAAAAAAATGTTCTCTTTTCAGTCAAGTGCCTTTTAAATCTCTTTTTGCCTTCCGAAAAACAAAAGGATTTGCATCTAAGTGACATTTTTGGTAAAAATTGTTCACTGAGCTGCAGTTGATTTCTGACTTTTCAGATGCCAATTTTTCCCCATCCAAAAAAAGACTAAAAAAGTCAAGGAAAGGGAAATGGGAAGGATACAGTCTGGGAAGAAAGCAGCTTCCAGCCAGCTCTAGCATACTAATAATCAGACAAGGCAATCCACAAAGACTTTTCTCTTTGACAATATTGGTTTGAGCAACACCAACAGCAGTTGCAAGCAATGAAAGCAACATCTGGTACAGGAAGTTTAGCACTGGGCTTTGCTCATTTTCAGCTTTCAGAAATAAAAAGACTAATGCTGGTCAGAAAAAAAACTGGTTTAGTTGGCGTTTTCTCTTGTCTGTAGATGTGCAGTGGGGGAAAGGACCTTTTCAGTGAAGAAATTAAGATGTGAATACCAAACCCCAGCCATTCTCCTCATACCCAGAGCATGAGCTTGAGTGCCAGAGTGTCCTGGCAGCTGCTGTACAGCTGTGACCAGCACGTGGCACTGAGTGCTGCTGCCTACCTGGAGAAAACCTCTGAACTCCCACAAGAGAAAACTGCCTCATGTATCCACAAAAGCACTGAAATTTTTATCTCAGCCTCTCCTTTTCTTTGATTTTCTGTCAACAAAAGTCCTTCTCTATTAAGTGCTTCACCAGAGAGTCACACAAAATGTCACATAAGAATAACGTAAAATGCACCTTAGAACTCCCTCAATTTGTCTGAGGGACAAATTTTTTTTGTTTTTTTGTTCTAGTTGCTGTTTCTCAACACCCTGCTGAGATGCAACTTCTTTTCTCAAGCAGGGAATTCCTCAGTTTCACCTGGCCAATGCTGTTTCATCCCTTGAGACAAGCAAATGCTTCTTAAAAGAGGATAAAATAGAACAAGAAGTTTTTTGGGAAGATAGCTAGTGACATTATTTATCTCCCACAGCAAGCTGAGCACAAGGTCAGAGAAGACATTCCTGTTTTGATTTAGGCATCAGTCCCTTCACTGGGAAGGTATTTGGAAAATTATTTTTTTTTTAGTTGATAGATGCCCAAACCCATCCCTGGAAGCTGAAGAGACAATTTCCTACCAACCACAGGTAGGAAATATAACCAACAAATCCAAACCCCAATTTCACGGAGAGTGTGGAACATCAGTGTAAATCCCAGGCTACCAGCTCCCCTCAAGGTATGCAATAAGGAGACTTCAGCAGCTTAACACATATTTTGCTTCCACAGACCAAACTTTGGTGGGGACAAAGGCTTGACTCTGCTGCCAGAGGTACACAGAATTATTTCAAACACTTGGCCCATCATCTCCTTATTAAAGGGACTGTTTCATTATTAAGGCTTTTACTCCCATTCCATCTAAGCTTTTCCTGTCATTCACAAGGCAACAGATGAGAATCAAAGTGCCAACAGAGAGAGCAGCAAAGCCCCAGAAAAAGGAAGAGTCACGATTGCAAATAGCAATCTCCATGAAAGATATCAGGTGTCATCATCAACAAGTACATCTCAACATCCTTGACAGGACTGCAGGAAGACACTGTCCCCATTCTCAATTCAAAATTTAATCAAGACACAATGTACCATGCAAAGATTGTATACAGCTGGATCTGCCAAGATACCTGGTATGAATTGTGAGCAATTAAATGAAGAAAACTTGAATTTACTTTGATATCAGTAGCAAGTGTTCCCTGTGTAAGGTACAAAAGCTGAAATTGCCCCAGATTTCAGATATTTTGTTTCCATAGAGACTCTTCATAGCACTGCACAAAACACTATTTCCTCAGCACGGCATGGGAAGCAAACTGTTGATCAACATAAAAAAAAGATGGGGCCCCATTTAATTAGCATAGTTCAGGAGAGCTCCCACTGGTAATTGGACTGTATGGTCCCCAAGCCTAAATTTTATATCTGGGGCAATATATATATATATATATATATATATGTATGTATATACACACAATTCAAACACAGAGCACACAGTAGCAGGAGTTTCCAACACCTGAGTAACTCCTCCAAAACTCTACAGGGAGAAAGTGCACCAGAAAGATCAGAGAGGGGGTTCAAGGCTGGGAAAGTGAGGCAATACCAGTGTAACAGGTGAAGAAGCAGCAGCTGCCAGGTCAAAATGAAAGGGGACAGTTTGAAGCAGAAGGATGAGGTGAATACAAAGCTGAGCTCCAGTATGAACTATGTCCAGCTTATCTAAATTTATCTCTTACTATTTCCATATTTCTCCATTATTATATGGCTGGATATAAGAACTGCTGAAAACAGAGGAGCCTGAAATCTGGGGTCTAAACCAGCTACTAATTCAGAGCAGGGAATGGTATGTTTATTTAGTTGACTGCACCAAGAAATCATCTTCCAGATTAAAAAGAAACAGGCACAGCTGAAAAAACTAATCAAGCTGGGAGGTGAACCCTATTCACTTCTGTAATAAGAAACATATTTGAGCAAACAATATTTTCTGTTATTTTCCTGAGTTGTTTCCTTCCAATAACAACCACCAAATAGTAAAGGGAGCTCAGAGTGTGTTACGTAGAGCAAGCAGCATTCCTTATGGAGCAGCAGCAGCTCTGGGAAGATAATGTCATCAATCAGAGAGGGGAAACAAATATGCTTTGTCCAAAGTGTCAGCACTGGACCTTGCTTGATTTTTCAAATGAATATTTTCAAATTAAATCTTCAAAGAATTCGAGCAGGATATTTATTGCAAGCATTACTCAAAGTCTTTTGTTTCTGGAAAACAGATTTAATTAAAATAGTGAGCATCAATAAACAGATCAAGTAAATATTTTTTATTAGAATGACAGAGCCAGAAACCAAAGAAAAATAAACCCAAAAGACTCAGAGAAAACCCTTCAAATTCCATTTTAATAATCAGCTCTTACTTTCAGAGCATTCTTGCTTTTCTTCAGAAAGAGATGATCATTCTTAGGATCCATTTCCTACAGAAGCACACCATAAAGAACTTGACATACATGACCCACCTGGGCACAAATTTCTCAGTCTGAGGAGGTCAGGGCCAGTTCCCTGACCCAGGCCATATCCAGAAGGGAATGTCTTGAGGAGTTACACCAATGTGGTTGTATGTTGGTTATCTCTGGCTATTTTTGGGTCTGCCTTTCTGGTATGTCAGGAGTTTAATTTAAACTTCTCTCCTGTATCTTAGCTAATATTTTGGTTAAAAATCACCATTTTACTAGCCCTAAATGGTATCAGGGGAAAGAAGAAAGGAAAAGATGAGTAAGGAGAAGAGCCAGTAATGTCTCTTTACACACCACAGCTGAGCTAGTGCTAGAGGTGCATTAAACGTGGAAGATTAAACTGATAAAAAAAACTCCCTTTAGTGGAATGTACATGAATAATTTGTGATATCCTTAAAGTCTTAGGGCCCTGAGTTAAGGCTACACTTTTAAAGCTCTCCAAGCAGGAGGAATCAATACTCAATTTCACAAAGATTTCAGCCTCCCCAGGCTCTGCTTTTCCAAAGCCCAGGGCACTGCACCTGGTCCAAGGACATCAATATTCCCACAAGCACTAATGTGTGGATTTCAGGCTGGGGCACAACAGTCCCCAGGCAGGTTGGCCCTCAGGGGTGGCACAGCAGCACCAGCCTGGACCCCTCCCAGGCACGTCAGGTTTTGGGAGTTGTCACTGGGAGCCTTTAGGGGCCAGCCCACTCACACCACACAAGATAAACACAGTGCTCCTGTGGCTGCTGACTTGCCATCACACAGGATACAGCAAATTCACAAGGGCAGATGGAGGCATTTCCACAGATTTCCCTCAGGTAAGAGATCCTCAGTGCAGAGCAGCCAGACATTCAGTGGAGTCTTTCTGACCTTTTGCATCTGGGACTATTCAGAATAGGCAGGACTCATATATATATATATATGCATGTATGTATGTGTATATACACACATACAGAGGCTCTTTAACAGGAAGGATTGCCAAGTCCAGAAAATATTTAACTGCTTTTCACCCTGGACACAAAGATGTTGAAGTGATATTGATTTATTTATGCTCAGAGCACACAGGTTAGGACTTGAACAGGTTACAAAAACATCATCTCAAAAATACACTTTCCTTTGGATGAGTCTTACTCTGATGTCTTTTTTTTTAATATGTGAATAACAAAATGTAATTCCTGATAAAAGTTTCATTAGTCAAATTAAAGGTTTTTAATCACTGTCCATGTCTGGATACCAAGGAGAAAAGATTATTGTAAACACAGCCTGACCACTCAAAGCACATGGAGAGGGTAATGGGTGGCAGGGGGATGCAAAGAAATTACCAAAGCTAAAATGGTTTTAAAATAAAAATATTCTAGTGTCACAGTCACCCCTCCTAAAAACAGTCTCAGAAAAAGATGCAGCTCTTATAACAAGAACTTTTAACAGCTCCTGAGTTTGCAGATGTAACCGTATAGCAGCAGAAAAGTGTCCATATTTAAGAAACTATGATGAAGAACACATTAATTTACTAATGGAGAGAAATCTTAGGCTGACTTCAAAAGCCTTCCAGTCTTTAGAAGAGATTTTGAAGCAAAATACATTGTGAGTGAGTGGAGACCAGACTGAAACACAATCTGTATTAACTACAGGGAGTTTAATGTGACTGACCCAACACCTTCACTGCCAGGAGAGGCCCCAGAATCTTCACCAAAGCAAGTTGCATTTGCAATGATGCCCAGCCCACCTTCACAATTACCTCCTAATCATGAGAGCAGGTGTACACAGATGATGTTTTCAAATGACACCAACTTTGTTGGCTCTAACAAGACAGGTTTTAGCAGAGGACTGGAGCACGATGTGGGCAGGGATGACACTGACTACTGAATTAACGGAAGTGGCATTTAAGTTTAAGACAAAAATAGATTAATTTTGGAATAAAACTTGAATTTTCATTATAAACTACATGCTTGCAGTTGGAAATATCTGAGGATGAAAAGATGTGGATCCCATGACAGCTGAATTACCATAATGAAGCCACAAAAAAAGTCACTGCTCTCCCAGTGTGCCTCAGAGGAGAGCCAGCCCTGCAAGTGCAGCAGTGCTGGGTACAAATCACCTGCAAGGTATTTACCCAAGAAGACGTATGTAGTTCAAGCACAATTTAGGAAAGATGAACTCATTCTTGAAGTGGGCAGGAGGAAGACTTTTGGCATAATTTCAGTAAAGGAATGACTGCTTTAGGAGAGCTAAACAGACTGGGTTGATTTAGCCACTCAAAATTAAGGCTAAGAGGGGCTGCAAACCCTTTGGTTCTGGTTTAAACAGTAAGAAGAGAAGAATTATTGGAGCTGAAAGAGAATTCTGTATGAAAGGGTTGCTGAATGCATGTGGGCTGAAAGTCAGAATGCAGGTTTCAGCTCTCAGAGAAGAACAGGGCTCAGGAGTCACAAGCTCCTAACAGGACAATTGAGGAAAGAAAATTCAACCTGCCTGGTGACAGCAGCCTGCTCACTTAGCAAACAAGCTTGTACCACTCATCTGTGTCAGCACAAAATCCTGCTCACAGGCCTCCACTCCCAAAACCTCTTAAAAAGAAAATATTTAGAAAGGGTGCTAAACTTTAAGAGGACTCCAAGATGGTTACTGAATTCCCCAGACAGCAATCTGCATCTCAGTCCCACAGCCAGTGTGGGCAGTCTTAGAAGAAGTAATTTCCTTTTCTTTATTTTTTTTTTTTCAGCTTGCCTGAACATCCCATAAAAAGAGGAATTACTACAGTGAAAGGGAGAAATTGATTATGCACATAGTACTTTAAAATGCAGGAGGAAAACAAACTAGAAAAAATAGAGCAGAATAAATTGTTTCTGCAATCTCAGCGAGTTAGATCAAAAAAAGAAAAACCCAGGAGATAAGTGAGAAAGGCAAGGTGGTTTTGTTTTGGTTTTTTTTTCCAAAATTTCCACTGGTCCTTTTATACCAAAAGACATGATTTTGCTTTTTTTTTTGCACAAACATGAATATCCTGGGAAAACATAGTTAAATAACCCAGAAAAAAAAAAAAAAAAAAAAAAAAAAAGGCTGGAAGACTGTTTAGATGAAAACCCAATCAATAAAACTGCTCAGAAGAAATACTTATCTGCATCCTGTTTGAGACTGACAGGGGAGGTATTAATATTGTATGTGCTTGTCTAGTGGATAAGATAATCGAGCACCATCAAAATGCAAAGCGGTTCCTGCAACTCCTCCAGCAGTAAAAAAAAAAAAGAAATCTCCTTTTCCATCAAGAATTCCCTTTCTCCTGCAATGCCATCTAGAGGAAAGCAGGCAGAGGGAGGGGAGGGGAGGGGAGGGGAGGGGAGGGGAGGGAAGGGCAGAGCAAAGGGCTGAGCAGGTGGAGGGTGCCGGGAGAAGGCGAAGCTTCCCCAGCCCCCGCTAATGAAGGCAATTAAGCTGCCCAATTTTTGGAGCCATCAGAGGCAGCACAAAGCCCTGGCTCCGGCACAACAAATCACATCCCAGCAGCAGGGACTCGGCGCTGGGGTTTCCCACCACACCTTTCTAAAGACTCTGTACTACGGGTCTCCATCTGTTGAAGAAATCCTCCCTAATTTCATCCCTTCTCCTGCCATTTGCATCTGCAAACATAAGAAAGAAGAATCTTTTAACATCCCAGGTTTGACTGGAGAAATAAAAGAAAAAAAAGAAAACCAAAACAAAACCTCAAAAAATCAGGAACTAAAATTCACAGCGAGTCACAAGCACCTCCAGGCAAACCAGCAGAATTTGGTTAGGGAATGTTCAGAGCCCAGTTTGCCCCCTCAATCGCAGAGTCTCCTTGCCAGGACCTTGGGTACTCCCTTCAACTCTGTAATTCTGCTCCCTGATCATTTCTTCTCAGGGGGGTTGTAAGTGCTTGTGAAAGGCTCAGGCTGAGACACTCAGAATTCCAGCAGGCATTTCTGCATGCCCAGGGTCACATTTTTCACCACGGGCTTCAGCCTTGTTTTGTACAGCAGCAGCAGCAGCCACAGCCACGGGCTCTCAGCTCCTCAAGGACTGACACAACATCAAGCAGTGTTAAAATCTCAGCAATAGTTTTGCCACGTGTAATACAGAGGATGGTTGGGAATGCATCACTTTTCTACCCTACACAGAATTTAAACCATTCCTCCCAGATCACAGCTCTCAAATGCTGCTAATGCAGATGTTTCCATCTGAGGGCTCAAGCTTTCTCCTCAGAGTTCCCCTGGCCTTTAAAAATTAATCACAGTCAAGCTGTAGGAAGAAAAAACAAAGAAAAAGAATAAAGAAAAACCTTCAAAGCTTTTAGGGAATAGAACAGTTCAGAATATTTTGTTTTGACAATCACTGGCTGTAATTTTTTCCCGAAAATTTAGAGGATATTTTTAAGCCAAAAATTGATGAAACTAACAGTAAATAAGACCTTGTTAAGAAATCTTGATGATTGTATTAATGGGGATTAAAAAAAAAAAAAAAAAGAAGACGTTATTTGGGTCTGGACACTGCCTGATTTTTTTCACTGGTGTAACAGCTTTAAAGGTCCTTTTAAGCAGCATGCAGTTTAAGTGAATTTGCTTTTATAGCAAAAAGTCAAAAAGTTAAAGAAAAGACAACTTCCTCTGGTCAAGGGAAGTGAAAAGAGTGAGAGAGCTCTGAATGAGCTGCTCAAACACAGATTCCTGTGACTGATAAATCTTAATTCTGTATGAAATCTATTGTTCAAAGCTGGGCTTGCAGACAGCTTAAAAGCAGGGAAGTTTTACCTTGTGTTCAAGGACAAGCATTATCCAGACATCAAGAACTGAGGGAAGGAACAGCCCTGGTACAGCACATTCAGAGAGCAGAACACTGCTGGGGCCTGGGGATGGCTATTAAAAAAAAACAATCCATACTTTCTGCTGGTTAAAATACTTTACAAATGTTTTGGTGGAATGCATCAGTCCCCTAAAAGAAAGCCTCCTGAGCTCTGCCCCATAGCCACACCTAGGCAAGGCTTCATTACAGAGGTACTGGGGGTGTGTGCTATTAAAACTGAGAACTGGGTATAGAAATATCTTTATAAACAGGACCTCAGATAGCCTGTTGGGAAGTCTTGGCCTCTGCCAAAGATGTGACAGTCCAATGCCCAAGCTCTGCATAGGAAAGATAAGTTTGTGTTCCAAAAGGTGAAAATGGAAACTGAATCATCCCTAGTTTTCAAGAACAGCGATCAGAATCTTTTAGTAATAGTCACCAAAATAACCTGTACTTGTTTCTGCTCTTCCATGTGAAACTTCAAACAGTTCAATTTATCAGTGCTGGAGGGTTCTGTACCTGCTGATTTTGAGCACTAACAAATGCTATTTCCAAATCTTTCTTACAACAATCTCCAGAAACCTTTCCCTCTCTTAACATGGAATTTCAACAGTCCTTAAAAGAAATAACCATCAAGAATTTGAAAAATACCTGAAGTGAGAAAGATTACTCAACACCCTCTAATTTCTAAACTCATAGAGTAGTTGCTGGGTCACTTCCAGTTCCCCTCTGAGCACAAAACAGGAGCCCTTTGATGCCTCTCCTTGAGCATTCAACCTTTCTTGACCAAGTTTCAATCGCAGGATGAACACATGCAAACCCCATCACCTTCCTGCCAGACTTTTCTCATACAGGCACTTTTATTTCCTCTTATTTATCTCTCTTCTTTAGTGTATTAGTGGTAAAAAAAAACCCAAGGAATTCAAATAGACTCCTAGGCATCAGCAGCTCCGGTAAACCCTTACCAGTTTGTAGTGTGGCTGTCCCCCCTGCTCTCAGCCTCACAACATTCATGTCCCTTACCTCCCCATCCAGAAAACCCTTTCAGCCTCTGCCTCGAAGCCAGTTTGATCTGGTGGCATAGAAACAGGCACCAGGACATCCCTAAGTGCAGTATAAAGACAGATAAATCTTGCACAGAGCAGCTCCTCTGCTGCACAAACCACACTGAGCTCTCCTAGCAAATCCTCTCCTCCACGGAAGAAATCACCTCCTCAGCTGCTACCCCAGGGACAGCAAAGGGTAAGTTCTATAATTATATTACAAAACTCACAAATGATTTTTTAAAAAAAACCTCAAACCAACACAAAACAGATAATTAATTTAGAAAGAGAAATAAATGATGCCTTATCCCTAAATGGCCCAAGTTCATGAAAGGGAACAGTTTATTTGTTGTCTGACACAACTGGCTCTGACCAGCAGCTGCACACAGGCAGGGGATTTAAATCTACTGGGACCCAATCATGTAGCAGCAGTTCACTCAGGTATGCACCACAAACCAGTGCTGACAGCACTGTGGAGCCCTGAATATTTAGTGCCACCAGCACACTACAGAGCACCACCCTCAGAGTGAGCTGAGGTCCTGCTTTAATTTGTTCTGTCTCAAAACAAGGAAAGTGAAAATCTATAATTACTGCAATGTGTACTCAACAAAGCTACTGCTTAAAGTGGATAAAATTGGTTCTGATTTTTATCCTTTGTTGAGTGGTTTTCTATCAGAGAATTTCAAATTTTAGACTATACATGACATGGTTTTAAAATCTGTTCTTGGAACTTTTCTTTATCCATCTGCTAAACTATATATATATATATAAATAGGGAAAGGTGGGGTCTGTGAGCCCTGGGGCCTTGAGGTGGGTTCAAAAGAAACATGTTCCCCAGGAAGGGAGAGCAGAAGCTCAGCTGCAAGGCCTGAGAGCAGCTTTGCTGCTGGTTCTCTGCCAGATGGGCAGTGGCCCCAGGGGCAAGGAGCATGACCATGCCAGCAGGCACCATCTCCTCCTGAGCAGAAAAAGATTAGAGAGATGCCTTGACTCTGGGGACACTGTACTTTTTAATGCTAATCCTTTATCTACAGCAAAGGAGAAGGTTGCATTCCTTCACTGGAAGCAAGAGGGACAGCAAAGAAAAGGGAGATAAATCATATCCGACACACTCTTAATACATTCCCCTACAGAGATGGCCAGACCAAAAGATGTCCATGTACTAACCTTGATTGAGAGGTTATTTGTGCCCACTTTACAAAAAAAAAAAAAAAAAAAAAAGAAAGAAAAAAGTCAAGAACAAGTCATCCTCAAAAAGTATTATTTTTGTTAGGCTGCCAGCATCAGAGCATGCCTCGGATTTTGACTGAGCCAGGACAGAGACAAGAAGGCAGTGTAAGTAATTCAGAGCACAACTTCCTTTTGGAAAGTTACTTTAAAAATCAAAGGTCACAGTATTGTCCTAAGGAAAAGGTATCTTGTAGCTTGAGCTCTGTTTTTTATTCCATGAGCCTTTAGGCATGAGATTTCTCTGGTGGCTCAGGCTTTGCTCAGTACAGCTCCAAACTTTCTAAACAATTTCCTAAGTAAGTTGAGGGAAAAAATTAGCTTTGAAATATTTTGTCACCCATCTTTTAATAACTGAGAGGGGGGAAAAAAAAAAGGTGCTTTGACGTGGTTTGTAGGGCATAAATCTTTTTGCAAATCCTTGTCTAGGCAATCCTTGATGGCAAAAAGTATTGAATGAGACTTTACAAAGTGACTATAAGAGAGGACAGGGTATCAAAAGTCACAGGTTTAGGGATTTCATGCCTGGCATTAGCACTCTACTGTAAGGTCCTCTGGGGAAATCTCAGCATGTTTTGCAAGATTTCCATTTCATCTTGAAAATGCTTTCCAACCCCCTCAGAATGCTAGGTTAGAAAGGGAAACACTTGCATTTTTAGCACTGGAGGAAATGGAGCCAAGTGAGAAGAGCCACTCATTTAAGAGCTGCCCTTAAGGAAAAAAAAATAAATAAATAAAAGAAAGAGAATCCTGGCAGTTTTCTCTTGAAGGCTGATGGCTCAGCAACCCTGTCCTGGTGGATATCTCTGTAAATCTTCCTCAGGGCTGCTTTTTTATATCAACCAATATCCCAGCACCAAGGAACAGCAGCTGATGTATCTGTACTATTAAATTACTGGGGTTCATAGTGATGTGACTGGATGGTAGCAGGGCAAAGGAAGCCCTGGTTTTGTCACCTCAATGCACAGGGCTTTGTGCTGTGCTTAGGGAATTGGAGTCAGTGCAAATATACAAATTCCTGCTCACCAGCTACTGCAGAGGAGCCACAGGGCACACAGGTAAGGTATGAAGCTAAGGAATTTGTTATTTTGTTGATACACTAAAAAACTCCAACCAAACCCCACCAGCACCGAAGGGTGCAGTTCAGTGCAATTCCAGCTTCTCCAGCCCCAAATCAACCCTGAAGCAGCAGTTCAGCTCCAATGGGCTTGAGCTCTGTTGCTTTTAAAGAATATATTAAAACCAGCAGAACCAAGCCAGGGTGATTGTTTTCCGTGGGCACAAAATTTAAATACAAGTGGCTAGAAAAGTGTCATTGTAATGCCTTTGCAAACAGTCCCCAAGGCTGATTTGTCACACAATGCTGGTCTAAAAGCAACCTCTATTCAGAAGAGTTATTCCTTAGGGATTGCCATAAAATTTTTTAGTGATCTCTGATTCAGTGTGCTTTTAATCCCATAGGAATGTCTGTCATTTTAGGAATTTATAATGGATGAGAAGAGAGCCTATATTCCGTCTTTGGAGGGGAGAAAAAGCAAAAAAAACTACCAAATACCAAATGCCAAGACTGTAATTCACTCAAGAAGGTTTATACTTTAACATTCTACTTCACCACGCTTCATTGTCATTGAGAAGAATGTTATGAACATTTCCCTCAAACACCTCTTTCTAATAATGATTGCTCTGGACACAAAACACATTTAGTTGTGTTCATAACATAGCAGACTGTTTCACCCCCCATCCCTCAAAGCTTCCAAGCCACCCTGGGCATTCATTTGTAAAGAAGGGCAGCATGTCCTTGAGCACAAAAAAAAGCAGCATGCAAATAAATAAAGCAGATGCAATATAGCTCCTATTCCAGGTAAAAGGTAGCAGCTGGTCATGTACACTGGGGATTCTTTTTCATTTTGGGGCTGCCTGAAACATTTCGAGACACAATTGATGCTTCTCCATTAGCATTTAAGTCCAGAGAAGGGCTATGCTTTGGAAGCAAATCTCCCCACCCCCATTCTTCCTTACCACACTTGGTTATGCATCATAGGACAGTCTCTAAATGCAAGAACTGCTTTGCTTCCAGATCAAACCAGATTGCAAGATGCTCTCCAGGTACACACCCATGTGCTTCACCTGCTCACAGGTGTGCAGTCCCTGGGGCCAGGTCAGAGCTGCCTCAACAGCTGCTGCATGCACGCTATGAAAGGCACTGGGAGAAGATTCCAGCTCCTGTGAGGCTGGAAAACCCCCATGAGCAAGTGGCTGAAACCCCATCTACCTCCAGTCAATTAGAGATCAGTGAGATCACTCCCCCAAGCAGTCTGGTCAGAGTCAAATCCCATTCAAGTTTATTCTTGAAGACTTGGGATAAAGAAAATGCACTCATATCTTACATGTGCATCACAATCCTGGAAAATGCAAGCCTAGCAGGTTCACAGCTCATGCCAGGAAGTTTATAAACTTTCAGTGTGTGTCTGTCCAGTAGCTGTATATTGGGGTATAGTTTTATAAAGGAAGGAATGGGAACTAAATTCTTCTGACTAGAGACAACAGGACAAAACCCTTAAAATTACTGTTTATTATCAACAATCTCCACTATCAGAACTAATTGCCTATTAAAAGAGTTACATATACACAGGGTTTTATCACTTAGTGAGGTTGCACTCTGAGGCTGTAGTAGTTTTCTCCTTATTAAGGGGATGTACGAGAGTTTTAGGGCATGTCCTGCTGTTCAAACAAAAGAATTAATGGTTTGAAATAAGCTCCCATTACTGGGAGCTGAAGCTGAGGTCTCTCTCTGCAGGACACCTCTCAATGAGGCTGTATCTAGACTGAGCCTTCAGGATAAGTGATCTTAAACCTGCTGACTCCAGGGAAAGCTGGGGACATTCAGTGCCCCCAGGGGTCTCACCTTTGCCACTTTGCAAGATGCCTTCACTTGTCCAGAGGGTGTGATTGCACTGAGAGCTCCCTGGCTGGATCCTCTGTGCAAAGCCTTTCCTGAACCAGCCCAGCCATTTCCTGCCTGATCAAAAAAATGGATCAGGAACAGATTCACCAAGAGAACAGTCAGGAATGTGGGGATAGAGGACAGTGCTCAGGGAAGTACACACCACATCTCTCACCACAAGGGCAGTGGCAGCCTGACTCCCTGGGTGCTCAGCTGAAAGATCCAGAAACTACTTCAAGCCCCCAGCTCCAGACCTGTTCACTGGGAGTTTGTCTTTGAAGTAAAGATACTCAAGATGCCACCAATCTAAAGTTCAAAAGAAATAAAACACTCTCATTGTTGGCCTGACTCAAGAAAGGACACTAACATTACCTCTGAAGTATTCAGTGGAAAAAAACTGGTGGAAAAAAAGTCAAGTAACCACCCTCAGGCTGGGCTATGAAAGTCACAATTTAGCTCAGCCAAAGGGTGGCATATATAACAAAATTAGACTTTTTCCTGTGATATAATTCAGATAGCCTTAATGGATTTTCCCCCATTTTTTTTTTACTTTTAAACAGCTGCAGCAAAGTAACTCTACAATTATCATATCTTCAATTAAACACTCTATGGGGCTTTGGGGGGATCTAGCATGAAAACGTCTGGAAAAAAAATTATGAGCTGCTAAGAACTAGTGGTAAGTTAATTAAGTGAAGATTGCCAGATTGCAACAAACTGGCATGGGATTCCCAGACCCTGTTCTCTAGATAAAGCGCTTTGACTCATGATGAAGGCAGCGCATTTGAGAAGGAATCAAAAGCTGCTGTATCTGGAGAGTTCGTGTCATATGAGTTCTGTCAAAGGAAGCACTGCTCTTGATCTCCTGTTATATTTAGTAGAGAAAGTTATGTCCTGAACAAAAAGCACATATTGTAAGAGAAAGCAAAATGGAAGAGTTTTGTGCAGTCAAAAAGGAATTCCTGACCAATTCCTGCCCCACCCCACCCCCCAGTGGTGACACTAGTGTCAATGCTTAAGCAGATAGAAATGTCTTTAATGATCAATCTCTACAAGATTCTCTGTTTATAAACCATATCAGCTTGGATAATTCAAAGAAAATGGTTGAATGCATTTCAGGGGACTGCACTCAGTAATCAACCTGTTCAAGCCATAGCTGTCTCCCAAAGGCAGCAGTTTAGGAATAAATAGAGCAGCAAAGTGCTCACAAAGCCTGCATATAAAGAAACTATCCTGCTTAAGACTGGACTACTCCCATGCTCAAATTCACCCCTGAGAATCCCAGTATGAAGAATCCCAGCTTTGTTTTCTCTTCGATCTTTAATTTTCACTTTTTCCTGCTTCCTCCCACTCAAGCAATTGAAAAGTTTATTCTTTTAATTTAATACGGTTTTGGGCTCCTTGCTATATTCGTGAGCTTGCAAGGTGAGGGGCTCCCTGCACATTCTGCTCGTGGCAGCATCTCCCACCCTGGGCACAAGGTGGAAAAGTGGGCTCCAGCACTCCCTGCTCTTCCCAGAGCCACCTGCAGGGAGCTCATGCTGCAGGAGCAGTTCCTGCTGGACACGTGCTGCACACAGAGTGTGTTACAGTCTGCCTTACACCTCAGAGCAAACCCATCCCTGCAGAGGATGTGTGGGCACAGGATTTATGCCAAGGCAAGCCAGTGCCCAGGGCAGTGCCCCACCACCCCATTACCCTTGAAAACTCTGAGGTTTCTTGAACACTGTGCAGTTGCTCAGCAAAAGTGTTCAGTTTTAATGAAAAAGTAAGGAGGAGAGAAAGGTATAAACCTGTCAGACAAACAAACTGGTTATCTCAGGGATCTAGCCAAAAGGAACAAGCCTATTAAAGGAATCGTTTTCTGCACCAATATGTCACTGCACTATACTCTGTGCATAATAATTACTTAAATCCAGCCATCCCATGCATTATTAATAAGACCAGCCAACCTCAAGTCCCCACGCAGCCTTAAAGCAGATATATTAAATATTCCCAACAGGAAACAGGCAGCCATCCATTATCAGCAATAGACTACACAGTTAAGTCAATGCCTCTTTCAAGAGGGTTTTGTTCTGGTGTGATCAACAAGGCTGCTCTTCCTCATCCTCCAAAATGCCTTTCCTGTCAAACCTGAGCAGCGTTTCCTCATTTCTCCATGAAACATGAGAGATTATCCTTTATTGGGAGCAACAAAATCTTGTGTAGATAATAAATGCTCCAGGAGCAGAGAAGCATCCTAAGCAAGCTGACAGCAGAAAAACAAGAGGTAGTGGGGATCCAAGGCTAAAGAATCAAGGATGGGAGAAGGGGGAGAAAGAGTAACACGATTCTTGCTGCTGAGAGCGATGGAGACCTTTGCTGTTCATGCCATGGCTGTAACTTGTTATCATATACAGGCAAGTGCCAATCTACTGGCCTATAATTCAGCATTATTCACATTTGGGCAACCATGATTCTTGTCCCTCCTGAATTGTCTCTCTAGTCCTCTCATCAGTCTTTCAAACTGCTTCTGTCCAGTTGTGGAGTACTGGTTTTGTACAAGGCCACAGCACTAGCAAAACACTGGTTTTCCACAGGAGGGATGGGACTTCCTCCTGGAGGAACATGGAGCAGAGCCAGTTGTGAAGGGAATTCCTTTCTCACAGGAGGGTCTGGATCACAACACACACACACACACACACACACTCACATGGTTTTTACATTAATCATGAATGTAAATATTGCAAATCAGAGCCTTGCCCTCTTTGCAATTCCCCTATATTGTGAAGTCATTCTGTAGCCTCCCATGAAAGGTGTGATTATGGAGTGATTCAAAATAGCAGGCCTGGAAGTTTAAATGCTTCAGCAGCAAGCCAAGGAAATGCCCACAAATTATATGTTAGGAGAGTATTTGCTGTGAAAACGTTTGGCTAGAGATTTACAGGGATGAGCAATGACAGAAATGTGAAAATTCCTTTCTTAAAAAAAACCCCAACAAAACAAAGACAAAAGAAAAAGAGGGAAAAGTCTAAATAGTAATGGCATGGTATTTTAAAATGTATTCTTTTCACTAGAGAGTACAAGGAGCAGTGAGAACAAGAAACAAAAAAGATTTGTGTGCTGGAGAGGGATGTTCACAGCCTGGCTGGACCGGCTGCATCAGAGGAGCAGCACAGTGCAGCACACGTGCACCAAGGTTTTTGTCTAACAGGTACAACACGCCTGAAAGACAAAGATATCAAGCCAGCTGGTTGTGAAGGCAGCCCCTCGGGCTCCTGGCTGTTCTGGGAAGCCTGGAGCATTTGACATTTCTTATCAGCAGAAATGAGCCTGAAAGGTTTGCGGCTGGCGAGGGGAGGCAGCACAAGAGGCCGAGCGGGTTCTCCGTAACATATGGCTTGTTGGAGGAGAGAGACACCTAATGTAATAGTTATCAATACCTGCATGTGTACTTCAAATTAGATAAAAGTTAATTAGCTCCAGCTCCAGCTCCAGTCTTTCCTTTATGTTGATAAGCTCTCAGAGCTTTTTTAATCAGTCTGGAAGTGGCTGGCAAAAATCTAGTCCCAAAATCAGGCTGTTTTAGAACCTGAAGTCATTCCCACAGTGACACCCTTCACAGAGCAGCTATCTTGAACTCCTACTATCATGTTTTTAATTTACAGCAGAAAATATAATTTTCTGACTTCCTCTCCTGCAGCATGACAAACACCCCATTGCAATATTATAAGGGGGGCAGAGGAGTGGGGGAAGCAATCCAAACCAGGCTGTTTTCAATACAACAATTCTAAAGAAGCTATTAGCAGATTACCCAAGCAATATATTACTGCTGAACCAAAGATGTGTTAGAAAACACTGAGTCATGCCACTGAATTAATGAAATTAGTTTGAAATTTTAAATTTTCAACTGAACTTGAGCAGTTTAGGCTCTTCATCAGTTGCTGTAATCTTCCATACCCTTAGACCATGGTATTCACGTTTTCATGTTGCTCTGGCATGAATAAGGGGTAAAACATGAAAGGTGGTGGGGGTCACAGAAGTTTTGGAAAAGTAAAACAGCAACTATCACAGTAACATTAAAAGCCACAAGCTTTCCTCACCCAAGGCAATTTCTGTCCAGAGATCTGCTTTTTAGGGGGTCTTGGTTGAAATTGTCACAAATGGCAAGGGCTTAACCTGCAGAGGGTTTAGAAGGTTGCTTGCTAGGGGGTGTAGTGAAATGGGCAAAATCAGACGTCTCAAGGTAACAGCTGCTTACACAACCAAAATGAGCCAGTTTGCAAGCATTGTCAGGTTTACTGCAGGGATCTTAAATCTTGAGACTTAACCTTACTTTTCAAAGTGTATTTTTTTTCAAACCCAAGAGAGCTGGGGAGAAAGAAAAAAAAAATTAAAAGCAACAAAACAACAACAAAAAAGACTATTCTGGTTCTGCTTTTATTTCTGTGGTTTGTTAGACAATGTGGGAGCATAGAGAGATAAGATAAACCAGTCTCAAAGCCTCCTCTTTCTTATGTTTATATCCAGCCAGACCCGCAGCTTATCATTCTGTCATTTAACTCCCTCTCTATTAAGTAAGAAGGAAAGATGAGGGAAGAATTAGTCTGGCTGACCCTCAAACTCTTTCCTGAGAGGAATGTGGCACAGGCAGTAAGGAGAGCTGTTGGCGGGAGCTCTGGGAGCTGATCTACTTATCCAAGGTAGCCAAATCTTTGGAGGCTGAGGAGCAGGCTGGTTATCACCAGGGAGCAGCCCGCCCACCTTTGTTTCTTGTCTGCCTTCAGTGCAGCTCCTGTGTTAGAGCTCAGAGCCCCTGTCAACGCACAAATGACAGTGCATATTTTTGTTTTGATGATTACCATGATCCTGCTGTCTCTACACGAAGAAAAGACATTTGCATCTCTAAGGTTGTCTTATATTTTTTGTCCAGAAGTGAGGTCTTGAACGCAGAGGATGTCACTGCCTGTGTACAGAAGGAACCACTCTTTGGGGAATGTTTCCCTGTATTTTGCTATCCCAACAGCCCTCTTGGCTGAATTTCAGAAATTTCTGGAGAGACTTTGGCACAAAGGCAGAGGCTGTTCTAAGAACAGCTTTCTCCTGAAATGCATCAGTCTCTTCTAGCACAGCTCAGTATTTGCACCATAAATTAAAGTCTATCCCCTCACCCCCTGCCCCCACTCAAACAGGAAAAGAAACAACCTCAACACTGCAGTGTGGTCTCTGACCTGAATCTGTTCTTAGCCATTCCAGGGTAACAAGCAGCAGGGAAAGTGATGGACTGGATGCAGGAGTGGGGAAAGACTGAATTCTTCCTGCCTGATTCCCGGTCAGGAATTCTGTTTCTAAGAGAAGGAGTTAAGATAAAGATCCTGCTCCTTTGCCATGAACCCAGCAGAAATATACAAAAACTAAACTCAGTGACAGAATGTGAGTGTAGAAAACCAAGTGGAAATTGGGCAGAGAACCATTAACCTTGGTATACCCCTGTGATTAATGCATTGCAGAGCTAGTGGACAGTATCTGCTCCCACAGCATTTGGGGATGGACACAAACAAGGGAATGGGTTTGGGCTGCCCTTTTGCTCAGTGGCAAAGAATAGATTTTTACAATGTGCATCCTCACTCTTAAATAATTCATGACATCCCCAGAAGCAGCAGTTTGCTGCAGACATACTTTAGAGCTCCAGGACTTATCCAGAGCCACACATCGTAGTGCAGAATCATGGAATCATTTCTCTTGGAAAAGACCTCTGAGATCATTGAGCCCACCTGTTAACCCAGCATTGCCAAGAAAGTCACACTCCAGACTTGATTCCCATTTTCTCAAATGAGCAGGATTAGGAAGCCATCCTTTTTGGGCACTGGCACCAGCTGTGTCTCTAGTACACCTGGTGGAATTTGCCTGCATTTCTTCTTTCCCTGCTTTAGATTTTATTCCTCCCACTGTTATTTGGCTTCTGCATGAATCAAATTCCTGCTGGCAGTGCTGGGTGAGGCTGAATCCCTTTCAGGAAAAGCCATGCTAGCATGGAGTACTGCATGCCTTGTGAAAGGGAGTTCTGGTAGTGCAGGGTCATTGCAACCAATTACACCACTCAATTCTTCACCCATCCTGACCTTAACAATGAAATAGTGACTGGTCTCATCCTCCTACACAGTCTCTTATTCCACTTAGGTTTTTTCACAGGCAAGAACGCACAGAGCATCCCTGCCTTGTAAAAGTCTTTCTTTGTGCTGTGCATACTGAGCTGCTCAAGTTGTTGTGGGTTTTCACCTAATCCAAATCACTGAGGCACAGTCTGGGAAATGGTAAATGAGGCTGACAAAGAAGTAAGAAAAATACTGTCCAGGGGAAACATTGGCTCCAGCTTAACTTTTCTAATTTCTCTTTTCATCTTAATGGGAGCAGTGGGAAACAGGAGGTTCTTGTTTCTCACACCCTCTCCAATTATAGCAATTTTTCACACAGCACCTGAAAAAGTCTCAGGGCTGTGCTACCAGAAAAATCAAGCAAAGATGAGGACAACAGCTTCTGAAGTAATCTCAGGTGAAAATTAGTATTGTAGCAGCAGAAAATAAAGCAACAGACATTTTAGTCACAGTGTTCCAGTACGTGATTTCTCACCAAATAACTGTGCAGAAATCACAAATGCCAAGTGAAAAAAGCCCAGGACAGCTGTCCTCAGGCACGTGGCAAGCCCTGGTGTTACAGGGGAGAAAGCCTCAAGTCCATCATGCCAGGACACTCAGACTGGGAGCAGGGGCTGTAGGGGCTTTGACCCATGTTTCTGCTTCTGGAGCACACTCCAGCCCCTCTCCTGCCCTCCTTCTTTTCACAGCAGTGGAGGAGATGGCCCATGCCAACAACCAAGCAACTCATGGCTCTTGTGCACTGCACACAGCCTCTCCAGTGCCAGGTGCTACAGAGCCACGTGCTCTACCTGTCCTGGCCTTTCACCTTCCATACAGAAACCTCTCTGCAATTCCCAATTTAAACAAATTCCAGGCTTTATACTGGTACTGGTACTGTCCCCTGGTGCAAAACACCTTTTTTCCCTCCCCCACCAAATGAAATCACCCACTTTTTTATCTTTTTACTTCAGTCTCGCTACCTTTCAGTGTCCTCTTTCCCTCTCTGCCCCACTCCCTTTAGAACAACTGGCAGATGGAAAAATAGGTGGGTTGAGTTTTTTTGCACACATCCTAGAGCACCTCTGAGGATTTCCTCTTGCCTTTGGCTGACTGAGCTCAGCTCCAGAGCCCCCAGCTGCACAAGGACACAGCCAGGCTGGGCAGCACAGGACAAATCCCACCAGTGGAGTTGCAGTGTGTCAAACAGAGATCTGTACAACCCCACCAGTCACCTCCAAAGCACAGAGCAAAGGGACAGCAGCGGGACTATGTTCTGTGGGGGGAAATAAGCTGCTGCCCAGGGCTTAAACACTCCCAGCACTGCAAATGAGATTGGAAAGAGCTGAGGAGGCACAGCCAGGTGCCTCAAGTGCCCAACACAACTCTAAAAGGGACATGATTCTACTTTTCTTTTCTTACAAGTGTCCCTGGCCTTTCAGTTAATGTCTTTAAATGAAATGAACTATTTCCTAGAGTCAGAATTTGCAGATCTGCTGGACTGTAGCAGTTAGAAAGGCCTGGAAGCAGAGCAGGGATGGTGCAGGTTGAAGCAGTTTTCTCAATTGCATCGTGGAGGGATAGCAGAGGGCAAAGGAGAGAGCTCAGCACACAGGGGTGGAGGCAGGACAAGAGGTGATGCAAACCTCTTTAGCATCTGCACAGACTCTCAATAACAACTTGCCTGTTGACCTTCAGCTTAAGGGAGCCAGAGATCTGTGCTTGCTCTCACTGCAGACAGATGAAGGGTGGGCTTTCTGTTTCCTTCAGGAGCAACTTCGAGTAATTCTCAGTTTGTTTTAAAAGCAAAATAGGAAAGTCAAAAGTGAGAAGTAAGGAAAGTCTACAAGAGCTTGAAACTGAACACCTTGACCTTGGCTATTTGGAAGAATTTTGACTACTACAGCTGCATTTTGATCCAACTTCTGATCTTGTCTTTTAAACATAAAGTCTTATTTCTAGCTCTCCAGCACTAACCTCAGGCTCAGCCCACAGCCTCACCTGAAATAAAGGTCAGCATGTTTGCACTGCAGCAGTGCCCCAGGTGCCTGCATCTCAAACACCCCATGCCCTGGCCACAAGAAATTCCCCACACTAAAATCAACATTAGAATTAACTCACTTCTTTAGTTTGTGTTTTTTTGTTTTTTTTTTCTGAAATGAATCTCATGCCATATTTTTAAAAGAGATTTCAACATTTTTATTTTGAAAAGCATTTATAGAAAGGTAGTTTTTTCCCTCTCACACAGTTTCCCAAATCAGCTCCTAACATTACAGGTATCTCACACAACTGTTCTCCATCAGGATTTTTAACCCAGTTGTCCTTCTGCCTCTCTACCATTTTCTGAAATACAAGAGGTTTTGGCTTATTATTCCTTCATATTACAGAAGTATTGTGAAGGAACTTTGCAGTGGAGTTGTCCTGGATTTATACCACTATGAAGCAGGATCTGTCCCTTTAATGCTGGGGAGAATATGGTGCCCACTGTCATTAAAATAGGGCAGAGTAAAGTAAACTGAGTATAACAAAGCATTTTAACTAGGTCTCCTTATCTGCAAGACCAGAAAGAAAGAAAAAAATAAATGTAGGCTAAACTGGCAAATAATCCTTTCCCATTGATTTATAGTTACTGGAATTTTTTTCGTTTATTGATAAATTATCTTCCTACTGGGATTCTGTGGGTGATTTAGGGGTAAAATAAATGTCTGACTATGACTTAGGACTCCTTAATGTTCAGTTAACAACAAGGTAAAAAGTGCTACATAAAAAAAAAATTCCCCTTGTCATCACAGACCATAAACCATCAGAAGCCTGGTCCAAATTTATATCTAAACCTACGCAGGGTAAACTTGTCCATGTTGCACAGGCCCTTTTGGCTGCCACAGCTGGCCAGATGCTCACTATCCAACCATTTCATGCTCCACATCTCAACACAAAGGGAGAGAAATTTTCAGTTGCTGGGATAATGCTCAGGATTTTATTACACAGGCAGTGTCAGGAAGGAAAGCAGTTTGAGATTCAGTGTGGGAGAAGAGAACAGTGGTGAATAGGGAGCAGCTGTGCTGGTCATGCCATGGCCTCAGCACTGCCCTGTGCAGGGCAATGCTCTGGGACTGCTCTGGGATCAGGGCTGAAACTGCTCCCAAAAGCCTCACTGCTGACATCCCCACACCTGGGTGAGGACAGGGATGCTTTTCCTTTGGGATTCAGTAGTCCCAGACTCAATACATAATCCTATTTTTTCTACAGTTGTGCCCCTGTGTGGCCCTGAGCAGTCCCACAGATGGGTGTTGGTACAGATCCAGCCCCTGTGACTGTTCCAGCCCCTGTCAGCACTTCCATCTGCATGGGACTGCAGGGACCTGGACCAAGCAGAAATCCCCCAGCCCTAGACCTACAAACTAGAGGGACAGTTTTGTCCCATCCTCATTAGTGGATGTCAGAACATCTCTGAGTCCATCAGGAGCCATAACTGTTTGAGGGAGACTGGTTGTCAGACCTGTTCCAGAGGTTACTTTCCAAAAAGCAGCTTCTGCTGATTCATCCCCTCCTGACACTGCTGACTTCCTGTAAATGCCTGACCTGGGAATATAAATTACTATTAAGGCTGACAAGGATATACCCTCTGCAACAATAACTCAGGCAGCTGTGGTTTCCTAGCACAAAAGCACATCCCTTTTGCTTTGGCACAGTGAGCACATCCTTGGGGGTTACTAATGCAAATGTCTCTCACTGACTTTAGTGAGGCTGCTGCATTCGGACATGGGGGGACAGCCATGCTCACACCACAGCCTCAAACACAGCTCAGTGACCATTATTCTTTGTGGGGAGAATGATTTGTTGCAGAGGACTCCATTCCTAATGTCTTCATTCCCAGCACAAGCGTGTAAATGACATTTCTCATTCCTCTCAACACTTGAGATATCCTAGAAAACAGCCACTACTGCTGGACAGGATGGAAATTATAAGGGCCATTAAATCAGTCCCAAGGGCAGAAGCTGATCACGGGAAGGAATCTCTCTTCAGCAACAGCATTATTGCAGAAAGTTATGGAATGAAGTGATCATGGAGCTTGGAAGGCAGGGGAGGGAAGTGGTTTTTAAGGATGCAGTGGGGCCATGCCTATAAAGGAACAATTTCACTAATATTCACAGGAGCCCCTTTGAAGACACATAAAGTGTGGTGTCTTCATCCTTACTAGAGAAAATTTCCACACTGCTCCACTGACATCTGTCATAAAACAATCATATCATTCAAGGTTACAGCTTCAAGACTCTCTTAAAGGTACAAATTTGTTATAAAATGCACTACGTTAATTACAGCTAAAATTATTCCCAGCATTTTTACTTTGGTACTGAAACATCTGCTTGCATCTGCAATGAGTCTCTCTTATCCCACAGCAACCTGCATAATGTTTTCATTAACACCATCCAGCAAATGACAAGACAATATTCCAGCAATGTTTCTCCCACTAACAGATGTGATCTTACTGAAATCTCTCCCTTTAGCTCCCTTTTAACTTCTTGTTCCTCTGGAATGATAGGATATAGAAAAAAGGGGAGAATAAAAACTACAATGAAGGGGAAATTAAGCAACCATACTACAAGCAACCTAGAACAATAAATGATCTGAGTTTTGGAGAAAGGGAGCTTGCAGGTTACTTGTACTTATTCTTAATACCAACAGTGTGCCTCAACCCAAACTCTGTATTTTAGATGAGGTAAATGCAGCTGCCACTTAAAAGTGAGATGACTGGCTGCTTTCTGAAGCTGTTCACTGTGTAGACTTAATCACATCTGCCAAATACATTTCTTCTTTCAGTGGAATTTCTAGATTAAGGATGGGATCACACAAGATTCTTTCTCAGCTCAATCTTTGGCTGAACTGTTTGCTGCTGCTGCTTGATGCAGTGAGAGTGCTGCCCAATGCCCAGAAATCCCTTCTAAATTCAAAGTATTTCAGGGCAAAAGAGATCCTGCAAGGAGCACACAGGATATTAACACACTTTGTTCACTGGATATCAAACAATTTCTCAGTAGGAGTCTTGACACAAGCAGGCTCCTCACAGTCCTCTGAAACTTCTAAGGTCTGCTAAAGCCAATGTTTTCCTGCACAGGCAATTTCTGAACCTTTCTTGTTTTGGAAGAGACTCTTTAAAACCTTCTCAGCTTTTTTCATACTGCTGCCACCCTGGGAGCTGTCATGCTGTCTTGTGACCCAGCTGTCCCTTGAGCCTGAACTCCACCAACCTCCTCTGCAGTTTCTCTGGTGGCCTAGCAGCCTGGCCCAGGTTTGGAGCCAGATGTCAGCTCACAAGGAGGGAAAAGTGAGCTTGGAATAAATCTTGCAATCTGTTCTCAACAGAATCATGTCTGGTGTCTGGATCCTTCCTGTTGCTCTCTAGTCCCCTTCCTTATTAAGCAAAGGCAGTTCATCTGCATGAGAAACTCTGATGATGGATGCAGTAAAGAGTAACTTTATGCCACCAATCAAACACTTAATAGCATTCCTAAAATTACAGCATAGTACAGCATAGTAGTTCCATAGCTGTCAGAAATACTTTTTTATTATTCTTCTCATTTAGCCTTCAGTATATCAGGACTTCATTTTCTGAAATCAATAAGTGAGAAGAAAGTCAGATTTAGCACATGAAGGCAGCAATAATGTACAAGTCTCTCTTCTCTTCCTATGTCTTGATATTGTCTTTCAGGGTTCACTACTAAAGGATTTAGCATCCCATCCTCAGTTTCTCATCAGAGTTTGCACAACATTTCTTGGGTGCCTTAGTTGTCCTGGGGAAGCCACTAATGGTCCACAGATTGCTGGAGTGAGAGTGAACTTTTGCACCACAATTATATACTCCAGCTCCTGCAAGGTTGCCTACCCTAAAATATCCCAAATTTATGTTTTAGTGCACATGAAGTTGGGCTGAAGTTGTCACAGCACTAAGCACTTAATTAATTTTTATCTTTTCCTTGCTTTTCGACCTTTAGTACTCTCTTATAAAAACTTCACTCCCAAATCTTGAAGGCTATAAAATAATCAAAAGCTTACATTTTCCCATAGTTAACTGTGAAATTAAAGAAAAATTCTTCTTCCCGTGGGAGGCAATACTATACTCTCATGCACCATCAGTAGCCATCTATTAAACAGCTTAGATCTCCAGCCAAGGTTCTTCTTCCTTGTTTATGTTTATTTCTGGAAGTTCCTGAAGCATATTAAAATCACATTATTTACCCTGCACGTGCTGCTCCCCTCTGTGGGTGTGTTTTTGCTGTAGACCTCACTGAGAAGGGGCTGCTCTGGCTCCTCACTCCCTCAAGTGTTGAACTGATGCATCTTACTCATTGTCTTCCTTTAGAGTCCGTATTCCCCCAGACTCCTGGCTCATGCAATGCACCCTAGGAGTGTTTCTACAGGAGACACTGGGGAACTCCTGCTTTACATAATTTCAAAATTATCCAGAAAGCAACAGGCTTGTGCCAGGCTTTGTATGAAGTTGTTTGAACCGTGTTCGCATTGTGGTTCAAAGACACTGACCAAATTATAAAACTCTTGAGCTAAGGCTTGTCACAGATCAGATAAACAAGATAATATGATTTTCAGTTTCAAACTGAAATGTTTCAGTTTCAAACTGGGTAGCTGAGGCACAGCAGGGCTGAGAGTCATTGTAACACTGCACCAGTTGTAAGGTTTGAGCCTGACATTGCTTTTCAGACATTATTTGGACTCACATCCTTTTGGCTGATTATCCACTCTCAGAGTGGTCTGTACTCTTTTTTTGTCTCAGCACTCATTGCCTGTCCTTGTTTTCTTCCCTCCTTCTCATAGCCTAGGCATCTGATTTATTAACCATTCTGTATTTCGAGAGTGTTGCCAAACTTTCTATTCGCCTCTAACTGTGTTCTTGTGTTTCTGGATCATTAAGCATGTAAATTAAATTCAATTGCAAATTGAATATATAATTGTGCATATGCAGGGTCTTGAAGAATAGGGAGGACTTTAATGAGATAAGATATTCCCACATCTGTAATTCTGACCTACTCAGTCTTTCAGAAAAGAATTGCTCAACAGATTTGAAATTGCATCATTTCAAATAATTTTGGCAGCTTTTATAGTCAATTATCTTTCTCTTATTGAAGTTTTCTGGAAAAAGAAGAGCAACCCTTTCATCTCCTGTTGCTGGTTGTGAATATGTCTACTCCTAGATTGCTATCCCTTTGACTTAAATTTAGATATCTGAACAAAACAAATAATATACCTTGCTTTTCAATGGAAAGAAATGCAAATGTTTGGATCCTTGAGTCCAGGCAAGGATGGGGTTTTGCCACTCCTGGTGCTGGATAAAGGGGACCCTGCAGCTGGAAAACTTCTGTGGAGTGGCTTCATAGATGCCAGTTTTCCCTGAAAACCACTAGAAAATCTATCAAACAATCCAGTTAACCTTTTCCTCTCTGATGTAGGATATCCTTTTCTGAAAGACTTTTTTATTTTCTTTTCCTTTAACACAAAGGAAAAATCCCGTCCAGTTATGAGTATTTTTCTCCTAGAAGGAATTTGCTTAAATTTTTGATCATTCCTGATGCAATAACATTGGGCTTTGCCAAGGATGTTTCCTTGTTGGATCAGATTTACACACATTGCTCATTTCTATCACTGTCCTTCACCTGTAGTTCCCTAAATATCAGCTGAACTCACTGAGTGTGGAAGTAAACGGGAAAATGAGATCATAGACAGATTCTGTGGGATTAGTGGTCAATAAGAGCTTACTGGCACCTTTGGCAAGGAAAGAGGTTTTATCCTTATAACTTTCTGGATGCAACATATCACCTGCCTTGTATATTTTTTGCATTACTATTAAGCCATTTGAAATACTGAAGAAAAAGTTTGATAAAGCAGCAGTTACTTAAGGGACCCAGCTCAACCCATAATCACCATTGCAAGTCTTCTAATAAACAAATAAATCCATCATGTCTTGGCCAAATTCCAGCCTTGTTAATCATGCACAAGCTGATTAAAATAACTTGCAATAATTAGTTTATAGTGTGAGTTTTTCTACTTTCCCTTCTCAAGGGATATTTGTGATCTGATATTAATTGTTTCATATCTATTACTGTTCAATTCTATAAATTGCATCTACTAAAATATTTTATTCCTTGGTATGAGGTTTATGGTAGTTTTGCAAGCAGGCAACCACAGGGATTTGAAATCCATGAAACTCTAATGTGCTGCTTTGTAGCATCGTGACAGAACTGCCCACAGTATGGGTTCCATGTTTGGGGAAAGAGGATGACAATCACCCTCATGGAAAATTTAATTTCAGTTTAGTAGTACATGTAACTCTAAAATTCACTTTACTGAAAAATTTATGTCAGTAAAACTTTATTACCAGGAAAGAAAGCAGAATATGGACATGGGAGGTTCATAAAAATTGCTACAGTAGTCACATTTTTTAATTAAAAAATTACGGAATTTTGCAACATTTGTCCAGTAATTATGCCGTACTTGCCTAAAATTACAGTCTGCAAGACAGTGAGTGCAGTTATTCCTGACACCTTATCTAAACTTCATGTAATTCCTTCAGCACTGCAGACATCTGCTCATTTCACTGTGTCATAGTGTTTCTTCATTACCTGCCAAAAGATTTGTGGGCATGAGGCCTGCAGAGTGCTCGGGAGTTACTGGTGTTTGTGAGATGGAGCAGCAGCAGCTGGCACTTTCTGCTCCCCCTTTTTCTCACAAGACTTCGAAATGAGCATCAGATTTGCCTCTGCTCAGATTACTTTCCAAGGTAAAATATGCAAATAGCCTAGAATTAATCTGCACAGGGATATGTATCTTTTCTTTTAAAGGCATCAGTCTACCCAGCTTGCAAATGCTCCATTTCCAGCTGTCAATTCTGAAGAATTAAAATCAACAGCCTTTATTATTTATTGTTCTCTATACCTACTAATAGCCTCTTAATTGTGTTTTGGATAGGGTATTTTTAGAGGGAATCATTAAGTTTTCATATTCTGGCAGAGTAGAGAATTAATGAGAGGCTCTTAATTTAGCCATAAACAACTAACTTTATTTAAAACATTCCATTTCCTGCTATTCATTTTATTGCTCTAATCTTCACATCCTGGCATACTGCTGCTTCTGGCTGTAAGATATTTCCTGTATCTCCTTCTGGATATCATGGTCCACCTGGTGCTGCTGCTCCCTGGATCTCGAGAGGAGCAGGGAGGCAGCCTGGGGGCAGTGCTGAGGATGCCAGCAGTGGAATCTTGCTGTGTTATTTGCTGTCTGGCCTTACTGCCTCACTCTGCTTTAGCCCTTTGCTTTCCCCAGTGACCATCCTTTTTTTGCTGTGGCATCCTGGGGTATACAAACACACTGTTCAGCAGAAGGGTTTCAGGGACAGCCCGTGCCAGTGGCTGCAGGGATGCTCGGGTGTGTTTGGGATCAAACAGACCTGCAGGTACCCTACAGGTATTAAATAACTTCTGCACACAGACAGAAGCTCAAGACATCAACATGAGATTTTCTACCAAATAACCAGGGTGTCTCAGCCCTGCTTTGGTCCCAGACCAGTTTTAGATCATACTGCCTTAGAGTGGCCTGTTTAAGTCCTACCATGCAAGAGATAAAGAAAGAATATAGCTGGATACACACACTCAAAGTATTTCCAGCTAAGGCTTGAGGACAAGCAAAGTTCATCTGTTTGTGATCTTTGGTCCCTGCTCTAGAATTGATTCTTTCCCTTCTCACCTCCTCTCCCAAACCCTCCCAAATGGCTTGGCCAGATTTTTCTCTTTTTTCATAATCTTGCATTTTATTTTAAATTAATCAGTATCTCCATTGCTAAATGTAGCTTCTAATTTCCTTCTTCCAATCCCTCCTGCTATAGAGTTTTTCCACGCCAAAAAGAAAAAAACCAAAACCAACCAAAGACAAATCCTCAAAACAGCTGAAGTAATTTTCTAAAGGCTGCAGAATAGCTGCTTTCCTGTCCTATGCCTTTTTGCTGGGATTTTTATTTATATGTACCAGACGGTGCCAATTGACAGAAATAAAGCATCCTCAAAGGACCTGATACCACCTTGTTCTTGCAGACATCCATTGCTCTGATGAGAGCTGTAAGACATTTTTTGAAGGACCAAGCTCTTCATGATTCTGTTGGTTCAAGCAACATACTTTCTCTCATCAGGTGGGGAGAAGAGTTTGGGAGCAGAGGCCACACTTTGTATTTCACTTCTTCTGTTGTATTCAGTGTTTATTCCCTTCCTTCAGAGCACAGAAATCAAGCAGGGGACTGCTATGAAGAATGCAGATGAGAACTGCCTGCTCTGTCCCTTCAGGCTTGTTTTATTCCTTTCCAGATAAATGTTGTCAGCTGCAACCATGCTCAGTAGAAAACAGAAGTGCTCGGCCAAGAGTAGAAGAGACAAGCAAGGACCTCTCAGGAGATCACTGACCTATTTTTCTGTAGTAAGGAGCAGCTAAGATGGAACTCCTTGCCTTTACACCACATATTTATAATAAAAATAATATATTAAAATATTAATTTAGTACTAGATGTAAGGGCTGGACTGAGGTGTCAAGAAAGTAAGGCACTGCCTTACCCCAAACACCGACATGATCTTGTAAAATATGGAGAACCCCCCTTTTCACTGGTTCTGCAGGGTTATCAGTCCTGTCCTGGGCTGACCTCTGCTGAGTTCCCTCATCTTCACAGCACTGCTGATGCCATGCCTGTGCAGGAAAACCACACCACTGATTAATTAAACCAATTCTTCACACAGCAGCTGCTGGAATCTCTTTCCTGCTGGCACACCTGTGTCCATGCAAGGTCCTGGCTGACATTTGGAGAGCAGATAGAACATGCGATTTTTTTCTGTGTCCTTAAAGGATGGTGCTAGACTGGCAAAACCAGGGACTACTTGAGTACTCATCTGTGTTCAAATGCCATTGCCATCCACCTCTTCTGGTTCTTGCATGCTTGAGGTGCTGAGATGGAGCCACTTGCCTCTCAGCCACCCACACTCCCACACAAACCAGGAGAAAGCTGAAATTTCATTTTTGCAAGCACATGGCAGCATCAGAGCAAAAAAACCCCAAGAGTTTTAAAAACCATTAGTTTGAGTCATCCCATCAACACACAATAATGTCAAGACAGACAGATGAAAAATCAGGAGGGATTGCAAAACTGCACCTATAGGCAATGACTGGAAATGCAATTCAGAGGCAGGGTGGAGGATTGTGTTTAAAACTGGTTATTTCCCTGACACACCACATTTATAACTCGCTTAGTGCTTTCTAAGAATAAAGCAGTTGTAGATAAGAAAATCCTTGAGTAAGACCATGACTCCTTGCTGGATTTCCACATAGCACATGGGGGCTACAAACCCAGTGTTCCCAGAGTGGGTTGAAGGAGTTCATCTCACCATGTAGGCATAGGGGAAGGTGGCACATTGTCACTGTGGAATGTTTCAGTGAGGGGAAAATGGTGTGTTGGGAAGTACAGCCAGATGCTGGGAGACTGATACAGAGAACCAGTATGACCCTGACTCAAGGGCTGAAGCAAAGTGGAGAGGGATCCAAACATCCTGGTGTGCTTTTCAAGAGGAGGAATGATTCAGTTTCCATAGGTGCCTTGACAACTGTGACATCCAAGAACATAGCAAAATGCAAAGAAGGATGGAAGTTGTTAATGTTAAGAAGACCTGAGTTCTAATGTTGTTAAACAAGTATTTTAGAAAGCATAAACCTGCTTACCTTGGGATTCAGACCATCATGAGGGTGACACCTGAGGAGAACAGGCTTTCTCCCATCAGAGGGGCTGGAACCCTTCTCACACGGGTGGGGCGGTGCCAAACCCTCAGCTGGTTGTGCCTCCTGTGCCAGCTGTCCCTTCTGCAGCTGTGCCATCCCCATGACAGCCACACTGTCCCCCCCTGCAGCTGTGCCATCCCCTCATGAGACACACTGTCCCCCTGCAGCTGTGCCATCCCCATGACAGCCACACTGTCCCCCCTGCAGCTGTGCCATCCCCATGACAGCCACACTGTCCCCCCTGCAGCTATGCCATCCCCTCATGTGCCACAGTGTCCCCTCTGCAGCTATGCCATCCCCTCATGTGCCACACTGTCCCCCCTGCAGCTGTGCCATCCCCATGAGAGCCACGCCAGACCTGTCTGCATCAATGACACCCTCACGAGGTTATCCTCCCTTGTCCTCACCTGCTGCCACAACACAACCCCCTTTTAATGATATTCCAAGTCAGCTGCCAGCTCCTCCTGGTGTCCCTGGAAGTCACAAATCAGTTGGCTTGTCTGGCTGATGTGGAGGGCAATGTAAAGCTGCTACCTCAAAAGGACAAAATAAGGAAATCTGTATTCCCTGCTCTGCCTTTCCCCCCACTGCTTTAATCAAGCTGGTTCTCATAGGGGTTTGTGATGAGTGAAGCAGACATTTAGGGACCATGTTAAAGGCACTCAGAAAGAGAAGAGCAAAGGTCCCAGGGCCCCTCATGGCATTGCTAGTTAACAGGCTTCCCTCAAGGTGAGGAGAATAGGGCAATCGATTTAAATTCAGGTAATGAAAAACTACATTCATCCTCTATCCATCTATTCTTGCAACCTTTAAAATGAATAATAAATAATAACCAAAGGAAGACTTGGTATGCTTTTCTAGAAAACGTTTCCCCTTCAGCCAATAGCAATATATCTTTATACCTGCTCAGTCAATTTTTAATCAAAAGTAAAAATACCCTCTTTGACTTTTTGTTCAGAATATCAAAAGGCAATTTTCAAAGGTCTTAATAACACTTAAGCACCTAGACTCGGCTGAAAATTTGTGTACATTACCTACTGAATTGCTTTTATGTATGCCTCCAAAAATCTCATCATACATCCAGAGATAGATTGTGTGATGCAGTGAATTAGCTGGATATAAGTAGGAATGCAATGTTGGTTCAGTGCTTCACCAGGTCTCATTTATCCTGTTTAGAAATATGCTTGTCTGCTTATCCACCTAGTTAGGATGTGATATTGCTCCCTGAAAATACACCCTGCAGGTAACAAGAAACACACAAAAAGCAATTTCACTGTAATTGATTCCTCTGTCAAAATGATATAAAAACAAAGTAACTTCATAAACATCTATAGAGCAAATCCACACTTTGTCACTAAGACAAGCATTAGATCTCTTGAGTTATTGAAGATTTATGCTAATGTATATAAAAAATCAGAATCCAAAGACCAGAATATTTGTTCACAGAAACAGAGAGATGATGCACATACAGACATTACATCTCACACATTAATCACTAAAGGTATAGCCGTGGGCAATGCATGGTTCCACACGAGAGCAAGTGCCAATATTCCATCACAAAGATCCCCCAGCAATGATGTTTCATGTGCCGGGAGTCCACTCCACATCAAAGAGAATCATGACAGCACAGCTGAATACATCTTCTCCATCATGCATGAGCACTGGTGACATGACCTTCCTCAGGAGCTGCAGTTCTGGAAGGTGAAAAAAGTTCTGGAAGATCCTTCCAGCCCTTCTGTGGGTTTTGGGTTGGTTTTTTTTTTTATTTTATTTTAAGGACCAGTCCCTTAAATGTGGATCAGTGATCTATCTAACTTTACCCACAGGAGCATCCTCACTGTAACCAATAACCCAGTTGAGTAAATGATTGCCAGTAGCAACAAAATGTTGAGTGGGTTTTTTTTGAGGCAAGTTGTTTGACTTTTTTAACAGAAGGGATTTAGAACTGACCACATATTCTGCTCAATCAGACCTTGCTCTCAGAAGCTCTTTTATCCATTATTCATATTTATCAAGAGATCTTAAATTCCTTGAACAGACCTTAGGAGAGCATTTTGATTCCTTTATTTGTGCTTTTACTCATTAGGCAACTGGTACACAACAGCCATCCTGGTTTCACCAAACAAGTAAACCAGAACTTCTCAGAGCTTGGGGTTTAAGGGTTTTCTAGCAAGCCTCCTACAACTCTAAACCAGCTTCTGCAAACTTTCATTTTGGTTGCTCTGCATGAGAAGTTTCCAAATTCTGTACATCTGTGAACTCCTACAAATGTTCTGATGGAAATGTGGCCCCCTGGGGCCACAAATTTGAGTCTACAGATGGGAAGCTTTTGTTTTTCCAAGTTATTTTCCATGGGCTTGTAAAACCTAATCTTTAGATCGACAGGGTTCCATGGACCACAGCTTGAAAATCTCCAGAGTAATTCACATAAAGGTTACTCTCTCCTGACATGCAGGAACAGGTGCTGCTCTGCAGAAGTAAATTCCAGTCTTACTGTAAAACTGCACAAATGATGCACAGGATCACAAAATCATCCAGAATCCACAGAAAAGACAACAGAGATCAAACTTGTGCTGGCTAAAAGACTAATGTCAGCCTTGCAGTTATTCCTGCAGGAAGCTGAAGGTTCAGGATTCCCCCTTGCATCTTCATGACATCAGAGCATGAAGTGCTCAGAGAGGAAAAGTTATTTCCCTGAAAGAGTATTCACATAGGAATAGTTTTACATATTTATCTTCCACTCAATAAAAATTTAGAAATTCCTAGAAATGGCTCAAAGGGAAACTAAACAGGAAATTCCACAGAGAAAATGTCCCTCCTCCACTAAAAATTTTAAATTTCAACTATTTTAAATTTCTTATTTTGACTGTCTGTAGCATTGCTTGGAAATAGAGATTTCCATTGACCTATCAAGAAACACACTCCTTAGAATTCTAAAATTTCAGAAATCATGAAATACAGGAAAGAAAAAACCAAACATATAAAGTCTGTTGTCCCATCCTGCATGTCACAGCTGAGCCATACGACCTTCTTTGGAGAAAGCTAATAAACCTGTGTTGTCCAAAAGCACACCTGAAACCTGCAGAAATTCCCTTTCTCAGAACTCAGTGACACCAGTGTCACCTTCTGCTTGGATTGTCTGGGTTCTCAGAGCTCAGAAAACCGTCAGCTGGATGACATGGGTTAAACCACTTTACACCACAGCTCTCCACCCCAGTTTGCCAGCATTCCCCAGCCCTTCCAGGAAGGTGTGGGAAGGGGAACTTTTGAGTCCTTTGAGCCTACATTTAATAGGATTACGCAAGTTAGATTTATAGACTAGCCCAGTTTCTCTAAAATACCATGGTATATATTCTGCATCCTCACATTTTCCTCTCTCTTGCATTCCTTCACAGCCTAACCCCACATTAACCACATCTTCTCTCCCAAGAACAGGCCTTCCCATAAGGACTCAAGCCTAGTTCAGGAAGGTTCTTGTGGCTTCTTCTCAAAGAGCCCTCACAATTCTGGAATTTTCCCATTAATTTCTCAGTGGTGTCACATCTCTGAAGAAAAACAGGTCCAAGACATGAATGACATATTTAGCAGCTCTGCAAGCTTTCCCTCTTTTCCTCCATCCCTGCTCATTATTTGGAGCACATCACTTGTTCCCTTCCAGAATTAACCTGTGTTAATCTGTCGGTCATCTCCCACCCTGTCCTGTGTTGTATCTCCTTCCCAACATTTCCTGTAATCAATATTCTCTCCAGACACACTAAGTGCAGTTCTTTTTATAAACGAATCTGCTCTCACCCAGGAGATCTGACATTCAGACAAACTAAACGTCCCTCTTCATCTAAATAATTTAAGGGATCTGCATCCCTTATCAAAGACTAATATATCAGGCACTGCCAACAAGGCACCTTCATTGTTCTTCAGTGCACATTTAAAGTACATTCCCTGCTTGGCAGAAGAGCTCTGTCAAGAGCCATGGTGACTCAAAAATCTCTTCACAGAGTTGTTGCACCATAAAAAGCACCAGCACAAGTCTCCCGAGAGAAACAGCTGTTGTGATCACCTGCCCTAACGTGCAGCCCAGCAAAAAGGGAAAATCACCCAGAATAGCCATGACCAGACAGTGTCTCATAATTGAGCTCATGTAAAACTTCCAAGACTTAAGGCTCCCCTCATCTTCAGATAAATTTTGAATTAGCCTCCCTGATGAGCTTACATTTTTCATTTGACCAGGAATTTATGTCTTCAGCTTCCAGTCACCAAATATTACATCTGCTCAGATAGTGATGGTTTTATTCTCAAAAAATATCTTTCCCATTTCAACTCTGAGAACATCACCTCTGACCTCATTTTCTGAAAAGTTTAAGCTTGAGGCAGGTTTTTTCTTGCTTGTATTTCTGCACAAGCTGTCTTTGGAATAGCGTTTCTAAATGCTGGATATCAGAGCAAGAACAAACTCCACCTACACAGATACATCCCACAGAGCTTTTCTGATGTCTTTCCCCCTCTCCTGCAAATGTGACCTCCAGGGCACAGCCTTTTGATCCTCTGTCCTTTCTCTGGCTGAGGATGGACACCAGCTCTGCACGACTGCTGCTGTCAGGGGAAGTTGAGATCTGCAACAGCTTCTGAGGACAAACTTTGAGGCTGGCCCATTGAGGATAAGAAAAAAAAGCCAGAACTTATGACACAGAGAGCAGACTTTAGATCCAAACTTTTCAGCCTGGACTGGTGTCCATGACCTCTTTTGTAAGACAAGACATTCAGGAAGGAGAAGCCATTAGTGGTGATCAGAGTTGTTTACTGTACACAGAGCTACAAGTGAAGAAAAATGAAATTTCTCCTTTCAGATGCTGGTACCCAGGGTAACACCTCTTACTTACAAAAACAGCTTACAAGGTGCTGGGAAAATCTTCCTGTCTCCTCATCATTTCCCCTGCCTGGATGCACCACATTCACTGTAATAGTATTGAAAAAGATAACCACGAAACATTATCCTGCCTTTAACAACAACAAATGTGAGTGCTGAGGGAGGCAGTCAGTACCAATCACTTCAGAAGAAACATTAATGGAATGAACTGCACAGAAAGAAACCTGCTTCTTCACACATTTGCTGAAGCCCTGAAGCAAAAGGGTATATTTTCTTCCAGAACTACAGGGCTGAAACAAAGTACTTTCCAGAGACAGAACAGCTGAGCCATAAGAAAGAAAATTTTATGGCATCTTCAGCTCCCACAGCCAACCTTCCACACCTGAGGCCTTTCACTTTGTAATTCTTCCACTGAAACTGAAGCTCTCCCAGTCAATGTCATGGAAACAGAGACAGGAGAACAAGTCCCCCCACTGGATGCAACTTGCATCCTTCTCTTTGCCTTGAAGAGGGGCCAGGGAGTGCCCGATGATCCCAACATGTGGAAACGTGGTTTTTGATGAAATTATCTGCTATTAATTGAGAGGGAGACTTTCCATCATGACCAGCCAATGCAAGGACTGTACAACTAATTTCAATCCTTTAATGTTAATGAAAAGGAACTGTTGCTGTCTAAACTAATAAGGGATTTTTTCACTCTGTCATTTATATAGTAGAAGGAATTGTAAAATAGTTTGATAGATAACTGTACTGCTTGAGTTTCCTTAGTTTGCCATTTCATACAAAAGGATCTCAGCCACCATAAAATTAAATTTCTCCACATTGCAATTGTTCAGCAATGAGACAAACCGAATTTTCTGCTAATTAAATGCAGTGAGCTACTTATATATTCATAGCGAGCTGGTGCTTTCAGCACCATTGCGCTCTGGCTCTGCAGGAGCCTTCCCAGCAGCAGCGTTGAGCCAGCAGAGCTGGTGTGCAGCTGGCACAGCCACCAAGTCACCCACAGAGCCTTTAGCATTGGCTGGGAGCCCAAAATGCCACCTTGGTCTTGGTCAGGGCGTGGGTTTCCTTTCCTTTCCTTCCTTGAGAAGCCCCACCTGTTCTCTTGGGAATGTTTCTGGAGAGTGCTCTCCTTGCTTTGCAGAAACAGGACTAGATGGCCTCCAACACCCCCTGACTCCTTCCGCTCACCACTGGCTGAAGGTTACTCTTTGCTAGCTCATTATCCTCCTGAACTTCAGGGCATAACTATTCAGAATCCTCTAACTTGCAGGTTTCTAAACACAATTCCTCATTGCCTGGCACTAAATATAAAGAACTATTCAAGGTAGGACACACTTCATGAATGCCTGTGCTTTGCCTTCCTTGCTGCAGTGGGGATGCTCTCTGGATTGATGTGAGTATTCCACAGAGCACCATGATCCTCTCCCAACAGCCAAAGCAAAATACCCCCTTGAATGCCCAATCTCAGTCTCTCTCTCTCTACATAGTTTATTAGATTTCTCCAGTGTTTTATGTTAATCCCAGACAGTCTTTCTTTAAAATCCTATCCCTCTCCCTGAGTTCTGTAACCTATGCTTGTCCAAATTTCCTAGCCCTCTATTCCCTGGAGTTGCTGGTGTAACCCTTAGTGTCTGCAGTTGGAGCCCAGTGAAATACCAGTGCTTTGGTCCTGCTTTGTTCCAGGCTATCCTGATTCATTCACCAGTGAATTACCCTTGCACATGAGTCTTTCAAAAGGAGAAAATGTGACAGCTTTCATCTTTCCCATTATCTAAGAACTAGAAGGTAATAAACAGAACAAGGCATAAGAAATGAAGCCAGCTCGTAGCCATAGAGAGGAATTTGCATCCTGCCAGCTGAAAGGTAACCAGGGTCACACCACTGCATTCTGCAAATCTACCTCATATTCACTGTTGTCAAATTTGCCACATCAGTGTAAGTTCCAAGACTTCTTAATAAGCCACTTACAGCCTCAGCTACTAGAATTATCCTGTTTAAAAATTTCCGGCTTTCATTTTCTGAAAGTACTTTTCTCATCTCCATGGTTGCACAGAGCAGCTTGAAGCAAGTATACATTGAACTCAAAATAACATATGTTTAAAAAAGCCTTATAATTTCAATCCTTTATGATCTCTGAGTAATAGATTTGATATTTTTCAAAACTTACATTTGGACAGATTGGATGTTAAATCTGTGTCTGTGAGTCTGTACATACATGTGCACACGCACATGTGCACGTGCCCATCCTTTCAGACACGATCTATCCAAAAGGACATAGATGAAAATGAGGAGAAACCTAGCAGTGGTTTCAAGGATTAATTTGGGAAGACACCCATTCCAGTTCTATATATTGCATTGTTAAGAATAGAAGCAATTCACAAATGCCTGAAAGCCCCAGAAAAACAGGCTGCTAAGAAAGTGTGTGCTGTCAGAGACAAGCAGAGCAATCTCCAGTTGACTTACTGTGTGAGGAGCCAAAAAGCAAGGGTTAAAGGCTGTCAGAGGCCAAAGCATGAGCTTTCTATCCTCTAACAACTAACTTGGACAATACATTTGAGCTAGGTTTCTACAGGGTCTAAAGTATCCAAACTTTTTCTGATGGCGAATTCCCTTGAAAGACTGTTATTGCTGTGGATCTATCCCTACTCTCCCTGTATTGAGAGAACAGGTAACAATATAATACAGTTCCACTTTCCCTCCTGTTCTGGAAACTATCCTGCTGCTTGGTCAGTGGGTTCCCAGAAGGTGAATTGGATTCCTCAGAATGGAAAACGTGGGTCAGTTATTAATGATGGAATTAATTTTATGCACAGCATTTCAGGGAAGTGCATTCAGACATTTTGCAGCCCTTCATATCAAGGTCAGTTTTATTCTCCACACACAACGGTGAGCTCTGCTGAGGTCTGTGTGAGCTGCCAGCAGGACTCTGCTCACACTGGCCATCCATTAATCCACTGATTAGTTTAGTCACTCACAACATTCTATTTCCACTTTATACTTTCACTATTATCTTTTATACTTTCTGTATTCCAGAAGTATTATGAGGATCTTTTATTAACACACACAGAGATGTAATCTCTTTAATTTATTATCTATTGTATTCCTAGTAAACCTTTCTTTGCAATATCCAGGCAGAACCCTGACTGTAAATCACTGCTGAAAGACAATACAGAACTACAAAGTATTCTTTATTAAATGTTTTATTTTATTACTAAAACTCTTCAAATGTCCTTAATATATTTTTCAAGCTGTTTTCATTTGGTGGTGAAATGGCTGATCCTTGAAAAGCTTTTGTCTTAGTGCTTAAAGCAGTTAAATCTGTATTCACTCCTAGGTACACAATTTCCCATGGTTTCCAATAACAGAGATTATTGACATTTTCACTGGTTGCTATGGAGAGGGTCACTGCACACATTTAGTAGCTTAGGAATTGAACACGTCCAAAGGAGCTAGTGAAGGATGGCTTGGTCTTGCAAAAGGGTTTTGAGCTTTGGCCAAGAGCTGATCTAGGATCTGTCATGGAGGGAACTGCATCTTCTAAAGGTAAGAAGAAGCAAATGAATCAAGGCCTTGTGGAGAAAGCCTTACCTTTCATGCACTACCTGAGCACTGAAATCTGAGACACTGAAGCCAGCGGAGTCCTTGGCTCCAAGACTCCAAAGGGGGCTTTACCCCTGCAAGCCTGGCTCAGTACAAAGCTTTTCTCCAGGACACAAAGCAATGCTCAGAAGGGCGTCCAGCTGCAGTACAGCTTCACCACAGCTTCACCTGCAGTGAGGTATTACACCATGCCTGCCCACAGGTGCTTGTACTGTGCAGCTCCTCAAACCCAGTTCTTGCAGAACCATCTCAGGAGCCCTCCAAGAACTGGAGCCAGAGCCAAGCTGCCATCCTGTTTATTGATGAGCTGTTCCTCAAAGGGACTGAGTGAAGTATCTGTTGGGAAAGACCTCCCCAAACTGAGAGCACTATCTGGGCTCAGCCTGTTTGTTATCCCTCCTGGTACCCTTCCTGACTGTCACTTTGCCACAATGCAGTCTATTACTGATGTATTTCTATAAAGCAAGCTGAAAAATACTGGCATTATTCTATTCTGTTCTTGGATCCTTTGGAATGGAATTGTCTTCCCAAACTGCCTAAACCTTTCAGTTTAGTGTAGCACCATTTAGCAACCCTCTGGATTAACCACCTCACAAAGCAAACAAACCTCCATATAAATGTCTTTAGTTTTAATAAGATTCTTAGGTCAGGATTTTTTTTTATCACATGGCAAATATTTATCATAAGATATGTGCACTTCCAGACTAAGTTTCTCTAACCTCTTCAAGCTCCAGTTTTCGAGATGAACGGTTTACTTAATAGCCACCATCATAATTTCTACTAGGACTTCTTTTAATTCATATATTTAATTTTTAACTGGCAAAATGTTATTAAATGTCTCTTACGAGGCCTACAGGCAGCCAAAAGTTTACAGGATGTAAACCCAGGAGTCCTGAGTCTTGTTCTGTGTCTTAAGCTCCAAGACCACAGCAGTCAAACCCAAGAGACTCATTTTGCCATCAGCCTCCCCATGGAGCTGGCAACTGTTCTAGGATGCCACATTTTTAGCAAGCTTTCTTGCCAGCATGGTGTCTTCAAGGTGTCAGAAAGTTCAGGCCACACACTGAGTGCAGGGCTCATCTGTGCCCTCCCAAGGGTACCCTCAGTCCCTGCCTCCCCGTGTGCCTCTGCTCGGAGCCAGGCAGAGCAAGCTGCAAGCCCTGTGCCTGTGAAATTCAGCAACAAGGCTCACTTTCAAGTGACACAACCACCCCTGAAATGTCAGAACAGCCCAGGAAATTAACTCTCAGAGCAAGAATAGCTGCTGAGCATGAACCCCTGCAAGGCAGAAGCCTCAAGAGGAGGTCATATTCCAGAGACACAGCCAGGACAGTTTCTTCTTTCCCATCCAAAGGTCACAGCCCACATGGCTCAGAGTACCAAGGAGCACTGAGACACAGAAGGACACCCCACTGAGAGAATGAGCTGAAAGCCTTGATTTCTGACCTGTGCCTTTTCACCCCTACTTTCCTCTTCCCTTAGATGAGAATCCAAAAAAACGCTAATACAGAAGAGTGTTCACTGTAGAGACTGGGGAATGAAAAGAAGACACTTGCTTTTCCTCATTTCTAAATTCTGTTCTCGTGGTTATTTTTTATGCCCTGGCACCCCTGATACTCCCCTGCAGTCCAGCCCACCCATACCCTACCAGCAAGCAGTGGAGTGGGAGAAAGCATAAAGGCAAAGTGCAGGTTCCCCCCTGCCTTGGGGAAGGCAACTCAGCATCCCTTTTCCCATCTGGGCTATAACTTCTTGGTGACTTCAAGTCAGCTGCAAGCTGTCCCTTGCAGTCAGGTCACTGCAGCCATCTCCTACAGACTGCAGCTGCAGCCCAGAGCAGCAGTGACACAAGAACAGCAGCTGGTGGGAGGCAAAGCTGTCTGACAACTCCATGAACTGGGCAGCCCTGAGCACACCAGAGCTGGGAATAAGGCCCTTTCTCTGTCACCACTCTGAAATGGAGGCCTACTTTCCAAAAATCCACAGATGGTGCCATGGTTATATCAATGCCTTCATTTCCCCCTGCAGAACAAACCCCGTGCACACCCAGCAGCTCTGCTGGCCAGGGCACTGCAGACCCCAAGGTCCCCATCTTGGGGAGAAAGGTTTATCCAGCCAGGGGGCCCAGTGGGGACTGACCCCCCCAGACAAGACCAACTCCCTTGGATGCCTTTCTCCTGTGTGAAAAACCTTTTCCCTGAAGTCATTTACAATATGAACGCTGTTTCTGTCTGTTCTCTTTCTCCCCACAGAAAATCCCTGCTTTTAACAAAGACTTGAAAAGGGAGAGAGAAAAGGGCTGGACATGTCAAAGGCTGCTATTATTACTGCCTCCTTGTGACAGGCGCACAGGAAGGTGGCTGCTTAAATTTCTAAGACAGACAGACAATGATAGGTAGCAGATGGATGGACAGGCTCCTGCTGGGAGCAGACAATGAATTTCATTTTGTTACAGCACATCTACTGCAGAAGGGGGATGATACTGCAGTATGTGTGCCAAGTTCCCTTCACTGGAATGGATCCTGCACAGACCAGACTCGCACACAGCAGAGATTTTATATATTAAACAGGAAAGAAAAAGGGCCGACTTACAGCTTTTGTCTTCAAAATCCATTCACAGTGAAAACCTAACGGGAAAAGGAAGACTGTCCCACTTTTTGCAGCGCCAGGAGATGCTTTCGATATAACCAGTCCCTCAAGACGCTCCCCAGGTTTGCACAGGAATTGCTTTTCTCGCCAGCGGAGCACGAGCGCTCATTGACGGAAAGTTGGGAGCGCCGAGCAGCCCCGGCCGATGGCAGCGGGCACGGAGGCACCTCCCGGCAGGGACAGCCCGGCCCTGCCTCCCCTCCCCGACAGCCGCTCCTGCTGCTCTGGGCTGTGCCGAGCTCTGAGGAGCCTCGGGGCTGCAGCCCTCACGTTTTCCAGCAGCCCCCTGGCTGTCACAGCCGCGCTCCCCTGCTGTCCCCTTCCTCCCCGATCCATCACATCCACCTGCAGTCAAGGTGAGATGTGAGTGACACGGGGAAAGGGGGAGGGAGGGCGTTCGCTTGAGTCATCCCAGGCACTGCAAGGCCTTTTAAATTATGTTGCTGGTTTGGAAATGGTTTTAAAGCCTTTCCATGGTAAATTTGAGTCTAAGCACGCTGCTTTTGCCGCCTCTGAAATACGGTGCACGCTGCTTTTGCTGCCTCTGAAATACGGTGTGTACACACACATAAATATCACCAGGCTGCAGCCAAGCCCATCCATCCCCATCCCGGGGCTCCCTATTAGCTCCAATATCCTGGCACGTAGCCTAAAGACCTTTCAAGTGATGCATTTGGGTATGATTGGTTATTATCTATAAGAAAAATAATTCCCTGGGCTGGAGGAGGCAACTCAGCAGTGAAGACTAACATAATCCACCTCTGCCTGCTTTTCAGCTCCAGGATGTATCCCAAATGGCATACTTGCACAGCACAGAGATGGGGAGTGCTCCTGACCAGTGCCTGATCTGGAGAGCACCTCACCCTTGTCATGGCCAGCTGGACCATCCTGTTGAGGCTGTTACTCCTCCTACAAAAGCCCTTTAAGCACTGGAGTGCCTTTTCCATGTGTTTTGTGCTATTAAGATGCAAATCACCTGTGTCTCCCCTCAAACCTTAGAACGAAATCCATCTCCCACTGCAGCCCTTGCAATGTCACTGATTGCCCCTGGCACTGGAGCCTTTCTAAGTCTCAGTACTTGGGACCAGATAAATATCAGCTCTGTGACTCTCAGAGTATTCCATATCATTTAAAATATAAAAAATAAAATAAAAAGGAGAGTGCTGTCCTTAGTGTAAGCAGTTAACTCCTTCAGCTCTGGAAAGTATTTTAATATTAAGGCAGCTCATTCTAATAAGCCCAGAAATGCAAAAGTGTGTAAGGATGAAGGCAAGATGTGGGAGGGTACTGAGGTAAGGAAATCAGCATGGAGCCCCTCCTGAATTCTTTTGCAACCTATTCCAAGCAAGATTGACCCCTTTCCTTCCTAAGGAAGGCCCAGCCCTTCTTTTCAAGTCCCCAGAGCAGCACACATTGCAGTGCTTGAAACCTGCATCCCAGTCCCTACCCTGGCCAGCCTGGGAAGGGCAGCTCCTGCTCCTGATTCCCACTTGTGGAGTGAACAAGGCGCTTTCTGCAGGGAGTACCTGAGGGGAATGAGCCTGGAGATGCACTAACAACACCTCATCGCACAGTGTGAGACACCAGGGACTGGGCATTCCCTGGAAGGCTCCCACCACATCACAGGGAGCACTGAGCAGCCCAGGGCTGACCCTTGAGATCCTGGCTGGCCCCATTTGCAGGGAGGGTGGTGCAGGTCCCTGCAGACACATCTCAGGGAGCACCTGCAGAGGCAATCTCAGCTGGGATGGATCTGGTGACCACCTCTGTGATCTCCCCACTCCAGTGACAGCCTGCACACCCCACAGTTTAATTACCAGCAGATATATTGTTCTCCAGAGACCAAAGGCAGCTGCTCAGCTGCTAATGGCAGGGACTGCTCTGGTTTGCAACAGAGTTGAGTACTCCATGTGCACATCCATTGAGCACATCCCACTTCTCGTGTCTTTGTCCACAGATTCCTGCAGAAATCTAACAGGCACTGAATACCAACATCTAAAACAGCAGAACGTCCATAGCTGCTCAAAAATTTTTGCTCTTCTTTCCCTTCATACATTGCCTGAGCATTTGATCCCACTTTTGCTTTGTAATAAAGAGAATAAGGACAACGTTAAAGAAATGAGATGTGATGAGTGACCTTCCCTATAAACTCCATAGGCAGAAAATGAGGTTGAGCAGTAAATTAGAAAGTACCTGTCAGAGCTGCCCTTCCAGATCACTTGGAACCACAAGGGAGGAATTGCAGCTATCACCATGGCAATTCTGCAGACTCTATTTTATATTGACCTTAAGGCACTACTGAGTGGTTAGTGCTAGAAGTGAAAATGGGTATGGATGGAGTGGAACCATATGTGCTGTCACTGATTAACCTTCCTAAAGAGACTCTGAGATTCAATGGGGGAAAAAAATCCTGCTTTTTTAGTGGCAGTGACCCCTAAGGACAGGAGTGCCTGGATCCTCCAGTAGTTCTCATTCTCACTAGAAAGCCAGAGGGGTTTGGTGTAACCTTGCAAGTAAAATCTTCTACAAGACATCCATCACCAGCCAGTTTTAGTTGTCAAATTACAATAGATGACTCACATTTACATGCACAGCAACTATTTCCATAAAAGAATTAGAAAACATGAACTGAAGTTGCAATGCTGTTTGACTTTTGGAAGGTTTTTTTTTAATTTTCTTGCTCGGCACAAAGATCTTTTAACTTGCAAGTTGAAGCAATTTATCTTCATGATGCCACCTGCTGACCACAGGGAAAAGGTCACTGCTGTTACCAATGACAGCATCCCAGCAGAACATCCTCTCTTAGCATTTCTCCTCCTCCTTTCCCTCTTTCAAGAGAAGGTCAAGCATCACCTTTCCTCCAGGGAGGAGTGACTTCTAACATTTCTTCTTTGCATTAGGAGCAGTTAATGGAAATGGTAATAAATCACCCTTCATGTTCTCATACAGACAGCTACAGCGAGCAAAGACCATCTGCCTGTCTGGACTCCCATGAGGAGCCATAAGATAAGGGGAAAAAATCATCTTCTTCACACAAACCTCAATTTTTAATCCACAGCATGACAAAAACTCACAGTCCAAGCCTCTTTCAGTCCTGTCCTGGAGAAGATGCTGTTGGAACCTTTTGTGTGGCATTGTTGGCTATGTCATAGCAGTGTGTCACTGCTCTGGCTGGAGTCACTGCACTCCACACTCTCACAGACCTAAACAGGAGCATAAAGAACTTATGATCTCAGTGTAAAGGACAAGGTGGGAGTGGGAAAACCCATGTCAAATGGTTGACTGAGAACACAGTGCAAGGCCACACCTCAGCCGGACACAGTCACAGTCACATCAAACCACAGCTGCATCACCCAGAACACACACACTGCCACCCTCAGACTGCAAAACTCATCACCTTTCCTGGACTTAGACCTGAAACAGGGTGTGGGGAAGAGTATGGAACAGTTCCTGCCTCTGCAAGGAAGTGCAGAATAGGATTCTCCTGATAGTCTACATAGAGATTGTACAGGAACACAGGGCAAGAAGATGGCAAGTGATAAAGATGAGCTACATCCAGTCCCTGCTTCCTTTTTCAGAACCACTTTGAGCTCAACAGAAAATACAGAAGACAAATTCAGGTGCCTGGTGAAATGAAGGAGACGTGCAAACATTTTAAAGTCTCTGACAAAGAGCAGTGATGGTAGTGCAGTACAGGTGCCAGCTGCGGAGATTTGTTAATGAATTTTCTTTTCTCTCAGACATTAATGGATGCCACAGACTGGCAGCATAACATGTTTGAAACCCCATATGACTGTTGATTGCATTTTTTAAGCAAAGCTGGTGGTATTTGTATTTTATCACCTCGTTTTTGTTATTATAAGTCATTTCATTTACAAGGTATGTGGCATAAAACAAGATGCACATAGACTTAGGTGAAGGCATACTTAAATAGGCTATGTTTAAATAACATCTAAGTAGGTGACAGGTTGTGCTTAACATGTTTAAATAGGCTATTTACTTCTTTTCAAGTTTAACACTTAATCAAATGGTTTGCTTGGTGAGTACAGAATGAGTGTCCCCAAGGCAATAGGAGTCAGAAAGTAGAAAGATTGCCTTTTCTGGTGCTTCTGTGGTGCTAAAATTGCACAGAGATTTTTCACACACACATTGGCCATTCAAGCAAATCAGGAACCTCATCTGTCCTCACATGCTTGCTTGCTTGCTTTATTTATTTATTTTAATGTGGCAAGCCATTTGGAAAGGCAGCTTCTAGCTGAGCACATCCATCCCTTGGCCACTGGAGCCATCCTGCAGCCCTGGTGTTGGTGTCTGCTCATACCCCAGGCACAGCACAGCCTCCCAGAGGGAACCTGTCCTTCATCACTGCCCTGCTACACCGAGCAAAGCAGAGCAGAAATTATTATTGCTTCTGCATTCCCAATTTGCATATGTTTCTGATGCAGACTGACTTCGTTCAGGAAGAGGAGACTCAAGTATTGAAAAGCATCAGGGCTGTTAGGGTCTGTATATCCCACATCAAACAAGTTCCCCCAAAATCTTAACAGGGATTGCATTGTCATACATTAATGCACCCTACCCCTTCTTTGCCAGAAGTGTTCACAGACTTATCAGTTGCCTTTGGGTTTATCTGCCAGCACACTGAAAAATGTGGAATTTTAGAAAATTAGTTTGTAAGCAACACCATCAAGTGAACAGTGAAGTAGCTTTAAAGAGATGGCTCATTTGTAGGGTGACAACTAGAAGTGATCACTGACCAGCAAAAAAAAATCCTTTTTCTTTCCTTTTCCTGACCACTCTCAGAATTCTTTGAGACTGGACTGGCATATGCAGAATAGATAAGGGTGGGGGAAGACCAATACAGATCTGCCTTTCAAAAATATTGGAATTAAAAGTTATTGGACATTGGTTCCTGCTGAGGTCTCCTGAACTGTTTAATAGATATTCCATCACCTCCACCTGTCTAAGATCGGATGACCTGGTGAAGTTACAATTCCTCATTCTGATGTTTTCTAGTATTTTTCTTTCCTTAAATACAGAAGAAAGGTGTTGTGGGAAAATTTAAAAAAAAAATTCTTAGTGATTTTCAGTATGTACCACAAAAATAAAAATAACTGGTTCACTGATACAGCAGAGTTTGGTAATTCTTCTGTTTCTTCTTTCCTTCTAGGATGTCTCTATCATACTCAAAATAGGTTACTGCCTTCCTATCAGTTCCTAGTCCTTTCTTTCCCTGATATCCCTTGTTTAATGACACAGCTGTGACCTCCAGGCAGAGGAAGAGGCAGGAAGGATATTTTTACTTAACTAACCAAATAGGCAGTTTTGCTGTGAACAGCCTAATTTCTTTTCCTTTGTGTCTGTAAGAAACCAATGAATAATCTGCTGTGTTCTCTTCCATCGAGCTTTGAGGGTTGATGTAGGTTTCCTCTTGCTTTCCTTGAATTGCTTTGAGGGCTTATACTAAAATAATGAGGCATTTAAAAAAAATTTCCATCTACCTGAACTCATCCATTTCAGACACTTACCTAACTGTGTCCCTTTGATCCCCTCTCACTGGGAGGGGAAGTGAATTTGAAAGACAATAGGACTTTAAAAAAAAAAAAAAAGTCATTTTCTGAGGCCGACTCACTTTGTGTCCCACTTTGTGGAGAAACAGCCTCTAAAATGGCAGATAAAAGCCTGAGCTTCCTGCCTTGCTCAGGGAATTCTGGTTTTATAGTTGCATTATAAATACTTTTTCTTATTTTAAAACATGTGAAAGACATCAAAGAGACACAGCCAGTCCCACTCCCTGTGGCAGAAATACAGTTAGTAAACTGAATCTTTCCATGGACTAAAACAAGAGCTCCACAGTAGCTTGGTCACTCAAGGCACCAGGAGGAAACCAAACCCTGTCTCAGCACTGCCACACCACGTGGCTCTGGATGAGCCTTTCCCCTTCTGTACCTTGGTTTTATCTGCTTTAATCCTCATTGCTGCAATTCTCAGTTTCAGCAAGATACCTGCACAATGAATTTATAGAAAAGGTTGCCATTAACTTCTGATCATGCCCTCAGATGTGTTAAAAAACACCTTTTGTAAACATCCCTCTGCACAGAGTCCGGCTCTGTGGCTTTTCCTTGCCTTTGGGAAGCTGATCCCTGCTCTTGCCTGCAGGCTTTGATCCCATCATCATTCCTCCTCTCCAGGCTTTGCCTGTCTTTCCTCTCACACAGAAAGGGTTTAGAAAAAGAGACAGCACCTCTCATGAAGCTGCAATTCAGCCTGAAGATCTCTCTGAGGCAAGAGATTGAGCGAGAGCTGCCGAGGACCCCTGGTCCTCCCCCTGCTCGGGACCCCCATACAGGAGGGGTGTAGGTGCCATCACCTCGCCCTTGCTCCCAATCTCCAGCCCTCAGTGCCCATCACAGCAGCCCTGCAGGTGCTGACACCGCTCCCCTGGGCATGGAGGCAGGTGAAGCTGTGCCACAAAGCAGGAGCAGGGCATTGCTTTGCTTTGCTTTGCTGCTCCGAGCCTGCAGCACCTTGGGAGCGCAGTTTGTGGAGCTGCCCTTGGAAGGTGAATCAGGCAGAGCTGCTGTTTGCCAGCACCTCTTGTGAGCCACCTCCTTTAGGCTGAGCTTTTAGGCAGTTTAAGAGCTATTGGACGTGGGGCCAGGTTTTGGCAGGGCTGCTGCTGCTCAGGCCCTAATCTCTCAGCCTCTCATTTGTTCTCATTTGCTCCAGCCAGCAGCTCTCATGACAACTCTGTGGCAGCACATCCTTCAAAGGCCAGCAGCCAGATAAACAAACTGGACTACCAGATATTTCAGCAGCAAGTCTCAGCCAAGGAAGGAAAGCCCTTGAGTCCTTATAATAAGGCAAGAGAAGATAAAACTGCCTTCCTCCCTGCAAAGCCTTGACCCTTAAAGGTGGCTGCAACCTCAGAGAGGAGTCAGAATGTTTGGGATTGCCTGGAAAGGAAGGCGTGGAGTAGGGTGAGCAAGGGTAAGCAGTAGGAAAATGATGACATTGTAGGAAAATAGGAAAAAAAATAGAGTTAAATAGCAGGGCAAATTCCCTTTTCCAGCCCAGCTGTTAGATCAGCATGAGGCAAGGAGAGAAGAAGCAGCACCACTGGAGAGTCAGGTGAGCAAGCACTGCATTCTGAGCTGCTGGGGAGGCTCCTCCAAACACACCTCAGGGCTTATTCTTGCTGCAAGTTCTGCAGTTAAAGCGTGAGGCTTCCCCAGTGGAAGCTGCCAGCGTCATCTGCTGTGATTTAAATTCCAGAATCCTCTCCAGGCGGGTGTGATCAGTGACCAAGGCAAGGCTTTGTTTGCACAGTTGTCTCACTGCACTCAGCACTTGCTGCTGCAGGACTCCTCCCTTCCCTGGGCATCTCAGTAACACAGGCAGAAATGAGGAGATGTGTTATGCTTTTGCAATGCAATGCGTGCCTGATTACCAAGCAAATTTGGCCTTGGTGTTAAGGAAACCAAAGCACTATAAATCCCTTGGTGATGGATAAGTCCTTTTTACTGCAAAGCATGGGTGCTCAAATATATTTGTCCCAGTTTAATTAGTTTTCAAAAGTGGGTTTAAATGTGCTTTAAGCCTGCAAACTGCTGGGGAAGCCCAATATTTTATCTCTGTGCAATATGACAACAAATAACCTTAATGCCTATTCTTCCACACAGTTCCCCCCTCCTCAGGGCCAAGCAAGGAGTGTAATTATGTTTCTGACTGAAACAACCATTTAGTCCAACCCTCAGTTTCACAGGATCTCCCTGAGAGCCATCAGCCCTGTTCAGCTCCATGTCCCAGCCAGGCCATGACTGCCACCATCAGTGACAGCTGCACCTCCCTCCTGGGAGAGGTGAGACCTTTGAGATGGCAGTGCAGATTTAGGCACTTGGCCAGACCAGTCCATAACTCCCTCCAGACCACAGGGCAGCTCTGTGTGATCCCCATGACACATTAGGGGGAAATTATGATAAAGGACAAGCAGAGGAGTTGCTGCTGCCCTCAGGAACACCCTTCCTACAGGCAGAGCACAGCTCACAGGGATCTGCTGCTGGTGGGGAGAGCTGCAGAGCTGCACACTTGTACTCCCAGGCATGTCTCAGCAGTGGGATTTTGATGGGGTGGGGAATACCTCTGATCAAGCCCATTATTCTCCCCATGTCATTATCTAATGGTCCCTGGCTGTGCAGCAGCAGTATAAAGAGTTTGGGGCTGATTTAATTTGCCAGAGACTTCATCTGGATAGCTGCAAGCACAGGGCTGTGATTTCTATGATGTGGCACAGCAGCAGCTGCTCAGCCCCAGCTCTGAGATGGCTCTAGCCCAAAAGAAATATGAGGTGCTCATTTACATCAGTTGCAGTTTTGCTTTGGAAAGAAAATAAATTCAGCTAATAAAGCAGGACAAATCCCTCTGACACATGCTCAGAAACAGCTGCCTAGGAAAAAAGGGCAGCTGTACAGGATTGTGAGAGAATACGAAATATTTCCATGGATTGGTAAGGTTAGTCTGCCTCTCCTTAAAAGCAAATCAAATTTAGTAATTCTAGTATAAAATGCTTATATTCAAAGCACTTTGGCTGTATATCACTGTTCTGACCTTCAAGAGGACTCACACAGAGGTGTATGTGGACACGTGTGCACCTTTAGGGGCTAATTCTGACCCGGTTACACCCTCTGATTTGTGCAGCAAACAGCCAAAGATGAACCAGTTCATTCCTTCTGTCCAACCCCAGGGGCAGCTCCCTGCCAGCCCCAGACAGATGTGTCTGAGCACAGGTGCCATCCCAAAGGTCTGAACTGGGCAATCTGGTTAAATTGTCCTTGGTCCTCAGGCTGTAACCTCCACTGAGGGCAGGAATACTAAATACTCAGCTTTCCTCATTCCTGGCTTTCAAAACTCTCTGCAGAGGTCTTCAGGATCATGGATTTCATTTTAAAAGAGAGAGAAACTGAGGCATGGCAGTAACATCCCCAAGAACAGTTAATATCCTTCAGCGCTCTATGCAACACCAGCTCACAAAGAAGAACTCAGAGCACCAGGTATTAATTCATCCCTTCTGACTTCTGGTTTTATCTTTCTGACCTCCTGAATCCCTCAGCCAAGCCCTTATCCCTCCTGCCTCAGCTCCCTCTGAGCCTGGAGCAGGTCAGGAGGGAAAAAATCTTTATTGCTTGGTGGGGCTGTGAGAAGAGGGGGAAGACAAGAGGAAAACAAAGAGGTCTTAGTTTGGAACTGTTCAGCCATTCCTTCTATATTTGAAATTACTTTTTTCATTTCTTTGATTGTTTCTGGTTTGTGGGGAAGTCACCCCTCATGAGACTACGTTCAAGGGAATCAGCACAGGATGAAGGGTCTTTTGAGAGGCTTTTGAGAGAGATGAAGGAGGAGCTGAGGTGTTAGAGACATGCCAGCTTTCACCAGACCACCTAAAAATCACAGAGCTATAGGAGATTATCTCAGTTGATCACAGGATGGTGCAAATAACACCAAAGTCATGGATTCAATACAGGCCATGCACTTAAGACTGGGACTTGATGATCCTTGTGGGTCCCTTCCAGTTCAGAATGTTCTGTGATTCTGTGAGATGGGTAACACTCTAAACTAATTGGACAACTGTCAAAACTGAGCCATTTAAACTCATTCTAATTTCTTTCTAAAGGAATAATAATAATACCTTGTGGGTAAAGAAGCACAAATACCAATGAATCCTGACTTCCTGAGGTGCTGCCATAGGCAAGCTGTGGAAACATGAACAGGTAGAGCTGTGATGAGCAGAAGGGGCTGGGAAACAGCCAGACTCCAGGAGCCATTTCCATTGGCTTGCTGACAGACCAAAAGGCAGCAGACAGCAGCCCTGGTCTGCTACTGTGGGAGACTTCCAGCACAGAAGGGAGCAAAGAAGGGACAAACATGTTTACTCCATCTGCAGGCACTGCTAAGCTGAGGAGAGCCATGAGCACGTTGTGGGATTTGAAACAATTCAAAATAGTTGTGACAAATTATGGAAAAAGATTAAACAGTGTTATTCAATAAAGGACAAGCAAACAATGTCTGAATTTCACCTGGAATAGTTCACTGACATCAAGGCAAACTGGAGAGCAACTGGCTGAGGCTGGTAGGATCACGAGATAGGGAGGTCAGAAAATGCTGGAAAGCCAAAAGACAGAAACTCCCCAGGGTGAAGAATTCCCTCTCTTCCTCTTTGCCCAGCTCTGCCAGAGCTCTGTCCAGCCTGGAACCACAGCTCAGAAACATGTGCATGAAATGCAGAGTAAAATGTACAGAGGTACAGAAAATTCAGTAAGCTAGAAAAGGGTGAAACAGGAAGTGTTTGGCTTAGAAAAAGGGGAGGGGGAGCACTCAGTGCTCTGCAGACAAAATGTTACTACAGAAATGAAGTTATAAGTTCTGTGGTAGTCTGGGCAAGAAGGGCTTGGACTGCAGTAGGGGAAATTCCAAAAATATTCTTATTATTTAGCCAAAGGAAAAAAAATGGAGAAGGACTGGAAATTCTTGTGCAAGAGAGATCTGGATGCTCCAGAAATAAAAATCTTCCATGAACAGTTTAGAAAAGGATCTTTCAGAGGCACAGCAAGGTGAGTCAATCCTGTCTTTAAACAGAAAGAAAGGCACAGACTTATGGCCTTTCCAACCCAATTTTCTCTAACTCCTGTGACTTCTATTGTTAGTACTTGCCTTGCTAAAATGGAACAGTTTCTCATCTTCTTCGAACATACTTTGCCAAAGACAGAGCTAGGAAAAAAAGGCATTTTAATTGGAATCTTCTCCATTCACCTCTGGTACATCTCCCACAAAACAGAAAAACAGTTAAGTCATCTCTTCTTAACCACATTGTCCCATGAGGTTTCTGCAGAGAGGAAAAAACCCAGATCCATTAAAAAAGCAATATCACTTTTTTTTATTGAAATGAAAAGAACTAAAATAGTTCTTTTCCCCACTGAAAAATAAAGAGGTGAATGGAGAAGCAGCAGACAGGCTTTATGGAGGCGTTTATCTCTGAACTCATCAAGATACCAGTGGTGCTAACATTGGAGAAGGACAAGGTTCTGTGTGCTTAACAACCCAGAGCAACACTGCAAACTGGGGAAGGCTTTGAAATGTAGCAGACTCCTGTAACCAGTGAAAACTCTGGCGTGGTGTGGAGGTGGTTTTAGGCAAGCAGAAAGTGATTGCCTTCTCAGGTAGATTCAGCCCAGGTACTTCTGAAGGCTACGAAATTGGCTCCAGAAAAATCTCATAAGTAGCAGCTTCAAATGGATTATTCAAGCATTTCACGTTTATACCACAGTTTGCAACAAGTGAGGAGGTTTAATACTGTATGTCTTCATTCCAAGAAGAGAGCTGCCAAATTCCAATTGGGGGCCAGATTTTCCTAGAAGAAACCAAGAGATGGGGTTTTTCTGTGGGACCACACTGAAGTAATTCTGAAATCTAATCATGCAGACTCTTTGCAGACATTGACTTCGTGTCTCCATTCTGCAGTTGCTCAAGAAGAATGGTCTTAAGCTTTTGCATACACACATATAGACTAACGACTGTGCATTCTTTGCTAGCTGATCCCACATAAAATCCTTTTTGCAAATATTGATCTGAGAATTCTGGCAAGAAACAAAAGCACTAAATGAGGCAAAGGGAAGTATAACAGGAAAAAGAATAGGAATAGACTTGGAAGCAAAGCCACATGAAATTTTGTGTGCCATCGCTCTTTTAAACTGCTCCCAACGAAATTCATGACTCTGGAAGATATTGAGAACTCACATGCAAGCACAGTCCACAGTCATCAATCCCACCATTTTCTGTGCTAGGCAGAGGCTTGGGCTGTAACATTTTTCTCCTCCCACCCATGTTTTGGATGACTGGTGAAGCTATCAAACCTTACCTGGTCTGCTCACTCCTTGGCAAAGCCCAGAAAAAAAGCACCAGCTCTCAGGGAAGTCAGTCACAAAACAGAACCTGCCTTTGTCCAGACAGATCCAGAGGATTTTACATCACACCTAATTCACTAAGCCCCTCTTTCCAGAGGCTTTTGGTACAAGTGCTAAACAGGCCTTGTCACTGGTGCTTTACAGACACACAGACAGGAGCCTGACTTGTGCAGTCAGGACCTCACAGCATCCCAGAGAACAGAACCCAGGAGAACTCTGAGGACCAGAGCACACCAAACACTCCTCTTGTTTCCCCCTCACTGTTTTCTAATAAAGGTCACGGGGAAAACAAAAATGCTGCCACTTAAGAAATGTTATTAAGAGCCAAGCCTCAAAGAAATCCCTTTGCAAGTTCTCCTGAGGACTCTGAGCTGTCAGAGCCACCCAGGATGAATGACTCCCTACAGAAAGAGACAAGAGTCATCAGGGTAGCACTAGAGGAGCTTTATTCAAGAGAATTGAATAATGTCTGATACAGGAAATTTTGTGATGAGCTGATGGATCAAAAGGAAGGAGGTCCAAACACAATATCCAAGGTTTTCTTTAGTGTGAAGGTAGTGAGACACTGGCACAGGTTTCCCAGAGAAGCTGTAGATGCCCCATCCCTTGCAGGGCCAGGCTGGGTGGGGCTCAGAGCAACCTGGTCTAGTGGAAGAAGTCCTTGCCCTAGGCAGGGGGTTGGAACAAAGATGTTCTTTCAGGTCCCTTTCCATCCAAACAATTCTAGGATTCTAGGATCACAGGAGAAAGGGACAGGCAGCAACTGTCTTATAGCTGGCCAACAATGAACATCCTCTCAGGCAGTGCTTGTTCCCTTTGCAACTGCCTCTAGAGATATTTAATTCAACATTTTATCCTTTTCACTAGACATGTTCCCGGCTGGAACAAAATAAATTACCCTTAGCTATCCAAATGAAAATTAAAAAGCATCAGTTAGACTTGCCTAACATCTTAACACATTCCAAACCTCTTCCAAATCCATATTATCATTCTGAGCAGGACAGTATCATCAATCCCCTCCTACATTCTTTTCACTGTTCTAAGTAGCCTTTTCCTTTACTTACAGCTGTGGAGTTGCACACTTGAAATCTACCAGAAAGCTCTTAAAATAGGAAAACTTTTCGCTCTTTCCCCCATACCCATCAGGCACAAAAACAGCACACACACACAAAAAAAAAAAAAAAATTCCTGCAAGGTCACCTTATTCATGTGATTTCGCCCTCAGACTGGAGTGAATAGTCTGACTCCCTGTTATCCAAAGCTTCATTTTCTGAGAATAGCAGTGATTTCAGCAAACCTGTTCCCACAGGTTAAGGACAAGCCAGTGAGTTTATTTGAATGACAGCTCCACATACCCGTACCTCCATCCTAAGAAAGCAGTCAAAGATAGTTGAAATGGTTCCAGTCTAAAAAGATTAGTTTTCTTCAATCCTGAAAAGAAACAGCTAAGGGAAGTTTTAAAATATCCATAAAATCAGGAGTGGTGGGAGACAGGGAACAGATACAGGCTGCACATGCACTCTCTCCAAATCAGAGCTAAGGGCTATCAGACAAAACCATAAGTGCAGCTTCAAAACAACCTAAAGGAAGTGCTTCTACATAAATGTGTATTGCAGCCAAGGAACTCATTGTTCTGGATGTTGTGGATTACAGAAGTTGACACAGGCTAAAAATTGGAACATTTCTCTGAAGAATAAAGTACAAAGACAGACACTGCCTTTGCTTCATGAAAGCCCTGCACAAACTGCTGGAAGCAAGACTGTTTAGAAAACTACCACTACAGTTGCCTGTATTCTGCTGTAAATGAAACACTGGGCTAGATCCAGCATGTTTATTCTTACATCCTTATAAGATTTTTTTGAACAAGACAAAGGATTGCTGGGAGGAAAAACAAGGTTAGGAAATAATGTTACTGAATGCTTTCAGTATTCTGATAAAAACGGAAGAGAAAGAAGTATCACTTTTCCAGAAACTTCAATGGAAAACAGTGCTTACAATGTTTTTTTCCAAAATGCAATCATGTTTCTTGTTCCAGTAGCAACCTTGGTATCTTGCCATGTGCTCCTCATTACAGTTTAGAGCGAAGCTTGCTTTGAAGTGTTGCTGTGCCATACGATATGCACTTGCTCTTTATGTGTGTTCTCACACAAATCTGCTGGCTTGAGCAACATGACACATTTCTGCTCCTCCTAATTCCTGCTTGCCCTAAAATTGAAGAGCTTTGCCCTCTTCTGTGTGTCACCAAGAACACTGATTGCAAAGACTCAGTTGAGTACCCAGGGAAAGCCTTCCTGGAGGTGTCAGGGGTTGCATAAGGAGTTTACATTCATCTTGCAAGAATTTTATTGATACAGGTAAGTCACAAGAAGGAGGAGACCCAGGACAGCTCCCAGATCCCTGATATGTCTTTGGGATAACAAGCTAACACATAACTTGTAAGGAAACATATTTCTAGTTAAAAGATCAGGCATCACTAAGAGTCTTTCTGTGCATGGAAAGATCTTATTTATTTAAAAGCAGATTCAGATTTGCAATGGCATGTACAAACCTTGTCAAAACTGAAGTGGGCCTGATGCTGCCCTTTCTACAAGAACAGGTCTCTGTGGGATGAGCAGGAGCTCCATCCCTCACCACTCACCACTGGGTCTCTCACACACAAAGAGTGAGCTCTTCATGAGGCATTAAAAACAACGGGAAATAAAACACTTCTAGCATTTGTCAACAAAACTTAGGAGAAAAATCTCTCAATTTCATATTGAGGAAAGGTTCAGTTACATTTGGAGATGTCTCTCAAGTCAAAATTCTGGCCTACTATTTCTCCAAGGTGTGGGAAGATGGGTAAAGTTAAATAATCCATGAGACTTCAAATGATAATTTTCTATAACTACTATGGGATTTAGAAGACTTAACCCAAATCTAAGGTGTCCAAATAATGCCTCATTTCTAACCACATGTCTGCAACATAAATGACACTCACAACCGTGTAAAAACCCTCAACTCTTCCTCTTCTGATTTACAAATGCATTCATAGGAAAACACTTCAGTCATCACTGAGCTGTGATTGCCTCTTGGGTGGCAGGCAGCACTTAAACTGCTCAGAGCTTGAGGATGCAATCAGATGAGACAGAGCCAAGAGAATTATACCTGGGCAAACCAGCCCAAATCCCCAGGAGCACTTAGGCTCTAACTCTCCCTGACACCCATGGCAGTGTGGCCCTAAATAACTGCAGGGAGCTGTGACAGGGTACTTACTCCTAGCAGAGTTTGGTCAGCGTGCAGCAGTAAATGCCCTGTCCTCTCCAGGAGTGATGTTGGGTAATGGGAAGTTGAGTCACATTCTGTTTTACTCCTCCTGCCCACAGCAGCCTCCAGACAGAGCTGTTGGGACAGTCACAGTTACCAGCTCCAAGGCTGCTCTGCTGGGTGGGTGATCACACACAGGGGCCACCCCAGTGTCCACAGCAAGTCTAAGAATTAACATTTACATGTCTGTGGCAGCACGCTCCAGCTCTGAGTAACTCACAGCAAGCTGCCAGCCCCAGATTCTGCAAGCCTGAAAAATTCCACCAACAGAACAAAGTGTATAGACAGACATTATGGGAAGCAAATTATCAGGATTACTATGGTAACAACACGGAGTGAATGATGACTTCAAGGTCACGACAACATATGCATCTTGTAGGAGCAGCTAATTGTCTGACTCTGCTCACTGACACTCACTGACACCACAACATATTTTTCACTAAATACCTTAGTATTTGAATTTTGCTGCCTCCAGCTACTATTAACATATTTTGCATTCATTCTCTGAATAAATCCTCGCTAATGTTTCCAGTTAAAGTTCCCAAACATATATTCAATTTATATTTAATGAGACAGTGTGAGTTAAGTAAATGAGTGCTCATTAATTAAAGCATATGTATAGTGGGCTGAGAGGATTAATTAGTTAATGTTTGCAGAGAGCTCTAAAAAATGTAAAAAAAATTATCTAAACATGAACTGTGCTTTGGAAGAAAGATGGAGAGTGAGAAGATGAATAGATTCAGAACATTATATCTAACCTTTAGTGAACACCTCTTAAAATCGTGTGGTTTGTCAGCAGTGTTATCTGCAATGAGAAACTATCCACACATTAGTTAAAATCTGGTTAATTAGTTGTTACTATTCTGTTAAGAGTAAAATGAGCCAAATTCTTCAGTTCTGTCTCCACTGGGACAGTGTCACATACCATGATCAGCCAAAGGTATCCAGAGTTACTGGGTAAGCAGCAAGAGGGGACAGCATGGCCCAAGGGCAGGAACAGTGTTTGAAGAGTCCCCAGTGCTGGCTTGCTGGGACCCAGTGGTCTTCAGCTAAATGTTGAAACCAAATTCTTCTGATGCTCCCACCCATTTCCATGGCACCCAGCAAATCCCCAAGCTCAGCACTGGGGCTGCCAGCTTCTCCCTGGCTTCAGGGTAGAAATCACCACTGCTCAAATCTTCCAGCATGAATGAAGAAAAACAGCACTTAGAGCTTTCTAGCACAGTCTGCCACTGGCAGGGGCAAGGCAGCTTGGTCAGAGTTACCTCCACCACTCCCTGGGCTCTGCAGAGACAGCTCAGGCCCCACAGCCCCAAATCCCTCCAAATCCACACAGCCCCAGGGCTGAGTCTGCTCTGCAGGCACCATCTCAGGGCAAGGATGGACCCTTGAGCCACACACAGCCAAAGCTGCCCCACGTGCTTTCACTCGCCCTCCCCAACACTCAAGGGATGAACAGGGAATATTTGTGGGCAGACAGCCAAGAAGATTGTGTTTCTTTGACTTTTGCCAAGGGAGTTCATTTTATACAAAGCTGGAGAGAAGGGGCAGAACAAAATAAGTCACCCAGGGAAGGCTTCTTTAGACAGTGTAATTGATGCAGGGCAGTATAATTGATGTAGGTTGTGTATTAGAAGAGCTTTCCAGGACAACACACTGGTAAACCTTATGGTCCTGCTAAACAGCCCTAGAAATTAATTTGGCTGTCTGCAAACACAGAATAAAACAATCTGCCTGGCCTCAAGGTGAGTCTTTCAACCAAAACAGGGCAAGGAATGTGCTTCCCCCTTCACCTCCTGAAAACTTAATAAAATATGATGAAGCAAGTGAGCCCACCTGTGACAGGCTGCTCAGCACCTGGGCTGTGCTGTGTCCTCAGCAGACCCAAGGCCTGAAAGCACAGGAGCCCAAATTTTTTCCCTCACCTTCACGTGAGGCACTGAATAAGGGGGAAAACCAGCACAGTGTCTGTGAGAGGTCCCTGCCATGGTGGGTGCTGCTGGGGCTTGGGTGGCACTCTGCCACCACGTGTCCAGTGCAGGTGGGCTCCATAATCAGCACCCAAAATCCTAATCCAATCCTGTACCTATGAACCCCTGAAGCCACGGGAAACCTCCCAGCTGTAACTCCCACAAGATGGAACAGTCTATTTAAACAGTTTCTGTGCTTCTGTGATCTACCTCGAGAGCCCAGATCCAAAGCAACATATCCCTGGAAATATTTGGTTGGTTATTTACTCTAACAAATGGCAGCCTCACTTCCAGAGGTGCCTTGTGCCTGCTGCAGAGAAAGGCAGCTCACTGCAGTCTTGGGGAGAGACTGTGGCTGCTGCCCCAGGCACAGCTCCCCAGAGCTTAGGAGAAGCTTCTGCAGCTTGTGTGGATACAGTTCTGCAGCAGCACCAAGAGAGAGGAAAGCCCTTGGGTGGCAGGGGCAGAGAAAGCAGAAAGCTCAATAGCCAGATGCAAGGGATCCTGGAGAACAAAGCAGCACAGGACAGCTTCGTTTCCAGAGCTGTCTGCCACTGGGCTTCATTATCCCCCCAAAAGGGCTAATGACCTGCTTGCATGACGTTTCTGCTGTCCCCCCAGCCACCCTGCTAACTTGAGGAGCTCTCTGGGCAGCATCCCCCAAGAAAAAAATCCATGTAAGCACATGCCTCCAAGCAGCTGCTGCCAGCATGCCTGGTGTGCTGCTCAGAGGAGAACCATTTCTCCTTTCAGGAGAATAATCCTCATTTGTTCAGTAGACTTAAGAGGGTCTCATTGGTGAGGAACTCTGGATGATTTATTCAGCAGTGCCTTTCTCCTGGAAGGACATAAGCCATTCTCTTAGGAGACCTACAAAAATCACATTAACACTAACATGTTCTTTGATGATTAGAGAGTTTCCCTGGCAACACTCCATCAGTGCAGGCTGGCAAAATACAGTGTCATAATTGGAGATAGACTTTTCCCCCTTTTGCGTTATAAAGTAATCCAGTTGAAGGACTCTATTCCACATATGGTGCCTATTTTCAATTAAAACTATCTCCTCTGAGATTATGGAAGAAGCAAGTTTTCAGAAATTTGCCCATACTGTCAGTTGTGTAAACCAGCTCATGTGGTTTTGTTTAACACAAAGCAAGAACTGGATCTCCCATCTGTTGCTCCATGGCTCATGCAACATTTAGGGTTTTGTATTAATGATGGTCACCATTAATAAAACAGTTTGTAGATTAGGAATTTATACAACCTTTTATAATTAATAGGCACCTCTTGCTAAATCTCCTCTGTGGTACTTGCTGTCCTAAATTCTCAAAGCACTTTCTCTTTCTATCTAGATCCCACTGGCAGGCCATAATCTACCATGGGGAACTGGCTCAGCTTCTAATTGGGAAAAAATGGAGACACAGCAGGGCACCAGCTGGTGCAGCTACTGCAGGAAATCACAGCTATCAGACTTAGAGAGAGACCACAGCAGCTATTAGAGAAGCTGTGGCACCAAACATCAGTAGAATTTCTTTATCCTTCAGTAGATAAGTGCAGTCAACACTTCTAACATTTGCTAGGAGCATTAAGTTTGCAACCACCAGCGCCTGCTTGGGGAAGCCAACCTGACCATAATTATCTGTGTAACTAAGTCCTGACAAACACTTCCCTGGGAAAAGATAAGAGGCTTTAGGAACTGATACCTGCCAAGACCTGTTCCATATTCCCAGTCTGGCTACTGAGAAATTTTAAGCAGCTTCAAGCCTCAAAGAAAACTTGAGGCAATCACTGGCGAAAAGACAAAGCCTTGATCTCTCCCCAGAAGTTGGACTTGAAGTCTAATAATGGGTCCTGAAGGAACAGGAAGCATAAATTATTTCTGTTAAAAGTACAGAATTAAAGTTATGTTAATAGAAGTAATTTAGCCATCTGAACAGTCTCCTAGCAATTGCATAAATTACTGAGTGAACAAGGAGTTTCAACCAGAGCACCATTTCATGGACAGACCCTGACTGATTTCCAGGCAAGCAATAACAAGCACTCTGGAGGGAGCTGCTCTGTCCTCAGATGAATGGAATTAGTAAGTCACAGAAAGCTGTTTAATAAACAAATTCCCCCTTTTTCTCATGTGAGCTGTACAGGAACAGAGGCTGTGAACAGAGAAGCCTTTGCTATTTCCCTCTATTTCCCAGACCGTTTCCTCATCAAGCCTTTGCCACTCACTTTAAGCCTTTCACTTCTAAGCCCCAACTGCTTTGATCTGCAGCACAGAGCCCGTGGCACTGCTGACACCTCCTGAGAGGGTTTGTCACCTCTATAAATCCATATGCTCCACTCAAGGCTGTTTTTTTGACTGTTCTCTGTCTGCCTCCAGGGACAGAATGGCAGAGTTTTGGTTCAAATCTGTTATTCCCCTCTAAGACTCAGCCATTTGTAGCTCATAAATTGCAGCTTAGCAGAGAGATTGAGATGTTTCAAGTTTATCTTCCCACACAAGTAACAGCAAATTGTAGCGTGAGCCCCGTGTGCAGTTTTGCTCAAGTGCCCTGAGGCTGGGAAGTGGCTCAGGGAAGCTGTTTTGCTGGAGATGAGCACTTTCCCAGTCACCATCTTTCCACCACAAAGCTCTCCTCCCTCTGAAGTGGCTCTGGGAAAAGTGATGGATACACTGCAGGCAGAAGCTTTATAAATGGCCCAAACTGAAAACCCAGACAGTGAACTAAAACTGCTTGTTTGAGGAAAAGCCACCTCAGAAGTTCTTCCTGAGTTGGGAGAAAGATCACTGGACTTCTTTTAATTGTGTCTAAAATGGTCCTGTACATTCCTAGGGAACAGCAACAGTCCTGCTGAATCACCATGAGGAAAAGCCTGTATCTAGGCAGATCTGGCTTTGCAGACAAGAAACTTCAAGTTCCTTAGGACCAGAAGGATTTGAAAGAAGAGCCAGCTGTGCACACATCTAACACAGGAGAGCTGGATCCTTCAGCTATCACAGTGAAGTTTATCACCACGGGCAGAAATGAATATGGGAAACTTCTTTTCCTGAGGCATTTTCACATGGAACCATGGCTGTAATCACATTCAGTTTATCTATAAAGTGCCCAAAGCAATCTCAGCCCCAACCGTGTCTCCACAGCCAAAGGCACAGAGATACCACAGTCTAGCTCCAGCAAAGCCTAATCTGGATTTTAATAATGCATAAACAAAAGGGCAAATGTTATTTTTAGGACCATGATGGTGTCAGGCTGGAAGAAGCATGTCTGTCTCACATGGATTCTCAGTCTGTGCCAGTGGCACAGGGTGATCAGTCCCAGAGGACACGCTGGCACCCCTGCAAAGCCACAGGAACATCCCAGCTCTCCCTATGACCCACCCCACACAGAGCTGGGTTTCCTGTTTATGGCAGCACAAGCAATTTCTCTGTGCAAGACCCCACCAGGCCATGGTGAGGATTTTGGCCTCATATTTGCTAAGCCTCATCTGCTCCTGTAGGGAGACACTGCAATAGTCTGGCATCCTGGTCCCTTTCTGCATTTCAGAGGGGAAGCAGACAGGGCTGGGGGTGGCCAGGACCCTTTGTCCCAGATTCCTGTGGCAAGTTCCATACCTACAGCACAGATGAGTGCAGAGCCTCATCAGCTCCCTGTGGAAACTGGCTAACCAAATCTTCCTGTTTTTCTAATTGGCTTGAAAACCTGGAGCTCATTAAGAGGAACAAGCAGGGAAGGGGAATGGCACAGTGTTCTATCAAAAGTTCATCTCTGAGGAGCAAACCCATCACTGCTGCTGCTTCCATCCAGCTCCAGCATGACCTCTATTTATTTACCCATGGCTCTCCACAGCCCACAGAGACATCAAGTGGCCAAAGAATCCAGTTGCACATACAGAGCAGACTGCAGACCTCCTGAGGAAGATTTGGGAGGAGAGTGAAACATCTGAGCCTAAGCAAAGTTGGGCCATTCACAACCCAGCAGGGGTTATTTTCTCCATGTTTTTATTCAATGTTATTTCATTTTGTTTTTCCTTTCTCTCTTTTGATTATAAGTCTAGTAAAAACCAGCCAAAAGAAAAAAAAAAAAACAAACAGAAAAGAAACTAGGTGATCCCTGAAGCCTGAATGTACACAACCACCAGTCCACACAGACCCTGCCCCCGCAGGGTGTGTGACAGCCCCTCAACACAACAATCTGCTAAAGGCGGCCCTGGCACTGGGGCTGGTGCTCAGGCAAGAGAGACATCACAGTAAACAGGCTGTGCAAGTTTATTTTGTATTAAATCAGTTGATTCAGAGGGGGTTCTCTCACACCAGAAGCTAAGAGGGTGAGGAATTTTGGGACAGGCGCTGTGTGCAGGTGTAAGAGGGGAAGGGCACTCACAGCTTCTGCAAGGCAGCCTTACAGGTTTCCTGTGCTTCAACTCTTGAACACCACAGCAGGGTCTCTGCTCCCTGCAGTGCTATTTCAGAAGGGACTTTTGCTTTCCCACTCCCAAGCAATTCCCATCCTAGTCTGCACAAGACCTGAGAACGTGCTCATGCCTCCAGGTCTTCAGCTTCCCCACCTTAATTAGATGCACAATCAGTCCCTCCTGCTTGGAACAAGTAACTTTTCAAGTTCTCCATTTTCTAGAAGGAATAAGAAGGAACAGAGACCATGGACAGTTGAATAGAGAGGCCAGGTTGAAGGTATGAGGAAATCTTTCCCCAGGCACAGAGCAGAGAAGAAACCATGCACCAGGACATGGCTGGGTCAGCTCTCAGTCTCCCTGCTGCTGTGAGCTTGCCACTGTGAAAGGAAAGCATGTATGGTGGGATTGTTAGAGAAAACCTGGATTAAACCTGCCAAGAGACCAGTATTTCACACTGAGGCTCAGGCACTCATTTGAACCAGCCCTTGCAGTCATAAAATGTTAAATCATGACAAATTTCCCCCTAAGACACACCTTCCCTTTTCCTTCTCCCACTGTTGCCTGAGGAGGTTTAATGTCCAACTCAAATTCAGCTGCCTGTCTCTGGGGAGAATCAAATATGCATTGCTTCCTGAGCAGCAGAACATGCCAAACCTATTTTCCTTCACAAGCACCAGTGTGGATTCTCTTGTTGAGCACCCACAGCAATACCTAAGGTGCCTCTGCCTAATTCCACAAAAGCTTACCTGTTTTAGGTTCAAAGGGTAGAGGAGCACAGACAGAGTTTCAGCTCAAACCACAGGAAGCCTGGCAGGGGAAAAGGTGTATCCCAAAAGAATTTCCACACAGGAGAGTTTCTCCAGCTCAAACCAACACCTCCACAGTAAGCTAGACAATAACTGTGCTTGACAGAGCAAAGCTTGTTTTACTGCACTTCAAAAGGCCCCTCTGGGGAGACCAGAGCTCCCCAGGGCTCCCAGCAGTGCCCTTTCGTACACATTAGAAAATAACAACCAGATAAACTCCTTCCAACTGGATTTGTCTTTCTAATTCAGGTTTAAAAGCTGTGCAGTCTGGAAGAACTGACATTGCTGCACTCAGAGCTGCACGGGGAAATTCCACTTTTAAAATACAAAGTTTTCTTGCCATTACCCTCAGTCCAGCACAGGTTCCAGGAGTGCAGCTGGGATAGACATCACCCATGGGTGTTTCCTCTTCTGGCAGTGGCACCTCTCTGAAACTGCCCCTTCTTGTCTCTAAGTCAGGACAGAAATGCATAGAGCTGCTCCAGCTCTGTGGATATCAAACAGACAGCTCTATTAAACCCAAAGGACAGTTGTCCTCTCTGTATTTCAGATTGGTCTAAAAGTGTGCTACAGGGGACAATTAATCTTCAAAATCAATTTTTTGTCAGGAGGCTAAATTTCAATTGTCTCAGGAATGGTGGTGCTGGGCTGGTAATAACTGTCTGATGAAGCAGCCTCTGAATTCACTGCCCAAGAGAACACTTTTCATTAATAACTTTGGTCACAAACCACAGGTCCTTTTTTTGACTTTGAGAAAACATATTACTTTATTTATTGTGTTAAAAACCTCAAGCTGTCAGGAGTCAGAAGATTTGCCTTGTGTTTTCATTGCATTGTGAGACAGGGAGTATTTTAAGTAAGACACTCCCTTTTCTCCAGGAAGGCAAAGCAAACCCCCCAGTTTCTTCTAGATGGAACACAATAAAAGTGCTATTTTTCCTTCCTTTGCATTTGTGGCCTTTTTCCCTATGCTCCACTCCACAGTAATCCTGATTTCCCTACATCTCCCTCTGATTATTCATCCACACAATTGTTTGCTGTCTGGCTGCTGCATTTGGCCCCCAGACTCACTACTTGCCATCATCCCGAGGGACTCAGCTCCCAGAATATCCTTGGAATCCACATGAACACCAACTCCACCCATGTGCTGAAGGTGAGGCTGCCCCAGGACTCTGTTAGTGCCGAGCTTGGCTCCCTACAGCACGGATATTTCAGGATTTAGTCAATTAGTGCCTGAACCACTGCAGAAGCAGCACGGATCCAGGGCTCTCCCTTTTCCCAGGGACACTAAAGCTCCCCCTTGCACCCCTTCCCTCGGTCTGGGAGCTCAGCTCATCCAAGAGCAGCACATCCAGAGCAGCAGGGCCTGGAGAGCAGAGTCACCAGAGCAAAGCTGTGGTGCCAGCACACCCTCCTGGCTCAGAGCAGACATGGCTCTGCATCTCGGTGAGCAGACGGGACAAACCCCGGCTTCTCAGGCAAGCACCCACTCTTTGGATGCAGAACTCTGCTCTGCCATTCCAGAGGGTGCTGCCTCCAGGGTGTCTGGAGCTGATGTCAGCCTGAGCCAGGCACATCCCACACACATTTCCTGGGGAGCAGACCAAAGTGTGCCAATACACTGAACTTCTCAGTCATGCTTCTGACATCCCAGATTGCCCCAGGAGAGGCCTGGCACCCTCAACCCTGCCAGCACTGCACTTCCACTGAACTGGAAGATGGCCCCAGCTCTCCCATTTTCTGCTACAACTGTCCTTTCTCTAGGGGAATCCCCAGTGTTTCAGGAAATTGGGCTCTTTAGGAGTTACTTTTTACTAGCAGAGGGATATTAATGAATTGAATTGCCTTTAACTCCCTGCATGCTCTTTATTTCCAGCTCACCCAGCTAAAGCTCATTTGATTTGAAAGATAATCCAATAAGCATCAATTAATAAAATTAACTTTGCAAGGATTGGATTTTCCTAGTGCATGAGACAGATTAAGGGACAGGCTGAAAGGGAAACAGAGCAGAAACTTCTGTTATGAAAAGGCATTTTTGTTAAATCCTGGACATTTTCCTTTGTGCAAGTGAAGGTTCAAAGGACTCCTGCCCCATGGAAGGCCAGGCCAGCGCTTTCTGTGGTTCATTAAATCCCTCCCAGATATTGAAACAGGCATTGCACAGGTCCTGAAAAGCCAGGCTTGTCCAGGCTGTTCCTGCAGGCCTTGAGCAGCAGGAACAATGCTGCAGGAGTGTTACAAACAAGGCAGACAAGTCCCAAGTCCCTATTGCAGGCTCTGCTGTCCCCAGATTCACTCTGAGCCCTGTCTTGTCCACACAGGAGCATCCCCACCATGAGTGCACACAATGATTATCCTGAGGAATGAAACAAATAGAAGGAAGACTCAGGAGGAGAAAGGAATATGCACCACATGCTTGGAAATGAGGACAGCAGTGTCTGAAATACCTATCACAGTGTTCCTTTGCATCCAGTAATGTTTGTATTGTTTGCATTAGCTGATCACAGCTGGAAGAACTCATTCTCTGCGACTGAAGATCAAACTGAGCTTTCTATAAGCCCTGAAAACAAAGGTTTGGTGAAAGCTCTCTGCTGTCCAAATACGTTTTTGAATGATTAGCACCAGATTAAGCTCTTCCACTTTTAAGCACAGAACCATTTTCTTACCACAGCCAGTGTACTTCTGAGACAGCTACCTCTACATTTCGTGTGTGCAAAACACATCACAAGGACTCTCCTGAGCTGCTGCAGCATTTTCAGACCAGGTCAGCTTCTGAGCACTGAAATGGGAGCAATCCCTTTAGTGACCCCAAATACATTCTCAAACACAGAACATACTTTGACACTTCAATTCATCTATCATGAAAACACCATGTATACCAAGGAAAAAAAAAAGGAGCAATATGCTTGGTTACAAGGAAATGCCATTAACCAGCAGTCTGGGGTTGCTGCAAGATTGAGCTCAGCCCATGAAAAATTAAAGGCAACAGAGACCTCTAATGCATCACGTATCAGGAGAACCATTAAGTAATCAGTCAGCATCCAGTTTTATAGGCATTTTGGGCATAATTCAATCTCCATTCATTTTAGATCATTTCCTTAATGAAGTAATGCACTGGACATAAATATTTCAATGCAACTCTCCAATGCTCTTTAAGTAGTAAGCAGCTTTCAGTAACACAGAACCCAATTAAGCTGTAAAAGATAACAACTGGCACAAAAAAAACCTGAAAGAAGGACTAGATGCAGGAATAGTGATATGCTTAAGTCCACAGGATTCTGGCATTTAGATTCAGCTATGCTCCTGAAGAGCCATTAAAGACAACAAAAGAGATCAGAACAGAAGAAAAATCTGGGGTTATTAAGATGCTATAGAAGAGCTAGACTGCCTCTCTCTTACATGTGCACCTCAAGCCATTTGGGGTAAGGATTGCTTTTCTGTTTCAGGTTTGTCCAGCACCACCAGAGTGGGATGGGGATAATTCCTGAGGGGAATTTTCCAGACTTCTGCACAGCAGTGATTCTTTTCCTGCCTTCATGCTCAGCAAAAAGGGAGTGGGTTAGCAAGAAAAAGGTTTCCTTCAGTGCTTTTTCCTGTCATTCACAGCACTAAGTGATAGTTTTGCTACAGAACATCTCTCTTCCACAGGTAGTGGTAGCTCAGTAAGACATTTAAAACACTTATTAGGAGTTTACTGCAGCAGTCACATACCAGCCCATACCCCACTGGGACCCTCCTGCACTGCAGAAGCCACCCACTCCTGTTCCTTGTGGAGGGGAAGCTGCCAGGCCACGTTTTCAGACAGGTTGCTGGACACATGGGTATCCAGTACAGTCCTACAGAGGGGACACACATCCAAAAGTCACTGCAAGCTTCAAAGCAGCAGCAGCCACAGGCTTCTCTGGGATTCACACCACAGTATGATAAGAGTCTTCAAAACAGAAAACACTGCAAGCCTGAGAAAATCATCTACTGCCTTTGAACCATAGGCTGAAGTATTTCACACCAAAAGTTACAACAAATATGGGGGAGGTGAGCTTGGGAATTAATTTTAGCACGTAAGAATCAATTTTTAATCCTCCAAAGAATAAACAAAAACACTTCACAACAGAACGAGAGAAAAGTTTAAATCCATCAGAAGGATGGGAAAAAGAGCCTTTCCAAGTGTGAAAAGCCCTATTCCCAGGAGAGCAAGCTGGGAAGGGCTGGTGATAAAAGGGAGGAGTCGCTTCAGGGCATTAAGAGCTTATAGGAGAAGGTGATGGAGACTCTGGTTCCTGGCTGGAGCTGGGCATGAGTGGTTGTGTGTCAAGCAGAACTCCCTGTTCTTTGGGGAGTTTTATGTAATGCTTTAAAACTTGTCAAATTTTCTTTTCTTTTCTTTTTTCCCCCATAATGTCCTAGTGGCTGATGTGTTGTATTGGTTGTGAACAGCATTCCTGTGGCTGCCACCCCAAGTCTGAGGTCATGGCAGCTCTACTCACAGCTCATCACACACAGAGCTTGCCTTGGGCCTGAGGCAAGAGCCCAGGGAAAAGTACTGCCCCTGATCTTCCCTGGATTGCACTGTGTGCAGGCAAAGGGGCTTCTAATACTTCAATTCTGCTTTTTTTTTTTTTAAGCTTTTGGGTGTTTGGCTTTGCCACGTACTCAACATTATTGAAATCCCCATTTTGCTGCACCATTTCTATAATGAAATAAATAGAAGGTGTGCAGTACTGTAAGTGAGAAAATTGCCTAAATACTACCCTGCAATCTCTCAATAATTTAGGTGCCAATGGCTACTATCATCTATGCTGCCAAATGATACCTATATTAAAAAAAAAAAAAAATAAGGTATCTAGGACTCCAGAGACTGCTGGTCAGCCTAGAGGAGGAATCCTCTCTGGTGTCAGTTCCCAGCTGCAGAGTGCTGGCAGGAGCAAGGCAGAGTGACAGCTCCCAAAGTGAGCCCAGTCTGTGAGCAGCCTGGCACAGCCCTGCAGTGAGCACCTGCCCCCATCCGAGGGATGCTCGGCCCAGCAGTGTCCGACTTCTGGAGGGTCTCAAATGCCTTCATCCAGCACAGCCCACCGGGACATTTTTTACCCTGAGGACTCAGCAGGACTAAAGCACCACGGACCCGCCTGTCCCGGGTTTATTCCTCTCTCTGCACACCCCACAGGTATGGCTGCATTTCTCTGTGCTCCTCTGGTCTGATCAGGAGGAACACCCGTGAGAGGGGAGCCTGCGGCTTCTCTGCTGTGTGCTGGGGGCTGTCAGCACCCTAAAACACAGTCCCTGGATGCAGGTGTGTGTCCCTAGACCCACATACAGGTGCGTGTCCCTCGGTACAGGTGCAGCGCTGCCGCCGCTGAGCGCCTGTTCAGCCTTTCCTTTCTGGCCACTAGAGAGAGCCCTGGGATAGAATAGAACTGGATACTGCTGGAGCATCCCGGGCCCAGCGGCAAAATAATCACTTAAAAAAAGAATTAAGCATTTTTTCGCCTTCCTTCCTTCCTTCCTTCCTTCCTTCCTTCCTTCCTTCCTTCCTTCCTTCCTTCCTTCCTTCCTTCCTTCCTTCCTTCCTTCCTTCCTTCCTTCCTTCCTTCCTTCCTTCCTTCCTCCTTCCTCTTCCTTCCTTCCCCTTCCTTCCTCCTTCCTCTTCCTTCCTCCTTCCTTCCTTCCTTTCCTTCCTTCCTCCTTCCTTCCTTCCTTCCTTCCTTCCTCCTTCCTTCCTTCCTTCCTTCCTCTTCCTTCCTTCCTTCCTTCCTTCCTTCCTTCTCCTTCCTCCTTCCTCCTTCCTTCCTTCCTTCCTTCCCTCCCTCCCTCCCTCCCTCCCTCCCTCCCTCCCTTTCCTTTTTTGTCCCCAAAATTTTTGTATTTTATCCTTATTACTCGAAGTTAATTTTCAAGCCTTTGTTTCTAATTTTAATTATCTTTTCATTTCCCAAGGGAGAGCTGGATTGGTAGGTAAACTGCCATGGTTTTCTCCCATCCCTCGCTAAAAATTCTCACCAGAAAAAAAAATTCTCACGAGGAAGGAGTGGATTGCACACCACAGCTGGCACTAAAGCTGAGTAAATTTCACTCCTGTGAGAAATGCAAAGGTTGTTAATACACCCAGTAAGTGTGGGGTAGAGGTATGAAAGCATTTCCACAGGAGCTGGGAGTGCAGAGGTATCAGTGTCAGCTGTGGTGGAGTTTTATCTGAGGGCAAAAGCAAAAGTAAAAATACATGAGTGAGGTGCTTGAGTGGAGTTTAGGTTTCCCTTGGCAGGCTGAGCAGAGCTTTTTAGGATAATGTGCTGTGTGGCAGCTGGTGGCCAGTGCCAGTGGTGGGAGTAAACCTTGGGTATGTGGGCATCTCATCCTCTCCCCAAGCTCCACCTCCCCTTGGTAAACCCCTTACTGCTGTACCAGCACCTGTTAAAGCTCCTTTTCCGTTTTGCTGGGACAAAGCTCACAGTCCCCAAGCACCCTCTGGTGTCATGCACTTGGCATGGCCATGTCATCACTCCCTGGATACTGCCTGCACCTGGGGAGGATGATGAGGGGAGGAAGGCAGCAGTGTAGAGCACTCTTGGGTCAGAACCTGCTCCAGCTCCAAGCTCAGCCCAGGGAAGGGGATGCTGGTGCACTTGTGCTCACCTGGGTGTAAACCCCACCAGTGAGGCACACACGGGTTCCTTTGGCACACAATTAAACTCTGCATATGCCAACCATGTTTTCAGTAAAATGAGAAACCATCCAAATCTAAAATAGCCAGGAAAAATGTGTCCTGTGACATGGCATTACACTGTTTACACATAAACAGAAATCATGTGTAGCATGACTTTGAGCCCTCAGTGCCAGCCAGGGGCTCACTGTGCCTGTGTTTGAAGCGCAGCCTCAAAAGGCCACAAGGTGAGTCACCGAGGGGGCATTGGGATGTCTGTTTGAGGGGGAAAGGGCAGCATAGCAGCTATTACTGAGCAAAAGTAGTGCCAGGGGAAAGGGAACTTTGTGAAAACTGGTGTCAGTACTCAGAGCTGCTGCTCAGCAGCAACAACATGAAACAGGAGCAGGTTTTGGCAGAGCTGCTTGGGTGCTTGTCTGGGACTCTGGGGTCAGGGAAGCACTGGCATTCAACAAATACCCAGCTGCCAGACTCAAGTTCTGTGCTTGTTTTGAACTTGGTTTGCAGCTTGATCCCAGGTCTCATTTACTAAATTTAATTTTTGCCATTAACTGTGTCAAGAATTCTGGCCAGAGTGGTTCAGAATCAACTCAGGGCACTGTTCAAGGATCACCGTCTCTGAAAGAAATCAGGGTGATAGACACATGTACCTCAGACCTGAGATATCCAAAGCCAGGAGCTGTCACTTGTTTGCTAGTAGAATGGTGCAAAGAATGTAGGGACTAGCTTTGCTCAGTATTGAAACTGAGAAGGAATAGTTTCAGGAAAAAAACAGGGTTTCACATGGCAGAGGGGATGTTCTCCACCTCCAGCCCTGTCGTAACCCACCAGGTCTCTGGAAAATGAATTGGGAATGGTACATACCTACCATGTGTACTACAGCACGTCATTTGTACCTCAGATGGCTCACCTGGTTTAGGTTCCAGGACTCTGCAGCCGTGATTTGCCTTCTGAACAAAAGGAGGATCAGTTCCAAGTAGAGAACCCCTGGCAGCATGGAGCTGGGTGGGAGATGAGGATCTGGGCATGCACACAGGCAGGAGAGTGCAGCTGCCACCTGCAGCTCCCACCTCACAGGGCAGGATGAAGCAGCCCAAGGGGCAGTCAGGCTGCTGGGCACTCAGCAATGGTCACTTTTAGCAATCTCCACTGGCTTAAGGTTTTTCGCGGATGGGGGATACATGGGAAACCTTGATCCATCACCAGTGGCACAATGGATCCGCCCACAATGGCACACCCACAGCCTGAGAGCTGTATGCAACTTGGAAAACGCAGAGACTAAAGTTTCCTGGTACCAAAAAAAGGCTCCAGGGGCTCTTCACTGTTCTTTTTATGGTCCCCACATCCAGTTCTGTGTGCACACCACTGCACCAGGTGAAGATGCCTCTCAGGACTCCAGTTGGCCCTGCTCCCACCACAGCCTAATGCTTCAACAAGTGCCAAGGCTGGCATGAAAGAAGCCTTTCAGAGAAAACAGACCACCCCAGTCACTCCAGACAAGAGGCTGCAAAAGGTTCTAAGCTGGCAGAGCTCTTGCCATTCCCAAGGGCCCTGTTTTTACAACCAGGTCTCCCCTGCCAGCCATCTCTGTTTTGCTGACTCCTACATCCACTCACTGCTAATAGCCAAGGGGCTGAGATGCAGTTGGTGGGAGATACAGATGACATCAAGGCACTTGGAAGCACTGGGGCAGTGGTGTGCCACAGACCCTAATCTAGCCCAAAACTGGGCTCTGCTGGAGTCAGAGCACTCGTGCAGCCCAAGCCTCTGGCCCACAGAAGGAGATGCTGGTGCACCCTGTGCTGGGGTGCCAAAGGCCTCTCTGCTCCCCTGTGCAATGCTTAGACTTGGCAAGCAGAGAGAAATGAGTAAACATGCATTTAAGAAAGGCTTAGAGGCTGGATGTGAGATCCAGATTCTATATTTTATAACCTCCTCTTTATTTTAGCATGTTCAGTCACAAACTGAGTTTGTGACACGACAATGGGATCAGGTCTGCTCATGTTTGAGCTGCATGTGGCTGCATTCTCAGCTGATGCCTTTGATGACAGCAGTTGAATCCCAGGACATTTGTCATTTCTCCTTCTTGCATTCCATCCCCCCAGTGTAGCTATGTGTTGTTTGAGGGAATCTTCAAGCAGGCTTTCTGCAAACTTAAAAGCTATGTTAATGAAATAAAAAAGAGCATCCTATCCTTGCAAATAATCATACAGCTTTATTTTTCAATATCACAGTCTCAGGAAATGAAACAGTCCAGATCTTTTCCAAGATATTACATAGCCTTTTTTCCATCTGTCTGTCCACAAAATAATCCAATTAAATACATATTTGTTTGTTTGCTACATCTATTACAGTGGAAGAACATAACTGTTGGTAGAAGCAGCTAAGCTTCAGGAACAAAGGGTGGAACAAAGTCTTAATTTCCCCTGCTCTTTTGTAACCCACTAAGGTTTCCAGAAAAGCACATGGAGGGATAGAAGGAAGTGTTGGATAACAAAATACAGAGGTTTATTGAACAAAATAGGGCAAGGCAATGTTCCCTTTACATTCGATGACAATTCAGGAGTATGAAGCAAAACATGCTATACACACACACACAGACATGATACTTTGGTTAAATGTCATTCAGAAGTTCTATGCCAAACCTGGTAAAATCATAGAGTGAACAGTCAAAATAAAACCAAGAATAGGCTTGCATAGACAGATTATTGTCAGTGTGCAATTCATATTTAAGGATTAGCTGTTACAATGCAGGATACACTTGCAGCTCTGAGGAATTTAAGCCTTCTGACTAATCCACCTCATCACATGGCTAATATTTAGGTTCAACAGGCTGAGAGTTTACCCTGAAGAGCTAAATGAGACAACTGCAGTTATTTATCTGAGGCAATTAACTATATTGCAGTGCACAGATGCAGCTGGAGACAGACCATGGAGTCTACTTAGAGTGAACACTGATACAGTGGAACTTGTTTACCATGAAGTAGAAAATACTCATTTGTGTGTGCCACTGTCCTCTCTGGGACTCTCCTCAAGAGCCCAAACTGCCCAGCTAAGCTTTGCCCTATGCTACTGATGGGGAGGAGGTGGCTGATAGTATCTCCAGCCCAGAAGCTGAGGCTTGGGCAGCTCCTGAACATGAAACCCATGTCCCACAGCCTGTGCTGGGCAGGGCAGTCCAAGTGGCACCTGTGTGCAGCACAGCCAGTACCTCCCCAGCAGTGCTGCACAGCCACAAATGTGCTGGAGTGCAGCAAACTGGGATCTCTACAGGTTTCTGCCTGTCCTCTGCAACAAAAAGACAAGCTGCCCATGCATGATGGTGTGCTCCACGGGAGGGACTCCCACACTGACCTCCCAAGGCAACTGCAAAACTCAGCCATGAACACCTTAGGAGAGTGGGGCAAAACCAGCTGTGGCTGGGCACAGATGAAGAGCAAACCTCAGGCACCACGACCCTGCTGGGCATTCCTGCTGCAGCACCTGCCCTGGCACCACTGCCAGGCACAGCACCGAGCTCAGTCACCCATCAGGCTATTCTGGGAGTTGTGCTCCAGTTCCTACTGCATCCCACACAGTCCTGCAGTGTCAGTGCTACCAGGAGGGACAGCAGGAGCCATCTGCTCAGGGGACAAACACACAGGAGATTGCTCTGTGAAGGAAGCAGTGAGTTTCACGGACTGGCTGTGCTCAATTACAAGAGTGTAAACTAAGTAGGGGAATCCTCACACTGTCTCCAAGTGCTCCCCTTTATATATATATATATAAATTAGCAATCCACAGTTAGTTTGCATACAGGATAATATGAATTGAAATAAAAACCTTAATAATAAAAATATATAATATACACATTGATGAACAGCAATAAACTGAATGAAAACACTAGAATGTAACAGTGGCTGTAATTTGGCACAAAATAAACACACAGAGGTCTAGCACTGTAAAAATAACAATCCATTTTTTTCCGTAAGTAGATAATGTTATCAATCCTGATTCAAATCCTGATAGGCGGGAATGCAGAGATATAAAAATACTGTACATACAAGATCCCTTTTATAGAAAGAAGCAGACTGCAGCATCTGTAACTTCTATATTTTTTCCCCAAGAGGAGAAGATCAATGATGAGAATGTATCTATCCCTTAACAACTGATATTTCCTCACCCCACCAAGTTCAAACTCATGAAGTTCTTTAAAATAAGACAAAATCAACCTGTTGGATCTATCCCTGTGATGACAACTGCTTCTTGCTGCAGGAAGCTGTACAGTCCACATTAAGACAGTGTTTCATAGCAAGGTGACTCAGGTCAGCCTGCTGAAGACATCGAGTATCCCTGCGTGTAAGGCACGATCCCTCCAGGTCACCCGACCTCTCTTCTGCAGACCATTGTGCTTTGGACGGAGGTGAGGAGGTGGTGAGAGCTCTTGCTGCTGAGATGTGCCTACTAGGAAGGTTAGGAAGTGCCAGGATTTCAAGGAGATGAGTTTTCCACGTGGTGCTGGATGCCTTGTTAATGCACAGAGTCAGAAAGGGATGCAGGACCCCAACTACCTGGGCACGGGTCCCAGCAAGGGCTCCAACATGCTACTGAAACTTGGCAAGAGTAAACAAGGAAAAAAATCAAGATACTTAAACCTTTTTCTGTCATAGGAAAGAAATATTGCTCTGTTTCTTTTTAAAAGATCAGCTTCATTGTGCCTCTTTCCAGGGACAGGTGTACAAGGTGCTGGTTTTGCATCCCGCCTCCACAAGCTGCATCTTCTTGACTCTCAGCAGAACTGTGGCTGCTGAGCCCCAAGGGAAGTGGCTCCTTGTTCATCCATGATCTTTACTCTTGTTGACTTCAGTGGGACTATGGAATCCCCTTCCAAAAGTGGTCATTAAATATGCAAGTCCAATTGCAGCCTTTGCCTCAGGAGGTCTGTAACCTGTATGGCTGCATGAGGACCTCAACATGTACAAGATGAACAACTGCTCTCTTCTTATCCCATTTACTGCCTGCTTTCCTCAGCTGCCATTCCTAGCATTTCTCTCCCCCTTCCAGCAAAACCTTAGGAACCCCCTTTACACAAGGACTATGGAGTAAGAAAAAAGAAGAAACACTTACAAGAGACAGCAAATGAATAAAGGTAGAGAGAAAGAAAAACAGGTAAGGACTAAGGGACGATACAGAGCAAAACAGTCCATAAAGCATTCAGCACTCCCCAAAGGCATCCAAGGAAGCAGCAACTGCTCCTGGGATCCTTCCCTTGGGCTCTTGTCTCTTGATGCCATGGCTGGAGAGCTTGACTGGCCAGGAGGCCACTAAGGAGATCCTACAGCTCCACAGAGGAGGCACTGAGGTGTTCTTCAGATTACCCACCTTCCAAACTAAATCTACCAGAGTTTTCTCTCGCTTTTCTACTCACTACCATTGACACCAACAACTTGGATACTCCCAAGCATCCCTCCTGAATTAATAGGTTCTTCGAATGTCAGAGGGATCAGGATCTACATAACTTCTCTGACTAGGCTAAGACAGAAGTTACACCAGCCAACTGTAGTGCAATAAAGTCCATCACAGCCAGATACAGAGGCCCATGGAGGGCTGAATTCCTAGTTGGGGATTTCCCCTTGCCTTTTGCAGAGTCACCAGTTTTCTGCAAGCACAGCCAGTACAAAGCTTATCCCCTTTCTGATTTGGCAGGACTTTTCTCCATCCAGTTTTGACAAGTGCACCAGGTAGTACAAGCAGCAGTCCCTGGACTAGGGTGTTCGTAGGAAGTGTTAATTCTTAAAAACCCACCAGGCATCAATTTCACAACAATAATTACTCTGATGGCAATGGAAGGAAAAAGCCCACAGGAAAAAAAAAATGGCATTTTCAGCAGTAGAAATTCTGACTGTTACATGAAATACAAAAATAAATTCTTACAAAATAAAACCTTGGTAGAAGAGGTTGCCACATTGGGCCAATCAAATCAAATAAGGAAGAAAAAAATAGCATCTATGTTGTTATTTTTCTGGATCCTTTTAAACAACATGAACACTTCTGAATGGAGAGAGACAGAATGAAAAGAGGGAACAAGGCAAGGACAATAAAATCTAGCTGCTGACTGGGATATTTCCTGAGAAGCAGCAGCAAGCAAGACTTTGCAAGTCACTTAGGGGCCCAGGCAGGCAGGTAAGCCACAGCCTGGAAGCAAGGGTATGCAGGTAGCAGGATTCTGCCCATACACAAAGTCCTACATGGCAAGGTTTTTGTGATGTGGTATTAAAGTTGCCCCTGCAACTTAATGAAAAAGGAGTGTCTCTGTCTTCCCAGTGATTTGGCCCAGTAACTATCCTGACCAAGGACAACAGCTGCCTCGGGGTTTGCATTGTGCACTAGATGAACAGCAGCCAGTCATGCTCTCTTTCTATTTCCTAGAGGTGCTCCCTCCCCACAAATCTCCAGGTGCTGCCAAAGCCCCTTTCCCAGGCAGATCAGGGGTGAGGACAAGTCCATGTTTCCATGGCCCAGGCACAGGGGTCTCCCCTCCTCTGCAGAGCCAGAACTGCAGCCACCAGATACAACAGAGTGTGGAGAGACAGACTCAGTGCTGGCACTAAAGTTGGGCTGCGGGGGCAAGGCAGCCAAGCTCCCTGCCATGAACTGGGCTGGGCCATGAATAACCAGCCTGCCCTGGCTGAACAGACTCCAAGACAGTGTCCAGGTGTTCAGCTTTGTGGTTTAAAAATACACCTGAAAATAATGGTGAAAAAATGATAAAAAAGACTAAAGAATTTAAACAAGAGGAGGCCAAGGGAAAAGGCTACTTTTTTTGTGCAAGGGAAAAATGATTTTCAAAGAGTGAAGGGAACACAAGCCAGAAGGGAATCACTGCATGGGAAACTACATAGACAACAAACCTGCAGACCCTGCTACACCCTAGAAAGCAATGATTTTTTTATTCCTGACTGGAGCTTGCCGGGGGTGCTGGATGGAGCAGTGGAGAGGAAAAGCAGTCAGAATAGACATTGTGTGGACTGTTCAGCATTCCGTGTCTGGCTCAGGTTGCCTGTAACTGTAGATTTTGAATTCGATGCTCAATGCCCATATGGCCCTTCCTCCATGTTTACAAGACATCCAAGTTCAGAAACAAGCTGCCCTACTCAAGTGCATCAACAGCTGAGCTCAGAGTTCCAGGAGATCCTACCTGCCTTCAGTGAAATTCCTTGGCTTGTACCACAGTGAAGCTTAAAGCACTTGACAACAAAGGTTCCTTCAGACACACAGATCTGTTTGTGCGAGTCTTCCCAAAACACAACTCACAGCTTCTTAAACTCCCTGGCAAATCTTAAAAGTCATGCATACAAGGTCTGATTTCAGTTGAAATTGTCTTTCCTTTTAACTGTTCTATCCTATATCCTGGAGCTAAATGCCTATATACACTCTACTCAGATTGCTGGAAACCCTAGAAAGAAATACAGCAGTTAAAAAATTCTGTTTCACAGACAATTTCTGCCTCACCAATCTTAGGGTTTGGCTTTTGCTGGTATATGTTTGACAATGCTCTCTCCTTCCTATAAGCTCATATGACTGTAAGGTTGGCTCAGCTGTCCTATCCAACACAGGAAGAAACACAATTCCTCTTACAGCTATCTTTGCTAAGTTATCCTAATGTAGAAAGGACTTGTACTTCCGATGTTCTGCTGTACTGCCATAACCTAATTCATTTCTTCAATTTTCCTCCATTGTACATGCATCTCAATTTGTCCTATTTGTCAAAGCTCCAGCCAAACTTAAAAATAAAAAGAAAGCCTCAAAAGAATGTATGAGGGAGCTGTTGAGCCAGCTGGTTGATTTGCACAGCTCAGTGGCAGCTAGATTATACTGCACTGCTCAAGTCATCACAGATGAGTAAGAAATTGAAACAAATGATTTTCCTTAACATGATGACACTTAGAGAGATGATCCTGGGAGTGGAGGGTGGGCCTCCCATCGCGTCAGGAATCGAGAAAGTTGCCTGGCAATTCCAGTAATGTTTGCTATAGAAGAGTCAGTACCAAAGCAAAGGCTAGCACAGTTTACTGCTTCCTACGGGAACCTGGAAAACAAAACAGAAAGGAAACAATCGGTGAGGCTAAACTCTGGTGAAAAAGTACTACCTGCAGTCATATTTTACCTGTCCTGCCCTCTTCTCTGTCTGACTTCTAGGGTACTGGTAAAGTCAAAGGCCAAAATGGGAACTATATGTTACATGACTCAAGCAAAAGGAAGGACAGATGCACAAGACAGGCAGACATGCATTTCTTCTAGGGTATGAATGGTGCTGCAGCCTCATTGCACAGTCTCACTAAAGCAAACAGTAAAAATGCAATCAACTTTCCAGCTTGCTTGATGAAGACAGAACTTAAGTTTACCAAACTTTAAATCTTGGAAAGGAAAGTGTCCACATTTAAGTCTCACTAGTAGAGTTGGAAGAAATCTGAGGCTGATTTTAACTCAGACCGCCCCTTTCCTTCCCCAGAGGCTCTACAGATAACTCAGACAATGGGCATTCAGATTTAGAACAACTGCAGGGGTGACCCTACCCACACTGCTCTGTGCCAAGTGATTTCAGGAAACAAACCAACAAAGCAGTGCTGAGATGCTAGAGGAACAAAACCAGCCTGCTCTCAGGACGTTTCTGTCTGATCATCCCATCTGCTCTCCAGACAGGCGATACTGCGAGGTTCTGTCTTGTATTGGATTGTTTGAGAGTAGTGAGTCACCTAAAATCCATCATAACGCTGTCTTCATGTCATTTCTCTGTAATTTGCTACCTGGATTTACAGTCATTCATCATTAAGAGATCAGGGAGGACAGGCAGACAGCACCTTGACAAATTCTAGGCAAACCAATTCAGTTTTTTAGTCTCTCAGCCTGCAACATGCTCAGCAAGTCCAACCCAAACACTGCCCAGCATCACCTGCCTGCTGGGCCATTAATTCCCTTTCCCCTTTTCTATTTGCATCATTTTCAAACACACTGTCCCCTGCAGGCTCCTTGTGTGAGGAAAACAGCTGACAATAACCCAGTGGGGTTGATCCTACCTTTAGGAGAGTGCTCAGGTTTGGGGGTCTGGCGCAAGGGGCTGGGCTGGCTTGTGTAATACCGAGAGTGTTCAAAGTCATCCAGGAGAGGCTGTGACCTGCCAAGCACAGTGTAAAAGCAGTGATGGGAAATAACGGCACAACAGTGTAGCAAGAGCAGCATCTCAGCTGTCTGGTCTGTAACCCTCCCTGGCCCAGACCTTCCACCTGCAGAACAGCTCCTCTGAGCACAGCCCATTACTGTTTCTGCAGTGAGAAAAGCAGAGTATTTACTGCTTCTCATGGACCTCTTTCATTTAATAATGGTTTAAGTGGTCAGGAAATAATTTCCGTTATGAAGTTTGATGCAAACTTCACACAAAAGGGCAGCATTTCAAAGTGTTTAATGCTTGCACAGTTTTACCCCCCAGAGTATTTTAATATGATCTCTCTCAGTCTCCACCTGCACATCCCATTTGCTGTTTCTTTTACGAGTTCAACAAGAATTTCTAGGTTCCTTTCTGGAATGGAAATCAAAGCCACTGGGGTCACTTCCAGGGTTTAGTAACTCATGAAGGGCATTAAGCCAGAGTATCGAGTGATTCAGAAGTAGCACTGGGCTACAGCATGTTCCCAGTTTGACATGAGGCAGCCCAAAGCACAGTGCTCTTGCTTGCAGGGTGGTGCTCACATGCAGCAGTGGGAGCTGTGTACTGGGCTTAACAGGGAGCAAGGACCAAGGGAGCAGCTGTGCAAATCCATGGTGATTATTCCTTCCTGCCCAGAGATGACATTTCATTTCACATCCCCAGAAGCTGTTTAACTCTCTCAGTGTTTCTCTGCCATTTAACAAATGTCACTGCACAAGCTCATCAATCTCCATCAGCACTAGGCACGGGGACCAAGAAGGACAAGTGCCACGAGCACAGTGAGTGACGCACGGCACCAAACATCTCATGAGCTCCATGCCCTCCATCGCTCTGCTCGCCACCGAGCCCCTTGTGGGTGGGTTGGGGTGGTCATCCAACACCTCCTGAGATTCAGCTTCTCAGCAGCTTCCCAACTGCATTCCCCATTCTTGCCAGCCAGTTCAAGCTCACCTCGAAGGCCTGTCACTTCTGTGTCGCTGAGTTTCAGGCCCTTCTCTTGACCTTGGGCGCGTGGACTCGCCTGCATCAGGCTGATGAGAAGAAGGGAAATCATCTCGTTTGTGTGCCTTGCAAGACACCATCAAGTACACTGGGACTGCCACAACTCCACACAGTCCTTTCATGCTTGGTTTACACACACAATTAACTAGAGCCAGTCATGCAAATGGCAGCATCAGGACTCATTTCCAGTAAACAAAACCCAGCCTTGCTGAGCCAAACTCAATTTTTGCGCTAAATATGTGGCAGCACAAAGGGACTGTTCTGAAGCTGGGGCTGAACACAGTCTGAGTGTAATGATTGTACACAAGGCTGGGCTGAGCAGGAAGGACCAGCTGCAGGCAGGTGTGCTTCTGCAACCACTGAAACTCAGTAAGGAGGCTGAAAATTAGAGTTGCCTTCATCTGGCCCCAGTATTAGCACCACGTTCCCTTTAGCACCTTAGCAGTGCTGCCCAAAAATCTGTTTCCTATCCCCTTCCATGCTGGCCAGCCAAGCCTCTCTGGTGTTACTCCTACAAAAACCCAGGCATGACAGACTCAGGACTTTCATTACAGTCAGTTATGAGGCAGTAACAACTGAAGCAGCTGCACTGCCCTTACACAAACTGAACCAACTACTGCTTCTATTGCTGCAGTCAGGATTTCAGCAAAGGGAAAGTCCTGCAACAGGACAGACAGTGCTTCAGGGAGGCCACAAGGTGCTGTGACATCCAGTGCCACCCTCCAAGGCCAGAGCCCAAAGATTACCTTGCTTGAGGCTGAAGCCAAAAGCATCTAACCAAGGAGGTGGCTCCAAAAGGCTCAAGAAGCAGCTGAATAACACACAGCAAGACCCTTTTGATGCATCACCACCTTTTGCTCTCACTATACACACTCACCTCCCTCTGGAAATGGGAATAATGTTATAACACCTTATCTGTGGTGCCTCCTGAAGCTTGGCATACCTTCCAATCTTGGTCATGCCTCCTCTTTTCAAAGGAAGACTTTTCTCTTTCTTTCTCTTTTCTTAAAGCCTTTTTCTCCTCAGCCATCAAGAGCCGAGCAATTTCCTAGAAGGGAAACACAGACTCTGTCAGACAATTTTACTGCTCTTGTGGGTTTGAGTTATTCAAACCCTTTCTCATGGATAGCTACTGAATGGGAGGAGTGCAAATCTGTGATCAGAAATCAAGGGCAAAATTAAGACTGGTGACATGCAGCATGTCCAGTAGCTCCCTAATTTACCATAACTGCATTTGCAGAGCCTTTCTGTCCTCTATCCCTTTTCCTTAAAGGGACTGGTTGTTCATCTCACAGCATCTTGGGATAGTCTCCCATGGGGCTCAGTTACAAGAAATGTTCTTACAGAATCATTACCTTCCTGCCTTTGTCATGGTTGCAACAGGCAGTGCAACTCCCTGCTTGGCCAGCCTGAGCATTTAAATGAAACGTATCTGAGAGAAAATCCCACTGGAGCCCCAAGCTTCCCCTACAAGGAGAGAAATTAACAACTAGGGGGTCAGAGGAGACAAGGGGTGTTTAGCAGCTTCTTCAAGAAAAACGATTTCACAAGTACTTGACTTATTGCTCACCTCATCTTGGGCTACTTGAGCTGCCTTCTGATCTGCCTCATTAGCCTGAGGGGGAAAAAAAAGGTGGGGAAGAAAAAAAGAGACAAAAAGATAACATCTGTGAATTATTCATACTCAGTAACCTACTGGGCAAGTAGGTGCCCATACAAATACAACACCATCTTCTCCAAATACACTAAGCTACCTCAACACTTACAACCCAACTCCAAACTGCCATTTCACCTCTTCAGCTGAATTTTGCCCTCATGTATCTGCCAGACCACACCACAATGCATTTCCCACTCTGCTGCCTTCTCTCTCAAAGATGGGCACTGGCCTGCCTCACTTGTGAGCTAATCACTGACTACAGGCCATCTTTATCTGCCCAGAAACACCCATTTAATATCACTCTGCTTCAGTACTTTAATTTTAGGGTGTTTATTTCAAAGAATAGGGCTTATTAGTTGGAAGCCAGCTGTCACTCCATATTCATGTGTATGGAAGACAAAGGTAATTAGCAGAATGCAAAGGAGCAAGACCTTAGGTCTTAAAAGCCGCTCTCATATACCAAAGATTTACAAAGTAAAATTGTAATTGCTGGCTGCCTTCGTTCCTTCGAGTTGACCAATGCATCCTCTCTACTCACCAGGAGCTCTTCCTCCTGCAGCTTCCGAGCAATCTCTGCATCAGACAACTCCTGTTCCATTCGGGGCCCATCGTACATGGCTTGTTTCATCCCCCTCAAATTAGCGGCTACAGAATTGAGAGAAAACAATCAACTCAACCATTCTCCAAGTTCTTTGATAAGGAGATCCCCATCATCTCCTCAGCCACCTGAAAACCCCCCACTCAAGAGAACCAGAGATCACCACGGTGTACCAGCCTCACTGCTGGTGTGAGAGCACCTTTAGCTGAGGTGCAGCACACAGATTAGGGAGGGTTCTCTATGCACACAGCAGTATCTGACATACCATGTCTTAGATAACAAATGCAACTCCATGGCAAAACAGGCCATGTTTCTTGAAGCAGCCTTTGGTGACAGCAATGCCAGCAAAGGAATTGTAATTTGTCACTCTCTGCATTGACACAGATACACTGGCAAAACTGGGCAGCAGAGAGCAGCCCAACATTTGATACAAACATAGCAGAGTCTGAACACACTCCCGGAGCAGCATGGGCTGCAAGGGTTACCTGGGACAGGCTCACATGAGTTTTCAGAAAATTTCTTCCTTGGGATGATCCATGAAATTTACAATTCAATGAGAAAACAGACAAGCTAGCATTTTTGAAATTCATATAGTGTTCAGTTCTTGCTTTGAGCACAGAATTTTGCTATTTTAAAGCTAAGCTTGATTAACACCTTGTATTTCCTTAAGGAAAGCATTCCTATCATGAGGCAGAAGGATAATTGTTCCAGTATCTCCAGAGACAGACACACATTATCTTCCTCACCTTATCCATGTGAATATCGGTTAGACAGCTTAAAGCATAAGCTGCTCCACACTTTGACAGACAGATCCAAGTCCCTAAACTGCTACTTTCACTAGGTCACCCCTACTTCCACTGTAGCTTTAAAAGTAGAAAGATGGATTTTGATCTTTAAGCCTCCAAACCCAAGTGCTGTTGAGCAAGAACTACACAGGTACACATTTCCCAGAAAATTCCACTTGTATGGAATTTGGCAAGAATCTTACAAATAGAACCCAGTTGGATGCCCAGTGCCACTAGTGAACTTTGCTCAAAGTGTATTAATTAAGTTGCCAGCAGGGTTTGCAATAAGAAGTGGATGAAAATTGCTGGGTTTTTTAGTGCTTAAGCAAAGTGTCCTCACTCACAGTCCTGCATCTCAACTCCACAAAATACAACCATAACCTAACATTCAGGGTTTTGTTACTTTTTTTTTCTCCTGTGCAAGGAGACCACTGCACAAAATGTGTCAGGAAAACAAAAGTTGGGTGTTGGTTGGAGTTTTTTAGGGGTCTTTCTTTGGGTGTGGTGTGTTGGGTTTTTTTTTCTGGTGGCAGGGAGAAATTTATTTTCTTAAACAAAAGGATACCAAGGGCACCACTTCCAACAACACCTTCTTACTCATCCTCTCCAATGCCATGGAACATCAGGACATAAACAGAGCAAGAACATTAATGGATAAGAAGAATCCTGCTAAATCAGGGAGAAACCTGGCCAAGATTCCCTGTGTACACACTGCAGGTCGACACTGGAGAGAAGCATCTTCCAAGGAAGCCAAACATATCCCAGACACCAGTGTGGGGCACACAAAGGTCCATCCCCACACATACACACACCTTTCCCATCGCCTGGTTACCTGGCTCTCGCTGGCAGTCTCCAACCTTCCCCTGGCCCACAGCATGAGGGGAGGGGGAGTGTCTCCTGTGTCCTGCCCTTTTATAGGCTCTTGCCTCACCCCTCCTATGGTCATCTCCAGATTCAGCATCATAGAGCTTCTCGTCACATGCCATCCTGTGTGACGAGTGGCCCTGATGGCGAGATCTGTGTTTCTCAGGGTGCTGTCTGCCACCCCGATGCCAGGTCTCCTGCTCCGCCTCCAGTTCCATCTCAAGGAGGGGAAGGTGCTTTTCTCTGTCTTGCCTTGGTGGCTTCCTGCTGTGCCGTGCTTCCTCTGTGAGTCCATGCTCCCACTCCAGGTCAAGACTGAGAGGTCTCCTCTCCTTCTCCCTGCCAGCTGTCCTCCTCTCCTGCAGCTCCCAGCTGTTGCTGTGGTCATAGGCACGGTGCTCAGTCTCTCTTTTCAGGTCAAGGCTGGGATGTCTCCTGGACCTTCCCTGGCTGGCAGTCTTCTGCTCCTGCAGATGGCCATTGCTGGCCTCTCTCAGCTGAGGAGACCTCTGACGGCCCTCTGAGGCAGAGTGCCCGTGTTTGGGGGCACTGCTGGGCATAGGTGAGGGGGGTCCTCGGTGCTCTCTGTGCTGGTGCCTGTGCCTGCCATGACTGTGTGCTCTGGGAGCTTCAGAAATCTGCTCTCTGGGGTCACCCCAGGGCTGCTCTGAGCAATGGGGGGGACAAACAAGGAGGGGGTTAGTGGTGCAGGGGTTAATGAGGGTTCAAGGCCAGACTCACAGCAGGGAGATGAGGGAGCTTGATATAAGGTGCTGAAAATGCAGGCAAAGAAAGAAAGAATAACAACAGGGATAGATAAGGCTTGCAGGATACAAGAGGGGACGCAGTGAAATGGCAGCCTGGCTAGCAGGGCAGCACAGGCGGCAACAAGGTTGGAGCAGAAAGCACAGGTCCAACCCAACAGTGTCTGAGCACTTCCTAGACAGGGACAAGTCAATATAGGGACAAATTACTTTTAATGATGCCACTGTGGCTGAAAAACAGCCAAGAGAGAAGCTCATCTCCTGATGACACATCACTGCTGCAGGATCTTGAAATCACCTGGGAAAGGTTTGCAAAGAAGGGCATAAGATGCAGGAAAGCTTGGGAGACAATGCAGGGGGCATAAGGCCAGAAGGGGCCAAGCAGAGTGGTCAGATTGGAACCTGGTTTATAAGCACAGGCACCTTTCCCTGGCTTCAGGCACAAGGATTTTCATCAGAAAGAAAAGTCTCACCTAACTGTGGGAAAGACCCACATAAAGCAGAAAAGAAGTAAACAGGTAGGATAGAATTTTCTTTCTTTAAAAGCAAGAACAGGATAGCTGCAGCATCCAAACACCCTCCACCACAGACAGTCGCATATCTTTTGCAGACCCACAAGTTTCAGGGCCTGCACTTACTCATTGTCTATAAAGAAGTTTCAGCTCTAAATGCTAAGATGGTTATGGATAGAAATGTTAGGGCAGAATAAAACTTCACAAACCCCTGGCTCCTGACCTCAGCATTGTAGCTAGAAAAGCTGCTTACTTGGCATTTTGGCGGGGTTGTTTCCTCCGTGCTTTTCAGAAAGCAGATGGAAACTTTCTCTGCTTTTAGTTTCAGTAATAAACCTGAAACAGCTAGGAGGATGCAGCAGTCTGCCTGCATACAATCTACTAATTGATTTATTTTTTCAACTAACCTATTTGCTAAGAAAAATCATTGCACTGAGTGAACTATTATCTCCCAACAGCAGCTTTACAAAATGAAAAAAATGCCTTGAAGCAGAGATTGATTTGAAACAGAACTACACACACAACCCCCCCAAAATAACCCAGCAGCAGCAGACTTTCCTCAACTGTCCAGAGTATGTTTTATAGTATCTCAAAATATTTAAAATGGATTTCACTGCACATGAACTGCATTCTGTTTTAATAAACACCTCTGTCTCACAATCCATCTAGATTTCAGAGGGAGAAAAACAAACCTCACACCAAAACTGAATGTTCCCTTCCCGTCATTCTATTCAGAAAAAACTTTTTCAGAGCCAGCAAAAATAGAGCCTACAGAAAATCCACCTTCAAAACAAGTCTGTGTGACTTTTATCCAGAATAGGTGTATTTTTAAAAGCCCAAGAACTGTAACAGGAACTGCTGTGCTTGCTCTTTAACTGGTTGGATTTTTTTCTGTTCTGTTTTAGATCATTCATATGATTTACAGAAAACAAATACCCAGTCAAACAATCCAAGTGACTTACTGAACAACAGAGACCAGAGCCTGAAAGCAAGAGTCAATTTTCAAACAATACTCACAAGGGTCTAAATATTAATTCAATTTTGTCATTGAGGAAAGCTCAATAAATACAACAGCAGAGAGCAGGAGAACACAAAAGAGCAAAGCATGGCTGTGCTGGGAAAGGATTGCTGCATGTCACACTACCATGCCAGACAACGCAAGCAGAAGATTTGCTTTTGGGGTATCTTAGGGTGATTAATTCATCAGCAGGTGCTGGTTCCTGTGGCACCTTCCACAGGGGCCATGTAAACACTCTTTAGACCCTGGTGTTACTCTTTGAAGCAGCAAGTGACTGAAGCAATACAAAAATGTTTTTCATGGCACAGACACTTCTGGGAGGAACTCTGCCTTTTTTCGTGTTTATTTTTCCACTTTTAAAGAGCTCAGATTGTTTTGGAGCAATAGGCCTAATTCACATTCCTCTTGCATGTGGATAAATTTTACTTCAGTCTCAAAAAACAAAAAAACACCCAAAAAACACACCCCACCCCTCACCAAAACAAAAGAAACCTACACAAAACAAGGGCTTTTGATTTATTTCAGTTCACAACTAATGAGGACAATACAAAACAAGGCTGCTGAAGCCTAATCAAATGGTGCCCAAGTAATTAAGAGGTTCAATACCAATGATCTAGATGATCCAGGCATAAAACCCACTCCAGTCCTTTATAGCTTTCAAGGAGCATAGATCAAGAGCACCACTGCTATGAGTTGTCAGGTAAACACTTCCTACCTCACCTTCAAAATTATGGATTATTGTAGAAAGAAAACTTAGACCCACAAGATATCCTGCTCTCCAAATCCACACCACATTCTTAATCCAGGAAGTCACAGGCGTTGTCAGCTGATTTGTTACAAAAATCCATCCTGTCCTACCATCTCTGCGTGCACACTGTTAACTATGTTGTGTTTTTTCAGACTTCTCCCATTTAATTCTGAAGTGTGGGTTGTGTGTAAGACTCCAAGATCAATTTTTCCCAGCTTTGTACTTGTGATCGTGAAGTTTCCACTTGGTTACTGTTATGCACTTTTGAACTTTGCGTTTTGTACTTTCTTGGCTATCTTTGAACTTCTTCCAAATTGAAACTAAAATACTTAGTGTAAGTTCAAATGAAAGACTTTAAAACTGCCAATGGCATTGATGTTAAAATGAGAAATGAGGTTTGATCTTCATCTTCACAATCCGTTAATCAAAAGCAACCCATCTTCCCCAGCACATTTTTGAAGAAAGAACACAGGAACCACAACCAGTGCACAGCAAAGCCATTCCCAGATTGCTCCATAATTAAACACACCCTGATTCTCTCCTCCAGTTTAAAGAAGGTCTGTATTCAATCACAGAAGCTGACCAAAAGGAAGCAATAGAGCACCGTGGATCAAATAATTTCCACACTGTACCGTCCCAGATGATAATCACAGCACAGACATTCTGTGGAGATGACCTTGTTCTTCAGTAAGTCATTCAAGGCAGTTGTGCTAATTTTACAGCTTGGGTACATACCTGCAAGGAGCTATTTTTGAAACACAGCTCCATGAACCAGCATTTATTCCTTCGTGTAGCTGTGCCAGCATCACAAATGAGCACATGGAACCATTTCTCTTCAAATCCAAGCATGGAATTGCACCAGCATTTCTCCCCCACACCCTTGGTGTCACACAGCAGTAACTGCCTTATCAGCCACCGCATTTTTCCACAAGCACTTTTAAAACATGCATGTGTGGCTGTACTTGCATGTACACACATCACACTCACTATCCCTGTCCTTTAGGCCACCTTCAGGGACAATAAAAATTATTAAATTGTCTTCTCTGTTTTTTTTTTTTTTCAACTAAATATTTCCTGATTATAAAATAATCGTATTCTGACCCTGGAAACTGATGTAATGCTGCAGTGATAAATGCAGGACTGTAGGATAAAAGGAGTTTCCTAAACAGTTGTCAGACCACCAGGTTCACCTATTTCTGCCATGATCCTGACCTTTTATCTTGCAGAAGCATACCTCCATTTTCTGCATAATATCTCTCTTCATAGCCCGTGTGTCCCTGGGACTCTGGGTAGTGCTTCTTGCGCTTTTTTTCTTCCTGCAGCTCTTTCTGTTGTAGGAGACGGGCAATATCCTGCAGAGATGGAAGAAAACAGACATTAAATTACTGCTAAAAAGTATCTCCAGATTCTTTTATTCAAAATCTTGATTCAATTATTTTTAAAAAAGGGGCAGGTTTAGTTTTTCAGACACAGAAACAACAGTTACTGAAACTCAACCCCTGGGCTGGATGAGGCTTTCAAATTAATGGATGACACAAGGGACCATGTCAGCAACCAGTATTCAACCTCATCCAGGCTCAGTGCTGAGACTGCAACCCCATGGCAAACTCACAGGTTCCTGCTCCTCCTTCACAAAAGCCTGCTAAGCCCTAATGGCCAAAGCAGCGCAAAAGGGACTGCGTGTGCAACCTCAGGCTTTCAACAAGGGTTTGGAAGTCACAGAAGTGCACACCCACTCACAGGAGTGGCCTGGATCTCCCCCCTGCATTCTGCCAGGAAAAGAAAAGCACAGAGGCAAAGACTGTCCAGCTAAAGACACTTCTGACTGGAAGGAGCTCCTAGAGCAAACCATGAACTCACTTCACACTGGCTGTAATTTGCAGGGACTACAGGCTGCCAGGCAGGGAAATGCATCAGCCTGACAGACAGAGACTTGAAGGAAAAGAAAATCGAAAGGACATTAGGAAGAGCAAACTAGGCACAAGGCAGGAGCACAGTGGGGACTGCAGCCGTTTGTCTTCTGTCACAGTTTTGGTAGATATGCCAAAGAGAAGAGCACTCCATTTTCCTAATTGGTTTTCCTTTGAGATGACTAATGGATCAACAAGGCCTAGGAACCACAAACAGCTCCCTGGGGTTTGCTCCTCTGAGGCCCAGCAGCTTGTGAGTCAGTGAAGTCAGTCTGGAGCTATGGAGCAAAGCTGGGAGATACCAGCAGGGCATGCTGTCCCTTTGGATGCTATTCATTTAAGCCTTCCTAATCCTCAGGACCTTTACAGAGCCATGCATGTAAAGTGGACATTGCAGGCAGGGAAGGCATGGCTGAAATGCAAACTAAGAGTCAACACCCCTCAGAGCAAAGCCAGCACTGGAGGACATTGGATGGCTGCTCAAGTACAAACTATTATTTCAGGATTCAGGTAAGATCTACTCTGAAACCAGCTTTGTGGAAAACCTGGGGATGTCACAGGCTCTTTGCAAAAAAGAAAAAAAAAAAAAAAAAAAGGAAGCCCCAAACCAAAACAACAACAAAACAAAACAAACCTCCACAAACTCCTTCCCCTGACAAGGTTAACCTTTCTAGCAAGTACAGTAAGTCTATAAATATATGAGCTTAAGCACATTATCTCCAGGACTGAGACAGCTCAGGACTTGCAAATCCACACAAACCACTTCTTACAAACAGGATTCATGAGCAGGCAGGGCAGGCAGGCTTAGTGCTTCATTTAAAAACCCTGCACTCCAGAAAGGATCTGCCTCAGTCCTCAGCTACATTTCAGCCACACTTGAGAACTACTTCCCACGTACCAGCAGGAAGAGATAGAATATTTATGACTTCTCCCTGCTTTAAGCCACAGTCAGCTGAAGCCTGTTCCCAACTGCACAAGATGGTCAGCAGGCTGGTTTGACAAGCTGCAAGGACCTGTTGCTGGACTGCTGACATCCCAGAAGTTCTCTACATAAAGCAGGAAGGAAAAGTGCAATTCCACAAGTTAACATTAGTTTCACATCTCCCTCACCTTCCTGATAAAAATACAACAGATTACTACCTCTTTAGCAAAAATCCTGTAGCCAAAGTGTTCCTCTCACCCTGTTACCACAAGCTCCTTTTGGAAGCCAAGCTCTTCCCATCTGTCTGGGCAGCCTTTCAGTACTTGCTTGGAATTAATGGTAGAAGAAGAAAATGAAGTCTTGCAAAAAAACCCGATGCATCTGTCAGGTAAGGGCAGATTCTTATTTCAGGCTCTTCCAGGAAATACAGCCTTATGTTCAAGCTCTTCCTATACAGAAAATGGCACCAGGTACCTCTTGAACATCTTGAGACTACTCAGGCTTCTCAGGAAACCATCTGAAATCAAAAATGAGCACACACCCCAAGCTCACATAGGTGCTCCTCTACTCTGTGGGTTTCTTGAAAACTCAGTCTAACAGGCCGACCCACTAAGGGGGCCAACGAGCCTAACCCTTTGTACAGTATGAACAAACCAACACCTCCCACTCTCAAGCAACAGCAACATCCTGAAGCCACAAAAGGAATCTGCTAGCAGGAAACTCTAAAAGGGTGTTCAGGCTGTGAAAGACTAAATTGAAGAATGGAGAAGCAAGAAACAGATGGCTGGGCTGACAGTCCTGCTGAAATGTTTGCATCAAAGACAAAGAAATCATGGACCAGGATTCTCCCAAGAGCAGTACCTGTCTTCTTGCATTTGAGAAAGCAAGTAGGTCTCAGGGTGTATAAGCAATTACAACTTCCTACAGCAGGGCAATAAATACCTCAGCTTATTAAGACTTACCTATTACTTGCCCTCTTCACTAGCAAGGCCACTGGCATCAGCAACCCATATGACCCTTGAGTGTGAGGACTATGATTGTATCTTATTCCTGTAACAGGACACCCCAAAATCCCTGTGCATGCAGACATCTGTCAGGACAAGGACTGCCACCATGCAAGCCAATTCCTGTGGCTACTGGCCAAGAAATGTCTGCCCTGAAAGGGCTGCTACAAATAGCCCTACCATCCCTGCAGCTTTAAAGGTTACCTCGTCTTTTTCCTCTTGCCTGCGGCGCTCCTCCGCTTCAAACGCGAGCTTCACTTGGATTTCCTGAGCAATCTCACAGTCCTGCCGTTCCCTAGAAGGCAAGGAGACAGGGATTATAGGCAGCTGAAGTCACAGGCATCAGTCAGCCTGGAGAAAGGGATAAAAGAGCTAAAAAAAAAATCCACCTGATTTACACAAAAGAATTATTACTCAGTGTTAGTGCAGAGCTATGAATCCTCACCAGGGACCAGGACTCCCTGTACTTACTGGTGGCCAAATTTAGAAAATACCTCCCAAAACATCCACAGAGTACAAAGCAAAGGAGATTCATGGGCAGATTGCAAAGGAAGGAGATAGATACCATAAAATAGGTCAGGCCAAGGTAGTGCTCAGGAGTCTGCAAACAACCTAATTCTGCTGAGTTTTTGTACATCTGGTATCAAAGGAGGGGTTCAGGGGTATGGTTCATTCAGGCACTTCTGGGAAGTGGTTTTCATGTGTAAGCCAAGGAGAAGGAAGTACAGGAATATGGTACGTCAGCCAAGTGGAGGCTGGAGGTGGCAGTTCAGTAATGAGTAAGAAATGCCAGTGAGGTGGGATGAGACACAAAAACAGGACCAGTGCCAAGAGGCAAGGGAGCAACATGTGTCAAAACAAGAGGGAAGGAGCCATTGCCACAGTGCCAGTAAGGATGCATGAACACAATATTGCATTAACTGGGGACAGGGAAAGATCAGAGCAATTGAGACATGAGAGGTTTGGCTGTGCAGACTGACCAAGAAGGCTGGAAAGCATCTGCAAGAACAGTGCCACACTCCACAGCATGCTCCAATGTCCTGCAAAGAGGCTGGAACAATGGCCAAGGATTCCTCAGGGCAATTCAGAAAAGGGCTGGAGGATTTGAGAAGAAAGATTAAAAGCTCTCACTTTCAGCACTGTTGAGATTGAGCTAAAGAACAGCTCTGAGCAGGTCAGAAAAGTCAATCCCTGCAATTGCAGCTACTGAAAGGCAAGGCATAGGAGGAGAACAGTTGGGAGCAGCAACAAGCAGAGCCTGCTTTATTAGAATGCAATCTTTTGAAGAAAACACTGACAACGATCAGATGGTGATGGGAAGACTACCAAGAGTATGTTATGGAAGACAAGCAAATAACTGAGGCAGGTGGAGCTATGTCAAAGCTGTGCTGTGTGGGCTGGACCAACTAGTTCTAGGTTTAAACAAGAATCTGGGCATGAATGATCTAGTAAAGGTAAAGGACTGGGAGAGAGTCTAGGACATGAAAAGAGGAAGTTAAAAACACTTTTAAGTGCAGACAAGCACTTTTTGTTGCAAAACCAAGAAATGTGGCATGGCTGGAGCAGCCTGTGACACAACAGAGCCTTCTTTTACAGAAAGTGAAGAAGAATGAGAGAAGCAGAAGGGGTGGATATGTGGTAAGGGTGGAGAGGAAGGACATTGCAACAAGAGGGTTTAGAGGACAAACATCACCAAGAAACAACTCATTTGTCATAGGCAACAAAAAGGCACACACAGCAGGAAGGAAAAGAAGATTTTTTCTGTCAACAGCTCCTTGGAAGCAGACCTGCAATCGAGCTGGAGTTATCAATAGGTCAAACATCTTATGAAATCTGTTTCTTTCATCCACATAATAAAACCTGGCAATTTTTGCATGTGCCTGTATGCGTTTCATTTGACTCTGGGGACAGATCTGTTCAAAGCCATGAGAGTTCACACAGCAGCACATCTAGTTCTTGAACATGCTTTTTAAAAAGGGATCTTGGCAAACCTGGCACCAGCAGAGAACCACAGCTCCCAGCAAAACAATAGCTGAATAAGCAAGTCCTAGGCAGCAGGCTGTCAGTGAGCCTGGTAGCAGATCCTTTACAACCTCAGGCTCCGAGGACATGAAACCAGGTAGAAAATAAGTTAGAAAGGTCAGACACATCAAGGCATTGCACGTCTCCAGTTCCCCTGGCACCTATGAGCAGAGCTAAGGTGCCAAGTTCATCAGCACAAACTGACTTGCTAAATGCTTAAAATACATCCTATTACAGATGAACAGGACAGAAAAACAACTAATCATCTTTCACAGCCCAGGCAACAAGGTCATTGCCTCCCCATTAGCAGCAAAGAACACCAGAAGTAATGCAAACGCAAAAGCATTTTCTTCTTTCTGATGATACGTCCTGGAATACATCACGTCAATTCCTAAGAACTGAACAGCCACAGAGGATTAGATTTGGGGGTTTATTGCTCAGCAGTAATTAAATATTGAGACTTGATTAGTTAGACAACATAAACTAATGTATTAACTTGTGTGAGCACAAGAAAACAAGTTCAAGAGCTTTGATAGCTCTTCTTGTCCTTCAGTTTCTTTAGTGTGAGTTCAAGTGCCCATCAGACCCCAGAAAACAGCCAGAGCAACATAAACATCACAATTCCTGAATACTCATGTCCTTCACTCCTGGGCAGCCAGGAGTGTTAAGAATGTTGGGAAAACACTACATCAGTTTATAAAATAGAGAAAAAAAATGAAGTTTGTGTGATCAGAAAGCTCCCTCCGATTCACAGCGACTGCAGCTACTAGTTGCTGCCAGATGAAAAAAAGGGAACGTTTAAGGGAACTGTTCACATCAGTGCAACAGAACTATCACAGCGCTGGGAGCAAAACAGGGAAAGAACATATTTTCACACCATTTTATTTTAGTAATCTTGCTACTATGCTTAGCAGTATGCAGGCTGCTCAGCTAGATGTGAGAGATGCTTTTAGAGAAGCATGAAAATAAAGTTTGATGCTTCCCTGAGTTCTTAAAAAGAAATGTTTCTGTTCTCTCATTTATCTTCACAAAGTCTTTCTGAGAGAATTCAGGATTTGAAAGAGAGAAGAAAGCCTATAAATTTGAAGAGCTTTTTTATGGTTCCTGTTTCGAAAGATCCCTTAGTTCTGTCTTCTTACTCCTCCCAACACCTTGAAGTGTCAAACTGTCCTAGATGACACAGAAAGCAACAACAGCAGGGATTATTTTGTTGCCAGGACATGCTACTCTTGGACAAGGAAGAGACAATGGGAATCTACAAAGAATTAAGGAAGAAAAAGATCCAGTTAGAAAAGGATGCCTCCACCTTCTTTTACTATTCTTGCAGAAGAGCTCCTGTTCTCAGGAGCAGAACTGCTGCTGACACAACATTTTACATCAGCAGTTCTGCCCGTGCTTTGGCTCACAAAGTTCGTAAATCCCATTTTACAGAGTCCTACATCAAGAAAATTGTTTGCAGCTCCCAGCAAGTAACAAAGAGGAATCATGTCTGCCATACAAAATCAATTTCTATGTTGTCATTTACTAACTCACATCTTTAATTGGTAATAAAGACAAAACTTCTGAAAAAAAGCATAGACTTGAGAGATACATATGTACATAAGGTCTGTCCCAGTGTGCTGGGAACATTGAAAACAGTGGCTGATCTGTCACGCCCCAGCTTCAAAGCTTTCATGAGCCGCTGCTTTGAAGCCAGTCCTGTATCTCCCACATCTGCAACACAGAGCTCCTCTGCTCTGTCACTGGTCCTGTCAGATGAGCCACCCAGGCTCTGTGATCCATCCCCAACTGCACCTGGTGGGTGGCATCCCAGAGCCCAACAAAAGCCAGGAGGCAGCACAGCTGCTGGGAGATGCATCCTGCCTCGCAGACCCTGTATTTGCAGGGATCCCCATCCAGCCACCTCTCCCAACTGGGATCTGGCTGAGCCCTGTCACATGAACCATCTGCTACATCCAAGCTCTGCAAGTCCACTCTGGATTGGAAAGCACGGTTTGTTTTGCCATGTTTCACTTCTACACCAGCTCCACAGCTGAGAGCCATGGCACACAGAGAGCCAAACCACAGACCACAGGGTTAAGATGTGGTGTGTGGGGACTGAGCAAACCTGCAGAGCAAACTGGATCACTCATTAAACACTCTCCCACCGTTGGTGCAGCAGTCAGTGACTGCAAGAGAAGGCCTGTCCCCCAACACCCACCCCATGGAGCCACCCTGGAGCAGCAATTCCCCTTCCCAGGTCATTTCACACTGAATAGCTGCAAGCACATGCAGGGGTTTCCAGCTGTCAGCGCAGCAGGACACCAAAAAGCATCACACCCAGCTCCTCAAAAGCATTCATCAGGCAGAGGGCAAACACACCAATATCTGCAATTTCTACACGAGAGAAATTCCCCTGTAGCACTGGGTATTTCTGTGGCACAGTTCCTTTACTCTCAAACTTCAGCCAGGGATGAGGTCAACACAAGTGGCCAGGTTACTCCATTTTGACAACAAGCAGTACAATGGAAAGGCTCCTTTCATGGACAGGCAACAGTATCCAAGGCAGGGTGGGTTCCAGGACCACCTGCTCTGATTCCTCTGTGCCAGAGCATGGTATCAATACTTTTATAGCAATGGACAGCCAAAAAAGAAATGAAAGCGAAAGGCTGATGAACTCCACACACTGTCAACTCAAAGCAGCTGATATTAGTGCTCTAACCAAATGGGACCAGCATTCCTATTCCAAGAGCTTCAGCACAAACTCACAAGTCTTTTTGGTGCTTCTGGATTTGAGCACGGGCTTTTTTATCCTCCTCTTCTTGCAGTTGCTTGGCCATCTGCAAGTCATGTTGCACCAGACGATTACGCTGAACATTTGTGGCCAAGTGATGCTCAACTGGAAATAAACACAGACAAGAACCCTCAAATCAGGCTGCAGAACTTCACTGTGTGAACAAGATAAACCAAGTGGGAGGGAGATTCCAGCCCAGAAAGGAAGACAGATCTTGGCAGGGAAACACCAAGCAATCTCTGTAAAGGTGGGAAAGTCCTGAACTGAAATTATGCTAGCAGTTTGAGATTGCCTCTTTTCAGCACTGAGGGGGCTGTGTATGTGTCTGTTACCAAAACAAGCTCTGCATATCTTAGCACATCCAGGTTTATAGGGAATAGTTTTTAGGCTTTGAATTTCATTTTCTAAACACAGAAAATCACCCTAGACGAATGAAGTGGGTCTGGGAGGGACCACCAGAGGCCAGTGAGGATAAGCTGAACCTAAACCACTTCTTATGGATACTTCCCTAATTTGTTCTCAAGAACCTCTACAGAAGAAAACTCCTCTCACTCTCAGCAGAATCGGTTCCAAAAATTTCACTACCTTTATATTTAGCAACAGTGCAACTTAGAGCCCCAGTGAGTCCTTTACCATACATGGATATTGCCTGCCAGAAAAAATGGCTACATGAGCTGCAGCCCAGAGTTGTCTTTAATTCAGTGGTCTCAGGTTCCAGCACCAAGGGCACAAGCAGCTGCACCCTTGGTGGAGCAGCTGGAATGGCATTAGCACCTGGCACTGGCAGATACCAAATTGGTGAGAAGCTGATTAGAGGCCACCATACCTGAAACTGCAATGTAAACATACCCAAAGAAACAGATAAGCATATGAAAAAAAATTTTTTAAAAAGTACCAGTCACTCTGAAGTTCCTGGCTGCAGTTTTTTTTCTTCTAGTGTACAGCTGCCTACCTCAAAATGTCTGAAAAGGAAGGCTCCTTTCAAAAGGCAGACACTGGCAATTCTGAGATAAGTAAACAAACAGAACTCTTCTGGTTGTACTTCAGGTCAGACTATAAAACTTGAAGCTTCCAAAATTGCTAGTCATTTCTAAAAACCTCACACAGCAACAAAACCCCAAGTGCACTCCTACAAGCAATTTTATCATAAACGGCATAAACAAACTCAACTCTAAAGGAGAGCACAAAATTGAAATATGAAATGCAACTATCTCTGGGGTACAATGGGAGCTGGAGCAGAGCGAAGTGTAGTGTTACAGGATAGTGAAGACAGCAATAATAAACTGTATTCCATTAAAACGAAAAAATTAAATAAAAGCAGGAAGCATTTTTCTTAGCAAAATCAAATAAAGCCAGATATCTGTTGGGACAAGCTTGCTTCAGTTTGTTCTTAAGATCATTGCTACTTACTCTCTTGTTCCTGTAAATTATGGGCCAAGGTATGATCTTCCAGAATGGCGAAGTCTCGACATACTGAACAAGGAAACAAAGTAAAGAGAATTAGCATCAGAAAAAACAAAAACAAACAAAAAAGCATCAAAAGAGCTATGGGAGTCAGGGGAGCACGGAGTCATATGGACTTCTGACACACTTTCTACCAGCTAAGGTCTGAACTTGTGTTTTTCCCCCTTCCTGCCACCATGTCTATTTTTGTGTGTGTTTATTTCTTTGTCTTTGTTGGCATGAAATGCCTTCTCCACTCTCCCCTGAACCTCCACTTCAAGAACAGAACTGTCCGTGCTACCACTGGATCAGACCTTATGTATAAATCTCTGCATTCCATTCAAACGTAATATATATTATATATTTATACCAATGCCCACATTGACTGCATTCAGCTAAAACCAAGGACAAACATTTGTGTTTACTGTGACTTTCTGTGCCAGGTTAAAGAGTCTGAGAATAGTATTTTCATGGCACAAAGGGTACATGCACACTGGCACCTCTCCAGAGCTGAGCAGACTGAGCTCCATGGCTCACTGCAGGGCATTTCTACCAGCTCAGGCATCATTTTCAGTTGTTTCTTCTAAAGCTTCTCTGAATGTTTAAAGTGCAGATGCTGAATTTGCACCAGATATGGAATCAACCACAACAATTACAGGCAGGGATAAGGACAATTTCTTCAAAAGATGCTGAAAATGACCTTGAGACAAGTGAAATGGGAAACAGACAACTCCCTTTCGCACCACTTTGAAAGCAGCAGACTTCTGCCAATGCCTATCACTTTCCCACTTGAACTTTCAAAGGAATTCTCTACCTACACTGTAGAAAAACACCAGTGTATTTTTAACTTGTTATGATAGGCAGTAGGGCAACTAAACACAAGCTACATACACACTGGGACAGGGACAGACACACAGCATCAGGCTTAGCCTTTTGGAGGCAGATTCACATCAGCTTCTCTGTGAACCAAAGACAGACAGTGACCTGCCCCCCCAGACTGCAGGATGGGGCCCCTTTCTACACATCTGCCAGACCTGGGGTTTCTGCCTGCTCCAAGGGGAGTTTAAGGCAGCGGTATCAAAAAATTTACACTAGAGAGGTCTGTCACTTATTTTTCCCTCAGTGTGACAAGTAAGAAGTTTAACAGGACCCACAGGGGGAATATCTCTCACTTGAAACATACGTCACAAAGCAGAGAACTACAAGGTGCTTCTGAAGCCGCAGAGGGAAGTACAAACTCCTGCTGCTGCTCCCCAGAGGCAAAACCTCTGGGGAAGACCAAGGTTGCTCTTTAGCAGAGCACAGGCACAGCCTAAAAGATAAACTGAAAATAACCCCAAAACCCCCAGAATGCATCAAAAGTACAAGGGGAATTTATGAGTATTCTGTTTGTGGAAGGGTTCCGAGTCAGAAAAGATAAAACTTTTCCATCACCACAAAGGAAATGAGAAAGTAGCTGCATTTTCCCAAGCTACAATCCCACAAGCCTTCCCTTTTCTCACAGGTGCACAAGCTCCACTGGAGAAGCATCAAGGTATTACTCCACACCCAGATATCCTCACAGAATAGCTGGAAGAGTTTCTAGTTGTCTGCACAAAGAGATAAGATAATGCTTTACCACGTTCAATGGAATTTTTGGTTGAGTCTTTCTGCACTGAAGGGTGTTTTAAGATGACAAAAGTTCGTAACAGCCAGAGCAACACTTCAGGGGAGGGCACTGACATGCAGCAGGGTGGAGATGAAGACAAAGGTTACAGTTACACAATCCCACAGTGGCTCACTTTAAGCATGAACAAAACTGGATGGTGTAATTAAGGTTTAGTTGTTGCTTTTTTTCATTGCAACTTCTTTTAAAAAAGGAAAGATGATATGAAACTCAATAGCATTGAAACGCTTCCAGTGGCCATTTCTGTACAAAGAAAGAAACGTTGCCTTGAGCCACAGATCTGGAAAAGCCACAGCTGAGTCACAGGCAGCAGTGCTATTCACAGGTGACAAACCCAGGGTGCTTGGTGGTCACCAACACATGCTTTTTACAGGATACAGCAAGGGAATCTTGCCCTGGAGACTAATTCTGTGATCCCTAATACTACTTCAGCTTCCTAGAATCACTGTGGAACAACCAGCTTCTGCTCACAAGAAGCATCATCTGGCCTGCTGGAAAGGCATACCCAATTCAGAGGTTTGAGCCCTACCATGAGTCCAGAGCTAATCAAAAACACCTCAGCACAGAGCCAGTCTGCCCAAATCTAGGGCTGTTTTACTGCCATGTATTCAGGAAGCGGCATTTGCTCTTGACTCTTTAAAAAACAAAACAAAACAAAACAAAGAGAGAATGGGAGGATGGGAGGGAAGTGTTATTTTTAACTGCAATAGGTCTCTGAGCAAGTCCACAGCACAGCTGCCTGAACAGCTGTACCAGCAAGACAAGGCAGGCAGCACAGGAGTAAGAATGAGTGTTTCAGAGCTACACAGTTTTTTTGCCTAAAGATCACCGCTACAAGAAATGCTTATAAAAGTACCTCCTAGCCCCTCCCAAACCCATTCTGCACAGGCTCATTCACTGCTCTGATTCCTGTGGCATTCAAGAGCTCTGTCTTGTCAGACAGTCATGGAGCTGCCAGTGGTGGCAGACCTATGCTCCATCCTCCTCAGAGAGGTACATGTATATAGGAGGACTTCAGCTTTGTTTTTTTTACTCCATTCTACCCACACCCAGACACACTTCTCTGTTTGGAAAAATACATGTTACAGAAACACTCGCTTGGCACACAGGCGAGAAAGTGGAAAGGTCATGGTAAGATACTGCTCCTTGTCTTTTGACAGTCTTGCACCCAACCCCAGAAAAGTCTCATCTCTACCACTGAGCTTTATTCCTACAATACAGCAATGATTCTTTAATCCTTTTGGATTGATGGACCACTAAATACTTCCTGAAGAAAGTATGGGCTCAAAATAAAAAGGCAAAGTCCACATACACTTGTGTTGCATAGACAGGCCTGCCTCTTCTAGAGCTGCCCCTCCACAGAAGTGCTGGTAGTAGTCCATGGGTCTCCAAATAAACAAGCAAAACCAACTTCTCATTCTCAGTTCTTTCGGGCAACAGCTGAAAGCTGCTAGATGTCAGAGACATAAAGCAGGGACAAAGGTTCCTGTTTAGGTTGTTTTGAAGCTCAGTGCCTGGGCCAGGAAGCACTGGGTACCACCTTCCCTAGTGCAATTCCCAGCTTGTGACCAAAGCCACCTTGGTCCAGTGCCAACCCTAACATGGCCACACAGCACTCAGACCTGAGGCTGTGCCCTGCCACTGCCTGTCCCACCTCCACACAACAGGGACAAAGCAAGTGGGGACACTGCCCTGGGATGGGCCACCAAGTTGCACGGCTTAGACATGAATAAAGGGACTGGGTCTTAAACCAGTGATATCAACCCACTAAGATCCAGTACAGAGAGAGGGAAGCTGGACAGTTACCAGTGATATGCACACTGGAAGCTCCCCACTGTCTGGGTTCCCTGGTGCTCCCATCTCACAGAGGACACAGCATGGAGCAGGACTGGCAGGGCAGCAGCAAGCCTTGGGTTTGTTCCCACATTTGGAATTATTTGAGCATTGCTGAAGAAGCCATTTGGCTGTGCACACACTCCTGTTACAAACCCAAACAGACAGCTTGAGCACACAGCTCTCTCTTTGTGCTGCTGTGGCTGCTGGCAGGGCAGGCAGCACAAGACCTTTCGTCACTGTCAGAAACTTGGCTGGGCTGGCTGCCTCCAACTCATCGGAGCACATTATTCTAAAGTCCCATCAACCTGAGAACAACGTGCTAAGGAAGATGAGAACATCCCATTACGAACACAACGGAGCACTGTCAGACAGCCAGGTGGCAAGAGATGGGGACACCTGCACCTCCCTAGCAGATTTGGGGCTGATGGCAATGCAGAGCACTCCCTCACAACTAGACCCAGTACACATGGCACCAAGCCAAGCATGACAGCAGCTGCAAATGAGGCCAAGGAAACCAATCCTTGAAGACTCACATCCAACAATGAGGCAACTATGAAATAATTGGAGATGTGGACCAGCCAGGCATGGTCTGAAATGAAGTTTCATCAGCACTAGCTCTCATTCCATGCCCAGTCTCAGCAGGGTACAGCACAATCATTACTAGTTATTATGTACACTGGGTTTGTGCTGAGAAATAGGATGGCCCCAACGACAACAGACTCAATTTCTCCTCTCTGAGAGGCTTTGTATTTAAGGGGAAAGAAATCCATTTCCTCGCTACCTAACCATATGTCTAAAAAATGAAAGGTGAGATTAATATTACCTTCACTGTTGCAAATTAACTTGACTTCCCATCCCTGGGCCCTGGCTGGGAGCCACCAGGCAGTCAAACAAGCAGCAGGGGTGCAATCAGAGCAGCTACAATTGGCAAGCCCAGCGAAGCGTGAAACATTCACAACAGGTTTACCATAGTCTGATTAAGCCAATCTGCCTTGGCACAGCAGGGAACAGACCTGGAATGCACTCTGGCACAGCTGTCAATAAAGAAATGCCTGCCCAGGAATCCCAGTGGCTGCTACAGCCAGCAGAGGTGCCAGCTGGGGAGGTTGAGGACAGAAGCATCACCCTTAACAGTGGTGGGATCCAAAATCAATGCATGGAAGAGGGAGGTCACATGTCTTGAGGAATCCTGGAGAGCCTCTCTGCAAGCTCCAGGCACAGGTCTTCTCCTCTGGTAGCTCTCCCTTGAAATATGCCTTTCTGTGCTTTGGTGTATCTGGGGCTCTTGGAAGCATGGCTGCAGTCCTTTATGGCTGAGATAAGAAAGTTCCTAGGTACGACAGTTCAGCAAAATTTCATGAAATAACCTCTTCCATTTTATGTTCTGTCACCCACCTCACTAACTTTCTCCAGCATTACCTCAGCTCCACAGCTCAGCATTTCTAACACCCCAAAGTGCTTCAAACAGATTGAGGTAACCACAACAGAGGAGCAAAGGCAGACTTAGATGTTGTTAGTGATACTCAGGTGTGTGACAAAGAGGCAGGTTAACACCCAGGAATGGGTGGTGTGGAACACGCACTATGTCAGCAAGAGGTCAGCCCCTACTGGCTTTTCAAGCAAGGATCACAGCAAAACATCCCCCTCACTCCTGCCTGAAGTCTTAGATCATGTTTTGACATCCACTGCAGATCCCAAGGGCCCCCTTGGTTCACGTGGCCCATATAACGTGTCCAGGACACAGGCCAGTTCCATGACCCAGGGACCACAGATGCATGTTCCAAGCATTTCCTTTTGGGTCTAAAAAACCATCTCTTGCTCCCCACCCCCTCCACTCCCAGCATCTTCCCGTCAGCATTGCTGGGTTATTCACAAAATAAACTAGGCGTGAGTCATACTTAGTTTAGAGCATCTGCAGTTCTTGAATTCTAATCTGAAGGACAGGAGGGAGAGGAAAGACAAAAGTAACATGAAAAAGCAGTATCATCAGCTAAAAATCATTTTAGGGCCTACAGAGCTGATAAGCTAAGTACCAAGCAGCAAACGCAGCCTTTTACAAGCCAGTAGTCTCAAAAGGATGCCTGAGTTATGTAGATTGCTGCAGATTAGAAAGCAAATTGGGATCTCTTAGAGGCTCTCACCAGCAGGGACTGGTCAGGCCACTCCAAGCCAGGTAAGTCTCCAAAATCTGTGAATTATATCCTTGAAACAAAGCCACCTGACCAAGCAGCCACTCAGCTGGAGGTGAGGGGCTATTCTGAGGGCAGCTTCCAGATAAAACATACAACTGGGATGCTTCCTTCCCAGCCCCAGCAAAGCAGCTCGGTGAGATACAGGGCCCAGCCTCAGCAATTCCCATTTCTGCCTCTCCCTTCACAGCAGGAGATACCTGAGCTCCTGCTACCACGTGTGGGTGCTGACAGAGGCTGGCTAGGACATGTCTGCCTGCTGCACTCACACCGGTGACATTCCTAGGGCCTTGCTCACCAGGCCCCATCAGCCAAGGACATCAGAAAATCGTGCAGGGAGAAGGTGGATCCCAGACAGGGGGCAGGTCTGGGCAGCCTGAGAAAGAGAACAATTTCTGCTTCTCAGCCACAGCACCAGAGCATCACACATAGCTGGGAGCTATGAGGCAGCAAAAGGAAACTGGGTGACTCCACGGGGAACCAAACTGAGGGGGTCTCAGCCTAAGTCTCGAAAGTATAAACATGCAAATTAATAATAATCAAAAATAAATAAATAAATAAATAAATCACCAAACAACCACGCCCAGATTTTACTAGCAATCTGGGCCTGAGAACTAACAACATCTTGGGATTTTGGAAGGAAGTTATCCTCTCTGCTCTAAGCTAAATGCCTTGAGGTCAAGGCCATGAGATTTTTGTGCTCTGTCTGCACCATTCTCCAACATTAAGCTCTCACCTGCCTAACAATGCTTTAAAAAGGAAGACTATATGCATTTTGAAATCAAGTCCTCGGAATTTCATTATATTTTTTTAACCTGCCTTGGAACAGAAATCATCAACAATCACAAAATGCCTTCTCCAAGGCCACTAGTTTGGCAATCTCACTTCTGTAAAGAAGCCTGCACACTGTACCACAGACCAGTCCTAGAGCTGACAGAGTATGTGCTGAACACCTCAAAGCAGACGACGATCTGCTTGCATTGTAAACAGGAAGCTGGAGATACTCAAGATAGTGAAAAAATAGCACAAGGCACTTCAAAAATTATCCTCTGAGTAAGCCTCAGCCACAAAATTTGATAAGATTTATCATTCTGCATTTATACAAAAGGCTGCCATGTTTTCCATCTCATAATTCCACCCTACCTAGTTTCATCTGCAACGCTTCTAAATAAAAGCAAGTATTCTTATTCCCAAATCTTAAAATACAACCCATAGGTCAAGAATGTTGAAGACCATCTCTTTGACTTCCAAAAGAAAATGCTGAGTTGGAGCATTTCAATCACAGAATCATAGAATAACTTACATTTAAAAAAACATTAAGTCATCAAGTACAACCACTGACCTGGCACTGCCAAGCCCACCACTACAGCATATCCCTTAGTGCCACAGGTACACATCTTTTTAATATCTCCTAGAATGGTGACCCAAATACTTTCCTGTTCTGATCACTGCTCATCCATTTTTTTTTTTTTTAACATCCAATATAAACCTCCCCTGACAACTTTGGCCAATCCCTCTTGTCCCATCACTTGGTACTTGGAAGAGGCCAATGGCCCCCTGGCTGCAACCTCCTGTCAGGGACTTTCAGAGAGTGATAAGGCCTCCCTTGGGCCTCCTCCAGGGTAAACACCCCCAGCTTCTCACAGGACTTGTGCTCCAGACCCCTCCCCAGCTCCGCTGCCCTTCTCTGGCCACATTCCAGCACCTCAGTGTCTGTGTTCTAGTGAGGAGCCCAGAACCAAGCACAGGATTCGAGGCGTGGCCACAGCAGTGCCCAGTACAGGATGATGGTCACTGGCCACACTATTGCTGACCCAGGCCAGGATGGCACTGGCCTTCTTGGCCACCTGGGCACACACTGGCTCATATTTAGCAGGTTGCCGACCAACACCCCCAAGTCTTTTTCCACTGGGCAGCTTCCCAGCCACTCTGTGCCAAGACTTTCAGATGTACCTAAAAATGGCATTGAGCCTCAAGAAGTAATGACACCCATGCTTTGAAAATTCACCCTTTTCAGCCATGTCCATCTGGGTGCCCAGACACAGAAAACCCTGAGTCATAAGAACTGTCCAATACTCCCAAGTCCTACAGCCAACATTGCTGTTACAGCTGCTGCTTACTATTGCAGGGGCTCAACACATACAATATAGTAACACTTTAAAGCAGAGAGCAGATAGGTAAGATGGTATGTGTTCATGCCTGCAAGTCATCACCTGCCAGGCTCAGAACACATCTCTGTAGAAATTTCTTGATTGCCCCAACGTCCATCTACTGCCTACACCCAAAAGATCCCCAGTGAGCTCAGCCACTGCACTGTGGATCCACCAGTAACACCCAGGTGGACAACTACACAAACTTCAAGGTAGATATACTTGTCAGGGATGGCTTGGCTGGTTTGACACCACAGGCAAATAGTAGACCTCAGGCAGGCAAACACTTCACTCACAACATCTGAGATGTAATTGGGTCTGTGTATGGAAGAAGATAATCTCAAACATCAGTGAGAACAAAAGCTGCTTGTGTAGCTCATCCTCTCCAGCATTTGACACACAGCTTCAGTTGACTCAGCTAATACCACATGTGCAAAAGGAACAACCAACAATAAAGGCAGGGAGAAGTTTTCCTAGAAGTCAGTTTTAACCACTACCTCCCAACCATGGACCACAGCAAAACAAACAACACTTGACTCCAACAGCTGTGCTCTACCCTCACTTTGCCCAAAGGCAAACTACCACACACATCACTGAAGAGCAGGGCAGAAGCTGCCTTCACCAGGAAAGGTCAAAATCCCTGGCCCATACAGGCCCCATGAGCACCACTGTAGCTGTAAGACACGCCTTCAGCTTGTGTCCCATGGATCATAAGATACCCCTTTTCTGGAAAGTTTTTTATTTTCTTTTGAAGACAAAATGCAATGGCAGCTTTAGCTTTAAGCCCAAAACCACTCATTTAAATTGGTGTAAGGCAGGGGGGAAAGAAAAACAGTCTCAAGTGCAACTCAAAACAGCCACCCACTCAGAAAACTGCTGTGGCATGGAGCTTGCATCTCCAGAGATTTGCACTGTATGTACACTCCATTACACCACACCCATCTCCAATGGTGATCACCGTATTCTGTTGTTTTATCTGCTTAATTTAGCTTTAATTTCAGCATTCTAGCCAATTTTACACCACAAAAAACTTTCAGAAGGATACATTGAGTTTCCCAAATAGGCAAAACTTCTGTTCTCTGATGAATGCACAGCTAAACCCCTTGTTCATTTCAACATTTTCTCTGCAGAGAGCTGGCAGGCCCACTTTGTGATTCAGAGTGGCTTTCAGGAGCCATGGTACCCTGGATTGCAAATATTTCACCAGCATTCCTCAGGCCTCAGGCTGTGGTGAATGACCTCACACAGCAGCTCTGAAGAGGCAGGCGGGCAGCTGGGAGCAGAGATAATGCAAAGTGTCAGCTCTCCCAGGGTTCTCCTCCAGCTTAATCCTGAAAGGTAACGTAGCAAAATACAAGGGAGATCGGATGCAAAAAGGGGATTTCAATGCCCCTCTGGTACAACTTCATGCCCTGACTCAATTTGGTGACTCCTTACAAAAGGCTGACTGCTGGAAACCTCACACCCACACAGAAGGTGCCAAGTGCCAAAAATAGGTTCAAGTTCCTCTCTAAACCCCACAGTGTGGTTTTACACAAGAGTGACCTGCAGTTGTACAGAGAAACAAGAACCTCTGGAGAAAACAAGCAGAATAAAGAGTCCCCAGAGATGCCACTTTCTCTTCAGCCTTTGTGTGACTAGAGCCAACCCTGAGACTGCTCCATGACTTGCAGCTAAACCAGAGATGCAGCTGAAAGGACACACCACAGTATCAGTGCACATTCAAACCAGCCAGGTTTTATTTATCCACATCAGATATCAAGAGAAGCAAAGCACCAGCAGGATGAGCCTCCGGGCAGCCTGCCAGCCTTGATGGAAACCCTGCCAGCTGCTGCATTCAAAGCTGAAGGTATCTGAACTAATCCTGCAGTCAGCTCCAATTCTTGCACAGATTCCCATCACCTTCCTTTTCCCTAGAAAGGTGGCTGCTAGGATGCAAGGAAAGACTCCTGTCTGCCATCCGATCAGCTGCTGCCAGCACTGCAAAGCTGCTCTGCAAGAACCTTCCTCTACCTAACCAACTGAGGTGCTCGATTCGTTTGAAAACCCTTTTTCTTTGCTCTGCCAGCTCCTCATGGGTACTCTCCCCTCTCCCCCCTTGCTTCCTGTGTTTAAGTTCTCCACGTTTATTAGTCAGCTCTGGGGAACACAAAGTACCAAAGCTGGCCCCAGATCAGTCAAAATTCCACATCCATCTACAAGTCACAAATCAGTAAAGTTGCAGCACTAACAATACATGTCCCCTTTCCTGTCACAGCCTTGTGTTGGCACACTGCCATAAGTGCAACTACATATTTAAAACACTGGCATACTAGGGTAAGAATAAATCCCTGGCTTCTGAGGCCAGATGGACAGGGAGGCAGAGGTCCCTGCATCATCTTGAAGCAAACTGCTTCGTGGCATCTCAGCTCACAGTTCCTATGCATTGCAAAGCATAAGAAGCAGGCTGGCAGCCTTTTCTCCTCTCCGAGAGAGCACTAAATGAACTCCAGCTCAGTAAAGGTAAAATTTTTTGCTCTGGGAACTGTATCACCTTCAGGTGATATTGCATACTCACAGCTTCTTAAAAAGAGAAAATGTAAAAAAAAGAACAGTTAAATCAGGACCAAGTAAATTCACCTGTTACACAGCCAGAGTTGATGCTGTGGGCAATGCCAGCTGCCTGGAACACCAGGTAACTAAGCACTGAGCTGGAGACAAACCTGCTTTTTCCACCTTATATCATCCGGGATGTGCGGAATCCAGGCAGGGCTGTGCAGCCCTAGCCAAGGACCCAGTCCTTCCAGCACTGCAATAAAGGTCAGGAGAGCCCAGCCTCTTCCCAACATCAACTTCCTTCGGAAACCTGGCGCCAAGCAGATGGCCTTGCAGGAGAGTACAGCCCCACAAACGGCAGAGCTCTCTGCCTGCCATGAAAACAGCCAACACCCTGGTGGCTTGGAAAATTCCCAGGCCTTCTCTGTGCTGTGCTCCAGCACCTTGGCAGCACTGCCAAAGGCTCCAGCAGGTGCTGGTGAATTTAGGACATAAATCCTTCCTATCCCACCGGCCAGCACCCCAATAATAAAACTAACACCAGAGCATCCTCTTTGCACCAGGATGCTACAAGTAATGCTTGTCACGTCCAGAATAGATAGATATGATAAGCTGCTTTTGCAGTGCAAAGTCATTGTGCTGTGCAGAGGTGGAGAAGCTTTCCATCCACACCAGGGGAGGCTACCCTGAGCCAGACCAGCATTACCCCAAACCCATGTGCCAAGTCACTGGCAACACTCCCTCTGAGAGGAGCATTTCCAGCCAGAGCACGCTCCAGCTCTTGTCCTGTCTGGATGTAAACAGCCAATGCTACTCATATAATGCAGAAAGGAATTAAAACCTCTGTCTTCTCGCTGCCAGGAAATATTCCTGTCTGCATAAACTTCCTTCCTCCCTTTTGCCCCATTACCTCTCATGTCACTCCCATCAGTGTCCTTACGGAATGTCTGTGTCTCAGTGTTTTCAAATATTTCCTCACTTGTGTCTTTTACCCCTTTGTCATCACTTATCGAACACCACATACTGAGCCCACATAACATTTCCCCTTAGAACTGACTCCTCTAGCTACCAGGTTCTGGTTCAGCAAAAGGGCTCAGGAAACGATGAACAAAAATGCACACAGGAATTCAGTTTTACTGCACATGGCTAGTTACACCTCGTTACACAGTTTGTTTTTGAAAAGAGAAGTGAAGAAAAGTGACTCATTTACAAACCCACTTTAACTTTCTGTCCTGAAGAGCACCTACTGCAGGGCAGAGTTACCAAGAGCACACAAACCAAACCTCTACCAACCCAGGCTGAAGACAAAAAGATCTCACTATTTTAGTTTGGCTGATACAGCATTGTGGCGGTGGCATCGTAGGTTGGCGTGCAATTAAAATAATCATCAGCTGAGCTTCAGGAGCCTGACACAAAATAATTGGGCAGGTGCAGATGGGCTGTGCTAGGCTCTGGGCAGGCTTTCATCTACACCTTTCTCCCCAGGGAGAGTAACACTTCTGGCAAGCTTAATTCACAGGGTGCGTGGGGTTACAGGGTAATTTTTATGAGCATCCAGGCCTAACTGATCCCCTTTGCTCGATGCAAGGTTCACCACAGCACTGCCCTGCACTCCTTACACAGACAGCCTGATGCTGCACTCTCCAGTTCTCCTTCCAGCCCTGCTAAAAGTCTCTTCCAGCAGCCACACAGTGTCAAGGCCACACAACATTCACTTAGCGAGCTGTGTGGTATCTTTTCAGAGGAAGAAAACAGCAGGAAGGCTCCAATTTCTGCTTCTTAAAAAGGAAGTATAAATGAAGTGTCAAGCGACCTGCATAAAGTCCTATACATGTTCTGTGGAAAGCCAGTGCTGTAAGCTGAACAGAGAGCATCGCTGACACATGTCAGCCTCTAGAGAGACAGCAGCTTTCCCGGTGGGAATGTCAAGCAAACATGCCCTTTGCTCCCTGCAGTGCAACCAACCAGCAGAGAACAGCAGCTGTCGTTACCACCTTCTTGGAGAACAGCTGAAGGTCAAGCCAGCAGAGAGTGCCATGCCAGAAAATGGACCTAAAGCTTCTCAAGTTTTAAGGCAGTTTCACCAACTCCTTCCTCAGTCCTTCAGCCTTCAAACCAGCACTGCACAGGAGCAGCAGTGAAGGAGCAGGAAGCCAGCAAGCAGGGGACACTCTGGAAAGGGGACAAGGAAGCAGGCAGGGAATTTATCACTTTGTCCTATAAATCAGCACATTCATGTGAACTGGATGACTCTGAGCAAGGAAAAGTAAGCTTATTCCAGCAAAACAGAAGTTTCACACAGCCCTAAGGCATATCCCATTGTTTTTCCAAGTGGGGCTTTTCTTGTGCCAGAGAGCAGAGCTGGCCTTTCCTGCTCCTTGCAGCAGCCATCTCCAACTCCTGCCTGGCATCCTCTGACGTTTCCCATGGCCACAGGAAATTAAAGATTAACAGAGACCCGTGGTGACTGTAAACACACTGCTCAGCTGGGAGCATTACTCAGAGATCAGTAATGGGTGATGGACGATGCCACAATGTCTCAGCTGTATCATAAACGGGAGCAAACTCCCCCACTCCATCCCTGTATCCCCACGAATCAGTGCAAAACTAGGCTGTGTCCCTTCTTATCCCCACCAAAAATCTGTCAGGAACTAAGGAAACATCTCTGCAAAAAACATCAACAGGAGTCTTGGAGCTTCTCTCTGCCAAAGACTGCTTTTTGAACAATCTTTTTGCCTCAGTACAATCTCCACAGCAGCTCACAGAGGACAAGTGTTAAGAATTTAGGGATGGGAAGAGGCAGACCTGCTCGCTCAGTTGCCTTTCAGAGCCAAGAGCATGAAATATGCTAATCCTGCCCATCTCTGCCAAGCACTGCAGACCCAGAACCACTGAATAATAAAACTTTCACCCAGCCTTAACCAGAAGCGAAATGAGTGCCACAGCCTCAACTACTGAATTCATGCATGCTGGAAAAACAGATCTCCTATTACCCAGAAGAGCTGGATGTGAACCAGTGACCTGTGTCTATGTCCCATCACTCTCCACCTCCCTGCTGCCCTTAAGCCATCCATCTTGCCTGAATTTTTCAGAGCCCTTAAACAAGGAAGTCACAAAGCAGAAAATCATGATGCTGCAAGGAGAAATCCCAGCAGAAGCCAAAGGGCATGGGGCAGGTGGCTTCACAATGACCCAGTTGACCCTCAGCTGCTCTCAAAATTGTTGCCCTGATTATACTAATCCAGTTAAAGGTCAATGCTTTCTTCAGATGAATACAGTTGACAGCTCATCCCTCAAAACCATTCCTCTGAAAAACCCCTAAGCAGAATCTTTCCTCATCAGACGCCATGCCAGCCATTCACACTTCCTCAATCCTCTTCCACCTCTGACAGACATCAAAGTTCTCTTGTCCAGTGTTGTGTTGCTGAGCACAGACAGACACCAAAGGCCTCAGTATAAGCCAATACCCTCAGTCAGTTCCATGGGAGCCTGACACACTGCACCTCAGACTGATCCCCCTCCCCAGTCACTTGGAAGGTGAGCAGCCAGGAGGTTTTTATTGCAGGAGTCTCAGCACAGGTCATGTTAAGCTGCAGAGGTCAGCAGAAAGGTCTGTAGCTGGGAGAAAGAGGAAGACTGATGCTAACACCAAGCTTTTATTCAATTTATGCTAAAGCAAAAGAGAGCCAGCCAGACTGCCTGCCCCAGAGAACACCTTGCCAAGACAGAAAATATTCAAGCGCTTCCTGTTTCCCCAAGGTCACAGTCAGAGCTGTATCTTTTATTACCACGTTTGGGATACCGGCCTCTCGGGAAGCGGATTACAACCAGCAGCATTTGAATGTACAGCTCAAGAGCTCCCAAAAGTCAAATCAGGTGCTCAACAAAGAGCAGAAACCACAGTGTGAGCATTGTTGTGTCTCTCCAAGCACAGGTGCCAGAATCAGCCTCTGTAAAGGCTGGAGCTCCAGACAGCAGTGGCAGGGTCAGTTCTAATCATCAGCCCAGACACACTGCCCTTGTATGTCTTTACAGTACTACTAAAAATAAAATTCAGTAAAAACACTTTACCCACTGCAAGTTTCCTCAGTTCTCCAGAGCTCCACACTGCTGAGGCAGAGTTCAGGGTCCACCCCTGCCCCACCTCTCCCTTTTTTCTCCTCACAGAGGATTCAAACTGGCAGGAAGATCAGGAGCCCCTAGGAGAATGCCCAAACTTGGGTTTTTTTCTGCTGCTGTCAACAACTGAGGGCTCTTGGAGACTGCAATGGATGAGGGACTGGGCCTCAGCCTGAGCAGACAGGTATTCCCTTCACAAAGACATTGCCTCAGACCTTTGGAAAGGCAACAGCAGACAGGACCACAGGTACATTCTCCAGAGAGGAGTACGGTTTGCACAGCTCCAAAACACCTCCCATGCAGCTCTGCCTGCCTGCACACGGCCAGGAACACTTCTCAAGTCCAAGGGCTCACTCACAGAAGGCAGCCAAAAGAGGGTGGAGCCCTTCCCAAACATAGCTCCTGGTAATGCATCAGGTCACAAGAGACGAGGCAGTTAGAGATCAAGCAGAGTCCAAGACAGTTTTATTTGCTTTATAAGTAGCTAATTAAAATAACGTTTCTAGGATGTTTTTATCACCAAAAGGCTCACAAATGAGACCTCTAGTAAAAAAGAGCTACACATACAAAGCTGACCAATCTCCTGAGGCAGGTCAAAAGAGCAAACAGCAAAGGCTACTTTGTGAAAAGCAAATATGTCACAGGCACTTGGGAGATGAACAGAAATGCAGGCAGAGAAGCACAGGCCACACATTGCAACTAACACCAAAACCTTCAACAAATAACTTACAAGAGGTTTACTGACCACAGAGGTCAGATCCACTCTACTACTCATGAAAAAATGGGTCTGTAACACCAGGCTGCAGCAGCAAGGTCTACTTTATACTAGGAAAAGCGTGTTTGGAGGGTGTATTTTATACCAGTAAACCCCTGCCCACAAAATAAACTGGACCAGCTGAAGCGGTTTTCACCAGCAAAATGCCATCCATATCAGGCCTTCAGCTGATACAAATGCTTTTAGAGATAAAAAAGCCAAGTAAACACAAGAAGCAATACTTCCTGCAGCACCTAGCTACAGTTATCAGATTTTCACTGCCCTTGTTGCACTGAAATGATCCCACTTTCAGAAGAGCTTATGAGATCACTCCAGAAGAGGAGGATGAGACTGTCTCTCAGCAGTCCTGGCTACCTGCAGACAGGGAGAACATGAACACAACACCTCCTCTCCCGAGGCAGAGCTGGTGAAGAACGAAGTACTCAAACCAAAACTATGTTCTTCATTGTTAATGAATGACTAAGCCGACCTTTACCCCAGACAAAGAAAGGGAATGCTTTTTCCAGAAGGATCAACAGTAATTTCTCTATCAGGAACAACACATACTTCCCTAGGTATGGCAGGCGATGCATTTCTTTCCTTTGCTGGCATTGACACAGAGCACGAAAAGACCTAATCCAAAGCATAGCTCAGTCTCAACACTTTCCAAAACAAAAACAAGTGATGCCATTAAACTAAAAGCGTGACACATGCCTGAGGCTTTGCAGAACATGGCTCAAACCTCATCTACTTTGCACGTTGTGCTGGGACACTACTTTAATCCCATTGCTATCAAGTAACAACAGATCGTAGTAACAGTACACTCTTGAAGCTTAATCCACACTATACCATAGGTGCAAATTTCCCATGGACTGATTGAGTTACACTGCAACGATGTAAATGTACTTTCATTCAGAAAGTAAACGACCTTAGCTCAGTCCAGTTAGTTCAATTCAAAAATTAATAAAGGCAAATCAAATCCAGGCTATTTAAATTCTGAATATAAGCATCTACACAGGGATTTAATTCACTTTAATCAACCCACTGGAAAGGTTAATTGGATTCATTTTCTTGAGTAACCATGTGTGGACAGACTCTAAGGATGAGATCTTGACCACACTATAATGGCCAGTAACAGTTTTGCTAATGATTTAATAGAAGCAACATTAACCCCTAAAATGTCCGCTTCAGCTTTTGTTCCAGTAACACTAAGTGAAGCATTAAAGGATGACAGGAGGTCAAAAGGAACTCCCGGCTGCCTGCACAGACATATGTTTTCTATTCTTGGCTGGCTAAATAATCAAATTCACAACTGTTATTGTGTAAGAACTGAAATTTGGAAATAAAAATGACCAGTGGCAAGGGAAACAAGTTTAAGGAAGTTTGGTTTCTTTTAGGCAGGAAACCAGTGCTGTCTATTACTAGAGAGTAAATCTAAACTAACTCGATTATGACAGAGCTTCTACTGCTCTATATCACAAATCACTGTCAGAAAGAACAAACTGTCTCCTACAAAGCTTTCTAAACCCAAAGCTGCTCCAGGGCACATTTAATTGAGCTCAAAGGCACACGTGTGAGGCAGACACTGCTAGCAGGGAAGCCGAGGCCAGCCCGGCCCCACAGAAGGTGAATCCGTGCTCTGAGCACAGGCCAGGCCAGCGGGACCCCTGAAAGCGAAGGGGGGCCGGGGGTCTGCGGGGTGGGAGCGGCTGCTTGGCGCTTCCAAGCTCAATGCAGGCCAGTCTTCATAAAACCCGATAAGATTAAGTGTTTATAACCGGGGCCTCAACATCACCAGTCCCCCTCAAATCACCAAATCTGTGGCTATTCACAGTTCTGGTCCCATTTTTCCAACGCCCCGAGCGGAGCCTCCGAAGCCGGCCGAGCCGTAACTGCGAGGGACAGACAGACAGACAGACAGACATCCCTGCTCGTCCATCCCCCGCAGGGTGTCCCGGCTGCCCCATTCCCCGCGGGAGCGCAGCCCCGGCCGGCGCCCCCAGCCCGGGCGCGGCGGGGGGAGCGCGGCGAAGGCGCCGGCGGCGGCCTCGGCCCCAGCGCAGACAAAGGGCTGCGCCCTCCCCCAGCGCCGCTCCTCGCCTTCTCCCGGGGAGAAGCGGCGCTGCCAGCCCGCCCCCCGCCGCTCGCCCGGGGAGGGGAGCCGGGAGCGGGGCCAGCAGAGCGGCCGCGGCTCTCTGTCCGGTGAATGCCGCTGCTTCCACGCCGGCCTCCATCCCTCGTCCCCTCCCGCCCCCCGCCGGACACCCCGCACCGCGACCCCGCCAGCCCCGGGAACGGCGGTGCCACGGCCGGAGCACGGAGCGCCCCGTCCCCTCCCGCTGAGCCGGCTCCATGCCGGCGCCGCGAACCGCCGCGGCGCCTGGAAACTGTAAAATAATAATGTTTTTAAAAAGGCACCCCAAACCAACAGTTTCTCCGCTGCCTCGCTCCCATTTCCCCCCACACCGCCCCGTCCCGTCCAGCGCCCCCTCCTCCCGCGCCGGGGTGAGCCGCACCTTCCTTGACTCCGGGCAGCTTGGAGTGGTCGATGCCGATGCCGGCCATGGCCGGGCCCGCGCCCCGCTGAGGGCGGCCCCGCTGAGGGCAGCGCGGCGGTGCCGCCCGCGCCCCGCACCACAAAGTTGGGAGCGGATGGAGCCGGCGCGGCCGGGCCGTACGGCGCGGGAGAGCGGACAGAAAGCGCCGGGCGGGGCGGAGCGGGGCCGCCTCGCCGCCCCTCGCCCCCCTTCCGGGGAGGCGGACGGGGGCGTCCCGGGCTGCTTCCCCCCTCCCCTTCCCCGCCGGGGCTCGGGCAGCAGCTCAGCGGGACGGGCAGTCTCTGAGGGCAGTTATTTATACCTTTAGGGATTTTTAAAAATTATTATTATTTTATTGTTTGGCGGGGGCGGGGGGTGTGTTGGCTGCTTTGAGGCTACGGCCGGAGATCCTCTCCTACCGCCAGGGCGGCTATCAGACCGCCCGGGCAGCTGCGGTCCCCCGGCGCTCTCCCGTACCGGCTCCGGCTGCCTCTGCCCCTTTATCCCCAAACCATCCCAACCCCCGTGCTCGCACTGTTCCGCCGGCCTGCGAAAAGCAGACGTGTCCCGGAGGAGCCTCAGAGCTGCTGCCCAGCGGGGTCACGGCCCTCGCACCTTGTCCCTCAGGGCGGGGGCGGTGACGTTGTTGGGACGGGCACCTCTCGAGGAGGGCAGTGCAGGCGAGAGGTTCCCGGTCACGGAGCACCGTGAGAGGCCTTTGAACCCAGCCGTGCTCTGCCTCGCACGGTTGGTGCCAGCTCTCAGCAGAGACGGCAGGACTCACAGCTGCTGCTGCCCACCTTGGTTTGCCGGCAAAGAAACGGAACGAGGTGATGTCCCGTGGGCAAAGGGGAGAAGATAAGAGGAAGAGGATTTGGGGTTTAGGGATGTCTGAGCTTCTCTGGGCTGTGCTCAGCACAACCAGTCACTCCTGTCAGCTGTTATGTTTGATCATAAATGAGTGTCGCTGAGGACTATGCAAGCAAAAGTTAATATTGCCACATTCAAAATGAGTTTCCTCCAACGTCTATTCCAATGGCCCGTGGCTCCTGTGCCACTGGTGAGTAGGGGGATACAGAGGCTGAGCCCATTTCCTGCTGTCCCTCTCCAACAGGCTCTGGGAAGCCGTGGGTGACTCAGATGGGAGCTTAGAGAGAGGCAGAGTAGGATGTCAGAAAAAACATCAAAGGGAATAATATTTCAATTTTACTAAAAAGCAAAAATATTTTTTTAAATGACCAAGAAATTGATTTCCAGAGGGTTAGCCTTGTGCTACTCCAGAATTTCTAGTACTGTTTCCTGAAACTCAGGAACTGTCTGTCCTAAATTCTGCCCCTTTCAAATGATGCTTCACCAACCCCAATGTGGGTGTGCACAGACTGTCTTCAGTCTGACTGCCTTCACCTTCCCTTCAACTTCTCAGCCTTCTGCACGGAAAAAACCACGGAGCTGTGTGTGTTGTGATCCCTTCTCACATGCACACATGCAGTACACCCCCATGGTGTGCTGGCACACCCTGAGAGCTGATGGGCCTCCTGCCTAGAGGGATGTAGTACCCGCTTACAGAGGTGAGTGGTGCACAGCTGAGCCCCACTCCACAGGTTCTCCATATGATCACACAGATGGGGATTAATCACAGGGTCTTGCCCCTCCAAGGGGCAGCTCACACAGATTATCTCCTGTCACAGTCCCAGCTCTGCCCAGATCCTCCCTCTAATCCCTCTGCCGTCCACACATGCAGAACAACTGGACTTCCTGCAAATAATCCCCATGGGTTCAGCCAGCTCCGAGCTAATGAGGGGTCTAAAATCCATCTCTAGTTTCTCCTAAATTGGAGTTTTTCTGAACTCAGAATATTCCTCTGGATGTCCTTCACCTTTTACTAATCAAGCTTTTTGATCACTTAATAAGATTTTTTTTTTTGCTGGCCAAAAGTAAGGACAGAATAAGAGGCCAGGCAACCAGGACTATACAGGAGAAGTGGCAATGAATGTACCGATCTGACCCAGGTCACGGCTTTCCAAACCCAGAGTATGATTTTCTCCTGTCCTTCTCTCCTTATAAAGTATTCAAGTCGGAGCAGCAGAAGCTGGAATCTTGAAGCATTCACATTTACACAGCAGCTTTAATGCAACAGAGACACTTTATGACCCTACATTTATGAACAAAGCTTTAAAGCTGTCCATCCCAATGGTCGTGCACTTTAGTCCACACACACAGCTCTTTGCTCTAGTCTTCAGTAATGAAATTATATTAGATTAAGTTGTCTGTCTAGGGCCAAAACCTGAATTAGGGCAACATAAATTAGTCATAGATCTGCACTGCATTCAAGAGATACCATGTTGGGCTGATGTGGCTTTGGCTGCTGTTACAAGTGCGCTGTCTTCTTGGATGTGTTTAACTTCACTAAAGCAAAATCTGGTGCCCAATGCCAAAGTCACAGCAGAACAGTTCCTGATTTCAAGTTTCTAATACACAAATTGTGGTCTCCTCATGCCTTCCTGTAGCTATATTTATTTATCTTGCACGATCTGCTGAAGCTCAATGATAGCTAGTGGATGGTGAGCTCTGCTAAGACGTAAGGAAACTACAGGAACACAAAGCGAATGACCTTTTTTGTTCTTGCAGCTGGAAATGTGGGGAACATCTCCAGTTGTCAGAGCATAGAAAGGCTGGAGCAGGCTCCTGGGAAGGGTAACACAGGCAGAACCCTGTCAACACTGTCAGCTGTTCCCTAAGGCAGTGTATTACACACCAGAGTATTTTCTTTGCCTTCTTGACATCAGATTTCTCTCTCATTTTAGCTTGATTTTTGAGAGATGTATTCAGATGAAGTCTCTGAAACTGGAAGATAGCATGAATCACTTGATTACAGATGATCCAAAAATGACCACAGCAGGACTGAGGATGAGAAGGAATTAAACAGGAACCAAGGAATGAGTTACTGATGTAATACTAGCACTGCAGCAGCATCACATCTTGGGCTCCCCCAAAGGGCTCCTTGCTGTGGTCAATCTCAAATCACCCTCCCAACTCTCACTTGTATCTACAAGCTGCAGCTTCTAGGCAAAAAGCATGAGAGGTGTTTGTTCGGAGAGACTGTCATCAGCTTTTCCTGTGCCAATTGCACAGCACCTAGCTTGACAAGGAGTATGTGTTGCAGTGGGTAGGTGAATCCCAATAATGCTGGGAAGAGTAGCTACTTCCTTTTATTGACGATAACAAGACAATAACAGTTCAATCTTGTTTAAAAGCAGGTACTTATTCTCATAAGACCTTCTGTTTGAAGAAAAGTCCGTATCGTTTCCCGTGAAGAAAGTGGAATTCAATCTGACTTTAACTCTTCTCTCATGGAGTAATTTCATTCAGAAGAGATTTTGCAGGGCACTACTCCAACCCCCTGCTCAAAGCAGGACTGGCTTCAAAATCTGATGAGGTTGCTCAGTGCCTACCCCAGGTGAGTTTTGAAACTCCCCAAGGCTAAAGATCACACCACCTCCCATTGTGATTTTTCTCCTTGTATCTTGGTGGACTTCTCCTGGCTGCAGCCTGCAAATCTGGACCCTTGTCCATGCACTGTGTGCCCAGTTTGGCTCTGTGCCATGGCAGACCACATATACCAGGCACATCTGTGAGGAGTGTGCTCCACCAGACAGCTGGGGCAGGGGCTCAGATGTGGCACTGCAGCTGGGCTATGCCACCACACAAGTATTAAACACCAGGGAGCTCCAGGACTGGGCACTTTGCCTACCTGCTTCCAGGCATCTGATTTGCCCCCAAACACTGGAGTAAACCCAGATTTTTTTGCTGGTACACCACACAACACTTTCCCAGCTTTCACAGCGCTGAAAACACTCCTGAGAGGATGCACAAAGGAGAGGCTAGAACACTTAAAAATAGCTAAAAAAAAAGCAACACAATCTGGACCAACCCTTATAAAAGCCACAGTGAGCTTTGATGGGCAGGAGCTGCCAGACAGAGCATTGGGACTAGGAGCAAGGATTGCTTTATGCTGCTAAGATCTTTCTCCAGGCAGGGAGAGACAGTTTTGTGCTTGCTTCTTAAATAAACTGGGCAGCTCTCCAAGTCTCCTGCTGTCATTTTAGGTCAACAGGATGACAACAACTGTGAAATAAATTAAGTCTCATCAAGATGTTCACTTTCGACAGAACAGTCTTTGTTAAAGTTTCCTTAATGACGGCAAAGCTCAGTTCCAACTGATGAGGCTGCTGTCCGAATAGACACAGAGGATAATGATCCTACAGGCAGGAGCTTGTGCATCCATTAATGGTTAATGCAAAGGGGTGGGAAAAAATGGTTCTAGGTCTCTCATGCTATCAGGTGCTGCACAAGCCCATGTCGAAAACCAGTATGTCCATGGTGACTGATGCCAGGGAGATGACCTTTCTGGGGACACAGGCTCTTGTTTTTCTTTCTAAAGCCAAATTCCTGTATAAAACTATAAAACCTAGTGCAGGACTCCATGCAATCTGCAGGAAGCCTGGAGGATGTGAGTGCATTGTTTTCCTCTTGTGATAAATAAAAATCAAGGTTTGGGGGTTTAAACAGGACCTGCCCCCAGCCCAGGGCAAAGATGCTGCAAGGGCTCCCAGGGAGGGAAGCAGGTGATGTAGTGATGCAGGGGGAAAAACAGACAGGGGGAAAAAAATAACACTTCAGACATCAACTCCCTGCATTTCTAAGCTAAGACACTTCAAGAGAGGTTTGAAGTCAGAAGGGGTGGATGAGAGGAAGCAAACATTACAGCATTGGCAAAGAGCGCCAAGAAGCAGGTGTGTAATTTCCGTAGGTAGCTGAATGGTGCCTGTGGGAATTCAGGCTCCCTGAAGAACAAGGAGAGCAGAAGCCTGCAAGGATTAAGGTATTATAGAGCTCACCAGGGGTAATGAATGGGGTGATTGCAAAGAATGAGCAAAGAGGAGACTTAACTTGTGCTTACATGTAACATAATGAGGAAAGCTAGGAAAATCATGAGCCATGCCACAACAGAACAAGGGATTTTGTTGACTGTCAAGTTGGAGAGTAAACATGTGCAATCTGAAATGAGATGTGCCTTCCAAAAAGCTCACTGAAAGTGTTATTAGAAGTGTTACATAGTAGATGAAGGAAGAAAAAGTAGCTAAATGTGTCTTTCCTTACTCTTATGTCAGAAGAACAGAACCAACCAGAATAGTTAGTTATTCATTTAGTGCACTGCAGGGAGCTGCCTGCAAGCCCACACGATTGAGGCATAAGAAGCATAACAAATGTGGTGGCTAGTGATGAAGCACCCTGGTCATTCTCAGATATTCAAAGCCACCACTACCTGGATGAAACCTCAACACACTGGTGGTGTAAGAGGGAATTTGGTGGCTGAAGTCAGTGCAGTACTTGCCTAGCAGTGACTTTGCTATATTCCACTCAGAAAAATTTATAGGTCTACCTGAAATGATTGCACCTGCCACTTCTTTCCTGGATTAAAAAAAAAAAAATTAAAAAATAAAAATAAAAAATTCCTATGTTTTCACTTGTGCCAGCTTTTTGCTTCCCAAGATGCTGGGTTGTAAGGCATGAATATGTTCTACAGTCTCAGTTGGTGCCCTCATTTCAAGTCTCTTTGTGCAAGTCTACAGCCATAAAATATTGATGTTCATTCAATGAAACACCCTTTTGCATGTGCAGAACTCTCACAGAGTCTCAGCAGATCAGGGTGCAAATGAAAAGCTAAGTAAGAAGACAGGCTCTCCAAAAGGCAAAGTTTATGGTTATCTGCACAGGTTTTACCAAAACAAAACAGATCTCCAAGCCCTGCTTTGGGTGAGATGTAGTGACAGTTTTCCAAAAAAAGGGCAACATTTCTCAATAAACCAAAACACCAGATGGTAACTGAGAGCATGAAGAGAGGGAAAGGGGAATGACAGTGAAAGCTGGCACTGTTAGCAGATAGAGTTGACCTCCACAACCTTAAAAGTGCCCTTTCTGGTATTTTTAGCAGGAAATCACCCAGCCTTGTCTTTACTCAAAGTGATACATGCACAAGCTACATTCATCATCCAGGATGAACCCAGAGCTTGCAAGAAGGCAAGTCAGAACAGAGAGGGGTCAAGCTCAGGGTAAATCTGGTGGTATAACCAGGTCATTCCAGATCATGCCTCTTCAGGACACTGTCCTGGCATGGAGATCAGATTAGTCCAACACAGGCACACCAATATTTGCCATTCAGGAGCATCACTGGAAGTGTCTTTGAGACCAGCAGGTCATGGCACATTTCAAAGCAAAAGAGGTTTCCATATTGCCTTCCTCTCCTCACCAGGAACCTCAGCCAAGTCACCCCAGTCAGTAGGGAGGCTGAGTCTGGAGGAGGTGCTTCAGCCGAGGATGAAGAGGCAGAAGTGAGAACTGTGGCATGACTGCCTCTGCTCCCTGTTTTCTCCATAGGCTGCTTCCTCCCACATCCAACACCTTTTGATTCCTGATTTACTCCTTCAGCCCCTCATTCCAGGGCAGCACCTTGGAGCTTGCTCGCTCTCTGAGAAGTTGAATGGTTTCCTGGCAAACCCTGGAGTAGAAGCGAAAGCCAGGCAGGCAGCCCAGCTTCACTTCTTACCCTCCACAGCCTTAACCTCCAGGAACTGGTTCTGTTCAGTACGATACCCATCAGATGTGAAGTGGTGATGCTTCCCTCTGTGTGTGATCCTGGATTGCTTGCAGTGAGGAGGCAGCTGAGCTGCTCTACACACTGCATTGGACCTTTCTCTTTTCTTTCTCTAAGCAGGGATAAGTTGAACCACAGCACCTAATTTTATGTCAGTAACAGGCCAAGCAACAGCTGAGCCCCAAAGACAAGCACATAGAAGGAGGAACAAATTGTGTGAGTCAGACTAAAAGCTTCATAAATATTGACTGGTTTTAAGAGTCCCCTAAGGAACAGAGAATCTCATTTTATAACTACATCTCCCTCCCCATTATGCACTCCCTCCTCTCAGGAAGAGTCTCCTGGCTTATGAGTGCAATAGTTTAATTCTACTCTGCAGTCAAGTTGCTCTGGCTGGGACTTTGTACCACACATCAGCAGAATATCTGAGCACATTCCAGTGGTGCTTTAAATAACATTCTGGAGGGGGCTTTGTTCTCTCAAGTTAGCTCCAGCATAGAAGTGACTTGGTTAGAGGAGAAATCAGACATTAAATGTGTAAGGGATGAAGGCTGGAGAGCCCAGGGTGCATTTTAGTGCCTTCTCCTCTGATTCCTACCAGATAAAGCACAGTGGGAAACATAGAGGAGCAGATGCAAAAGGAATGTAGACAGAAGAGACAAATGGTAATAAGTCTACAGAGGTGATACAGGCAAGATAGGCAGACAACATGGGAGAAAGAAAGGACTTGGCTACAGAAGATGAAAACAGTTTGTTGTGCATGTATATAGACAGAGGGGATAGGGGCATGTGGTGGGACAGGTGGGAACACTAAGCCACTGCCCAGGATGGGGAGGAGGATGGCTCCTGTCTTTCTGACATTGCGTACAAAGCTCACTTCACCCCTGCCATGAGGGTAGCTCTCTTTTCTTGCCTGCTAAATGCTCACCAACTTTTCCCTGATTTGTTGGCACTGTCAAGCCCCCATTCTGTCTTCCCCTCTGCAAGCCATGTCCACTCCCCATTTCAAAATTTCTTTCTTATTCCTCACCCTCATCTTATTCTTAGGATCATTCTGGGCAAGGAAAAAGTGATACATGAATCTCTCCATATTACCATGCAGAGTGAAGTCCTGTGTCTCCCAGCTGAGGCTGCCTACTAGCAGCCAAGTCCCACACTTGGTGGGACTTCAGGTAACTTGGTGGGACAGCACATGTGTACTTTCTTAAGTACCTTAAGTAAAGGCACTTCCCTGACAGGTCCTCCCTCAGCAGATTGCTTGCTTTGGGATGAAACAAGCTATGGCTAAGTGGAGACCATAAGACCGTGGCAAAATCTGTGGATGCTGATGAGGTTCAGCTGAAATATATGACGCATGTGATGTTTCATGTGTTCTCAGGAAGCTCTGAAAAAGAGAGGATATTCTTTTTTTTTTTCTCCAAACCCCAAATGTACAGCATACAAAGTGGTCTGGAAACCTGCCACTCCAAGCTGGCTCTGGAAAGTAGCCCTTTTATGTTCTCCTGTTTTCAGCAGCTCAACACTGCCTCCTGCATCAAGTCACTCAAACCCACTGCTGAATTCCACCTGTCTGAGGCTTGCTGTGAAACAGCAGGGGCGTCTGCTTTGGGTTGAAACTCAGGTTATTTGGAGACTGCAGTCCCACCTTCATTAGAACTAATGGCAAAGCCCAAAGTAACTTCAGAGAAACTGGGATTTTATATAACCTACCCAAAAATCTTAATTGCTGAAAGATCTACCAATCCAGGGAAGAGGAGTCTATGCAGAGAGAGAAGCTGAACATTTTGAGGAAGATGATGTCAGAGAGAGCAAGGACCAGCTGTTCCCTAAGGAACACTGTCAAGTGCATCACTGCCAAGTGCAGCGATGCTGACAGCAGGACAGGGACCCATCCTGAGAGGGACAAGCAGGGCAGAATCTGAGACTGCAGCCGCAGTGTTCAGGGAAGCCCATGACTATGAGGCACAACCCAGGTCAAGATGGAAGTCAAAATCAGGCCTGATGACAGCAGTCAGGGACAAACACAGCTCAGTGAGCATCAGACAGGTCCTTAGAGATGGGACATATCCACCATCAAACAGGGAAGTCTACATGCAGGTCTGGGTCCAGATCAATAGGGACCATGGGCAGGCAAAGACATAGCTGAGCTCCAGACCAGTGTTCCTCCAGCATAGCTCTGGGTAAAACATGAGACCAGGCTGAGATTAAATGGGTCTCCTGAGCTGGTGGGCAGAGAGGGTGGTGAGGCCCCACCTGAGGATGCTCAGGACCATTAACACCCTCCAGGCACTGACACTCCTATTCATCTCTCTCACACTCAGAGCTGGTGCAGCTGGATTTGGTGGCACTGCTTGAACCAAGTCTTCTCTATTCCAGCCCCCTGGGCTGTTGACCCTTGTCAATTTTCCAGCTTGGTTGTGTTGGGTTACCTGAAGTCTGCATAGCTTTGTGAAAAGAGAAACTTCTGCATGAAGGGGTTTAGGCAGACTGGGACTATGGCAGGTAGAGGTGGAGCTCACATCTTCATGTTCTTGTTATCCTTGAACTCCAGACACAAGTGGATGATTATCAATGACATTATCAGTTATCAGACATTATCAATGAGTGAAGTAATAGAAAGAATATGGAGGGAGACTGTGTTGTTTTCCTATGGAGAATAAAATACATAAAAACAATAAAATGTAATGTTATTTCCAGCACCTGGACTAATGGGCTAAAAACAAAGGAATTTTCCAGGTGGGAGTCTTAGAGAAGCCAAACAGTGCAAACCAATTATCTCCTAACTGCAAAAATAAAAAAATTCCACTAGTGTCTGGCAATAACTTCCAGGCTTCTCTCTACCAGCCCATCTCCTGAGAGCATCCCCTCCTCACAGCATCCACTTACCTTCCTTCTCATATGTGAACGTAGCATGGCAGTTCCCCACCTTCACCAGAGCCATCACTTGAAAGGTCTGGCACACTCTATACAAGTTGCTTTGGGGGCTGAACAGTTGCAATGAACCAGAACTGAAGCTTCTCTGCAATGAAAGAGGAAATCCCAGGAATAGCTCAACTTCCTGGAAGAGCCTGCCAATAGCCCATGAGATCTTGTAGCCAAAGGTAGGGTAAAACAGTCAGAGATCTGTGGATTTTGCATAAGCTTAGATGAGATGGAGAAATCCACCTTCTGTACCAAGGCAAAGTCGATTTCACAGCAGATGTCAAGACAGACTGAAATTTAGCCATTTAGTACTAAATTAATATGGACTTGACCTCCTCTTAGGGATGCAGTTTTGAGTCAGGGCTGCTATTTTCCACACTCAACACCTGTGCAAAGGGGTGCTCATCAAATTATGGCCTCTGCTTCATGGGGGCTGCTCACCTCTGACCAGTTGGAAACTGGCACCTTAGGGAGACAGAGGTGGCTGGAAAAGTGTTCCAGTAAGATGTAGGTGTCCCTCAGTCCAAACAGAACTTTGTGAGGAAGGTGAACACTTGAGATAGCTGTTTACTAGTTCACAAGTCTGAGGGAGACTACAAGTTTGCTTAATTTGGACATATTATATCTCCTGGGAAAATTTTGGAATATTTTCTCAGTAGAGTATTCTTAATTAATGGAAGCATCACATTCATTTTTATAGGCATATCCCACAAAAATTCTGAGCCTCTCCCCCTCTGTTTTTGTAAATAGTGTATCAAATAATAAAATATTACAAGGGTTATTAAAAGGCTAGTCATTCAGTACCTATCCAAGGCACAGAACAAGTTGTAGGGAGAGCTGGGGGCCTGAAGCCAAAAGCCCAAACATGGAAATGATACTGTCTTGTAGCAGAGATGAAATGCAGGTACCATCAGATGAAGCTATCTTGGGTAATCTGGCATGATGTGGTGTCAAAAAAGCACACACAGTGACTCACTGGGAGTGCGTGTACAAATCAGAGCTTGCCCTGATCCTCTCCCCCATCCCACCACGGGGGGAGTGAGCTGGCAGCTCTGTGGTGCTTAGTTCCTGGCTGGGCTTAAACCACGACAAGTACGGATGATTCAGTTCTGCAGGAAGAGGAGAAGTGAAGAACAAAGCCTAGCACTGTTAGCATTAGAGTATTTTTCTTGGTAAGGTTGTTGTGGAAAAGTAGTAGCAGGTCCCTGATCGATAGTGATGGATAGGCAACGAATGGAAGTCAAACCAAAATGTAGTCATGGCCTGAGAAAACATGGAGTATGTGCAATGTGTCCTAGTACTTTGCTCTAAAATTATAAAACAAAGCTGTGTAGCCAGAACCAACATCTGACCTTCCACTTCTTTTTTTTTCCTCAAGAAAAAAACTGAAGACTCTTGCCCATCCTTGACGTATTCCATACCTACTGCCAAATCTGCACTCCCCCACTCAGACATTATCCCAAAATAGGGTGTGATGCCTTTCCCGTTGACAAAGCCATAAGTCACAGTGAGCAAGACACACTCAACGTTCTCCAATCAGTTAAATGAAAAGAGCTCTCCCCCTCTGTTTCCCACCACTTCAGCACTCATTATATCTCACATTAATTAATATAGGCACTAGGAAGTAGATGACAAATTACAAAACCCCATTAACCTGATTCTGTCCAAACTGGTAAAATATGGCAGCTTGTACATTAGACAAATCTTCCTTGCTAACGTGGGAGTCCTCATGCCTGAACTCTGTTAAAGCAGCAGCCCTGAAAAAGTATTTTTAATGTGTGTATGTATGGAATGTATATCAATGTGCGTGAACAGTGCACGCCTGTGGGAACATCAGAATTCATTAGATCAGTCTGATATGAGATATATTGAACAGGTTCCATCTGACATATGTTACCGGGTTGTTCTGTCCACTCCCAACGGAGTGAATCATATTGACAGGTTGAATTATATCTCAAGAGATATTTTTCTCCCCTCCTCCAAAGGCCATTTGCAATCACAGCACATCCACTGCCTCTTAAAAGTGAGCTCATCTGGCGCTGGTTGCATTGGAGTCCTCCACCGTGCCTGAAGGAAGGATGCTTTTGGGCGCTGGGAACGTGGAGAAGATGTGGTCTGCCCAGCTGTGCCTGGCAGTGCTCACCATCCTCACCATGGCTCTGTGTGTCCCATCTACACATGGAGACCCTTTTTTACTCCAAGGTAAGCTGGAATCCAGGCTACATGACACAGGTAGGTGGTTCTCTTTTTGCTTTGCTGCTTGCCATGGCCAATGCAACACTCACTTCTCTGGGAAAGGAAACAGAATGAACCTCAAGCTGTACTGAACACTCTGTTAACATGGGTGCTAGCGAGAGGCTTGTTCATATTTTCATGAGGTAAAGCTGTCCTTCTGCTCTGCAGCTGGCTGTATGACACGTTCTGCTAATCAGTGAAAATATCAGATCTGGTGAAATCTGGTTAGGGTAGCTCTTTCTCTCCCATAGGAAAATTAAAAATAAAAAAAAAAAATTAAAGTATCAGAGAGTAGCAATTCCAGTATGTACCATAGGAGATTTGACAGCTCATAAATGTCAGTAGTACGGTGATGTTGAATTTTTTTTCTTCACAGAACTTCTTTTTATATGTACTTCTCCCATAATTTAAATTAATCTTAACTTGAATTTACACTGTAAGGAAATGTCAGTCATTAGTGCTCTTTCTGAAAAAGACTTGGCAGTGGGAAAAAAAAAAGGAGCCGCTAAATATAGGCTTGAAAATAACATTGCTTTTCAACTGATTTTTCCTCTTATATCACCTATTTATTTTTGTAATTACTACCAAAACATTCCCCAGGCCACTCTACCTAAATCCTGCCTCTGTTTAGCTTTTACTAGCGTGTTTATAGCGTTGGCTTCTTTTCCCCCTCTAGCAAATCTCCCAAAAAACTGAAAGTAGCTATTTTAAAATTATAACTGTCCTTCATACTTAGCAATGAGGTTTATGGCACTCCATGCTAGCTGCAGATCTCTCTGCTCACTCCCCTGGGTTTATTTCCAGAGATCACAATCGGGACCAGCGGCTTCAGCCGCAGTGTGAGGCAGGGTTGGGTCTGGCCAAATCCTTGGAGCATCCCTTTGGCCAGCGTCCCTCAGCTTCTGCAGATTTATGTGGCATTAGCTAATGGAGCTGCCTCCCACGTACTCTTGAGCATCCTTCAGGCTCGTCTGGTACAATGTTTTGTTTCATGCATACCAAGAATAATTGCATTCATCCCCTCAGAGGGGTTGATGGCCGTATGAGACTGCGTTGAGCAGAAGTCCTAAAGATGCTGGAAGAAGAGAAAAAAAGCCCTTCTGGATAATTTCTTAGTGTTTTCCATGGAATTTTGGAGGCATCTTCTAGGGTTTTGTAGTGTCTGGGTGTGGGGCAGGGCTGTTCAGACCAAAGATTTTTTTGGATGGCCACTCTCCCTATGAAGTCTGGCTCCTGTTCTGTCATTCTCAAAAATTAGTGCAACATTCTAGCCTCAGATGACTCTGGAAATCTGTTGAGCAGAGCCGGCAGGGTCTCAGAGCCTTCAGGGCACTGAGTAGTCCCATCCTCTGTGTCTGTTGGTTTATGCTGAACCCTTGACCTTCACAACCATTCATTTGAGGGCATAGCCACAACCACTAAAGTAAAACCACTGAGAAAGTGTCCCAAAGGGGCCTCTTAGAGAGGTCTAAGAGGACAGCAGCTTGGGGAGGTTTTTCCTGGAAAAATTCTTCATGGTCTTGCTTTAAGTTCCTCCACACTTGAACTCTGTTCAGAAAGAATCTTTCAGTACCTCTGGTAATCAGACAGAGCAGCTCCCAAGGTTGAGTGAGCGCAAGAAAGGGCTGCAGGGCTTTTCAGCTGTGGTACCCACAGCTCAGCCCTTGTGAGGAGGGACTTCCCACCTCTGTCAGCCCTGAGAAGGTGCATGGAGTGAGCAGAACACCTGCAGTTTTGAGAAGAGAGGATGTTGTGGGCTCCTGTCTGGCTTTGCAGAGGCACCCACTCCACCTGCCTTGCAGAAGAGCTCAGGACTCTGTAAATCAAGGTGATATCTCCAGCTCTCTGCAGCCAGTCGTGCTGATGAGGCTGCAGTGGAACTGGCCAGCAGCCCGGGGCTGGCAGGGAGGGCTCCCCATCCCACACCCTTCCACTGCAGCCCTCGCTGCCCGGACATTTTATTCTGTGCTCACAAACCTTCCTTTTCCAGTGAGCTCCTTCCACCCTGATGAGTGCTGACATGAGGCATTTTCCTTCCACTTCTTAGCCTTCTTAATTTGATTAAGAGATTAATTGCATCAATTGATTAATAGATTCTTAATTTGATGAGCTTGAGAAAGATGTATTTTATGTGCTGCAGAGAACCGAGTGCTTCCAGAGAGAGAAGACGCAAATCATGAGGACACATTGCTGACTCTGCTTCTTAATAAGAAATTCGCATGGCGGAGGCCAGAAAATATTGGTAAGTGAAGGGGAGGGGAGATCTCTGCTTCTTGAGTCTGTGTTTGCATGAATGCAAGGAACCTGCTTCTCAGGTTCTTCAGAAATACCATCTGCTCAGAAAGTGGAAGCAGCACCCGGTATGGTGCCTACATGTGATTAATGTCAGATGCTCTCCATCATGGGGCTCCTGGACCTGCTTTTGCAATGCAAAGTAAAGCTGCCAAAAACTATCTACCTCATGATCCTCAGACACTCAACATTTTGCTGGGAACCTGTGTGTGTACATAAGTAAAAACAAGAAAATGTTCTGCTGAGTGCCTTTGCCCCTGCTAACCCTGAGATGCTGTGTGCATTGTCCAGGGCATGGACCGGCTTTGGGAGTCACCTCTCCACCCACGCCCCACACAGCCCCGTGTGCTTTTCAGAGACAACTCAGTGCTTTTGAAACTGCTGAAGCCAGCAGCACCTTGTGGGCATTTGGGGCAGGGGGATTTCACCAAGGCTTTCCAGAGAGCATGTGGGTGGGATCCCTTGGGGTCAGGTGTAGTTTGGGACAAGGGCAGGGGGAGCTCCTGCCTGGCCTCAGCCCGTGCTGCTGCTGGAAGAGGTTGAGACAACTGGCTTTTCCCACAGCCACCAAAGATGGGCCAGGGGGAGGCTCTTCCTGTCTGTGCTCTGTGAACAGACACCAAATTTAAAAGCCTGTGGCTTAACTCAGACCTGCTGAAGAGAAACTTGGGCTTTCCCTGACATGAGGCACAGTGATCACAAGCACCAAGTGAATTACAGAGGTCAGCTATTCCCACGGCCACTGCAGCCAGGGGAGGGTTTGGGCTGCATGTGGTGGTCTTGGAGCAGGAAACTGCCCATCCCTGTGAAAATAGCTGAGAGGGGGGCCCAGCAAAAATGTTGTTATGAAAATCCATTTATCAAACTCACTCAGTGCTCTTCCCTAGACCCTTGTTAATGCAGCAAGGCAGTGGTTAAACATGTCTGGGACAAATAAATAAACATAAATAAATCAAGCCCTTATACTAACAAAGGCATTCTTCTTGCAAAGGGAATGCATTCAAGAAATAGCATTTGTATGATAAGTTTATGGATTATTGCACTTATTACTCCTAGAGGAAAGGCTGCATTTTATGCCAGACAATTGAATATAATGAATCTCTGAGCAGAGCACAGACAGAGGATTTACAGCAGGCACTTTCTCAAGGCTTCATTCATAAATTAACTTCCTTCTCCCTGTCTGAGATAATCTGTTCCAAATTTCAACTGCTGTTCATTTTCTACTCATAGCAGTCATTGGCCAAACTTACAGTTTGCAAAACATCAAGCCAAAACAGGCACTTGAAACTCTGAAAGAGGCAAAAATGTTAATAATAATAATAATTCTTAAGTGACACTTTTGACTTATAGATATGCAAGGGTCCATCTGTCTCCATGGGTATGTAAAGACATACTGAGGAGGAATTTGTCTGAGGTCATTACTGATAGTGCCAGGAACAGAGTCCATACCTTCTGACTCCATTCCCATCCCCATCCCCATCCCCATCCCCATCTCATCTCTCAAATCAAATCCTGATGTAATGGATGTGCTTAGGAACTGCTGCTTTTACTGTTGGATGAATATCAGAAAATATTCAGGATTTTTCTACAAAATTGTTTCTTTCTTGAAGGAGAAACCAAAAGGGTAGTCAGCTCTCTCTTGGCACCCTCCTGCTCAGTTTCAAATGCTAAAAAAAAAACAAACCAAAAAAAACCCCAAGTCTGGCAATGTGTCTGTGTGCTGAAGTCTTATCTGAAATCTGAAATCAAGGGGAATTATGTCTTAAACCCCCCTGATGATCCAGGCCAATGCCTGCTGCCACATTAGGAACAGAGAAAAGAGGCAGCTCCAGGGCTGTTTTCTCGTTTGCTTGTGGGACCCAGCAAAAACATTCTTTAGCTCTTTCCTGGCTCTTCTGCTTATTTTAGTGCATTTTTTCCCAAACTAGCACTTAAAACCAGCTGATCACTTTGCACTCCCCTCCCAGGAGAACTGCTGTAGCCAGTCACTCACCTTTGACCGAGCTCATCTGTCTTATTAAAAAATTAACTGGTTTTGACATCAGTTGGAGTCTGGAATAAGGTACCTCAGTCCTCAAGAGTAGTGAAACTGAAATTCCCCACCCCTGCAGCTTTCCCTATTGCTCATCCAGGCGCTTCTCAGTTCAGCTGGATGTTTCAGATCCTGTTCTTAGGCATCTAACTCTCCCCTCTTCCTGCATGGGCAGTTCATTCATCCACCTGCATAGTTTTTTGACAGTAGTACAGTACTGATTAGCTTTGACATCTCTAAGTCTGATCTATGAGGCTGGGCCCCAGCTCCTTGTGCTCCCCTAACATTTAGAAGTGTGGAATCCATGCACCTACTGCTATGTGACTTTTCCTGTTGCTCCACTCTGCCAGCCTGGATCTTTGCTGACTTATAAATCAGTAAGTTGTACTAGGCTAAATTTGTGTCTTCTGGCTTCTGCCTCCATGGGTGATGTGAGGATAAACAAGTCTTAAAGGGAGCAATGGGATTTCATATAAAAGCCAGTGACAGAAAAACCAGCATTAGAGATTTGCAATTAGCAGGATAAAAATTAAAAAGCAGCAAAGAGTTTCACTCGAATTGGTATCACACAGTAGGTGACCTCATTAGGCCAATTCCCCTATGGCCTGGTGAGCAGTAAAGAAGCCTTCCTCAGAATAGAGAATTAGGATAAGGACCCATAGGATTCAGCAGAGAAAACCTGCTTTTCTGTCTATTTCTGCTGTCATTCATTTGAAGATCATTAACAGGAGTTAAATGAAAACTAGGTGTTTGCTTGTCTACCCTTGGAGAGGGCAAATGAAGAAATGGTTTTCAATCTGAGTTTCAGGAAGCAATGCAGATACTGATGTTACTCTCTCCCCTCTTGCAGACTGGGAGCTGGCAAAGAAATTTGAAGAGATTGAAGAGGTGAGAGGAGCAAATGTACAGACACATAGATGCATGCTCTTGCATGAGTAGTTAAACAATTGTGTAAGCTGTCTTTATGTCCTGTGCTTCCATCTTTGCATCCTGCTACCCTTCCCCCTGCTGCTGTAACATATGCCATGCATATTCATGTAAGCATCAATCGAGAAAAGGGAAAAGCAGAAACTGGGCTAAAAAACTGCACAAGCTGGAAAAGGTAAAAAGAGAACAGGGTGCAATAAAAGTTGAGCAGCTCCTGCCTCTGTCATCAGTGAAAGGCCAAGCCAGGAAAGAATTAAGAACCAAGGGAAGTCTCCATAGGAGAAAAGGGAGTGGGAAGAGGAGGTCATGCTGCTTTCCTGGGCATTGTATGAGCTGGCTGCATCAGGTCATGGGTTGAAGTTGGAGGGAAAGCCACTGCCTTGCTAAACCAGAATTTTTTCTGGACTCTGCTATTAAGAGTGGCCATGCTCAAGGTCAGAACCCTGTTGGGCTGATCAGAGCACACACATACAGATAGAGTCCCCATCCTACATCTGCTGCCCAGGAACAGGGAAAGGTCTGCAGCAACCTTGGCATGGCTCCCACTGTGCCCCAAACCCCACAAGGAGTGGAAGTGCTTTTTTCCCCTTCTCAGGCCAGGTCCAGCTGTTCCAGCTGTTTGCATGGGTGCTGAAGGTCCTGCTGTGTTCCAAATGGCACTTTCCACTTCAGACTGAAAATCCCAGTGCATCATGCCAGACAGGAGGCTGCCAGGTCCCACACTAGCCCCTTGCTCCAGTGCTAAGGGACATTAAGCTCTGACTTTCTGAGAGCAGCTCTGCCAGAGCAGAAGTTGGGACGACGGCTGTAGATGTTCCCAGTCTACAGGAAAAGAGTAGTTAGAGATGAAGAAGTACAGTGGACTGTCCACATTATAACCAAGGGAAGGAAGCAAGGACTGTGAGGGAGAGAGAGGAGGGACAGCCCAGGGCAATGGAGAAGCAATGCCCTCTGCTGCAGTGTCTGGATGCCCAGAGACCTCCTGCCTCAGCACCATCTTGACTCTTAGTGCTGCAATATCCTTCTGCACCTGGAGTGGAGGGAAAGAGCAGGGAGTGCCCACACCATTGCCACCAAACAGGCAGCTTAATGAAGGAGGGCATGAGGAGGTGTGAGTGCTCCAAAGGCAGATCCTCCTGGAATAGTCCTGCTCCAGGGAAGACTCTGTCCTTCCCAGTGATGCTGCCAGTCAGTCTACATGTAGCTCCTTTGCCCTGCACTTGCCAGCACTCTGTGGAGCTCCTCACACTGGGGCCTTTGTTTACTGCTGTGTTTCTGTTTAAACAGCTGGAGAAGTTGAAGGATCAGCTCTCAGCTGAGGATGGGTCAGAGGTGGCCTATGCCTTGGAAAGTCTCTCAGCATCCCAGCCCAAAAAACGCGGTAGGTTTTGAAGTTGAACCTTGCAGCCATCCTGTCCACTCTCATTTCCAGGGCTTCTGTTGTGCGACAAAGACAGTCACAGTAAACATGCCCCAAATATGCTGAAAAACAGCTGGTTGGCAGCTTTTTGAGCAGTCCTGTCCCTCTCTCATGGCTGCCTGGTTTAGCAGCTGGTGAGAAGGATTGTGTACCCAGCTCTGTCTGCTATCGGGGCAGATCCACCAGGTCTGCACACCCAGGACCTCCTGGGGGCAGGCAGTGTCACATCCTGCTTTTCACAGAGGAACGTGGGGTTATGTGAGCCATGAGTGCCTGCCCTGGAGGGGGGGAGTTCTGTATGAGCACGTCCCCACAGTGCACCCCTCGCTTTGCTCTGGCCTCAAAGCTGTTGCTGGAGGCATAATGAGGCATGTGGACTGCAGGCATTGCCCTCTGCCAAGGTCACTGCCTCCCCACAGAGAAAAAAGAAGCACTTGTCTGCTGCTGAAAAACAGCTAAAAAGGATGTGGAAATCAACCAAGAATGCAGGGAACTAAGATCTGGTATGTCCCCCAGTTGGTGTCCAAGCTTTGTCCAGTCTGCATCCAGTGGATCAGGAGCATATTGCACCAGTGCTCCAGGGAAGCTGCCCCTGACAAGCACATGGACAGTGCTGCTCGTGCTGGCTTTCAATGGATTCCTCCACAAAGCAGCAGCAGCTGCGAACCAGAAGTCACTGATGACAGATCTGGCCTAAAAACAAAAGAGTTGATTCTGCCCTTAGCCCACATGCTCTGTGCACGTGGAAGCTGACAACTGCCAGACAGCCAAGAGAAAATCCCTTTGTGCAAGGCTTGCTTAGATGCTTCAGTGATCCTTAGGCAATATGCAATTTATAAGCACCCCTGGAGGCTGTCATTAATTTGGCTAATGCAATTCATGCCCCCACCAGTCTGGAAGGTTTAATGTAGATAAAACTACTTCCCGTTGCCAGGTTTAAATCAGATTCTGGCAGAAATGAAAGCAGGGAATCTTTGTCTTCATCTAAAGTCCTTCCAGTCTGGGAGGAGCTCATGTCTCAGCATGAGCACTGCTGATTCAGTAGGAGTTTTCTTCTTCCTGCTTTCAAAAACCAGGTAGAAATCTCTTCTCATACTTGATAACAGGAAACTCACATGGGATTCATGGTTGTGATACAGCTACTTTATCCAACACCAAAATACGCATCCTTCCCTAATTTAGTCTTCTTGGAACATCCTACAGAGATCAGTGTAGTTTGGAGGAAGGTTGGTAGCAGAGTGGTAGTGACTGGGTTTAAAAAAAAGTAAGAACCAGATGCAATCTCTCCAAGTCAGTATCCTGCTCTTCCAGTCAGCCACAGGTGAAAACCCCTGCACACTCCTCTGAAGCAGCAAAACTGCTGACCAGGAGACAGGAAAGAAAAAGCTGGTTCCTGACATTGCTGAAGTAGAACAAAAGGAACCCTTTTAAATTAAGCAATATGCAGACAACTTTTATACCCCATGTTTACACTATGAGCAGCTAAAAGAAACACCTTCTAAAACTGTTATATGAACTCATAGCTGGTTATTGAGATGTGTCCTGAAAGCACAATGCTGGCTTCATGCCCCAGCTCTCTCAAGACGTGAGTCTTTTGAAACCTTCTCCAGGTCTAGAGTGGGAAGCTGGAAAAAGTCCCTTGTATGCTCACATCTTTCTTTTGTGTCCCTTCACAGCCTGCTTTTGGAAATACTGCATCTGAAGGCTTGTCAGAACTGGAGGATGAAGATGAGTCCTTCCCCGAACTGCCTCGCTGGGTATTAACGTGTTAAGAGTTTGTTCTGTTCTCTCATCGTGCTGCTAATTTGGAAGCCATCCTCCATGACTGCACCACAGCCAAGTCTCACAGGGACCGTGACAGGAGCTGGCAGCCCACTGCCACTCTCTACTGTTCCTCTCTTCCAGGTTTAACCTACCATGATCTTCTACTCAGAAGATGCTTCCCAACTTTCTGTGCTGTCCTGTGTGTGCCATTCAGGCTGCTGCCACTGTGCACTCTCCCTTTCTCACCAGGTCCCTGAGGCACCAAACACTAACTCAGCTTCCCTGGGCTTGGGGCTCTGCCCACACCTGCAGACGCTGCTCCCGGTGGTGTCTGGGTTTCCTGTCGCCTCTGGAGCAGGTCTGTGCTGCCCTGGTGGCCGCTGTTGGGACAGGAAGGCAGGCTGGCTGTGATGGGAAGGGCTCAGGGCTGAGTCAGAGCAGCTCCTCGCCGTGTCCCACAGCGTGCACAGGGGAGGGCAGGCAGAGAGCTCTGGATCCTTTGGATACCATTCCAATAAAGATTTTCTGTTGCACAGAAGCATGTGTTGTTTGCTTTCTCAGCCCCTGCAGGGGCCCAAAGTGCAGCACATTTCCCTTGATGTCAGCTCCTGTTACCTTTATGGTTCATGTGGCGTTCACAATGGAAGAAAGGCTCCCATTAAACACCTAGGGTTTTAATGTGCCTGAGAAACAAACCCTTCCTTTTGGCCAGGATCAGGAACAAGAGCTGGGTCTTTTTCATAGAAATATATGGGATATTGTCCTCATTGGACTGGACCAGACCCACTGGTTTCTACCTACTCACTCCAAAGAGATGGATTGAGCAGAGATTTTTGTTTCATCTGGCTAGTCAATGCAGGTGCTAGCTGGTGTTTTCTACTGCAGAATTATATCTTACCCTGTCCAAAAGGAAAAGATCACAATCCATTAGTGATTCCTATGTATGTTCATCTCAAGTCACATTTCCCACATTTATTTGCAAAAACAAAGGACCTCATTCCCAAAAATGTAAATGCAAAATAAATCCTGATGTTAACTTCAAGGTTTCCAACAACATAAATGAGAGCAGGATCTGGTAGCCACTGTGAATGTGTGGAATGATTTTGACTATCCTTGAACAGTCTCTCCAGCTCTGTTGAGCCTTGTGATTTAACTGCAGCTTGCATATTGCATATTCTTCCAAACGTTACCTCTCCCAAAGCTGTAATTGCCATCCTACACTCATTGCCTTGGGCTCTGGCAAGAAGCACACGCTTACCACAGCAGTACCTTGCATGTATTTCATTAACAGGAGGCCTATTCATCCTGTTGCAGGCCAAAGCCAGCATCTGGGGAATAAAGCCAGCTTGCTTGATTATATCAGTGAAGTCTAATGACATGCAAAATACAGTTTCCTGTTACCATTAGTTGTTTGTTATTTCCTTGGTGGTGATTCAGAACACATTTCCCATTTTCTGTTGCTTTTGTGTGAGTGAAAAGGTACGTGGGAGCACACTTTCACATACCCTCACATTGGCACTAAATCCAGGCAAAAACTATGCCCTGTGGATAGGAATAGTCTCTCTCTTTAAGAGTTTGGTGCTCCAGCTGAACGGGGGGTGTGTTCCAAGAGTTGCACTGAGTGCCCCAAGCTGGCGTGGAGCTCAGATGATTTCAGCTTGCAGGAAATCCCAGTGCAAGGAAAGGCCAGAGCAGCAGGCTCCATCTGTCACCTGTTTGCTGTAGCCATGCCTTCCTGACCCGGTGTGACAACTCATCAGCAAGTCAGGAAAGCAAACACCGCGTCTGCGGATATTTAACAGCTTGCTCTGACCCTAGACAGGAATTCCCTGGAGTGCAATGCATCATGCTGCTTAGCAGTGATTTTGTGCTACATCCTATCAGTGCAGTTATTTAAGTGCTTGTGGTACCCAAACTACCCTCTGTTTCCTGGCAGGCACTCTATGCTGCTGTATTACCTGCCTGTGCTGCAGACATCAGCATGTATTGAGTGCAATTTATTAACTAATTAGAAGCAGAGGTGGTGTTGTTCCCCCCAGGCTCACCCTCTACATGGCACAGTGGGGGTCCTGTCCTTTCTCCTAAACACACAGAACAGAAACCTTTCTCCTCCACAGAGCAGCTGCTCACACCTTACCCATGCTTGGGCAGTCACTCTTGTTAAAGTTAATGACCCACAGGCAATAATTAAAGGGATTTCCCTGAGACATTCTAGTAGATCATGTGGATTTATTAGGAGAAAATCCTCACAGACATCTGAATGGATCTGCAAATCCAGGCAACACAGGGCAAGTCTAGTGTGCAACGGATGCTGCAGTTTATCCTCATTTCACATTTGCTGATCTCCATGCTGTGCACAATGGCTGGAGCCATCCAACATTGTCTACAGAAACAAATTGTGGTGTTTGGCCTTTCAGACATCATCATATTCGAAGCAGCACTTGCCAATTTACAGATTTCAAAGAGTGCTTCTGGAGCCACAGGAAGTGTCAGTGTGCTCAGTGGTGGACGAGGCAGAGGAACAGAAAAACTGCTGCTCTCTCCCAGGTAATCCACACAGTGAGGTTGGGGCAGGACCGAAGCTTCCAGCTCCCAGTTCTACCAACACCACCACAGACCCCTCTGTCCTGCTTTGCTTTCACATTTCCCTTCAGATGAAGGGCATTTCTGCACACAACTTTCAGCCTTTAAAACCCTGCTTTTTTTTTGGAAGCCCAGGCTAATATCTGCCAATTGTTAAATACTTCTGTGATCCATCAGTGTCTTTGCAAAGCTGCTGTGTTAGCACTAGACTCCTCCAATCTCAGTTTCCCAAAATATGTCAGGCATTGATTCTGTCCATGGTTCTTTTGACTGGCAGCTGTTTGAGTGGTCAGGTCATCACTTCCATAATCTGCCCATGCCCCATACATATGGCTGCCCTGCAAGCAGATAATCTGCAGCCTGCCTGGATGAGCTCAGTGCAAAAAGATAAAGGTTCCCTAAACCACAGGGCAGGCTCAGGATGGATGGTGGCAATGCACTGCAGAGGGCTGCCTGGGACTGCATTTGCAGGCTTGTTCTAGCATGGACTGAAACGCTTGAGTCAGTCAGTCTACACGCACCCACTGAATCCAGTTCTCAGACTCTTCACCTGGAAGCTAAAGGCAGAAAATTAGCAGTAGGACCAGGAGAAAAGCAGGAAGCAAAAACTCAAGGTCATCACATATGGACTTGCAGCCCTTCTTTTTTCCTCTGACTTTCAAGAGCTTGGTCTGGAAAGCATCTGCAGTGCTTCACCTCACACACAAGCACTGACAGCTCACCCACCAAAGGGGGAATGATATCCTAACTCAGCTGGAGTGCTCTGGCAGATGGCAGAGATAGGGACACCTCGTGATGTGAGTCACTGGTTTGTGCAGCTGCTCTCAGCAGCACCAGCCTATATTAGAGATATCAATAAAAGTGAAGTTCCTTGCAAACTTTTTATGCCTGGGCCAGTCTTGGTCTCTGGGCAGGGCTGTAGGCAAGGAGAAAAATGGGAAAGGTTCCTGGTATGTCTGAGCACGTGAATTAGATGTTACCTGCCCTTCTGAATGGGAGCCTCATCTCCCACCATGGCTGAACCAGGGCAATTGTCCCAAAGTCCCAACTCTCACAATATCTTTTAAGTCTCATTGATTTCCCAACTCTTTTTTTTTCTCTGTTTTTGGAGCTATTTTCCCCGATTTAGCTAGCTGATGGCCAGGTGCTTTGTGCCTCATACAAAATCAGGAAATTAATACTTAATTCCCATCTCCAGCATTACTTCCTGACCAACACAGGGTGTTTGGCAAGAATAACTTCTTTTTTCCTTAATCCTGCATAATCCCTTTCTCAATGGATCTTCTTTTGCAATGCTAAGGATGATTTATATCCAAGAATAGCAGTGTGAGGAATTTAGCTGACATGGACCAAAGTCCAAGAAGGAGACAGAATGTGAGGTTTAGAAAACATCAGCTAGGAATCTGAGCATTGAGATGTCAGCAGACAGCTCTTCTCAGCCATATTTTATAATCTGGAAAGAAGTGAAAAGGATGAAAGAGGATTTAAGATAACCTGTTTGACTCTGAAATGAAGTGGAGAGGACATGTTTACATTTTACCAGAGTGAGAAATACTTGAACTTTTAGAGTTGGATTCTGACCATGCCCTGTGCACACATCAAGAGGCTAAAATAAGGCATATGATGCAGATGGCCTTGGAAGAGAATGACTTCATATTTGGACGCTATCCTGTTATGCATAGGGAGGAGTGAAATGTATTCATCAACTAAAAGTCTCACCACATTTCAGGATCCCCATATGATGAAAACATGTCTAAATATGGTGCAGAAATAAGAGAAAAACTACTCAAAACATCAGGACAAATACTAAGGTCTTGTCACTGTTCCTATTCAGACTAACTCCTGGTGAAGGCAGAAAACATCTCCTCCCAAACAGCAGTTCAGCTGCATTCTAGCTTTGTCCCATAACTGTTATATCCTTCCTTCATCTACCAAACAGCTCCCCTCCAGAAAGAAATGTGCAAAGCAAACTGTTTGCTTTTCATGGACTGCTGTTGACATCTCTGGAAGTTTTATTTTCAGTCCAAAAGATCTCAGTCCTGCCTAGGATAATAAGCTTCTGAAAGTTTAACAGATAAATGCCATGCAACAAAAATATATACATATTCTCTGTTCCCTCCTATCAGTGACACTGTGCTGTGAGAGCATTTTGACCTGATGAACTGAATATGTTATTATTAGTAAATGCAACATTTGTAAAATGCAACTTGAAACAGATTTTGCAGGAGGTCAATTCCTTGAGTGCCGTATCATTAGGCAAAGACAAGACATGCTGTGAGGCATCTTCCATATCTCTGTAATGTTTCCAATGCAGCATCACTCATTCAGAATAGAAGCACCTGTAAGCAAAAAAGAGCAGGAAATATTACATTTTCCAATGCCAGAAATGCAAGGCTTGGGCAAACATGCTGTAAGGTGTACTAGAGGAGATCAAAATGTTAGGAATAGTTGTTTGCTTGTAGAGAGGTAGCCAGTGGTGAATTAGGGGATTCCATGTTATCAGAAGCCATCATTCTCTAAGCCACTCTTCCTAAGCTTGTTGGCATGACTGAGTACCTCCAGCAACAGAGATCAGGTGGGTTCTCCAAGCCTGCCCACACCTGGAATACTTTGGCTCACCTGCAAGAACTGCTAACCCCTGGTGTTGCCGAGGTGGTTCACTCCAATCCGGTCCAGAGGAACTCCAAACTTTCTTTTAGGCAGCTCAAGCACTTTCCTGCACGAGGAAAAAGAGCAGAGAGGGAGGGAAACAAATGAGAAAAGACATCTATGAATAATCAAAATGTTACTACATGATTGATTCCTCCATTCATCCCACTAATGCCTTATTGTCCAGGCAGAACAGTGGTGCAGGAACAGCCAAAGATGTGTTTAAAAATAAGATGCTGCACTTGTCTTACAAAAGGCTGCAGTTGCAGCTGTTTTACAGACTGGCTGAGCTTGATCCACTATCCCTATTTTTATCTGGCAGCAAACTAACTTCACAGGTTAACTGCTATTCATAAAAGAAAGGTGATACACTGAATTTATAAAGGGGAATTGTTTTCTGCACAGTATCACATACTGCAGGTGACCATTACCTGGATCTTTGAAAGCTCCAGGGCCAGCTGGGGCTAAGGTAAGCAAGGAGGTAGAAAGTATTGCACAGTAATAGAGGGGACAAGTCAGAGAAGTCCTGGCTGGATCTTCCTATAGGTTCTCTGGCAATGTACTGTTAATCAAAATTATGTATAGCAGCAATCCTTTGATGAGATTAAAAATGGGAAGGTTTTGGGGTTGTTTTATTTTCTCCTCTATATGGTAAATTTCCTAATAATTTGATGAATGAGGGCATGAGGAATATGTGAAAGAATTTCTATGCAGTAATATTTTTTTCAGTTCTTTTTATATAAAATAATGAGTTTTTCCATCTTAATTCAGCATTTTTGAACATTTTTTCCACCAGCAGAAGTTTTGTTTTAATTAGTTGTGGAAATAACAAGACTTCCTGCAGCTGAGAATAACCTCAACTTTTGCCCTCAGAAATACTCGCCAGTGAAATGCAAGTCCAAGAGAAGCCCTGGAAGATTAATTCTTTATCGGCCCTCATCGAGGAACACAAATAAAAATAAATTTTGTTCTGCAAGTTGGCAACTGTGAAGTAACAAGCAGGAGAGAACGCTGTGGAGCACTCAAGCCTAACTTCGTGCCAGCACTGTTAAACTTCCTCATCCTGGGGCTTTGGGGCTGTGCACACCCCACCCAGAACTGAGCAGCCCTTGGTCTCATCAGAGCAGGCTCCTTCCCTCACACCTCCCGGGCACAGGCTGCATCCAGATGCATCATTCCAGCCCTGCTGACTCTTTTATAGCTGCTTTCCACAGGAGGTCAGGGTGCTGTGTGCCGTGTGAGGGGAGCACCACATCAGTCACTCTGGAGCGGTCACAGAACATCCAAATGAGGGGGAGCCATTTGTTCGGCCTGTCCCTTCCTCAGGCACCAGCACTGCTGCAGCAAGCCCTAGGGACGGCAAAGGGAAGGAAAGCCAGGATGCTCAGCCTGCTGCCTCAAGGGCAGCGCTGTTTCCCCTCAGGTGGAGGCACAAAGGGGGCAGGCGGGACACCTGGGCTGGCAGAGCCACCCTGAGCCTGCCTGCAGGAAAGGGGAATTACCTCGCCGGACTGGAATAGGATGGCGAGGGTGGGGCGGGGCGGTGTTTCCGCCCCACGAGCTGTGACTCTATCACTCTCTGTGCTCAGAGCAGGGATGGGGCGCGGTGCCAGCGCTGCGAGCGCGGCAGAGCAGCCGAGCATCCCCTCTTGCGGCCGCGCCGAGACACAGCAGCTCCGCTCCGCACTGCCCTCCTCTCCCCTCCGCTCCGCTCCGCTCCGCTCCGCACCGCCCCCGTGTCGCTGCTTATCGGGGACAAAGTGGCTTTTCCTACTTAAAACAGCCTTGTCTAAGATTCCCGGAGTTTCTTTCTCTCTCTCTGCCTGTGGGTCGTTCTACGTCTCCCGCATCCCTGCGCGCTTTCCCCGTGCTTTTCAAAGCGCCACAAATACTGATGCCCGGCCAGGATCTGGGCTCTCCTGTGATCGGTGGGTGTCAGAAGAAGCTGCTGAGTGCTCTAACGTTTGATCTGCTCTTTTCCAAAAGTTTCTGCTTTGTGCCGGCACTGCACACACTGCATCGATCCGGGAGGCTCAATCTATTTATCAGCTTTCACAAATTAATTTCCTGGTCTCTAAATTCCTCACACAGGAATGAGCTGTTATCTGCTGGCTGAAGGACCGTGACAGTGTGCTCAGTCCTCTGTTCTACTCCTCTAAGTGCAGCAGCCTTTGCCTGTTTCTATCTAAAGCTACTTTTCTATCAAAAGCATGATTACCCTTCCATAGCATCCACCTGATCTGCGGTCCATGCTGCTGGTGGTACCAGACTATCACTGCAGTGATCAAGGCAGCTCAGGTGGTTCTAACAAATGGTTCAACCCCAAACTTAAAAGCTAAACAGCTTCCCCCAAAGTGATAGTCCCAGCTCAGAGCATCAAACTGGGCTGATGCTGCTGAGAAAGGGGGAATTCTGTGCTGTGTGTCACTCATTTTCATGAGTTCATTATTCAGATACAAGCTGATTTTCACCACAATTTCCTTTTTTTCCTTGTTTGCTTTTTGTTGTTGTTTTGGGGACTTTTCTGTTTGTTTCTTTGTTTAGTTTTTCCCTTGTACTGCATATAGAATGAAAGATTTACATCCAAAAAAAACATGAGAAAAATTGGGAATACCATATACCTTTGCAAAAAAGCATAGCTTCAAAAATGACCTTTTTTTTTCATTGCTTGGAAAGGGAAAACACGCTAAAAAGCAAATGAAGAATGAGCTGATTTTGGTATCTTGAAGAGGAAGACAGAACAGAACAATTCTACATAAGGTTTTAAGAATTTTGTATTTTATCACTTTTGGCTGCAGCCAAATAGTCCTAGTGGCAGACTGGGTGGATAAGTGGAAAAACAACAAGAAAACATTGCCAAACTTTGAAAAAAAGTTCTTGTAATATTGACTGGCTCTCGTGAATACTTTCCATTTCCAGATTAAGCTTTAAGCATATTATTAAGTACTCTGTGGCATTAGGGATTCCATCCAAGAGAAGACAGTTACCAGAAGAGCAGAGCAAGACAGGGAAGCTCTCTCAGATACAGGGAACAGCTCCTAAAGCTTTGCTCCAAACTCGCTGTCTCTCCCCAGCCACATCGAGCATCATTCATTGCTTAGCCCTGTTATAAACAAGCTTACTCTGCAGGTATTGCTGTACTGATTAAACCCTGACTTATCCAAAGTTGATTGAGGTCTTGAAGCTAATTCTGCTCTCTGCCTGCCCATTTTCATGGTGTGTCCTTCATCTTTCTGTTCAAAACATGCACTCCACCACGCCTTCCTTCCATCCCAGTCTCAGGAGCATCCAGCCCTGCCCCTCTGCTTGTGAACCTCAGGCACATTTTTTGCTTTAAATTAGCTCATGGTCGGAAATGTAGGTTTAAACTGAATGTTAGTTCACACCACTGGAAAGAAGTGTACTGGAAAATCACATATACTGGAATGGTGTCTGGTAGCTGTGCATCACTGTAGGGATAAATGAACTGGTGCACATATCATACATCACAGCTGAAGGGTGGCACAGTGTTTGGATGGTTTCTGATCAGAGGCACCTCACAACTGACCAGCAAACCTGCTGGGGGCTAAAGCTAACCCATCAGTGTCCACAACACCTACTAACAGCCTTCCTCCAACTTTATCACTGGCAGGAGCATTGAAGAATTTACCTCTGTTTGACTTTAGCATCCACAGAGGATGAAGAAATTCTGTCAATCGGGGAGCCAAACCCTGAGAAGCTTCTTTTCTTCTTGGTCTCGGTCACCTCGTTCTCCAGAGACACCAAGTCATCAAGAAGGAACAGTTTGGCTGCCAGGTTGGTGGCTGATTTCTCTTCACTGGCAATGGGATGGGCTCCCACGCCCAGAGCAGCAGAAGGCTCCAGAGGCTGCAAAAAAAAGTAAAATTTCAGTTTGCTGGCTGCTTGAGTCCTAAAGAAAGAACCATTTGAACCAGTGTCATAGCAGCAGTCCTGTAAATACAGAACTACCAGGACACTGAAATTGGGACAACATTTTAAAACAAAGTTCCTTCTCTGAAATGCAGCCTTTTTCCACCCACAGGATTTTGCTGTCAAAGTGTGGAAATTTTTTTTATAGAACTGAACTTTCTTTCATTATTATTGCAAGAAATATTAAAATTTGTTACTTCACAAAGCCTATTTCTGCAGGCCATTCCACTATCCCTATCTCAGCACTGTGATTAGTATCACTTAGAGCATGAGCTGAGTAATTTAATCCTTCTGAAAAATGCAATCACCAATACTCAACCCCAATATCCATCCTGATAGTTTTCAGGAAACTGATTTTTGTTTTTTAGATGGATGCTAATAAATAGTAGTTAGAACTTCTACAGAAGTTTCCATCCATGTCTGACTAATTAATTAATTGTTACGCAAAATATGTTCCAAAATAAACTTGCTTAGCACTGACATTCAAAGAAATTATACACTCCATGGGAAGGAGGAAAGGAAAGAGCACTCTGTTGAATTGATACAATAGTTTGAACCTTAATTACATTAGGCTTAACACCATTTCAAAACCGAATTTTGCTATAAGAATAGCTGAGAATATTGGGATCTATCAAGAAAGAAATTAAACAAACCAAAGTGAAGCAGTTGGTTTGCATGTAACAGAAAAATAAAGGGCAGCAGTTAGTTTACAAAAGCAAGCCCGAATCATCTCTTTGAATGAAATGTGCCTTCCTGTTCACTTGATCTTCACAGAATTAGACAGAAACATCACAAATTACACCATCAAACAGGTTTTATTCTGTCTTCAGAAGCACACCACTGTCTTTGTTGTTCATACATGTGGGTTTAGTACAGATGTGAAGGAAGGCATCACATGGGTGATCTGATATCCTTCTCTACTCCAGTTGTGGTGGGGATGTTCCCCACTCCTGATGGGTGCCATACAGTGATGGAGTGTAAAAATCTGTGACCTTTAAGTGAGGAGGGGCACACGACCACAACAATCACACCAATGGTGTAGCACTGTTGATATCTTTGTAAAGGATCTCACATTATCCCCTGACTCTGCTTTTTGTGAGCCTCAAGTACACAGAACAGTCCTTTCTGTTCTCCTTCAGGGTTATTAAACTTTCATAGAGGTTTGCAAAAGAATGAGGCCTTTAAAAAAGACTGAACTCTTCCATCTGGTTAATGGAGATAAATATCTACAAGAACACTTGAAACCAGAAGAGCAAAAATAGCCTCTGCTCTGGAGTACCTTGCAATCCCACTTATTTTGTCTTTAAAAGATATAATGGAATTGTAAGAAATAAAGTGACAGCTAAAATTATAATCAGAGGTAGAAAACAGTTTTCCTCTGGTGAACCACTGAACAAAGTACGATTTCACAGATAAGCAGATATCAGAGTGGCTGTAGGTGGTATAGTGGAGGGTTTGCAAACTTAGAAACAGCAATGAAATGAATAAAAACTAGTAATTTTTTCCTCAAAAGAAAGAGCTTCCCAGTCCACCCAGTGAAGTCACCAGATGGTGGATTTAAAATAAATATAAGAAGTTACTTTTTAAACACAGCACATAGATGAAGGGGAATGCATTGCCAAAGGATGTCATGGATACTGAGATTTTAAACTGGTTCAAAGACAAATTCTGGCCCATCAGCAGCTAAAACATGCCCTGGTCCAGTGCAAGTCTCTAGATCTGGAAGACTGCAAATATGTTCTGTTCTTATATTCTTTTCACAAAAATCTGCCACTGATGGAGGCAGGATGGCACCAGAACAGCAGCTGTTGCAGCACTTTTGGAGAATCAGGTCACGCTCATGTGAAGACAGAGAGCAAGGTAGAAGGATCCGTCAGTGTTCTTCAGTAGCCATCTAATGTTTAAGTTGATCTTAAAACTTATGAAAAACCCCTAGAGCCAAACAGTGCTACTTTGAGTAAACTTTTAGATACTTGATTTTTTTTTTTTTTTTTTTTTTTTTTTTTTTTTTTTTTTTTTTTTTATGGCATGAAACCATTACATAAATACCTTTCCTGCCAAATCTGCCTTATGTCAAGATGACATAAAAATAGGGAATGCAGTAGAGGTATTTTCAGGTGCAACCTGTACAAATCATCCTGGGTGAAACATGAGACAACTCATCCATTTCATCTGCTGTTTTCCTTTGCAAGCTTAGGCAAGTGACTTTGCTCCTTCCCCTTCCTGGTCTAATCTGTGTCCTTTAGTTTGTAATTTTTGTGCAGGTGATCTTTTCCCAGGGATCTCCTTATGGCTTCTGAAAGCTGGAGCTTTCTCGTGCTATTATTTGTCTTTAAGAAGAAGAATTAAACTTCCCCTTTAGTGTTAGGGAAGTTTGCTTTTCCTCTGCCATCACCTCCTTCCCTTCTTCAGGAAGTTCTCTATCCACTGGACAATGTTCTAACACACAGGAAATCCCCAGGTGTTTCAGGAGAGGCTGTGAGAATTTGGGTGAAGCCTCATTTAGTCTGTCCCCCCAGAGCCATGCAATTTGAATCTCTCTCTTCTTGAGGCTTCTCTTTAGCCCTTACTGATCCTTTACCTTCCAACAGTGTTTGGATACCCCAATGTCTTCCTCCCTCTGTGGCTAAAAACACCCAAGGAAGAGCAGTTATGGGACAACCACCACAAACCTTCACCCACCTCTGGAGCTGCCTCTGCAAGGAGCACAGAGCTGGAGTTCCACCACAGCAGGGCAATCACAAGGGCCAAATGCACCACCACGAGCTGGAACTGCAGCATCTGCAAAGGAGAACAATCTGTTAATGACTCCACAGCTGCATGCCCTGAGGAATCTTTCTCCACAGCTCTTAAAGAAGTAAAAACAAAGGAGACTCTCCCCATGGCTGTTAATAAGTTTTACTTGTCAGAGTAACTGCATAAAACCCAGCAACCAGATAATGCCAGCTGGATGCTCTTCACCCTTGCATGCAGAATCAGTTCCCTCCTCTGCTCCTCTACAGCCCTGCCAATCTTTTGATCCCTTTCTGCACAGTGCAATCCTTGCAGCAGCAGCAGTGAGAAATCCAAACTTGCCTTAAAACCAGATGAACTGTATGCTCACTTGTAAGCAGGGAGACTTTGGCTTGTAGCCATCCAGGCTGACCCTGATGTCCCCACATGCTGGAGAGGTGCTTAAAGCTGTGACAGAAGTCATGTACCCCTCCAGTAGCATTTTGAAGGCAAGGCTGCATTTTGCTAGTTCTGAACATGATCTAGTGGGGACCACAGCTTCCAGTGGGATCCTGCAATGAAATTATTCACACAATGTGGGAAAAGCTTGCATGGGGATGTGCTGCTCAGACTGGTGAGCTCTGACCACGTGTCACAGCTGCAGAACTGCAGATGCCTACCAAGCCTTTAAATAATGCAGGGAGTTTTGGGAGGCTCAGGATGGGGAAGGTGCTTGGTTACCTCTGGGCATGGGTTTAGCCTACATTGTTTAAGCCCTTGTTTGGAGCTGGATCTCAAAACCTGATATGCCTCCAATTCCTCAGGTGGGAGTGTTTCAGATGATGTTAGGAAGAGCTGGGCATCTTACCAAAGGCATCTGCTAACTTGCTGATTTCTCTGTCTCCAGGTCCTACCCCAGAGTATAATTCAAGTCTGATTCTGCCATTCTTTGCTGACTCTCCACTTGGCAAAAGCAGAAATACGAAGAGTGTATGAATATATATACATATATAATTATTATTACTATTGTCCATAAGGGACAGGCAGTTAGGGAGAAGGCTGCTGGTCACTCTGTAGGGGTGAGGCGGACTTGGTTCACTGGAATCAAAGGACAAAGTCAAATCTCTAAGCCAGGTGGTACCACTGTCTCTCAGTCTGACAGCAACAGCCATTGCTTGACAAAAACACAGGGGTCTGTCTGGATGTTTTTAAAGCTGTAGCTCTCTACAATGTATATTTTTTTTTATTTGGGTGTGTACTGGAATTTGAAGTAACAGTCTGCTACCTTCACAGGTAACCACATCCTGATTATTTGGACACAGAGATGTGAAAATAAATGGCAAGGTTAAAAACATATGTTTATTATGGTTTAAGATCTGTGCTGGTATTCATTCAACCCAAAGACTAAAGAGCTAAAAATAGCAACTGGTACACTAATGAAAATAAACACTAAGGCACCTGCAACACTAAAGACATTTGATTAACTGGTCAGAACTCGATGCCAGTGAAATTAGAAGCGAAGGAAATTGTAAGGACTTTAAGCTTGGCTCTACTTCCCAAAGAAATAAGCAGCTAAAGTGGTGTCACTGACTGAAAAGGGAGCAAAACTTAAGTCCAGCAAGAACCTGTTGTACTGATTTTCATGCAGCAAGGGGACCAAGGCAGGAGAAAGAGGCAGGGTTATTGTACTGGAACAGTTCAGCTTTAAAAAAAGTATTTGAAAACTAATGATGCAGTGAGGACTTTGTAAATACAATTAAAATCACACTTTCTTCTGCCAGTCTGGGACTTAGTTCACCACCTTCATCCATGTCCTAGGACCTTAGTTGTTAAAAGCAGTCACTGGTATTTCTCCTTGAGCTCATTGGTTGCACTTGGCCAAGCAGAGCCCTCTGGCCAAAAAGGGGCTTTCCCAGCCCTGCTCTGGCTATTGCTTCACCCCATCCATATCTTACCCTGACACATTCCAAGAGAGACTTTAGGAGAGGCTGGACATTATTTGTTACTGAAGGAGAATAAGCAAAGCTCTGACAAGCTTTTCAAGATGAACCCTTACCACATGTATTGAAATTCCATCCTTCCAGAAAATTCTTCACCACCAGCCTCACAGAGCTAGGTCAAGGGGCTGGTGTGTAATTCCATGTCTTCAGTATCTCAGGGCCTGGTGTTATCTGACATAAAATATGGTTTTCCCTTCTCTAAATATAATTGCAAGTCTGAAATTCAGACATATTTATGTGTCTTAGTGATAGTTTAGCTTGAAATGTGTCAAAACTAAAATTCCTCGTATAATTAGGCATCTTTGTTGCAGGTCCAATTAAAATAAAATGAAAGATAAAAGAAAGAACAGTATTCTACCTTATCAAAGCAGGATAAACATACAAAACTTTTACTTAGGAATCTGTGCAGAGGCATTTTCCAAGAAAAGATCACAAGAAAGCAAAATGCTTTACCAAACAGAAACTGTTAAGTCTCCAACATCAAACCAAAGGACTTAAAAGATGTTTTTCTTTCAAAGAAAAAAACAAAACCCAAAATGACATCCTGAAGATAAGTGGGCTGAACAAACCCCAGACAGAATGCAATTCATCAGCAAGCTCCAAACCCATTGCCTGTCAAAAATGGTAACAGCCATCATTGTTCTTACCCATTTGAACCACGATATTTCACATTACTGTGGAGATTACTCTGCAAGCATTAATCACAAGGGACTTATTTTTCTTACTGGCCTGTTAGCAAGAGAACTGAGGCAAGACATCACGCCTCGCACTGCAATCCTTCACTCCAGCTGCCAGCCTGTATTGATGGCTGTGCTCTGCTTGTTGCTGTGACACCAGCACGAGACATGCCCAAGTCACCTGCAAACGGGGACCTTGCTCTTGCAACCTCATGGCCAAGCCTAGAAACCCCTGAGGTTTTGTCCTAGATGCTCCTAAAATGATCTGATGGGGAGCCAAGGCTTGGCTGTCCCACAGGCATTGGGAAGCTCCTGGCAGTGCCTCCTTGGCCTCCAGCGCTCCTCTTCCAACACTGGGATGGCACTGGGGAGCCTTCCTCACCTGTCAGCCAGGAAGGTCTCTGGGACTGTGCAGATTCCAGGCAGCTGGGGGAAATCACGGCTGTGCCTGCAAGCCCTGTTACTGAGCTGTTCTGTTATTGCTTCTGTGCCACAAAATAGAATATTAACTGCTGCTACCTATCTTAATCAAATTGATTAATCAAATTGAGTACTCACACTGGCCTCGCTATGCTCGCATTGCACACCTGATGGGAATATACCTTGGCCAAAAAAATTATGATGGATGATTATCTTACCAAAAGAACAACTTGAAAATGGCTTGTGTGAAGCTCTAAGAAGTCAGCTCCTGCTGGAACAAATTTGCCTTGCTTTTGAAAGTTGTAAAAGGTATCCTCTGATCATATATGTCACCACAAAGCCAAAAATACTGCCCCTACCACCAGTCCTAGTGATTTCAGAATTGCTGAAGGGCCCTGTGTAGCTCAGGTGCAATTTTGTAGTTATGTAAATGTCAAGGAAAAGGGAGAAAAATCAAAAAAATCCCACCCTCAGAAAAAGAAAAAAAAAAGGAGAGCTCAAAAATAGGTTAGAGTGGTGTTTTTGTTCTCACCCCACAGATGAGATATGGAGCACCTCTCACATATTGCTTTCTAAAAGATACTGAAGCCACACATTGAAACATGGGACTTTTGTGACAAAATGAAATGTAAGCTGCCAGTGTCAGGCCCTTTATGTTATTAACAATGTGCTTTCTGGAGTAGGTGTAGGTTTCTAAACAATGCCATATATTTTCTTATTTGTGGTACAGACACTGACAACTTTTACAATGTACATTTCCTTCTATTTTCAGCTTCCTGACTATGTAGATAAATAGAGGCAGGTAGGCTTCATCTGGTGGAACCACAGAGAACTTAAAATTCATAAACTTATGCAGGAGGCCTATGATTAGTTATTTTGAGATAAATACGTATTTTTGTGTCCCAAAAGAAACCTTTTTTCAGACAGGATTTCAAGGCCAAGCATGTTCCACTCCCTGAAAATAAAGCTCCTTCAAGGTTCCTCAAGGCAGTCAAGATTCATCATTGATTTCCAAAGTCTTCATTTCAATAATTGCATTCCCTGTGACATGAATTCCAGTGTTTGGTTCTGGCATGTTCTCATAGCACCAGCTCAGTCACCTTGGCCTGTTTGACAGCTGTGCCTTGGCTCAGAAGATGCTCGAGCACACAGCTGTTCCTACCACTTGTACTCAGATAAAACAGTTTTATGTCACCGTTTCAGTCAAGGTTTAATCACTGCAGGGCTTGCCTGGACCCTGCCCACACAGGACACAGCACCTGTGGGAGCAGCACTGGCATCACCTGAAGCAAGGATGGAAAGGTGATGCTCTAATTCCCACGAGGAGTTCAAGAAGTGCAGAAATGAACACAGCCCTGCCAGGGCACCTTTGCTGAACAGACACAAGCATGATCCAGGAACAAATTCACTGACAGAGGTGGGCAGACACTTGTGAAATAAGTCATGGTTCTCATCTCTTCCTTTGAAAACAGGGCATGAAACCAAATGGCCACACAGAGCAAATGAGGACCCTTTTCTTTAGAATGGGCAGGAAGGACACAGGTTGGACATCTTGTAAAGCTGGCTGCACTTTTACACTATTACACTGTGTAATAAATCCATTTTTAGTAATAGATTTCAAAAATTAAAACCCCCAAACTCACACATATACCATAAAAGGAGGAGACCATGAAGCAAGAGACAAACAGAAGTGATGAAGCCCATCTAGAAGCTGAGGTGTTATTAAAAAACAAGGATGCTATGAAGTGTAAGAAAATATCTGTTGGTGGGAAAAACCTATTTGCACCTTTCCTCAACAGATAATTGAGTGAGCTGCAATATTCCTGGTATGTATAATGGAAAACAAAACATTATTAGACTATTCTTCATTGCCAACAAACTCTCAACCCTGCACTATTTATATATGTACTGACTGAACATGCCAACTTTTCTTAACATTTCTAACAACTTGACATTCAGCCTTCCTTCATCTTTAGCACAAGAGCCAAAAACTTTTCATTGTTAGAGTGCCATCTTCAGCATTTGAAGCAAAAATAAGAAACCTTTCCATCAAGAAAAATCAAGAAGTAGATTGTAGTTTTCTGTATTAGAAGTTATTTTCTTTCCTAACAGCATTGGAGTGATAAGTAGAAGATCTTCACACCAGGTCTAAAGAGTATATTAGCAAAATAGGATATCAATATAAAAACAGAGCATTTAAAGTTTAATAGAAATATCCCTCAAGATAAGCTTTTAAGAGACAAGAATGGCATTGGAATTTCTTAACAAGAGTCAAACACTGATACTGATTTACTGGATAAACCCTTAAACATTCTGATCAAGGCTATTACTTGAAGAAGAAAAGTCTTGGGGAAGATGCATTGCAAATGCAAATTAGAGAGTAACCTGTCTGTCTGAGTTAAGTAAGAAGAAAAGGAAAGCTGCAAGCACTTGCAATCTTTGTCAGGGTCCAACAAGGGAGCTCTTACAACTGTTGTATGTTTTAATTGGCTTTTTAAGAAGCCCAGAAAAGAACTTGTAATTCATTCAAGGAGTGAAAACAAAGTTCTAATCCGTTGAAATCAGATTGGCAGGTATTTATAAAAAATGAAGAATGCCTGGTCCAGTCAGATGTATTTTGCAGTTTTCCCATCATTTACACCATAGATTTGCTTGGTTTGAGCTGGGGTTTTTTGCCTGTTATTCCTCATAATGTTCAAAGTATTTCACAGGAAAAGTAGGTTGAGCTGCATTTTGAATACAGGTGAGCAGAGACAGATGAATGCAAAAATAAGTTTCCTGAGTTAAGCAGTGGGCAGAGGCACAAAATGTCCTCTCAGCTCCTCAGCTTTCAGCTCTGCACTCCCCATGAGAGTTGGGGAGAGTTTCAAATTGAAAAAGCAAGTAAAGAAAGCTAAGGGCATTGCATGCTAGTGCTTCAAAAATTAGTGGATTCTGAACTTTACTGTAGCCTCTGGACATCTAAACCAAACGTTATTTGCATGTATTTACTTGTACAACTTCAGTGTTGGAGAAAAAAAACAACCCAGTGAAATAGTTTTGAACTCAGAATGGAGAAATTACAATGACTATCACAGAATCAGAGTCTGCCTTCACTTACAGGGGCACAAAATTGAACTAGTCAGATCACTGGATAATGATAATTGCTTTGTTGGTGTAGGAATGTTTTTGCAGTTATTCTGTTATTGCAGGAATGCAGCAGAATCTGGATCAACATTTGTCTAATATAGAACATAATAAAACCTTTTTTCAGATCCATAAATTAAAGAGTTTTCCAAAGTCATTTATCTCATGTTTTTCAATATGTTAGGTGTAGCAAACTTGTCTACCACATATGATATTCAGTAATGCAAAAGAATTATTCTGTCACAGCTCTTCAGCTTCTTTGAAGAATTAATATGCATTTGACAATAACTTACACAAAAGGAAAATCCATAACAATATAAACAGACAGCAGTTTACTGCAAAGCACTGCAAGAGCATAAAAGTAATTTGTCACTGTTATAAAATTCACTGACATTCTGCTTAAATATTGGCTGATTAACTGAGGGAAATAAGTTTCCACTGAATATTTGTAGTCCAGTTTTACTACCAAAAATCCTAGGTGACAGGCACCTTATTATCTTAATCTCAAACTGGAAAAAGTAGTTCTGCTTTTCCCATCAGATCTGGGCATCTTTATACCTTTTTCATGTCTGTTAATAAAAAAAGAAATTGAATAAAACATCAAAAAGGGGAGAACACAGAAGGGAAGAAAGCTGCTGTAAAGAGAGCAGAAGATACAAAACATCCCCAACACATTCTGTCCTCACTCCTCTTACCTTGCATTGGATGCAAGCAATTCCAACCTTAATGGTCCTGCTATGTTCTTCCTCCCAACTTATCCTTAATGTTCAGCTTTCTTTCAGAGTTTTTATAGTCTCTGGTGTAGGCTACAAACTCCAATCCCTGCCTTTGCTTTCTCTTACATCATTTCTAAAGATTTTCCACTGATCCTTGCCCTAAACCTTTCTCTGTCCTGCACTCTCACACACATACTTGCCTCACATTTTTTATATTTATTGCAGTGATCAAAATGATTAGGTTATAATTAAAGGTCTAGGGGTTTGTTCTGGATTTTCTTTTTCATTTCATGTCAAGATTCAGACAGTCAGGGAGTAGAAAGATTTTCAGCAGCATCACCATTCCTCTATACTCTCACTTTTGCAAACTGCAGTACAGAAGCATGATGTCCTGAGTTATTACTGGGGTTTTTTTTTAAACTTTCTTTCTTGTGGACATCAGAAGGACTGTATTAGCTACAGAAAGAAATCAGTGTGTTTTTAGTAGACCAAACACCACTGTAAGCTAAAGGAGTGTGCAAGTGGCAACAACTGAACTCTTTCAGACACTTCATTTCTGTTGTTGAAATGTTGTTGTTGAATTGTAAAGCATGAGCTGTGGAGATGCCTATCTTTCCTAGGAAGTACCAGAGGACTTATTTCATTCCCTGTTTGCCTCCCTAGAATAAGCCTATCTGCTTTTTTGCCCCTTTTAAAAGATCTCAGGTTTTAATAGATTTGCGGATTTGTAGATCTGTTTTGAGGTTTAAAATTCTAACCAATGCAGAGTCCTTAGGAGTTAATTCACAGTAATTTTATTCCCTAAATAGATAGACACAGTACTTTCAACGTAGTTTTTACTCTGACTTACCAAAAGCTCTTCCTACAATCCATGGACAGTAAAAGGAAATTTGCAGTATATGGGAAAAAATTGCCAGCCAGGGAGCAAATGCTTTGATTTCATCATCTGTCTTGATCAAAGTGATTAGAGAAAAATAAGAGATTAGTCATTTTGAGGCAAAGCAAGGACTTCTGCCCCATTCCTGGAGATGTTCCAGGCCAGGCTGGATGGGGCTCTGAGTAACCTGGTCTAGGGGAAGGTGTCCCTGCCCACGGCAGGGGGGTTGGCACTAGATGATATTTAAAGTCCCTCCCAACCCAAGGCATTCTGTGTTTCTGCAGCATCTCTCAGTACAGGCAGATATGGGAATGTGGCCTAGAGCAGAGCTGCAGAAATACTGCAGAAATACACAAATGTGTTGGCCACAGGAGCAGCCACACCAGTGTCAGGCAAGGTGAGACTCCTCTCCTCTGCAGGGTGTGACAGAGCAGTGGTGGCAGCTGCAGAAGTCCAAATGGGCTCTGTGGGTGCTCGAGGAGAAACAGAATCAGAAAAGCAAAGCCAAACTGCCACCAGACTGCTGAAACACAGCTGGAAATGCTGCTGCAGGAAGAGAACTGGACTGTGGTCCATTTTACTGCATTTAGGTGGTGGTTTGTTGCTGGAAGTCCAAGGACACAGCAGTACTTGACTGATGGGCCTAAAACAAGTAAACAGGATCTCAGGGGGGGAAAAAAAGATAACGACAATCTAACAACAAGGTATTATTAGTTTATGGGTACCTCAGTGACATACGACCACAAGGTGCTGCTGACCAGCTACTGCAGTTCCAGGCACTCAGTTTCTTCTTTCTTCTGTTAGAAAGACACAAGGTGGCACTCACAGGCATTTACTCCTCTTGGGAGTTTTTACAGGTCCTATCTTAGCTCTTCAAGCAGAATCTCTGCAGGACTCCATTCTGCCACCACGGTGGGTGTTGATGTGGCTGGTAGGAGACCTGGGCTGTGACACTGTGAGTAACTTGATGACAGAGAGCTGAAAGCTGGCAGCAAAGGTGTTTTGGTGTTTTACAACACAGGGGAAAGTCTGGAGCACAGCAGAGACTCAGCCATCCAGAACTCAGCACCTCACAAGAGTGAGCAGAGGGGGAGGACTGCAGAAAAAGCAGCAGAAGTGCAGCCATAGTGTCACCTCCTTTGGCTCCAAGAGGATGTCTAAGACCTGGCATCAAAAACTTTGTTTATGCTCTCCACAGATCAGTGATGCTATAGCAAAGCTCCAGCCAGTTTTGTTCTACCTATTGGACTTACTCTGAGGTTGAAGCTCTTCCTTTAATAAAAGTTATTTTCTACTGCAAAATAGATTGTTGTATCGTTCCTAAAATCTAAAATATTTCAGAAATGAATGCTGATACACACAACTATCATCAGCTCTGACTGGGAGGTGTGAAAGACTCAGATCTGGGTAATTTGACATCTTCAAGGGATTTTTCTGACCTTAGCATAAGACATATGTTACCAGCACAAATGTGGCTTTTTCCCTCAGGGGAAAAAGGAACCCCAACAAACCAACTAACAAACAAAGCAAGCAAATAAGCAAACAAAACAAAATAAGAAATACTACTAATAAAAATGAATAGTGTGTTAGAGTGTTAACATTTAATTTCCTGCTCTAAATTGACTTTGATTTATTATCACCTTTTTGACACCTTCTAGTGAAGGCTGCCAAGGAAGCTTCCCAGACAATGAAAAAGGTTTATGGTGGTTACTCTGCTGGCAGAGCATCTAAGGAACAGATATCCTCAACAACACTGTGGTATAATTATACTTAAAATATAATTAAGTTTGGGCAACCAAGAGTTTGGAAGGAGTCTTTATGGTCTTAACCCTGAATGAATAAACAAATATAATGTGATTTTTCTCAACTATGAAGAAAAAGAAAAGAAAATTGGAGGAGATAAGGACACAAGACATGAAGGTCTTTTTGTTACCATCCAAGAGAAGGACAAACTTGCCTCCCTACTGCCCTCATGGTCCCACAAGGACTTCCATAAATCTTTCAACACTGGTTTGCAAATCAGTTGAGCTGGCTGTTTTCCTTAAGCAGACAAGTTCTGATTCAGAGAGCAGGAGTTAGCAGGGGTTCACTTGTGTAAGCATTGAGCAATCTTGCTCTTCAGCACCCTTGCCTGTGGAAACTCTGTTTGGGGTTGTCAGACCTTGTCTGTAAAGGCTTAGGAATGGCACATGAATACACAATGCTTGATATTTTTGCACTTTCAGTCCTTTCCTTCTCCCACTCAAACATGCAGCAGTGCTGTTACAGCCCTGTGATCTGAGCCACAGGAGCCTCCTCCTTCTGTCACTAAATTATCCCATGGGAACTTCACCTTGCAGCCTGTTCAAGGTGTGTAACCCTTTCCAACAACCACTGACTCCTCACCCAGCATCACACATCTGTCACTCACAAATCAGGGTGAACAGTGCAGGGTCCAGCAGGTGCCATGGCCAAAGCAGGAGTCCTGTCCTCAAGAATTTTTGATTGATCTGGCATGGAGTAAAGCCTTGTGACCTGAGGCATTGTGATTGCTGAGATTATTCATATTTTCACTAAACAGTGAGTGTGTCATCAGGAATAGTCCAGTTCTGGGTTTAGCATGGGAAATAAACACCACATTGAAGTTAGCAAAAGTGAACATTTTTCCAGGTTTGCAAGGTTTGCCCCAAAATTACTAAGAAGTAATCCAAGTGCTTTTTTTTTCTTTTCAAATGAAAGACTGTATTTTTTAAAATAAAGAGCTGATTTCCACGAGCCAGGTGCTCAGCTGATACTGATTCATATAGCACTGAGATAAAAAACTGAGATATTCCAAATTACAGCGACCTCAATTTATTTGTACTTCTTGAGACAATAAACTCTTCAGATAAAATTGGCCCAATTCTGACACCAGTCTGAAAGAGGAATAGCATTCCACCAGATTAATCAAAACACAGCATTTTACAGCTACATTATTGGTACAGGGAGAACATCCAACATTACTTTTGTTGCATTTACATTCATATCTTGTCTGGCGAATGGGTAACATTTAAAAATAACCACCCCAGATTTTCAGTCAATACAAAAGAGAGAATTTCAGAAACCAAGCTGATTCCCACCTCTTTGCATGTAGACACACACAGCCAGAGAGCAGATGACTCACTGTGAGACAGACTATGGAAAAGAGACCCTATATTAACAATGTGCATGAATGTTTTCCAATAGAAGGTACATTCTACCTTGGAAGGAAAAACTATGTTAAGACAGCTATTTTTAAATCTGTAAGCTATCAAAGTAGGTTTTGCTGTGTCACTTCCATTTAAGATGAATCCTTGCAGCTAGATAGAGTTGGAGAAACAAAACCCACAAAGTGAAGGTAGAAAATAGCACTGAAGACAGTCACATTCTTCAGGAATGCTAGGCTTTCTACTAGCATTTTCTTTATATGTACTTTTTAAAAGTCCTTTGTGCTGGAATTATGTGCTTGCGATAGGTGCTGGGTCATGGCATGTATGAATCCATAAAAAGCTCTCACAAAACAAAGCAAAAGTCCCAAAAAAGGACAGCTTCTTGAAAGGCAAGATTTTCCTTAGCAGGCATGCTCTGATGCAGAAGATGGAAATAAAAGATGTTTTATCTCTGGTGCCCACACCATTGGCTCCCAGCCCAAGGTGGACGTGAGGAGTGAAGATGGCCAAGAAAAGCAACAGGACCTTTTGTGCTCTGAACACAGTGGTCCATGAGCTAATGGACAAGGGGTAACAAAAACACAGATGTCTCAATGTACCAAGCAAATGGGAATGGTTCTGGGCCAGTGTCAGCCTGGTCCTGACTCAAGTGGCAACACTGAAATGAAAATTAGTAGATTGTGTTTCCATCCCCTCTAACTGCGCTCCTTGGAGTCAATGCTAAATATAAAGATAAACTGGGAAGCAGCCCCATCTTTCTGTGCTAGGAGGGAAGAGTGTTGATGTTTTCACACTGCCTGCCTTGCCAAAGATGTGTGTGCTGATGGCCCCTGTCACTGAAACAAACTCCTTGTGGCCCATGAGCCCTGGAGCCACAGTGCACAAAGCACAGAGCAGCAGAGTGTGCACCTTGGCTGCAGAGCCCACAGTGCAGCTCCAGAGCCACGCACAAACCTGGCCATGCAGCACTGCACTGAATGTGCAGCAGCAGCAGCTCAGATTTAGATATGCCCAAAGAAGAAAAAAATGTGCCTGCCTTGAAAACTCTGTCCTCACCTTACACTTCATTTCAAACAACTTTTCATCATTTTCTTGCGGAACTGAGAAGTACAGTGGAGTTTAATTTATTGGCATCAGGAGAAGAGAGACAGAAGAAGTAAAGAAAGCAGCTAATCAGCAAAATGATGACAACAGACTGGGAAAAAGAGGAAGGCTAGTGATATTCTTCAGTCAGATGCAGAGGTGTGGAAGCTGGGCAGAGTCAGATGTGGACCACTCACAGCATCACAGGATGCTGCAGGAAATCTCACTGCCAGTTTCTTACCTGACATGCAGGTAAAGGAGATGAAGTCATATGAAAGGTGGGGCTGGGAAGCTGTTTCTCCATAAAACAATTCCTGCACCAAATGATATTAATAAGGAAGGTTCTGTCCCCTCATTCCTCACAATGCCACTCCTGGGATGGTGGCTTGCACAGCAGGACTGTGCTGTGCTGAAAGCCAAACAGAGCACACTGGTTGGTGTAAACCCAGGAGTTCAGAGCAATTTGTGCTGGCTGATTTGATTTTTTTTCCCCTGCTTTGCTCTTAAATGTGCTTATGGATTAGTTCCTTCAAGGCACAGCACAAACCAATGCTGTTACAGAAATGAAAGTGTTTCCTATTTCTAAGGATTAACGATCTCACAACAGTTTGTAAATTCATCCTAACGCTTGAGCCAAATTCTGGCACATCACTTGTCCACTTCAGCTCCTCTATCACTTCAGCTGGACAAAGACCTGTCTCTGCTGGACTCTGCACCTTTCTGCAGGGAAGCTGCAATTCCCTACACGGCTGGATTAGTCCGGGATATTTCAGGACTCATCCCGTAACAGCAGAACGTTCCTCAGTCGATCACCGCCCTCTAGAGGTGACCACACAGTGCGTGGGGCTGAGCTGGGCTTGCTGCAAAGGAGCCATCCCACAGCCCGAGCGATCCTGCAAGAAGCAGGAGGAAGGTGTTGGCTGCTTTGAACAGATCCAGGTACGCTCACGAGTACAAAGAGCTGAGTGCCGGTTCCCAGCTCCTCCGCTATTCCTTCCCTCTCCACCTGCCAGGTCGCCCACCTGGCAGCATTTTGCCTTCGTGCATTTTGCAGTGGAGGAGTGAAACACATAGAATGACAGAGAACTGTACGACACAACTACAATTAAAAGCAGTAAAAGTAACTGCCAGATCAAACTCTTGTTACAGCTTATTTTTTTTCTCAAGCAATGTGCATAAACTAAACCAGTGGCACAGCTGCAGGAATTGTCTGTGCCCACATGAGCTGGATGGGCTGGTATGAGAAAAGCAGCAAGCCTTTCTGTACAGCTGCACACAGCCATTACTTTCCCTTGTCCAGAATAGCTTGGAAGTTTTAAAGAGAAGAATACAAAGAGTGATGAATAGTGAGTAACCCACCAAATAATCAAGTGGTGAATGTGCTGTTCCTGGTGCAAAGACCCTGTTTGATAGGTGAGTATTCAAGGAGAAACTGCTCTGTTCAGAGACTTAGCACTAGATCCTGGAGGCAGGAATAGCACATGGCCAGGTTTCCCCAGACACATCCTTCCTCTTTTTTTCCAGCTGGAAATTCTGTCTAGGTGGAATTTAGCAATCTTTTACATTTTCTTCTGACAGGCTGGCTGGACGTGCTGGTTTGCCTGCATATGGAGGGATTGTGCAGGTAACCATGCATATGCACATACCACCTGTGCACGTACAGCCCCATACCTGATCATGTATTTCTGTTGGCAGCACTTAATCAAAATAGAGCAGATGCCCAGGATCCCAGTAACCATTGCATTTCAGACATTACCCTGGGATTCAGGAGAGCTGTGTTCTGTTACAGAATCACAGCATGGTGGAGCTTGGCAGGGACCTCTGGAGATTGATTAGTCCAATACCTCTCCTCAAAGCAGGGTCAACAAAAGCAACTTTTTGCCAGTGCTCTCCACAACCTCTCTGGACAGCCTGGTCATTCTTCAGTCACTGCCACAGCAGAAAAAAAAAAAAAAAAAGAAAAGAAAAATCTGATGTTTCAACGGAATTTCTTGTACTCAGTTTGTGCCCTTTGCCTCTTTTAGTGCACACCACTGAAAGTTCTCTGACTGTGCTTCTCCCTCCCCCATGAGGTGTTTATATGCATTGATAGGATCACCTCCACTGTACAGCCCCATCTCTCCCACCCTCTGCTCACATGTGACAAATGCTCCAAGACGTGGCCCTCCCAGTATGCCCACACCTCTCTTGTATGGGAAGCCCAGCATTCCAGGTGTGCACACACTCACCCAGCCCAGAGTGCTCTTGGCCTTCCTTCCTGCAAGGTCACTACTGGCTCATGGTCATTGCACCCACCAGGACCTCCAGGTCTTTTCTAAAAGCTGTTTTCCAGATATTCAGCCCTCAGCTTGTGCAGGTGCATGGGGTTAGTCTCCACTTCTGCCTTGACTAGCTGGCCTTGGATTCAGCTCTCTGGGCCTTGCTGTCCAGTGTTGATGCCATTGATCTCTTTTGTGAATCAATTTCAAACTTTGGTTATCTGATGTAGGTGTCATTTCATTTGTCCTTCCTACATAAATATCTTATCATCCTCCTTTAATGTGTGGCTCCTCATATTGGCAACATTCAGTTCCATGTGGGCTTTTACAGCAGTCACTGTCCTGCTGCCCAGGTGCCTCAGACTGTATTGAATTTACACTTTCTTTAGGTGCTTATGCACACATTATTATACTACACTGCAAGTCTGGAGACTGAGACAGAAGAGTGAGCACTGTATAATATCCAATGGCCAAGGGCTATAAAGTCCTGTTCAGAACATTGTGACATGAAAAATGCCCTTTCATCTTACCTGCTTTTTCCCCTCTGTAGCTGCTGTATTCTAGACAAAAAGTGAGGGAGAAGCCCCAGGTTTAATCCCATAGGGAGTAGAGGGCAGTAAACATTTTCCAGTTCCTTCTCCAAGGAACTGAACAATTTGATTAAAACTGAGAGACTGGCAACTTCAGAAAATTCAAGGTGCTAACACTGCCTGCTTATTCTTGGTCTGTGTTTCCTTGACCACCTCTGCACTGTACCAGCCACACACTCAGACCTTGCCTCTCCGCAGGACATGGTTTGTCTTTCACGAGGATCTCTGGGTTCCTTAGTGGGTTTTTCTATCCCTTTCAAAGTTATAGTGTCCAAACCCTTTGAAAAAAAACAATAATTCAGATATTTTCACAATACCTTCAGGGGCAAAGGGGCACAATGATCCCCTGCCAAATTTCAAAGCCCAGCTCTGGAAATGCAGGTTTGCCACAGCTCCTCAGCACAGCTCTTCCCCTGGTCACACACAGTGGAAGCAGGTTTGTGCCATGCAGCAGCAAGTCCCTGGAATTACAGGCATTGCTGCTGGCACGTTAACCAGCTGCATAAATCACCAGGGATTCATGTGAGCTGTGTAATCCTCTGGGCTTCAGTTACTCACACTAAGCTGGGCGATGGCCAAAAGCCACACACTGCCCTCCCGGCGACGTGGCTGCTCTCCCAAGCCTGTTTGGGGCCTCTCCCTACTTGTCCTTTGTCTTCACCTCCAGAGGAGGCCTCCACCTCTTATACAAGGACCTTGCACCTTCCTTGCACTTGCTTGGCTCACTAACCCCAGGTGTGAATCCACAGAACGGTGTGGAAGGAGGTTGGCCCTCCACCTCCACAGGAGCAGACACACTGCATTTGTGCTTACTTTACAATTGCACTTGGAACCACGGAGCAAGAATATAATAGAGTTTCTGAAGTAACCATATATTTATTTTGGTTACGTGCAGCTTCAAGACAAATCTAAAACGGTGCTGGACCGTGCTGCTGCCCTCAAAAGAAGTTTGTCAGCAGAGTAACAATAACGTTCTGCTCCTGAAAATGATGTGCTGGGCTTTATGGTCAGCTTTTAGGTTTGAATGCTTTTTTTCCACTTTGATATTTGAGCCCTCCCCTTAAAGCAATTCCTTCGAGTTTGTACACGGCTCTCCAGGCAATGGTCACGGGAGGACAGAGACAAAGCACAAGAAAAAAGATGCTGACGGCATCTGAAAATGATTTGCAATCTCAGCCGCAGGAGCTCAGCCACATTAACACAGTAATTTATATTCTGGGGACGGTTTTCCTGATGTTCTTCTAGAAACTTCTTGCTGGAATTATTAGGTATCCGAAATATATTTGGAACTAACCAGCCAGAGGAGTGAGACAGAACAGATAATAGTGACCAAGCACCCCAAGCCCTGTCCTGCATCCCCAGATCAAGCACATTGCCACCAAGCACACAGCTGCAGTGGCCAGTCAGAGAGGATCTGGAGCTGGGCTACTGAACTAAATCATGTAGCACCAGCTGGGATGTTGAATCATGAGAGGATCCTTCTGGGATCTGAAACATCTGCACTCCCCACGGCCCAGCCTGGCCACATCAAAGCCTGGTTGACTTTGAGAAAAAAGTGGCATGGGAAGAGTATGGAAGCTTTGAACATCAGATGGACTTGAGGTAAACATAGAAGCAGGGACTGATCTTTTTTTGCAAAAACTGCAATAAAATAACAGATAATAAAAATTCGTGATAAATAACACAAGGAGCATTTTTAACACAATAAAAGTGAGGTGGGCTACTAAGGCTGCTACTGAAAGAGTAACAGACCTGGAACAGTGCCACAGATAACTCATCTCTGCTCATCCCATGGGGCAGAAACCCTGCCCTGGGTGGTGCCATGTCTGGCTGCAGACAGACATTCCTGGGCACACAGCAATGCCACTGGAGTAAGTCCTGCTCATACAAAATGCTCGGAGAGCTCCAATGCTCTCAGGAGGAGGGAGGGCTTGTTTCATGGAGAGATGAATTCAGTTCTCAGTAGACCAAATAAACAACCAACAGCCAGAAAAAACAGCCAGCTACCAGCCATCCCTGGTTCTTCCCATCCCAGACAAGGGACTGGCTTCTCTTCAGGCAGGTTAGAAGTGGAATAGCTGCTCTCAAGTCAGTACCTTGGTAGCAGGGTGCTGTCACTGCACTGAGGTCAGCAGAGGCACCGTGACTGACACCAGCACAAACCAAATCAAAGCCTGGCTGCAGAGACTGAGCAGAGAAAAAGTCAGAGCCCTTTTCTTCAAGGCATTTATCACTCACAGTCACCAACTGAAGCACCTCAATCCTGCCCTTCTTCCATCTCTTTTTTCTACCTGGTCCTGTAAGTTCCTTGGACCAAGGGGGATTTCCCCCCTCCTCCCCTTCTCAAGCAGGTCCCTCCCTCTCCTGCCACAGGAATAACTCAATAAAACCAGCTGGACCCTGAGGAGCAGCCAGGGCTAACGAACAGAACCTCTCCCTTCTCCTGCTGCCCACCCAGGCTCTGAAGCCTCTGGGCAGCCAGGCACACCATGCCGAGACTCTCCAGGTGGTTTTCTGGGAAGAAGTGTCAGAAAGCTCTCTGAGCTGTGCAGCCCCATGGTCAGAGAGGAGAAACCTCAGCCCAGGGCTGACAGTGACTGATGACTGGAGGTGCTGAGAGAATTCGCTGCTCCTCATGTTACCAAAATGCCAGGGGGTTACAGTGATGTTATTAAAGCACCCCAGGAGTGCAAAGATCCGTGTAAACTGAGAGGATAATCACCATGCAGGCAGAGCAGAAGCTGCCTGACAGTGTTGAAATGATGTTCTTTGGTAGCCCTCTGATTTGCCACGTGACTTGATGCACTAAAAACACCCATATCATGTTTTTATGTCCATGACAATTGCTTTTCCTGCAGCAGACAACAATTTGTAAAATTACTTTTCTTATTCCCAAACCACTCAAAATTTTGCAAATAGTTTTCCACGAACTAGAAGTGGTTTAGAAATAACCTTGGCTCAGGGAATGGCTCTGTTCTGGGGCTTTTGCTATAACAGCCAGCTGGGAAAAGACAGTTATTTCTAAATGACTCTATTTTTACATTAATATCTCTTTTAGAGCAAAACAAGAGCAGAAGCAGTATTATTTCCCTTGTGTACTCTGAAATAGGACTGGTTCCTAGGAACCACAACTTATTGTCATCCCATCATAGGCATCGCTGGTCACTTCATATGGCACTATATCCACTGTCTCCCCAGTCCCAAGCCCTGAGACCACTGTGGGGTGCAGGAGCAACTCATTTTCTCCTCTGTACTGGGAACTGCCAACAGAAACTCAGATCCCACCTTACAACAGACAGCCTTGCGTGGCCAAAGCCCTGCAGCTCGATATCATGGAATGGGTTGGGTTCAACTGGGCCTTAAAGGTGATCTAATTCCAACCTTCCTGACATGGGCAGAGGAAAGGGAAAACCCATCTACTCATGGGCTCAAATCTCAGCTTTTCAGTTATGAGCTGAACATGCTGATGGGTTGCACCACAGAGGCTCCTTCGTTACAACTATCTTCACAATAAAAAATAGCTTTCCTACCTGAAATAAGATTACCTTCTGAAAAACATTGATTCCAAGTAGCAGAAATATCCAAGACCAAGACATAGACCAAGGTGGCCTTTATCATGACATTAACAGTGGTTCAAAACTACAAGGCCAGAAGTTCTCCTTTCCCAGAGACCCATCAGCGACTTCCCCATCTCCAAACTGACCAGCTCAGATTGACAGCTATGACACCTCTGGATCAAGGATTAGATCCCACATTTTCAAAGCTCTTGTTCCAGTAGCAAGGACACAAATTTAGTGTCCTATGAGCACACTGAGGACCGAATCATTTCACTGGGCTCTTCACGTTTCAGGAGATCAAATGTGCAATCCTAAGATTCCCAGAGAAATTAAATAAGTGATTTAATGGATCACTTAGAATTTTAAAATATTTATCATTAAAAGAGAAATCCAACATCTTATTGAGAGGGGAGGAGAAAGAGGGGAAGGGAAAAAGTAAACAAATGAGAAGAGGCACCAAACTGTATTCCAAGTACTCACAGTGGAAAATGCAGGTCAGTGCCAGCAGCCTAATAACCCAAATTCTCTTTCTATGCACTGACTTCTTCTGAGTAAAGGAAAGAATTTAAAGGAGCATAAATGATAACTGTACATATTCTGGAAGCAAACCTAAAAGTGCTGCCAGGAAAAATCATCCTTTTCCATACAGAGCCATTAACACATTCCCTTCCCCTTCCACCGGGGCAGCAGAGGTCACACCCACAGAGGGAGGGGAGAGAGGAAATGCTCCTTTCCTGCCGCACTCAGTCGGTCCTCAGCAAAGCAGGGGGATAAGCACCAAATCTGAGTGTCAGAGATGGATTTCAGGGTTGGCAGGGCCGATGTGCATTGCTGGAGAAGCCCCTGCACACACTGAGTGTGGCACCCAGGCAGGCACAGCTCGCTGGAGAGCCTGGGGTGGGACCAGCACTGCACCTCAGGAGTCCCCAGCACACACAGTGCAGGGCACTTGTCCCTTCCCCTCCCACAGTGAACGAGAAGAACTACTTTGGGTACTGCCCTCCAAAGAGCTGGGAACTGTCCTAAAGGCTTTATTTTTTAAATGACAAGTTTCATCTCTTTTACATGCTCCAGATGGCTGTAATAGCTACAATAATTCACCAAAATACCAGCAGCTAGACCCTCCAATAGCATAATTCTGTACAGGGTTTGTTTCCCCTTGTTCTTCATGCAGCTAAATGCCCACACTCCTCTCTGCATTACACTTATCCTTCCATGCTGTTCAGTACCTCTCCTTGGCCCCAGAGAAGTGAAGTCCCATTCATTTTGCACACCCACTTCTACCAGCTTTGTTTAGATACTTTTCCTGGCCAGCTTACACACAGATTGGGTCTGATTTGCACAGAGGATTGCAAAATCTGCCCCCAAAATTTCTAATGGAGGGTGTTCTTGCCTACCCCACCTTTGCCTTTGGCCCATCTGCCACAATTGTTGCAGGGCTGAGGTAGTGTCAGTACTATGAGCAATGAACTAAATGTTCTTTAGAGGGGATGAAAAATCCTGAGAAATTCACGAAAATCAGTGGAGATATTCCAGATGAGGGAGGTGTATGGCTCAACAAAAATACCGAAGCAGAAAACACGCACAGATGCAGGAGATGTTGTCCAGACAGTTAAGCTGCCCTGGCTCAGTCTGCCAGGAGCACAGCCCTTAACGCCCATGAAAAACCTGCACTGCAGCCTGACCCGTGACACTCCCTCCCTGCCATGGGCCCCAGACTGCTCACTCTGTTGGCTCCTGCTGACTCACACTGGGGGGAAGCTTAACCACTGAAATTACCTAAAAAATGCATTTGGGGGAGCTCAGGAGGGGTACCCTGAGTGCCCCTGGGAGTGACTCCAGAACAAACCTCTGTCTGGCTCAGGGGGATCACTGCCAGGGGGGGCTTGGGGCAGGAACACTGAGGAGATCCTGCTGGACAGGGTGGGGGACACTCAAGGACACAAGCACAGGGTGAAGAATAAACTGGCAAAATAAGTGAAAGGTTTCTTGTATCTCACAGTATTACTTTGGTGTTACAGCTCCTCTGTCCCCTGTAGCATTTACTTTGGTGTCACTGAAATGAAAACGTGGCTCAGGAGGAGGAGGACTCTGAGACCAGCTGAAAACAGAGAAAACACCACTTTACTCCACCAGCTTAAGCAGCTTTCCATGGAGCACATATCCTGAATGGGAGAACAAACCACTGTACAGAGCTGCAGAGATTTTCACAATGACTTTAAATCAACTAAACTTGCCAACAGCTGAGATTTTGAGCCATAAACCTGTCTGGAGCTGAGCCAGCCTATGTTAGGCTGGGATCCTGCCCTATGAGTTCCTGAACAGAGTGCTAGACCCACCTGTGCTGAGTGTGACAGGGAAGATGCCGAGGGGACAGAGGCTGAAATCGAGCCAATGGCTCCAAACAGAAAACAGATTTGGCTGCAGCTGCAAAAGAAAGGATACACCAAGCAGGGCATTTAATCATCAGCCCTCTTTGGACAAGAGCACCTGGGCCAGAGAGGTGAGCTGGGCCATCACATCTCCTCTGGGAACAAACATCTGCATTTATTGTACACACTTTGCTCATGTTTGAGAACATTAATCCAGCACAATGAAAACAAGAGAAGTCACCAGCTGTGTGCTGATGAAACCAGGCCCTTTGGCTACTTCAGGGAGTTTACTAGGTGTGTATAAATAAACATGCTAGACTTCACTGCAGCAGTTTAACAAAGTGCTAGAATCCCTTCTGAAATCTTTATGAGGTGAAAATTACTAAGCAACCTCTGCAAAACCAACTGACATTTTTCAGTTTATGAGGCTTCCCATCTCACAATGTCTATTATTTTACACAAAGATTTTAGCTTAAAAACTGCCTCTCTGAGCTATGCTGAGATGGGAAGGCTGCTGAGATCCTGGGCTGACATCCCAGAAACCACAGCAGATTGCCCAGTATTCACAGTCAAATTTTCTAATAAGGTGGTGAACATTTCCAAAATGTCACTGCACAAGTGGCCATTGGTGGAGTTATTTTAAGGCAGCAGTTCAGGAAGGCACTTCTTGTGCCTGCTCCTGAATGGACAGACGTGACTGCTTTGAGCTTGCTTCAGACCTTGCTGTGAAGAGAGACTTTAATGGCAAAGACAGCTCCAGGATCACTTACTGGAAGAGATTTTTATCCCTTGATTTTCTTCTCTTTGTTCTGGTGTAAATTAGAAAAACAAAAATTTCTGAAATGCAAGGAGTTAGCCCTGAACTGAGCCATATAAAGCAGTTTCTGCCTTACAGCAGAGGCATTTTCCACAGATAATCTGCACTAGAATAGATGGAAAGAACCATTTTCTATCTCCCTTTCCAGCATCACATCCTCAGGGCCCGCTTTGAGGCAGTTCCATTGAAAGTGCATCCAGCCAGGTTGTGGGGTATCACAATCAGTGCTTATAGTGCCAGGCAGTGATCTGAAAGGCACATCCAAAGAACCTCTTCTGATCCCCACTTCAAGGCTCTGAAAGGCACATAGCTTCATCCCACCATCCCTCACATCCTCTCTCTGGGAATCTGACTCATTTCCTTGGGTTTTGTCTTTATCTCTCCTCCCTGAACATTTTTAAAGTTGGACTAAATGCCGATTTTAGAACTATTTTAATTCCTTTTCTACCGACTACTGAAGTCTCCTGCTTCTGTTGTTATTTCTTTTCTTAATGCTGGAGAAAATCTACCATGTGAAGAAGGAGCAATGCCTCCTGGCACACTCCAAAATTCCCTTTTACTGGCAAGTTAGGATTGAAAAGTCCCTGTGAAAGCTGCTAGGAGGTGAGAGCTGCCCTGCTCAGAACTTCTGAGCAGCCCATCTCTAACAAAAATATTCACTTCCTTTAGAGCTGGAGAGGTTAAACTGACTCAGCAGAGGAGCCACTCTTCTGGAATAGATTTCACAAAGGATTGGAGAACAGGAGGCTTGGGAGTCCCAGTTTCATTGCAGGGGCAGAGGGTGCTTCACCCCATGCAAGGTGGTGGGTTTGTTACCTTACAGTTCCTCTCCTCCATTCAGGTATTCCTACATCTGCCTGACAATCCTGCAGAGGCAAGCCAGGTGCCACAGAAGCCACCAGGACACTTCCATGAAGAACCATCTGGAAAAGGGAATTTCTGATCTATGGGAAGTTCCAACATTCTGAATTTGCTTTTCTTCCACATACAATGAGAGGCCAAAATTCCATGGTCTGTGTGGAATGGATCTCCTGGAGAGGAATAGGGGGAAGGAATGGAGAAGATTAAGAAACTTTCTTTTGAAGGAAAAAAAAATAAAATCCATGGGGACCAAGCCAGACCCCAGAGAAGACTCTCAAAGTCTGCAGCTCATAGGGAATCTGAGAGAGATGCATGAAAAACAAACAAACAATTAATGATCATTCAGAAGCTCCCTGATAAAGAAGTAATTTTCAAACTGGCTATTTTAAACAATTCACATAAATTCAGTATTTGCAGACAGCTATACAACTCCTCAAAGAGTCCAGCAAAGGATTTAGGTATGGTTTTCAATTTCAGAATATGTGTCCCCACTGAAAATATTTACTCAAGCATGTACAGTTGAAGGTTCATTTAACTGTTTTCCTGGACAAGTTCCTATTCATTCTTAACCGAGGAACATTATTTTTACATTTGATACAACACCCTACTGATTTCTAAGCAAGTTTCACTCTCAATTTCAGTCAGCTCTGGGTCTGCTATTTAATTTTTTAACCAAAATCTATTGGCCTTTAGTATCTCAAGTCAGCTCTTGAAAGTTACATAAATAAAAGGTACTTATCTTCCATTGAAACAGAATATCTGCAGTTTTCCTTAATCGTTTCTGCTAAGAATCTGCAGCATTCCCTTTCACACAAGTCATGAAATTTTGGGATGCTCATGGGCATAGCAATATGCATGTTCCTGACTCCCACCTTCCTCTTTTTTATCATATGAAGTGGCTAAAGCTGCTTAAAGAAAACTCTTGGCATTTTTAACTTGAGAAAAAAAAGCTTTGTGCAATGATCTAAAAAAGACTGACAATAGTTAGAAAAAACTTTGTTCCCAATAATCAGGTACTCCAAAGTATTAAGGAATGGTTATGGGAAATTTCAGATGAAGATGACAATTTGGTTTGTCTGGCCCAGAAAACGGGCAGGTGACATTGAGTGTCAATAAATGTGAAGTGATGCACACAGGAAGAAACAATCTTAAATACTTCTACTTGGTCTGCATAGCAAAGGGCTTTGAGCTGACTGTTCCTGCTCCAAAATGAGGAGCAAGAGGGGGTTTGGCAGAAGCTGGCCCTCAAATGATTGGTTCCAATGTAACAGCTTGGGATCTTGAATTTAAAATGACAGGAAATACGCTTAAAAACCAGAGTGTATTTTAACAGTGGAACTCCTCACCAAATTACATTCTAGAATGCCAAAAGCTTACACAGATTCAAAAACAAAGTCACCAAAGGAAAATCCCTCAAGGACTATTAAGCACAAAATATTGTGTCTGGTTCTAAAATCCCTCAGCCACAAATTGTTGGAGGTTGGAAGAATATTTGAAGGAAGTGTCAAATATGCTTGCAGGATTGGCCACTGTCAGAGTGAGTATCCAGAGAGAGGCAGACGCCTGGGCTGACCTGGTATGACTGGTTTTGCACTTTTATATCACATTTTCCTGTTGCCTTGTTCTCAGAAAAACCTAAAAAGTAAATCACTGAAATGATCATTTACACAACACACCCTATATTTTGTTCAAAGACAGAGTTGGCATGGAAAATTCCAACACAAAGAAAGAAGTTTAGCAAATTCATAATCAACCAAACAAAGGGGAATGTTTACAAGTTAAATAAGAGACAGAACTATCAGCCCTACCTTTAATTTAAAAATATTATTTGGAGTTCAAGTGGCTAGCATAAATCAACAATTTAGGGTAATACACAACACAGCAATTATAGAACTGCTCATGAAGCGAGCTGAAGAAAGTAAAAGATAATCTTAAAATTTCAAGGAACTCAGGTATACTGACAGGTGAAAATACATACATATTATACATTCAGACATAGTGTGGTGACATTTGCAATGATTCCCACATTCTAAAAGTCTCTAGTGGTTTTAGAGATATCCTTTGCAGTAAAAATACAAAATCCTAGTAAACCTAATAATATTCCTTAGTTTGGTTGGAATTTCTTGTGTGCACATACACATGCAATGCCTTTTTTTGAGAGGCCAACATCAATTAAATTTAACTGCTTCCCAAGTGGACTTAAATCATGGCTGGATGCTAAATTAATGTATTTCTATACATAGACTGTTTATAAGTCATTCTTCTTCAGCAGTGGCACCTTTTCCATGTAGTTTAGAACAGAAGCTGCCCTTGTTCTCGAGCACAGCCTCTACCATGGAAGCATCAGAAGAAAGTCATTACATTCAGCAGGCACCTCCCTTGTTTAATGGTGTATAAATGTCTTGGTGCCAGTCCTGTGCGTGGCACACAGGGAAAGGTTAAACACATTAAACATCTGCAGCCCAACTAAACACCAGTGAAATGCTGCAGGACATGTGATAACCACAGAGAAATGGAAACACTAATGATGGAAGGGCACTGTTTAGGATAATTCCTAGTCATAGAAGGATGCTTTAAAAGTAAGTGCAGGGAAAATGATGCTGGAAATATTTCCTAATGGGGAGACCTAATAGGCTGTGGAATAATCACCCAAGGGAGAGGAAGGAAGTCCTTTTGACTGAGTAATTTCTTTCTGGACTGGGTGAAGCAGGGAAAAAATGTGCTGGCAGACAGAAAGACTACCAGCTCTGCTGCTCAGAAGCCTAAGACATTTCTGTTCTCAACAGTAGCACTTTTATTCAGAACAAAACCTCATAAAAACTTTTTAAATAGTGCATGAAGAGATGAGTGACTTCTGTAATCTCTCCCTTCTCTTTCTCAAATTTAATTTATTTACATGCATTTATGGCTCCTTCTTAAACTGCATTTTCAGAAGGCAGGTTTCCAGGGCTGCAGTCATGTCTTTTCTTTGTCCATCTGATGCTGTGTGGCAAGAACAGCTGCAGCTTTATCAGGAACTTGTCCTGACCAGGCCCTGGCCAAGTGTGACAAGTTTAATGTGACAGATTATAGAGTGAAAGGAGAGCGAGAGGGGAGGAATAACAAGTGCCAGGGAAAGATGAGATTCTCCACACATTTCTGCATTTATTGACCTTTTCTTCTTTGATATACCATTAGTTACCCAGATTTACAGCTCGAGATGGCAGGCGAGCTGTCAGCTGCACTGCTTAGGTCATTGATGATGGGATGAACTCTACTGGAAACTGATTGCATTAAACAAAACCATGTGGCTTGGCATTTGATATAGCAAATATCTAACTGGCATTTTTAATTGCTCTTTACACAAATCCTTTGTAATTAGTGAGATCTTTTTAATAACTTTTTAGGGACTTAAAAATTTTGAAAATCGAATTTGGGGCATCAACTACTGGTATAACAGCACCAATCCCTGAAGGAAAGCCAGTGCATGTGAGTGCAGTCTGGCATCACTGTGCATAAATCTGTGGGCTAATCTGCAGGGAAGCAATATTTTATACTGAAGTTTCTTGAAGGCTCACTTGGATGACTTTCTTTCAGCACCCTCTACATCACGTATTCTGTCATAAATTGGACTTGAGCTGCAATTTACTCGTGAATAAAATACCACCTCTGGGACTTAAGCCAGAGATAAAGTAAAGAACCTAACCACTGCTGGCCAGCAGAAGGGGTTCAACATGCAGGACACTGGTCTGAAATGATGCAATAGTCTACAACAGTGCAAGCAGGATTTCATGACCTTCAGACCCATATATCTGAAGGAAAAGTCTATACTTTGTTTAAAGCACATGCAGGTCTGTATCTTTATTCTGAGATCTGACCCAGGCTGTTACTGTTCCCTTTACTCATTACTGTCATGGTTTAACCCAGCCAGGAACAAAGCATCACACAGTCACTCACCCCCTGACCCCAGTGGGGGGAAAGAAGAATTCAAAGGATAAAAGTAAAAAAAATTGGTGAGCTAAGATCAATTTATAATTAAATAATAACTACTAATTTTAATGAAAAGGAAATTAACAAAATGAGAGAAATAACCCCCAGGAAAGACAAATTATACAAATGAAAAAAAAACCTGCTTACCATCAACAGACTGATGCCCAGCCAGTCCCTGAGCAGCCTCACCTGACCCCAGCCTTCTCTCTAGCTTCTTGCTGAGCATGATGCCAGATGGTCTAGAATATCCCTTGGGTCAGCTGGGGTCACCTGTCCCAGCTGTGTCCCCTCCCAGCTTTCTCCCTCACTGCTGGGGTGAGGTGAGACACAGAAAAGGACCTGGTTCTGTAAGTGCTGCTCAGCAATAACCAAAACATCCCTGGAATTCTCAACACTTTCCAGCACAGATCCAAAACACAGCCCCACACCAGCTATTGTGAAGAAAATTAACAATACTTTAGCCAAAAGCAACTCCATTACATCAGTTGAAGCAATGTAATTCCAGTGATACACAAGATCCCCACCATTGGACCTGGGTAAGGGTTTGATCACAGTTCAGCTGTAGCATTTTGAAGACATCCACACACTCTTTCATCTTGTTAGAACACTTTCAGGCTACAGCACATGCCTCTCAAGAAACCCCTCTTGCCCCTCCTCAAACCTGGTTATGCTTTACAAAGGCAAGCATTTGGAGGAAAAGGGATCCTCTGCACCAGCCCACTCACCCCTGGAAGGGATTCTTGGTTGGTGTTTATCAGACTTAACTAGAAGGGTGAAAGTGTCATTTGCCATCTTCAGAGAGTTTAATGCAAGACCAGCCAATAGCTCTGCACTCAGATCTGTTTAATCTCTGCCTCTGTGTCATGTTTTAGCACCATGAGGAGCTGAGTCTGAGCTCTGGGACTCCTGCTGCTGACAGTTCCATGCAGCTCATTTTCCTCACGCCACATGACCTGGCTGGCTTTGGCACATCCTGTCTAACTGCTGCTGAGTGAAGAGGAAATATTTGCCTTGAGCCTGAGCACTAAACACCTCCTCTGTGGTTGGAGAGATGCAGCTTTCTCCACAGTGGGGAGGTGATCAGCCTGAACCGTTACCTCCATTTTCCACCTTTGCAGCAGTAATTGCTTTCCCTTGTGCCCCTCGCTGGATGAACAAGCTAAGGAAATATTCTAGGAACAGCAAGGGCTTTTGAACACTGTGTAACGTGAGCACACTGGATTTTGGAAAAGGGGCTGGCTCAGCAGATGTGTGAGTGGGGAAAGTTTGCTATTCCACCCTTGGGTGAGAAATTAATTGCTCAGTGTCCCCTCTCTGCCATGTATTCAGCTGGCAAACCCTAACCCTTGGCCACTGTGTGGGGTCAACATCCAATTCTGGGCTGGTTTGTGCCCCAGTATTTCACACCCATGCCTCTGTACTCCACAGGAATATTCCCTGCAGGGCAGAACAGGTCCCTCTGCCTCTACTAAAGGACAAGGACTTGAATGGACAGCATAAATTTTGTATCTTGTGCAGAAAACTGAAGGTGACAAGCCAATTTTGCTTGCATGAGAGATGCAGAAGAGCAAGATGCCAATGAGAAGCTAAGCCACTCACTGTGGTCCTAAAACAGGTCACAGCCTTACCATGTCAAGAAACTGTATAAACAGAACAGAAGGAGCCTGCCCTGTCCCACAGCATTGTAGTCGAGGGATTTGGGCACAGTCAAGTTAAGTTAACTGTACATTAAGCTGGCTGTAGTATTTCCTGTTGTGCACTTTTACTGTATGTCCTAGTTGGCACAAATCCTTCAAGTCTCTGGCACTCCCGCAGTGATGCACTCCAAGGTGTTTAACTGGAGGGATACAAAGAAATTAGACAGAAATGCTGCAATCTTGGTATACAAAGGGGATTGGTATAAAAGTAAAGCCTGAGAGAATGAGTTCAAGAATGAAGGAATGCTGACAGCAATTCAAGGGAAAACATAAATTGGAGCTTAGAGTTGCAATCTGCTGTGGCAGACAAATATCCCTATCATTATAAAGGCTCACAGGATTTTTTTGTAGTCTAATAATTCTGATAGCTTTCTCAAAAGTTTTCTGCAATGATTTGAAATATTCCTTCCCTTCCCCAGTGAAAACAAACTTATTTTCATACTTACCAGCTTTAAGGTTTGAAAATTTGACCCAGCTCTTACTGTATTTAATTTTTATATGCCATGCAAAGAAAGAACCGCAAAGAAACCCAACAAGTAAACCCAACAAGTGCCTCTGGAAACCTTGCAATGGCATCTGCTTGGATGTAAATAAGAAACTGCTGGTACATTACAGAAGGTGGAAAGAAACTTCTGAAGGCTTCACAGACTCCTAGAGCATCAGACCCCAAGCTGATCTCCACAGAAGTTTACATTTTGTTAAGCCATCATCAGTTAACTTGTGTTCGGCTACAGCAGACACATCCACCTCTAATATATAAATGTAAATAGAGATAATCCAGCACTTTTCGTGCTAGAAAAGCAAGGGAATTGTAAGAAATCTACTTTGTGCAGCTGCAATACCATTCTCACATCAGTCAGTACATGAGTGACTTACACTCTTGCACATTTGCCTTTTTCCAATCAGATGGCAAGAAAGAGCTCATTTTCCAGCCACCTGCAATAGAAGACCAAAGTTTTAGTTTCTAGTTTTCAGTGTTCCTTCCTTCCCCATGAAGAGTCTGACCCAAGAGAAGGTTTTTCATGGAATCTTTGACTTCAGATGGCCCATGGATGGAAGGAAAAGCCTTCAGGGATGGGGGAATAGACAGGGAATAGGAGAGAGGAAACAAACCCACACAGTGAAAAATTCTTACTCTTTTTTGAAGCAGATGGAAGAAAAAAGTGCAGGAGACAGTACATAACACTTAAAGAAGAGTTAATATAGTCAAAGGAGATTGTAAACTGTCCTAGGCTTGACCAGCAACATCAGAGGGCTGTTGGTTCGTTTGGAGAGAGAGATGCTGCCAGCTGACAGAGAAGATATGGATGGTAGAAATTGCAGAGACAGTAGGAAGCAGAGAAAGAAGGGAATTTGAGTCTCAAGGCTGGGCACAGGCACTGGTTAATGCAGACCTTTGAAATAGGAACATCTCCTTAGTCAAACAGCCACAGTGAGCTTCTTGAACGGAGATGGAGCAGAGAAATGACCTGCTGTCATTCACACATACACAAAACATGCTTTCAATCATTAAAACATTCTGTTAGAACTGGAGGTAGGAAGCTCCAAACACAGGAAATATTAGGATTCTTTTCTAGGCAGAGTCCAGGTTTGCTTAAGATTGAGTTTTTTTCTCTGGATATCACTGAACTTCACAAGAACCCCACCATAGCTGTATAGCAATAATATGACTTGCAGTACCAGAGAAGCATCATCATTCTCTGTGTTGTATTCCAGAAGCTGAAGGGCTGTGATTTTATTAGAACCCTGCTGTTGCAAGACCACAGAATAATACACTGACATTTTGAGCTGCACTTAAACCTAATATATATATTTTAATATTACATTTATGTTCCATCATAAACTGACACTGGACAGAATAAGTCACTATTGCCACCGTGACTGCACTTGAACCTCTAATGGAAAAGGCTCTGCTGTGTGGAGCCATTTTCTATGCCAGGGTCTAGCTAGGGTCTAGCAGCAGTGCCAATCTCTCTAGTTTCTGACCACCTCCCTCCTCACTAGAGTACAAAGCAAGTTGCCAGTTGGGCTTCTGGAAGCTTCAGCCTCTTTCCTTTCCCCAGGTACAGGAACTAGAGAATTCTCCATTTCCAGAGAGAGGATACACCACACCAGGGACTGCAGTGTCAGGAAAACCCAGCCCTTGTTCAGACACCTTGTCAACAAAGAAAGCTCCTGCTGCTTTTCATCAGGATGATCAGACTCTCTCCTGGCTTTGTGCATCAGTTCTGCTGCCCTGGCAGTACTGCAGTTCTGTTTCCTTTGCTCAGTCTCATCTGCCCATCAGCAGCTGCCAGGGCAGTTTGGTGGTACCCAACAGGAGCTCACATGGTCAGAACAGAAAGAAACACCAAAAGACTGTGCAGAACTGAGGAGACTTTGTATTTCTGGTACTGAACAGCCACAGAGACATCTTTTTTTCTTTGTTGCTTTTTTCAGGGTGTCCTTAACATGCTTCCTCACATGTGGATTTCATGGGGCATATTCTTGGAGATGTCACTTATATAAATCTGTATTTTTTAAAAAACCTGAGGACTAAGCCAGGAATCACACTCACTCTCCTAATTTCTCTCCAGATACACACCAAAAAATAGGCTGATGCACAAAGCAGCCTGCACTGCTCCATACACTCACTCTGGGGAGCTGCATCAATCAGGCTGGTGTGAGTCCTCCCTCCCTTTGTGGAGAGTCAAGCCCCATTTCCTGCACCAGAAGCTGTCTTCTGGTTGTGCAACTGTACCGTGAGATCTTGTCTGACCAGTAGGGATCTGGTAGAATACAACAATTGAAGTAGAACAATAAATGCATGCTAGGTGCTCAAGCACTGTAACAATTATGGATTAAAAAAAACCCAACAAAACACAAAACAACAAACAAACAAATCATCTTGTAAGACTTCCTATACCTTACTGCTTAGTCATTCATCCTAAGTGACAAAATAGATATTCTTAACTGAGACATAAAAATAGCATAAAATGCAGTACCATGGCCACTTTCATCCCATGCAGAAAGGAACAAAACCACAAACTTAGAAGAGGGCTGAAAACCAGATTCAAGTGCTATTTCTAAAGAAATCAGAGATATTTTCAGGACTGCTGTCATTCCTATTAGTATTTTCAGATGTTCACATTTCAGTACTCCCAGCAGTGCTAGCCAGAGAACAGGGTTGCACTGAACAATGTCTGCAAACACCTCTCAAATTAAGATAATCCCTGGACATGAACCTTATTGTCTCAACCAAGTATTTATTGAAGCTAAGTGCTTCCTCACTTCACCTGCCAAAAGAGACAAATTATCACACCAGCCATCACAAAGTCATGGAGACAACAAGAAAAAAGGTTTAATTATATACAATAGAATAGGCTTGGAAAAGGGAGAAATTTCACAAGGGACAAAAGAATCATAGAGTAGATACAGGATCTAACAGAAGAACAGATTTGTCACATAAATGCAGCGTGTTCCAAAAGAGCCCAATTTAATACTTTAGAAAAGAGCAATATCCTCTTCATGGCTCACTGGTACTCCCTGAGGAATTCTGGAAAACATTCTAGTAAGACATGCTTTGGCTGATAATATCACTGGTTTGCTGGGATTTGATTTGATGTTTTCATTCTTTTTTTCTTTTTGGTTTCTTCTTGTTTTGACTTGTGAGAATGAACACTTGTCTCAAAAACAGGATCTTGGTTACTGAGGAATCTGTTTATTTCAGGCCCTTTTTCCTAACTTGGTATCAGTTGGAACCACTCACTGCTCTTGGTATTTTAGGGGTCTAATTTTAGGCCCTGGTTTTTCAGACGTTGGCCAGAGGCCCCACTTGGTCTCTACACAGACAAGCTATATTGGAAGATTTTATTTATGTCTGGTGCAGATCCAAAGCTTCTGAAGACATATGGATTTCTTTCCATTGAGCTCCATAGCTCCAGGTCTTGCCTCCTGCTTGTGATACCAGTTCACAGATACCATCTGGGAAGGGCTTGAAATGGATGTGTGGATCCACCTCACTTCAGGCACTTGCTCAGTGAAGAGCTGCCTCTGCTCTGCTGCAATAAATCTGATGTCCATGGCTGCACAAGCAGGTGGAATTTCTTCATGGAAAGAGTTGTTAAATATTGGAATGGGCTGCCCAGGGAGGTGGTGGAGTCACCATTCCTGGAGCTGTTCAAGAAATGACTGGACATGGCACTTAGTGCTGTGTTTTGGTTGACATGATGGAGTTTGATCAAAGGTTGGATTCCATGATCTCAGAGGTCTCTTCCAGCCTCAATGACTCTCCAAAGGCAATTCCATTGCCATCAGGAGCCAGCACCACAGCACCTTCACAGTGCAAAGAGCCAACACAACACAAAGAAAAGGGAAGAGCCTGATTCTCATCTTCTCCTGACAGACCTGTGAAATCCATGCCAGTTCTCTGCATCCTGATTTAGCTCACACCATCACTGGTACAAGTGTAGTGAGAAATCTCCAAGGGATGAGCTCTGCAGGAAAGGCTCTGCTCTTTGACAAGAACAAAACTTTCCCATAACAAGCAGACATCATTTTAGCTATCAATGCCAAGTCTTAATTTCAGGAAAAAGATAACAGGGCTGACTTATCCAAAAAACCTCTCCTGTCTCTCCAAGGCACAGATATTCTGATGGAACTTCTCTACTGCTTCTCCCTCCACGTTGTGTCCCAATCTGCACAGCAGCACAGGTCAGCCCCTGGCCGTGGCAGGGCTGTCTCCTCTCACCACAGCCACCCAACACACCCCAAGACTGAATTCAGATCTCTGGGGGTGGGTCAGGAGTCTCTCAGGGCTTTCCCCATGCATGAGCAGCACTCACTGCACAGGGCTGGGCTCAGTTTGTGTTTGCCACACAAAAGCTGAGCGCTGCTGGAAAGCAGAATTGCCTCCTCACTCAGGGGCTTTGCACATGATGAATGGGGGGTTGCACTAAGGCAGAAAGAAAAGGCACCTTTGGAGTGCAGCTGTGGAGTGTAACTGCTGCTATTTTCCTTTTTGTATCCCAACCATCATATTTCATATTTCCTCTGTCAGGTTCATTACATGCCACACCTACCTTCCTCCCCCCCCAAACAAGAGGTATGTGGAGCACTGACAGCTAACAAGCACTGGGAAGCAAAACACTGAAGGACCCTCTTGTAACCAGAGGAAAAGAGATGGTAGAGAGGATTATTTGCACAGAACTCAGCTTGGGTTTTCAAACCAGCATTTATAGGTTTGGAAAGAGCCAAGAACAAAAACTTTAAAATAGTTATTAAGGGTTTTATGGAAACTGGATGAATAGATGGTTTAAGTGGAAAGCCAAATAAATATATATATAAAAGATAATCTAAGCCTGGCAGGAGATCTGAGGATCTTGAATAATAAAGCTAAAAGAATATAGGAAAATAAAGCTTTTGAAGTGTGACACAAAGCCTCTAGAGACCAGAAAAAATGCTTCTATTTCAGTAGTAGAGATGCTGTGCTTGAATCAAGAGACAACAATTACCAAGGTACTGCCTTATTAACACAAACTCTGCTATCCTGTGCATTGCACTCTAACCACAGCAATGCACTCAGATAAACCATGCACTAAGCACAGAGATGGCCTCTGAGAGCAAAGCTGAAATCAGCCAACAATAACACCAAGTTCCATCCACTGAGTGGCTTTTCCTGCTTTGCTTTATCTAGGAAGCCACGGATATGGATTGAAATCCTCAGATGGTCACAGTGGTGCCTGTGCTGACCACAGCCACAGCCCTGCAGTGGTGACCTCGTCTCACTTGGAGCTGTGGCTGCAGAGCCTCTCGAGCTGGACACCTCTCAAAACCAACCTACAATCTGTGGGGAAAATGGAAAGCTCCCTGCTTGCTTCCCTTTTCTAGAAAATCTGACACTCCAAGTAGTGGCTGTGGCTTCTTTGTACCTGAACATCTGCAGTGTAAATGATGCCGTGGTCTTTCTGTAGACACAACTGTAGGGAAAAACAAGTTCATGACAGAGATTATAATGCTCAAGATGCAAACAGGTTTTGTGCCAACCAAATTGCACCTCCTGTGGGGATCTAAAAGCCTTTTACAAACCAGTAGTAGATGCAAAGTGAGTTTTATTATTCTAATTAAATTAGTAATTAAGTGAGATATCCTCAGCCTATTATGCACTGATAAATAGGGGAAACTGAGGCTGAAAGCAGTGAAGAAATCAGCTGAACAATGGGAACATCAAAAATCAACCCAAAACTTCTGACTCATGTGCTTGTGCTCATTTGGCAGACCCTCCTTTCATGCAAGCCAATTCCTGGTTCAGATCTCATTGAAGCCAATGGTAAAACTTCCATACATGTGAACAGAGCAAAAATTGGAAATTTCAGCCTGTCATCTGCACTTTATAGGTTTGTGCCTTTATAGATGGGGCAGATATCTCATTCTGCCCTGTGGTTCAGCCAGCTGGATGGTGCCATGTATACTTAGGGCACAACGAGAAAAATAAATAGCAATTAAAACACACAAAAAAACTGTATCAAACCCTTTCTTCCATATGGAAGATTTTAGTATTTTTAATGGTAAAATTACTCTCCCACATTTATGGCACTTCCACAGAGAGAACAGTTGCCTGTAGCCATTAGCAGCAGCAGCAGAGGCTGATCTGGTTCTCCCAGGGGGCTGCTCCAGCAGCCTGGCAGCTCCCCACAGCCACAGGAGACAGGGGCTCGTGCCCATCTGTACCATGGCAGGGACAGTGCTGCACCCACTCATCCCCTCTGTCAGCTTCTGGCTTTACTTTGGCTTTTGACAGCAATTACATGCTTTAAGACTGTTTTAGACTATCAGCAGGTGACTACTCTAGCTGATATCCTCAGGAAAAAGGAAAAAAAAAAAAGGCAGCAAGAAAGTTTTAAAGCTCATAAAAGCACAAGATGAAAGAAGTGGAGATCTGGTTCCATCTGCACATCACCTTCAATGGAGAGAAAAAAAAGGGAAACACCATATTTCATACAGCTCACCTCTTCTCCAGGGCCCTCTGTCAGTGCACAAACACTGATGGGTCAGTCAGGGTTTAGCTGCAAAAGGCTCCACACCCTCCCTGTGAAAACTCAGCTATTTCATTCCAGCATACACACTGATGAACACCACCACCACTTTGGCCATGGAACCCCAAAAATGAGGGCACATCCAGGGTAATAGCTTGCCCCAACCATTCTGGAATAAAAAAAAAAAAGATGTCAGGGTCAAAACTGCTTGGTCTGTAAGGGATGCCAGCAGGACAGAGAGGGGAATGGATCCGTACTGCAGCTGAGACTGCCTTGGATAGAGCAGCTGAATGGCCCTGTTGAACTTTCTGTCTCCTGTTTTCACAGGTGAGGCTGCAGTCAGCACATTGCTGGGTCTGCTCCACAAGTTATGTACAAACACAGCTCTCCCCTTACCTTTCTGCTCCTGTGCACACTTGAGGGACCCACAAGCAACTTCACCTGGATCAAACTGACTGTGTCACCATGCCACAAGTATAACACATGTTTTATTCACCCCTGCAAAGGAACCAAGGCCCTGTAGGTCAGCAGGGTGGGGCTGGCACAAAGCAAGGGGAGGGACTTGTCACCTTAAAAGTTCTTCCACAGAAAATGCCCCCAGTTCCCAGATTCTCAGAGTGAGAACAGGTGGGAACATCCTCCCTCTCCCCCAGGGTAGAAATTTTCAGTCATTGAACAGCTCAGGCTTCAGCAAACCAGGGAGCACACATGCAAACATGCTCACACAACACTAATGTCCAAATACTCCTAAACCCAAATGACTTCAAGATTTTCTTTAATTATTGTATTTTTAAACCCTTGATTTTCTTGTGGTGGAGGTCTAAGAACCATTGGAGACCTTGGGGGGTGGAGGGGTGCCAAAGACAATTGTGGCCTGGGAATATTTGCCAGCTGGACAATGGGATTTATTTTTCATTCTCAATTTTTTTCCCCCTGTTCTCCTTTCAGATGCTGCTTTCTGGCTTGCTTGGGTCTGCAAATGCCCAGATCTAGAAACTGCTGCATCAGTCCCTGCAAGTGGGAGCCAATGCAACAGTGAGCAGCAATTTGAGATACCAGCAATCCTGCCTTTAACAGACTGCACTCATAGCCACAATTCCCATTGAACTTTGAAGGACCAAGTTTGCTCCTGTTTGCACCCTTTCAGCTTTAATAGCTACTCCTGATTTATATGAGGAATACACTTTGGAATCTGGGATTCATTTCCTATTCTAAAGAAAGAAAAAGAAAAGAAAAATCACAGTTTGGATCCAGCAATCTTGCAGGCTGAAATCCTGTCCTGCATTTTTTCCTTCTCATGCTGTAGCCTCCTCTGCTCCTTCTGCCTGTTTTCAGATGAACTGCTGAGATGCTGAAATTCAAACTGCACAAATGTGCATCACATCTGCCACTCACAAGGACTGTGTTGGTGCAATATCTTCCTACCCACCCTTCCTACATCAAAGTAAAATCCTCTGGTTGCCTGACACAGTGAAGACCATCTCGCAATTATGACAGGAATTCGGCACAGAAGAGGGTAAATGCTGCAGCAGCTGGTTCTTGAGGCTGCTGCCCACCATGGAGATGTGCAGTACTATCCTGAACTCAATCCCCAGCTGATGGGACCAGCACAAAGCACCAAGACCCATATTTTGGGAAAGATAGAGGGTGTGATGAGAAAGATGATAATCTCCTCCAGCTGGCAAAGAGGCAGCACTCTCTACCAGCTGCACACAGAAAGGGGAGCTGGAAGAGTATTTTGTATCCCACAGGCCCCCACCATGGAGAAAGGTTGAGAACAAAACCCTTTTATGTACTAATCTTGAGGCACAGTCAGCAGCAGAGGTCTGAGGGGAATGGCTGAAGCAGGAGGACATTACAGACCCTAATAAGTAGCAATCACACAATTGTTTGAGACAAACTGTGGCTGAAGATGAGCTCCCCCATAGAATCTCATTAACATGAGCTACCTTGCCAGAGACTGAAGGGACACATACAGCCTTCATGCTCCCAGAACAAGACATGAAATAGCCTAGGTGAGGAGTCTGAAAATTCCCATTTCCCACAACTCTTGCGAAAGTCTTTCTGTGGCCACTTTGTAATCAGTTCATTTCCTTCTCCTTTCTGAACTCTTTCATCTTTTCCTCATGAGTCAGCTCCTGCAATGCCTGAAGTAAAACAGATCCACCTTTTGGATAAGAGAAAACTTGTCCTTTACCCTGGTTTTATCTTTAGTAACCTGAGCAACATACCTGAACACCAGGTGGGTTTTCACAATCTTGTTGAGAGAGCAGGAAGGGAAAGCCTTACTGGAAGGCAAAGGCTAGATATGCATTGCATGGCACAGCATGGACATCCTTCCTCCACCTCCTGCCGTCCTCAGTAACTTCCCAGGACTCGATCCACTAACAGGACACAGTATGCAAAACACTTGGAACCCATGGTCTGATTTGAAGACTTTGTCTTATTCCTCAACCAAATTAAATGATTCTTCTGTGAGCCTTACCAGCAGTTTCACAGAACTCTGGTCACTCCTTTCAGAAAGGAGGAAAATTCTCCATCATCTGGACATGCCACAAGCTCCGAAGGAGGATCAGCTTACATGAACAAAAGCAGAAGCACACTACATCTGTGCTTATCTAAATTATTTGGCAAATAACAAGTATACTGGGAAGGAACAGATAGATGAGGACAAAACAGAGGTGTTATTTCCTCACAAACTGTATTCTTAATAAATAACTTGACTCACTTTGCTAAGAATAATTTGACTGGAACATTTGACTTAAACCATTTAAAACTTTTATTTTCCACTTGCTCTTCATGCACAGATTCTATGACAATTTAACTTGTTTTACTGGACTGGGGGGCCAGAATTACACCCCAGCATTGCACTATTAACCAGCAGAATTATCATTGTTCCTCTTTGTGTGCCTTCTCTCTGTTTTAGACTTCTTCATTGGTATGCAACATACTTCTATCCATACAGAAATCCTAAAATGCAACCATAGGGTAAGATATGAAATGCCCTACATGGCTGATCAGAACATAAACAACCACAGCAAAAGTTGTTTGCTAACTTCCTACCACTCAACATCAGAACTAAATTCAAGAATGCTCTTCCTTCCCCTCACCCCATCCCCTCATTTTTCCTTTTCCTCCAACCTATACAGCTTCCATGTACACAGAATTTCATTCACAGAATTTTTCAGCTCATCCATCTGGGTCACATATCTATGGGTGGTACCAGGACAAGTTAAATACCCGAGAAAGAATTGTGAGAGTTTGCACTGCACTCCTGTCCAGAGCAAAGCTCCTGATGGCATGCAGGCTCCATCAGCAGCCATACACCCTACAAACTGCCCAGGCATAGAAAGCAGATTTCCTTGCCAGTTTCTGGGGCTTTTTCTTTTCCTCCTGAGATCTGTTGTCAGAGAAAGGGAGCTCAGAGCTTCTTTCCTTCCACCAGTGGGTTAGTTTCACTCTGCTACATTAATGGGAATTGCAGGTGCACTTCAACCCAAGTGTTAATTTCTTCAAACAGCAGAGAAGGCTACATGCACTTGAGGAGAAAAAAATATTCATCCGTTCATGCAATCTTAGCTTTCAGGAGGAAATGTGCAGTGGAAAAAGAAGGAATGATAGGGGAAATTAAATTAAAATGCAGGAAAAAGAATATTAGTAACAGAAGAGAACTTTTACCTGTGGTGCTTGCCAAAATGTTTTCATGATGCTCAGTGAGAACACACAGGTGTACAGGAAGCCCAGCAGACTGTCCAAATACAATGCAGAGTTGCCAGGTTCCAGGGAAATTGTCCTGTAATTGTAGCCTTAGAGGACTGAGCAGCTCAGTCCAGCTCTGACCTCCGTGTCTCTCTTGTCCCTTATTTCCCCAGGCTGGCAGGACAGCCCCTGGGGCATTCCTGCAGTATCTCCTGGTTCTGCTGCCAAATGCTCTGTGGCACCTTCAAAGGCACCGCGAGTGAGGAGGGGGTGCAGGGCAGCTCTCACTGGCACAGCAGAGGGTGTTCTGTAAGGGTTTCCCAGGCACTTCGTGACAAAAAACACAGGAGGCTGCTTGCTCTTGCAGTCCAAGTTGCTTGCTCAGACCTACAGAACTGCCCAAACACTGCCAGCCTGCACCCAAATAATTTCCAGAGCATAACTACTGTGCACTGTAGTTCCATTTCCAGATATTTCACCAGCTCCTCGTACAGCAGCATGAAAATATCCCTATCTCCACAGGTCACCTGCCTAATGTTTCTGGATTGTACTTCCATTGGCAGAGGACAGCCACCAATGGTTGAACACCCAAGGCTGCACCACTGGTGTTTCAATTAATTTTAAAAAAGCAGAGAATTTGCTAAAACACCAACCATACATAAATATTGTATAAAACTTCCTTTCCCATCCTTTTCTACTCCTTCTCATAAGTTCACTGGAGTGGCAAGGTTTCTGATATGGATACCAGCCCTTGGAATAAAACTTGGCAAGTTCCACATCACCCATTTCATGCAGCACAGTGCTGCATGACATTAACAGCTTCCAGCCATGCCACTGACAAGAGGAAAATAATTCCTTCTGTTAGCAGTGACCTTCCAAGGTAGTGTGCTAACAGCCTCTCTTTATTTCATTGATTTTCCCAAATCATCATCAGAATTTCTGGTAATAGGTTCATTAGCCTCACAACTAAGAGATTATTAATATATCCACTAAGAAGGGAGCAGGAGGAGCTACAAAGAACATGAGAACATGAAGATGGTGTGATGTGAATGATGGATCCTCTCGGGTCACAGCTGGTGCTGCCCAGAGCTCTCCCCTCTGTGCTGTTATAAATTGGGGTGCAATCAGACTCACTCCCATCTGACCTAACTGACCATTCCTCAGTCTGATCATAGACCTTGCCCATTTCTGGGCTCTGGGCACGGAATTTGTTCTTGAAGACCTCACAGTTTTACCACTTATCTCCACACAGTTCAGCTCCCCACGTGCTGTTGACTTTCACCCAAACAATCCCAGTTACTGTCACTGCCCACACTCATCTCTGCTGGCCAAACTCTCTCTACCACCACTCATTCACATCAGAGGGAAAAATGTTCATGTTGAGGGCACCTCCATGTGGGGCTGCCACAGTCCCACAGCAGGTGAATGTGGAATAACACATCAGTGAATTAGTACTGCGGAAAGACATGGAGAAGCCATTTGCTGCAGGGTCAGGCTGATGTGGCAGAGCCCCAGGCTGTGTGTGACACTGTGCTGTGTGACACAGGTGCAACAGTTGGTTCAGAGCTAGCTCAGGTCTCTCTAACGTGGTACTCAGCATGGTACACACCAGCCCATCCAACTCCTTGGCAGCATCCTCCAGCACTGGGAGTGTTTTAATAAGGATTTTTTATGGGAGTGATCTGTTTTGTCCCAAGTTCCCTATGTGGCTCAGATCTCTCTCTCTTGCTTTTTCTGTTTCTGGGTAATCATCTTGAAATGGACAGAAATGCAACTGAAAACTTACCAGCCTTGGCATTACCTGAAATCACTGTTTTTCCATTTTTGTCAATTCCATGTCATTCCCCCCATCTGTAATTGGCTATAGTAGAAATAATGTCTCTTGATTAAATCTCCTGATTGTTTTGCTTAGAATGCAAACCAATCAAAGCACACGTTCTTAGAAATTGTCTCACTTTCTCAAGTAAAGAGTGGCAACTTTGAACAGAATTTACAACAACAAAAACTTAAAAATCGATAAAAATTGTACTGAAATAACCATTGCTGATATCAGGGTATTGTAACCCCTTGAAGACCTCGACCAACCCCACCTATCCATGCTTTCATCCCTGCATATTTCTAATCTCACTCTACTTTATCTAGGTCCTACCAGACTGTGGACTCTCAAGAGCATTGTTATTTTCCAACTTCTCTTACAGGATGGGATTGTAGAGAACAAGTATCACAACAACCTCCTCTGTGCATCTCAGAATCTTGAGAAGGCAGGAGGACGCCCAGAGCGAGAGGCCCCAGGCTCAGGGGGCTCAGCAGCAGCTGGACCATCTGTGCTGCTCTCCTGCCATGGTCACATTTAATGCTTTCCTGAAGCTACACCTGCATGCCAAACTGGACAAGTTCACATCCTCAGGACACGAGAGAAGCAGCTTTAATGCTCTCGTGCAATCTTCTTTGGCTTGCTTTTGCTGTTTGTAGTATCACTAAGGAAACCAAGCGTGACACTGGTGATCTTTATTCAACATGTGCCTTCCCCAGACATGATCTCAGCTAACTTGTGTATCACTTAAGCCCAGCCCATTCTTTCCCATACAAATACCCAGGAAACCAGGTTGAACTGGAAGGTAAGCGATGATAGCTGTGACTGGGTAATTTTTATATCCTGTCCATGAAGAGCTCCAGGCCCTGTGGAGCTGCAGCACCTGTGATGCTAAACAGAGAACCATGGTATGTTTGTTATAAAGATAATAACAACACATCTTGCTGGAAGGCCTCACTGTACTTTACAGCAGTGGGATGTAGTTACCTACCAGAAATGGAGACAAAGGGATGGGATGTGACTGCTCTAAGATCATCTGCCTGGTCTGGAACAGCCACCAACCTTACAGTTCAGGACTTCTGTGTCCCTACCCAATGCTTCCCCCAAGTCAGCCTGACAATAAAACACACTGGACTAGATAAAAACACAGACAATTCTGTCATAAATCCAGGCTCTGCTCTACCCTTCCCTGAAAGCTGGCACCTTCTTTTTAAAGCTTTCACCTTCATTTCTAAATAAAATTATCACTGTGTGCCAGTCCTTGGTGTTGATTACTGACTGTGGAAAAGCAGAGTTTTCATTTTGCAAAATCTGAAGGGAAAAAAGAACCCCCCCAACAAACCAACCAAACCAGAACTCTTTATTTTTGATTCAAATTCCTCTGGCCTGCTTCTTAGCCTGTGAATCAACAATGGGTATGGGATGAATTTTTTATGGCAATATTAGACTACAGTTAGCAGTTTTCTGAGCTTGATGTTTTCTGCACTTATCCTCACTATTAACCTGTTTGCTGGGGATATGTGACCTTTCCCAGTTCAGAGGTGGGTTCACACTCCAGGCCAAGCTCTGTGGTCACCCACACAGCTACAACTCACACTCTGGATGCAAAGTTCAACTGATTCACACAGAGAAACACCAGCCATGCAGGGCAGACCCTTGGCTTGTGTTCAGGCTGGCCCTCCTGCATCTGGCTCCAGCCGCAGGATGAGGCAAAAATGAATTTATGTCACATTTTACAGAGTACCCAGTGGCACCAGTAAGCCTCTGTACCTCACCCAATGTGGAGGACCCAGCCCTCTGAAGGCTCTCACCTCTGCAAGTGCAGAGGAGTCAGACCCAGCATAGCATGCAATAAAGGAAGCTTCACTAAGGCAACAAGACCTTGCACAAAGGGAGAGCTGAGCACCTGCATCCAGACAGTGATCATGACTCAGTGATCTGCAATAATTTGTCAAATCACAGCAATGTGAGCATTTATCCAAATCCAAGTGATTTCCCAATAGTTACAAAAGAAACGCAAAGCACAAAGGGATGAAAAGTTTCACTGTTTCCCAGAATCTCAAATACCAAGCCCAGATTCCCCTCCCTCCCCTGATAAAGAAAAATAACATTCAGGTGTATCCTTTTATCAGATAACCAGTGCTTCTCTAATTGCTCCACCATGAGAGTTTTAAAAGTATAATTTATTTAAAGAGCTCCTGAAAGCACTGAATCTGTACTAATGTAGATTAATAGCAGATTTACAATAACAAAGCTTGGAAAGGGTACTTGTAGGAATTAACATCTCAGCAAAAATACATTCTCAGCTGTACACAACTAATGCCATTGCTGTCCACTGCAGGGTTTGTTGGACTTCAGAAATAAATGTATTGCAGGCTGTGGTGTATAGAACTAGATGGAACATCAGTGTGGAAATTTCTGTGCAAGCCAAGACTTCTCTGTTATAGGATTTGCCATGCTATCAAAGCACTTACGCAATCTCTTGAAAGGGAAATATAGTAGGGTTTTACACACCTGAGAATCTTTATTCCACCTTGCAGCACAAAGCTGTTCTGCACAGGTAAGTGATCAATGGGAAGGAAGCAATTCTGAGATTTCTGGTGACATTTGGGGTCACAGTGCTCGTTTCATAGACACACATCTAAGTGGGAGCTCTGAAATTGAGCACTATGTTAGGCACTAAGAGAACTGTGAATGATATTAGTCAGAAGTCAGATATTTTCATCACACCCCAAAGTTATGTGAGGCCATTAACTGTCTGGTACCACTCTAAATGGTATTCTGCATCTCATTATTGATGCATATTCCTTAGGGGTTGCAAGAACTTAGCACTGAAGAGCTCCCAGTGAAATCCAGCCCCACTACACACGAAAAAAGAATAGGCATCACTATTGAATCTTCCAGAAATCGGAACCTAAAAGTTTCCACAGACCTTGCAGAAAGGAAAAAGAGTATGGGTAGGATGCCCAGCAGTTGTCAGTCCCAGCACCCACCAGTTTTGCTCTCCAGTTTGCTCTGGCCCTGCAAATGCATGTACAGTGCAGAGTGGTTTGAGTCTCAGCCTTTGCTAGGAAGGAGCAGCAATACTGAATACAGAATAGCATCCTGCAGGCAGCAGCAGAACTTGCTTTGGTTAAAGACTTGATCTTACCACAGGCTAAGCTGGAGGGTCTTGCAGCCATCTGAGCAGTGGGCAGGGAGTGGCTGGCAGGATGGAGTGGAATTGGTGTGACTTTCTATGGAAAATGTCTCTGTTGGTAAAGTTTTCTGTGTGCCTGGGCATGCCAGAATTTAACCTCAAGAAGCTCTGCCAGCCACGGTTGCTATCAATAAACCCTACACTGCTGAGAAAGGACCCAGGACAGGGGAAGCACATGAAGAGTACTTTTGCAGAAAGGGGATAAGCAACTTCAGTTCAACTGCAGCAAAAGGAAATGGGGTGACCTGGCCAAGCACCTCTTCCACTTCACACTGAGTGCCATGGGCAGTTACTGCAGGTGATACTAGGACCAAAGAAAAAAAAAAGACCATACTCAGAGAAGCTTACCTCTGGATTTCAAGTGTGCTCTAACTGCAGAGCTCCTACACAATTTACCCTTTCAGGTATTCTGCCAAAGAAATCCAGGTACAGATTATGGGAGAAAGCCTGGAGAAACAAAGAACCTGTAGATATTAAAGGTGGAAGCTGATTTCCCTGCTTCTCTTGTTAGAGAGGTCAATCCACCTGGTTTCTCCTACATGCTGCTCCTGCTCAGGCTGACACTTGCATCACTGCAGCCAAATAGGAGCATCACACTGGGAATCTTCCATGTCTGGCAGCAGACACATAAACAGCAAGGCTGACTAAATGCCCTCAGTAACTTTTGGTTTATGTATGAGTTGACAGCACTCTGACACTTTCAGGAGGTATTAAATACCTCATAGAATTGGGCCAATAGCCAGGGCACAGATCTGGCACATGGAAAATAATAAGTGGAGTATCTCCTTGTAACCACAGCAACTTGAAAAACACAATGAAAACAGTGCATATCCCTGCAGAATTACTGAGGATGAACAGACACACATTTGTGAAATAGTGAAATAAATATTATAATGATGCTCCTGAATTGCAGAACAGATCCTACTTCATGCAGACGTGAATGTCAGAAAGCCAGATGTTGCCTATTGATACTGAAACTTCCTATAATCCCCTACAATTTGTTGGATAAAATACAGGAACTGATTGTACCAAAGCAGAAAGGAACAAGAACAGCTCTGACACATAGCTAAACACAAGGCGATATGATAATATTTCAGAACTTGTTCTTAATCAAACTTTAATGCTTTTTGTTATTAGGCATATTTATTTACTTCCATGGATTGTGTGGTAGAGACCTCATCCACATTACCAGAGTTTGCATCAAGACAGATATGGCTTTAGAATGTAATGCCAAGACAGAAGAGTAATTGAATGTCTTGAGATAAGGGCTCTGGTGCAGAAAATACGAAATTATTACGCACTCCATCAAGTTCCTCACAACAGCTGCAGAGCAAAAACTATAAACTAATTCCTGGAGATAAAAAACAAGATCATAACAAAAAAAGTAGAGAACAAGAGTGCCCATGGTCAGAACCAAAGTGACAATGGTTTGTGAAAGACCCTCTTGGGTCTTGCTGAGCTACAACTTTCTCATATTGTGTCCTAGTGATGAGGCCAAAATGAATTATTTTCTGGATCAATCTGATATTACAACAATACTGAATTTAGTCTACATAAAATTCTCCACTGAGCCTGTCTGATTTCCTTGTCCCAATCAGGGTGGGGGCACATTCAGTCAAAAAGAGGATGAAGATGAATCTTTATCCGAAACTTGAATGAAAGCCTTGGGATTCATGAACTTTGCATTAATGTTTTCTTCCCTAATGGCTAAAATTTCTGTTTGCATTTCCTTGATTCCAGATATTACTGTAATTAAAGCTAGGCATTACTTGAAGATATGAATAGTATCAGGTTATGAAGAAGTTTGCAGCAAGGAAAGGTTCCATTGCCTCTATTGTCTTGAGGCAAACAAATACAAAGGGCAGGTAGATGCAACCTGCACCAGGCACTGTGCAGGTGTAGTTAATAGCAGAAACCATCCCTACTTATGGAGAGGAAAAAGGCCAACAATTGCCTTCAAACGTTCCAGGAACAGTTAACAGTGTTTCTGCTTCCATTTATTTTTAATTCCTTTCTGGCTTGTCGTCTTTTAAAATGTAAACTTGTGAGGCAAGAATCAAATTAAGTCCAAATGAGTAATTCAATTTAGCAAAGGGCAAAAAACACCAAGGAATAAGAAAGTCCCCCACAACAGCTCATTTATATTCCAGACAAAATGATGCTACTGCCCTGTAATTTAAAATAAAACATATCAGAGAGGCATGGCAATGGCCACCTTATCATGTTTTTGCTTTATGTTTTGCTAAAACAAAAAAGGAAGTGCTGGAGTGGTTCAGTTGAAAAGATCTCTTACTATGTGGAAAGCTGAAAATGTGTAGGTTGGGAGAAAATGTCCCCAAATCTACCTCTGGTCTAACATTAATTTAAATGGCAACAGAATTGTCACTTTTCCTTTCAATACTGCTGTCATTAAAAAGCCTTGTGGTCCGAAGGGAACCTGACCAGCCAAATTTGGGAATGAAATTGGGTTGAGACCACAGAGATGGCAAAGACCCAGTGAGACTTACATTAAAAAAAAAAAAAAAGATTAAAAAAAAGGGTATGTTTTAGTAATACAGATTAGGAGCATAAATATAGATACATCTCTTCAAACTGATATATATAATAATTTTTCATGTTGACAGTATCAGTTTAAAGATGACTCCATGGCTGTTAGCCAAAGGTTTGGAGAGGTGTTACTTGGCCCTGTAAGTCACTATTACAGAGACAAACCCCACTCTTTTGGGTTATTTGCTGTACATGGCAGCACAGATGTGATTTTTGCAAGGCTGGCTCTGTCTGTAGTTAACTTTGCTCTCTCCAGTGCAAAGCTGACATCTGCCAGTGCCACTCTTCCTTCACTTTGGTCAAATCCCTCTCAGAGCTGATGCTGGCAAGCAGCAAATTCTCAACTTGCTGCACTCCCCTGGGAGAGTTTCTTTCCTCTGCCTTTCACCTGTGAGCAAAGGGAGAAATCTAAACCTTTCAGTGCCTTAATCTTGCTGCCCTGGTGAAGTGCTCCATCACTCTCAAGCACTACCAGATCTAAGCAAAGCCATGCCAACCCTCTGGAGTGACAGCAACCCTTTCCAAATAAACAGTTTCCTAAGACTGGTTTTTCCATTCGGTTCTTGATCTGCATTGTTCTGACTTTACGAAACGAAATCTGAAACTTCTTCCTCTTGAGGAAGAAAAGGCTTTTGCATGCAACACAAAGCACTAGAGCTGCAAAGTGGCAGTGTCTGCTGCTGTGCCTGTCTGCACATGCACCACGTCCCTCTGCCAGAGGGCAGCTGGGCAAGAAGCTGCACCTCAGAGACCCCAAAGCAGCAAAGAGGAACATGCAAGCTCTGCAGACACTTTCTGCAGCTGAAGAACCTGCATTTAGCTCTCAGTACCCTTTGAAGGGTTAGGTGCAGCACAGCTGTGCAGAAGCAAAGGCACCTCCTGCAGCCTGAGTGGCAGCGCTGGGAGGAGGCTCAGGTAGGACTGTCCCAGCTCTCTGCAGGGTGGGACAGGGTGGGGTTGGGGGCTCTGAAGTGCTTGAATGCTGGCTCAATGTGGTGGGGAAGGAGCTGCAACCAGAGCTCAGAGCAGAAGGGCAAATAATGACTTTGTGTTGGCACCCTGTGGTAAGGGAAGCAGGAAGTGCCAGATTTGATCAGTCCAACAGATAATTCCAACCACGACTCACAGGCTGGGACAGGGGCCTCACTGTGGATGGTGAATCATCAACCAGCCCAGAGACATTTCCTTCCATTAGCCAGGGGAAAGCCTCAAGAACGAGAGCTTATTCCACTTCTGGTTCTAATTTCCACTTTGTGGTTAGCCTTGAAAAACTAATAAACATTTAGCTTATCTACCACATAATTCTATGTTTGCCTGCCTGTATAGGAGTTGTAGGAAGCAAACACTCCCTCAACACAACAGACTTTAAATCAAACTGACAGTCATTTGTCTGCACCAAAGAAATTTTTTTTTATCCAGTGACAGCTTTTCAACCTCTAATAAATTTGAAATCAATCACATAAACCTGAAAACAGAACAGAAAAATAAATTTGCTAAAACATATGTGTGTGCTTATGTGTGCAGATGCAACACAGGCTGGAAGCCTTCCCACAATTAATTAATTACTTCTAGGTGTTTTCCAGTTTTTAAGAATGCTGTTCTCCTGCAGCCAGTCCAGCCACAGAGTGGAAGGCTCCTGGCATTACATCAGCCTATTTCTGATCACTTCCCATCCATTGATACTGATGGGAAACTCTTAAATTACCAAGATGCTGCTATTCTTCAATAGCCTGTAGGTTCACCCCAGGCTAACAGCCTGACCTGACCTTAATACCCTTAACAGTCAAAAGCCCAGGATGTGGTTTCCCTCAGCTGAACACCCTTTCTCATTTCCAGATCTTCTCTTCCCCCATCACTACTGAGCCTAAATAATACATGACAGTTCACATTAAGCTGTCTTTCTGTGACAGTTCTGTGATGATTCCTTAAAGAGCTGCAACTCCCTCTGTGCAGTAGGTTTTTAATGAGCTTTAGCAGGGGCTTTATAACCTCTCAGAATCAATCTGAGCCCTTCTAAACACTCCTCAGTGACCTGCTTTGCAATTAAAGGCTTGTGGGTGGAAGGAAGATGCAGAGCTGTGCTGGGCATTTAAGCAGTTGTTGCAGTGAGAGAGGAAGAAATATAAAGACTGCCCCAGCCTGAAAGGAGCAGCAGGAGAACCACAGAGGAGGGTACAGAGGGTTCTGTAGGATACAGAAGCCTGAGCAAGGACAGAGCCAGCACATGAAGGGATGTCCCTGAGCCAAGGTGTTGCCGTTATCTCCAGTTTCCAGCGAGGATGTTCTGTGTACACACAGGCTGCAGAATATCCCCAGGCTGTGCCATGGGCTGTGCAGGGAGCAGGGCTGGTGTGGGAGGTGAGTAATGGGATGCAGAGCAGCTCATTCCAGAGCCCTGGTTTGTGTCCATCTCATCTCATCTCATTAGGGGCCTTGGGTGGAATCTCTGCTCTGCTGACGTCAATGGCACAACTCCCAATATTGTTTGCCTGGGCCAGGATTCTCCCACAAGAGTTCCTGACACGTGAGGAAATCTTCACAACCACACAGGTGGGTCTCCCCTGGGATCTGCAGCAGACAGTTCACTGTCCCACCAGTGTGACAGCACCTTTGCTGCATGTGTGAGAGGCTGAACTACACAGTGCTGCATCAGAGGGGACAGAACCTGGTAAAGCACGCACACACACACACACACACACAAATGCACTGCTGCTGCTGCTGTGGGGATGGCATTCTCTAGAGCTGGTTAGGGCAGGAATCTGAACAAAGTCCAGTGCCATCTGTAAGAGAAATCACATCAAAAGCAGCTTGATAAATAAACACTGGATGAGCATCAGAATTTTTCTAAGCACATAGGGAAGAGTCTGTTTCAAAAAACCCAACTGAACAAAAAACAACAAACAAGCAACAACTAAAATAATACCAAAACCCTAAAACCAGAATTCTCTGTGTTTTATGCACTCCAAAGAACTTCAGTCAAAGAATTCCCTCAATAAATGAGCTGCACATTAATTTACAATACTTGATCAGGTTTAGAGCAAGTCACTGTAACAATCTGACTATAATTACAGCAATAGAAGACACTGATTGCAACACTATTGTGTTACACATTCATCACTAAACATGCAATAAAGCATCTGCAGCCAGTCCAGGTACTCAAACCCCATCATTCACTGCAGCTGGATGGAGGCAAAATCTTCATTACTGTGATAGATTAGAAGGTCTGCAGGTGCCTCACATGCCAAGAAAGCATTATGCTTCATGTCACTGAATCTGAGAGAGGTGACACACATTACAATAAACTATTGCCATGCAGAGAAAAGGCCAAGTTGCTCACAGCTGTAGCTACTACCCCACTGTGGAGCAGACTGTCCAACAAGGCAGCAGGAAAACAGGGCTGGATATTAAGCCAGTCCCCAATTAGATGTATTTATAAGTTAAATAATGCAAAATGTTTCTTGCAGTATTAAAGCCACAGTGTCCTTCCCACAGGTCTGTTACTCTGCCCTAACACACAATGGATGTTTGCTTCTGCCTCAGTTTCCCTTGGGTGAGCTGGCTAATGACAATTGATTGTGTGTCTTCTTACAGATAAAATAACAGTGTTTGAACTAAATTATGGCCTGTTTTTTTTTGTGCAGAATTTAACACCGACTATAAAGGCTGCTTATGAAAATGGTCCCCAAAACAAGCCTGCAGGTTTACACTTCCTGCAATTCCTCACTGACTGGAATTTTGCTTTAGCAATTACATGGATGCTAAATGAGGACAAACCAAACACATGATTTGGGAAGAGTTGTAAAACTCTGATAAAATCTGATCCATCTTTTAATACTAGTTAGTCTTGCACTAATGTAAATGTAAAGCAAAAAGATCCCTGATGTGTATTTTTCCTGCACAAGAAAGTTACAAGAACAGTGATTCAGGTTTGAGCACCAATGACATCTTGCACAATTCAAACCTGTGTTTACCCCAGGCAGCCCTCAGCAGGCAGCACAGCAGTGTAAGGCAAAAGGAATTCTCTCCTCACCCCTTCCACATACTCTATACTGCACAGCAAATTTCACCCCCTGGATTTCCACTTTTAAGAGTTACAATCTGAGATCACTTTAGAAAAATATACAGAGGAATTAAACTCTAGGCTTGATGGGCTGCTCCAGGAATACTTCTTTCCTGATAGCTTCCTGTGAAGTAATTGCAAACCCAGGATAGCTGAGGCCTGTGCTGTCACACTCGGATGTGCTGCAGTTAAGTGTTCCTGCACATGGTCCCATCAGCTGGGGGATGGTGATCCAGGGGCTCTGCCTTTGACTGATGATGGGCAAGTGCACCTGAGCTTGTCTGCTGGCAGCAAAGCCTCTACAACCTCTTTGGGATTACAGAGCTCCTGCAGTCCTGATTCCCCTTAGCTGGGAATGCACAGGACTCTGCTCCAGTGAAGAGCAGGCACCAGAAGGAACGCAGCAAGGGAGACTGGTGAGGGCTGGGAAGAAGAGGGGAGTCTTCTCCCTTCCATCACATAGCTCTCCCACTGAACTCTCCCACTACAGCTCTGACACCCTCAAAGAGCCCAGATGATGTGTGTAAAAGTAGACAAAAGTAATTTAAAAGAACAGGCAAAAATTAATGCTTTCAGCATGCTTGACTGATGGCACACTGGGGTGAGAACAGCAGGAAACAGGGACTACATCAATTACACTACCAGTTTTCAAATACAGTTATTCCACCCTACTGGATTAAACAATTACTCTTTGTAGCACTCATAATAAAGCATAGGTTTTCCCCAACTGTTACTGTATCCACTCAGCACTCACATGTGGCGTTTCAGTCATTTCTGTTGATACCTAGTGATCCAACATCACACAGGCTGCTTCCAGGAAACCTGTGTTTCTGCCTCTCTAGCTGTCCACAAATTAAAACGGGGTCCCAGAACAAAAGAAACCTGATCTGCGAGGAAATTCAGGTCCGGATTTGAATTTGAGTCCAAACATCACATCTGGTTTAAAGAAAATAAAATAATCACACACACATTACCCATACAGAGATTTGCACTCCCCTGGGGTTCCACACCAGGGGCTAGGATGTATTTTACCTTTATGCAGTAGTATTCCTAGATAGTATATTTTTTATTAATTTCCATGTTTACTTGCAATGTTTTCAGAGAAAATGGTGTGTGTGTTACTGGGGGAAATGGGATCAAGCCACGGAAGTGTTCATACACTACGGAAAAGACTCCCCGCTCCCGGAGCTGCTCGCTGGAGCGGGGAGTTCTTTTCCCAGGAGTGCCAGGCTGGATCATTCCCTCCTGAGGCCACGTAAGACAAAAACGCTGTTCCCCCGCAAGCCCCAGGCCCCGGGGATGCGCTGCGGAGGCGGCTCCGTGTGTGCAGCGCAGCGGTGCCGCGAGATGGGGCTCTGTGCGCACGGACAGGGGACACGGGGACAGCAGCGAGCGCTCCCGAGGGACACTCGGGCACTGGCCATGGGATGCAGCAGCACCGAGGCTCGTATTCCAGACAGACAGGCTGCCCGCAGCCCCTTTCAGACCGCCGCAGGAAGCAAAGAGCAGCCGCTGTTTTTGGAAAACAGCTGTGGGGTTTCGCTGCTCGAGAAATAAGAACCCGGGGTCAGATGGAGGCTGGCAAGTGCCAGTTTTCCTGCTGAAACCCTGACCAGGAAGGCAAGATTCAGCTAGGAGGAGAGGCAGATGGGAGCTGGCTACTGATGCTGAGACCTTCCCGCTGAGTCGCTGGCAGGAGATGGCAGGCAGAGGTGTCCGAGGGTGTGAGAGTCACAGCACAAAGGGGAGGATGGACCTTGCCTGCGAGTGTTTTGCAACAAAAGACAGCATCTGACTTCAGAAACAGAAGAAAATGTTCACTAGTAGTGAACACTGGAGACAGAACCCCTGGCTGGGCCAGCCACAGCAGGGACAGACAGATGGGACTCAAAACCTGCTCAGCAAAGGGGAACTGCAAGCCTTGCCCGGCTGGGGTTCTGCACCAGGGCCTGCCAGGGAAAGCAAATCCATCTAAAAGCTGCTTTTTGCACAAAAGAGGAAGCAGGATATACGTATTTCTCTTTTATTTTAAAAGGACCACTAATAGCTGGAAAGATATGTAAAAGAGGAAAAATAAAGTGTTGTTAAGCTCAGAAGGCTACACATGTACATGGGGGCTTGTGTACAGAACACTCCTTAGCTGTCTTGCCAAAGAGAAATGTGAGTAAAATCACATTTGAGCACATCAAATAACTCCATAAGAAAGGCAAGACTGGAGCAGATGTCTCCTGCCCTTAATCAGGCTCCTGTGGCAGAGGCAGCACCGCAAGCAGCCCCTTATAAAGCAGCCACTTAAGCTGCCTCCAAAATCTGCCACAGATAGCACCCACACCCTACTGATTCCTCCTGGGGACACCTCTGCCTCTTTCCTTGATGCTTGCTCACATCCAGAGCTTCTGCAGAAGAAGAGCTGGCCTCAGATGATCTGCTATCAGACACAGCCATGGGGCACCCAGCCCAGCCTGGCCCTGGTCCCACTGGGAAAGTCAGCTGAGTGTGTCCAGGTACACACCACAGGCTTGTGGATTATTCAAACCACTCAGACATCCAGGACTGCTCACAGAATGTGAAGTACCACCTCCATTTGGATGCTATGTTTTGGTGACTTCACATAAGGGATAGGAATAGCTCCACACTGGCAGCAGTACACAGAGGTGAGGCAGTAGAAAGCATCCCCCTGTGATTCCACACTGCAAAGCAGACTGCAGGGGCTGTCCTTAGTGATCTCTGGGGTGCCCAGAGATGAATGCATGGTGATATGAGGTTGGAGTAGGAGACAGAGACCAAAGAGCCCTGTGAGAAACAGGAACACAAGAGAAACTTCAGCAGACACAGTGTTTTTCTCTCACCAACGCTGAGCCAGTAGGTGCCTCCCGAGGAGGTTGTTCAGGGTGCTCCTTTTCCCTTGGCAGCAGGGCAAGTGCATTTACTAATGAATAGGACCCTTAGAAAAGGCAAGGAATTTTTCTCCTCCCTACACATATTCAGAGAACCAGAGAAGTTTTTTGTTGTTTTTTTCTTCACCCCCCCCTCAAGATTCTTTCATTTGTGATTTCTAATCATCATTCTACTCTTCTTTCCCTCCTTTTCTTCACTCCCCATTCGTGAGTCACCCCCCCAGGCTTGGCACTGCTCCAGACCCAATGAACTCCAGGAAAGTTTTTTTCTCTCCTTTCCTCACCACCACCACCTTCTCCTCCCTATTCAAGCTGAACTTGTGGACAAAATAAATGCTGGCACTGGGTCATTGTCCTTCCCCTCCCCATCACAGGATTCTGAGAGAGGATTAAACTAATCTCATACATTGACTCACTCCTGGGTGCTGGCCTGGACTCCTGCCATGTAACGAGATGGCATCAAGTGCAATGTCCCAGCAACATGTTTCTGCAGTGACTTCCTATGCAAAGGCAGCAGAAGGACCTGATTCAGGAGCTGGTGGTTCTATATTGTGCAATGTCAACACAGTCACCACATTTAACACATTGCCTTGATTTAAAAAGTAAAAAAAAAAAAAAAAAAGCCTAGGAGGTTCAAGGGAATGGACAATCCACTCAAAGCAATCATTTAAGTGCTTCTGCACTGGCTCATTTGTTAATTAATACTTAAGCAAAGAGTACCCAAAGTTGTGCTGTGATGGGAGGGAGGCTACTGGGAGTGGGACTTTCTAGAATTACATGGACTCTCCTCCTATCTCCCAAATATTCAAAAGATCAGTACCTGCAGCAACCTCCTAGGAGCTGGCAGTGCCTGCCTGCAGGGAGCCCAGGGTCAGCAGCCTTTGAGTGCTTCACAAAGGAGGACAAAGGAGGACAACCATCACTGCTGCCTCTCAACAGGTGGGGAAACTGAGACTCCGGAAAACACAGTGATTCCCACAGCTCACATGGGTAAACAAATGGGTAACTCTGGAGCTTTAGGTTCAGAAAATACCAGCTCACTGCTGACATCTCTGAAAAGATACTGCTAGGGTTCAACTGCCTGGATAGCTCTAATGAAATAAAGCTGCCGGGCTGTGTGTGCAACTCCACCATCCTTCAGTGACTTACACAAAGCTACTTCTGTCCAAAGATGTCAAAACATTCAGCAGACAAGGCCACAACTCAGCAGAGTTTGTGAATCCCATGTGAGTCCCATGTGACAACAAGTTGACTTTGATGCAACACATTTTTTAAGAGCAAATGGGTTTTAGTTGGTAAGGTTGAGTCAAGCTCAACAGCCAGGTGAGCATTAAAGACAGAAATGCACAGATGATTGAGGATCACATTGATGGGGAGTGTATGTAACACATTTCTGGTATGCAGTGACACTCCTTGATGGCTTGGAATACCAAGGTGTATGGAAATAGAGGAGCTGTGGTCAAATACCTGCAGTGGCTGTGCTAACAGCATAATCCACAGGGGCACAGCCTGAGGGAGAGCTGTCAAGCTCTGCCAGGTCAGCTGTGCTGTGGCTGTGCTGCTGCAAAGCCAGTGAGTGTAAAGCTCATCTGCACAGCCAAGGCATCCTGGTGGCTCCGAGTCAGGAGCTGTGGCTATTCCTCATTCCATGCCACAGATATCTCCACATCCTTCAGCAGCACACTTCACCTCTCCATGCCACAGGTTCTCATTTCTAGGTGCAGCTAACACAGCCAAGGACACCTTCCTATGCCATCCACCACCACGCTTTGTGAGCAAGCTGGCACAAGGGTAAAGATTGCTGGGAAGAAATAACTGGAGAAAAACTGAAGAGGCAAGACATGACCAGAGGGTAAAACCCTTCCTGATCCATGTCAGGCAGCAAGTGCGAAGGGAACAAATTCTCATTCCTGCATCAGTCTCGCAGCTGACAACTGAACAGCTCTGAAACAATCCACAGATAGCAAACAATTCCAGTCACAAACACCCGGGCACAAATGTCTAGGTGGTTTGTTAGTGAGCAATTAAATACCATGCTGAATAAAAATGTTAAAAATGCATCACATTGTGGCTTTAAATAGTCTCTTGTTGGAGAAATTGGTCTCACTGCCAACCCGCACTTGGGTAAACTGCTTTTGCCACTGCTGGGATTCTCTGAATGTCCATCAGGCAGTTGCATCACACACTGAATAGTTTGGCATTACCTCATGCCTTAAGGGAAAGGCAGAAGAAAATGAACTAGCAGCCTGTTTTCTCTGTCTACTTATTTATTTACTTTATTGAGGGGCTTTTTTATTTGCTTTTGTTTTGGGGGTATTTTTCTGTCCTTTTCCCTCCTGAGCTAAGGGTAACTTGAGTGCACAGCAATCAAAAAATGTGGTGAGGAAAGTACTTTGGAAAGTGTAAGTGGGAATGTGGAAGGCAAAGGAGAGAGGGAAAAACGTGAGTCAAAGGATTAAATCCAAATTCCAGTCTGGGACTTTTTAACGAAGATGGAATACTGACTAGTTGAGCAAATTAAGCTTTTTCAACGGGGTCTGGGGAAGTGATTGGTTTCTATCCAAGCAGAAAATGTCATTCTTCTCCATAGGTACCAGAGAAAATAAGAGAGACAAAACACATCCAACCCTGCTCCAAGAAATCTGAAAAGATGGGAGAACAGACAAGGACAAACAAGCAATTAAAAGGAAATTGCTTCTCTCTCCCCACCAAATCTTTTGTTTCTTCCCAAATGAAAGTGGAAAAAATTGATTAGGGGGTCAAAAGGAGGAAGAACCAAAGAACTGCATCACATGCAGTGCCATGTGAAAACAGACACTGCTCCACCAGAGTGTGGGCAAAAACATGCTGCAGCAATGGGGCTAAAGACCTGAAGGAATGGACAAAAAACTCACCTCTCAGCCTGTTTGGGTTGAGCCTTCTTCCCACCTCTGAAGCTTACTTTGACAGTTAGAGTTTCTCTGCCTAAGTCAACCATGACATGACTAAAAACTTGGAATATTTTCACCTGTGTTGTTATTGTCTCACCAAGCCACTCTACCACCTCTCTCAGTGTGGTTTCCCAGGGGACAGCAAGCACACACAGACCAGCAGCTGCCCAGGTCCTCAGCTGGGGTCCCTGCCTGCACAGCAGATCAGCAAAGGGGAAACGTGTCCTCATCTCTGTCACTGCAAAAGCTACTCCCACATCCTACTCAAATCTGATTTAACAGTGGATTAACTAATACTAGGCTGGCAAAGTGGACAACAGGGACGCTCCACATTTGTTACCTGCTGCCCTTCTACCACACAGAGCTGCAGACAGCAGCTTTGTCAACTTTTTCTGTAGGATTCACACAGGGACTTCCCTTGGAGACCAAAGCATAGCAGCCCCACGGGAAAGGGGGCACAGTTCATGGGACACAAAGCATCAAGATTATTTTCTGCAGTAGTACAGTACTTTTTAAATCTTTGCAACAAATCTAAATTCCCTTGTATGCCCAGTGGTCTGCAGCTTCAAAGGGTTCATTCAGCTCTGGATGGAAATACCTCAACTCATACCTAAATTATCTGAGAATTCAGTACTCACTAAGACTGGAATATAAGGTTAGGAGAAAATTATGTTAATAGAGAGAAGTTTTATACAAAAACAATGTTTTCTGCATTGGATCAAGGTGAACACCTCCCTAAGTAAGCAGCCCAGCCTCAACACTGGTCACACTAGCCAGACAGAGCACAGATATGTGATACTTCTCCCTTAAACTCCTCCACTCTCCAAATATGTTCAGCCTAGGAACTTCCCAGGTCAGAGGAGCATTTTCAGTGGTTGATAACCCTAGCTGAATTTCTTCCTTCTAAACTTTTCCAGTCTTCCCTTAAACGCAAGTCAAACTTTAGCCCTTATAATATTTTTTGACAAGCAGACTCCAGTCTCTAACATGGCAGGTCTTTCAGGAGTTACTGGAAAAGCCAGGCAGAGATGTACATGATCACTTGGTGGCTTGCAGGGCCTGCAAAATTCTCAGTTCTTCTCTGTTAAAAACAGTCTTAGACACTTCACAGGTGGGGAAATCAGAACCATCTCTCCTGCATATCCAAGCTGTCTCATAGGATGAGCCGTGGTAACATGAATTGGTCAGCTCAGCTGAGCAAAACTCAGCATCAGAGATCCTAGAGCTTGTTCTGCCAGAGCAGCTGGAAACCCTCTCCAGACACCCCCCAATTCCACCTTGCACTACAATATCCACCTGTGCAGAGCTTGGACAGTGATATCCACACAAGCATGACAACTGTGAATCTGTCAGCAAAACAGTGTGAGAAATCATATCAAACCCACCAGATTTCTTGACAAGCTTGAAGTTGGCACATTTGTAAGTGTTTCCTGGAGGTCTGCGTATTTCCAAGGAAACCTGAGAGAAAGTATCACTGATTTGAAATACAACCACTCAGAATTTTGATGAAAGTGAGAAATCTAAGACATTCTGTTAAGCTCCACTTCAATATTTCAAACTCATGTGTGACTGCAAAAATGAAGTGACAAATTCATTGCGAGAAACACATTGGTAATGCGAAGGGAAAAGCCAGATGAATTTCTGCTAAGTGTGAAGTCTGTTTCCAGCATCTCTCCTGTTGGACACACATAACCAAGAAAGCTTTCTATAGTAATTTAAACTGAGCCAGGAGACCTTTGGCCAGCAGCAGAGCCTCATCCTTCTGACCCTTGTTTCACCACATTCTCTCTACACTCTCTGGTGCTGGGGAGGTTTACCCTAGGAAAATCCTCAGGCATAAGGCATTACTGACACCAAATGTTTAGAGGAGATCTTGCACATGTAAAGTAAGAACACATTTTTACATTAGACAAAAGAAACACTCAAACAGAACTAACATCCTGAACATCAGAGAATGGGCTGAGCACTCATTACCTCCAACTCAAACTTCCTTTGAGAATGTTTGAGACTGTGGGTTATTTTCTGTTTTCCACTTTTTCTTAACAAAAGCATTTTTTATTGATCTTTTCTGGACATAATACATTTATCTACCTGAGATATTCACCCTGTACAGTACTGATTTATATGATTAAGTGATGCCATTATATACAAGTGGCTTCATACTCCACTTGCAAGCGCCATGCAGGCAGACATTCCTCAGCAAGCTGAGGAGGGGCTGGGCAGTCAGTCTGCACTGGGATTTCATTTTGCCCTGCAAGCTTTCTGCTCAGAGAAGGGCCAGGCTCAGTAACCCAGAGGTCCTGGGTAACCCAGAACAACGATGCCTTGCTCGTATGTCCCAGGCTTTGACTGGTGCTACGGCAACAGCTAAGTCTGGCCGGGACATTTTCATTATACTCTCAGTGCTGGAAAACAAACAAATTTGTACAACGCACACAAACAGTCTTTTCTAATCTCTTTTAATGGCACTCTGAAGACCAGACTGTCAATTGTCTGCGGTGTTCTCAACAATTTGCTAATGATAATTAAAGATGCTCAAAGTTTGCCAACTATTTCAGCACTCTATTTAACCAAGAAGATAAGGGTTCAGGAGGAAAGCAAATGAAATGAATTTGATCCAAGGAGGAGGCGTTACCTACAAAGGAACCCATAAGGGCATAAAGATAGCAAAGGCAGAGGAAAATGTTCTCTAAACTGCACAACAGATGCACAGAGAGAGGATGCCAAAACCCTGGAATGAGATTACAAAAGCAGGAGAGTGAGTGAATTCTTTTCCTTTCTTTCTTAAGGATTCCATCCCAAATAAGTTGCTTAGACAACGGCAACCCCCTACCATGTGATCTGTGCATGAAGAAAAACAAATCCATGCTGTAGTAATAGCAAGATCAAAACCTGCGTTGTGGTTGTTTGGTTTGGTTTTTTCCTTCAGCTGAGAGAAATTAAATACTCCTTGCATGCCCATTTCTGCAGAAAAGGACCTTATTTCCCCCATGGGCTGTGGGATATCAGGCAAGCAGCCCCCAGAACACAGGAAGAGAAAAAGAAGAGCAGGCACCTGTAACTAAAAGCACAGCTTTGGCTGCTCTGAAGTTCTGCTGAATTAAGGGTCCTGTGTAAACTCTCGATTCCAGAGAATCATTCAAGGCATTCAGTTGACCCACACAAGAACATTCACTTGGCCACTATTTATTTTCAAAATCTTTTAAATTAGTAGTGCAAATAATAACCCAGGAAACATTTCAAGAAAGTATTTATAGGTTTGAAAGCTTGCAGCATTATGTTCACAGGTTTTGATGTTAGCACTTTAGGGCTAAATTGTCTTTTTTTTCCCCACACTTTCATGCTCCCAAACTCATCTGAAGTAGGAGTCAATTCTCTACTAAAACACCAAACATTTCAGATTCATCTCAGGTTCTTTCTGGCCAAGTGGAAATAACCCCAGAAAGCAGGGGGGACTCAGCCCACAGCACTCCTCTCAGAACATGTTTGACTTGAAGCAAGTACTTGGCTCGGCAGTGACAAATCAGGACATAAGGTGGCATTATTGCCCTTCCTTAACTGTCTGCAGGGCCAGAGTCCAGATCTGCATGTCAACAGTGCTACAGCCTCGTTGTTTGGCATTCCAGAAACAGTACAAAACAATAAAAAAAGACCCAATGAGAATATCAAGTCTGCACCAAGATGCATTCAGAATACTACACACAGCCAAATCCTGACTGCTCCCTGACTTAAAATTTTCTCCAAATACTGCGTGTATAAAGTGGCCTGACTGAAAAAAAATCACTGTGGGTCTTTTAGTGCGTTAATGGTGCAGGACTTCTGAAATAACATTTTAAAAATCTGAACTTCACTTGTATCCTTGACTCAGTGTTCAGCTGTGATTGCCCACAGCAGGAGCTCCCATCAAATTCATACAAATGCTTGGAATAAGAAATGAGAAAGCAACTGCAAAGGATACTGGAACTTGGTTTGCTTGTTCGTCTCTTTTCAGTTCACACAAAAAATGTAAGGATTTGAAGCTATTTATTTATTAAAGAGAGCTGATAGCTGTACATTTCAGATAGAGACATGAAACTACAAAACAAGGAGCAAGCTTTTCCCTAGTCTTGTCCAACACTTATGGTGTATTTAGATTGAGAACCGTCTTTTTTGTCTGTTCAGTCCAGCAAAAGAGAAGAGCAGCACGAGACCAACAGCCATATGTGAGCGCATTTCCAGTTCCAGGCACATACAGGATCTTTCATTCAATAGTTGGAAGCTACTACTCACAATGGAAAAAAGGGGAAGACTTCAAATAACAGCAGCAGTTAAACACTGGAACTGTTTCCCACACAATGGCACTGTCCCTCACAAGTGTCACCATCCTCCAGTACTTCAAAATCAGGGCAGGTGCCTTTTGGGAGAGGATGTTTCAATCACATGCAAAACCTCAGTGTAGAGAGAACTAAGACAACTGACAGAGCTATATGGTGTCAGAAGCAAGGTGGTCCCTTTTGGGTTTAAAGCACTGCAAACACTTGATTCTACAAAACAAAATTCATTGCAATATCTCCAAATATCTCATTCATTCATTTCTCCTAACAAAATACACTCATGCCTAATATTTTTGTTATGCATCTAGCATGAAACTCACCAACATCAGGTCCATATCTGTATGCATACATGTTTAATGATGAAAAGCTCTGCAGGTGTAACACAGATTGCCACAGTGCTCTCCTCTGCAAATCTTGTGCCACTTGAACACTGAGACATGGGAGCCAGAGATAAGCAGAAGTGGGCAGCATCTAGGGAAAAACCATCACAAACTAAAGACAGCTCTGAAATGGATTTGTTTGTGCTTGGTTACCGTGGTGGTGGCAGTTGGGGTGAGCTCCAAGTACATCTGATGCACTGCACCACTTCACTGAGAGGGGGCTCATCACAGTCCAAGAGATGCCAAGCACAAAGGCAATTTAAATAAGCACCTATCTATGGTTCCATTAATCATGACCTCCTGACAACTTCTGAATCCCACTTTCCTCTTCCCCCATCTTGTTGCAGCCCTGTAGGGCCTCTTTTATCAGGTCCACTCAGCCAGCACCAGGATCTCCATGAGAGCTCCCTGTGTGGCACTGGCTCACTGTCAGACGTGGCTCTAGTTCATTTCTTTCCAGCACTAAGAGTCCCCTGACATGGTTGTTAATCATGGCCTCACTGACAGGGCACTGAACTGTCTGGAGATGAAACTTCATATTCCCATCCAGGGCTCCCCAGCTAGGACATGGAATTTGTTTCATCTTTGTGTAATCAAGAGAAGGAGCACATTAGGGGAGCGAATTAACCCCAACTTCAGGTTCATAAAGGTGTCCCTGCTCTGTTTAATTAAATCTGTCTTAAAACCTCCTAATCCCAAACTAAAGACTTAATAATGTTCAGGAACCTCTTTTTCCTTACAATATATTGGTATAAACTGCTGACAGCTTAATATTGAAATAAACATGCTGCTCCTCTACCTGACCAGTACAAAGACCAAAACCTACATGACTAAGACCAGCTTCTCCCAGAATGACAAGAGCACAGTGCACCACAGATGTTAGATATGTAAAAACCTTTAAATTTAATGCTACAAAGCGTCAAAGACTGGGAAAAACATTCTAAAAAATCAAAATAAAAATAACGAATAGAAGCAAAAACAGGGTGTAAAGGTTTGATTCTTTCTCTGAACATGCAGAGACCTGTCCTTTTAGACTGAAGATGGCAAGACTTTACCCATGGGTTTGGGGTATTATACATTCATTTGAAAGAGTTTTGAGGCATCAAGCATCACTCTAGGCCTGTTTGATAGCAGTCAGAGAGAAGCTCTGCTCAGGCTCTCCAGATCTGGTGGGGAATCTGGCTTTATAATTCCTTCCTTAAAAAAGTGAAGAAGACTTGTTTCAGATTGTGATTAGCAAAATTCAGACCTAGATCAGAGCTTTTTTGCTTACATTAAAAAACAGGTGGTTGGATTTAGAATTTTGGTACCAGAAATGAAGTATCCTGGAATATTGATCTCAGCATCTCTTTAGTCTCAAGAGGTACGAAACCATAATCAAAATTTTAGAAGGCAGCTTGTGGAAAGCAGAGTGACTCTACAGGAGATCTTTAAGGAGGCAATCATATCAAAGGAAAAGCAGTGTGGTCCAGCATTGGAGGAGAAAGACAGCAGGAATAATGCACAGATGTACAGTGGCAGCAATGCAGGCTGTAAGGAATGCCAGCTATGCCCAAAGTGATTCATGGGAGACAGACCCACTCCTACTGCTCTCCATCCCAAATCCATGCAGGTCCATTTGAGGAAGGGCACAACTTCTAGTGCTTCTCCCTTCCTAAGATATCCTGCTGTGCCTCAGACACAGAGGACAGGGAGAAGTGTAGAAGACTTGGACACAGCAAAAACTGCATCCCAACAGGACATGGAGCAAATGGAAACGGTTTCCACTCTTTCTTTCCCTAAGAGGATTATGTCAGCAGGGCCTGGCTGGCGTCTGCACCAGAGCCAAGCGCCAGCGACCACGGCAGCCAGCCCTACCCTCCTGTCAAAGGCTTTCATTAAGACTTTGGTTCCCTGTTGCTCACATGGCGGCTTGCACGCGCTCCCTAAATATCCTGCATCCACCTCCAAGGTATTTGCTGATACTGAAATCTCTTCCTCCCCCTTTGCCCCTCCTCCCATGAACCTGGGGCCACAGCACAAATCGCCATCCTGCTGAGAAATTTTCATTACACAAGGATGGGACAGAGGACTCAAGCTGAATGTGTATTACCAGGGAGGAAAAGACCCTATAACTGTACATGGTGTCTACTCCTCTGACCTGCTATCAGTCAGCTAAGGATGCACACAAACCCTGCAGAGCACAGCAACCAGCAACAGCCCCCTTCTCCTCATGCACTGCTCATGTTGGGGAATAACCAAAGGAGTTTCTGCTCTTGGCCAGCTCCGGGTGCTCTGCACTGGCTGCACTACGGGCTGGAACCTTGGAGGTCCCTCATTGCTGAAGGGGTATTTCAAACCTTAGAATTAAAGAAAAATCCCAACATCCCAAAGACTAAAGACAGACCCTTGTGACTTCTCTTTCCCAACCTGCCTTGCCCTCAGGCCTGCCTCTGCCCTGTGTCCTCAGCCAGCTAGAAAAGCCATGCAGATCCAAGGGGGTGAGATCCATTTGTCTCAAAGCAGGCAAGCCAAAGGACAGTCCCAGACATTTCAAATAATACCATAAATTTTTAATCTAGTTTTGAAGTGAAAGTGAGGGATTTTCACCATAAAGCTCAGAGGGAGAAAAGCCAGGATCCTTCTGGTCAATCACACAGTTAAATCCAGCCAGCTGTGAAGAATGACATACTGTGGTCATAGAGCCTGCAGGTGAGGATGGATGTTCTCAGATATTTAGCTCCCCAGCATCCCAATAACAAGGGATAGCTCTTCCTGTCTCTATTCAGGGAATACTTCCAGCAGAATCAATCCATGAATCTACATGGAAACCAGCTCATCTCTTTCATCTCATTTCTCTGTTACCAACTTGAACAAAACCAGGAGAAAGTCTTGCCTCTGATTGTACAGATAAATTAAAGGCAATTCCATTTAAAAAACACAGCATATAAAATTGCACTTACTCCTTCAGAATAATCAGCACTTGCCAAAAATAATTTTTAAATCCCATTTGTTTGAAAGCATGGATTCTGGCCACAATTTTATGTTACTTGTTTCTGTATTAGCAAATACAGTTTGAGGCAGTAACCAAAGCATCAGACAAGTCAAATATACCATCTAAATACCTTTTTTTTTTTAAATATTTCTCACTCATGATACTTTCCTCTACAGATGTTCAATATGAAAACGAAAAGGTGATCGTAAGTTGGGATATTTGGAAAGATTACATTTTTTCTAAAAATAAATCCTAGAAATCTTTTCATGAAATCCCCTCAATCATTTGGAAAATAAGAACTACCTATACTTGAGTGTCTTTCTTTTCTTTCATTCTATCCCAATTTGCATTCTGTCACTGGAGAGGCCATACTCCATTCCTTTTTATTTTGAGGAGGCTGGATTTTTTCCCTCTTTCCAAAGACTGAAAAATTTGGAGAATCCAAAATTCATTAGCAAATATTTTAATTTTGAGGAGGGATGAGACAAAGTGGTAGCCTGTAAAGTGCTGGATCAGGTCTAATAAGACACCTTTGAATTTCTATGGTGATGCACATGGAAAAATCAAAGAGATTTAAAATATTCATATTTCCTATTTAAAAGTCACAGAATATTGAAGAAAATCTATTTCCTTCTAAGGTTTATATTATATTGTATTTTTCATTTGATTCTTCTTAAAGCTTTAAATTCCTTATTTACCAAAACATTCAATGAATGAACCCATCCAGATGCATTTAGGAAACTACACACTTGTAAACACAGCACTGTTGGGAGAGTGACAGCAGTTTCACCAATTCTGTTGTTCATTGGGCTATCTGAAATGCTCCTCTTTCCATAACCAATTAGTGCTTTAGCAAAGAAATATAAAGACTGCATAAGCCAATGCTTGCAATTCAAGATGCAAAGCAAGTCTTAACTCCATGGTTGAATTAAGGATCCAACTTTTAGCAAAAACCAAATATCCAAGCAACAGCTCTAAAGATGATAATCTGACATATTTATAGGGATCAGGTTACCTGTACACGAACACACACTGCAGATAAAGGTATGGTACAAACTACTGATATAAAATGTAATTCACAAGTGACTGGATGCAGTGTGCCTGTAACCCAAGTCTTAAATATAAGAGTGCCTCAGTGACAGAAAGGTATTTCATGACTAGTGATTGCCTGAGTTGGCTTGAGGCAGTTCCACTTGCATCTCAGACAGGCAGCATGTTTTCCAGAGCACAGACTGATGCTACCATCTCTTTTGGATGTCCTTGTCTGTCCCAGGTGGCAAGAAGCCCCAGCAGAGCCAGCCAGGACTCAGCCTGGACAGGAGCCACAGGCACAACAGGTCCAGGCACGGGGCTGGGGCAGAGCACACCACTGACAATTGCTAATGCTGGCCCTGAGCACTTCTGAGACTCAGCCCAGTAACTCCTGAGCATCCTGGCACCCGACATCTAAGACACGGGCAGGAAATGATATTTAGAAAGAGCACCCTCAAGTCAGAACTTGGCACTGAAGGGTTTGGTTTTCTGATTAAATTTCTGTGTTTCTGGCCTTTCATGCACTCCTCCCCAAATATGTATCTTGTAAAGTCAGTGGAGAAATCACCTTGAAATGTGGTCTGCCAGTCTAATACATTTAAGAAATGACCACAACAGTCATTACTAACTAAAGCCCACCACAACAATGGGATCTTTTTCAGAACATACAATTATATATGGTTATGTGTGTGCAATATATGCAGAATGCCAATGTATAATGCCACTGTATTGTAAGCAAGTGCCTGTGCCATAAGGGAAAGTCTCCAGGATGAACTTGGATCGTGCACAGCACCAGATTCTGCTTTATGTGCTCAGATCCCAGGGTAAAGGCAGATGGAGGGGCCAGTCATGTTAGACCCAGGTGATTATGTCCTAGGTTTGTGGTTTTGTTTTATGGGGTTTTTACCAGCAAACTGTCCATTAACTTTCCTGAGAGCAGAAAGCAAAAGGAGAGGAATTTGTGAAGTTGGTAGCCCATATGGCTGGTGGGGAGTTAATCTGTGTGTAAGCAGCAGGTTGCATGAGCCAGGCTGTCTGTTGGGGTTGTTAGTAACCTAGGGGCAGATCATGGAGCAGCAGGGAAGAGGATCAACTCAGGCTACAAATACAGTCAGGAATGTGGCAGGAAATTATTTTTGAAAACATACTCTGAAGCATAATAGCAACGATCAGACGGTCAGGGCCGTGTGTATGAAATCTATCTGGACTCAGGGCACACAACAGGAGTGCACACAAGTGTGTGATAAAGCAGATTGGGTGGACACTCCTGTGTCCATACATGCATGCTGAAAACATAAACTCTGCTCAAAGAAAAAGTGCAGGCACACCAGAGTTTATCTAGACAAACATTGCTTCCCCTAACATTCTAAGTAAGCGAGAATAAGATTTGCTTATGCTTCATGCAAACCATCTGCCACACAGCTTTATAAAATTATTAATTATATCAACACCAAAGAACGAAAGACAGAATTAGCAGAAACTGAAAGGTTTGGGCAATGAAAGTTTGGTGTGTTTTTTTAAGGGAAAAAACCATGAGGCAAGCCTCAGGTCATAAGAACAGCACGGGACAAAGCCTTTGCACCCCAAGTACAGACTGTGACACTGGGCAGGAGCAACATGACAGAAAACCAAGGACCAGGTGGCACCAAGGGACACAGCCTGAGGCAACGTGCAGGAGGTCTGCAGGGTAGACCAAAAGAAGCAGGAAATCTAATGAAATGTTTTAATTTTCAAAATTACACTCAATAAGAATTTTGATGCTTTAAGCTTTTTCAGCATTCAAGACAACAACAAGACAGCAAACAATTGTCTAGGCTGGACTTTATTTTCAACCATCTTTTTTAACTCATCACTGGCACAACCCCAGATAACATTAACCCTTCAGCTATTGCTGACTTTAGGATAAGAAGTGGTACATATTGGACAGTTTAAGCAACATGACATCACAGAGCTGGGTAATCTGCCCTCATTTTGAGGAGAAGGGGTGAAAGATAATGAAATAATCTTTGTGAATACATAGATTCAGCAGCACCAATGGACCATTTAGCTCTACAACCTGTCTGCTGCTATGGCTAGCAGAGGTTGTCCAGGAAAGAACGCCAGAGCAGGGCACTGCTTCAGACATATACTTTTCTAGTTGTGAGGAAATTCAAGCTCAGGAACTTCCAGAAGCATTATCTTTGTATTTACTACTAGTGATCAGTGCACTAGCAGGACTTTATTTTAGCCTCAGCAAAGAGCAGCCCTCTTTACTGACCATAAAAAATTGCAAGGCAGTTCAACACAAAGGGAGAGACTCAAAACTTCCCCTCACAAGTGAGAGCTATTCTTCCCCAAACTTAAGCACCAGAACAAATCAAACATGACAGATGTCATTTGTATTACATATTAGTGCACTACAGGAACGCCAGAGCCCACCAGCAATGTGTGCTTTATAAAAAGCCCTAGCACAGACTGCATAGTTAAAAGAAAAGAAAGAAAGCAATATGGAATTATTTTTATGCAATGACTCCGATATTCTTTGAGGCTACATGGAAACACAGTTTTTTTTCTGAAAGTGGCAAAATGTTGAAAAGAGAGTGAAAAAGAAGACTGCTTTTTTAAATAGGAAAGGCTTGCCTCAGGTGAGCACTAGAATGCTGTTCGGGTCCACATACAGTCAGGCAGCAGCAAAGTTTTGACAGAAAAAACTCTGATTAATGCCTGTCCTCAAAACTGTAGTATGACAGCAAAAATGACAGAGAAGAGCTTCTCTTGGGAATACAGATGGGCTTTGGAGGGGCATTAGACATAAACCAAACCTTAAAGGGGAGAACAGGTCAACTTAAGTGTGAAAAAATCTTCAAAGAGGTTCTCCCACGAGGTACCTTTATTCAGAAATTGACAGTATTTTACATCCAGTGAATAGGAGGAATGCAGAGTCAATGGCTGGGCAGAGGCACTGCATGCTGCTCTCTGGATCATCTCCATATCTAGCTAACAAGTTTCAGAGATGCTTGTCCCAGCACAGGCAGATCCTGTCATGCATTTAACTTGATCTCAGCCACCTCTCCTCTCTTAAGAAGGGAAGTCCTGCTTAGTGTGAAAGAATCCTATCCCAGTATCCTAGAGAGACATAAGAGAAGAAATCAGTCTTGAGTGGATGAATGGAGTAGATCTGAGTATTCTTTGAATTTTAGCAACTGCAGGGCATCCCCACAGCCTTCACTGCCACTGCACACACTGCCAGCCCTGCCCCAAAGATCAGCAGCACTAGGAATGCAAGTCTCATGAGCAGAGTGCCTCTGAGCTAATTAGCCCATCTACACGAGCTGAAGGTGAACACTAATGCCTTTCCTCTTCCTTAATCATCAGACTCCACCTTGGTCACACAGATAATTGCCCAAAAAGGCACTGTGTTAAGCATCATCTGAATTTTAGGATGCATACAGGACTCAAAGCAAATAAACTGCTGCTGAATATTCTTTTCCTCAAGGGCTTTCCATTTGTCCTCAAGTTCTGTTCTTCTGCCTTGCTTCAGGTTCAGATATCCTGCATAAATCTGTTCCTACAGACACCTCTCTAGCTTGTTACCTTTAATTCCTACAATCCTTCTCCAGTTCTATCCTAGACCTGCAGAGTGACCTGAAAGATTCCAGCTGTTACAGATCACAAATACTGACACTGATCTTGAATTCAAAGTGAGATTTCTTCTAATACTTTAGTTCATACATGAAAAAATTCCTTCACTCCTGCATTTGCTTCTCTCCCTTAACCATCAGGCCCTGCACCAGGTCAAAATATTTCTATGCACTGAGAACTACTTGTTTCAGGTGAGCAAGGAAAAGGGGATTCTTCTGAGGACTGGTAGCAGCAGGTCCTGGCACTCAGGCAGTGTGGAGGCAGAGTTTGACCTTGTATATAAGTTGTATAAGTTATTTCATCAGGTATCTGAGCTGACCAGCTGGTACTGACCAAAGAGAGGCAACACTGAGATCCCCAGTGCTCCCACACCAACTGCACAGCTCCCATCTTTGATGGGCTGAGGGTGCTTTGCACTGCTCAGTCCTTTAAAAGGCACATGCAAAACTGTCAAGTTAATGGGGAGGTTTTGTGTGTGCTAATTATAGCACACAAACCCTCATTGTCTCTGTCCAAGGCTGGGTCACACTCTCGTTACAAAGCTTTTGTAACTCTACTAATGTCTTTAATATAAGCTCCTATTAATTGTATAGTCAATTCCTAAGCCCAGTGCTACTGGATTGCAGTAGCCAGGCAGCTGATTGTAATTACAGTGTGCTTACAGTGTGCTTAACCTGCATTTATAAAGCATGTTAATTCTCATGATTCTGTTTTAATTTGGTGCAGGATTGGCAGCCTTTTGATTTTACCCCACAAATCAGATCTAGCATAAGCAGAAGCCAGGGAAATATGCCATGAAATCCATGTGGAAGGAGGTGACACAGCGCTTCATCCTCCCTTGGGCAGCTGGAACCACACTGTCCTTACATCTCTCTGCAAGTTCTCTATTTTCTTGCACATCCTGGCTCATTAGAAATGTTTATCTCCAGAACAGCCACCCTTTTAGAAGGCACACGTGGGAGTCCAGGGCAAACAGGAGTTTCTGTGAATGTCACCACTACTGAAGGATCCACAGCCTTCAAAAGAAGAGTTTCCCTGTCCCTGAAGTCCCATAGTTCCAGGCCACTACGCAATATTTAAACAATTTTAGAAACTAAATTATTTCCCCAACTGTTTCAGACCAGGTCTGGACTCTACAGGTGAATGAGGGTCAAGGGAAAACCATTTGTCCATTTGCTTTTTTGTCTATAAAGAAAACCTCAGAGAAGCCCTGACAAAAAGAGCAGTATGTTGCATAAATTGGGAGAGAAGCCAATTCCTCCTTTACTCTGCTGGTTGTCAGCCCAATGAATGTCCATTTTTGAATGACTTAGGGGCACTGAGGCATCCAGGTCTTCCTGGTGCTACTGCCACGAGCCTCACTAGGATCAGGGAGCTCAGTGCTTAGTGCTGCAGAGGACAGGATGAGGGTGGGCTACTCACAGCTGAGTTCAGATCTCAGGATGACAATTGTGCCTTGGCTATATCCAGCACTGACTCCATTCCCCAGACATTCCAATTAGCAGGTAGCTCCTACCTACAAAAGCTCTCCTGGGTAACAAACTCTCTTTGCAGCAGGGTTCAGTTTTACCTTTCCTGCTCCCCCATCTGATCTTGGTTGTTCAGCAAATAATAAAGAGCAAATAGACACTAAAACAAGTAGTGATCTGGATATCATGAAAGAATAAGAAAATGTAATGTTCCCTTTGAAAAACATTTAAGAAGGGTACTGAATATAGAAAATGTTGCTGAAAGAGGTAAGTGAATTAATTTTATGCTCAAGGAGTGCAGGACATGAAGCAATGAACTTAAGTTATCACAAATTCAATATCAAGGAAAATCTCTGCAGTAAGAACAGTGGCATGCTGGAATTGGTTGGCAAGGGATCTTCCATTCTTCTTTGTTTTTAGGAGCTGGCTAGGTAAGCACCCATCAGGCACAGCTGAGCTAAAGGGCAGCTCACCTTAGGGCACACAGAGAGACCTAATGACTTCTTACAGCCAGGATTTCTTACAGCCATCTTTTTAAAAATTCTTTTAACATTTATATTACCTTTCTTTGTGTGTCTAACCATTTCTCTCTTATTAGCTTTTTGTGTGGCAAAAGCAGTTTTAAATAGAACATACACCCTATATAATACCAATATCCAATCTTCCTCATTCGTGTTTCCTCTCTTGAAAGAGATATCAGTAAATTCTTTCTGTTTATTCATGTAACTACACTAATACATATTTTCAAATCAAAATGTTCTTTGGAATAAAGTGAACTTATGTACACAACACTAACTTCAAAAAAAGTCACTTTTTTTAAACAATCGGCTCTTATGGAAAAAAAAAAATCATTGTTTTAGAAGACAGTTTTCAGCAAAAAGGATCCTTGATTTATGTTTTCAAAAGAAAAAATAAACTTCCTAATTTGAAGAAGTGATTGCATTGTTCCTTGTATGATTCACTCAACATTTCCTGCATTAAACTCCCCATTAACGTATCATTTTTATTTCTTTCTTTAGGTCCTTTTCAAAAAGCAAAGGCCACCAAAACCTATAAACTGAAAGTTTTTATATTGCATATGAGACCACTGCTCATGCACATGAGCACTTGTTTAAACAGCAATATGCTGGACATGCACCAGCAATAATATCTCAACTTTACAAATTCAGAGCCTGCTTAATCTCTGTTTAACGAAACCCAAACAGGGAAGCCCTGTGTCCCCAAATGCTGCTCTGCCTTTATCCCAACAGGCGGGCTCTGGGCTCCTCTGTCGATGTGATTGTTGCTGTCCAATTCCTTGCCTTTCTATCAAGGCCATTCTCTTTCTGCAGGATGACTCATTAGCCCCGTCGCCGGCAGGGCGCTGACATCCAATTAACCAGCTGACAGTCCTCGGGTGGCTCCCACTACTCCTCTAAGGCTCTGTTTACAAACACAGCCTGCTGTGCCCATACAGGAGGGGAAGCTGAAAGTCCCCCTGCCAGGCCAGTTTGTTCAAAACGTTCAGAGCCCTCTAAACAATACCTTTGTAGGCTAAAGATCGGGCACATTGCGTGCAGCAGGATGCAAGTCACCCTAAAGGCTGCAGCTGCACTGGGCCAGAAAGGGAGCAGCAACTGGTACTGAAATAGGAGCATCGAGACTCGGATCCCAGCTGCAGCTGGGAAGCCAAAGGAAATTAGAAGATGGGGAAATATCATTGAATTCTATATGGGAAAGCACCTAAAGAGTTTGTGCAGAGTGATGTAAAGCTCTCTCTGACAAAGAAAAATGCTTGTGAGTATAAAACCAGAGGTGTTGCAACTTCTGCACCAGGGAACAAGTCATTTTACCAACACATAGCAAAGAAGCTCCGAGTCCCCCATACACTTGAGCAGGAACATGATGTTCCTTGCAGAGAATAGAAGTTTTCAATTTGTATGGACTCACTGCAGAATGCCCCTGCCTTTGATCTGTACATGTTGGTTTCATTCATTGGCACTGGGAGTTCTGCTTAAATTTTTTTCCCCTCTTTGGCCAACTCTAGAGAAAAAAACTGCCCAGAAAACTATGATCATTGCTACCCAGTTTCCATTTGACACCAGCTAAACTAAATAACTGCTCCTACTCAGTTACAGGTCTGCTTTGGTACAACTTCAAACTTAAGTCAGAAAAGCTTCTCCTAACTTAGCAGCTAAGAGATCTCCCTTGCAGCAAGTCTGAATTTAGACTTCAAATTCACAGGTTTCTGAGTATTTACTGTATTTTTGGGATTATGATCTGCATCCTAATCTTTACCCCCAGCTCCCTTTTTGAGTTAGCTACAAAACTACAAACTGATCCAGTCACTTTCAAACCTAAGCCAAATTCAGTTGAATTTTACATAACCACAGTCTCATCTTTTCAAATAACCTGCACTTGCTACAAACCAAAGCAGTGGCTGTTTTTTGCAATGAGGACTGACAACACTACCTCAAGGTCTCCACCATAGTACACTGCTTCTCTGGGTAAGAAGCCCATCAGAGATGATCCCTAGAGAGATAGGGAAGCACCAAATCCTGGCTTTTCTTTTCTCCAAAGCTGTTTTGCACCATGCTTACAAAGTGTTATGCTGGGATTAAGTGCCCATTCCTTCAGATTTCTCCCTCTCACACTATTAGAGTGATACAAATAAGAATTTATTGAGAATTTAAGGCTGAACATTTAGTCTCTACTTTTTCTTTAATGTCACTATTCCTATTTGGTTACACAGCAGGCAAAGCTTTCAGCCAGAGAAGGTCCTCACAGGCAAACACAAAGCAAGGCTTTGGCCAGAAATACACTGTAAGGGCAGCTTTAATAGCCTGAGAATTTACCCCTCCACCTCCTCTAGATGACTGTTGACTGGAGATGAACATGCCAATAACCTGTACCTGTAGTAAAAGTGACATCAGTGCTTCCAACCTGCAGCAGTGCAGCTCAACCATGTGAAGTCAAACCATCTCCAGCAGCAATATGAGATCTCACAGGGATCCCTCACATTCTGGTCCTCAACTCACCTGCAGCATCCTCTCACAGGATAAGAAATAGTTGAGGGACAGGCACTTATTTAGCCTCAAAAATAATTTCAGCTCTAACCAGCTAATCACAGCTCAAAGCACAGCCTCTGCTAAGAAAAGCTATTGCTGTATCTGGGTGAATTATATTCCAAATTGTTGTGTACAGATCAACTTTACCCACCAATTAACTGCCCTAATTCATTACATTATAGAAGCAACAATGATAATTGCCATGAACATCGTAGTGTGACACCAGAGCCACGAAGCAGCCAGCACAGCAGCACACGACAGAATGTGAGCCATGTGCCTGTGTCCCAGGCCCTGGGCTGTGCTCCAGCTGCAGCCTGCTCACTGGAAAATTAAGAGTTCTTTCCAAATTTAGATCACACTGCTCAGGACTTGGCTCAAGTAAGATATGAAAAACCCCAGAAATGGTGATTTCATGACCTCTCTAGCTTATCATGTCTGGGTTTTCTTTTTTTTTTTTCTTCCTCTCATATCTAATTGAAATATTACTTCTCCCAGCTTTTGAATGCTTTGACTCCTTTCGCTGTGCATGTCTGAGTTGGTCTGTCTTCTCTAAATACCCCCATAGCAGCAGCAGACTGTCATCAGATTCCTTTAGCCCTGCTCTCCAAGCTAAGCAAGCCCAACTTCCTCACCCTCACATGCTCCAGCCTCCTGACCAGCTTAGTGTCCCTCCTGTTTGATTCTCCAGTTTGACAACAACTTTCTGGCATTACAGTTTCATCAGTGCCTTGCAGAGGTCACGAACCATCACCCTCAGCCTGCTGACTGTGGTCTTGCTAATGCAGCCCAGCTGACAGACAGCCCTCTCTGCCCACTTCTGCCTTATCTAGGTAGTCATATAATAATCTGTTTGTTGGTTGTGTCACATCACTGATCCTCCTGGAGTTCTTTTTGATACCTGTTATTAAAATTGTCTTATTTCTATGCTCAGCATTTCCAGTAAAGGAGAGTCTAAGAATCCTAAAATTGTTTTAAAAGTTTGGACAGAAATAAGCTCACTCTTTCTGCAGACCATGTACGCCCAGTCTCTAACTACACTGATTTGAATCCTGTGGCATGGATCAATTCACTTGTGAAAGACCAACAGATGGACAGAAAGAGACACTCTCCTCCCCCCTTTGACTGGTATCAATTCCCATTAAAGACTCTCCTGTGTCCAGACTATGCATGCTGACCACTCAATGCAGGCAAAATTGCAATCCACCTTGATTAACTTCCTAACAAGTTCTTTGCGCCTCCCTTCTTGTTCCTCTACCAGTCACACTCTTTCTCTCTAAAGTTTTCCTCTAATTAATTCCACATTAAGCACTGAGAATCGGCAGGGTCCTCTCAGACGCCCCTTGTCCCTTTCTGTGTGGACCCTCCGGGTCCCCAGTGCTAAGCCCACTGGTAAAAAGCTGACATCTGTGCAGCAGCTCCCAGGCTGCACTTCCAGGTACAGCATGTGTTGCACCTTGAACTACCGTCTCATTTCAGACCCCACCATTGAGACCAATTAAGTACAGAGCATGCAAGGAGCTGACCGAGTGTCGCAGGCTGGCTATAACCACAAGGACTTAGAGGCCACAAATCTGTTATTACCAAGCTGTTCCTGATAGCAGCATGCTGCCTCCTAACAAAAAGAATAGATTAAGATCAATCAAGTCTCCCTCTGGCTTGTCAGTGGGACTTTGGACCACACCTTCCACCCAAAACTTCCCTCCTCTCTTACTTCTGAACACCTAGGCAGCTCCAGGCTAACAAGGTGGCTGCTGAGCCAAGCATGAGCTGAACCATATGTTCATAATTAGTTAACTTCTTGCTTTATTGCTAGAAGCACTATCAATAAATCAGTGACAGCCCGTAGTGGCCTGAGGAGATGCAACAAGCCACCCCCAGCCAGCACGGAGCCCTCCCCTCCACACGGGCAACTGGCCATATTTCATTCCAGCTGTGGCATTGTGCACTGAATTAACTTTATCCTCAATTTAGAAAGCCAGCATGAAATCAAGAGACCTGAGGAAAAGAATAAAGAGAAAGAAAGAGAGAGAGAGAGAAGAGGAAGGGGAGGGAGGAGAGGGAGAAATCCTAGCAGGTCAATTCAAAAAGAAGTTTGTGGTGAGTGACCATCTACAGGGATGGTGCTGCTTAACCCATTGCTGCAAGGCTGGTTGTAGGCAGCACATTAATTAGTAAGAGCCTTTCTGCCTCTTATTTCCTGGTGCTGTGGTTGAAGGTTTCTTAGCTGAAGGGGGAACCCAGTGATATAATTGGTTTTTAACCAGTAAAACACTGTAAAATTGCAGCATAAATAGCAGGTAAAGCAGAGTAAGAGGCAACAGTGGTGGCAGGATGAGTGTGGCTGTACACACCGTGAGCTCTCAAGATGAGCATGCTCACACAGAGCTGTATTCAACCTGTGCAGAGTGCTGTGAGAGGTCAGATATTCCCAGATTTGGGAAAGCACATGGCAACTGTCACACTGCCTGGTGTTAAACCAGATTCCCTATGGGCAGTGGGGAGCGCTGGAGGCTTCTAGACAGCAATTCACACCTGAATCCAGAGCCTGACTCTCCTATGGTGCTCACACCTCCATGTTCTGCAAAGTTACACAGGCAACCTGAACATCACCCACAACTGAATGCTGAAATGCCTGTAGTTAACTCATCCTGGGATTGTTCTGCCTGCCTGAAGGTTCAACTGAAACACAGCCTGTGCTCGCAGTGCTCCCACTGGCAATTTTTATGTGGTTGAAAATGCACCAGAAAAGATTATTGCCATAAGGCAGAGTAAGTGCTATTGTCCTCCTGGAGAAGACAGAAAATTAAAACGCAGCACAAAAGAATTCCTTTCCCCCATGTTGCTCAGTTTCCCCTGTCCTCAAAACTTAAATCCAGCTGTAAGACCCTGAGTGAAGGCTTCCTGATTTACTCTGCTGAACCTTCTTGCTGTGCCCGGCTGGGAGCAGAGGGAGGGATGCTAGCAAGCCCTCTAGTGTCCACCTGCGATATCCTTCTGTAAAACATCCCAGGGTCCAGGAGTGCATGAAAACCAAAACATTTTCAGCAATAAGCTAACCCTCCAAATTCATGGTACCAAAACACATCTTTGAAAGAATAAAGTCTATAATTAGTGTTACTCTTGCAAATAAAACAGCAATTACAGAAGGCTGGTCCTTAGTAAGGATATCTAACATAGTATCTTCTTCATCAAACATTTAGGGTAAACAAAGCAGTAAAAGCAGATTATTGAAGGGCACTTTGTAGGCCAGCAGCCAAGCCACAATGGAGCACTGTGGGGTCTTTCAGTTTCCCAGTGAAGTATTTTGTTCCAGGGGGCCACGCTCCTTTGTGCCCAAAGAACCAAGGGTGCTTGCCCAGACTCTTCCTTATAGATTTGTAACTCCTGGGTGCTGGAGATTACAGAGAGCTCTAAGCCTTCCCCCTGAACACAAAACTCTTAAAAATTTGTGGAATTGCAAAACAACACCCAACAGCTAATAACAACATCCCAGATTAAAGTAGTTCAGTTCAAACGAAGCTGCAATTTCTCAAACAACAGTACACCTTTCCAGGGGCACTAAGGGGGAGGTCAGCAAACATTGACCAGAGCCAACAAGGTCCCAGTGTGCATGCCAGGAGTCTGCTGAGCTTCAGTGCTGGCCATGGATGACAGAGCAGTCACTGCAGCTTCTGTGGGTGGCAAGAGGTCTCATTTCTGTCCGACTAGAAAGACAGAAAGGAAAGAATCCACATGAGCTTCTGGGCAGCTCTATAGCTGCCATTTAAGTCTCTGTTCCTTCCAATCACTTCAGGAGACTCGGACACAAGAACCTTGAGCCAGGAGAACGTCTCCCCTCTGAAGCCTGCTCTGTTGCACTGTACTAACCTCTTCTTCCTCTCCCTGCTGTACTATTACAGTTTGCAATGGAACTGTAAAATTACAGTAAGGCATGGATGAATCCTGCTCTCTCATCCAGGAGCAGTTAAAAACCAAATACTTCCCAAATACTTCTCTTGTTTCTTATTCACTCTCAGGCCTTTTTACATTGCTTTGGCACAATATAAGGCTGCCAAATGGATACAAACCTCCCCCCACCCCTTTCTCCTCCAGGATAGCATAAAATACAACCAGACCCAAAAAAATTTCTGTCTGCAGTTATTATCCACTACACATCACTGCTACAAGGGAAGTCATGCTGCTATTGAAGTGTGTAAACTTTTGGTTAAAATTAAATTTCAGCAAAAATTCAGGGAAGAAAACAGCTCTGATGTGTTTTGAATGGAATTCTTTTAAAAGGCTTTGGGATTTGGAAGACATTTACTCTTTTAATCCATTATATCAAAATAATTGACAAAATCACAATGAAACATTTTGTTCCTTCTAAAAACAAAAACCAAAGAGGGGAAAGAAAAAATCTCTCACAGAGAATTAAAAAGCATTCAGGTTTCATTCCAACGAGCTGGGCGTCAGGACCTCGGCATTCTTCGAGAAAAGAGATTATTGTCTCCAGCCAGCTCTGGTGTAAGCCTGTAAAATCCTCTGCCAATCTTTTAGATGAATTACCAGCCAACTAATTCTTTTTCATCACCAGTTCATCGAACACTACCTGCATGGACTAGGAGCTGGAAATTTTGTGTATACAGACAGAGCTGTTTTACTAGGATATCTCCCCAGTGACTTATTGCTTTAAGTCAGCCTTTGAAAAGTATGCACAAAAACCCTGACATCTTTCTCAGCTCATGACAACAACATCCTTCACCTTCTGACCCCCGACACATTTACACACGTCCTAGAATCTTTCTTTCATTATTGATTAGAGAAGGCAATGCCATACAGCTCTGCAATGAAGAGATGCCCTCACACATATTTACTCAGATCAGAGATCTCTGCCAAACATCCCAACTGCCAGCCAAGAATGGAAAGTGCCCAGCTCTACACCCAAAGCAAGATGGAGAGGAGCCAGACTGCCAGCTCCTGAGCCACAGCCAAGAGGAAAGGCACTGTTAAATAGGTGAAGCCCAGTACATTGGTACTGGCAGCACGGTTCACACAGGAGGAGCTCCCAGGCCAGGTTAGAAGCAGGCAGATGCACACATCAGTGGATGATTAGACACGAGGCCCCCTTCAGCTCTGTATCTGGTCCCATGAAAATTCATCCTAATTTGGACTAAACCTGTGAGCTAAGCTTTTCTGGCAGGTCTCCCTGCAAAATAGTTTGACTTCAATAGAAAACACCATGGAGAAAACATGGCTTTTCAGCACATGGGTCTTTCTCTTGTAGGAGCAACAATTTCCCCCAAACCATGGTGGTCAACCCTGAGAGCACACTCAAGAAAAACTGTTTCTGCCATCTGTTATTTAACCCGGGGACTACCTCAGTGCATTTGTTTGCATTACTGAATCACTTTCTGTGATGTAAAGGTTACTTAGCTGCAGCATGGCAGCTCAGTGCAGTGGGAACTTCTGGAATGAGGGACATCAACAGCAGTGCTGTGCTGCTGATGCCAGACAGAGAACAGGCTTTGCTTCCATAACTACATCATGGTTTATATTAAAACTCCCGTCCAATTAACCCACAAAAGTCACAAAAAATTATCAGTTTACAATTAATTAGCTCTTCTGGAGCCAATTGGTCTCAGCCAAGAACAAAGGGACTCATTTGGCCAGGGGCTACATGAGGACATTTTTTATCACAGAAATGTGAAATCTAAGCAGACACACCAGTCCTGACTGATAGATCAGAAACTGAAACAAAGATGCAGAGACTGACTTAGGTCTATATCATAAAGGGGTAATGTTCTGAAGTTTCAGGCATTTAAGTGTTGGTATAAAACCGTACAACATCAGACCCAGGAGCAGAACATATTTCTCTTCCATACACCAATCAGATAACAAATTCCCACCTGCAGTTTCCAGGAGAACCCATCAGCTCATCAAAAGCCAGCCCTAAGATCACGACTTCAGAGTTCTTTTATGATACAATTCCAGCCAAAGGAAAGGGCAAGAAAAAGGCAATAAAGAGAGCCTGGGATGAGTTCTGAGAGAATATATCCATAGGATAATAAACCAGCGCAATTAATGTCCTCCTCTGACAAAAGGTCAATATACCCAGTAGAATTAACGAAAATATTCAAAAGAAAACCCCAGAATTATAAAAATCATTATTTACTTATCACAACTCTCTCACTTTCAACGACATTCGGCAAGCAGTGATTTCTGTAGACATACTCTGTGCTTATAAAACTTGGACCTTTTCCATTTCAGGGAAACATCATTCCTGTACCTGGGGGTCTAATCAAGTGCAATCTAAAGGACTGTTTCTCAGATGGTTGGCAAAATAGAAAAACAACTACACAAAGCCAAACAAACACAGCATAGATTGTTGTTTATAATACATCAAATGGCACACGGGGCAAAACAGAAAAAGCTAAAGCCACAACTGTCCATGAATGAAGTCAGATTGGAAACTGGCATGAACTTTTGAAGAGTAAAAAGCAGTACCAGCATCACAAGAGCAAGTCTCCTCTAGTCCTAGACCTTCAGAAGCAGTTATCTGTGCACCTAACAGAGCTCTCTTCAAAGCAGGGATCTGCTTTTCTTTTTGAAACAACAGCTACATCCACAGGAAAGATCCAAGATTTGCTGTTAGCAGGGATGATAACAGATGGGGGAGAACTTGTGGACATGGCACAGATGTTATTCAATCACACTTGTGGACATGGAGAACATGGCACAGATGTTATTCAATCACGGTCCTCACACGCTTCACCTGTAAGGATATTCTATGCATAAAAGTGTCATTATCTATTTAGAAAACTTTCAGCTTTTTCAGATGAATTCCATCAGATTATACCCATTTCTGAAATTAAGCTTCTAGATCACTAAAAAGTTATTCTTTTACATACAGCAGCTAAAATAGAACTTACTTTCTTGACAAAAAAAAAAACAACCCTTTTCTGAACACAGGCAATTAAGCACTAGTAATACCAAATTTCTTCTAAGGTTTTATCATGGGTAAATCTCATCCAGTGTATATCAGAAAACACAGGAACAAAATCACATACACTGTGTGCCTTCATTCCAACCAAAAGAAAGTACTGGAACCACCACAAGAACTGCACACAGGTAGGATATCCTCTGGTAACTGACTCACCACTCTTGCTGTGAGAAACTGCAGGTAAACCCAGAAAGGTGTTCTGCAGTTTTTCCATCTTGTAGTCATCTTTTACTTTATTCTAAACACTTGTGAAACTCCACGGTATCAAAAAGTGCCAACACAGGAGAGCTAGAGCCCAACAGCACTGAAGAATCAGTTTGACTTAACTGCATTTTACAGGAAATAAAACCCACTGACAGCTATCAGTGATTTCAAAACTAGTAATAGGTGTGAGAGAGCAATGAAAAAGGTAAGACTGCCCTAAAATATATCAGAAAGATATAAAAGAGAAAGCTTTCCCCATGCTTTTCTCTAAAACAATGGTATGCTACACAGCAACATGAGTAAGTTTGATCATCCATCTGAAAAACAGGTTAATATCAGCTGGAATGTTTTCTGAGATGGGTTCCTAAGGTTAGGAAAGATTGTAAAAGAACCTGCCTTCTTCGACCTAAAAAGCAAAGGAAAGGATAATGTGTGACAGAGCTCTGCAAAGACATCAAGGCTAAACACTAGAGAGGGAGATGAAGTGTCTAAACTAGAGCAGGAGTTTGGCACAAGGACAAAAGGGATTATACCTGCTATGAATACATTCAGCTGGAAACCAGAAAGTGTCCAGCCATCAGAGCTCAGAGTACGGTGTAGCCTCACAGTGGGAATAACATAAGGAAAATAACCTAATTAGTGTTAAGAGGGAGATTGAAAAGTTTAAGAATGTCTCAACAGCAGGGGACTGGATTTGGGAAGTGCCTTTTAGTCCTGTGTTCAAGGAGGAAGACTGATCAGAGAAACAGCCAGAACCTGTATCTGCATAAATTCCTTTTCAAAACCATTTTTGCAAATCAGTCTCATCGTGTTTAATTTCTCACACCTTTGGTTACAAACATGATCAGAGATTCATGCAAGTACCAGATACCTGTGTGTACCTGCCCATAGATTAATACCCTGAGTTATAAGTGAGCCTCTGTTTTGCCACTGATTCACTTAACCACTCCTAACAGGAATAAAAGCACTGTAGCAGTAACATGGCAGGAGAAGTGAAGAGGATTTGGAGTGGGTTTGGACACCCATGCAGGTGTCAGCATGCAAAGCAACACATAAATGTAGTAAATCTGATATAAAATTTGAATTAAACTATTTGCAAATATTATTTTTCTTCTGAGAGCCAGTGCACTATGATGTAATTGCAACTTTAAGGCCATTTTTACATAAAAATGGGATAAACTAGAAAAGGTGTTTGGGTGTTTTTTATTATTAATCTGAAGGAGTAGTTTCACAAGTGTCATTAAAACAAAAAACATCATAGAAAAGAAAACATAGGTACAAAGAACATACAGGAATTAACACACTGCAATACACTTTAAGTGTGTTCCCAGAACTTCAGAAAAGAGTTGCTATGATATTCAAAGTGAAATCTCCACTGAAACAATATTGTAGTCTTGATAAACGTTTATACCCCAGAACTTTATTCCCAGTTAAAGAGATCCATGATTTACTGCAATAAGCAGTAACAACTCCAGATGAAGAGGAAAATTAGCACATGATTGTTACTTAGTTATGTTTCACACACACATCAGTGTGTGATTGCTACTGTGACTTGAACCTCTTCCATCATGTGTGACCATCCATGCACCATTTCACAAAATGAGGTGTTTCTCTCCTACAACAATCACATTTTTCTTTCTTTGGCAGTCACCCAAAGGGTGTCTTCCCAAACCTCCCAGGGCTCTGATTTGGTGGTGTTTTTATCCATGTACCACCTTTCACTCCCCAGCATATCAACCTCGATGAGTTGATCTGAACTCCTCGAGCTCAGAAAGCCGAGCACTGTCAGCCCCCAGCCAACACCAGCTGTGCAGACCCAAAAATGGAGCGACCACGGGCTTCCAGGTGGGTGTGAGATGTCTCCAGAGAGGGAGAATCCACACTGTCCTTCCAGTGCCTGCCACCCTCAACAGAAAGATCTTCCAAATGTTGAGGTGCAGCTTCTTGTGTCGTAGTTTATGCCCATTGTTCCTCGTCCTGTCGCAGGGCACCACTGAAGAGTCTGGCACCTTCCTCTTGCTGCCCTTGAGATAAATTTCTTGATATTTATATTGATCAATATCTTGAGATATTTATACGCATTGATGAGATCCCCTCAGGGGAGGCCCCGTTCCCTCAGTCTCTCCTCGTAGCAGAGATGCCCCAACCCGTAATTATCCCCTGGATGTGCTGTTCAGACACCCAGCTCTCCTCTCTCCGCTGCTGCCGACAGGCGAGCCGGGAGGTGCCTGGGGCCGACATGGGGGGCACCTCCTGCGCAGGGCATCCCTGCTCTGCACCCACCGCAGGCTCCTCCGCACCTGCCTCACTCCCTGCGGGGCCAGGCGGGCACCTGCCGAGCTGCCTGGGCCGGACACCGGGAGCAGGGCAGTCCGGACAGTGCGGGCACCGGGAGCGGGGCAGTCGGGGCACCGGGAGCAGGGCAGTCCGGACAGTGCGGGCACCGGGAGCGGGGCAGTCGGGGCACCGGGAGCGGGGCGGTCCGGGCAGTCCGGGCACCGGGAGCGGGGCAGTCCGGGCAGTTCGGGCCTGGGAGCGGGGCATTCCGGGCACCGGGAGCGGGGCAGTCCGGGCATTCCGGGCACCGGGAGCGGGGCAGTCCGGGCAGTCCGGGCACCGGGAGTGGGGCAGTCCGGGCAGTCCGGGCAGTTCGGGCAGCGGGAGCGGGGCAGTCCCGGCCCCTCAGGAGACACCGCGGCTCCCCCCGCCACCATCCCCGCGCGGCGCGGGCTGATGACGCCCTCTTGGGCAGCCCCAACATGGCGGCGGCCCGGGCGGCCCCAGGCCGGGGTTGCGGGGCCCGCGGAGGCGCTGCCGGGGCTGGCCGGGATCCTCGGGGCGTTCGCGCCTCGCACGGCGCTGCTGCGGGCGCTGAGGGCTCCTCCAGCCTGCCCGCCCCTGCACCCTGCACCTCTCCTCTGCCGGCTTTACCCGCCTCCCCCGGGCCATTACCCAGCGCGCTGCCGCCCGCGGGGCCCCAGGCAGCGGTGCTCGAGGGGATGTGCCCGGTGTGAGGGAGCCGCCGGTGCCACAGCGGCAGCTCGGCTCTGGGCAGAGGGACAGACCGGCCGGGGAGATGCGCTGGGCCTGGGCGCGTGTTGGGCGTGTGTCACACAGCTCCCGTTCCTTGGCAGCCAACACAGGACACGGCCGTGCAGAGGGGTTGGCATCCGAAGGGAGTGGGGTATCACAGCACTTATCAAATGTGCTGTGCTGCGGGTTAAGAAAGATAAAGCGTGACCCTAGGCTCTGTAGGCTCAGGGTGTGGGCCCTTTTTAAAATGCTTCTGTTGGAAAAAAAACCATGAAGGCAGGAGATGGCAATGGTTTAACTTGGTATAGCTGCCCAGTTTACCTTGGGCAGCAGCCTAGGAAAATAACCAGTAATAGAAGAATGGCAGGCAAATGGCCCTCTTGGTTTGTCCCTGAGGTATTGATGCTGAGGCTTGCTGATGGGGACAGCACTGAGCATCCTCCAGGGCAGAAATGAAGGACCATCCCAAATGGCAGCACGGCCCGCCCTCGGCCCAGCCTCATCCTGGCTGGCTGCAGACAGGTCGGGATAGCACCTGGAACAGCCCTTGCCATGGCAGGGACAGGATCCTGGCAGAGCAACTGTTGCCTTTATTCCCACTGTCCCCTGTGCTGTTCAAAGACAGACCCTCAGTGAAGATTTTTGGTTTGGTTTTTTTTGCCCCCAGGACAAACTCAAGCTTATCCGTGGATTTTGATCGCTATGTAGATCAGATATGAATCAGAAGTGACTATGTGGAGACAATCTCTGTCTTTCACATGCCTGTGTGTGGCTTTTGCAACGTTATGATAGTTAATCCTTTATGATAGGAAATCTATTACCACTGCCACATTTATATCCTGAGACATTTGCAGGAGCTTGTCATTGCAGACTCTGTTGTTCTGAAACCTGCGCTTTCTTCCTCAGAACTGTTCACAGAAGTGCTCTGAATCATATTTGCTTCTACACACCTCTGAGAAGCTGGGCAAAACCCACTCTTTCAGCCAGGCAGGTTGGACAAACTTGTTTCTTCCTGCTGGATTTTACAACCGCAAACAAGGCTTGGAAACAAAACAAAACAAATAAAAAAACTCACCGGCAGCACCAGCAGCCTGATTCTGAACATGTGGGATGCTTCCCTGGATGCCTGTTCATTTCCTGGAGTGAAACTCACACACACCAGTTCGCTGCTGCCCTGAAGTGTGTGGAAGCTTTTTTTTTTCCCTTTCTCCCTCCTTTTCTTTTCCCTTCTTCCTTGTGTTGATTTGTGGGACCAGAATGACTTTGATTTCAGCAAGTTTGCTGTTTATTCACGTCACAAGTTTGACAGCTTTACACCAAATCAGATTGCTGGGTTTCAGGAGAGCTCTGAGGCGTCACTGGGAGCTCCTTTAGATTAAACTCGCCTCCCCGGTCTCCCCCCTCTCCCCCTCCTTCAGAGCCATTTAAACCTCTCTGGGGCTTTAACGGAAACGTGCTCCAAAGACCTGCATTTCATTCTGCCACTAATATGGTAAGTGCTCTTTGCATTTCTCTCGACCTCGAGGCAGAGGAGGAGAAGCTGGTCTCTCCCTTGGGGGAGTGCAATAAATTTTGTGCCCTCTTAAGATGGGAAAGAAAGAGGGCTCTCCTCTACCTGCCGGAGCAGTCCCTGCTGCTGTGCCTTCTCATGGGCGGGCAGACTCCCTGTCTGAGGCTCCAAGCTCTGCCGTTGCCTTGCAGAGATTTAGAGCTGCTGCAGATGAGTCTTATTTGGAGGAGGGAGAAAGGGTGAATCCAAACACAACCCCAGGCTTTGCGGTCTGGGACTCCTGCAGAACTGCAAAGGCAGAAGAGAATGCGAGCAGCCTGGAGGTGACTGCAGGCTCTATGCTGCTGCTTTAGAGCTGAGTCGAACACCCAAGGTAGCAGGAACGGTCCGGCCAAGGACAGCCCGGGACCTCCCTGCACCCTAAACCCGCTCAGGACGGTAGCATTTCCCAAGGGTTTGCAGGAAACTGAGCCACCTCCCTGGCAGAGCTGTCCTCGGCGCCCCAGCGCTGCGGGGGCCGGCGGGGCGGCACTGCCCGCGCTCGGCGCACGGAGCGGTGCCACCGGCAGAGCGGGGAGCGGGCACCGGCTCAGGGCTGGGCGCTGCCTCGGGGGCCGGCGGCGCCCGGCAGGGGCGGCGGGGCTGCCCCGCGACGGCACCTGAGCACAGCCCGGCCGGGACAGCGGCGGGGAGAGCGCTGCTCCGCCGGGCGCTTCTGCCGGAGCGCGGCGGGGCCGGGCTGGCACCACCTCCCCTCGGGACCCGCCGGCGGCTGGGCAGGGACCCCGCCGAGCGCCCCATCGCCTCGGCCCCTTCCTCCGCAGAGCGCCGGCCGGCCGTGCCCGGAGCCGGATTTCGCCGGGGGCTCGGGCTGCGCCTGCCCCTGGTCCGCCCCCGCCGGTGTTTCCAAGGAGACCTGGGCCGCCGTCTGCGCCGCAGAGCCGCCGCACAGCCAGGGCCGGCGGGAGGCTCGGCCGCCGGGTGAGTGCGCTCAGCTGCCGCCGGGGCAGCCGGGCTGGGAGCGATGCGGGACCGGGAGCGGTGCGGGGCCGGGCTAACCCTCGCTCTGCTCCCCAGGCCAGTTCTGCAGCCCGCAGCTCAGTGCCCAGGACGCGGCGTGGCAGGGTGACCAGCTGTCCTCCCAGCTCTACAGAAACAAGCAGGTAAAGGCTCTGATGCCGCCAGCACCCCCGGGTCCGCCCCACTGGGCTCCCGAACTTTGTATCACGTATGGCTCCTTCGGGGTTTGCTTATGGCATGTCTCCCTCTCACTGGCACGGATGTCGGAAGTGATAGAAAACTGTAGTTCCTTGCTTGAAGTATTCGCATCGCCCATGTTGTCCCGTGTAGTTGGAACAACTGTGGTGGGGGTCCCTATCCATTCCTCCCCTCTTACCTCATATTGCACGAGCAGCCTTGGCACTAGAGAAAACCAGGGGCATGAACAGGAGGTCCCTCAGGCTCCGATGATGATGTTGGCTAAAAATTTGTGGTGTGTATCCTCCTGATTCCATCAGGTTTAATTTATTGGGAAATTATTCCACCAGATTTGCCTAATTACATGGAGGACCAACCATTTTGACAAGAGGATTTCGTTGTTACTTTATTTTCACTTATCTTTCTTTTTTTTTTTTTTGTAAATCCCAACAAGAGACAGGATAAACTCTGAATTATCTCAGACGAAGGAACTCCAGGTTGACGACTGTGATCAAGTATTTGGAATGATGTTTTTACACAGTGAAGTCAATGAAAATTCAGATATTAACTTAAAGGTCCCTGGAATCAAACCATAGTTCCAGATGCCAGTGTACTTTTTTCTTAAGGTCTACCTCAATCATTTAAGCGTGTTCTTGACTGAGCCTGTGCTCAGCAGATGCCTGTGGTCCTTGGCAGAAGATTCTTCATCCTCCTAACAAAGTCTTCAGAGCTATGATCAGGAGGCACAAATGTATCTGTAAACACTTAGATTTCCCTGGGAAAGCGTTAGGAGCCTGCCATTCCTGTTCAGCTTTTGAGACCAGGGGTAATCTCAATTCTGTATGTGCACCAGGACTGGCACAGTAGGGTCCAGAATTGAAGAGATCACTGAGTGCTACTGTATCGTAAGGAATGGCAGCTGCATCTTCCTCCTGCACTCTACCCCCATAAATTGTTAGTTTGCAACTCCTCCTCCTTTCTTGCACCAGCCAGCTATAAATGGGAAGGAGTGGTGCAAAGGGATGTTTGCTACAGCTTAAGAGGAGATCCTGAAGCTGCTGCCATGCCCGTGACCATTTCTGGCTCCTCACAGGGCTACCTGTAATTCTTTTCTATTATTATTCTGTGGTTGCAGGTTTTTTCAGAGTAATCCTCTCAAACACTCACTCAAGATTAAAGGAAGTCAAAAGTGAAAACTGAACAGCCACTTAGATTTATAGAGACAAGAGGCTGGAGAGGGTGGGTTGAGCACACAAAGCAAACACCAAAATCATCAAATCCAAGCAGTTTGTGCCTTAGGGCAATTGCTATTAAATTACAGAGTCAACATCTATTCATCCATATCTCTATTCCACAGCTTCAAGATACTTTGCTTCAGAAGGAAGAGGAACTTGCTAGGTTACATGAAGAAAATAATAACCTCCGACAATACCTGAATTCTGCCCTGATTAAGTGTTTAGAAGAAAAAGCCAAGGTATTGTGTTCAAACCTGTCATACAGATGTGTGCAGAAGGAACAGGTTGATTAGGTACAGGCCAGTGAAGTATATGGAAAATCTAAGAGTTTGACAACCTGCAGTGGAATTCACACTCACATTTAAATTCACAAAAGTGACAGTTTCCCCCAGGAATGATATCCTATCAGGTTCTGACTGTAGAGACAGTATAGCACCTGGAATAATTAAGTTTAATCTGTTCATTAACTGTAAGTAAGTTAAGATTATATAGTCAAAATTATTCCTTCTAATGCTTTTTTTTTCAGTAAAAAGTTCAAATTTGAATATATATCTTTTTAATGTGTCTATTTTTTCAATTATCCCTTTGATAAGGATTTTTTTTTTCAGTTTATTAATTAAAAAGTTATGTGGGGTTTTTTTAATGGTGAAATAAAAAAATTAAATATTTCAGGTTGGATGAAACATTCTGTTAAACTAAGTGTGAAGGGTGGGGTTTTTTAAATTTGAATTCTTTGTCTCTCATCTTAAATAAATACACAATTATTTCTTGTCAGCTTAAAGACATTTTTTGCTGTTCCAGCCTTTCCCATGAAACTGAGCTATTGATTATTTGCTCAACTCTGTGGATTGGGCGTGAGGTAAAAAAGACTGTAGGACATAGGATGTCTTACATCCTGTTGATGAGGTGATAGTGGGCCATGTCCTCCCTCCCGTGACCAGAGCTGGCTGCTGGCAGTAGGAAAGGTCTCCATCACTGGGCACAGCAGGGAGACATGGCCACCCCTGTGGCCTGTGGAGAAGGGTCCAGTGTGGAACTGTCACGGGAGGTGTCTGAGCAGTGAATTCATGACATGGTGGGAGCTTCCTTGTTTATTCTTGCCTTCCTTTGACCCCCCTCACAGGATGCCTGAAGGGCCCTTGTCCTGGGATAATGACAGCTGAGGTGAATTGATGAGTGCAGTGCCACTCAGACTGCTGCTCTGAGCACTGCCTGGTCAGGATCACCCCTGTCCCAGCAGGAGTTACCTTTGAATGCTCCCCCTTTGTCAGGCTGCCACTTTGCCCTCCCGGCCCTGCTCACCTGCCAAGGACTTGCTGGCAGAGCCAGGGGGGAGCGTGGGGCTGGGAATGCCATCAAAGCACGGGCCTTACTGACATGGTCACACTCTTCTCTTTCAGGGCTGGGGTTGTTGCAGACACTGTAAAGATACAAAATAGTTGGTCATACCCATGTGTTGAAGGAGAGGGTGAAAAAAGTCTCTCTGTAAGGACAGCAATAACTGTCTTGTGCATCTGAGGTCAGAAACTTGTTGCTTTCAGGTATCTAGGAATTCAAATGTTAATCTCCTGTCTCCACTTTGTTGTTTTGGTTCTTTTCAATAGAAACTACTGTCTGGCCATGGACAAAAAACCTGTGCTATCCTCAAAAGCACAAAGAGGAGATTAAAAGAGGACCACTGCTTTGTTCCTCAAGAAACTCCTCATGCTTCCAAAGCTAGAAGGAACCTCTTCAATGAATTCACTGCCTGTGAAGAGCAAGCCAGCCCTGCTGTGGACAGCTGGGTCTTGCAGACCTTAGGATTAAAAGATGTGAACACCATTGATGAAGCTTCAGCTAACTACAGTGCCCTGTCCCCAAACCTTGGAAAAGACACGTACTGCCTGAGCCCTGGGGGAGCAGGAGGCTATGAGCACAGGGAAGGAGCAGCAGCAGTGTTCAGCTGCAGCCATGTGCCTCCAGCCAGCAGCAGCACCCATCTGTGCAGCGAGGACTCTCTCTTCCCTCATCAGTTTTCTTCAACACCATGCATCTCCTCACCACTGCCAAGTGTTTCCTCCCTCCCAACCTATGGGCTGCCTTATTTGACTGGTGATTTGTCACCCAACAAAACTGAAGTGGCCTTCGCAACATCCCTGAGTCCCCACCGCAATGTGAGAACGCACAGCTTCCACCAGGGACAGGCCTTTGTGCGCAGGGATGACGATGGGGGATGGAGATTCACCTGGGTGCCCAAGCAGGCTGAGTGATGCACCTGGATCAGGGGTCAGCCATAGGGGATGTAGGTGACATGCTTCACCTTGTGCATGAGACAGGTTCAGGCAGAAAAAGGGAGCCATTTTGAGCTTCTTCAAATGCTACTCAATCACTAACCCACTCCTCATTCCCTTCACAGATGTGACTCCAGATTGCACTTGGATAATTATCTGCCCCAAATGTTCAAACTGGATTCCTTTCTCTTGTGCCTGTGTTGAGATACCTGCTTTTACTTGTTTCCTAGGTTTTTGTCATCAACTCTTCCTTTTTACTGGTAGTTTCCAGGCTGGAGGGCTTTCAGCTTTGATGATCACTCTCACATGCACCAAACTGCAAAGCACTTTGGGAATACACCTCTTTCACTTTGGAAAAAGCACCTCTCTCACAGATATCCACGGATAACAAAGGAGGCATAGGTTGGAGGCTGATGATCACCAGTTTCTATGTGATTTGTGTCTCTCTTGACTACACAGATTGCCTTGGATTTAACAAGTACCCATGGGTGCCTTATGTGCTGCACAAGGCTGACCTACCTGCAGTTCCATGGTGCTGTCACATTCTTTGATAATGCCTCAAAATAAAAACAGGATTTACTCCTAATGCCTGGAGGCTGCATAGTTACAAGTGATTTGGCAAGTGCAGGGGTCCTTCCTAAGGAGTGATTAAGAGACTGATGTGTTTACTAATATGTTTTACAAGTATTTTGTCTGTCAAGAAAGGCAGTTTACATTTGGAGAGGCAGTATCACTTAGAGGTTGGAATGGGTTTTTGGGAACCACAGCCTTCAATGCCAGCTCCTGCCTCTTTGTGTCTCTGCCAGACAGTGGGGGGCTGAGGGTTTATGACCAGCACTACTCTGAGAAAAGGTGCTCTAGCACTGCACAGGACTTGACTTTTAGCAAAGCTACTGATGATATGAATGATTTAATGATATGAAGTCAATGGACATGAAGGAGGCTCACCAGTACTGTTTTCTGTTACCTTTGTCTTCTGTTCTACAGTAGTTTGATGCCTAAGTATTCAAAATAGATTGACTTGGTTATTCTTGCTTTCAGAATGGGGCCAGTGACATTGAGGAAGGGCTTAAGTAAAAATAACCAAAATTGAGGATTTTATTCCAGCAGCTAATTTTCCTATAGAAAACTGGATATTCTTCTATTTTTAGAGGACAAAAATAACTCCTAATAGCCTGTTGTGCCTTAGAATTGCAATGTTTGAGACACTCCATCAGGAGCAGTAATGATTTCCCAAAGGACTTCTAAATAAACTGTATTTCTGGGTAGTTACTTTAAAGTGACTGTGGCAGACTTCCAGAATAGGCAGTTTGAAAGCATTGATTGTAGGCATTATTTCACTGGATTAAAAAGACAACCAAATAAAAAAACCCATCACATACCCACACAACAATCACTGCAAAAGAAAACCGCAGAAAACCTCAATAAAACCCAACAAACCCAAACCGAACAATGCTCATGGAATAAATACAGGTATTTTTTGGGGGGGCTTGTTGTAGTCCATAAAATTGTGGCTGATTGATGAAGACTGGTCAGACAAGACCACTGTTTCTGTAGAACTTTTCTGCTTTTCAGGGAAAGCAGAAGAAAAATCCTGTCCTACTAACACCAACCCCCAGCAAACAAGTCAGCTCAGTGACCAAACCATTCCTTTAGATAAATATTGCTCCTATTGCCAAAAGAAAGCCATTGCTCAGCACACCTCTCTCTAAACTGCCAGGTTCCTCTGAAAATCCTGCCTTCCTACAGGTATAGTAGATGTGGAAAATGAGTAAGAGGCTGAAGACACCTCATGGCAGATTACTGTCACATGGTGGGATGTGAGGGCAGTTACTGACTGGGCTGGGTTGATATGGTGATTTAACCTGCTGTGTCCCCATGATTTCCTTGGGCCTGGAAGCACTGAAGCTGCATTAATGTGGTGCAGTTCTTTGGCCTGCAAAGATGTGGGGGAGAAGGTCTTGCCTGTACAAAGCCCAGATGGAGCTTCAAAATGGGTGTTTAGTCTTGTTTTGTGCCTGATCCTCTCTGTTTGTCTTTTTGTATCCATTCCCAGTGTGGGAAAGAGATTCAAAACCACCCTGCTGCTCATGGAATGTGCAAGGTAAAGCCCAGGAAAGCCCGTGACACATTCCTGTGCCCCAGAGATAACTAGAGATCAATGGCAATGAAAGCAAAAAGGGGAAACAAAATCCAGTTCTTCACACAGCTGTCACAACTAGGTAGCCAGGAGATAGCAGAGATAAGTTTCAGCTTGGTGCCATATTTCTGATTTAAAAAAAAATCAGGCATCTGAAAAAGAGGTTCAGGAGGCAAAAGGTCTGGGTTCTGATACTGCCTCTGATATTACACTAGATTTCTATGCTTTGTGTTCTATGGAATTCACCACTGAACCAGTTCATAGCTATTTAACAAGAAAACACAACTCTTGATGCTGCAAACTCTGAGAAGTTCCCTCTTGCCAAGGATCAGTCCCAGGTCCATAAAACTCCAGGGGAACTATGACTTGAATGGCCCTGGGGCCCTGGGTGGTTCTTTGAGCAGCAGTGAACTTTCTTGTCTGTAAATATTCATCTTGTATTAACATAGTTAATTTTATTTTTTTATTTTAAATTTGCTTTATTATGTGAATGTAACATGTGCAGCTGCATAGTTTAAAATCATCCATGTTTCTAGAAAGGTACACTAACAGAAATGGAAGTTAATTTAACACTTAATATGTTGATGGTCATGATTTTTATGATTTTAAAAGGCCATGATTATATGTACATGTGGATTTTAACACTAAGTTATGTGTAATAAAACTTAACATCCAATTGATGCAATTCTTTCTGCCCACTTTAGCACCCATTAAATGATGCAGCTGTTGCTCACACGGCACAGCATCCACCTGGCACCTACACATCTCCCCAGGGGACTGAAAAGGATCTTTATTTCCTGCAGTCACAAGTGTCCACACAAGGACATGCCATGTTTTTATGATACCAGACCTAAATATATTGACAGCCCCAGGTGTGCTCATTTCAGCCTGGGCTTGGACAGCACATTCCAATGATCCAATATTGCTTTGATCAGGAATTGATGCCATGCTACAAAGCAGCAAGGACAGAGGGAAATACTGTGCTTTTTGTCTGTTGTTTTTACAGCATCTGGCACTATCACTTAACATACTTACACCTTCCCAGGCAGCTGAACATTCTGATCCAGGACAACCCAATTCATTATAGTACTCTGAGTATTCCTGATTTTGGCTCTGAAAGGATGAATTGCAAAATGGCACTGAGGTGTCACATAAAGAGACTGGAGATGGGAGAGAAAAGCCTGATCAAAGAATTCAGACCTCTACTCAGCTCTACTTGACAACAAAGAAAAGCTGTGTTAGTTATTAACTTTCCCTTCTGATCATGAGCAGGTTTATTGGTAACCATGCACCAGCTGGGGCTAGAGAGATTTTTCATTGGAATGGAGATGGCTTATTGCTTATCAAAAGATACAAAGTGAGCCTTCCTTAATCTCTTCTGCCCTCGTCTAGAAGCCATACTAAGTCTATGAGATGATTCATAAACACCCTGGCCTGTTGCCGGGCAGCTGACACCCTGTCATAAAGAGCGAGAGCTATAAATAATTCTCCTAAAATGCCATTTCTCCAGTCATTCCTCTGCTTCATTAGTTGTGCATCACTGAGTTATTTCAAGGCTGAGTACTTAAACGCAGTGCAGCCCAAGGAAATCAGTATAATAATAGTTCACAAGGAACAGATTATAAAAATCAGTATGAGCATGAAGTGCTGGGAGGTCTGAGGCCCCCGTTTTCCCTAATTTATTTTTTAAAAAGCCCACTCAATGTATGGCTGTAGTAATGGTATGGGTAGCTGAAACTCCCAACAACTGCTGCCTCCAAAGCTGTTACTAGTCAAAGACCACTCTAAATATTCATTTACTAAACAATGTTTGCATGCGTAACATCTTCCACCATGACTTTATTCCCTGTTGGTGATCACAGAGCGCAGGGTCAGGAACTGGGAGCTTTGTGATGCTTTCAGGGGCACAAACGATGTTATCAAAGCCAGATTCCAGCTGTGCAGAATGGGGACCTAACAGCTCATCAGAGAGCGCACACGTGCTGTCAGTGTCCCAGATGTGCCACGCAAGTCCAGCCGTGTAGAAAGCAGCAGCCGCACAGCCGAGGCCGCAGCAGCGCAGTTACACCTAGGGGTGGGGAGCGATGCCGATTCTCGCTGCGGGGCTGTGGCTCCAGGCTGGCACATCTGAGGGTCTCGGTGCACGTCTGGGGGTCTCAGTGCCCAGCGAGCCCCTGCCGGCTCCCGGCCCGAGCCGCCCGCAGCCGCTGGCCCTGGCCAAGGTGCTGAAACGCCGCTCCGCTCGGCCCCGCAGCGCACCGGGTGCGAGAGCATCGGAGCGAGCAAGGGTCTCCAGCAGAGACACCCGCGATATCCCACCCGAACGCGGTGCGACAGCTGGGACAGCCCTGCCCCGTTACCAGCAGCTACCAGGGCTCGAAGGACGCTGTCACACGTGATGGCATTGGTTAGAAAAATGAGCCTGCTTTGATCTCGAGGTAATCTTTACCTGACAGCACGACTGGGGTCAAGGAAACGGGGGAATACCACATTCACGGGACTACATCCTTGGTAAACATAAGTGGCACTTTACAGGTACAAACAGTGCTGGGCTCCTCTGCCCAGACTGTGAGGCAGCTGGGTAACAGGCAGGGTAATTTCAGAGTATCCTACTCCATATCACTGCATGTAGAGGAAGTATCAGCTGGAAAGCTCCCCCTAGCAGTGTTATGAACTGCGGTTTATCCCTGATACAGAATAAAGAGGTTATCAGCTGCCTCCCAGCTGGGACAGAGATACCAAGAAACCCCTGTGACCTTTGAGAAGAGCATCCTTTGTAATCTCCAAAGCATTGCCTGTTTGATTGAGTATCAAGCTCCAGGTACTAAGCTTGATTATACAAAAATATTTCGTACTACAGAATTAAAATAACCACCACACTATGTTATAGGATTGTTTGGACTAGGTAGGAATGTGGTCTGCATTATATAGGAAATCAGATCACAAATGCTAATCACTCTGCAGTAAATTCTGTTCTCCTTCCCTCAGACTAGGATCCCCAACAGCCTCCCTCATTCCAAAAGGTTTTTCCAAGTTACACTCATAAGTAGGATCTAAAATATGCATATACTGTTTCTTGTTTTTCTCCAACATTCACTCTGGAATTATGTGAAAGACAGCTCCCTACATGACTTCCAGTAAAATCAAGAGACAGAATATAGTAAGAACTACCTTTCTGCTGCTCTCCTACTCTTTGCTCATCTAGTCCAATTTGAAATCCAGGAGCTCAAAATTATTTGACAATGTCAAACAATGATGTAAAAAAGGAAAATCTATGCTGATTGAAAGTCTCTATGCAGACTGTGGTTTTATGACAAGTTGACATCTCTTTTGGTTATGAAACCACACCGTTCCAAGACACAAGCGACTCCTCCTTCTAAGAAATACACATTCTTGTCCAGATCTAGACAAAGTCTTCACCAACAGTGCAATCCAGGTCAGCTCGTTCCCAAGATCTGAATATTGTTGTAAAGCAAAAATTAGCCCAGCAATATTCACACTCAGTTGAAACTGTTGCACCTGCTTTGAATTCCAGTTCCCTCACTTGGAGATACAATAAAAAAAAAAAAAAAACAAGTACTAATCCCTTCTTGCTTCAGGAAACAGGGCTAATTTTGTTTGCCTATGGGTCATGAAATATTTAGTGGTACTTTTCTGCAAGTGAATGGGGAAACACTGACTTAAGACTCGTAGGTATTGTTCAAACCTGCCAGCTTCAGTTTCCTTCTGAGAGTGATGTTAGCCTGGTAATTTTTCTTTCCTTCTTACCTGAAGTAGTCAACAACACTGCTGGGTGAAAGATGCCCTGTTCCTCCACTACAATTGCTTCATTTCAGCAAAAGTGTTTTTCTGAACTGTGTCATTTTTAGTCTGTAAGAATTGCAGTAACCCACTGAAATCAGCAGGACTAAGTCCGACCCCAAGAATAAAATGGAGCTGAGAGAGCTTTAAGTTTCTTCTGAGTCAGAGACCTTTTATCAAAATGAAATATCATTACCTCAATGGCCCTGTGGTCATTCCAGAGGTATATAAACATTTGCTGCCTATCTGTAAGCCATTCAGTTACTAAGATCTTGATACTGTGTAAATATTTAACTACAATAGAGGATATAAATCAGAGAAAGTGATTCTGTTTCATTTCACTGGTGGCAATAAATCACAGGCTATTCAGACTACTGGGCTACACCCAAATAAATGACTGAGCTGTGAATACAGGCAGACATTACCTAAAATTTCCTGTAAAGCAAGTCCTAATTTAATCCAGAATTCATAGAGGGAAGACTTGCAGTACCACGAGTCCAGAAGCCTGAAGCACCTCCAGACATTTTTACTGTATCATCAAAGAAGGGAGAAGTTGCCAACACCCAACCTTTGGACTAGATCTCCAGAAGATGTGACCAGAAACATGAAAGGGCTGCAAAAACAGGTGCTCTTGAGTTTGAGCCCCTGGATATTAATGACACAGGCAGCAGAGAAAAGGAGTAGCCAGTAAATTCTGGTCTCATTTAATCAGATAGAACTGAGTATGATTAGAGGCAGCAGCATGAACACCAGACCAGTCAGTCAGCCCTTATCCAAGGGCTGATCCAGCTTTCTGTGCTCTAATGAAGGTGTAGGAGTTGCCACAGGAACAGCCATGCTGTGTGTCACTGCTCCAGAGATGCAACACTGGGCTCCCCATCATAGCAGGGACATCCCCTCAGTGCACTGCAAATTGAAAGTTAAAGTTTTCCAGGACTTGGTTTTTTCTATGAGAATAACAACTGCAAATGCATGGGTTCATGCTCAGCTGCAGCAGCAGCTGCCAGGGACTGAGTCACTGTCACCATTCTCCCGTGAACTGCCACTGCAGTTCCCTCTCTTTGGCTTTCTGTTGTACAAGGTTTGGTGCCAGCCCTGGGGCCACAAGGATGGGTCACACTTCCTCATTTCTAAGAGCCACCAGTGCCACTGCTTGTTTGTCAGGACTTGTTCATCCTCACGTCCTCATTTCTGCCTGTCCCACCCTCTGCCATCAAAGCACTTCAGGCAGAGGAGCAATTAGTGTCACCCCAGTGGCTCACAGACCCCTTCTGCAGCCTTTAAAGGGACAGAAGGAGACAAAGGACCAGACAATTTGAGAAAATAGAGTAGGAATGAGATGCTTCTACTGGAAAAGCATGGGATGCTCCTGCTGACAACATCTCACTGCCCTGGGACACCTAACTTGGGGTTAGGTAACTCTTCTTACCTTTTGCTTTGCTCTGGAATGGGCTCTTTAGCAGAGAGAAAAGGAAGATTTGCTCACAAAAAGATAAGAAATGGGTTTATTTCTATCCTTTTAGATTTAAGTTTTATCTTCCTGCTCGCAGGACACTTCATCGCATCAGCGCCACCTGAGGGGCCCAGCTCCACAGACCCATCCCTGTGGGGAGGAAGAGGAGGGCGACAACAATCAGGAATTCTGCAAGATATTGTGACTGCAGAGAGAGCAGGTATAAGCTACACATACTTTTCTCAACTTTTCCAAACTGCATGGCCTCACCTGGGGCTGATGACAGTGGTTGTTAATCTGAGCAAGAGCAAAAATTCCCTCTGCCTGCCCTCCTTTTCCACTTGGCCCTTGGGCAGGTACAAGTTCAGTGAGTGTCTGCAAGCCCCTGTGCATACAAACGAGCCTTGTGCAGCATTATATTTTGGTTTTCTCTACCCCCCCTTTGGGCTCCCCTGGCTAAAGTCAAAGAAACATTGAAAGCATCCAAGTAAATCAGTCTATTGCATTTTCTCATCAGCTTAAAATGCTCTCCTCAGTGCCAAAAAAATGACAATCCACTGAAGAACCAGGCTTGCAGGATAGTTGTATTGAAGCTATTTCTTTTTGCCTTGCCATCTTGAGAGGCCTGTTGGCAGAGAACATACCCCCCTACTCTCCAGTCCAGTGTGCCATACTGAGCACACAAAATTGTACACATGGCTCTGACAGAGGGCAGAGGGTGTCCCAGCAGAAACCTGCCCCATAAACACTTGCCTCCTACCACAGTCATCCTAAGACAGGTCAAATTTAATGTACCATAATAAAATAAAGCTGCTCAATAAAAGCCTGTCATAAGACAGGAGCCCTTGTCAGGTGTGTTTGTGTGTTACCCACCCTGAAGGACAGGGCTGAATCCATGAACCACCCTGAGCTGAAGAGTTTTGGGGTTGGGTGACCCCCAGCAGCCTGAGCCCTGGGCTGACAGCAGGGTCTGAGACCTTTTGTGGCTTGAGCAGATAGGGGAGAAGAGCAGAGAGGCCAACAGAGAGGCCAACAGAGAGGCTGGGGCTGGCTGCAGGATGGCTGGGGCAGGGCAAGTTCCTGGGATGGCACAGCTGCTCCTTAGCACATGGAAGTGATTCATTAATAAATAAGCAGATCCAGTATCCCCAACAGTCACATTCTGCAGCACTGCCCAGTCCTCTGTCCTGCACCTGAGCAGTTTAAGCCATCACAGCTACTTCTGTCACCAGCAAAGCTCAGGCTGCCTCTGACCAACTGCAGCACCTCACCCTGCTCTCCTCTTCCACAGCAGTGGGGGAGAGGCACAGAGCCCCAAAGAGGAAAGGAAGATGGGAAAAGTGGGTTATCCACTGTTGGAAACAATGAACAATTACTATAATTATTATTTGTAATATATTATCTGAACATCTCAAGGCCTCCTGTAAAATCAAAAAGCAGAGTCTGAATATCAGCTCAGAGAAAGGAATTAATTGCTAAGTTGCTTGTGAATAGTTTGGAAACACCTGTTTTACAGAAGTCTGGGCAAGTTTTAGAAAGATAGAACAGATATAAAAGTAGAACTCTGAAACTCCGTGGCAACCTTTTTCTGGCTGTTGCCTGAATCCAAGTCAGAAGAGTTAACACGTGCGATGGGAACCAGCAGTCAAAGCTGGAGTAAAGGGGAGCAATAGTGGCATGTTTTTCTTTCTTACTGATTTAATTTTCAGTGCACTCTGGAATTGGCTGTTCATTTCAGCATGGATGCACTCAGCAGTTTGTGACACACTGTGCTGCTTTGCTCTGCCAGCTGTGCTGTGCCTGCCAACATTTGTTGAGAAATAACAGGAGGTCACACATGGTGTCAAAAAAAAATACCCCTGGCACAGCACATAGAAAAAAGGCATTGTATTAGTGGCAATGAATTCAGACCTACTGATGGTGGAATTAATGAAATCCATGGCTGGCACTCTCTTTGCATCCCAACGGAGGCTACAGTGAACAAAGAAAATGTACTGGCCACTGGCCCATGGGTCGGCAAACCAGGCTTGTCCGGGGCAGCTGGGAGCCCATTGCCTTCCCTGGCAGGCCCTGAACTGGAGAATGGAATTCAAGTGCTTCCCTCAGACCTCTCTTCTCTGACTCTAAGGCAACAGGAAACCAAGAGACAGAGAGGCAAAGAGCTAAGTAATGCTCATGGAGGGAAAGCAGCACTGAATGGTGAGAGGCATTTGATAATTTTACTGTAGTTTTCTTGATTTCTTAAACTGTTTTTTTATTTAACTACAAGGGAGGAACATCTTACTCTTTGATTCTTATTTGCCCTGAAGCTGAAGCCCATCTCCTGAGCATCAATATTTGCTTATTAGTCTTTTCTTTCTTGAGGGGTTTCAAGTCCCTTGTAGGAAACCCTCAAAGATATTTATGTTAGCCTTTGTCTTCCCATTCTCTTTGTGCTAAGCAGAGTCAACTAAGGATACACACACTTGTAGATGGAGACAAAATTCCTCACACTAAAAGCAAGGATTTAGGTGGTTCGTGTGCATCCTTGGACACAGTCAGCTGGTGGCTGGACAAGGCCCTGAGCAATTCAATTCAACTCTGAAGTTACCTCTTTGAGCTGAAATTTGGAGCAGAAAGCCTCTGTATGTCTCATTCTACTTTCAGATTTTCAGTATTTCAATGATTCTAAATCCACACCTGATCAGCCATCTCTTCATGTACTATCTGCCTGCAAGTAAAAATCAGTCAGCACTCACCTGCTTTAGACTAGCCAACATTAGCTGGAGCATGATCCACCACTTTTCTTTTCCCCCTGTAAAAGAGAACTGTGGATTTTTGCTTTTATCCTCACACTTTCTACCTTCATCCAAATGCATTTGGGAGCAGAATCCAGAAATTGCAGCTATTCCCCAGGCATCTCAAAGCAGCACAGCCATAATGCTCCTGCATTAACCCCAGCTGTGTGTGTTCATTTCCTTATGAAAGGATAATTTAACTGCTACTGGTGTTCAAAATTATGGCTGGGTGCACCAAGTCAGACACATGCCAGTGTCAAATCTAGAAGAACCACCCACTGATCAAAAAGACACAAGTCATTTCTTTCTCCTGGGGCATTTTAATGCAACTCTTTCATGTTTAATGTTTAATGTGAGTGGAATAATAGTTTGTCTCTTGCTATCCCCCATTAACACAGATCAGAGGCACCAGATGCTTCCAGCCAACTTCATACTTCCCAGTTGGTCACCCAACCAATAGGTTCAACACAGGAAAAGGTCTGTACAACTGGGAGCCTCTCCTTTCAGGCTGTTTCTAACAGGCACTAGCTAAGCATGGATGCCAGGCCCTCCTCAGACTGCATTAGTCTGCAGTTCCACTGCAGTTCATCCCTTGTAACAACCTGAGAAATCTGATAACAATGATTTTTACCATTACAGATTGACTGATTCTCCCTAAAGCTAAGCTGAAAACAGGTGATTCTGTCATGTTGAGCACTGACATTATAACCTTTGCTTTCTTTTGAAAAAAAAAAAAACAAACAGTGGGCAAGGAAAATTATGAATTTTTGTGTCAAAGGCTTTGAGGTAGAACATATCTGTGATACATTTTCTGCCTGAAGTGGAACACTTCTCAAAATCAGTAGTATCCATTACATCCTATCTCATTTGGAAGATCAAGCTGCCCACAGACAAAGGCCCTGGAAGAATAAGTTTTGCACAAAAACTCTGCTTAAGCAGAGCAAGGAGGCAGACAGAGAGACAACAATTAGTGATTTATGGATGTTCAGCTCTTTCTCCATGCTCACAACCAGCCTGCAGCAGGAAAGCATTACTCATCAGCTCCAAGGAAGCCAATTGTCTATGGCTGGCAAGTGGAGAGGGATTTGCCAGATAGAACCAATGGTCTGGTCTGGGGTTGAAACAGCTTTTGGAAGACGGAGGAGGCAACCATGTGTGCTGATAAAGCCAACAGACTTGGAACCAAGGTCTTTTGTATTCTTCCCTCTGATGCCAAGGAGAGGAGCGTGCCTGGGTCTGCACAGAGTGTTCCCACTGAACAATGTCAGACACACGCCAGTTTGGAGCTCTGCCAGCCCAGGGCCACCTCAGTGAACTCATATGGCAAGGCAGAAGGAGCACACAAAGACCAGACCAAGGTTATCACAGTCTCCCCAGAGAAGGCCAAAGCAACCATTTGTCATCATTATGTTCATTCTCTATTCTTATTGCTGTGCTCCCTAGAAAATAAAGTAATGCTTACTAAGAAATAAAAAGGAGGAAGAAACGACCTGAATACCTGAGACTGGCTAAACTGATGGAGAAGATGATGAATAACCAGCATGGCTGGCAGAACTCCTATTCTTCTTTTCAATGTTACACAACCCACTGCTTAAAATATCAGGGCTTTGATTTATGACTTGCCACAGTATAAACAGGTTTTGATTGCTTGGCACCTCTTTTCTGTCAGAAAAGAATTGAAGAAAGCGTCCACCCGTGGTGGTTTTCTATGCATGTCCTGGAGAACTGAGACTCACTTTTGCAGACTCAACTTCTAGCAGAGTTCTCAGCAAGTACCCTGCTGGACTGGGACTTGTATCAGTCCAGTGGAGGCTCTACACCTCCTACCAAAATACATTTGCATGTGAAATGCTGGAATAAGGCATACAAACAGTAAAGAAGCAGAAACTAGAGAAAAACAGATAAAAACAGTGGAAAAAATGGGAAAATGTGAAGACAGAAATGATACTATTTTACCTTTCTGGGTTATTTTTCTATCAATGAACCTGTGTTTGCAGCATTTTGCACCTGTCTCTGTTTTTGCTCACTTCTCCTTGGCAGACAAATTCCCTGGTCAGATTTGCCTCTTCTCTTTAGTCTTACGTGAGGTAGGAAAGCAAGAGCCCAGCACCACACAGCCCACAGCTGAAATGTGCCAAGGTCAAAGATCAGGGACGAGCCTTGTGTGCACAGAAGGGTGATCTTGAATGCACACCCTAAAACACACAGCTCCTGACTGTACTCTCATATCCAGCTGTCATCCCCACTCCCACCACTGAGCCAGGGGGGTCTGGGAGCAGCAGGAGGGGAGGAGTGGCCATCTTTGCCTCTGACAGAGGGCCCAGGCACCACAGCAAATATTCAGCCTCTGCCTTGCATCCATCATCCTGCTGACTGAGCCTTCACCACAAACAATGATTGTGTTGGCTCCACAGATCTGCTCCTGTAATCCCAGGGACAGAGTAATTCCAAAAAAATCACAATTCAGCCTGGAGTGACACGGGAGAATGGACACATTCATGTTGCATCCTGCCATATACCACTGCAGTCAACCCTTACCAAGCATGGATTAGGGTGTCAGAATGTGTCCCATGAAACATACCAAATCTGGACTATTTAACCAAAGTTTTCCCACTGGGGACATAACCTCTGCAGCCTGTCCCTAAAGAAAACTGATTCTCAGCCCTGGCAAATGAGAGCAAGCAGAGAAAATGGTGCACTCAGATGCTTCCAGTCCCATAAAATGATAGAGTTGTGATGATCAGCCCACATGGGAGGGGGGTGGCAGTGCCAGGTTAATGCAAAACCAAGGAAAGGCAAACAGAGTGGGCATGGGGCACCTGTGGAGGTGTGTGCATTAATTGTGTTATCCTGGGCCTGATGATTTACACCAGCAGCCTTTCATTTCTGCTTCCTTGTTGACACTAGGTCTGGTGGAGTTGTTACACAGCAGAGGACACTGAAGAGTCTTCATTATGACTGCTGAATTGAGAGCAAATAAGGAAGCAAAAATTAATCACTTGCACATAAATTGCCGTCATGGTGCACAACACACACCACAAACCTGCTCCCTTACCCTGCAGGGAGAGCCTCAAATGCTGTCCTACCCCAAAATGGAGATGCAGAATACAGGTCCAGGAGTCAGTTTGTGCAGGTAAAGCACCTCAGCAGGACTCTGAAATATTGGGGTATGAGCTCCTATCTCAAGAGGTCACCTGAGGGAATCAACGTAGATCAGGCAATAAGGCAAGTTCTCAGCCTGGCTCTTACACTAAATTCTGACCTTGCCCCCTTGCTGATTTACTTCTCTTCTGGTCTGATCTCTTCAGTATTCTCATGCTGTCCACTTTCCTCCTGGAAACACATCTTGCTTTCTGGGCATCAGCAAAGGAGACTGGGCAAAGTTTGCAAACACTTTACAATCTTTGTTTCTGTTAGAGGGGGAAGTTTGAAAGAACTGATCATTCACTCAGGTCAGAAAAACTGCTCTGTTCTAAGTTATTCTCCATTAGTAAAATCCATCTACTTTTGGGTACTCGGCTTTGCAGTCAATCATGGAACTACTAAAGGAGGAGAGAAATTTCCTCTTCTAACACTGTGAGTTTGCCTCTGCCAACTCCACTCTGCTGTTTGTGGTGGGTATTAGGAGTCAGCATGATAGAAACAATAGCAAGAGTTTAATGGGAAACATCCTTTGAAGATTCCCACAAAGTTCTTATCTTGTATGAAGAACCAAGAGGTGGGAGTAAAACCAGAAGTGCAGCACAAAGTGCTCTGGGGGATTCATCTCGTGATGGAGCTGCCACACCGGCAATAACACCCTCATGTCCCTGGAACAGGTGAGTAATCATTCTCCTGTGCCTCCAGTTCCTGAAGGGCAATTACACAGCTCCATTTTCACTGATGCTGAAGAATCTCTGGCAATGAACATTGTGTTAAAACTACATTCCTGCTTTAGAAATCAACACATTCTAACTTGTCTCCCCTACACTGTTAAAAACCCATCAGCTGAAGTCCCAAGGGAGCAGCTACCTTGGGCCCCAGTGCTCAAGTGAATCTTCAGCCATCTGGTCTTCCCAAAGTCCTTAAAACACAGCTGCCAAACGTTTTTGGGCTTTACAACCTCTGTGCAGTCCATGGAAATCAGAGATGGAGGAAAAATTGATTTTAAACTGCCACCTACACTCCCTCCTGCTGCATGTCCTCAAACACAGCCCACTGGCGGCTCGTCTGTGTAGAGATGAAGCTGGGGTTTTTTTTAATTATTCAAAAAAAATCTGCCTGGAAGGCTTTGACATATAAACTGCTATCAGCTTGAAGCATCACAGGACAATACTTGATAAAAAAAATAAAGTGTAAAACCTCATTTCTCATTGCCATCTTCTGGCCAGAGCAGTGTAGTGTATTCTCTTGCTGAAACAAGCTGCAGTGTAGGGCACAGACATGCAAAATGCAATGCACAAGTTGCACAAGTGCAACCCTGGGTTGGCTGCAGTATTTGCTGCTGTGCAGGCAGGGCATGAAAGCAGCTGAATCTGGGACTCACCATCCAGCTGGAACAGCTGCTCAGAAAGTGATTTTGTGAAAAATTAAACATTTGAAGGTATTTGAAAGCAAATCTCACTGAAACCTTTATCTAAAATGGCATTTATCCATCAAGTTCTTTCTCAGACTCTAATTATATTAAAATGGTTATCAATCATTTCAACACGTACATCATGCATAAAGGAAAAATACCCCTTAAAAATCTCTCTATAGTTAATTTAATCTCTTTCAAACCAGTATCTTCCAGCAAACTGTAATCTTTGGGGCTAGGCTACTACATCTATATTCCATTTGTTTCTGATCCTGAGGGAAAATAGGCTTGGCACAAATGCACCACACATCTTGCAGTGGTCTGGTTGTGCACCTATTGCCCCACTATTCAGAGTTACAGTCCCAGTCAGCCTGGAAGTTTATGATTTTACACAAAATAGACACAGATAGGAGATTGATGACTATCAATCTGATCCTGACAGCTGGATGGAAAGTGATTTTCCATGTCCTTAGTTCGTCCTGCTTTTGGAATCACCTGCACAAGTGAAAGATTCTTTGTCTTAGCTGAGAACAGTTTTCTCTGCATCACTGTGGAAGAGCATTGCTCATAATCACCTTTCCCTGTATTTTCCCATCTTGAAGACATCATCCCAAGCAGCTTCACCCAAAGGCCATTTAAAATACACACAATGGTTCCTCCAGGTTTCCTTATAAAGAGTCGGTCCACAGAGCTTTTGTCCAGCTCTCCCTGCAGACTGGAGGACAAAGGAGAAGTCTGGATACCCTCTGCTCCCTACACCTGTGTAGGGGAGCACCTGCCCTGTGGCCATGAGTGACACCCCAAAGGAGAAGCAGTTGGATATTTACCCATGACACACCTCTTGAATCTATAAGAATTCTGACATTTTTTGACCAATCTCTAAGCTCTGCTATCCGTAGCCTTTAGTTAAAAAAAGCTGGAGGGTTTAACTGGGAATTTAAAACAGAAGAACAAGAAAAGAGCAAAGTACATAAATAAGTTTAACCAAAGGGAATAAAATACTGCAGGATAAAGGAAGAAAACTACAAACACCATAGCAGTAGGTATTTTCAATAACCAAGTTCCCTACTCTTCCTGTAGAAATACACCTGAGCCTGTCTCTTGTATATATTTATACAGACATCAGCCTTCAATAAAGTTTTTACCCACTAGTGCCACTGCTTTTCTGGATAAGTAATTGTATCCAAGCTCCATAAAATAAGTTCTTGCTGTAAGAGAAACCTGTAGCAGTTCCTTGATGAGTACCTCGAGGAAAGGTTGTACCCAGACTTGTTTGAAAGAAGCTCCACCTTCCAAGTGGATGATTTATGCCATTGTTACTAGTTAAAGCATTCAAATCACATCTTGGCCATCATTATAATATGCTTTTTCATACAGCAAAAGCTGGGTTGCTTTTTACCTTGAATAAAGAATTCAGACTTTGAATCACTTGCACTAGAGAAAGGGAGCAGATGATCTCACCTGCATGCTCCTTTTCCAAGCTGTGCAGCCCACAGGCCTGGAAGGCAATAAACAGTGATAAGGAGGAGAGCAAGTAGCAGTGAGAGACCCAGCCAAGAATTATGGTTTTTTCTATTTGTTCTCTGAGCAAATGCAATACTTTTTTCTTGTTCAACTCTGCCATGCTAAGCTAGTTAATGGATCATTCACAGTGAAAACATAATTAGCAACAATTAATAAGGGAGAAATGGCTTGCATAACAGCCTACACAGGACATCTTGCCAGGAGACCACTTACAAAACACCACTTATTAACACCATAATTATGACTATCTGCTGCTTGCATTGTATTTGCAGGTTTAAGCTCCACTGCAGGAGTAGTGTACAAAATTACTGTAAGACCAAACTCCAAGCACTTAATAAGGTCCAAAATTTTTGGATCTGTTCCACTAGAAACATTTTGCACCATTGGGTGCTACTACATGTGCTGTGTGAAGAACATATGGAAACAAATTGCTGTGCCCTACAGCTGTGCCTGCAGTGGGTGCTGGCAAAATTGCAGCATGAAACAGTTGAGGTGGTTGAGATTAATTCAGTGAAACAGCTGCAGCTTTGAGGCAGTCCAGGAGGCTTCTCTGAATTTATGCAAATAAACAACATTTACAGGACAGAAAGGAATCACAACAATTTAAGGTTTCCACCATGTCTTGGCAGCAGCCTGACTCGTATATGCAGTTTGTGGTAGCAGTACGTTTTACACTGAGATTGTCAAGAACACAATTCATGGACTGTGTAGAGTCCCTGGATGCACACAGGTGGCCTGCATTAAGTGCCCATATGCCCCACAATTTCAGCTTTCAGAAAGTAAAAGACTTTCAAGCAAAAAAGAAGGATTAGGCAGGCTGGCCAGAGGGAAAAATAAAACAGAAGTCAGGGGAAGATGAAACAGAAAAAAAATGAGGAAAGGAAGAGAGAGATAAAGCAGCAGCTCATGAAAAACGGTCTCCCTCACAAAGCAACTCTGTCAAATATGGCAGATTGAGATATCAGTCTGCTTGATGCTGAATTAAAGACTGGCATCCCCTGGGATGGCCATGCAAGCACTGCCTGCAGGAGCACAAGGAAGAGTTCTACCACCCCCACATGTTACCAGCTACCAAAGCCAGCAGGACACCTGAAACCCAGGATTCATCCCTCTCCCTGCAGGACTGCAGACCTCAGCCCTGCTCTCTGATCTCACACCACTTTAACCAGCTTGTCCTGAGCACTCAGACACGACAGTTTGCATTCCAGTCGAGCAGCATAAAGTGCATGGTCTGTTGCAGCTGAGGCAAGGGAGATGCTGGCAGTGCAGCCCCTATTGTTTGCACAGCAAGGGCTCTGCTTTTGTTTCAAAACACAATAGGTTGATTTGAAGGAATTCTCCCCCTTGAAACAACTCATTTAAATCACGTGACAAAATAGATTTTGAAACAAAAACTAGTTTTTCAAACCCCACAGCTCTTTCAAGAACTAGGAACTTGGGCACACGTCCCCTGTACTCGGCACTGGTGAGGCCACACCTCGAGTGCTGTGCCCAGTTCTGGGGCTCTCAATTCAGGAAGGACATTGAGGTGCTGGAGAGAGTCCAGAGAAGGGCAGCTGGAAATAGCGAAGGGTCTAGAGCACAGATCCTATAAGGAGTGGCTGAGGAAGCTGTGGAGTGTTTAGCCTGGAGAAAATGAGGCTCAGGGGGGACCTTCTCACTCTCCACAACTCCCTGAAAGGAAGCTGTACCCAGCTGAGGGTCAGGCTTTTCTAACAGGCAACCAACAACAGGACTAGAGGATGTAGTCTCAAGCTGCACCAGGGGAAGTTCAGGGTGGACATTATGAGGAATTTCCTCACAAAAATGGTGATTAAATATTGGGATGGGCTGCCCAGGGAGATGGTGGAGTCACCATCCCTGGGGGTGTTTAAGGAAAGACTGGATGTGGCACTCAGTGCCATGGTCCGGTTGACATAATGGTGTTTGATCAAAGGTTGCATTCGATGATCTCAGAGATCATTTCAACCTAATTGATTATGTAAATTCAAGTATTTTCAACAGGCAGGACAGTTAAACATTTCCCAAGGCATTCAGAGAAGCAATCCTAGTTATTTATTTCCAACAGTAACCATGTCTATCTGCTAACATACCTCACCCACCTTTACACACTGCCAGTGACAACAGCATCCCCTTTAGAGCAGGGTCTGTTATTGGTAAATCCTGAATTCCAGCCCTCTCTGGTATGTGAGTTTATGAAAAGCAACACAAAAGCAGCCGGAGCTTGGATATTACTCTGGTAAGTATTTACATTACAGCAGCACCTGGCATCATGACCAAAACCACACAAAGGCTGGTGCTCCATAGGCACTGAAAAGATAGTCCTTGACAAAAAGAGTTTACAAACTTGGCACACTGTGGGGTCTTGGTCATGCCTATTCATCTACTACTGACATCTGCAAGGGTCACAGATCTGACACTCCCTGTGCCAAGGCTGGCTTCAGGGAGTGCAGGGTCCTGGCAAGGGCCAAATTCCTGCACTGCACCCAGCTAAGGAGTGTGCAGAGGGGGCAGTGGCTGAAAGTAGGCTGCTGCAACTCCTCCTGCTCCAAAGCAAGGTCTGCATGGGTGCAGGAGCAGTATATTACTTAATCCCTTTTTCTCAGAATAGAGAGGAAACCCTCAAAGTAAAGGCATATCTCCAATGCACTCACCCACATTGAAAACTGCCTGGACAATTCCATGGCTAAAAAAATTGATACAGGAAATTCTGGTACTGCATTGAGATCTTGTGCATCCAAGGTGCCCAGCACACCTGCAAGGACTGACTGGGGCCCCACCAACCAGGAGCTCATCCCCGACACCCAGGCAAGGCAGGCCACATAAAGCAGTCAGGCTCAGCTGAGAATTCAGATCACTGGAGAATCCATGGTAATGAGGCAGGTTTGAAATTAAATTCAGGTCATATTCAGGCAGATCCACAGCAGCAAGGCACATCCAGAGCCAGGGCAGAAGTCAGTCTGTGCACTGCAGTCTGGGTCAGTGGGATTTATTGCCAGGAAAGTGTATGGCCAGAATGCAGCCCACCCCAGCCCTGCAGCATAGCTCAAACCAGAGCTCAGTGGCCCAGTCTGAGCCTAAATAGGACCCCTGGGTTGATGAGCAAGGGCTGTGGGTGGAGGTGAGGCTGATCAGGACAATGAAGATCCCTTGGTACAATCAGGGCCCCAATGCCTGTGTAGAAGCAGCAGCATAAGGACTGTGGTGGCACTTCTGTCAGCAGTGCCACTGGCCACTAGCAGCCAGTGATGGAATTGCTCTGGCATCCTGGGGGGGTTCTGCAGCCTCCTGCTTGCTTGGTGCCCATCCACTTCAATCCATCCTAGAGAGAGGCTTCTGCAGCTGTGGCTCAAACCCTAAACAGTTGTCTCTGTAAGACAAGTGGAAAGCTCAAAGAAATTAATAGAGAGCTCTTTTCCTCTTATTGGAGTGGACTTTGAATCATCATGCAACAGCACATCAGCACCTATTGTGCTGGGAGCCACAGAGACACTGTGTGCTGAAGAAATCATTCCCACTACTCATCTGGCTGCTGAATTAGAGATTTATTTTTGCCACTGCTCCCACTTCAGAGTTCCAGTTTCATTAGTTACACCCATGTTGTGCATTAGCCCTGTCACCAGCACTGCCCCAGCTGTGTCTCAGTTGATGACATATGGGAAAACAGCTCTCAGTAATTTTTTTCCAAATCATTTACCCAAAATGGTATGTATTGTTCTGATTGACTGCAACTGGAATTTGTTTGTACTTTTCTATGTGAAATGAGATTAGAGGTAAATATTCTGACTTGCTGAGGAAGTGCCAAATGGAGATACACTGGGTACAAAGGTCTGTCTGTGCAGATATTTTTTGAGCAGTAAAATCTGAGTTCAGGGAAAGGCAGGACAAGTTTGGTTTGAAACAAAAAGTGCTCTTGATTCTTGAAATTAAAAGAAATGTTGCTACCTGAGGGAAGAAATTTCATGGTGGCACTGCCAGGCCAGAATAAAGGAAAAGTGACTCAACAAGACAAGAAGAAATGTTCAGCAACACTCTCAGCTTTTGGGGATCTGCTCCACAGGTCTGCTTGCAAGTGTGATAGGACTGTACCAGCTTCATGCTTATAGAGACAGCAATAACACATTGCTGCTCTGGTGGCACAGATATCAGTGCATGTGTTTGTGTGTGCATGCAACAACTCAGATTTCCATGATATTCTGATTGTGCTCCCTTTTCCTCTGGTGAAATACCCCCAAAGAACTTAGAAAGTGTGAAATGGAGGAAGAAATGCCTAACAGAGCAACCAAAAGACATTTCATCTCAAAGATGAAGGGCAAATTATGGACTTAGCTTGCAGAAGATTATTTCCATTGGTTAGTTTTTATTTACTTATTAAAAGAATCATTGAGTATTTTTATTCTGCTATTTTTTGTTTTCACTTGACAGAAGATTCAGCATACTTACATCACTAACATTTTAATGCTATAAAGTGTGGGATGATGACTTTCACTTGACCTCCTTTTTTACCAGCCTAAATGTCCAAGTCAGAACCCTCTTGTATTTGATGCAATATAAGCAGTGAACACAATCCAAAAGCTGTAAAAACTAAAAGAGATTGAATATATGAAACTAGAAGATATTAAATACACGAAGTAATGGCTGGCAGGAGAAGCCAAAGGGATGGTGATGTTCAGTGTATTACTCTTGGTGCACATGAGTGTGGTGTCCAGCAGCCTGAGGGCTGGCAACTGAACTGCTGGGACCACTTTTGCTTGTTGTTTTGTCTGTATTAATCTTCCCAGGGCTTCTTCTTTTTGGTGTGTGTACAGAGAGTTCTTAGAGTGGGACTGAGTTTCTAAGAGAGGTTCCAGTTCTGCTCTCTGCCCACAGCACCCACTCACACCAGTAGTCTCCACTCTTTATCCCTTAGCAAGAGAAAATGTGTGAGATCTGCTGTGGAGGGCCCAGGTCAGAGAAGGAAAGCAATACCAGAAGCATTTGGAGAATGAGGACATGGAAAATAGCCATGAACAATTTCCAGAAATGTCCCAGGAGATCATTGCCTTATTCAATGCCTCTCATTTCTGCCAGACTAATTTTGTCTCAGCCCTGAATGTGTCCATCTCAGTATGCACAGCTAACTTGGTAATTTTTAACTCATGGCACTAATTGAATTGTTATTGAATGTGATTAATTAGAACTGGAACAAGCCTCTAACAAAGAATTTATCAGACTCCTCCACTGACTCATTGCTTCCCAATGGCTTTGAGAGTTGCAAATTGGACATGCTCCTACAATCCTTGGCAGATCCCAGGTATCCAAACTCCACTGGAACCTGCTGCCATATGGACATGATGCCCATGTTGGCAGCCTGGCCCTTCTCCACCCAAAAATGAGCCTTTGGGGGAGGCAGGTTTTTGCTTGCACATTTTCATCTCCAAGAGCATCAAGGCTGGCTCAGTAGACTCCGGCTCAGAGCTGCAGCACTCCAGCCACAGTAATTGAGCTGGAATAATTCCGTAGCAGGACAACAGGAGGATCCTTCAGCCTGTCTGGGCTTCTAGACTTTAATAGGAACTTCGATATTCAGTACAGATTAGGGTTAAATATCTTTGTGGCACACACAGGGTGGCAGGAGGCCTAATTTTACATGTAAATGTCTTGGAATGACTTCAGATACCTCTGGAGATATGTGTGTGTGTCCATACAGAGATAGATGCACATTCATCTCAAGTCCAAGACTTCTCATGTATCTTGTGGTGTTCTTGACCACAGTGATGTCAAATAACACTGAGTTCCCATCTTGATTGTTCCTGCAATGGAAAATATAGTTTTAATTAGATTTGACCTTGCCTTTTTTTATTTCCTTGGCCATATCTTCCTCTGTTTCCCATGGGAGAATGCAAGGAATCCCTCAGTTCAGGGGTCCCTGGGCAGCAAAGCTGCTGTTCTGGTGTTGATTGGAAATCCTTTGTAATGGGTGTCAAAGAAAGGAGCACTTTGGTTCTAGGAGCTGCATCTCTCAGAGCACAGACCCAGGATACAGGCTCTGCCTGGACAGATCAAGATGATGCTTTTGATCTTGTTCCTGTGCCTTCTGCTGAGCATGTCTTGTACAGGAGAGGAGCATGAAGACAGCCAGACAGCCAGAGGGGAGGTTTTAACTGAGTTATTTGTCAAACAAAATATAATTTTCATCTAAATGGAAAAGAAGTGTAACAAAGCCAAGATTAGAATGATGTTTTTCTAAACCACTGAAGATCTTTTACATTCAATATTTTAATTTTTTTTATTTCCAAATTGCCTTTCAAAATTAAATAATAATTGGTTTTTTACTTCTTTCAAGGGAAGCCACATTTGTTTTCAGTCTGGAATTCAAAATATGCTGAAATCACGACTTCTTCTGGAATGCTCAGTTCTACTGTGGGACAGCTTCAGGCCCAAATCAGTCAAAAACTGAGTAACTTTTTGACTGTTTGAAGATGAAAGTCAAACAAATGGTCAGAAATTATTATTCCCTGGAAATTATTTCAAGCATCGAGGTACCTCTTCCTCATGCATAAAGTTGAGCTTCTTTTAGGTGGTTGCATGAATCTGAGGCTTCAAACAAACTTAGGAAAAGTCTTCCAGCTTCTCTGAATGCAGATGAAAGAATTCAAGTCCTGGCTCAAGCAATCCCAAATTTATTAAACTAACTCCAAAATATACCCAGGGAATTGCTAACTCACAGGAGATTACGAGAGTTTGGAAATTTAAAAAACAGGAAAAAAAAGATGGAAAACAAAACAAAAAAGAATGGCAAAGATTTTCTGTTGTTCTGTTTAGTGCCCCACCAGGACACAAAATCCAGATGCATTTCACCCCTGGCCTGGCCATGAAGTGCTGGGTGGGTGGTGCATGGAAGCTTTGGACACCTGACCCAAGTGCCCATCCTGTTCTCCTTGGCTGGGTATGTGCTGCTCAGGAATCCTGAGAGAACAGAGATGCAGCCTGGCATCAGCTCAGCTCAGGTATTATTTTAAAACATGAGGTGTAGCACGCTTAGACAATTGGACTGAAAAACAAACAGAAGTATGTTGATAGCTATTTACATTAGATTTAGAGTTCCCTTTTCTATGATGTCTCAACTTACAAAAAATACACATATTTAATTCTAATTTTCCTAGGCCTTCGTATATTCAGCATGGCAACGTGCTTTGGCACCTGAGTCCAAAGAAAAAGAAATGAGGACAGAACAAATATATGCTAAGAAAGTTCAGTCCTACCCCCTTATTTGAGCTAGTCATCTCATCTGTACCTGCTCAGCAAACAAAAGGTGATCCAAACCAGTTGTCCTTGCTGCTTTGCCTGGGGAACATAGAGCAGGTAGACCATGTCACCTGGGGGTGAGCTCATCATTGTTTCTCCTGCCAGCTCCCCAGAAGTCCTGCTTTAGAAGCCTTGGGGTCATGTGTGCAACCAAGGGGGGAAAAAAGGGAGATTTTCTTTCAAATTGTCAACTTTGGAATTAAAAACCCCCTTTCTTTCTTTCCCCAGTGGTAACTTCAGTGGGTGTTACTGAGCAACTTGTAACACAAACTGGCAGCGGTATTTGAGCAGTCTTCAATTTTCGCTCTGGGCCCTGAGTTCCCATCTGTACACATTTTTCCAACATTTTTCTGGCTCAAAGAAGTTTTGAGACAGTACAGAGGCTAGGCTTACACACCCTAAAGGGCAGGTCTTGCACTGATGATAAGGGCAGGCAGTGCATTTTTGGTTTGGATTTTTCATCACCTCACCTGCTGCAAGCTGCCACCCCCACTCTATCTGCTTCAAATGTAACGAATATAAAATCCCCCTTTGGAGACCAGAGCAGGGATTTCCCCTGTGATATTGGACTTAAGGGAAGATGGAATAATTGTTCCCACTCATTCCCCTTATAACTCTCCTGTGTGGCCAGTAAAAAGTCGAATGGAAAATGGCAGCTAATTGTGGATTACAGGAAATTAAATGCCAACACAGCACCTTTGATAGCAGCAGTGCCTAACATGGCTGAATTGATTGCCATAACACAGGAACAACCCCATCCAATTTTAGCCATCATTGATGTTACAGACATGTTTTCTTTATGGCCCCACTTCAGGGAAATGACTGAGAATGTTTTGCTTTTATCAGGGAGCAAAACAATTGGGAAGTTAATGGTGTCCCAGACTTCTCCATTATTGCTGCTCCAGTGGCTTTCTGCCAGACAAGATGAGATATTTTCACTGCTGCTCCACTGTGGATGCAGCACTCTTCAAACCAGCTCATGGCAGCCCTGCCAGCAGCACAGATGGTCCACAGGAGCTCGGGACCCTTCCCTGGACTGGGGACAGGTGCTGAGGGAACCAGTCCTCACTGTCACCTCCACATGGGCATTGCCCCCCTAACAAGTGTGAAGCCACCCCTCTCTGGATGTGTGACTCACAGGTTTTGGGGGGGTTTAATTTTGCAACTCCCTGTCGAGAGCTCCAACTCTATTCTAACGTCACAAGATGCAATTTCTGTCCAGCATGGCCAAGACATGTCCTTAGTTTCAGTGTGTGCTGAGTAGGTATTGGAGGAACATTTGCTTACTACCAACTACTTAAATTCTTCTTTTCTATCCACCCAACAAATATTTCTCCAAGCCAAACACAAAGAGTTATACTGTACACAGTCTTTGAAATGCACACTTCATTTTCAAGGAGCTGGCTTCAAGGAGGGCAGCATACTTGTAGGTATTTTGAAGTAGCAAAAGAAAAGGAAAAAGATAATGCAACAGCAGAGAAGTGAAGCATGACTTTTCTGCTGTTTGGGGTTTTTTTTCTGTGCCAGCAAAGATTCAATAGTGTGGAGGATTTGTCTGCAAAGCCATTCTTTGCCCTCCTTCCCTTTCTTTATATTTCACCTCCTCCCCCTCAGCTCTAGTAATTCTTTACTCTCATAATAGTTCATGAAATGCCTCATTTGCAAAATAAAGTACGACCAGCACCTGTTAGGTAAAGGAAATCATGGCCAGCAAGGTGCTGTAACCTCTTCAGAGGATAAAAATAGACCAGCGAGGTGCTCAGGTGGGAAATCACTCAGGCTGGAGAAGCTGGTGGGTGTTGCAAGATGTATTTCTCCTTTCAGTCAATTATAAACCACTGTGTTTGCAGAAGTGATACATAAGCTGCTAACACGGAGGCCGTGACTATTCATAGTCACTGAGTCGCTTATTTTTGCTAAGTTCAAATATGCCCTTAAATCCCAAAGCCCTACATTGAGTTTCAAAGTCTGTGTTTATAGGAATTTTCCACATGCAGATCTCATGTCTGTAAGGATAGTTGGCTGATTAATTCTCTCTGTATCTGTTTTATTTCTATGAAATCTGTGTCCACCAAGACTGGGTAAAACAGTGGCCAAGAAGAGGGCAAGGCTTCTGCTGAGATGGTCTGGAAAAGGACAGGTCTTCAAATTCAGGCATCTACTAAAGTACAGCTGCAGTTAAATGCATTGACCTCTGCAGATTACACCAGAGAGGGTGTAATACCTTAAAAAAAACCCCGTAAATGAGAGGCATTGGGTACTGATGGCACAACATTTCAGTGTATGAGGCATCACAGAGGTAAAAATTAAATAGAACAAAGTAAATTCAATAGGTTATAATTTTGTCAGAGTTGTTAATCCTTTACATTTTAATTGTTCACAATTTCCTTAAAAGTCCTGCAAAAAGAATGTTTAAACTCTTGGGTTATTGAAGAAGTAGCACATATTTATAGAAAGCAAACTTTCAGCCAAAGGGGTGTTTGAGAAAAGAGCAGGACTGTCGATGTTTTACAGAACCCCTTTTTTTTTTCCCCAAATATAAAATACTTACAATAAAAAACATATTGCAAATCTAGATATCAAATCTGGCCCTGATTTACAGCACCATCATGAACCTCCTTCTGAATATTCATGGCGACTGCATTGCTTATGGTAAGAAAATTGCAGGTAAAGTGATTGTCTCTTACTACTCAAATGTGGGCAGCAGCAGGTGGGGGTGTTAGCACCTGTGTGCAAGTGTCTGTGAGAAAGACAAAGAAACTTGCTTTCAGTAGTTTTATGGAAAGCCCCATGGAACAAACAAATAAACCTTTCACAGCCTGCCACTGCAAGCTCAGAGATCTTGGTAATACTTGAACAAAATTATCCAGCAGCTCAGTTTTGGGTGTGTTTAATCCCTGGGAATAGCGAGGTGGCAGAGGCAGCCTCTGCTTTTTGCCCTCCACATGCTCTGACTCAGCTTGGAGCAGGACCCCTTGCTTGACAATCACTGCCCATCCAGCTCAGCACAGCAGCTTTGTGAGGCTTGGGTGTGTGTCAGACTATCTCACTTGCTTTTCCTTCTCTCCCTCTCAGAAGAATCAGTCTCAGTTGATTTGATATAATTTCTTTGTCGCCAGAAAAAAAACCAAAGTGTGCACTCAGGTGAGAGAGTGGGGTGCACAGACATCCAACTGCAATGGTGAGGAGTTTAATCCCACTCCCACCAGTGCAGCCTCCCCAGTGCTGCACCCTCTGCCCCTGTAACACTGCAGTTACTGCACCTTAGGAAGCTCTGATGAATGAGGGATTTAATTAGAGTTGTCTGAAGGGGCAGAAGAGACGAAGGTTGTGGGAGGTGATGGGATGTGGGGATTTGCAGCTGTGTGATGCTCAGTGGATTTTTGTCCCCACGGCTGAAGAACAAACCATCATCAGTGCTGGGATGCTGGTGCTGCAGGTGGGCAGGATCACACCCCAAAGCATGGATACCTTGATGATAAATGGGTTTCTAGACACGTGGAAAATATTCTGGCATGGAATTTTGTACAGTTCAGAGCTGCTCTTGAAGTCCCATAACACATAGAGGTCCATCAGAAAAATCACAGATTCGCTCCCTTTCCAGTAAGGGTTTCCCAGCCCCAACAATTTACTATATTGTAGAAATAAGAATTTTATCTATATGGAAATAAAAAAGGAACACTGATATTTTGAACAATTCCTTTCTGTGACAACAGAAAAAGCAGCACTTCACAGAGCTTGCAGGCAGACAGGTAACATAAAACACAGCTGGACTCATTTAATTTTGTGCATTTATTTTATTGTTATGCTGGGAGTGCTTAGCCATGAAACTTTCAAATTTGCTGAGGATCACCTGTGGATTTTCTAAGACTACATTTGCATTAGCAAATAGGATGAACGAAGAGGAGCAGAGCCAAGGACCAGGAAGATTTTTGCGAAGGACTTGACATCCTCAGTAAATGCATTTCATTGTTTCATTGCTAGGGGCTTTGCTGTTTGGTTTTATGCCTTTTTTTAAAATTCTTGCCATCCACAGTCTGATTCCCAGTGGTGCCTGGAATGGATTAGGAGACCACATATTCCAGACTAATTTCTTTCAAAGGGACAGTAATTCAAGCATCCTTAAGATGGCACCACAATGCAAACCAAACTACTTGTAGAGGGAGCTCCTGATCTGAACTGAAACACTCATGCAGACACATACTCAGGGCTTCACAGCAGTCTTAATCAATGGATCTGTAATCTCAATTGATATTTGGGAAGGAAAACAAAGTATTTGTATTCTTTGGGATTACACCATATGAGGCACTGTGGTTAGTAAAGTTATTGATCTATGTGTTTTATCAACTCTGCAGTGACATATAAAGCTAATGTTAAAAACTTCCCATCTTGAAAGGAGTGGGGAAAAAAGGGGGGAGAAAATAAAAAATAAATAAACAAGAAATTAAGCATGAGATAAGATCAACACTACTATTCATTTGTCCTAAGTGTGTGAGATAAATTAAAGAATAGCGATCTCTATCTGGGCAAAATGTGCATCCAGTACCCTTCTTCCCCTCCACTGAAGTAGGAAATAAGTAGCTTATGACCAGCTGGGACAATCTTTACTGAATGGCTTTGAGGCAATAAATCACAGAAGCTGGTTTGTCCACATTTCTTTCTTTTCTTCAGACTGTTTGGCTAAATCTCCCACGGAGAAAGTTACGCCATGCAGGGGATTCAGCAAAATGCATGAAAAATGTACTCATGTCACCTACAAATTCCTCAGCTCTGGCCAAAGTCCAGTTGTGGCTTTAGTACAAGACAATGCCTTACTGCTCTCCTTCCCTGAGTCCTACGAGGGCAGCTGTTTAAACATTTATCATTAAATGTTTCAGAAAAGAGAGCTCACTGCAGCACAATGATGCTATTTGAGCCTTCACGTTTGTTTCCGGGACCCATGGAACACGTGCAGGTTTGGGTGGGGTCATCCCATAGCCCCACAGTTGGCTTATTTTCCTCATATTCATGCTAAATACCACACTAATGTTTTTTTCTGTATGTTCCCGATCCTTCACAAATTTGGTTGAGTACATCCAAAGCTGTGGCAGAGACTCAGCATGTTGGGAAAAGGCCTCCTTACAGCTGCATCAAGGAGGAATTGAGCCAGAGGAAAGCTGGCTTGCTTTCTCCTGCTGCTTCCAACTGTTCTTCATGTCTATTCTCTGCAATTCAATTCTCAGATTGATTTATTCCTGTCTAAGGATGCTGTGGATGCAACAGGTCTGAGTGAGAAGGAGGAGGACTGAGAAACTTCCTGAAATAGAAATGTACAGAGCTGCTAAAGACAGAGAAACTCCTTCTGGCTCTGACCCTTCCTAGACAGCAAATAGTTGCATTTGGGAGATTCATATGTCCTTGCCAAGCTCTTATGTGTTTTTCCATGGATCCACTGGCAGATAGAGCACATTGGAATAGCTGGATCTTTGGACTGAGGTGGTACAGCCACCCCTGTGCTCACAGGGGACCACTTACACGGGGTACCTCTCAGGGGCCTTCTCCTGTGGACAAACAGGTTCCTAAAGGGACAAAAGTCAGCTCATTCCAGAGCAGGATACCAAGAGCCACTGTTTGAATGACCTTCCAACCTGAACTAGTCCTGAATCAATGATCTAAAAGTGTAAAACTCTGATTGCCACTTTCAGAGGTCCTGTGGGGCTGTGGATCTCCTCTGTGTTCCGGAAACACGATTTCAGGAAAAGTTCTGTCTCCCTTGAGAAAGGGGTTTATTAAATGCCAGTGTGGAATTCATGGCACATGTTTGAAGCTCCCAGATTGGCTGTGCTGTTGTGGTGCAGCAGAGACAACAGCACGGTCAGCCAGCCTGCATATCCAACTCTGAGCCTCTGTTTGCCTTGCAACAGCCAAAATTCTTCAGCCTGGGTGGCTGAAATGAGGCAGCTAATGCTATACTTAATGACCTATTTAATGGCCCATTTTCCAGAAGTGATGAGAACTTACAATTATCCCTGTGCTCAGTGTGAGCTGTGGCTGCTTTGCAAACAAAAGTCCAGACTCGGCATTCAGCTACCCCACTTTAAATGGGTAAAAGTAAAAAAACCTCAAGTCTTAGATCCTTGTCCTTCCTGCAGTAACATCAAACATCAATACATCAAAATAAAAGACATCCTCCCACTGACCTTGATGGGACTCTCAGGGTGAGCTGGGAGAACTGGGCTTTCCCAAAAGCACAGTAGCTCCAGCCAGTGGCTCTGCAGCTTCTGCAAGCTCTGGCCCCACTCTGCATCACATGTGCTGCTCACCACTACTTCACCAGTCTCTGCTGAGAGCACCACTTGGAGCTGGGTGCCCACTGGAGCAAATCTGGGATCCTGTTGACTGAGAAGTCCTGGTTTTTCCAACCTCCTTTGGATTGTCATAGACCACCCTGACCATTACATCCTCTCCTCTCTGCTCATTTCAGGGTAATAGAAGATCTCAGCTGAATGGCTCAGTGTAGGACATGTCCACAACGCAAAAAGCAATTATCATTTCCCAACAGCCAGGCCTGAGCACAGGCTTTGTTGATTTTGGCTCAGAATTGGGAACACTGACTCGCCTGAGGTGCTTCTTTATGAGCTTGCCATCACATCTATGGACTGAAAAGCCTTTCCTGCACAGCAAAAAACAGACTGGCACTCTGGAAAGGGAAACTCTGCTGCTCATATGGAATCCCTTGTCAGCTCAGGGCTGGCTTTTTCCATGTGGGGCTCAATCCACCTCTGTGGCACCAGGTGCCATCAGCCCAACTCTCCCTGCTGTGTAGGCTGGCCCACAGCAACCTCCACTCTCCACATGAGGAGGGCTTAGCAATTGGCAGAGCATAGTGTGAAGGAGACTGTGACTGCAGACATGGATTTCCATTTTGGTACTCAAAAACTGCCAGTTAAATTGGTTGAAAAATGGAGATTCAGGTCCATGAGAACAGTGGAAGGTGTCTGTAAGTGTTTCACTTAAATTTGGAACACTTTGGATTGAAGTATGTTCTGGGCAGCAGGTCTTGAAGCCCAACATTCATTTTTTAAATACCAAAATCTATCTGCAGACGACTTAATATTCAAGATACTGAGAATCATGAAGTTCAGCATCACAAGTCTCATCTTTAAAGAGTCAGGACTTCTTGCTGCATAAACACTCTCCAAAGGCCTTTTAGTGCACACCAACATGAAAACAGCTTACTTTTGGAATAATGTCAACAGATTTTACTCCTACACATGAGTTACTTAAGGCTCCGTTGGCATCTCTTGTTATCCTGGCTTAAGTGGGTTTTCACATGTTGAGGCTGCAGCCATGCCAAAATAACCACTCTGTTGCCCTGGAGTTGTCATCTCTGTTTTGCTCTCCCAGGGTTTTCCTATGCTCTCTCAATCAAATTTTCCCTGGTTAGCTTCACACTGACTTCCAGGGGTGGCTCCTGATCTGCCATGCAAGATGAATGTCTTGATCAATGTCCAAACCACTTCATACACTAGGAATTTTCACCCCAGAAGAGAAAAAACCAGGGGAGAACACGGCACAGCTGCTTTAACTCCCAATGGGCTTGCTGAGGATGAAAAGGTGGCTGCAGCTTTCTGCTTCTGGTGTCAGCATGGGGGGGCATGGTGTGAAGCAATCATGCAGCATGTTCAAGAGAGAGCAAAGGAGGTGTTTTATTCACACAATGCCAAGTAAACTTCTTGACTTCAGTGCAAGAGCACTGTAAATACCTAAGGACTACTGGGATGCAAAAGATAATCAGAAATTAAAGAAGAGAACTGCATGTTGTCTACAAAGGTCTGAGCTCTGCATCCTGAATTATCTAAGCCACAGCTGGCTGGGAGGACATTCTAGGGAAAACAGCTCAATGTATTTTACCCTTGGCATCTCCTAGTAGCCAGATTCATTACTGGATTGTTGCTGCTTGACCTTGAAAGATGCTTTTATACAAGCAAAACATTATCATAGATGCCAACACTGTGTCCAAAACCAGAAACACACGAGAACTGCAGTCTCTGGGCAGACTTGAGTATGTCCCAAAGCAGGTAAGTCAGCAGTCAGGCTGGGACTGTCCAGCTCTGTCCCTGCAGACAGAAGTACACCAGAGCCTCTTGAGATGAAGGAAGGAGCCAGGGAGCCTCCCCTGTAGGTTGCAGGTTTGCTTTATGGAGACCTGCTTTGCCCTCTAGTGACTATTAGGGATAAACCAGGAAATCTTCTACCATCTATTCCCATCAATAAAATTCACATCCGGCTACATCTGCTGGCTGGGAGACAAGCACCGGGGTTTTTCTGACTTTGGCCCAATTGAGAACATTTCTCTCCTGAGGCAGCCTGTCCCTGCTGTCCATGCAGGATGGAGCAAGGGAAGGAGATGCTATTCTGAAAAGTTGGGAACAGACACTCTAAATCGGGAGATGAATGTCCGAGGGATTGGTAAAGGAAAATCCCCCAGGGCTGGTGCTATTTCTAGTCTGCACATGCCTTGGAACTGAAAAGAGACTATTTGGGGGGAAAAGGAATGGATGAATAATGGAAGCAAAAATAGTCGCTCCAAATTCCTTTCCAAAGCCATGTTGCCTACAAACTCTTTGCAAACAATTGACAATTCATCAGAACATGAACTCATATTTTGTGATCTGTGGGGCCATAGACTTTGTGAGATATGGTCTGTGTGACTATTAAAAGAGCTCTTTTCTGGAAAAATAGCAACACTGATCTTTGTTTAAAGAGTAGCAAGGGAAGAGAGGGATTAGAATAGACATCTAGATTTTTGTAATTGCTATATGGAAAGCAACCTCTTGGAAAACACTGTAGAGAAAACTTTTCCTTTAAACTTAAAAATAAATATTAATATTTTCAATTTTGAAAATGCTAGTCTGTCTTTGCTAAATTAGAGAAAGCATCTTTCACTTTTGCTACAACCCAAGATAATTCAAGTATGCAAATGGACTTAAATTCCAGAAATTAAAAGTAAATGAATTTTCATTTGGAAACTCTCATTCAGCCAATTTTTGTGACCACAAATAGGATTATTATCATGTGATTCAAAAATACTTTTCTGTGTATTTATAAATAAACTATTTTACAGAAACTCAAATTCAGTCTAGATACTTTGATATTAGTGCTTTCTCAAATACACAGACAAGAGAGACATTTTGTGTTCTGATGCTCACTCAACAAAAAAAGCCTGAGGAACAAAAATGAATTTTAACAGAAAACTTAAGCCCAGAAATAGCCTTGAGCTTTTATGCAAAGGTTGATTAACAGGAATATTTTAGGCAGGCTGGAAGCCATTCTCTCACACCACTGACTAGAGTGAGAAAAAAACCCAACACACAAAATATAACAAGAATTAAAAAAAAAGACAAAGTCCATCCCAGATGAATGAAAAAAGGAGAGGCTGCATTAGATTACAATACCTACAGTTGTGCCTAAGAACTCAGTTCTAAATAGGATTTTTTGCAAAGCTGTGTCATCAGCTGGGATACTGTTGACAGAAGGAATATGTTAGGCTTGAGTTGTTAAATCACTTGGACATATTGCAGGACTTGGAAGAAACTGGGAAAGACTCGCACAAAGTCTGTAATCATGTTTGAAACCACTGTCTGTCAGCTCCACGTCCAGACTGGATACCCAGAGCTTCACATTAGCATCTGCAGTTTTTAAGGATGCTCCTTTTCTTTGTTTTTCTACACCAAAATCACTTTCACAAATGGTTTTCTGTTGAGTTTTTGTAGGCTACAGCTGCCCAAACTCTGCTGATCCATGTCCATCCTGGGCTCTGCCATGGATATGGTGGCTTGATTCATGCCAGTGGATGATTAAGGGTGGTCTTACCCGATTTGTAACTTTATTACCCCAAGAATAACCATTACTTGCAATGCCTGCATCCCAAAAGATGGGCTTTTGTATGAATTCGATGTTCCTGTCTGAGAGCTCTTTCCCCAGCAGCCACCAGATGGCCCGCAGAGAGGCGAGGCACCTCTGAGCAGCGTCCTGCTTTTACCGATTTGTTTGAAACCAGGTTTAAAACTAGTACACCCAAAAGGGATCTGTAACATCTGTAACACATGGGCTGCTCTCATGCGGGCACATTGTTTACCTGTATTCACGGTCATCTACAGCACATCCAGGTGTCTATCCAGGCTTGGCTTTACCACCCCAGAGGACTACACACTAATGCAGACAGTCCTTCCTAAGTCAGATCAGCTGGAAAATGCTGACAGGCTAAAACAATGATTTTGAGGCTTTCAAAAACTACTTCCTGGTGTTTGACCCTTTAGAGACATAGGTGTGACTACTCCATAACCAAGTGTTCAAGATCTTGCTTCTGATAATAACCAAGTGCTTCAGAGGAAGGAAAACCACAGCAGCAGATGTTTGATAGTCTCCAGCACAGTTTGTTATTGCATGTTAGTTTGCTACTGATCTTAATAGCTCATAACTGATTTAGACCTGGAAAACTAGAATGGAATCACTTGATTTTTGTGGATCATAGTTCTTAGCTCTTCTTGACAACTCCAAGAGGTAGAAAACGCATGAGGAAAAGAATGTGTAGCTCTTTTCAGAACAGTGACAGCTGACAGCCATCCTGCAGAGCAGCTCAGGAATGCCAGGAAGCAATAGAATGGGTTAATCAGAGAAGTATTTCTTCTCTGAGTTCCCATATTTGTACCTAAGTGAGCCAGTTTCACGCCCATTTCATGAAGAGATTTGTCCTTTGTGGCAAACACATGAGTATTGCCAGGCAGTTCCAGCTCTTCGAAGCCACAGGGTAGACTTGAACACAGCTGAGGCAGCTCTGATGTTCCTTTGGGGAGCTCCAAGGATGCCATTCCCTGCAGCCTGGGGAACCCAGATGACACACAGAGACAAGTTCAGTCAGACTGCTGACATCTACTGAAGGCAGATCTAACAACACTAAAATTAGTAAATACATAAGAGGGCACAAACTTTCTTCAGAGTTGTCTGCCTGTACCCAAGTGCTGCTGATAAAGTCTTGCAGTCCCATGAAGGTTTTCCCAAGAGCAGACAGGTGTTATCAGCATGTACATCCCATATGATTCTCTGACTCTGAAGGTTTCTTTGTGTCCCTCTTCTTTTTTTATGAGAGTCCTGAGAAGGCAACACTTTGGTGTGGTCATCCAAAGGAGAGAGTTGGAGGCACAAGGGGAAGAGGAATAGACTGTGACAAAAGATGCTACTGACTTACTGCTTTGTGGGGGAAAAGAGCAAAAATCTGGAGGGAAAAAGCATATTAAAAGGGAAGGACTCAAAATTAATCCTGTTCTATTTTTCACAAACAAGTAAATTCCAGCAGGGCAAATTGTATAATGGAATAGGCTACTCTGAAGGAACATAGTGAAAGAAGGATTTCAAGAAATATCTAGACTTTAAAAAAGTCCATGTATTCAAGCTGGCAAGGGCTGCTGAAATTCCCCCTGGAGTGCTTATAGAAAGAATTAGCTTAATTAAATCTCTGAACCATTAGTGATTGCATTTGAGGAAGCAAAGATGGCATTAGAGGTCTCAAAGGAATGGAAAAGGGCAAGAAAAATACTTACCTTAAGAAGAGGGCAAAGAGAGGCTCTGGGGATCAGCCTTTCCAAGATCCAGGACATGTGAGTGGTCACAAAGCATCCCATCATTAGTACAGAATGGATAATGAAACCATAAGGACCTGGCACCAGGGGTTTGATGAAAACAAGCATGTCAAATCAACCTGAATTCCTTGAGAAGGTTTGTGACCTGATGGAGAAGAGGGAACCAATGTGTGTGACCCTAATTTGAGATCCTGGCTTTCAATTATCTCCCGCCTCGTAAGTTAACTGAGGAATTTGGCTGTAATAACTTCTAACTCATGGTACTGATACTGAGCAGCTGGGCAGGGAAGTGTTGATGTTCCTGGCATTCCTCTGGTACATTTGCATCCCACCAGTTTCATTATATCGAGAACATCTCCGGCTTTCTTCCCTGCTCATGTCTCACGTCCCCACCATAACAGATGAGGCTGGGAGTTTTAGTACAGACCTTTAAAGATCAGCACCCATGAGGCCATTGCAGATCATAAATGTAGTAAAAAAAAACTATATGAAGGTGGAGATAGTCCAGGACAAAGGGCTGAATCCCCCTTACACTGAATTTTGAGGAATTTTTTTTTTAAATCAAGGGCTTTATTAACTCCCCATACCTTTATTAGAGTTTTAACCAAATGCCACCTCAGCTAAATACTTGCTCTAGCAGCAGAGTGCATTTGTGACCTAGATCCAATTTCTGTGCCCAGCCTTGTGCATATGTGCCCAGTGTCAGCCAAGGGGTAAGTCTCCTTCCCCTTCCATAGGTTATTGAGATCTTCTGTACAGCAAGCAGAGAGAGAAAATAATTCTAATCTTGAACCAAATCCCAGCTAAAGAGACCTGCTTTGCCTGCCTCCAGCTTTTTGAGGAAAAGCTGCCGTTCCTTGGAATGGTGCAGCATTTTCTGATCCCCTCTACCAGAGTCCCCTCCAATTCGGGAGGCATGAGAAAGCAGCTTGGCAGAGCCTGCCTGACAAGACTTGACATCTAAATTGAACATCCAGGCCTTGAGTTCCTGATTTGATTGAAAAGCCACTGGAATTGCTTCTTGGTGACTTGTGGGCTGCAGAACTGGCTGTGTGCTCCTCCAGATAAGGGCTCCTTTGTGCCGCGTTGTGTAACGGCTGCCACGGGGTTGATGTGGGCCAGGCCATAAATAACTTCTGCATAAATATTTTTAGCAAATACTTTCTGCTCTCTCGAAACACACTGGACAGCTTGAAGTGTGTGTATCTGTGTGTGAAGGAGGTGGGGGGAGCTAGCAGAGCTCCCATCGGAAGCACAGAGCAAATATCACAGCTCTCCTGATGCGCTGATAATGCAGCCAGAGCTGACACCTCCACCCAGGAGAGTCCAGAGCAAGCAAGATGTCCCCAGAGAGCTGCCTTATCAGAGTGGCAAGGTGTGCTGTGCTGTGGCAGAAATATCAATGAGCCCAGTGCCCACGAGAGGTGGATGCCAGCACAAGTGCTCTGAGCAGGACGATCCCCAGGCAAGCTGTGAGTGCCAGCCTGTCTGAAGGGCTCCTTTCAAGGCATCTCCTGACCTTTCTGATATGTTTATGCAGAGGAAACTGCTGGTTGTATTCCCTGTGGGCATAACCTGCCTTTTGTTCTGCACCTGAAGGGCCCTGTCTGACTCCAGCTGTAGAAAACACCTCTCATCTCTACAGATGAGTGCAAACATGGCAAGGGTGAACAGGGAAGCACAGTTGCTAGAAGACTCCAGCTACAAGGGGGAAAAAATGAACTCTTCACTCTCACACCTGAATCCATACATCAGGAGCCCAAACATCCCTGAAAATGCAGAACAGGACAAAGTAACCTACTCACATTTCCCCCCGCCCCAGAGGCACTTCAGGAAGGTGTGATACACTGGCAATGTGTCAGACAGCCCCTACTGGCTATGGCTGATGGCACAGTGGGGAAGATGCTCACTGGTAATGATTCCATATATTTAGAATTACTGATTTTCTGACTAATTCTGTGCAGAGCAAGTCCTGAACACAGTGCCAGGCAAAACTCTGTGTACATCTCTTCAAGACCAAACAGGTCAGGAGACAAGGAGCAGTAAAAAGCTGGCAGGAGAGGATCAAGAGAGAAAAAAATGGTCTGGGGTGATCCAATCTGGGATTATCCAGAAAAGCCTGCACATTGCAACTGCTAGTGTAGGGGAGCTTCACAAATAGGGTTAACTTTACAAAAACGTGGAGAGGGAGCAAGAACACTGAAGGCTGTTAAGCTCACTAGTTAAAATATACACTTGGCATGCAATAGAACATGAGGATATGTGAGTGAGCAATCTTGTCTAGTGCGTTCTGCAGCTCCTGGGAATCTGGATCCCCAAAACTCAAAGGAACTTGTTCTGAAATTGGCAGGGAAGCACCAGCACATTTTCCTTCAGTTTTTCCACAGAGACAACACAGAAGTCATATTTCAGCTGAACAAACTGAGCTTAATGGATGCAAAAATTTCTCTCTCTGCTATGAAGTCTGGGTGTAACCAGGGGGCAATTACCTAGACTAAGGTATCTGGAAGCATTCAGATATTCACTTTTCAGAACCTTTTCTCAAGGGAGTTGATAAGTCATACTTTAACACAGTGATCCATTGGGGAAGTGATCTCTGGTGACCTTCTGGTGATACATCTCAATCCAGCCCCCACTTCTTAGACATTTCTGTGAGGGTTTGCTTGTCTAGCTGTATTCATCAGACACAGCTGATGTGATTAATAAATGTTGACTGATTATTTAATGGGGTGACCTGACAGGAGTTGCTTGAGGCAGTATAAGAGTTGTTGCAGGTGGGGCTTGTTGCAAAGCTTTTCCCTGCCACCTGCTAACACTGTTACTTAATTATTTGGTGCTTTCTATCTTTCAAAAAGGAAGGAGAATATTAATGTAACTAATCTAATATTAATCCAGTCTACTCTGCTTTTGCAGACAGGAATGAGAGGTAGCAAGAGCTTCAAGCTTTCCCTAGTTATAACAGGAGGGAGGTTGCAGCACAAGGTATTTTGAAAGAAAGGCCAAATGCCAACCTGAGAGGAAAGCAACAAAAATCAAATAATGAAGTAGTAAGTCCAATTCAGTGATAAAGGCGACAATGGGGAATGCTGCTAAGGTGTCAGCCAGGCAGCCAGGAATTCCCAACAATAGCCCTAGAGCTTGCTTTTGGGAAATTCTCCCCTTATTCCAATGTTTCTGTAAAAGCATTGGCTAAACAGAGAATAATAAAGGTTGCCTTTAGTCTGTGAAACGAGTGGTGACAATTTCACTTTGTAGTACTATAATGGAGAGCTGCTATTTGCCTGCCAAGTACTGTATTTCCGAAAGAAAAAAAAAGAAAAAAGAAAGAAAGAAAGAAGAAAATCACCCTATCATAACTAAAAGTATAAAAGTACAACTGGAAATGCCAGGATTAATACATTTTTTTAATTGGAATGATTTGATCTACTTTCTCTTTCCTTGTCCCATATCCTTTCTTAAGATCACCTATTAGAGACTAAATATAAGCCACTCACCCAGCTGAAAGAGTTGGTGACAGGAGGTGACACCCTGCAGGCTGCTCTGATCTGGCTGCTCCAGCATTTTGCTGGTAACTGGCAGACAGACGTTTGCACACAGACTTGGGCCAGGCTTGCTGATGAAGTCAGGGCTCCAAAGCATCTGTTGTGCTGACCTCTGCATTGGAAGCAGGGCCAAACTGAACAAATTCAGTGTACCTTGAGGAAGTTTGCTGTGAGACAGCTGGGATTGCCCAAAATAAGAGCAGAGCCCCTTTAGAGAAGGGGTCCCCTGACATCTGTGTAGCACTTGGCAAACACTTCCTTACCCATGGGGGATGGAGAGGAAGAATATGCTGGAGACTGAATTATCTGGTACTGATGGAGCAGAGGGGTGTAAGGGCAGGAGATAAGCTGCTGTACTTCAGAGAGGAATAAGAGAGAAAGGAAGCAAGCAAGTTGGGAGGGAGTACAGCCAGATGGTGAGTCCCAGCCACCTGCTAAGTCTGTCTCTCTCTAAGAGTCAGGCTAGTGTGCAGAGCAGCTGGAAATATTTGGATGCTGCTTGTGTGCATGGCAATGGCTATCAGGAAGCTTCAGATTAAGACAGGCAAGACAGAGGGGTAGCTAAATTAGAAAAGAAGATGGGAAGCTAAATCATCTTGATCTAGTTTACGAAGTGGTGACCTTGGGTCCCCCCTTGGCATAAAATTCATGTAAGAGGAATTGCAGCAGTTGAGCTGGACTGAGCAAAGCGTTGAGTTTAGAGTGAGCTCTGGCATCTTCCCAATTATGTCTGTGTGTAGGAGCTTGGCAGGAGTGAGAGGCAGCGTGTGGAAGAGGTCTGGCTCACTGATAACAACAAAAAGAAACAGAAGCACAAGGTGTCCCCAGGGAAAAGGGTAACTTTTCCCTGACAAGTTACTAAGGTCTTCTTATTTAACCCCCCCAAAAACCAGTAATAAATGCTTTAAATTAGTGATATGAAAGGATCCTGCTGACCCTGTGGGCATTTATTAAACTGTAGCCTTGAAGTCCTCAAGGGAAAAAGCAGCATGAAGTCAAGTCAGCAGAAAATTAGGACTCAACACAAACAGAGCAGCCCAGTAAGGGGTCTGATGGTTATTTGTGGAGCTGGGTAGCAGCTACGTGTTGACATAGCCCAGATACCCTTAATTTTCTTCATTCATGTCCAGCTTGGTGCCAAATGTGCCAAAACTGTTGTTTGGGTCAGACAGGACTCTGACAGTATTGTGCTGCTGGAGTGAATGAAACCAGCCAAAACAGATGTGGGTATCAGGGGAAACGCCAGATATTCGTTGGCCGGCTTGGGGTGGGTTTTCTTCATGTATACAGACCTGAAAGGGATAGTGGGTGAGTCTGAAATGCTGTCTGGTGTTAAATGCAGGTAAATGAACATGTGCCAGGGAGGCTGCCACTGAACGGGAGCCAGCAGCTGCTCTCTCCTGCATCCCCAATTGGAGCAGATGCTTTCGAGGCAGAGATGTGAAACAAAATGATAGATGTTACTCTTGCTTGCCTCCAGAAAGGAGCATGCAATTAAAATGTAAGCATGAATGGAGCAGAATTTTCTTTCACTGGCAACAGTGTGCACGGAAAGAGTGAGAGCGAAGCAGAAGGCATGGATTGCTCTCTGCAGAGACATCCCCATTTGTGCTGGCAGTGTGCAGAGGAGAGAGCTTGCAAGGTATTATCCACAGCCAACTTCTTGGACCTGATACACAAACATGAGTGCGATCTGAGGAGCTGATATAATCTGATATGCAAACATGTTGATTTTTTTCCAGCAAGCTGTAAGAACACAATTTGAGGCTTTTCAATTGCTAGAGGGCTGGTTAGGGAGCTCATGGCATCACTGACCTAAATCTTTAATAAACCCTAGCACACTGGGAAACTGCAAATACTGAAAACTGAGAGTGCTGGGCCAATATGAAGAAAAGGGCAATTTTGATAACCAATGCAGATCTGATGTGTTTATAATGAAAGCTGCTTTCTGAAGGAAAATCCTGGTTTCATTTAAGTTGAAATGTTTTAAAAGGCACTAGTCTTAACAAAGCATGCTGTAAGCAAAACAGAAGTGAAATACCAGACTGATTTTGACACTCTCGGTATAGCACATTTTGAGCTTTGTTTCAAAAACTTTTCAAAACATGTTTATGTTAAATAAAATATAATTTTAAATGGCAATCACATGTTTTCCATTTTCATGGAAAATACTGATGTCATCTTGTGCTGATTTTGTTTTGCTTGAGGACAGGAGAGGAGGAAAAAAAAATAAAATCAAAGAAATGGGATTTGCTGTGAATGGAAAACTCAAGTTCTTTGTGAATCTGTCTAGCTCACTGCAGGTTCATTCCCAGACTGCAATATGGAACTACCCACATGTGGAATTTCAAGGTGTCACTGTAATCAGTAGTAGCCAGTGAAAATGGCTCAATGGGAACAGATATTCCCAAATGACCTTTTTCCATCAATAGTACTCCCAGCTTAGCTGGTAACTGTGGGTACATAGCTGTGGTAATGTTTTGTAAGCATCACCCTGCACACATTAATAGCAGGGTTTTGGTTCTTCATCCATTAACCTATAGATCTCAGAAGGTAAGAACTCATCATTGAACAAGCTTCTGATGGGAGTCAGTGTCTCAGTATCTTCTTGGCCGATCTGGAGATAAATAAAACATCATTTGCTAATAACCACGGCAGATGGAACAAGGATTGCCTGTCATCGCTATTTCCCGCTTCACCAAGCATGCAACGTGATCTGCCTTGCCTGATGAACTGGCCCCAAGCAGGCACAGTGCACTGTAACAAAAAATTCATCTAAGATCATGCCAGTGGAATGCTGGGAGATACCTGAGCCACAGCACTTCCTTGGGAAAGGTGTTGGAAGTAACAAGCAATCAAGTCCTAATTCACACCAAGATGCAGTGGGATGAAGAAGAGGGTCAGTGGGAAGCAGCAATAGCTACAGGTCAGGGACTTCCCTTCCTTGTGCAGCCCAGGCAAAAGGAGAGACACTCTGCCACTGACGGTCTGAAAATTATTAATAGCAAAGAAAAAGAAGAAAACCTTTTGGAAAACAAACCTTTCGTGGGTAATGGATTGTCAGATGATTTGGAAACAGTGCAAATACTACCACAGACAGAAAAATACCTGAAAAGTCTCTTTGCTGCAGCACAGGAGTAGAACCACCACCCCATCTGGAAGCAAAACCCAGGTTACACAACAATCAGGCACAATATTAAGGCTGAGGCTGATTACTCACTTGAACAAATACTGATGGGTTGGAAAACTCGGTGTTTTCAAGCCAAATGACTTTGTGGCAGATACATTTTAGTGAAGTACAAATCATTAGCCTGATTACAGGCATATCAGTGTAAATGCTGTGTCCCCTGATGTGTGGCCATTACTGCGGCTGGTGCTATGAAGAATTCGAGTCATATCCTCTGCAAACCATTCTGCAGCACCTCTGTGTGTCATTAACATCTTTGCAAAAGGAGCCTGCATGGCACACTGTGGTGTCATTTTAGAGCCACAGCCTTTCCCCAGCATGACCAGTGTCATGTCCAGCATGAACACCCATTCAAGCCCCAGCATCTCCTTCACATGGATCCAGGCAGGCAGCTGCAGGGTCATTCATGTTTCTCCCTGCTTTGTCCACAGCGTTTTAATTTGTGCATTTCCAGATCAGCGCCACGTTTTTCTGGGTGCCAGGTGAGGCCAAATGCCTGGGTGGTGAGCAGGGAGCACCTATTTCCCCCTGTGCACCCTCACATGGCCTGCCCTCCCCTGCTTGACATGGCTCTGGACTGCACTCCTAGGCTGGGTGTGTCATCCTAGAAGTGGTGCTGCCCTTCACAGATATGCCCACCACAGACTATGGAAGAAAAAATATAAATGTGGAGCAAGGATTAAAGGTTTGAAGCATTTTTTCCCTATTTCTGGCATCTCTTGGTTCCTTCACAATCTCGTCATTGTTTGGGAAAATGTCTGCTATAAATACACTTAGATCAGATACTCTGGGATCAGCATCTAGTGTAACAGATGAGAATGAAAAGCTGTTTGATGTTAGAAAGAGAATTTCTTTTAGTTTAGTGATTCATCCAGCATTTCAAATGTGAGGAGCAGACCATTACTGGCATGTCCAGTGGCGCTTGCTAGGGAGAGATCTCCTAGGTACCAAACCTCTGCAGTCACTAAAGTGAAGACAGGTTGATATTGAGATGGACTGAGTGACTTGTCTGTGTCCCCTGTTTCGTTACTTGTGTTCGGTGTCTTCATGACAGCACCAGCCTTCCACAGTTCAAAAACCTCTAGGTAGCAGTGGAATTATAGTACACATGACTAAGCACATCATGACCTGGTAGCCTTCCACCATTGCATGTCATAGACAGGATATTCAACATTGTATGAATGTTTTTATATTAGGATATAGTAGAAATTCTACATATGTACCAACTCTGTTCCTGCTGAACTGTTCTTTTGAATGAACTCTGTGGGGTGAAGGAGGTTGAATACTCTGCCTATTAATTTTGGAAATTGTTACATTTTTGTATTCAACTGGAAGATGCACATGTACCAGAGAAGAGAGCAGTGACTACAGTCCATCTGCACCAGTCAGTGTCAGATGGGACGTGAATAGATTTTAACAGATTTTCAGAGAGCAGAATTCAACTCTGCAACGAGTTTGTTCTGTCCTAAAGTAGGGCATCAAGCAGGGACCTAGAGTGTTTCTAACAACTTCCTTAGCATGAGAGACAAACGCAATGGAAATTGGTTCTAGGGTTTGTTCCCCATGTCCTTGCTCAGACATCCTTCCAATGTGATGTGCCTTCAGCCTCTGGGACCCTGGCCTTGGGGAGCAGAGTCTCTGCACACACTGGAATCCACCATGCCTCAGTATTTGTTATGAGAGCAAACAAGACCCTGGGTCCATTTGATGGGTCAGAAAAGGAGTGGTAAAATTGTGCTGGCTCTGTTGAAGCATCAGGAAAAGCAATGGTCATGACTAGTTTGCATTTGTTCTTTTATGAAGAGATGACAGCTTGCCCCAAAAGGCTGCATTTGGCCATTTTGTGCATCTGTGAGGAGCTCCAGCTGTTGTTTCCTCTATCCCTGCATTGTTGTAGTCAACTGAGACAATACCACACTCAAATGAGGGCAAAGTCTGTAAGCAAAAGCTGTTTAAATGCCAAAAAATAACAAATATGTTGACTCTGGAGGCTGATTGATTACAAATTATTTATATTTTGTAGCTGCACTTTTCAGCACCACCAGACTCACTGACAGTACCATCCCACTTTTAATTGTAAGCAACTGGAATCATTTCATGGTATTTTGATTACGTCTCACAACACATCCTGCAATGTATCAGCTTGCTTTCCAAATATCTCATTGCTTCTTCTCCTCTGATCACTGAGAATAGCTACGTATGGACAAAGCTTTTCTGAGCAATTTACAATTTTTCTGATGGAAATTAGAGAGAAATCCACACCCGGAAACTTCAAGAGTCTGAATTTTTAACTCCTATGAGCTGGTAGGGGTTTGTTGCCCTTGTTTTATTTAGATAAACTAACTGACTCAGCACCAGGTTTTTTGGTTTCTATTTCTCAGTCTGTTGCAGCAGGCTGTTAGGATTCAGCTCACAGAGGCTTGTAACAGGAGAGCTGTCAGCTGTGCTTGATCTCAGAAGGGAAGGATCAAAAAAGTCAGGGCAATACTGAGGAAGAAGGTCTGTTGAGGGAAGGAAAGTGATATATGAATTATAACTGGACTTCAGTATTATTAAAATGGGTGAGACATGGCCCCCTCCTTCCTCACAGCTCGACCAAGTTCGCCTGAGGCCATCAGATAAGAGTCCCGGGGGCCACCAGACCCTGTACCCAAAAGGCTCAGATCATATTTTCAAGGCAGAAGAAAAATAATTACTTGTCAACCTGATAGGCAATTACTAGACTGACCAGAGTGGTGAAGGAGACCTTCTTTGGTCTTAGGGAAAGAAAAAAATGCAGTGTATTATCGGGTCTGTCATGCCAGAGCATCAGCTGAAGGCGAGCAAGTGACTCCCAGGATTAGCTCCCTTCCTCAGTGGGGAGAGGAGTCCTTACACAATGTGGAAGGGGACAAATGAAGTTTTCAGTGCACGAGAAGAGTGGGAAACACTGCTGACAGCCAGCTCAACACACTGATGGAACAGCTGCCCCAGGGACTGTTCAAAGGCTCTTTTGGTTATTTAATGAAGTGTGGATGAGTTTTGACCCCTCAGCTCCAGTGCCAGAGGTTTTCTGTGTGTGCTTGAGGTCTTGCTCCTACGCCTGAGCTCATTGACTACTCAGAGAATTTTTTTAATCATATTTCCCTAGATTTGTAATGGTTTTCTTTCCTGCTGTGTGGAAGGCCACTCAACTGACAGAACAAATTCATCATACAGTGACACCAGGATAGGGACCAAGCCCAGGAGCCCACTGCAAGCTCTGGGAAAAGGAGGGGACCTCAGCCAGCTTGGGCAAACCACATCTCCAGGCACCGCCTGGTGAACAACGCTACAGCATTTACCAGTTCCTGTGGAACTTTTTACAACAGGAGGTTAAAGAAATCAATTTTATTTAGAGAGAAAGGGCTTGTCTTAAAACTGTTGAGCAAGTTCTTTTAGACCATAGTGGATAACTGCAGTGGCAGGGGCTCCCGTTCCCCTCATTAGCAAAGTTTTAGCCTTTGCAAAATGCAGGCTGGCTCCCCTTTCTCCAGAGGTTGCTGCCAGCAGGATGGCTTCTCCCTGCTCCCTCCCTCCCAGGCCCCAGCTGGGGACGTGCCCTCCTGCACCCCACCCCAGCAGCAGCAGCCCTGCCGCAAACACAGCCACGGTGTGGGAAAAGCAACGCCAGAGAAACACGTTTTCAGCTCCACTTTGCAATTTAAATGCAGGAGAAGCACCCGGGCAGGAAGCCCCCAGCCGCTGCTCTGGGCATGGCTGCAGGTCCCTGGCTCAGGTCACCAGCAGTGATATTGCTGCAGTCCTCCATGCAGGCATGGCACTGACACTTAATGGCACCGTGCCAGCCTGGGACACGGTAAAAATACCCTGAGGCTGCAATGAGTTTCTGTCACACCGGCAGCCTAGGGGTTAGAGCACGTAGAAGTCATTGTTGTTTGACAGGTCACTGTAATGGCACAGGGCCAGAGCGGGGGCCTGTGCCGGTGGGGGCTCGGCTCGAGCCCTGCCCTGCAGCCCCTGTGCCGGGGGCCTGCCCGAGCCCGGGTTGCAGAGGTGACTGTCCCACCTGGGCTCAGCCACGGCCTGCTGCTTGTGTCTGCTGCTGCCATTGCAGTAGGTCCCACAACACCGGCACGTCAGGAAGCGCTTGGCTCGGTGCTTGGCCTTGGACTCGGAGGCCGAGGCCGTCCCCCCGTGAGTGAGAGTCACAGGCGTGACACCCTGTGGCTCGGGCTGCCCTTTCAAGCGGCTCCTTCTCCTCTGGACAGGGTCCAGGCTGATGTCCGACTGGGAGGAGCAGCTCTCGTTCCAGCCGGCGCTGGCGCTCAGGCTGCGCAGGGGCAGCGCCAGCCGCAACGCCTTCCAGAACTGGGACCCCGAGCGCTTGGACTTCTCCCCCTTCCAGGTGACGAAGGACACAGATTCCTTCAGCTGCAGGATGCTGGGGTGGGTGCACTGCAGCGGCCTGTACTCCACCACGATGAGCTTGGTGGCGATGGCGTTCTGGCACATGATGCCCAGCTTGAACTCCAGGAGGCTGATGCTCTTCTCTGTCAAGTAATCAGGACTCAGGACCACGATCATCCTGCGGCTCCTCTGGATGAAGTCGAACACGGCTTCGGTGGTATCTACGAGCACAAGGGCAGAGGAATTGGGGTGCACAAGGAGAGGAGAGTGGGGAGAGAAAAGCTAAAGAAGCTGTTTGATGGCGTACCAGCACAGATCCCTCTTTCCACAGAGGGAAACCTGGCACAAGCCTTGTGGCTTTCGGCCTGCCCACACTCCTGCTTGCAGCATTTTTGCTGTGCAGTGGGTTTAGGAGAAGGCTGAGGTGGTAAATGAGAAGCCAGGATATGCCATGACTGCACTCTGACTTCTGCCCTGCACGGCATCAATCCTGCCCAGGGAAGTGCAGGCATTTGATAAAGGGTGGGTCTTGCTTGGGAACCACCTGCCCACAACTCGAGCAGCCCTTTGCGTCAGGGGATCAAAGCAATCATCACCCTGCCACAGCTCAAACTGCAGGGGCTGACCCACCTCCCCCCAGTCATGCTTTCTCATCTTTACGTAGAATCCTCTAAATTTAGAAAGCAAAAATGTCATCCTTAAACCCCTCTACCAGTTCCCCAAGGCATCATGGGGGGTGGAAATACTGTCCTTCAAAGCATTTCTTGGGATTAATTGCAAGTTGTAAAGCTCAGCAAGAAGCTTAGGTGGAATGGTGCCAGGCAAGAGCAGCATCTTTTATTACAAATTTTGAAAAGCAGCAAACCTGAAGGATGTCCTTGGACTTCTACTTGTGGCTTGGAATGCAGAAAGCATATTGAAGGTGTTGTGGCTAAAGGGTGAGCAGTAGAAAGGGTAGGAATCATAGGGCTGTGGCACTCAGCAAATTAACAAAAGCTGAGTAATAAAACTGTAAAAAATGTTAAAAACCCATACACTTACTAAATGCTTGTGCCTGAGATGAGAGGAGACCCAAGGACAAGTTGACATTCAAGCAGGACAAGGATCATTAGAGTGAGAGCTCTTGCACATTCAGAGAGAAAAATCTCCCTCTAGGAATGTCTTTCAAAGAGTTGTTCTGGGAAGAAGAGCTACCTCCTGCTTCCCTTCCATTTCACACTACTTCACTCCTCAGGCTGGAGACTCTCCTCTCTCCCTGACAGTGGAACACAGGTCTTTTATACGAATAAAAATACTGTTCCTTCCCTGCAGTGGCAATGCCTCTTAATTCTCCCAGCACTTGGCTGTCTCTTATCTCACAGCAGAAGGTGCACTGTGCTGCATTTGGATGCACCTTATTTCAATATTGTACAGAGCAATACTTTTCAAAGAAGTATGACTAGCTGTTAAACTCATTGTCACTAGATTATTTGGAGACAAGATAGGAAAAATGATCATGCGGTAATACCCTAATGGAGAAAGTAGGGCACTGTTTGGTTAACAAAATACCGGAATTAAAATCAAATTATTTTGAAGGATTTTTTTCTTGTATTAAAGGTTTGGTGGGATTTTTACCCCCAAAACACACAGGAAAACACTGATTCATTGAAACCAAAAGTAAATGATAGTCAGTTCTGTCAGAATTGTCACTTACTGCCATAACACATTTTTACCACCCTATTTCAAAGGCATAAAGAATTGGCAGCAATCTCCAATTTACTCTGTCCAAACCTCATTCAAACTTTTCTACAACTGATTGAAATCTATTTTGAAAACAGCCAGGCTTCAACAGTTTGTGAAAGAAAAAGCTTTTTTGACGCTTTGAAAGGTCTTTCTTTTTGAAACTGGAATCACAGAACCACAGCAAAATGTAAGCAGGAGCAGCCCCTGAGAGGTCACCTATTCTACCTGCCTGCTCAAAAAGCCCGAGTTCAATTAACATGAATGACTCTGATACTGCTGAAATGAAATGTTTTGATTGAGGTGACAGTGCTGGTTTTCTTTTATCAATTTTGAATTTGCAACACTTTTTGAGACTCTTCTCTTTTTTTTTTTTTTTTTTGAGACTCATGTTTTTTTGAGACTTTTTTGGCAGGAAAAGTGTTCAAATTTCCAAAGATGTATTTGATTTTTGAGAATGGAATGTATTTAGACTTCGCTGACCAGGATACCTTGGGATGTTCAGTTTACCATGTTTACCCAGCTCAGGAAAAATCCTGAGCAGATACTTCACAGTGTGCAGGTAGGATCTTCCCTCCCAGTGAAACAGCATGGGATGGGACAGGCAGCAGTAACACTGCAGGGGCTTGGGGATTCAATACTCTTGGTTATCTGCTTCATACTAAAAAACCTTCCATCTTTACTAAATGCTTGCAAAAGACACTGTGTATTTTTACTGGTTTACTTGTGTCTCCTCAATGCACCCCAAAGATATAACAGAGATTATTAGGATTATGGTCACAGATCCCACACCCATAGACCTCAAATCCATAGATTGTCACAGGTACTCTTTTTGCTGGTGATCTGAAGTGCTGAGCTGTCTCTCAACTTACCTGTGGGCAGGCAAACATGGGAAACAGGCAAGAAAGTGACTTGGATGAGAAAACAAGAAGCTGACTGAACCTAGGTGATGGGCAAAGTAGCCTGAGAGTGAGTTTGATTTCTGTGGTTTGGACAGAGTTCTAAGATTCTGATTTGATCTTTAAAGCTAAGAGATTATGTTGCCTTCCCATCTTTCTGTCTTGTGATTGCCAGGTGAGCACTCTTCAGATCAGAGACTTTCTGTGTGTGTGTGCTCACTGCTGTGAGACATCGGAATGCTGTGTGCCACTGTGTTTCTGCTTGGATGGCCCTGGGAGCTCAGGTACCTCTGCAGGCACAGCATGAAACAGCCAGGAAAATGTCCCGTTCCAAGGAGGAGTCCCAAATGATCTTGATGCTTGGACTACACACAATCATCTTTCTTTACCAGCATTTCACAGACATAATGGGAAGATGGTACTTATGAGAAATGCACAAGGACTGAAATGCAAAAATGAAAATGTTTTATTGAAAAGCAAAACAAAATAATACTGACACTTCACAGACCAAATCACACAAAGGCAAAAACATACAGAAAAGGGAAAACTCTGGAGCAGCTGTACAACATCAAACAGCATGGGGAGGGAAGATATTTTTTCCAATTTGTGCCACACTATTTCCCCATGAAAAAACAATGAGGAACTTTGCATGAGCTGCATATTAATAAATGTTAGGTTAAAGCACAGAAACTCAAATGAATCAACTGATTCAGACAGATGCTGTGAACAGAATCCCACAATGGAAACCGCACATGGCATAGAATGAAATGACAGGTGTATCTGAGATGCAGATCTGCTTTACAATTGGGACTGGGCTTTACCCCTGGCCTGACAGATCCCAGGAAAACCCATGCTAAAGCCCCTGGGTGAGTGGAACCTGCTTCAGCACTATTCCTTCCACACTGCTCCCTCTGACCTCTCAGGCCCCTTCCAGACCATGGCACCTTTCGCCTTGTGGGTGCTCTGCTGATGGCTCTCAGTAATCCTGTTCTGGGGTTGCAATGACACCAAAGGCCACTGCAGTGTATGCCTGAGAAAGTCCAGGTCTATTAATTATTTGGAAAACTCTTTCAATAAAATCAGCAACATACATGAGCTGGATTGAACTTCCTAAAATAATCAGACTTGCTAAAGCATCAGCAGAAGTTCTCTTAGTAACTCAGCCAAAAGTGAGGTGTGATGGAGTGAGGTCTGGCATGTCAATTCAATTCATGAGTATTTTGGAGTCAATTTTTAAAAAATCTAACACAGCTCTGCTTTGGCCTCAGGGACTTCCCTCTGCCTGCAGATCTGGCAGCTGATTACAGAGAAGCTTAAAATATAAACAAAAAGGTGAAGCTGGGTGCAATGACAGGGTTGCAATGGGTTCACAAAGCCGAGCATGGGTTTGGGCGCTATCTCTTATAAATGAAGTTTTCTGGAGTGTGGGAAGCAGCTCTGTCCCTCCACAGACAACCACCACAGAAAAGCTCATAACAAAACTTTTAAGCACCTCTGAGCAGATGAGGAGCTCCACTGCCTCCAGTGAAGCTGACTGCAATTTTACCTGCTTAAATCAAAGCTTACTTAGGGTGGGAAAGGTGAAGAGGACGGTAAGAAAGAAGCCCTATCTGTTACACATTTTTACAGTGTCCTGGTTCCAGCCAGGACAGGGTTAGTTTTTGCAGTAGTCAGGAGGGGTCACGTCCAGGACACTGAAGTTATTCTATGCCACCTCACATTTGCAAGGGGTGGTGGAAAGAGGGTCTCTTTTGGAGAGAAAGTGTCCCAGCACAGCACAGCTGGGCCACTGCAGTGCAGCAGAAGGAATGGTTGCATATGGTCTATTGTAAGGGGTTTTTCCATGTGAATTGTTCATTTCTGGTACCCCCTATCATCAACATTGTTGTTGTTACAGTTCATTTCCTTATCTCATTGCTGTTTCCAGTAATTTTTTCTTATTTCACGGCACAATCTTTACCTTTTGTACCTCCAGATCTGCTCTCCTGCCCTCTGCAGGGGGAGGGAGAGGGGGGAAATGAGGGGCACATGGTTTCAGGGGCAACATTGAATTGTGGGGTACCATTCCTAAACACAACATACAGTACGTGACTAAGGGCTTGGGGAGCTGTAGCTCCCTGCAGCCCTGGAATAACTTTATTAATCATAAAATGCTAAGGCTTAAACATTTTCCTGACACCAGGATTCATTCCCACACCTTTAAGGATGGACTTTTTACTGGGACGCCCTCAAAGCTCCCAGCTCAGCTGGGTGAATAGTGCATAAACTCCATATTGTAGTGCTTTTATAGTGCCATTATGAATGCTTATGCTTCACCCACTGGACACCAACAAAGTGAATGCATGAGTCAAAAGTGACTCAGGAGCAACCATCATCAATAAAAATAAGCATGCACTTGGTGTGGGTAATACTGAACTCCACAATTAAGTGGGCAGGTCCCTGCACTAGGAGCTACAGGAGTACGGAAACACCCCCAGAGCTTGTAGTTTTATTTGAAAACATTGTGAACCATAGCACCAGTCAATGCCAGGGCCCCACGGTGCTTTGGTCTGTCCTACAGGAGAGAGGAAACTCCCCTCCTCAGCATGAACTGGGTGATGGGGGTTAACTCACCCTGCCCTGTCCTGCTGAAGTAAGGACAGCTACACAGCAGGTTTTTGTGTTTCTCTTCTGTGCAAATGTTGCAGAAGCTGAGATACACCCTCTGTTCTGCAGCTCTGGGCAGGACACAAGATGGAGGGAGACTTGCTTTGTAAAGCCTAAGCCATGAATTAGAAATGCTGACATTGTTCATAACAAGGCAGAGAAGACAGTCTTCATAAAATCATAGAATAATTTGGGTTGGGAAGAACCTTCAAAGGCCACCCCCCTGCAATAAGCAGAGACATATTCAACTGGATCAGGCTGCTCACAGCCTTGTCCAACCTGGCCTTGAAAGTTTCCAGGGATAGGGCATCCACCACCTCTCTGGGCAACTTGTGCCAATGTTCTACCACCTTCCTTGTAAAAGATGCCTTCCTAAATAGAGTCTGAATTTAACCTCTTTTAGTTTAAAACCATTACCCCTTGTGTCCCTAAAGGGCTAATTGCAATAGGCCCTACTAAAAAGTCTGTCCCCACTTTTCTTATAAGCCCCCTGTAAGCACTGAAAAGCCACAAAAAGGTCTCCCAGGAGCCTTCTCCAGGGAGAACATCCCCAGCTTTCTCAGCCTGTCCTTGTAGTCTTACCTACATGAGCAGAATTAGTAGTTTTTAGTAAGTTCAAATAAGTTTGTTGGGTGTCCTGGTTAGTTGGACATATATCCAGTGCCATCCCAAAGATCTTGGAAGCACCTTGTGTGATGCTTTCCCCCAGCAAGTGGCAGAGACGGCAGGCAGGTTCAGTAGTACACTGGTGTTCCTTGTAGTGCTTGTGAAGTCCCTGAGTTACTCTACAAAGAAACATTTCTCAGACATGCTCCAAGGCCTGTATTAATGAGAGATTCCCCTGGATCAGAAACTGCTCTGAAGGATCTGGAGTACTTGTGAGTACTTGTGATGCAGAGTCCCAGAGACTGACCACTTGTTACTACATGTGCTACAATACAAATAGCACCCAGTAGAATTGCAGATTTTTTTTTTTTTTTATGCTTCTGTAACAGCCATTTCCCATTGCCAAGCTACCTGGATGCATCTGTTTCAAAGGAAATTTGGGGAGCAAAGATGAGGAGCCTCAAGAGTCTACACTCTCCCCACAGTGCAGCAGGAGTCTGTGATCCCACAAGTAGTTGGGACTACAGGCCCGGGGCATGCAGGAAAGGCTCTACACTGGAGCCACCTTGCAAACTGTTCCCCAGCCTCTGCAACAGGGAGTGAGGACCAGAAAGGAGTGAAGTCACTTAGGAGAGGAAAGACGCTCTGTCCTGGCTGCTAATGAAGGTCCCATAGGAGCTGGATCTAGCAGTGCTGGCCATGGTATCACAAGCTACTGGATGCATCCCACCTGGAGAGCAAATTCAGACCTTAAGCCCAGGGCTTGTGTGGTTGATAACAAGGACGTACATTTGCAGAGAGGAGGTGTTTGCATCTTTGGTCTCTCTACTGACAGAGCAATATCAAAGCTGCAGGGAAAACATGACAATCCAGTGAAATGCTCGGGACATGGTCCTTCATGGAAAAAACCCCGAGTTCCTCCCCACTCTCTTGCCTAACTTGTGGACTTCTGGGGTGTGTTTTGGTTTGTTTTCTGATTGTGTCAAGCATTTTTCAGGGATATGCATCAACCCATCAAGGCTTAAGCTCCTGCTAATTTTTTTCACTGGCATTTCCACCTGCAGCTGCTTCCAGAACCTGCCCTTTGGGAACTTGGATTTCTCGCCTTTCCATTTAATGACATTCAAGGCCGCTTTGGCCTGCTTCAGCTCCTTCACTTTGCTCTTCTTGATGGCTTTGTACTGCACTAGAATGACTTTGATGTTGCCCTTGGAGGCCATATTCTCTAGGCCAGCCTTGAGCTCCAGCAGGGCCTGTGTCCCCTGCAAGACGTAGTTGGGGCTCAGGACAACAAGCAGACGTCGGCTTTTCTGGATGAAGCTCAGGGTTTCGTCTGTGACAACTGGGAGAAAGAAACATTGAGGTGGTTAGTGATGCCCAAGAACATGCTGCTGAGCTGCTGCTGTGACACCAGGTGCCTCTTGAAGGGGACAATAAATCCCTTGGAGGCCCTCTCTAGACTACACTGGTGCTTCCCAACCCTGCAAGTGACTCCAGGTGGGTCCTCCTACACCAGAGCTGGCTCCCACTACCCCATACAGTGACATCTTCTACTCCCAGCCCCAGACTGCCTATAGAGCAAAGATGACCAAGAGAGTTAAACCTAGAAGTTACTGTACTACACATCAGTGACACCACCCAGTGCTATGAGGATGCCTTATGGCCAAGAGGGCTGCTGATCTCAGGCTCAGATTTAGCTCCCTTCTAGTGAGAAGGGAAAGAGAGGCCCTCTGGAGCAAAGCAGGGAAATTGCCAGCTGAATAACACAAGAACTCAAGGAAAAGACTCACCCTGAAGAAGCTTCAGGAAGCCTCATTGTCTATGCTTACATCCTCCTCTGGCAGAAGTTCAAAGTGACTCTGGATAATCCCTTCACTCCTCTTGCCTCAGTTTCCTCACCCAAAATAAGTATCTACACTCTCCCAGAGTGTCCTCATGGGATAATTTGCTTTGGTAATGCTACCATCCTAACTCCTGCTACTCATCTGTCTTTTCCTGCTGCCGTCATCTATGAAAGCAGATTAGAGCATTTTTAGAACTGACTCTGAGGACTTTCAGTGAAGCATCCCAAAAATGACACACTCTGAGCTGGAGACATGTCATGGTAACTGTGGATCCTCTTTAATTTTCTAACATCTGCAGGTAGACTTGTCCTTGGCCACCTTCCTGTAATTAATATGAAAATCCCTTGTAAGTGTGAATCCTGGCACTTGTACTCTTTGCTGCAGATCTCCCACACTTCCTTGATGAGGGAACAATCTTGACTGGTCAGAAATGACAACGGAAAGTAAAATAATGCTGACAGACAACTTCATTTAGCTGTCAAGCATGTTTGATTAGTTCCTATCAGCTAACTCGTGGGATAATCCATCTCCCACTGTTTCTTCATCAAGGACAACATAACTCTCTAACCATGACACACTGGAGACACGACACCAGCTGCCAAAAGCTATTTCCTGGCCCGCCGTGCTTTCCTGAAAAGGAGATTAGTCAAATCCTGGCTAAGAAGCCCCGGGGAAACCCCAGCAGCATCACGGACAGCAGTACAGTGATGAACCATTCCAGCAGCGCTCTGCGGGGCTGGCGCTGGCTTGAGGCTGGCAGGGATTGAGGGGGGCAGAGATGGGAACGTTTGGGGGTAAGGGTGAAGGACAGAGAGCTGTGCTGGGGGGATAATGACACCCTCCAAAGTGAACAGGGCAAGAAGCAGCAGAGGGAACAGGAGGGAGATGGACATCTGGTGAAAATGGCTCAGAACAAACTTGCTCTGAGACTGACATCAGTAAAAAGCAAATTGAGCCTGGAGGGTGCCCTGCCATGTCATTCAGGCTCTCTTCTAGAGGGAACAGCACCAGGATTGCAGCTATCTCACTGAGATATATATTTATTTACCCTCAAACTTCAAGGTGCTCCTAGATCCTGGCAACAATCTAGAAGAGAAAGACAACAGAGCCCAGACTGATTCTGCTCCCTTTGTCAGGCAGCTGGGCTGAGAATCCAGCAGTCCCCCCTGTTCCTACTCAAAAGGGATCCCAATGGACTTTCTCAGCACAGGTTTTGTCACCAGTGGGGTCCTCAGCCAAAGCCCATGAATTCAAACTGGGGCAGTCTGCACTGGCAGAAATTCAAACTTTGAACTTTTAATAGGCATCAGGATCATACAGCCAACTCAGCCTCCAAAAAACTGAAAATCAGGAGTGTTGCCTAGATTTGTGCCCTTGCTGTGGAACTTGTGTGAAGGTATGTGTATCTGGAGAGTTTCACAAACTTCCATTCTGGGTGATTCCCTACCTCCCTGCAGCAGGCACTATGTCCAGAACCTTTTATGGTTTTTCTTAAAACAGTAAAAAAAGACTACATCTTACTGAAGAGGTGAGACTCACTACCTGCAACAAAGTACTTTTAATAATAGTAGCTCAACTGTATGCCATATTAGGCATAAACTCCCTAATTAATGAGGATGAATGGGACGCACGCTATCTTCTCACTGATTTTGGCACCTTCCACTCCTTCCTGAAGTAGACACTCCTGGTTTTTACAAGGATTCACCATTACCCTCTGTGAACTGACTCAGTATAATGCTTCCCCTGCTTCTTCTAGCCTTGACTTTGTCCTATTGTTTTAAGGCAGCTCAGAGGGCTTGCATGAAGGTCAGTTGTCCGGTTCCCCATGCTGACATTCCTGCACATCACTCCTGGAAAGAGCAACTGAAACAACCAACCACCATCACTTGCCCACAGCAGCCTTTTTGGTGGCCTGGAGCATCTGCCACACCGTCATGTGAAGCAAAAACATTAGGAGACACCAAAAAGAGTTCATTAACAGTGATGGGGAAAAAAACCAAAAGACAATCTGGATTGGCTTGTTGCAATCAACGATCAATACCTCAAAGAACAATAATGAGGATGTGCATGGAGCACAGCCCCCTGTGAGATACTCACTTCCCCCAGGGAGGCTGTCTCTGTCGAAGATACACAGCTTGTAGCCAAACTCGTTCTCCAGGACTCCTCGCAGCGTCAGCAGCACGAACTCCTCCTCCTCGGCGTTGCGTGCGTAGGATACGTACACATCGTACTCCTTCCCGTCTGGACAGCAGCAGCACAGGGAGACACAAAGGCACAAGGGACACCTGTGACCCTGCCCATGCTGCACCTTTGACTTGCAAGAGAAGCAGGTAGGAAGGCTCACTCGGAGGCCAGGCACTGAAGGTTAAGGCACGTGGATTTCCACAGACCGACCCATTCTGTCCAGGCTTCTTTTGCCTTTTGACATCTTTGACTCAGCTCCCTCTCGTTGCTGTCTATCCACACGAGCAGTCCCACCAGACAGAGACTTGCACCCTGCCTACGCCCTCCGAGAGCTGCTGCACCCCCGCGGCAGGTTCACACCACAAGCTGCAAGGGTTCAAACACCCTCCTCCTCCTCCAGAGGAGGAGATCTCACCTCAGAGTCCCCAGCAATGAACTCCCAGTAACACAGGGAAGCTGTGGAAGAACTGAGGACAGAACACATTTCCACATCCATCCTTTTGGATGCCTTCCCACATTTTAAAGCAGATCACTCTGGATCAGATCATGAATCCTTTACACAGAGTCACCAGGGAAACCAAGGACTTACTGAAACCTGATGACTTATCTTGACAATCTAGATTGGATGACACAGATAGATCAGCAGGGCAGTGCCCCAGGGAGCCTGGCATGTCCATGCTCCACCTCTGCAGAGAATACAGAGGGCTTCTTTCTCCTTTTCCCTGAGCCAAAAACCTGACTCCTCTTGCTCTAAAATGACCCACACAACTGCATGTAGGTAGAGAAATGGAAAGTCAAAATGTCATTATGCTGTGAAAAGAGTTAAAAATAACTTAGAGGAAAAATCCTATATGAAAGCAAAGGGCCTGGCCTGCAGCAGGACAAATAAATGAAAGCTTTTGAACTCCTTACCTAGAATGGTTTCATCTGTTCCAAAATGAGCCCGATAGAAGAGGACCATTTCAAGCCAGTACACATGATAGACGACTATGAGCACCACAACGAGCAGGATGGTGGCCCCCAGGCCACAGGCCAGCTCCACGGTGTACTTGGGTGCTACAACTGGGTACAAAAATAAACAGGGGGTCAGGTTTAAAGAATAGGTTGGGCCTTCAGCTAGGCAAAAACAAGCTTGTGTCATATGCAGCCAAACACCACAGGGGAACAGCCAGGAGCCAAGCTGACCCTTCAGAGTAAGGTGGCCAAGCCAAGGCTTTTCTGACAGGACACATGATGGGTGGCCACCCTGGAGCCCCATTCTGGGTTGTTAGGTCTGGTTATGCTGCCAGAGCAAGTCCATAGCTGGACTTCTGTCTCTGAGTGAGACCCTGGGAGCAGCCAGGCAGTAGAATGACCTGTTGGTACAAGAAACCTGCACAGTGCAAAGCCAGAACAAGAACATGACTTTCTCAGATAAAGCATCTTCAGCAAAATAAAGGCAATGGTTACCATTCTCCCTCCCTGTCAAACACACACAGGTCTTGTGTCTTGTCCCAGACTGACACCCAGGATATAACCAGCCATGGCCTGACTCTTTTCTACCACGAAAGAAGAATCAGAGCTCCTTACAGAAAAGCTGAAATGCTTGCAAACAAACAGGACAACCTGTGGGCATCAAACGAGAACATCACAGGCCCCTTCCAGCTCATACACTGTCTGTCACACCACTGCTGCTTCTTTGTATTAAGGACAGAAAATTTCTAACTGTATCCCTGGGCAACTCTGCTGATGGCAGTTGATGTGCACACAGGCAAACTGCACAACAAAAGAACAACAGGGAGTGGAAACACCACCAAATTCCAATATTTAAAAAGTTTCTAATGAAACTGAATTACAAAATTGAAAATGGAAGGAGTTTATCAATGTTCATTAGGTGACGAGCAGCAGAAGGACAAGAGAGGCAGAGGGAAATCATCCAGAAAAAGCAAGCAACTGTTATATAGAGAAAGAGTCTGAGTATTTCAGATTCAGTTCTGCTACATGTACAAATATTATCACCCCAGAAGACTTATATATGGAATATGAACACACTGGCAGATGGTTTCAGCCTTTCTCAGTTATGTGTGTGGTCTATTATTCCTCCTAACAATCCAGAAAAGGTTTATCTCAAAGAAATGAGACTAAAAAAGGACAAGTACCAAGAAGAAAAAGATCTTTCAGTAAAGAACCCTTTCCATGTTTATAAAGTAGAGTAGAGGGAAGAAAGTGTCTGGCATGAGCTACACAAGGCATGGCAGCATTCCCTGTGGGAGGGGGGAGGTCTGACTTACAGTAAAACAGGTCTTGAAGCTCTAGATGAGGTTGATAAGGAGGCAGAAAAATACACCTTAATCAGAAAGCCTCACATAGCTTTTTGTTGTGGTGGTTCTGAACCAGGAAGGACAAGGACTTCCAGTGGCATGTTCCACAGACAGAGAGTTTCCCCCCGGAGCTCCCAGAAGCAGTGGTTTGGACCACCAAGCCACGAACCCCAAGTTCCTGCTATTGGTTCCTTGATTTGTCTGTTATGTTTCCCTGTTTTGGGAAATTCCCTGTCACTCCCTTGTTCATTCCTTGTTCTCTCTTCCCCCCTCCTCTCCCTAAACCTCATTCGACCATGTACCCCAACCCCTCCCCTGTATTGCCCCTTTGCCCTCAGTTTATTGGATGTTGTTCCTCCCTTAAATACCCATGTAATGAGCTGTTCTTGGCTTTTGGTCTCTGTGCCCCCTTGGAGGTAATAAACCTACCGAATTCACACACTAAGAGCCCCCTTCTCTGGGAGTTCTCTGCTATCTCGCTGTGCTCTGAGGGCAACATCTCCTCAGACCGAGACGCGGACTAGCGGTGTCCTCATCGGCTCACCGGGGAAGCCTTCTAGAACACGAACGGCCTCCCAGGTTCATGCTAGCGCTCTGCCGCCGGTACCGGGGCGGGATAAAAAAGGGAACGTAACAGCTTTTATTACTGAGATGTGGGTCTGGGAAACAAGCAAAATCTTTGATGAAAAAAAGAGGTAGGAAAAACCCACACAGAAGAGAGCTGAATCAGTGTATACCATCCACGCTGAGGTGGCTGTATCTAGACTGCAGCATCATGACAGCAAGGAGTAAAACCACAGAGCATCGTGGTGTGACTGTCTCACTCCCTGAGTAATGCCAGCAAGTGCAGACTGTCTTCTGGAAGATGCCAACTCGTAGCTGTTGTGTCAAGCAAAACCCTCACAGAATCAAGTAACCTGAAAGAATTTCAAGCAGCCTGCCCCCTCAGCTCTGCTTCAGTTGTGCTACAGACGGGATAAGGACAACAGATCTGTCCACTCCTTTCTCTTCCAAGGCATTTGCCCGTGGAAGGGCCCTTTGCTCCCCGCCTCCAAGAAGTGGTGCAGTATGACTGTGGTACATGAAGGGACAAGACCCACCAGCAGAGAGAGAGAGAGAGAATCTGAGGTTTATTCAGAAGCATCAGTACACCGATCTTTACTCCTAAGAGCTTTTTCTTGGTTGCAGCTTACAGATATAATCACAGTCCCACAATGAATCTACCCTCTTGACATTCTCCATTGTTCTCTCCAAAGCCATGGTAAAGGAGCATGAAGAGTGTACAGTTCTTTGTTGATGTAGAAGTAGAAACTCGTTCATTCACTTCTGTCTCAGGTACAGGCTGTGTCAGAGACACTGCTGATGCTGCTGCTGTCGTTCTCTGCTTAACTCTTTCCTTGCACCAACACCTGTTAACATATGACAGCAGTGCCTACACAACAGACTGTGTAAAAGTCTGATGGAATTCTTGGCTCCCTTACTGTTTTGCAGGACAAGGCTCAAGGCAGGACCCAGAGCCCCCCAAGCACCCTCCCTGCCCTGCAGGTCCGGTACCTTTCATGCGCACCACGGCCTGGCTGCGCTCCTCGCCTCTGGCATTCCTGGCATAGCACGTGTAATTCCGCTTCAGATCCTCTGCTGTGGCTTTGGCAACTGTTAGAGTCCTTATCAGAGTTTTGTCTTCAAATTCTCTGGTAATTTCACTGTAGGAGAAAAACTAGAGCATTACACATATGAAAGTGCAGCAAGTTTTTAGTGACAGATATTCCTTTCCCTGATATAACCTCTTCCTTTGAAAAGACCAAAACACATAAATTGATATTTATAAATCGATATACACTTCAGATTTTAATACAGCTGCAGCTATTCCTTTATCTGATTTTCCTTAATATTTATTTTACCACTCATAATTTTCTCATTGCAGCTGTGCCACATTGCCTTTTAGAGGAAATGGAAGTTCTTGCCTATAAACAAGAAGATCTCATGAACTCAAGATTCAGAGCTCACATCACATTCCCTATGCAGTCCTGGATGAGTCACTTTGTCTCTCTCTGCCTGAATTGACCATCTGCAAAATGGGGATACAGTATTTCCTTTTGCTTTCCTTTTTCTACACTGGTTTGCAAATCAACGGGGGGCAGTGACTGCCTTCCACTTGCAATTCAGCATCCAGTAAATGGTACTTTGATCTTCATTTGGGTTCTTTATGTGATTGAATCTCTATTCTTCCTAATCAATACTACATATAATATTACATTTTTGTTTTCAGCCTTTTTTTTTTTCTGAAACACTTTTTTCCCTTTTGCTGTTTGGGTACACTACTCTAAATAGAATTGTCTGCCCCTATTTTATAAGTCCCACAACAGCACCAGCTGTTGTCATCACTACCAGGACCTGAAGAAATGATGATGTGAACTGGTTAACAAAGCTCCCTCAAATCCATCTGTAAGATACGACACTGTCCAGGTCTGGAGACCTCCTCCTTGGAGGTCCTGGTGCTTATCACAGCATGGTGCAGGGACAGGGGCTTCTGATTAACAAAGGACACACTCCCTTAGGATTGTCACATGCCTGTACCCACACAGGACCCAGGGGATTAGATACAAATGAAGGTTCTTGTTACTTGTTACCTTTGTGTGACTTTTATCTTGGGGTCCGTGATGTCATCTGTGTTCTTCCCATCTATGGTCCACCACACCTCTGTCCGGGAGTCCTTCAGGAATGTGAAGAAAACCTCACAGGGTAGGATAAGGTCATCACCTGCAAATAAAGGACTGTCATCTCCTAGGAGAAAAGGTATTGCAGAGCAGGAGCAACACCACCCTTACTTTAATGCTTTCCAAAATCTAACCAGCCTCAGCTCTGCCCCCCTTCAGGAAGGAAGGAGGTCAACATCTACTTTCTGACATAAATGGTAATAACAGTTTAACATCCCTGGATGTGATGATTTGTGACAGACAGATAAACAGAAAAAAATATCCTGCCTTCTCAAATGTGTTACAAATTCCTTGACTGTACCAAGTGACCCACCCAAAGGGATGTGCTTCATGCCAACCACTTCCTTGGGGAGCTGGGCAGTATTAATCAAACCCACTGCACAGGGGACAGATGCCATAAAGTGAAGGATCAAGCTCCACAAACGCTTGGTTTGGAAATACTTCTTCAGGAATTTGACTTCGGCTCAAGATCAGACTTGGAAGTGTGAATATCCCTGTGATCAGCCTGCAAGTGATTTCATCTCACAGACGGCTATGGATGAAATCTGACCTTCTGAGCCAAAAGAGCTGCTCTTTGAAGTAAAGACTCTGGTGCTAATCATCATCATTGGCACCACATTTATTACAGCAACGTAATGGGACACAATCCATTTGATAAAGGGAATTGCTCCAAAAAGGTATTAGGCAAAACTGATGGTGTGGGGGAAGGGGTGAGGGAAAGGGTGTGGTACTCCATTACCCAGTGCTTCGAGGTCAGCAGAAGGAGAGCTGTCATTAGTTAGGAAGTCATCAGCCAAAACAAGGGAGAGATGAGCAAGAATTGGCTAGAAGGCTGAAGCCACTCTAGGGGTGAATGAGGGAGGATGGGAGCAAACTACAGCCAGGGCCAGGGCTGAAATAAGGTCCTACAGGAATTCTCCTAAGCAGCTGAGTGTCCCCATTTCATCTGCTTCTGCAGCTGCAGTTCTGTATCTCTGTGCTTGAATATCTGTCTTTATTTGTGCTTGCAAAAAAAAAATCAACTTTAAAAGCTGTGCTCTCCTATTCTGGCATCAAGAACTGGCATCCCACACTGTCTACCAGGCAACTCGTGGCAGCTCGTGTGCTCTGTGAGGGAATGCACTGGGGATGCAGTGGGAGGGGAGGGCTCTGTTCCTGGCTGGGTCTCCCTGTCCCACTGCCAGGCTGTGAGTGTTGGACTTTACCTGCTTCCAGTTCGTACACAACTTTCTCGTTTGGAGAGGTGAACTGTGGTGGCAAGGCCTTGTTTGGAGATCCTGCAGGAGACAACAGAGAGCCCCCATGGGGACCCACACCTCATGAAAACCTGGAATCGCTGCAGCCTCACTCCCAATGCCCTCATGCCACACAGCACATTCCCCAATCGAAATCATGATGCATTCCTGTTGCAGAGCTCCATGTGCACACAATTCTAATCCTAGTCCCCAAACTCAGGGCTAGATCCAGATTTTGAGGCTCCTCCAAAGTTTAGGTAAGCTAGTTTGGGCCTCACATATCAGAAGAGCTCCATAACCTTCTCATCTCCTACATGGCATAACCTGCACCAGTTTCCTTTTACTGCTGCTTCTAAAAAACAAAATACAAACATCATTTCCTGTCACAGATATTTATTTCAACCCTTAAAACAGCTGTTTCCATGGAACTCAGAATGTATCCTACAGCTCACTAGGTTTTTAAACTCTACAATTCCCTGGCAGGGATGCTGAGCCTTTGTGCCTGGGACAGATGTGTCCAAGCAGAGAGTACCTGGAGCTCTGCCTGGCTGATTAGCAGTCTCAACCCCAGCACACGTGGCTTTGAGATTCCAAGAAGATCAAGACAGGTTGGCTATAAAGGAACAATCCCACAAACAGTGACAAGCAAAGGGCACAGGAGACCACGAGCAGGAGTGCCAGGGTTATGCATTCACATGCCAGCAGAGGGTACCCCTGGCCATCTCATGGGCTGAACCTCACCAGCCTGAGCCTGGCCACTCTCTGTGTTTGGGGCATTTGATGTGGTGGTGGGAGAGACCTCTACTGCAGTATGTTCTGGGCAGACACACAAATCTGACCCCAACAAGGAAAAATACACCAGGTCAGTTGGGTAACACAGATTGACTACAACCACAAACGGATCCTGCAACGAACTCTTCCAGCTATTTTTACCACTTCTGCAGCTACCCACATGCATTTGACACATTTTAAAGTTGTTCTTACCCACCACCTTCATCTTTATGGTTCTGGTGAGATTATAGGTTCTTCCATGGTCCTTGAATGTCACAATGCAAGTGTAATTCCCTTTATATGCACTGCGGACAATGCCAATGACCAGCCTGGGCCCTTGGGGGTATCGCTCGTAGAAGCCATCCACCGAGTTGCAGTTCTGGAGTCAGGCAGAAAAATACTTGAGTTTGTGATTCAAAAGAATAGATACTGGTTTAAATGCTACTACAAAGATCTGATCTTAAACTATTAATATGACACTTGGGATCATGATGTAGATCAGACCTAAACACCATGAACTTGGAGCATGTTGGAGTATAGACTGCTGTGTTCACCTTGAAAATGAAGTGATGAAGCAGATCACTCTAATAGCTTTATTCCACTTTAAACACAGACAACTTTATAAAGGAGAGATCTCTGATCCAGAAGTACCTTGGCAATCAAAGTGAGCACCTCAGCAGAGTGAAGAAGAAAAGTAAAAAGTGACAAGGAGAAAATGATGTACTCACAAATGGATACTAAGACTAAAGGACATGTACCCCGTTGATGTCCATCTTTCGGGACTAATCAAGCTCTCCTGGCTGACTTCAGCTGAGGATGAGGCCCCAAAATTTGCAAATAGCAAACGAGAATCTGTAGTACATAAACCTTAATAACTCCTCTCTTTCTGTCAGGAGAGGCAGGAAAGCTCTGCCAAAATACCAAGCTGGAGATCCCTTTTCAGAAAGAGGTTATGCAGATAACATCTTGATTGTCATAAAACCCAAAGATGTGCACATTTTCTAAGAGATTATTTTTGAATGGTACATTTCCAAATCAGATACATCCTAATGGGGTAGTTGAAGACAGGGGTCATATACCATTTTTAATGATTTTTATTAGGCATGGGATGACTTGCTGCCTGAAAAATTACTTCCAAGGGGCTTTTTGTTTCATTCTGCTAATTGATTGCCGAGATGTGAATTTCAATGAACGATACAAGTAAAGCATTTAAACTACTGGAGTGAAACAGCTCCTCTTGATACAAGAGGAAGTTTTTTCTGAAGGGTTTTAGAGGTGGGGTTTTTCTTTTGGGTCTTTTTTTTTAAATCAGCAGATACATTTGTTGACAGGTTCCCTTATTATTAAATTCATTTATACAAAATCTTCTACCTAGAAATACAAAAGCACTTTACAGGATGTTATTAAAGAATTTATTCCCATAACTCTCTGACTTTACATCCCCTGAGACTTCTTATTCTCTACTGACTAAAGGCATCCACCTAGAGAAAGAGTGAGATCAGATTTAATAAAATTGAGCAGTAATTCTGTAGGCAAGAGCCTGAGGATGGCTGGGGACAGTCTAACAGTCAGAAGAGTATGGAGGGTGGGGTGGAGATGTCTCAGTCTTCAGGAAAGAGGTTTGCTGAATTGTGTCAAACAGGACACCCATTGTCCTTGCAGAGCCTGATGAACAGCTTCACTTCCTGACCTCAGAGGATTTTGGAAAGGATCCAGTTTTCATTAAGAGGTGTTTTTTTTTAAAGAAGAGGGAATATGAATGACAGTTTCCTTTACAGGGAAGTGAGAGGCTCACACAGCAGGTCAGGCACACTGCCCATAACTGAACTGAGCCACCTAAATCCCTCCTAGGTGTATTTCTCACTTGAGCACACTGGTCAAAAAAGCTTCAATGTTAGCTCTCAATTCCTTTCCAAGAGCAGTTTTACCCTTAAACTCAATGGAAGCTGAGCTCTTAAAATTAGTAAAGCTTCATTAACAGCCTCATCACTGGGGAACATCTGAAAAGCAGCTCCATGACTGTCATGCCAACCACTGCTTTTTCACACACACCACCGCATCCCCCTGCTGCCCAAGTAAGCCCTCCTTACCAGGTACCACTTGACAGTTGGTGTCACACTGGCAGGGTAGAACCCATCAATATCTGGACACGTGATCTTCTGATTGGCGTGCTCCAAGTAGAACATCTCCTCAGCGGGTTTTATGGAATGGCTCACACAAGAGTGCTGGTCTTTTGGAACAACCTCCAAGGGAAACGCAACTTTGCTGCAGTAGGTTGTGTTCCTAAGGGTGGACGAGGACAGGGCTGATTAGATGAAACTTGTTTACTCCTACAGCAGTGGAATGAAATAAAAGTTACATCTGCAATAATGAGCATCATAGCGCTGATGAGGGATGTACAGCCTTAGTTGACTCATTTATAAATGGGAAAGAAAACCCCACCAGAGGTGGTCACACAAGCTCACAAAAGCCTATAAAGATGACTAACAAGCAACATCCACTCCCCTGCTGCTAAAGCAGATCATAAGGTCAAAGACACAGACAAAAGGCAACGTGAGGAAGATCAAAAAGAGCTCTTGTGCATAGCAGATGCTATGTTCATTTTGCACCACAGTCAGAGACACTTCTAATTTCCTAGAAGTCTGAATCTCATGAATCTTTGCCAAATTAGCGTGCAGTCAAAACATTACCCCTGCATCTGAAGCTATTTTTACTCCAGACATGCAGATCACTTCTTAATGGTGAGCGCCTGTGGATTTTGCCATGGGCTCAGCAATAATATTTTCACGGACACTTGCAGCAAGGAGAGGCACGCTCATTAGTGTCTGCAAGGCTCCAAGCATTATTGCCATGTAAATTGGCTCAGCACTGAGCGGTCTTATAATTGTAACATTCTTTTCCCATTAATGCTTATGTAAATGGTCGTCTCCCCACAGAAAGATCTGGTGCTAACAGCATCATTTCCCCACCTCCACGGAAGTTCTTTGATTGCCGTGAAGATGTACAGAAGCTGCACCACAAAGCCTACCTGAGCATGCAGGTGTAATTCCCAGTGTCATTGAGAAGAGCAGGCCAGAACCAAAGGGTGTCTTTATCCTTACTGATGTGATTGTCTGGGAGACGATAATTAATGGGCTCCTCCAGATCCCGGTCCTGTGCGATCCGGTACCAGATCAGGGTCAAGCCAGCAGAATGGGCTGTGCTATAGTTGTACTTCAAGAAGGTCTCAAAAAGCGGGCATTTGATCTTGGCAGGTTCCCCGTCATAGATCTGGATCTGCTTCATGGTGTCCACACCCCAGTCGTCGCAGCGTTCTGCAGCCAGGAAGAACAAGGTGCCTTAGGCTTGCAAGTCTGCAGGAGGAAAACAGTTCTGTCCATGCTCCCCACAGCCCTTGCTCCTGCCCCCATTAAAATCAGAGGCAAAACCATAGTGTTTTCAATGAAAGCAAACTGGGCTATTATAAAACAGAGCAAGAACATCGTGTTCATTTCTAGAGAACCTGGAAACTTCTGTTTTCATTTGCACACCTCCTGCGTTTCTGCCAAGCTATTTATCTCTCATCAGGACAATAGAATAGGATATTCCTGCATAAAACTAGACTTCCTAGAGAGCTCCAAAAAAATTTACCACAAAAGCCTTATGTGGGAGGATAAAATTTGGATGAAAACAATGCCAGAGGTGTGTGTGCATCCATACACAACGGTAAGGAAGATTGAAATAGATGTGCTGAAATAGGAGAAAAAAGACCCAAAAACTTAAACATCAACCCTCCCTTAGAGCTGTGGGTCCCTTTCCCTGACAGAAGAAGCTGGACTGTGGGTTCCAGAAGTGAGGACTGTCTTTCCTGTGATGGATTCATGTGACACCTGTGCACACCAGGATAAAACAATGAGTATAAGCCCTAGTAAGTGACACAGAGAGACTGTTGATAGTGAAGTTTAGGAACTGGGGGGCAGAAGGGAAGGTATGGAGGAAGTAGCAGCAGGTTCTCTTGTATTCCCAGGCAGTGCCCAGGTGCAAACCCCATGCGCAGTTCAACAACAGGCACTGGCTCAGTGTGGCTCACAGCAGACTTGGACTGACACAGAAACCAGCCAGCATGAGAAAAAGCTGTATAGAGCCTTTTTTCTTTCCTAATTACTTTTTTAAAAAAATTATTCTTGTCATTAGCAGACAGTTTCATGACAAAAAGCACAGTCCAAACCCATTTCTCTTCCCAGGACTCCCCTCCACTCCATTCCTCCTGCCCATCAGGATGCCCAGGCAGGCAGGGACTCAGTGCAAGCACAGCACCGTACCTGGGTGTCAGCAAACCTGAGAGCAACCTGCACTGTCAGAGCCAACTGAGACACATGGAGAAGCTGCTGTCACTGCACCTCCTGTCTCCCCGCGCTGATGAGGCAGAGCACAGCATGGCACACTTCCCAGTGCCTCTCTTGTAGCTGCTGGGAGGCATTTGCTAGGGCAGCCTGACGTCTGAGAACCCAAAATGAGTCAAAGAGGAGAGGGGTGTGCTGCCTGCAGCAGCCCTTGGGAGCAGTGTCTCAGCACATCACACACAGCCTCACCAGAGATGACACTGCAAAGCCTCTCCCATTTGCAGATATTAGAAGAACTCAGACTGAGAGGAGAAACAGAATACAATATGTTCTTTGAGCCCAATTCTTCTGAATTCTTCTGAACTGACTTCACAGGCCCAAAGCAGGATTTCTGGCATTTATTCTTCTCTTAATAGACAGTGGGATGTAGCTTGCCCCCAAATTCATACTTAATTTTAAAAAAGCAGAGATAAACCTTTGAGAAGACAGGCCTGCAGCACTTAAAGGCAGTGATGCTAACTCCTGTGGCTCAGCAATGGTTAGTCATGGGCAGGAGGAATCTGGGCCAGTAAGAATAGAAATGTTTTCTGGCGGGTTTACACATAAATGTAAATGCAAGCTGCACTGCTCCTCCTGCAGTATGCCAAACACCCATATGACAGAGTGCTACTTCTGAAGGAAGAGAACGAACTGGGCTAGGAAGAGGCAGTGAAGCTACCCAGAACACAAGCATTTGTTCATAGGAACCCCCAAACCAAATGGCTGGAGAGTGCTCATCATCTGAAAATACACAGATCTTTCAAAAGTGCACAGCATCATACACCGTGGCTGCTACCACAGGCATTTTCCATTTCAAAAGACCAAACCACTGCTGGAAGCCTTGCACCATGGGAAGGGGCATAATGACCCATCAGCACCATGATCAGGGCCAACTGGAGCCAGCAAGCTGCTTTATGCTGGTGGGGCCATGGATAAGCCATGGTCAAGTGTCCTTAGAGTGGTAAAGAGAGAAATGAGCCTGCAGAGAGTGCCTGCTAACCGTATGATAAAGCACAGATTGTTACTCATGGAGAGAGGGCACATTTTTCTGTCAAGAAAGGCTTCCCCTCTGAAGGGAGCAGACCTGGGCCTGTAAATCAGGATGCCCAGGTTCTCTTCCCAGCACCTGACTTGTGTCTCCTCTTGGGCTGTATAAAGGCAAATCATCCTTATTACTTCAAATGGCAGGACTGGGGAGAGAGAAAACTATATAAAACATTAGAGTACTGAAATTCTTGGAGTCAAGATCAATGAAATTTGCAATCATGAGCAGCTCTTGCATTTTGCAACAGCCCATAAATCAGCACTGTAAAACTACTTACCCGTTCAACCTGAATGAGTTATTGAAAATAAATACAACTATTTTATTTTTTTTTTTCTTCCTACATTTCTCTAAAACAATGCCCAGGCCTTGCCTTCTTGGCTTGGGAAGAGGGGACTGTTATTGTTTTACTGTAAGAGCTGTATCTGGAGATTTTGTCTCAGGGCTGGCCTGGCTTCAGGGACACTGTCACAGCAAACAGGTGGTGCTAAGGCTCCCCACACTGCCCTGGGGTGCTGCAAGCTCTGAGCTGAACCCCAGACACAGCTGGTAATGAACAGCTACACCCAGAGCACAGGAGCAGTGTGAGACCCCAGGCTGTGCCTCCCTCCCAAGGCAAGGGCTCCTCCTGCCTCCAGGGCAAAGCCACCCAGCACAACTCCAAGGGCTCAGGGAGCAATGCCACGACCCATCACTCAGGACAGAGATGGCAGGAACACTGCAGGCTGCAGCAGAATGTCCTTAACACATAAAACACTGAGGACAGAAGTTGTGGTGCTTTGCACAGCTTCCCTCCTCCCTGTGCCATGCTGACAGTCACACTGCTATTTCTACATTTTACAGTGTTTTATGCCCAAGATAGCCAGGTTCTGCCTGATATAATGTGTGAGAACTGCAGGGCACCCCTCACACACACCTTTGTGATCCTCTTCCTCCTCAGCTGTGACAGTGCTCTTCTTCCTGTGACAACAGCAACTTCTGCTGTGGTGGCACTTCTGCAGCAGAGCCCAGCAGATGGGGAAACGTACACACACATCCATAAAGTAGAGGGGACATTCACATTATTATTGCTATAATTTTATTTGCATCCAACAGCTCCCCACAACATTTTGTGCTCCTTCCACTGTTTTAAGCTCTGTTGGATATTCAGAGCCTACTTGCTGCTAACATCAACATGCAACTACTTGTGTGTCAGTCTAAACTGGAGATAGCCTAGAAAAAAATGGTATGACTGATCCTTCATTGGCATAAAGCAGTCCCACTGTGAAAATATATATATATACACAGACACATTGATATATCCTGATTCCAGCAACAATATTTGAGGGAGCACTGCAGAAAGAAGATGCAAGGATCCAGTTCTAATTGTGAGAAACAGCACTAACTTTTATGGTGCTGTGCCCGTTTGTAGCAACTCACACTTGTTTTCACTGGCTAAGCCTCAGAAGTGAGTTTCTTCTCTCTTGAAATGTTTCTGCACAAAACAGCTGCTGGAGTTAGGAGCAGCTCCTGATTAAATCAAGTGGGATCGGCATTCATGCTGTGACTCCAGAGGTTCACTAACAAATGGAAACTAGTGAGGAATGGAGCTATATCCAACTCCATGTCCCCTCTGTGCTGCAGCAAATGGAGCACTACACACACACCTGAGGGACACAGTAAAACTCTAAAAATACACCACCCCACAAATGCGCCTTCCTAGAAACGCCTCTGCAAAACCATTTTGAAAGAAGCCACCTTGCTCTCAGCACCAATCAGGAGCACTGCAGGTGCCCTGACCCCTCTTACTGCTGAATGCTCTGCAATTACACAGCAAATACCTACCTGGGACAGACAATGCAGGGAAAAGGCAAGAAATGGTCCTATTTGCACAGCCCTGCGTAGGAAAAGGGATGAGGATCATACAGGCTAGAGGGAGGCTGCAGGGTAGAAGGAAACACCCATCTCCAGAAGTGGCAGACAAAGTGCAGGCAGGGCAGAAGGGTAAGGGTAAGGATAGCCACCTTGATTTCATGTGCCTTGAGGGGGCCTGCCTTGCATGCAGACTGGGACTGTGCAGAGGCAGCAGGACACGAAGCCATCAGTGCTGCCAGCTGAATGATCCCTGTTCTCACACCACTGCAGCTCCAGTATCAGATGAGGCTGGACTATCATAGGATGATTTGGGTTGGAAGGAACCTTGAAATCACCCAGTTCCAGCACCCCTGCTGTGGGTGCAGGAACATCTCCATCTAGACCACATTGCTTAAAGTCCCATCTTACCTGGCCTTCAACACTTCCAGGAATAGGGCACCCACAGTTTTTCTGGGTATCCTGTTCCAGTGCCTCACCATCCTTACTGCAAAGAATTTCTTCGTAGTATCAAATCTAAACCTACCCTCCCTATGCTTAAGGTCATCCTCCCTTGTCCCATCACTATACCCCTTGTGAAAAGCCCTTCTCCAGCTTTCTTGTAGCCCCTTTCTGTACTGGAAGGGTTCTAAGGTCTTCCCCCTGGAAAAGAGCCTTTTCTTTTCCAGGCTGAGCAGCCCCAACTCTCTCAGCCTGTCTTCACAGGAGAGATGCTCCAGCTCTCTGATCAACTTTGTGCCCTCCTCTGGACTCACTCCAACTGATTAATGTATTTTCTACATTGGAGACCCCAGAGTTGAACACACCACTGCAGGTGGGGTCTCACCAGAGAAGAGTAGAGGGGCAGAATCACCTCCCTGGACCTCCTGGCCACACTCTTGCTGTGACCCAGGACCCAGTTGGCTTTTTGGGGCTGCCAAACCCTATCTTAACAGCTTCCTACTTTCTTGATCGGCCCCTGCTGCATCACCTTAAAGCAAAGCTGGTATGAGTCAGCCTCTACCCGGGGGCACAGCAAGGCCAGCCTGTTATGGTGATGCACGAATCAGCATCAATAAGGCAGAAAAAGCAGACCACACAAAGCAATTAAGCAAGAATTAATTGTTACTACCTTAAAAAAATTTTCCTCACCACCATCTTTCAAGCTCAGTCAGTGAGAAGGAAGCAGATGAAGCCAGGCTGAATGGTGGAGCCATGCTGTGAGCACAGGAGGCACCAGCTGTGGCCAGCATCACACATGGATGCATCTCCCAGTTACGGTGGTGCCAGGAGCACCCACTCACCCCAGTGTCTGCATTCTTCCTTTCCACCCTGCATGAGACCACCCCCTGCTCCCTGGCTGTGTTCTCTGCTCAGTAGTATCCCATCCAACCACACAACAGGGCAGAGGGAGAGAAGCATGGAACAAACCAAATTAGACGCTCTGCCCTTAGCTGGGAGAAGAGGCACAAACCCAAACACGCTGAGATGGGTGGGAATGACACGGAAGTTGGGGCAGGCCCAGTCAAGATCAGCTGGCTCTCACTGTTTGCTCTCACTACTTCAGCAGTGACAGTGGTCACAGAACACCTAAAAACTGGTTGTAGCTCAATGCTGCCTTGGAGGCTCAGCCTAGAAGCTGTGCCAACTCTGCAGAAATTTATAATCTCACTTCCAGTGGAAACGCATCCAAAGAGGCCTCTCATAACCTCACTGCCTTCCTCCCACAGCCTCTCCAGTAGAGCAAGGAGGTGGAAGTGGTCCTGGCACAAACTTCCTACACAGCCCAGCCCCATCCATGTAGTTCTGCTGTGATGACACTGGTGACATGGTTTTACACTTCTCCCCAGTCTCATCATATTCATCCTGTGTTGCCACTGAGCTGTGATGTCCCCATAGAAGCAGCTATCCTGCTGCTGCACACTAGGATGGAGTCTCTCTCTCCCCCCAAGTGTTTTTATCATTTGAATAGGTAGGACAGCTGAGAAAAGGAGAAGGAAAAGGACCTTCTGTTGCGAATGGCTCTGTTTTGAAAAGCACTTGTATATTGTGGTTGATTAACTTTAGACCCTGAATATCTAATTTAAACAGGTGTGAAAACCTGCCTCTGCCAGTCATGAAAAACAAGATGACTGCACAAACTTCTGTTGACTTCAGGGGAAGCAGCCAAAGCAAGACATTCAAAAATTATGATTCTGTAATGGAGCCCAGAGCTTCTGACTCTGAATCGCCTTATCTCATCAGGCACAGCCTGTAACATGGGGTAGTTGTTATTTGTGTCTCTTAGAACTCCTCCACAGTGAGCTCTGTGACTTCACTCTCTATCTGTGCATAAAGCTGTTTACTGCATGTGGCAGAGTATTTTGGTTACCTCCAGCAACTGGGCCAAAAGAAAAAAACCAAAAAAAAATTTATATTCAGATTTCTCTAGCAAGTTTGACATATTTTCCTGGAGGCTTTCTTTAAATTTGAGATTAAAACGATAAAGGTAGGGGCATGAACTACATCCCTGAAGGATAAGAAGAGCAAACAGCTACTTTCCATCCCACTTCATTGAGAAAATTTTTGCATGAAGCAAAGCAAAACAGCATAGGGAGAGGAGAGATACAGGAAATGGAACACCCCATTGCAAAATCATCCTTAGGAGAGGCAGCATCAGGTAAAGGGGGTTACCTGATCAGCATCACTGCTGAGCTGTGCTCAGGCTGGCAGGGGCTCTTGTGTGCCTCGGGCATCTCACTGGGACTTGACAAGGTTCAGGCTAAACTCCTGGCTCTGCCAACAGGCTTGCTTAGATAAACCCATGCAGCCCAGTTACTGCACTTAGCCAGGTACTCTGTTGCCTGCTTTAAAGTACAGGCAGCAATTCTTCCCTGTCCATCCCACAGGGATGTCTGCATTACAGAGATGCTGCAGCAGCTGTCCTCAGACAAAGACGGAACTGAAAAAATGCAGCAGGCAGTAAAGTGCACTGAAAGGGCCCAAGAGTCCAGCAGAGTCACCTGGGTGCCACCAAACATCTGACAGTGAAAGCACAACTCTGCAGCTGCGTGAGGTGGACACACAGGTCCCTGATGCCCCATTTGATACACACAGAGGAGCAGAAGTGACTGTTCAATACCATTATCAGCAACACACTCATAAAGGGCTGCTCTCCTCCACACATTCCTGCACTTCAGTGCAGATAGGTCACACCATGATGACGCCTGCACAGAGCTCACCCCTCACAACCCATTTCCTCAGCTGACAAGGAGCAGACGTGAGGTTTTATCTCCTCAGTGGGCACAGCTCTGGCTGGTGTGGAGGGAGGCTGGCGGCTGTGGGGACACGTCTGCACCCAGGCCAGCTCTGCTCCATGGGTTTTATCTTCATATCCACTCCAGGGCTGTGCACCTTTCAACACCCTCAGTGTCAAATGACTTCATGCCCCCAAGTGCCATAAACTTCTACAACCACAGTAGCTCACAGATGGGTATGGATGGTTATAAAATCACGTCCTAAATTAGGACAGCAAGAAGCTGAGACTGGAAGAGTAGGAGGAAGTCAGGAAATCCCAGGAGATGAAGGTGGGGGAGGGATTTAGTCTCTTTAGAAAACAATAATGCAGTTTAATCTATTTTTCTTTTGACTTTACACACTAAAATAAGCTTCTCAGCTTCTGGGGCTGTCACAAATCACAAGGAAAATAAGGCCACTGGAACCCCATCAGTAGAATAAGAGCCATATAGTAATAATCCTGAGGAGCTGCACAGGGCTTTCCATCTTCAAAGTGTTTTACAGACAGTAATTTATTAATCTGCAAATTTCCCCTGGCCAAAAGTAACTGTTCTGCCTCTCTGCTAAGTATGAGGGAGACACACAGTGCAGTTCAGCACACAGGAGAGACAGTGCAGGCAGCGGCTCTGACCTCTGGAGCCAGATCTCTGTTTCTCACTGCAGCCAGAACTCCACTGCTCCAGTCACCACCTGAATCCAGAAACATTGGTGACATCTGGCACTTTGGAGCCACCTTCAGAGCAGACAAAACCAAAGTAGCTGAAAGCCTCTGATATGGGGGAGTGTAAATAGACATGTTCACAATCCAGCAAATAACAGCAAAGCCTGAAATAAAGCTCCCAGGAGAGAAGCTCCTGGCTGCCTTCCAGCCACTACCTGCCATGCTGGGGTATGATTCTGGCCCAGTCCTGGGCTCATCCTACCACACAGTCTGCCTGCTAGCCCCCAAGAGAGCTACAGAGGCATTTCCAATGCAAACATGATGATTCCCCCCACCAAAGGGCTATTTATGCACAGCAGGTACTTGCTCACACTATGTGGGCCCGTTAGATCAGCATGAGGCTGCTCCTCCTCTCCTGGCAGCAATATTTTTCTGCTAAGATAATACTCCCAACCATGGTCATCTCCCCAGCCCTCCCTCTGCAAAAGCTGAGAACTCTTGGAGGGTGAGAGAGCAGCTTGGTTAGCAGAGAGAAAAAAATGGAACAAGAAGCACAATTACAGCTACATCTTATAAATAAGTCGGTATCTTACATGGGCCAGCTTTGTTCAGAAACAAGAAGATAACATTATTCTGTATTCTTTGTCTGACTGGTTTTTCATCTCTTTTAAGCCAGTGTATATTTATATGACTTCAGTGGTGCCAAAGAAACTATTGTACAACCAGAGTCCGTCAGTTTTTATTATCCTTCCCTGGCTCTCAGAACATCTGGGTTCATTAAGCATCCTACAACACGAGTTCCATCTTAAGGATGGCTTAGCTAGGCAAGGAAAGCAGAAGACCTTGAATACCACTGCAAACACTGACCCAGAGGTCACGAGTAAGGAATTCAAACCCATGCACTGCAGATCATGTATATTCTTAGGACTAGGAAAAGATTTGCCCACGCGTTCAGCGTGAGCGAATAGAAGGCTCAGGCACCAATTCAGTCTCAGGCTCTACATCTTTTACTCTACACTACTCAGATCACATTTCTTCCCTCGTACAGCTTGCACCTCCCTTTCAGCAACTGATTTTGTTTCAGCAGCAGCCTCCATACGCAGTAGAAACAGCAGAGCCCAGAGAACAGATGTTTAGAGCCACAGTGCTGTAGGCAAAATCTGGAGGGGAAATAAAGTTTGTGGGTTTGTCTCTCCCGTAGGAAGCAGAGTGAAGCATAATGCTAAAGCTTTCTGACACACTGCCAGAGAGACTGTCAGCCATAGTGGCTGAACTGGATGGCAAGGCCACTTGCAGCCAGAGCAGTGATGGTATTTTAGAGCTCAAATTTAGCAAGTGTTGGTTCCTCACATCCTCTGTAAGCTCACAGAGCTTGGGACTCAGCAGAGCTGGTACCCCTGGCTTGGGCAGTGCCTGGTCAGTGCTGATGACCAGATTGCTCCACTGGGAAGGATGGCAGGGGTAGGAAAAGTGGCAGCAAACCATAACAGGACTCCTGTCCCTGCCTCCAGCCTTCCTCAGTCCAGCCTGGGCTGGAGAGAGAGCTGATCCCAACAATACAGCATTAAATGACTTAATAGTCAAAGCACAGAAAAGGATTCAGCTGAAATGACAAATCCCTACCAAGTTACACATGTTAAATATCCCAGGAGCCAGCTTCCCCTGTGAGAGCTACCCATCTCCATGGCCCTGCTTGGTGTTAGGTGACCACCAGGGCAGCTGCAGACTGTGCACAGCCCTTCTGCATTCACTCTAGATAAGCTCAGCTCTGTTCCCCCCACCTACACTCCCTGCTTCGAGAAGGAAAAGCAAGCCCAAATGCTGTAACATTTCCAGAACAAGGCCAGTCTCCCATACTGCTCTGTATTTATGACTTTGCAAGGGTGAAGCGAGCTCCAGTCTCCTTTTGGTGCCAGTCCCAGGAAACCCTGCAGTGAAACAGAGGGCTGCACAGACGGCTGCCCCTCCATCCAAGTACAAACAGCCATCCAAGCCCATCATGAATAACAAAGGACATTTTGACAGCCCAAACCGGTTTATGAAGTGCATGGCACAAAAAGGAAACTCTGAACTGAAGAGTGTGTCTGACACCCACAGACCTGCAGGAAATTAAATGCATACACTGCAGTGGATTTGCAGGAGAAGTGTATTTTAACTGATCACGTGTCTCATGTATCACTGCTTGACTTACATTCTTGCAGCACTCTCCAAGGGTTCTGACAACCCTGTACAGCAAATCTCTGCTAAAGAAGAAATATTTTAAAAGTACCAAATACCCTGCAGAAATGCACGGAGGGTTCTGGTCCTGCCAGAGCAACTGCCACAAGCCTGTGTGACCCATATGCCAGGGTGCTCATTTCACCCGACTGAAATCAGCTTCTTCCCAGCCGACTGCGTCAGCTTTTAGAGCTGCTCTAACATTTCCTGGGCAATCCTGATTCAATTGCACCTACCTCCCGTTTCTGCAAAAGCCCAAGATGACTGCACGTGGGGTGTTGTAATGCTGCCTCAGCAGGAGGAGGATGTTGCGTTGGTGGAGAGCAGAACAGCTCGTCCAGAAGCACAAGCCAAGCAGGGATTTTCCCAGCGAGCAGCAGAGATCCATGGCGCTGGGTCCCTCCCTCCCTCCCCACGCACTCCTGCTAACCTGGGGCTCAGTGGAGGAGACCTAGGTTATGTATTGTGTCTCCTTTGCTGTTTCCCTTTTGCTCAACACTTCCACCCAGCCCCTGTTAGCCACGACGGGACATCCCCTACTGAAGATCACAGTCTACTGTGAGTGCCTGCAACCTTTGGGCAGCCCAAGGAGAAAAACCTCCCAGGCTTCAGCCTCTGCGATGAACTCTGCACTGAGATGAACCTTGCTCAAGTGCACGTTGTGAATCTGGCCCACAATAATTCAGTGTGGTCCAAGAGAGAATGACAGAAGAGCTGTTCATCTGCTCGGGGTATATTGTAACTGCTTGTTTGCCAGCACTGCAGAGGGACAAGGGTTCACGGGGGGACTTGTCAAACCCCTGCACAGCTCTTATTTCCGAACATTTCCCCCCATAAAACCAGCTCCTGTTCTTTCTTCCCTCCCCCTTTCCACTTGCCTCCTGCAAATCATGCTGTCTCCTTCCACCCCCAAATAGGAAGTCCGGAGCCGAGACATGCACAATCTGCCTCTTCACAAGAGCTGGGCTGAACGAGTGCCAGAGGAGCTGCGAGCATGACAACATATTTCCTGTCAGGAAAGTGACTCAGTGAGATGGGTATCAGAGCTCCTCTTACTCTAGAAGTTCCCCTCTCCCCTTGCATTGCTGAGGCATGAGTCAGAATTGGAGAGCTGAATCTCAGTCTTCTCAGGATCCAACCAGGAGTAGCAGAGTTCAGGTTCAAGCCCGGGTCCTTCGTGCAGCTCAGTGTCAAGGCAGCTCCATGGGCTGAGCCCTGGTTTCACCCCTCACAGAAGGGCAGAAACGATCCTGACCAAGGGGGCAGCTTGAGTTTGCAAAGCACTTTGAGGTCGAGGTGCTGTTGCTATTCGCTGAGGCACCCGTTCACACCACACTGGTCATCTCTACACAGAGCATTGAACAACACCCCCCAGAACGAACACTGTGTTCATGCATTGTGCTGAGGCATTTTACACACAACCATTTAATCCAGAAATACTGTAAAGGCTTAAAACTTGCAGCAGACAGTTTTCTTCTCTGCACAATAATTGGTCAGGCTCATCCCATGCCGCGTCCTTACCTGAGCCTCTGCCGAGGGTGACCATGGACAGCCAGAGTGAAACCAGCAGGACACTGACCATCTTCATCCTGGCAGACAAAGCACAGAGACCTGGTTATTTGACATTGTTTTATCACTGCAGGCTATTTTTTTAGCTCTGACTATACGTGTTTATCCCTCCATCCACCCAGCAATCCTTTAATTCTGGCACATCCCTGTTTTATTTCATTAAGATTCCTTAAGAACAGCACCCTCATGGCAGCGTGGCTCCGTCTGCAGGCAGCTTGCCAAGCCTGGGAGGTGACAGCTCTGAAGGGGACAGCCCAGTTCATTCCCTTAAGTCACTGGAACAGTCTGTATCAGGGAGCGCAAGGAGTCAAATGGACTCTTGCAGGCTAGAAATCCCAAGCTTTGACTCCCAAAAGAAGGTGCTTTGCCAAGACCTCCTCCTGCTCATCTCTAAGAGCAGAGAGCACTCGCAGTGGCAAGTGGTGGCTGTGGCACATCTGCACTGAACACGTGTTTGAGACTTTGACAGGACAGCCACACCAGAGCAGCCCGAATTGGCAAGGTCTGCTGGCAGTGCCCTGCAAAGGGGCCGGCTGCCAGAGCCTGTTCCAGCCTGCTCCTGCAGGCAGTGGAGGCAAGACAGGGCCTCACCAGCTCTTCCCACTCAAACCCTCCTTGGAACTCGCAGGAGTAAACAAGTGTCAGGTTTGTACACTTTTCAGAAATGACCTAAACAAAGGCTTATACTTTCTAAGCAGCAGTGATAAGCAAAAAACAACCCCAAACTTTTCCATTCCCGCTACAGAACACAATTTCCTGTAATTTGAGATAAATGTACAGTGCCAGAATTTCACTGGCTGCCCGCTCCAGTATCTGGCATTCGGCTCTCAGAGCTGCTCGCTCACTGGAATTAAATTTCCCTCTGTTTCTAGGTTTTTCAGGATGCAATTTATAACCTGGTAGTCATGAAAACTGACATCTACTAGATGCTCTCATTAAAGGGGTTAAGGTTACATTTGATATTCCTGGGTGCTGTCAGATCACAAAGGGAGAAGAGATGGTTAAAAGGCTGAACTTCATCAAAGCATCTCAGCTCTGCCAGGCAGATGCAGTAATGAGCACGGTGATACTGTCAGGAATGTGCTCATGAGATGACAGAGAAACCTGCTCCATCAGGGTGTGTTAAAAGTGTGGGGGGAGAAGCCACAGAGTTCCCTTAAACATGTCCCTCAAAAACCTGTCCAGAATACATGCAGTACACAGAAAGGCTTTGAGCATAAGCAGAGAACACCTAAGATTGCACAGATTGCAGAGATTAACAAGAATGCGACACGTGAACTGCACTACTCAAAACCCAGCAGCGGATATTGAATCCTTCCTTTTCAGTGCTTACATCTGAAAAGCCTTTGTGCGATGCCTTCCCTCTGCTGGGCTCATCTCAAAGAGACAAAAGAAATCTGAAGCATGCCTGTTCTTCCCTGCACAGTCCATGGAAAGGGCTGCACACTGCCTCTGAAGCCATCAGGCTTTCAAAAATAGTCAAGAAGCAGGGAAGAAAGTGAGGTTTTTTTCCCTGGGGTCCAGCTGAGAGGGCTGATCATCCCCTACCACCTTCCTCCAAACTGAAATGACAGCTGCTTATCAAACCCCTCTCTATTCCCACCTACAACCAGCTCCCCATGTTACTTAAGACTCCATAGGGAAGAAACAACATTAAGTACTCCTACCCCTTGGAAATGCTGAAGAAAGATAAAAGATCTTTACGCCATCAGATTGGACAGAGAGATCCAACATGTTGCACTTTGGGTAGGAATTTAGGAACTTTTGGTAATTGAGATGCTTGAAGAGAGGGGGTGTAAACAGTGGGGGGGGATCATTTCCATAATAAAGATCCATCATGGTCCACTCACCATTTGTCATTAGCTAAATGCACAGCGTGTCCTAACTTGCCCTTATTTTCCAGTGACTCTGTCCTGCATTTCGCACAAATCAGACTGAATTCAGCCCCGAAGCACGCAGGAACAACTACGGACCTTGGATGAGTTTCCCTTGTATTGAGCAAGGCCATTTGTGTGGCCTGAGGCCAAAATAAACTACTACATTTCACTCAGTGATACATGAACTCTGCAGCGAGCTAATATTTACATCCATTAGCTATGCTCACAGGAACATGCTCCTTTCAACTGCCTCACAGAGCCACCAGGTCTCTGTTCCCATGAGCAAGGTATCCAAGATTTCCATGCTTTGCCTAATAGCAAGAAAATCCTTTTTTTCTTGCTCTACCCAGCTATAAAATCAGAAGCCTTACACACCGAGTGATTTACTTCTGGTTCATTCCAGGCTTTCCAGAGATCTTATCAGTGGAGACAGATGGACACAGAGCCTGTCAGATTACAGCAATTTCTCCATTACGGCAAAGGGACACAGTTGACCATAGCTGCTCTCACTCTACACAAAACGCAAGGGGCCATGGAAGGGATGTGCCCAGAGGCAAGGATTGGCCAAGGGGAGGCATCACAAACTCCTGGATGCCCTGACCATGCCAGCATTTGCCAGTCCAGCTCCATTCCTGTGGCACATGATTACTCAAAAAAACCCCAAAAAACAAATAGCCCCAAACCTGTGACATCCCTCAAACAAAAAGCTCTTACCACAGCAGCCCTGTGGTGACACAGAAGAAGAGCACTGCATCCTGTTGCAGAGAGGGGTAGCTTTTGCAATGCCCTTAAGAACCTGACAGCACAGGACTACAGCCCTGGTCTTGCCAGGAAAGGAGGAGTTTTCTCAACCTTTCCCAGCAACCTTCTTCTGTGTTTCGTGACAGGAGAGAGCACGTTGCCATTTTTCCTGCCTGTGATGCAATTCCAGTGGCGTCTGATGAACTTCTTGCACAATCCTGTGGCACTGCACCGAAACACCAGTGTCTGTGGCTGCAACCAAATGAACCAGAGTGCAAACTCCAGGCTGCAGCACAGGGCTTCTCCCAACTGCATCCATCCAGTGCAAATAAAAATAAAAGGAAATGCTAAAGGGAGCCAGGAATAAAATCAGTGAGCAGGAGAGCTTACCAGCTCAGAAATCACACCGCAGCTAGAATGCAGGCAATCAGAGCAGCCAGAAGGCAGCTGGAGAGCTCTGATACATTCTCAGCACTCCAGGAACTTCTCACGAGACCAATATACTCCAAGGTGTTCTTAATGTCTCCATAAATTAACATTTTAATAATAATTCATAGAGCGGTTAGGGAAAATGATCCATCACAGCCCTTGCTAGAATTCTTTTTAAGGAACTTAACTTGAAATGCTCACTTTGTTTCAAGTCAGAAATTGTTCCCTTTTCCTTCCTGAGCACTTTTTTCTTCAAACTTTCACCTTCTGTCTACTGAGGAGCAAAGAAAAGTGGGGTGGGGGGAAACAGTCATGGAAATGTCTCCTGCTCTTAACAGCAAAGGGGGTGGAAAGGTTTGGTTTTGTTTGATGCTGGTCACAAGTGGCCTTTATGCCAGAAAAAAACATGAATATTTTCATATAAAACACCTTTTAATAAAACACCCTTGCCAAAGAGACCTCAGCAAGGCATCATTCCCTCCTGCCTTTAGCAGCATGGACCCCACAAAGCCCACGCACTTCCCAAACAATTATAAAATCAAAGACAGATGTCAAGCAATTAACAAAGGGAACTGCTCTCAAAGTAACTCCTGCACACCTATTCTCAAAGACACTGTACCAATTCTACAGAACAATGCTGCATTTTCCAAGAAAAATGCCTCTGTCCCTCCTAACCACAGGCCTCCAGGGAGAGCTGATGGTTTCTTGCTTTTCACTGAGAAGTCACACTACGGCCTGCAGAACAAAAGCGCCCTTCAGAACCTTGCCACTAAGTGCTGTGACTGAAAGAGAATTTAAAATTAAGCAGTTTCTGAAGGAGGAAACAAATCACTTCAGCCAAAGCAGGTTTTACATACGATACTATTTTCTTTATGTAATTCTGTCCCAACTCAAAAGCATTTAAGAGCCCCCAAAAAATGGGATGCAGACACATGAAGGCTAGCAAAACCCAGAGTGGGCTAGCTTAGGAAATGTTTTGGTTCTATGCCACATGGACTTGGAGATGAAGGCTGATGGATGGGCTGCAGAGCAGAGCTGGTGCTCAGGAAAGGGGCACAGCTCCCAAGCACAGCGTGCCCACAAGCCTTGGGTCCCGGCATCACCACACAGCAGCAGTGGAGAAGGCTGCTTGATGAGTTTGCTGGGTTTTATTACGGGGAAAAATAGATGTACAGTTCAAGTAAATTCAAAGAATCCAAAATGCAGACAAAGGGCAGCCTGAAAAAGCAGCTGCAGAAAAGTAACAGCAAAAACACTAATGGAAAATGGGAAAGGGCCCTTCAGCCCTCCAGGAAACACTTTTGCTTTTCAGTATGTGCAGGAGTAAGTCGGACAAAAGGAGGAATTACTGTACCATAAACCATCTGGTGCCGCTTAGCCAGGGTTTGTGCAGTGTCTCTCTGTCCCTGCCTCTCCTCCAGAGGCCACGTGGGCACTGCCTGGCGCTGCCCTTTGCTGTGGTGTCTGTGGTGCCACTCTGTCCTGCCAAAGGGGAGCCTCTCCCACAGAGAACTGGTCAGTGGCAGGGACAGCTCTCCAGAGGAACAGAATGTGACACTGAAATCCCTGGGGACCTGGGCAGAAAGACAGGCCAAGGGTTTTGGGAGTCCAGCCTCTACTTCCTAGAAGAAATAACCACATTCATTACAATTTTCATCCCCAGACAGCTCCCAGGAACAGAGCAGGCAGGAATCCAGCAGCAGTTTGATGATGAGCACCACGAGCAGCTCGCGGCACTCTCCCTGCTCTTGTGCATGCTATGCCACACTCATCATTTCAAACACAGGCACACTGACCAGAGGGCCCCAACGCCCTCAGAGAAAACATTCACATCTCTCCTGAGGGCAGGGAGTCTGATTTGCCTTGGCAGCAGCTCCCAGACAGCCAGGCACATTTCAGCAGGAATCAAGAAGGGCTGAAGCCTGCCCTGCTATCACAGGAGCCATAGGTGTGACCCAGTCACTGCATCTACTGGTGACACATCCAAGGCAGGACCTGCAAAATCAACGCTGGAGTCCCACCTGTGCCAGGGCAGCTGCACTCTCCAGGCCATCGCATGCCTGACAGCAGAGCGGGCTGAAAGGAATTTGCTCTGAAATGTTTCTATTGCAAAAGTAATTTATGTCATCAGAACCAAAGGAAATGCTGAAATTTGAGCAGCCTGAAGGCTTCTCACCAGCTAGAATCGCAGCAGATATTACACACCTGCTTTAGCAGAGGGGGGAAAAGTAATTAAACTAGTGAGAGTCAGATGGAAAGGTGCCCTGGTGAGAGGTGTCTCCTGTCACCAGCACAAAGGGTTTTCTGCCTTGCTTGGCCAGACTTGGCCATTGGCACACACACAGAACCTGGAAGCACAGGCTCCCAGCACTGGGCAGTTACACAGAGCTTTACACCCAGGGCTGCTGAGTACCCTGAAAAGAAAAAAAAAACAGACCGAAACTGAACACACAACAAGAAAATCTGGAAATTGTCTTCCTAATCAGTGGCTCAGCCAACTCACTGCCAGCCAAGGACATGACCCCAGGCATCCAAGGTGGCTCCATGTGCCTGTCACCCACCACAGCCCCTCCCTGGCTTCCTGCCTGCACGTCCAGGCCAAGGGCTGCAGCCTGATGGCTTTTTAATAATTACTTTTTACAAAATCCCCAGCATGGGCATGAACAAGCTCAGCAGTGTGATGCTCCAGAGTCACCACGGGAGGTGATCCCAAGCTATTTCTCCTTCAACAGAGCAGCACAAATTGCAGAAGCAAGGCTGCCCTTGCAAGAGCACCAAGAGCTCCCGAGGGCAGAGCTGGCAGCAGCCTCCCCTCAAGCTCAGAGGCTCGGGCAGAAGTGTGGAGACTCATTCATAGTGAGTCATTCCTGGGAGCTTCCTTGGTAGTGCAAGATTTGCCTCTGCCACTGCCAATGTTTGGGACACGGAGGCGAGATTTCCAGGCAGGGAATTTGTGATTTGCTATTGGCATTTAGATACCATCCCTTGGCACCCTTTTGGCTCAACACATTTAATGCTAACAATGAGAATGCAGAGGAAGAAGCCTTTTTTTCTCCCTCTGAAAAGAAAAAAGTGCAATCTTGGCATGCAGAGAGAAGTGGAAGGGGGGGCTTGAAAATGTACCTGAAGAAATTTGGCATCCCCTGCTTCCCTTTGCAGTTCTCCTGGGGTCCTCTCAGGACTTGGAAAAGCAGAAATGCTACAGATCTTGCACACTGCTCTGCTGGAGTCCAGGGTGCCGCTGATTTTACCCTGCCACCAATTTAGCAGGCAGAGCACTCTGCATTTCATACATGGAAAATAAACGAGCTCTCTGTCACCTCTACAAAATCTGCACACCTGGACAAGTCAAATAAGCAGCTGGGACTATTGCCTAGAGATCTGTGGAGTGGGCTGGAGAGGGGCAGGTAGAGCCACAGCTGTAAAATCAAACAGCATGGATTACAAATGGATCCATGCTGGCCACCGAGCAGTTCAAACACTAAGCTACAAGAGCACTTCTGTGCTCAACCAAAAGGTATCCAGCTAAGATAGTCTATTTTTCATGTGTGAATAGCCAGGGAATGAAAAGTTTCCAACCGTGCTTCAAAGGGAGCTGAGATCTTCCATGAAGCCAGACACAATGCTGCTATTTTGGACAGCTATGTTATAGTGAAGGGAGAGTTCTGAGAAGCACACACATATTGTGCAGCCACAAAATAAAATGACAAACTAATCTTCGCACAGAAAAAAAGAAATCTGAAATTGGCGTGGCTCAAAGACCTGAGAAGGCTTAAGGAATCCAAAGCAAGATCCCTCCCTCGCTGGAAAAGTTTCAATTAACTGTCATGGAACACTTGGAGACATCTGACAATGAGCATTTAATTTATACATTCTGCCTCCTGACCTTTTTAATGGTTTTAGAATGTAAGCAGCTCCACTACCCTCTCCAGGAGGTTGTTCCACTGACCCAGTGGCCATAGCAGCACACCCACACTGTGCAACAGATTGCACAGCAGCAGCCCCAAGCTAGCTCAGCACAAGTCTCTAAATCCAGGGAATACAATGCAGATTCAAGCAGGTTTTCAGATGGGCTTAATGCCTGTTTCAGGACAGGCCTAGGACTCAAACCCCAGAGCAGCTTTCCCAGGAGGTGTCTCCTTGCAAGCCCAGCCTGGTCCAGCAGTGCCCTGCAGCCCCACTGCACATCCCCCTGTCACACCAGGGGCTGCACCCAGCCCTGCTCAGCACCACCTGCAACAGGCTCTCAGTGACAAAAAACACTCCAAGAGTTTCTTTTCTTAAGTTCAAGCCTTTACTGCCAGCTACATACCTGCTCCTTCACTCCATCTCCTCCCATCACAGCACTGAGGGACTGAGGACCAGATTCCCTATGGCTGCTCTATATTCAGACGACATCTTTCCCTTCCTCTTCCTCCAGAGAGGGACACAACAGGCAAAAATCCTCCAAGCACCACCACGCTCCAGAGCACATCACCCCTGTCTTTCACTTCCCTTCCCAAGAATCTGCTTTCCCATGGTGCCACAAACTCCTCAGGCAGCTGCAATGTCTCCAGCACCACTATCAGGTTTACCTGTGCTGCTGCCAGTGGGGAAGCCCCAGCCCTTCCTGAGGCATAAGAGAATGATTTCCTCAAATGACTCCGGGTATCCTGGGATGAGCAACATATTCAAGGGCAAAAGCAAGTCAGATGAGTTTTTCTTTTTCAAGTTTGGGCCACACAGCATTTCCACACCTGGTACTTATATTAATCATGTTAATTTAATCCCATTTAACCTTATAAGTAAAAGCAAACAAGAATAAGACATCAGGATGCTTCAATCCCTGTCCTACAGCTCAGACATGCTGCTCCAAGTGTGCTTTACACATCAATCAATTTAAAGCAATATAAAAATAGAAAGCCCAGGAGCTACCAGCCTCCCCCAAGACAGCACCTCACTTAAAAACAGTTCTCTGGTGGTCCCTCTAGCACTCCACATTCCCAACCCACCCACTTGGTCCTCCTGGTGACCATCAGAGCAGCTTTCTTTTGCACACCTTTCTTTTGCATACCTGCCCCTTTCTCATCAGCATAGTATAGTTGCATTCTGCAAAGGGGACTAGAAAAAGCTGTGTACACACAGAAAAAAAAGGAGGAAAAGAGAAACAAGAGTGAGACAATCCTTCCCCCCTTGTGATGTGTATTGCTTTTGCTCCCCAGGTCTCTAATATTTCCCTCTGCAAATATTCAGTTGCACCATCACAGAGAATCTGCTCAGGCTCTGCCTGCACTGGCCCCATCAGTGCAGCTTGAAATTCAACCTTCAAAGAACAGCACCCTGAAATTCGAAGTCCAGGAGCCTCCTTTGAGAAAGTCTGCTCTGTGACCCACAGCACCTACACAGTGGGAAGGCTGAGAGAGAGCTGCAGGCAGCAGTATGCTGTGATTGTCATCAATATTAATTATTTGGGGAGAATATGATTGATCTCACAAGGGCAATGAATTCATTTCTCCAGCTGAATGACAAACAAAAGGCAATACATGCACTCCTGACATTTCCAAAGGCTATGAGGAGCAGAGACACAAGGAAATACTGCTATGCACTAAAGCCCTGCTGCAAAGGGCCAAAAATCTGAGAAGCCTCTGAAATTTTAATTTCTGAGCACCTCCAATACCAGGAAGTGGATGCCTTCATATTCTCAAGTCTGTGCTGACCCCAGCTCCGGGCTGGCTCACCTCCTTGCATTGAGAGGAAGCAATCACCAAGTGTCTTTGGGAAGTTGGTGTCGTGGTTTGACACTGGCCCAATGCCAGGCAGCCACAAAAGCCACTCGCTCACTGTCCCCTGCCACAGCTGGGCAGAGGAGAGAAAAAGTTAATGAAGGGTTCATGAGTTGAGATAAGGACCAGGAGAAAACACTCCAAGGGCAAAACAGGCTCATCTTAGAAGTACAAAGTGAATTCATTACTAGCAGAGTCAGAAGAGGATAATGAGAAGTAAAAGTAAATCCTCAAAACACCTATTTTCCCCCAGCAGCACAGGAGACAGGGTGTGGGGGTTTTGGTCAGTTCACTGAGATTTTCTTCCACTTCTCTGGGAGAGGAATCCTTCCCCTGTGAGGCCATGGGGTCCATCCCACAGGAGACAGTTCTCTGTCAACTTCTCCAGCGTGGGTCCACTCTCACGAGCAGCAGCCCTACTGCACTTGCTGCAATGTGAGTCCCTCCCATAGGCACACAGTCCTCCCAAAACTGCTGTGGCATGGGTCACTCTTCCACGGGGTGCAGTCCTCCAAGCATAGGCTGCTCCAGCCTGGGAGCAGGGCCCTCTCTCCTCTGGGTCTCCCACTGGATCTCAGCCTCCTCCAGGCATCCACCAGCTCTGGCATGGGCACCTCCTCCATGGGCTATGGATGGATCTCTGCATCCCCCTGGATCCCCATGGGCTGTGAGTGGATCTCTGCATCCCTGCGGATCCCCATGGGCTGTGGGTGGATCTCTGCATCCCCTGTGGATCCCCATGGGCTGTGGGTGGATCTCTGCATCCCCTGTGAATCCCCATGGGCTGTGAGTGTATCTCTGCATCCCCCTGGATCCCCAGGGCTGCAGGGGCACAGCTGCTTTACCATGGTCTCATCACAGCCTGCAGAGGAATCTCAGCTCTGGCACCTGGAGCACCTCCTGCCCCTCCTTCTCCACTGACCTTGGTGTCTCCATGGTGTTTCCCTCACGTGTTCTCACCTCCTCCCCTTCTCCGGCTGGAAGAAAAACTGCGCCAGCCCCACTTTGTCTTGATCCTCCTCCCAAATGTCATCACAGAGGCACCACCAACCTCTCCCATTGGCCCAGCTTTGGCCAGCAGCCTGTCCATCTCCAGAGCCACCAGGGACTGCCTCTGCCAGACACTGTGGAAGCCTCCAGCAGCCTCCCACAGAAGCCACCTCTGTGGCACCCCCACCACTAAAAACCAGGCCATGCAAAACCAACACAGTTGGGCTGAGTTTCCCTCCTGATCCTTAACTCTTCACATCAGCAGCTACAGAGTCATTGCACCGGTCAGATAAGAGGGGGAAAAGGTTTATAGGGGGAAAACATAACCTTCCTGAACTATTCAACAGGGCTGAAATGCAAGGTACAGCTCCCCTGTGCAATGGGAGAAGACACAACGAGCCTGGAGAAAAGCATTTCTATCTCTCTGTGGCCTGGGGTCGGGGAGTCTGTGTGTGTGAAACCTCCAAGGAGACAGAATTAAACAGGCTCCCAAAATTCCACACAGCAACATGAGAGAGGACAAAGAGGGAGGAGAAAGGTAAATACAATGAAACTGCAACTATTTTTTCAGGAGAATGGATATGGGGGAAATCCCATCCCAGTCCACAGGGATGTTATTCCAATGGAGTCTGAGTTTTGTCCTTCAGTCACCCCAACACATCAGCTCAAATGCAACCACCACAATTTGCTAGAGCAACATATTTTGAGATCCAGCAGCACACCTGTGTTCATTCAGAGAGGCTGGGTGCCCTCAAGACCTCCACAGCCTGCCAGTTGGGCAGCAACATCCTCCTCCCACTACCCAGATCCCTTCGTAAAAACAAGGGCTGGGACATATCTGTGCTTGAAGGAAGAGGGGCTATTTCCCAGCAAAACAAATCCAATTATTTGTATTAGAGTGAATTTGCATGGCTCTTACTGACAAATTAAGTATTTTTTTACACATCTCAGAGCTTTGACTCAACAGATTGCTAATAAATTCATGTAGGTGGGGCCCTGGATGTTACTGTGGTGGGAGGGAGGTGAGGTTTTACTTTTTGCAACAGGACTAACCTGAGAAAAAAATAACTAGAAATTTGGACTCCTTACACTGCCATTTACTAGGCTCCTGTAAGTCTCTAAGGTTGAAGATTTTAAAACAGCCTCTAGTTTAGGGTAGAAATATGAGGTTTTTTCTGGCTAATGTACATGAAATCCATATGCAGGCATCAATCACCAAATGGAGTGCATGAAAAATTGTAGTGCCTCCCTGATAATCAGGCATTAGAGAACTTGTAAATGGCTGTCCCCTGAACTGAATGCATTAGTAGAGGCTTCTGAAATCTGTGCCTCTGTTTCCCTAGCCACATTTAGAACAGCCTCTCCCCACCTCACACCACAGCAGTGCATCTTAATGTCTCTAAAGTGCTCAGAGATGCTGAGATGAAAGATAACATACGAGTGCAAAGTATGGATTAACTCCCTGAGCTCAACAGTCAGTGGAGGCTGATGGGGCTAAAAGTAACACATATCCACCACAAAAACCTGGGGTTCTGAGCTTATTTTAAATAGTAACTACTTAAGCAACAGATCCCTTGGAACAAGTCATTTTGGGGCTGGTTAGCTGGGCACATGGAGCCCCAGCAGGCAGGAAACAGAGAAATGCAATATACTACTATGAAAAATAGATGCTTTTCCAGAAGGTCCTCAACCTGTTCCTATGGAATTTGGCGGTGGGATTTGAACTCATTTCAGCTAGAGCTGTTCACATTTTAGCAACCACCACATAAAGAATGTGACCAAACATAATTTGAAAAGCTATTTCCATTTCTGTTTGTTTTTATAAATTATTAAAAATCCAGATTAAATAGTGCAAAGAAAACTTTAAATTGAGCAAGATAAGTTTTGGCATCCTTCCAAGTAGAAGGCAAACCCCAAAACGTTACTGCAAACCCAACAGATGGGAGTTTTCACTCTTTAAAATTTCATTCCCTTGCACTGAGATTAACTGTAATTAGCTCTTTATTTACATCTAAGACAAAGAGTAAAACGACAAAGAAAGGCAGCTATAACCACAATTCACAGGCAGAAAAAGGCCAAAAAAAGAAAACAACAAAATCCCCTCTGAGAAGAAAACATGTCTTTCTTGCCAAGCAGCATAATTGTTACAAATATACAGTTAAACAACTCCACAACATCCTGTCAGCACTAAGGATAAACATTTAAGTCACAGTTTTGCAAGCTTTTACACACAAATTTATCAAATACCTAAGAATCATCCTCAGAACACTGGAAAAATCTCACATCCCTATAAAGGAACAGCATCAGGCCTAAGAGGCAAGATACTCCACTACACTTTTAATTCAGTAACCTGAGGGATTAAACAAAACTGTGAGGAAAACAAACAAACAAAAACAAGCAAACCCAGCAGCTTTCCAAGATAAAGAGAGAGGTATTAGAACTTACTCTTTTTTTTTCTTTACTCTTTCTTTAAAGCCCTTTTCTAATTCTGATAACACCTCAGCTTAGTAAAGCTGAAGAGGCTTCTTAAGTGTTTGTGTAAGTGAATGATTCACGTTGTATCTTTGTGTTTCAGCTGCAGCACAGCAAAGCTGTCCAGGGAGCTGCTTGGGGAGCCCAACTCCATCCTCTGACTGTGGCACTGCCAGGCTCCCACCTGTACCCAGAGAGCCCCTGACCCCTGGGCACAGCCAAAGCTGCAAGGGGTAAACAGCAGAGCTTGCCCAGCCCTGCCTAAACAAGTTGATAGCAATGAAAGAGTGAGTGAGCTTGAAGGCAGCCTCAAATGCTTCTGAACAGACTGGAAACTCTGCCATGGCAGCTCAGGGATCTCAATACCCGTGATGGATGTGGGATGGGCGTGCTGGACCACCCAGAGCTCCTGCCAGATAATGAGTCTCCTTCTGTGGGCACCTGGAGAGAGCTGGGAAGAGCTGGTAGCTCTTGATGGCCCTACTCTGAGTGGGATTTCCAAGCTAATGGCTCTCTGGCACCTTCCTAGTGTTCCCAGGAGAAGGAGCCACCTACCACTTCCCTGCCTGAGCCCAGGATTCATGGAAATCTCTTATTCTCTGCTGCAAATAGAGCGTTTAAGTTAGCAGTCTCTTTCTGTTAACACATGTAAATGTAAAAAGACTCCATAAGAATCAATGTAACTTTTTCATCTAAATATCAAGTTGACACATAACAAGACAGAGAAGAGGGAGGGAGAGAAGAGGAGGGAGATCCAAACACCAGGGATCTTGAATCCACTCATTGCAAAAGTTAAGGACTGAAATAATTCTCATTTGCTCATATGAGAAAGTGAAGCTCTCACTCACACTCTCTCCTCTCTCCCTAACGCTCTCAGATACTTCTATCTTTAGCCAATTATCCTTGCTGTAATTTTCTTTAAATTGTAATTGGATAATCATTCAGACTCAGGGGAAACCTGTGTCAGAGGAATTCCTGGGGATATATTCCCATTTGATGAAACTGAGAGTTGTTAAATTAACAAAGGACTGACTAAAGACATGATTCTTCACTTGTACTGAAAATCCTGTTTTACAAGCAACTATTTTTAGAGAACCCTGTAACAGAACACATACACTTGTACACTTATTTTCCTGTATTTTATTTTCTGCAAAATAAGACTCTGAACTTATGAATATCATGTTCTGTGCATGTGTCTTACTGGGACCTCTGAGGCTGAACACAGTAAAAACACTGGCCAAGACTGAAATTCCCTAAAGCGTGGGCACCATTTGAAGTCATTTCCCCAAATCTGTTCCCTTCCTGCAAAAGCCCCACACGGGCCAGCGCTGTGGCTGAGAAACGTCAGATGAGCCCTCTGCCTGGCAAAAAGCACTGGTGTGGGGGGGAGAAATCCCAAAATACCTCCCAAAAGAAGAAGCTGCTTTGTTCCAGTTTAGCAGTGAATCTCAGCCTCATGTTGTGCTGATGGTGGAGCAGAACAAAGCAATTACAAACCGTGGATGGCAGAGCCCCACCTGCACACAGCTCCTGAGCCTCACACAGGGTGTGGAGAAGGGTCAGCTCAAGCATGGCACACCTGACAGCCAGCTCTGCCTTCCTTCTGCCCTGGCACCTGTCCCACTTTGCCCAGCCACAGGAGCTCCAGCTCCCACCCAGCAGGTACAGAGCAGCCCCTGGCCGGGCTGCATCAGCCTGGCAGCACAGAGGAGACAGACTCTGCTCATGGGGGCACTGAAATCCATCAGCTGTGTCAAGAGGAAGGGAGGGGAGGAAGGAGGAGAGCAGAGCTCCACTGTAGAATGTGTTTTAGTTCCCAGATAACGTGGCGCTGTTCACAGATTTCAGCTTATATAGGCTTTTCCCTATTTCTATTTTTATTCCCAAAGCACTCCCCGTTACTGTATGATAAAAAAAAAGACATGAATGCATTCAGATGCTGATACAATCTTCCTAACTGTCCACCTGGCTAATGCAGCCTGCGCTCTGAGAGCCAGGCTGGGGCACCTCCTCTCCCACACCGTCAGTCACAAGGGCTTTGTGGCAAGTTTTTGCAAGTCAGAATCTTGCTGAAATGGGAGGACACTTGACAAGAGAGGGGACCCAGGACAGATGGAGAAAGAAATATGAATCATGTGCCTGCCAAAATAACCAACAGAGAAATTCAAACATAAGTGAGAAGAAGAAATAGAACCACAAATTTTGGCCTCTTATTCTGAAGGAATATAATGCTTCTTCCCTAGAGCTGGCATCTGGTTCATGCAAGTCTTGAAGGAATAAAGCTGGGACAAAATCTCTCTGCCTCATTCTTCCTGAATGCTTATTTTAGAGCTTAAAATTACAGCTCTGAGACCAGCAAGGAGGCATTTCCCACACCTCCAAGTATCCAGGCACCATCCAACCTGCTGCCACACCACTCTCCCTACCCTCTTAAGTCTCTTACCTGTGTGTGCTTTGCAGTGCCAGGTGTTTTGGGGTAGTGCTACCTAACCCAGGAGATGAGGCTGCTGGAGCCCAGATCAGGGCAGTACTCATCCCCACTGCATGTGCTCATGCTCAAATGCAGAACACCAACAGAGTCTGGAAGGGGAGAGCCCAGAAGTGTTCATGCACAGGAGCTTTCCTTCCACACCCTGGAGGGGTCAGAGGACCTTCTGGGCTCTGAGGAGGCATAGACAGACATCAGCAAGCATCATTTCATATGCACACACATTGAACTCAAGCTAGAAGCAGAGACATGGAGAGCAATCCTAGGGCTGTGTGGATACAGCCCTGCCCTCTGTCTTGCACAGAGGTGTGGAGCTAGAAACAACCTCTCACCCCACAGCCCCTTCCTTCAGCTCCATGCAGCAGCTCCCACCTTCCCAGCTTAACCTTTCCTGGTCACTGCAGTGCCCTGCAGGCTTCCACCACCTCAAATCCTCATAGGCTTACTACTCTCCACGTCCCTCGTTATCCTACATCCTTAACTGCTCCTCCAGACAAGGTGTTCCCAGCATCAACACCATGCCTGCTTCCAGGGAAGAATATCTGGGTATCAGAGTTTAATCCTCTCTGCTTGCCCTCTCCTGCTAACCACAGGCAGGCAATGGAGACAGAAAGCAGGATCCTTTCCAGCACCAAGCCTGCCCACCCAGGAGCCTATGGGCTGGAGTGATGCTCTCCATGAAAACAAGGGATGCCTTTCCTGCAAGGAACACAAGACAGCAAGTAAATCTTCCAGAGCTGCCAAAAGCAACCTGTTATAAATGACCCTCTAAGTTATGAGATATGGACTCTCCACAGTACAGTTAATAAATAACACCTCACAATCCTTCTAGGTATGGCAGCGTGTGTTGGGTGACAGTTCCGCTTGCCCGAGAGGGCCATGGTTAAAAATGGAGTGTCAGGGAAATAACACTTTTTAATTACAAAGGAGATAGGGTTTTTTTTAAATATAAGGAGCTTGCTGCAATCTCCCAAATCCAGAAGTGAAAAGCCTTTCTTGGGACAAAAAACTGAGTGCATGGAACAAAATCCACCATTTTATAAGAAAAAAAATCTGTAAAGCCAACCAGAATTTTATCCAAGCATTATAACCAGCTATTCACAAAGCAGAGGTCAGGATGAAAAGAGAGAGTGTGCATCTGAGAGGGCATTTATAAGCCAGTTTACTGTGACATCCTAGGGCCCAAAGATCAGGATTCTGTTGTGCCAAGCACTGTACAGTAGCACACTCCAAGAAATCAGCCCAGCGTGAGGAACAAGCACTGCCACTGTAACAGGGGAAAGCGACATTGGCTCAGAAAAGGGACACCTGAAGCAGTGAACCCTTGAAGGTTTCCTTTTCCCCCTTCTTTTTCAGTAAACAATTCCTACCATCCAGTTTCCCCCTAGATACCCTCCTAAACTGCTTCACATAAGGGGGCAGCCGCCCCCAACAAACACAGCAAAGGCCATCTTGCTGCCAGCATCTAACCGCCTCCAGTCTATTTTCTTGGACACGTCTCTTCCACTTTATTTCCCTGCTATGGCTTAAGCCTGACCCCTTCCTCCCTCTCCCCACTTCCATTTCAGAGACCCGTTTGACAGCAGAGAGCCGGTATCAGAGGCTCACGAATTTGCAACACGGATGAAAATTAAAGTTGCATTTCTCAGTGCGTGTAGCGCTCCAGCCAGGAATACCCAGATCTCCACTGCCCACGGGAGCGAATTGAAGCAAACCCCTCCGCATGCCAGGGGCCGGGGCCACGGACAGCCCGGCTGCGGGAGCGGCGGGGACAAACCCGTGGTCCCGCAGCTCGGCTCGGTCCCCGCACACCGAGGGATCGCCGAGGGTTCCCCGAGGTCCGCGGGGTCCCGGCACCATCGCGCCCGCTGCCACCCCCGCTCCGCTCCGCTCCCGCATCCCCGGCCCCGCAGCTCGCTCTCACCGTGCCCACCTGTCCTGCCTCGCCCGTGGCCGCCGGGCGCTGCTCCTCGGGCTCTCCCGAGCGGTTCCTCTTCTTTCTTTCCTATCTCCCCCCGTGCCAGCCGAGGAGCGGGGGCCGCTGCCGGCTGCGCACCGCCGCCGCCCGGCTCCCCCCGCGCCGGGGCTGGAATCCGCCTCCTCCGACACAAACTTTCCCTTCGCGTGCGGGGAAGTTCACGGCCGGGGCGGGGCAGGACAGGCTCCCTGTCCCTTGTCCCTGCCCCCGCCCCCGCCTACAGGAACACGGGCGTCCCCCGCGCACCCCCACGCAGCGGGGCTCACCTGAGGATGCGGGGAGCGCACAGCTGTGCCCGGCGCGCCGCGCTCTCCTCTTCTTCCTCCTCTCCTGCCTCTTCTTCTGCCTCTTCTTCTGCCTCCTCGCCGGCGTCCCCGATCCGCGCCCCCAGGCTCCGCTCCGCCCCGCCCGCCCCTTTCCCCGCGGCCGCGCTCCGTGCGCGCTCGGGGCGGTCCCGCCGCCCGCGGTCACTGCGGGGCAGCGGGGCCGGGGTCGGCGGGGCCGGGGCAGGGGCAGGCACAGGCACAGGCACAGGCACAGGCACAGGCACAAGCACAAGCACAGCTCCGTCCCTCCGCAGCTGCCGGGTCCGGCCGGGGAGGCGGGGTGCGAGGCGGGGTGCGCGAGGCCACGGCTCCCTCTCCTGGCCGGAGCCGCTCTGCCTGCGGGAGCTGCCGGGGCCGAGAGGCGCCCGGAGCCCCTGGAGCCGGCCGGGAGCCCTTGCAGCCGGCCCGCTGACACTTTCCGGATGGACCGGGCTGGCGCACACAGCCCTGCCGCTGCCGCAGCCCCTGCGCGCTCTGCGGACCACCAGAATGGGAAAGTAAAGTTTCCCATTCTCCCCTCCGATGTGCTGGGATTCCTTCCCAGTAATTTTCAACCAGGGCTCCCGGGGCATTCTGATGCCCCCTCATCCCAGAGAAGTGACACTGTTTTTGCTCTCTCGCTGGCACAGATGCAGCCTGGATGAGGCTGAAATTGTTGATGGATGAGGAGTGGGCACCTGAAACAGATTGCAAGGGCAGTGTCAGGGAGTCTGAGGAGTGGAATAAAAATCTGCAGAGATTTGGGCTAGCACCTGCTCCTGGATAATGTGGCCAGCAATTTTAAGTGCAGCCCCTAGTGCAGGAGTGCCCTTGCCCAGGAAAGCTCATTGTCCTCTTAGGTTGGCCTGGAGTCTTCCATCCTGGCAGTGAGTAACCTGCCCTTATTGGTACTTTTATCACATCTTGGCAGGCTCACAGCAGAGTGAAATGGCTGGACACAAAACCTGTAGTGCTAAGGAAACTCCTGTCTGCTCAAAGTGCTGCAGCGCTTCTTAGCACTATTGGCTACAACACCTGGACTGAGTTCAACACCTCAGTTGTTATCCTCAGAAGGTGATTCCAGGATATCTAGAAGACCAAATTTCACCCCACCCCATGAAGCTCCTCTGCAACAAACCTTTCCTGGGCAGCAGGGTCTGGCCAAGGTACCATAGCCATTGATAGCTCCCATCTCCCCATCCCTCTGCCAGGCTGTGAGAGGCACTGCTGCACATGTGGCTGCTGTGAAAGGGGGTCCCTGCCCTCAGCAGCCCCACCAGCTCTCCAGGTGGGCACACCTAAAGCTCCCCTCCACCCTGAGGAAGAGGAGCTGCAGCCTGGCTGTGCCACTGGCTGTGAAGGAGCTGTGGTGGGAAGCCAGTGCTGTTCCTGCAGCTCCAGCAGGAAAGCTCTTCCTCCTGTACCTCTTTCTCCTTCCCTTCCCAGGGTTCTGGCACTGCAAAATTAGGCAGAAAGTTTCTTATCTCAGCAGCTTTTGTGTCCTGGTGGTGAATGCCCTTGAAAATCTGCCTACTTGGCTTGTGCTTAGAATCAGCTCTACTCAAGCCATCTCTAACCCAATTCCATCCAAATATTAAAGTAACTCGTTAAGGCAGAGCTCTGTGAAGACTAATTTACCCCACTCTAAGGGCAGATTAGTGCTTATGGTGCTCCATGAGACCTGCACTGCTCCAGGACCCAGTCTTGTTTGGAGCTACTTTAGGTGTCTGTGTATCTTGGCTGCATTACTGCATATAGACAAAACTGAAATAGCAAGGCACATTTTATGAGCTGTATTTTCCAACACACTTACTGAGAAATATGTGCTTAAAATCGTCTGTTGAAATACGGCAGTCCACTTTTCCCATAGAAGATGAAATAACAAAAGTGTTGCATATTTTAGTCATGCTACTTAATGCAACTGTGGGAGTAGCTCGGCTGTCTGGTGATTGTTACAAGAATTAAATAATAATAATAATAATGATTCCTTGTTCTGTGTAATATCTGCCATCCATAGATACAGATCTGGGATAGGACATGCCATTATTGTGGTTTGGGAGGATCCAGGCACTGTTGCAATACTGGTAATGCAGGTTAGTAGTCAGTGACACACACACCCTGGGAAATTCATACTGTTCCAAACTCCAAGCCTGCCAGTGCAAATTAGGGTCTTTAGGCCAGGGTCATTAATTTTCTCTGATTTTGATGAAAAGCCAGAATTCAACTTTAGACTTCATTGAAAGGCTCATAAAATAAGATTCAAGACCAAATTTCCAGAGACTGGTTAAAAGCTACAGCTGATAGCAAAGCCTCAAACGACACCGTGTTTTCACGGGAAATGTTTCAAACCCTTTTGTTTATGGATTAAAATAATCAACTATTTCCTACTGTAAAATAAGGGTAATATTGCTCACTTGGGCTCAGTGTTGTCATAAGGATATTTTTGTGTTGCTATTTTTTCTCCCATCCTCTCTTCACACTTGCACATGCTATTTCTGTGCAGGTTAAAATGCGACACAGTTACACCCTAGAGTGAATTATACTATGTTTTGAAGAGCAATTCAGTAAATAGAAAACATTTTTAAGCTCAAAAAGGCAGCATTGTTCCACAGTTTTTGGACAGGGAGCACAGAGTAGCATTACTAAGTGAAACCACGGGGGGGACTTGAATAGCAGAGGAATGTGTTGGTGTTGAGCCAGGACACTGGAGCTTCTGGCATTGCTACTGCTTTGAAAATATTCCACAGACCTCCAGTAACAAGTGGCCAAAGGCTTTGTTTTGCTGCTGTTCTAGTCCCGTTAGGCAATTTAAAGTTACAAGCACAGGAGGATCCTGGATCACAGAGCCCAGTTCTCTGCTGTGCCAGGAATAATGTTGTTTACAGTCCTTTTCATGAAAGGACCATGCTCCGACTTTAAACAATTTTGTGGTTTTGCCTGTTACTCTTCTGTGAGATTCTCCCAGGCTGTCCATGTCCCTGCTGGTCAGGAACCTTTTCCCACATGTTCTGGCACCAGCACTGGCTCTCATTTCAGTAGCTGCTTTGCTCACTTCTCTTTACTCAGGTGTTTTTATGGACATGGTTCTTGTCTCCCTTTCCCGCTGAGCTACACAGGACTGGCTTTTCAATCTTCTTTCCTAAATGACTCTCAATTCACCTCAGACCTCTTCCCTCCATCTGCTATGGTTTCAATTAATCTTAAAGTTCATATGGATTACCAAAAGTAGTTAGAGTATTAAATGGGAGGAGGTCTCACTGATGCTTCATACAGTGACATTAAAGTCCCCATTTCTCACTGAAATATCTCACCTGATAATCCCAAGATTGCACTTATCTTTCTGCAAATAAGCTGTAGTGGTGACCTCATATTTCTCCTCCATTTTTGCTTGCAATACCAAGTTCCCAACCTCGATCAGAAACTTGTTACTATTCACTTGTCAGTTCCCAATTCCCTTGTTTTTGTCCCAACTCTCAGCCTGCACAGAGTTTTCTGATTTGTTTGTTCTTAGCCAGCATTTCTGATACTGGGAGATCAAGGTAGTTTCATAACCTCTAAAAGACATGTTCTTGCTTGTTACTCACACCCACCTAACCCATTTTTCCTCCTTCCTAGTTCAGGAAATAAGCCCTAGACTACATATAATTATAGTCTGTGTAGTTATAAATGAACGTGCCTTCTGTGTTTGACACCTACCTTTTAACTGGCATTGAGAGGAGCACGCCTGATAACCTAAGATACAGGACACAGGGAAAACAGGAGAATGACAGACATTTCTGACATAGCAGCACATGGACCTCCCATCTGCTTCTGTCAAGGGAGCTGATGTTACCCACACATGGGGCTGAACATGCTGGCATGCTGGCACAGCGAGGAACCTGTGTCTGGCTGAGCAGGCAGGCATGGCTTTCTGACAGGTGTGAGCTGCTTGTTCACCAAAATGCACGAGGAGTCACAATTGTATGTGTCAGGTGAGCCTGACTGACAGAGGTTGTGTATTCTCTGCTGTACTGACAGTGTCCAAACCAGATCTCCAATCTCACTGCCCAGTGAGGCATTCCGTGTGAACCTCTGTAAGAGCCCTGCACAATGAGGAGGAATTGGAAGCTTTGTTATGAGTTTGTCTGTGTTTATTCCTGAGGATGTAGCAAATTGCTTTTGTCCATGTTAATGTGCTAAATACCATTAGTGTCTCTTCCCCTGTGTCACCACGCGGGAGGACTGCTAATGCAAATGGTTCTTAAATGGAAACTTGACCTTACATGACTTGCATCCAAGTCCATTTAAATCTCTGTCACACGTGTTTTGATGCAGCCTAAGGCCGGAGATATTTCCAGTACTGTGAGTCTGTGTTTCATACAAACTAAAGCTATTTCAAACCACTGATGGAGAGGAATATCTTATCCTGCTGAACGCTTTGGCTTTTGGCAGGTATCTGACCCACAAGTGCACATATGTTGGACACAGTTTGTGTTCAGGATGCCTGAACATCCTTTTGCACAATGTATTCAAACACACCAAATTTGTATAAATTGTTGCAGGAACACTTAAACCGGGTTGGCATTTCTGTTGGGCAAGACCAGCATCTGTCTCAGTCTTTGAAGAAAGCCTCTAGCCTGGCCATTAATTAGGCTGCAGTTTACCTGGCTTGCTCAGTGATGCCAGTGAGACGTGGCAGGCTGTCAGCAGATTAATAAAGGCTGAATACGGCCTTGGCATCAAGGCAATTCCCTACTGATGGGTATTTCTACAGGGAGTGGTCTCTGGAGGTGATTTCAGACTCCTGGCTTCTCTGGCTGATGGTTTGCTGACACTACTGCAGAAGGGAAAAGGCACTGAATTAACACACTGTCTTTCCTGGGTAAATGGAGCTGATTAGAAGATCTTAAGAAAGCAAGAAAAGGCTTAATACAGTGTATTTTTATCCTACCTATTTGTAAGACATAAGTTTGTCTTGACATAAGTTAATATAGATGTTTTGGCACTTTATTAGTTTTTCAAGAGTTATTTTCTGAACTAGACCCAACTTCTCTGGAAAACTCTCTGATGATAAACTGCAATGGTTATGGGAAAAAAAAGAGAGCATCAAGTGTGGTAAATGAAAAAAAATCCATTAGCATATTCCAAAATCTTATTATTATAGTCAATAACAGTTTATTTTCCCCTAAAGATGCAAGATCATTCTGCAGAATGACTTTTAAAATCTTTGATTTCACTTCAGCAGTGATGAAGCAACATTAACCTTTAGACTCTGAGTTTATCTGTGCATACGTTAAGAATTTCTTAAGGAAAGCAATTCTTTTGTGTAGCTCATAAAAAGATTACACAAGCAACAGAAGATTTTAGGAGGAAACTCAGCAAACTGCAGAAAACCTTACACAATTGCTGGAAAGGGCAGTTGCAGGTTAGCAAGACCTTGATGTAGGGAGATGCTGTTACTTGCCAAAATTGGGAATTCCTCCATAACAGGCTGGCATGTTTTAACCAGAGGGCAGGACTCGCTGCTCCTGTTAATCAGCACTGCTGATGGAGATGTAGCAGTTCACACTGGTGGAGGATTTTGGCAATGCTGATTGCTCTGGTTAGGCAGAATACCCATCTGCACAGGGAGTGATTTCTGGCACCCTTGCAGCTCTTTTCCCAGGTCACTGTGTTTTCAGGCATTTGAAAGTTCCTTTCTCTTAATAGCAGCTATCCATCCTTATAAAAATGAGGATAACAGATGAAGCAGAATGGCCAGTTTTGCTCTACCTCTATTGACCTCACTGGATTTACATTAGAGAGGATTTTGGAGTAATAAATTTGCATTTGCACAATTACTAGGAATGTGCTGTAATTCCTCCCACCCCGACTGCTATCGATTCCCAGGTGCCAGATCAGCGCAATGCAGCCCCGTGCCACTGCAAAGGTGCAAAAAATATTGTTTGCCTCCCTGGATAAAATGGGCCTGGACAAAGGTTTTTGAAGGAATGGGTGAGCCACAGGAATATTTCATTAGTTTTTTGGATGGTGTTTGGAGAACAGCTGTAAAAGCAAGAAGAGGAGGTATTCAATTTGTATGGAGAATGATGAAAGGCTGCTGCCTGCATGTGTGGGTAAAACCTCCAGCTCTCACAGGAATGTGGGCATCTTGAGGAAAACACTTTGGTTAGGGCAGTTAATTACTGCTATGCAATATGACAAAAAAAGACTGAATTAAGTCAATGGAAATTGGATGGATATACAGACTCACTCCACAAGCCATGCTTATGGAAACTTTTTTTTTTTTTTCCTGAAAGCAGATCACCCACCTGCCTCTTCCTTATGAAATGAGAGATCTTGAAGATCACTGAAGAGGAGGGAATCAAGAGCAACGCATTTGTTAGCAAGTCATAAATTTGCAGGGAGAAAGCGCGGGGAGCAGAAAAAGAATGAACTCGAATTTCACAAGGGCGAGAGGCGCCCTCGAACCCCGGCAGTTGCTCGGCTCGTGGCACAGAGCCATCAGCTGGGAGATGCAAAGTCGCAGAGCAGCATCTGACAATGAAGTTCACAAGTCGTTAACCAGCAATGTAAAGATGTTCTCGACAGGCTGTGAGTGAAACGACCTCCCAGGTTTAACACTTAGTCTTCATAATATGCCGGAGACATTTCTGAGGAGAGTAATTGGCCAAAAGGAAATGAACAATAAACCCTATGATGGAAGTCAATGCTCCTGAGAACTTCTAACTTTTTTCAGTTAACATTTTCTGCATTATTATTTCTCTGTATGTAGCATGGATGAAAGATCCTGGGTGAGCTGGAGTCCTCTGCCCATCCTTAGAAGACTGAACTTAGAGGACATTTCAAATCAAGGTTGTTCATCCTGGTAAACATAAAATCTTCATCTGATCTGAAACAAAAGGTGTCCTTTCATATTTGAGCCACTCAACTTTTTTTTAAACCACTTAAAATACTTCAGATTTGCATTTTTTTCTTTAAGATTTGACTTCTATTTCAAGCACATTAAAATTCTCCCCTCCACTCCTTTTTAGTCAAAACTCTTCACTGAATTCTTCTTCAGTTTATAAATAGTTTTGGTCCCTCTAAACCATCATTTTTATGACTTTCATATTTCTGGAAAAAAGGCGCTGCTATTATTAGTCATCTACAGTCTTCAAGACATTACCCCAAGTATTGTCAAACAACTTCTGTTCCACTATTACTGGGAGGACACATTATATTAAATGGATGGGGTTTTTTACTTTGGCCAGTCACTTCAGACAGGTTTCTCAACCCACAGCTGTGAAATCAGCTAGCAGATTGAGGCTGAAAGATACCCTTGGAGGAAATTTCCAGTTTGTTCTCACATGGCTGTGTGCTCCCAGTAGCCTTTGGACTGAGCCCAAGCCACCATGTTCAGGTTCCCAAAGAATTACCCCTGTCCAGAGGATGGGGAATATGTGTGAGGTCCCACCCTAATGGACAAGTTCATTGGGCTGGGCTAAATTAAGTCAGGAAAAAGTCATGTACCTGGTGTTACAGTATAGCACAGGAAATTTAATGTCTTGGATATAAACATAGGTTCATGGGGAAGGAGCTGTTTATAAATAAATTGTGACTCTCCATCATTTTCCACATATATCTATGGGTAATGTCTGATTGGTTCTTCCCTTTAGCTCCACTTTTCTGCTCTTGCCACACCTGAGATATAATTGCAACCTGTGTTACCTGTGCTTAAGTCAGATTTGAAGTACAATTTTTAGCACATCCAATGAAATGAAAGTTCTCCCTTGCAAAGGGTGATAGAAGAAAAGGTAATATAAAAAAAAAATGTTACCTAGCAAGTCAGGTAAATAACTTCAAATCTGGACTTCCTTGTGAGGAAAAATATGGGGCTACAGCTCTTCCCTTCTCCATGAACACTCTGCTCTGCTGGTGAAAAGATATTTCCTTGAGCTTTTTATTTGGTGAAATCACCTAACCTATCCTTTTCAAGCATGGAATTTTTCTGCTCACACATGCTGTCAGTTGTTCTGTGGGGTTATTTCTCATGCAAACCAAAATAGTTCCTGATTTAAAATGTTCCTCAACCTGACTGTTCACATGATAAATGACATAATGGAGTCGCATTCGTTAGCACCAGAAGCAAACTCCAAAATAGAAGCAGACAATTACTAAACAAACATTCTGTAATTATCTTTTCTTTCCTGACCAGCTGAATGATGAAGAAAGCAGCAATGTGTAGAGCTCATGATTAGAGCTGGTCATTTAGGCAAGAAAAAATATCGGACTCTGGTGTATTCCATCAATCAGAACGTGGAGGGAGCTGGTTTCAGCCGATGGGACCAATATTGTGGTAGATGTTGATAGTTTTTTCTGTGTTGCCTCCCACTGACTTCCCTTTTAATATTTTTAATCTGTCTCCTAAATCACTCCATGCAGCTGTCTCTGGCTTGTTCTGTCTCGCATTAATAATTAATTCCATTGCTTTTGGTGTGCCCTTGACCTTCAGCCGTTTCCAACACCTTGGTATAAATCTTTGGACATATTGCACTCTATATTCCATTATACACGTTTGAATACTACATGGAGGTGTTCACACGTAGGCCTGTCCTCATAAGAACTGCAAGAGTCTTTTACAGACCTTTTTTACTACTTCTTTGGTGCTCATTAGTCCATTATCTGGCAACATAACAGTCTTATTCCGAGGCACACCACTATTTCAATTACAGAATGATCATAATTAGACTCTCTGCTCATTAGGACTTCATTGCTTCATCTACATATGGGAACATGTATAAATCTTAATTAAAAGAAGAAGAATTGCTTGTTGTTTAAACACAAGATTAACCTTAAGTAGGAATCTGCAAATTAAGGAAAAGTTTAAGTGCTCTTTTACATATAGGGAAAGTAACGCTTACTGATGACTTGCCCAATCAAAATAAGTGTTCCAGATGTTTGAGGCAAAACAGCTCACAGGTGTTGCATCTGCTGGTGAAGGAATTCATGTGTTTTGGGTTCTAACTCTGGGCTGACACCTCTGCTCTGAGTATCTCAGGGCCAGTCCCCAAGGGTCGTGGTTGCCTCAGAAATGTTGGCTGTGGGATTATTTGTTGGGGATTCAAGGAAGATTCAGGGCAGTTCTTGCCTGGTGCACTGCTGGGTCCCTTCCACCAGCTGGTAAAGCCTGGCAGTAGAGGGGCAGAGAGTTTGGTTTCTTTTAGATTGAATGTTAGGATGAAATTCTTTACTGTGAGGACAGTGAGAAACTGGCACAGGTTTCCACAGAAGTTTTGGATGCTCCATCCCTGGAAGTGTTCAACGCCAGGTTGGATGGGGCTCTGAGCAACCTGATGTAGCACAAGGTGTCTCTGCCCATGGCAGGGGTGTTGGAATTGGATGATCTTTAAGGTCTCTTCCAACCCAAAACATTCTATGATTCTTAATATGTCAGTCTGGTGAACATTTAATTTGTTGAATAAAGAACCAGTTTCTTTCGATGTGAAGCAAAAATTGCCACTGGGGAATATCTTGAAGGGGAGAGTCTGCAGTGTAATAATTATTTGTTCAAAATATTCAGCATGTATTTGCAGAGAATGAGGCACAACTGCAATGCAGGGTGATGTTTTGCCATTCCCAAAAGTATTTGTGACTGATATAATCGTTAGTTAACTCCTGATGAGCCCTAACATGGGAGTGTTTGGCACTGTGAAATTTTGTGGCTCTGTGGAACTGGGTTTCTGAAAAACCATGGCACAAGTTCTCTCTGGGGTTTGTTCTATACAGTGAAAAACGAAGCTGAGGGGATTGATAGAGACTTGCCTAAAGCAGAGCATGGACACCCAGTAGCAGAGCTGGTGAATCCCACAGGCCTCCTGCTTGCCTCCCTGCAGAAGTGGGAGCTGTTGCAAGTCCCCAGGGAGCAGCTCTCCAATTTTCCTCTCCCGCTGTAGCCAGGTGTTCTTGTACTTCTGGAAGTAACTAAGCATGTCTTTTGCATTTCAGTTACATATCCAAAGGGCTTGTGCTTTTCTTATTGCTGGTAGCATCTGTCATCTCCTCCTGAAACAACTCTCCAGGCGTGCAGTAGATAAAATTTGGTGGTGCTATGGATCAAATCAACTGCTTCTCGTTTCTGTAACAAAAAAAGGGAACATTTCAGCCTTGCCTTCAACAAAAGAAAGAAGGTTTGGTTTGCAAAGCAATAATTCACAAGGCATCTGTTGTCCTCTTTCTATTAACCTTAAGATTAGCCTTGAGAAATGTGGAAGATCCTTACCCCTCCAGGTAGTGCCCAGGGCTTTACCTGATAAAATGCTACCAGGTAAAGACAGCTCTATCTTATGGTTTTTTTGTAACAAGGAGTGGATTAAAGATCCAAGCAGAGCTAATTCATCACCATGGCCTAATGACATTCGGTAAATACAAGTGCTTTGAACTACTTAGATTCCAGAAGCGGGAGGAGCAATGATTGATTAAACCTTCAGTGTTCAAGATCAGAAATAAAGTCAGAGGGATGCTGCAAAAGGGCAGGGAAAAGCAGAAAATACTGATTGAAAGTCCCATCAAGTGTTAAGGAAGCATCTCATCCTCCCAATGCCCAGGGAAAACATTTATTTTTTTAATAACTTCTTTTTAAAATCAGTCAGTATCACCAAACTCTTTCTGGTGGTAGACATTCTAATCTTCCCAATTTTTATCTGCTCAGCAGATTATGCAATATCAGATCAAATATTATTGCTCAAGGATCCGTGCCTTGTGTTTTAAAGATTCAACATGAAGTGGAAGTGCTGGGGCAGAAGTGGGACTGCCTGTGCCCACCATGGCTGGTGGGGAGAGCAGGGAGTGGCAGGGACAAGCAGAGCTGCTGGCTCATGGCCCACCTGCCCACTTGTCAGACACGTGAGTTTCCCTGGGAGGACTGGGAGCCTTTTGGCTTTGGTACTGAATGAAAAAAGTGGAAAGATTTTTCTAAACACTCTTAAAATCAAATTTGTAGAGTTCTACCTTTTTTTTTCTTTTTTTTTTTGGTGAGTACTCCTTACCCCTGTTTCATGTTAGTGCAATAAACACTCAGGTTTTTAGAAGTATCATACAAAGGTTTTATTGCTCAGATCTTGAGAAGAGTGTTATAAAATTAAAGCTTGTGAAATTACAGATATAAAAATCAATCAGTTATTTTATTTCCTCACTTTTTGAAAATATCTCTTCTGCTGTTTGTTTAGACAAAATTATTGAGTATGGCTCACATTCATTTGTTGGGGTTTTTCCAAAAAGTATTGTCTTGGTAAGAACAGAAAATTCTGTCTCTCTGTGCAGTCTATCTCTGCATACAAATGATTGTTTTTAGCTGTGATTTTCTAACTCCCGAGGGAATTAATGAGTAAAGAAGAGCTCTCCATAATGTATGCATGTATGTGTATATGTCTGTATATACAGTTTATATTGCTTATTTATTATTTATGTCACAGGAGCTTATTCAAAACATTGCTCTATCTTTTTTCTTTGAAAATATTCATCTAGAAAAATTACTGATCTGTCTTTCTGCCTTGTCCCTTCAGTGCCAGCTCAGGTCCCTTTTTGTGACCCTGCAGTGGGTCCAGTGCTGTGTCCCAGCCTGTGCCAGGCCTGGGCTGGGAGCTGAAGGGCCTGATTCATTCTGAGGGTTCCAGTTTCTGGTACATCTGAGACCTCCTGTGTGACACCAGGTAAATCCCTGCAGGGATGGCAGTGGGGAGAGGGGCTCTGGACAACGTGGGATGCTGTCCATGGCCCCACGGAGCAGAGCTTCCACCACTCCCCAGGGAGCCGGGACCTGAGACTGCAGCATCCTGCTGGCAATGTCAGTCTTCTGAGGCAGAAAGACACAGCAGGCTCTTCTGATTAAAAATAGGTCAAGATTTAATTGAAATGAAGGAACATTTTTGGTAGTGCAGAAATTTGAACCAGCACTGAACCTTCCTTTTTTTTCTTTTTCCCCATTTGATGCTCATTATTTGAGAGATGTGCAAAATTTCTGGATTTCTGCAGTTGGTGGTGTTCCAGCAATGTAATAAAGCTCTTCCCTCACTGCCCTCTCCCCCAAAATAATTCCTGAAGATTTATTCATCATTTCACACATCGCTAAGTAAACATCCCCCTTCCCATCACTGGCCTGATGGAGACTTAGTACATTACTGTGTAAAGCAGAACGATCATGATCTGAAATGCAATACACAGGCAATCTCAGTATCCTTGAGGTATCTCTGCCAGGAGCATGGAATGCAGTTCAATTTCAAGAGTAATGAGACTAATTTGCAAGTCTCTTCTTCTGAGCCTTTTGTGCTTTTGCTGTTCTCCCCAACAGTTACAAGTCTTGACTAATAAACAGTGTTATTATATATAATACAGAACATTTCCATGTCTCACTGTGCAGTGTGGCTGGAGAGGATAGACCTCAGCTTGAGTTTTGTAATATTTTCCAATTAGATGACCAGACATTAGTGTTCAAAACTGCTGTTTGGTGGAGGTTTGCAATCATGGCTCCTTAGCAACTGAAGTAATGTTAAATTAAACTGATAAATGATGCTCTAAAAAAAAAAAATTAAGAACTTCATCAGAGTGATTAATTTGTGATGCCCTTTTAGGAAAGGTTTGCAGATGTGATGTGCATTTTCTATCTGCCAAGTGCAGTTCTTCATCTGCTGGGTACACGAGCTTTGCAAAACTGTTTTCTGATGAAGTGTGGAGTAGATCTAGTCACCCCTCCCAGCTGATGAGGAAAGATCTAGGCCATGGTGAAAGTTTGTTTTTTCACTCTGCCTGCAGTCCTGGGAAGTCCTGGCCAGGCTGGGAGATGTCAGAGCTGTCACTCGAGGCACAGATCAGCCCTCAGGGCTGGGACATCAGGAGATGTCTGATGCTAGGGACAAACTCACTCCAGCACCTGCTTCTACCATGCTGGGCCACTTCTTCTCATGCACAAAATACTGGACTGATGAACAAATGAAAAGCCTAACCCTAACCTCCACACCCCAAACTCTGTTTTACCATTCCTCCTGTCTTTTCCTCCTTGGCTTAGTTAAAACCACAGTTTTAATCCAGCACATGGAAGACTTTGAGACTAAGCCTATTCATTTCTTGGTGATGAGAAAGAGCCTGCTCTGTCCACTCTGAGGGACAGGCAGCATGTCCTGCCTCCTACAAGCTGCTGCTCCATGTAGGCTTTCATGCTGGGCAGTGCTGAGCCACCTCTGAGGGGTGGAGGCAGTAGGGGTGAGGTTTGGGGGGGATCTCATGCACAGTGAGGTGATGCTGTGCCTACCATCCCAAGCCCACCCTAGGAACCTGCCTTTATGAACCTGGAGAAAGGCTCAATGCTCAGGTCAAGGCAAGGCTGAGGGCACTTTTTCTTGACTGAGCTCCCCAGCCATTTCCATCTTTCCTCTGGACTATCCTGGCATGTGCCACTGGCCTGCCATGACTTCCAGCTCCTTCACAGTGAAGTCACCAGTGAAAAGCTGCTTGTTTTATACCCTCCAGCTCCCTTTTTGTTTCCAGTGATTGCTGTTGATTGCTGGCAATCCTTCTGACATGTGCACTTAATCAGCTTGTGACAGGAAGATGGGTCAATGGGCAAGCTCTGAATAAACAGTAAGAGCTCAAAACTGGAAATAGGGATTGCTTTTCTGAGCACAATTCTGGTGTCCTAGCTCCCACTACAGCCAGAGTGAAGTAAGAGAGTAATTACGAGTTATGTTTCTTCTGCACCTCTGTTAGTGTGAATCTAGTTTATGCATCACAACAGAAAAGCTTTCCAAAAAATATTGTTCTGCAAATTTTCCATAGAGATGTCCAATTATTTTTTTTCTGAATTATGTTTGGCTCTTGTCCTAAATAATTTCCAGCAGCCTTGGATTTCACAGGGCATTTATACGCTTGCTGTAAAGTCTTTTGATGAGCTTTAAAAGGTTGGATTAAAGGATTTGACACCCATGAACTACCTGCCAGTTGGCTGACAGTGCCTTCCAGCTTCACTCCCTTCTGTTGTTGTTATCAAGCAAATTCTTGCCCAGAGAATGTTTCCAATTTGCCTTGATGATGGTAATGATTCTCAAAGTCTCTTCAGACTCTTCTTTGATAAAGACTGAATGATCTCAGGCTGTCCTCCATCAAATCAAGAAATTACTCCTGTGGGGTTGCCCAGTCTTGAGGTGTGTCCTGGTCCTTTTCCCGAAGCCATTAGAGATGGAAGCAGACACCTCCAGGTTAGTTATTTCATCTCCAGGTGAATCAGTCCACCCTCAGTTTGGTCATCTGCTTTCCCAGACAACATAAAGCTGAATTTTACAACATGTTTTCCACTTCCCTTCTTAACAGGGTTTTTAGCAGGACTTCCCTCTGCTTCTTACTCTGTGAGCATAACCCACAGACCAACGAACAGATCATATGCTCCTGGCAGTCTCCTCCTGCCTCTCATGGCAGTCCTCTGTGATCTCTCCTGCTATGTACAATCACATTTCCTGGTGTTTGTGCAGAATAATAGATGTCCATGGAATCTGTGCAGCCCAAACCTTCTTTCTGTCTCAAAAACATGGCCTTTCTAGCATTATGTGCCCCACACTCTGCAAAACACCAGAGTATGGGCCACCAGAGAAATACAGGAAGCCCAGCTAACGCACTGATTTTAGTGGATTGGATCTGTCTCAGTGAAATGCTCCTACAGTCCTGTTGTTTTTCAGAAAATGGCATAAAAATATTCCTAAACATCTTGCGAGCACCAAGAAAACAGGTGTTTTGTCATGGACCACATAAGAACTTGTTGTTTCCTCTCACTTTTAATGTCACCACCCATAAATTCCGTTTATAATGTCTTGGATAGACCACTGTGTTTCCCTCACTCCGTGCTGTCTTCAAGCTCTTTGGGCAGACAGCAGCTCTGTCACAATTGGATGTGATGCTGGCACTTACCTTCCTTCAAGGAAGATGATTTTCCATAGTGTAATTCCAGATTTATTGAATCAAGTCTTAAACCTCAAGAGGTAAAGTGGGCTGTATTTTATACAGAAAATGGTTTTCCCTGCCAGATGAAATCTTAAGGCAGAGTGTCTCATTTTATATAGCTGCTTGGACATTTCTCTATCTTGGGATTAATGGTGATGGGGTAATTTAGATTCTGTAGCAACCTGAGATAGCTGGATTTACAGAGTTAGCAGTCCAGCCTCTTACAGGCATCTTTGCTTTAATTGAGTTTAGTACTGTGAAAAAGATGAACTTGATGAAGGAAAGCCTTTTCCACCTGCCTTGGGAGTAAAGGCCCAGCTGAGGCAGGAGCAGCACACTCTGCCTTTGTTGCCAGTGCAGTTCCCACAGGTGGGATGGCAGTGTGATGCTGTCTGGGGGTGCTGTCACAGCCTGTGCAGAGCAGGAGGGAGGTTTGCTGCCTTGTGGTGCCTGTCCCAGAGTTGGAGCTGTAGCAGAGCAAGGGGTGCTTCTAGACCTGGCAGGTCTGTATTTGAAGTGCATTTGTTTGCGTCACCTAATCTCCTAAAGGAATAGGGTGGTGTGAACATATGACTGATAGACTGATGTCCATCTCTCTCATTCCTCTGGCTCCATAAACTGCCAGCCATTTTTAGCCTGATTTGAATCATCTCAAACCAACTCAAACCTAACCATGACTTCCTACAAGTTAAAAAAAATAGTTGACAGATAGAAAAGATAGAAAAGAGAGAACTGTTAGTCCTCCCCTGAGGAGGAGGAGGAGGACACATCAAATGCAACAACATTGGGACAATATGAATCTGGAACTGTCAGACTGAGACCTCAAGTGGGAAAGGACCATCTCCCTAACCAGGACCAGCTTCTCAGCTTTACCCAGTGCATCAGAAATGCCAATCTCCTGCTGTCTCACTCAAAGCCTGGCCACCCTCTCGTTTTTCTCACTGTGTTGGCAGGAGATTTGTGAGTACATCACCATGTGCCATTTCAAGCTTCATTTGAATAAGCGTCCCATATAATAGACTTTTATAGCTCTCTTCTGTGCATTCTAAATTAACACAACTAATTAAAATGTTCCAAAGTTTTATGTAAATAACTAATTAGCATTTGAGAAGGAATAGTAAATTCACAGATGGTCATGCTCCACTCAGAGCCCATTGTGCACCAGTGTTGGGCCCTTGGTACAACATCCTGCCTGGCAGGACCAGACTGCCCAGGTTTCACCCCAAGGATGACCCAGCACCATCCGCCCTGCCTGCAGGCTCTGGAAACTCTGTATCTCGTGGGATTAGGCCAATTCTCTCTGTCCCCAGCTCCAGGGCTTGCAAGAGTAAGGAGAACATGAGAATGTGGATGAGAACATCAAGGAAGAAGAGGTCTGTGCACAGGAGATGAGGTGAGTGTCTGAGCTCAGATTTTCAGTGTTTGTACTGGCAGTGCTGTCAGGATGTTCCTCTAGAAAACCATCCTCAAGGATAGCTTTTAGGAGTGGAAGCTGCAGTACTTAACACAACACAGCTGAACCTCAGCACTGATGGCTTCCAGCCCCATCACTCCCACTGAGACCCTGCAAGACTCTGTTCTGTCCATGGACCACAACTGGGAATGAAGATAAGTGTTTTCTTCCTCTCTCATAGGTTTAGAGCTCACTGATGTCTGTAGCACAGTGGAGAGGTGATGCAGGAGTAATACCTCGTAAGAATGGGGAGATTTAAAAAAAACTGCATCTAATGCTGATTGCCATGCAGGTGGAAGTTGGAAAGTGTCCCTCCTCTGACCTCTGGACTCTTGTGTATATCAGGAGCCCTACGTTTATACAGCCCATGGCAACCTGCACATCTAAGGGCTGTTGCAGCACAAAAAGGACCCCCACAAATAGAAGGAAGGAATTGGCCTGTTGGAGTTAGTTTGCTCTACAAGAGAGAGATTATCACTAGAGCAAATGAGGAGGGGAGATTCATTTTCTCTTCCTGTTGAATGGGTGCTACAGGATTAACCTCACCTGTTCCAAGGGCAGCTCTGGCTGTTTGCACCTTTTGCTTCCAGACCTGCAAAGACCTGTGGGAGATGGAGAGGTTATAAAAATCTGCTTTAGAGTAAGATAAGGGGTTTTGGTGTATTTGAGTAGGTCTCTAAGGAGGGTAAATGAGCTTGAGAAGATTCATGTTGCTAGGACAATTTTGCTTGGCCAGAGGGAAAGCGAGAGAGCAGAAGCAGGAGTCGGTGGGGAAATCTAAGTGTGAGTTAAAAGAAAGGAGTGTGAAGAGCCAGGCTGTTTGTGTTGAAATTATAAACAGGAGTGTGTTTTTCAGATATATTCTTGGGGAAGATGTAAAAGTGGGAGATTAAGTAAAACAGTAAAGCTGTTGAGGGGGAGAAAGGGCTAAGCTAAGCCTTCCTATTGCGTGGTCTTATTTGCAATCCCTGTCTGCCCTGGAAGCATCCCCCATATCTCTCTCTGTTTATACATGCAGAAAACTCCTGCAGAGCGAGGAGGTAGATGCAAGCTCTCCATCTGGTCTTCCAGACGTTGTTTCTCATCCTGGCACCAGCCTGGAGAGGAGGTGAGCTCTGAATTGGGTGGCCAGAGGGCAGCCTGGCCATGGTACAGGGCTTTGGAGGCTCATGGGGAGGGGAAGCAAAGCCTGAGAAGCCTCATTGTCTCATCCTCATCCTGATCCCAGACATAGTGCTGCAGCATCCTTGGGGAGCACAAGGTGGATATGTACACAGCACCTCACACCAAGAATCAACTCACTGTGTTCCCAGGCAGAGCATTTGGCATTTTGTCTCTCACACAGGAAGGCTGGGGAGCAGCCTGCTGATCCCATGTTTCTTGAATCCATAAGTGCTGGTACCAGCCCTCTCTAATTCTGGGCACACAGAGTGTGGCTATAAACTGTTCTGACCTGGCTCTGCCTGCAAGGAATGAGAGTTTGAAATCACTGCCCTTCCCTGCATGGACCAGGTAGGCTGGGGGTGCTTGGCAGGGTACAGGCTGCACCTGAGGCCCCCAACAATTCAAAACAAACCCAGAAAGGGCACCTGGAAGGAATTCAAGATGCATGAGAGGGTGGTAAGCAATCAAGTGTAGTACAAGTAGGTGTTTGGATCATCTGAGGAAGTCTTAGGCTGAAACATTAGCAGGTGCCTTCACTTAAGGACACAGCACATGGAGCCTGTGATGCCTGGGTGTTGCAGGAGGCACTGGAGATGTACCCATGTCCCTGTGCCCGTGTCCCTGTGCCCACGTGGCCCCTCTTGCCCCTCACCCCTGGACCAGGGGGTTTCCTGCTGAAGGAGCACGTGTGCCAGCTGATAATGACCAGCAGCACGATGTATTCCAGCATTCATTGCTAAACGGTTCTGCCTGGAAAATTGCCTTGAAAATGTGTTTCAGGATGTGCCAGATAGTCTCATGCTAATTTCTCAGCCAAAACCTCCCATGTGGTGTCCAATGTGATATCAGTAACTCAAAGGCAGGGGAAAATGAAGCCTCTATTTGCTTTCAAGCAATTTATTCTCCTTTTGTCTTTTTACATCCAGCAGCTAAGTAAATTACAGGGATGAAAATACTAAAGGCTTTTAATTTTTTCTCTGTAATTTCTTAGCTCCTGGCAACAGAGTAACAACTAAAAAAAGAGATATTATGAAAAAGTACTAAAGCCTAACTATAATTTTTAATGATTAAATCCACATACGATTTTAACTGATTAAAAGTAAGAGGATGTGTTGGAGTACAAAGAAACAGCAGCAGTCTTCAGGGTTCACGTAGCTGTAATCAGCTTCAATTTCACATTAGAAAATGAAAATAAAAATTCTGCTGGTGATAACTTTGTATTTCTGTTATACTTCATCTTTCTCTTTATTCAAGCTGCTTTTAATTTTATCAGCTCTAACCTTAATTCTGCTTTTCTGTTTCTTAATTCTTGAGGGTTATGCAGCCCTTTGAACTGATGTCTGACATGCCCTGTGTGAGGTAGAGTGGTATCTGGTGAGATTGAGATGAAAGATCTCTTAAACTCTTTTTCCAGGTGAGCTGTAACACACAGAAGTTCATGGGTGTTTGGGAAGTCAGTGATAGAGCTCAGTGTTATCTCATATCCTGATGTCCAAGCCAGAAATAAGAGAAGCCCAACTATCATATGTTTCTCAGGTGCAGTGGATTTTAAAAAGTAATTCTGAGCTCTGAATTCTCCCATGCAACAAAACAACTGCTAGGCTTAGCCCAAATCCTGTTATTTTGGCCCCTTTTTTCTTTAGGATCCAACTTAAGTTTTAAAGACAAAGTCAGCTTGGAAGAGGGAAAAAAAAAGTAGCCAGTTCTCTAAACTCTTTCAGCTTCACCCTGCCCCACCACAAAACAGCTCTCGGTAAATCACTGCACACTGGTTTCTCTATTTAATGGTGAGAACAGAGTCAGTACCAAAGTCATCAGCACACACAAAATGTTTGCTGGAAATATTCACTTCTCAAAGTGCAAGAATTCCAGAGCAAGAAAGCTCCAGCCTCAGTCCTTTCAGATAAGCTTAATATTTCAATTGTTACAGTATTTATTTCAAGTGTTCCTTATAGGGTTGGAACAGCAGTATTTGGACAAATCACAGCAATTTCTTACAAAACTTCAGTGCTGGGCTTTGGGTACTTTTAAAGTTTTGACTTCCATGAATGTATGAACACCTGTGTATTGAATTCAGTTTTCTGTAGTTCTCAGTATGGGATACGCACGCACCTACAGGAGAAATCCCTTTTGCATAACCTAAAGGAGATTCCTTTTTCTGCCAGACAGAAGCCTTCACAGACCCCATTCTCTGCTGGATTTTCCCCACTGGAACACCACCACTGACAAAAGGGCTCTCTGGACCATCCAACATGACAAGGTAGCTGCAGTTGCCTCAGATGTGAGGGGTGACCTCCGAAGCCTCTCTCCTGGGGAGGATGCAGCAGAACAATGTCATCCTTGTTTGCATTCATTTAAATCTGTGCCCAGAGTCCCTCCTTCCCCCTGGGCAGCACGTCCCCCCTGCACAGGCTCACAAAGGGCCGCATTCATCAGCCAGCAGCAACTGGGTATAATCCTTCTGAAAGACAACAGGCCGTGCCAGCTCTACCAGGGCTTGGTTTAAAGTGTTCATCCTTCCTTGCTCACTCAAGCCCAGGGCCACCTTGGCTGACTCCTGTGCATGTGCAGGGGTTTGAGGGTCTAAGGACCCGCTGGGGTGGTTCCATGGGGTGGGAAAGGGCTCCCTGGGTCAGCAAGTCCCACTGAAGTGGTTATATCACGTGTGGGAGCTCTCTGACTTGTGTCCCGGGAGCTGTTTGGTTTCATGCCCACGCTCCTCCCACAGACAAGCTGGTGCTCAACCTTGCTGCTCTGGATGGGGTGAACCTTCTTTGCATTTCCAGCCTCAATTTATTCATGGTTGGTTTGTTCCCATTTGTTCCCTTGCCAGCCACTGGCCATTAGCTTGAAAAGCTCTCCCCAGTGCTGGATTTAGTCATCTCAGTGTGTGTGTGTAGGGAATGAGCAACTCCTTGTGGCTTCCATTTGCAGAGGATGAGACTGAAGCTGCTTTAGTTCTCCCATTGCAGAGAGGAAATGCTCAGTCCTCCCCATTGCCCTTCTCTTCTCTTGGGCTAAACTGAATTTACCTGCTGAGTCCTCCCAGGCCAGGCCAGGAGGGATGGTGACAGCCTGACCGAGCCTTGATGCCAAGGGTGTAGCTGCAAATGCAAAGACTGAGATGGTCGTGGTGGTGCAGTCAAGCAGGGAGAGGAGAGACCCCAGTGGCCTTGAACTGGAGCAAGAATTGATTGTGGTTGTGATGGGAAAACACTGCAGCATAAAAAGGTGAACACGTGCTTAACTCTTGTCAGTTGACCTTAATGTAGAGAGCAGGGCTGCCCTGATGTTCCCTGTCTCCCTTCCACGTCTCTCTGTGTTCTCCATGCTGTTCCATGTCCCACCTCTCCTGCTGCCACTCTCCTTCTCTTTCTGAGTCTTTGACAGTCTCATTCTGGACTGTTCTAGGAGGCTGGTCAGAACCTAGTAAGGCAATTGCTTTCCCAAAAGTCATCTCCAGCAACCACCAAATGCTCTGAAGGCAGCCTAGGAAGAGCTTTAAACAAGTTTAAGCTGCTAGCTGTGCTTACAGACTGCCATGCATTTTGTGTGGGCTTCTGTTTGCCAGTGAATTGCCTCCCACTTTTACCAAAATTCAGAAGTCCCCAGGATGTTCCCTGAAATTTTGGCTCAATCTAAAACCGTGTCTGGAATTAACTGTATGACACCCAATGAAACATCAGCCACCACTTCTAGTGCACATAAATACAATTTCATTTCCTGAAATTCAGACCCCTGACCCAACCCTGACCCTCTCAGACTTGATGAGGTAAATCCGTTCCTCCCAAATTCCTCCTGTCTCCCCATCTTGCATTCCCTTTCATGTCTTTCATGGAATCCAGCAAGAGTCAGCCTCCAGTGAAGGTGGTTTCTGTGGCAACTCCAGAAATCTCACTTTGGGTGATGCTAGAACTGCACATCTTCCCCCACTGAAAGGACCAGGCACTTTAAGGAAAGCCATAATGGACAGTCATAAATTGCTGTACGTTTCGGTAGTTCCCACTCCTGCCTGGGAGATGCATTTGTCACCTAGCAACGACATAAGGTGATGAGGAAATAACAGCATGTTAATCTAATGGCCACGAGTTAACATCTATCAGGGAGCAGCCTCCCAAGTGCACCAATGACGTGAACATAATTGAGGAGGAAAGAGATACCACACTTTTCATGCAGTAAATAGAGGAGGAGTGCTCTGGGGTTATCTTCCTATGTATGTGCAAGTATTTGTGCAAATATCTCCTCATGGGAGGATGACAAAAAGCCTGGAGAAATCCCTTAGACTGGAGCTAACCCTGGGACACAGAGCTATGCAGAAGATGGGTCTCAGTTTTGCAAAACCATAAGGCAGCAGTGCCACAGCAAGCAGAGAGCAGCAGGAGGGTCCCAGCCCACCATGAATTTCAGAGTAAAACTCCTCTGGATTTCTGGTGTACAGTCCTGGCTGTCTTAGAGCTAGTTCTGAGGCTCTTCATGACATTCATGTATTCAAGCTACTCAGCTGATCATCAACAGGGAGAGTTTTCCTGCTGAAGCTGTGGCTGTTTTCTGTATTGGAATCACTCCTGAAGCAAAAGACAGAGTTATTAAAGGATACCCTTTAAACCAACTCTTGACACCATTACAGAGAATGCAGGACAGGCTTCACAAATTGTCATCATCCCTTGGAATCCCTGTATGGAGCCAACCAGCAGAAAACACCAAAGTTTGCCTCAAGGCCGGGAGCTGAGCAGTGATAGAATTCAATCCTTTCCCTTTTCTTCTGGAAACAGACCCGGAACAGATGCCACGTGTTATTTTTCAGTACCAGGAGCTCATTGAGGTACCTGCCCCTCAAAATACTAGGGTTGATCCATTTGGTGGCTCTAAATTGAAAGTACCTTGGTGCTGGCATGAGGGAAGTAATTGTGAGAGGAAGAAAGCTGAAATTAGTTCAATGATGGATGACCTCATTGAAGCCTGAAATTGTAAGAGTCACGCAGTTCCCAGCAAGGCTGTGCACATTTTTATACTGCAGGAGCTTTTTCTTTTAAGAAAACAGCTAAGAAATTGGTTTGGCAATTTACTGTTGAGCAACACTGAAAAGGATTGGTCTGAAGCAGGACAGCATGTTCAGACCATTTATATTGTGTAGCACATGCACTTAGCACCATCATGAGAGATGCTTTCTCAGCGGGCATCATTTCAGGGGCTCGCCTTTCATTAGTGCAGAGCTGAAAGTAAACATTAGAGAGCACCAGGGCTTGGCCTGGGTTTATACAAAACTTGAACATTAAATAACAAACCTGTGTTGTGCATGTGTATCACAGTTGGTTAGACTTCTTGACCTTTCAGCTGGAGCAAAGCCACAGCAGTACATCTCAAGAGCAGCTCAGCTTTGTCAATCATTATGGAAGTAATGGCATCCCAACATAATGCTTAACTCTGGAGTGATGACTAAACATATTCATGGCAACACCCTTTGTGTTAAAGCTGGAAGAACTGCAGTTAATGGTGCATTTCAGCCACGGGCTGTAAACTTCAGTGACAACCTATTACTGACTGCTGAACAAACTGGGATTGTCCCTTCCGAGGGGACCAGAGCTGTGGTGCAAACCATCCTCCACCCCTGTTTAACCACATCACCTGGATGGATCCACAGGAATTGATTGTGCAGTGAAATTTTGTGTCCCTTGTAAGAACCATTGGGGATGCATGGGGTTTTTTGGCTGTATTTTTCTTGCAAACCAAACCCTGGCAGCTGCATAACAGCAGTACTGATGCTGGTGGTGGCTGCCTCAGCCTGGGAAGGGTTTCCTTCATCCTTGGTGCAGGTTTGAGGTGGGAGGCACAGTGCACAGGACTTGGTTAGAGGTAGCTCTGCTTTTCTGTAATGCCAATATTCCATGTGAAGGCAGCATGCCATGAAAGCGTGGCCCCACTGCACGGACGCCAGTGACTCTTTGTTTGTAGCAGGTCCTGTTAAATGCAGCCGTGGGTTAATATGGAACTGAGCTTCAGCAGCAGGAATTTGTGAACAGCTATGAAAATACCGAAACAACTGCAAGGTGCTGACCTTAAACCAGTGTTCCTTTAACTTCTGGCAGCTGTTTGTGTCCCTGCAAACCCAAATTTGCTCCCTGGCTAGCGGTGATTTCTGAGGCGCAGGAAGGCATTGGGTAATGTGTTCTCTGGCTGCAGGCATGATGTGCAGAGAAGTTTGAAAAGCACCAAATTACAGAGGGTAAAACACTGCTGCAAACAAAGCTCTTCCAGTGTTTCTCACATTAATAATGCGGAGACCTGGAGCTTTGTGTTTAACTTCGTGGATCACAGCAGGAACTGGAGTTCTCTGTTTAACCTTCTTCCAGGTAACCAAACCCTTCACTGGGACTGGGCTGATTTTAGGGATTTTGTGGGGGGAAGATTCCAACTTTTATAGAATTTAGTCATCAGCTTTTTTTTTTTTTTCCTTTTTTTGTGAAGGATTTTTTTGAGGACCTAATGAATTTGTGGAAGATTTTAATGCTCACAAAAATTCCAATTAATGCAGAGAAAACATGACTGCCTTAGCCCTTTATTCTGTCTGTGGCTATTGAAATGGAAGAGCTTGGGGCTTCAGCAGGACGGGTGGGTGTTTGGCTGCTCTGACAGATTCCTGCCTCAGAGCAGATGCACTTTGCTGCAGTTTAACTACGCCAAGGTGGCTCTGCTGAGGTGGTTTGAAGGATGATAAAAGAGAGTCCAGAGGTTGTCATTCAGCCATGAAGAATACTCAGGATACATGTAATCACTAGCAATCAGCTATCTGCTTTTGACTTGTTATTTTAATAATCAGTTGAAGTGCAAAAAAACCCAAAATAATTAAAATATTCTGCACCAGGGTGCATGCGTGACATGGCAAATTAGCTCAGTTTTAAAAGGACACGTCTGGAAGAGTTGAAGCTTCTGTCTTTTTCTCTAGTCCTCATCTGGGTTTCAGCCACTCGTGAAATTTCACAGATAATGCTTTGTATGAAGGACTTATTATGCCCAAAGATCTCTGGTGAAACTAGAGACTGAAAGGCAGTGTGTGCACAGGATCAGACACATTATAGAGATTTGGGGGGGGATTTCTTGCTGTCTACAGTAGCTCAAGCTTTGCATAACAAAAAGAACCTGTTAATTAGAGATTTAAAATGAGATCTCTCAGTTATGCACATTTGATACAAATTTCTGATTCAAAACAGAGCCTTCCAGTTTGACTCAAAGTCAGAAATCTCTAAGTGTTTTGGATATATGCAGAGGGAAATCCAAAGTAATTATTTACAAATTGCATTCTAATAGTTTCTTTCGAGAAATAAATCTAAATTCCTCTATCTTGCTCATTCTGCTTTCTGGTGTTATCACAGTTCTATACCTGATCTGAATTTTTTGTAGCAACATTGGGCAACTCAAATAACACACCTAACACCAGTCAGCCAAAAAAATCTATTGAATTGGATTCAATTATACTGATGAACTGCTCTGGTTACTTTTTGCACAGATAATATGAAACTGAGGCTAAGATCAACAAGGCTTGCAGAAATAAGCTTGCTTGAGCTAAGAGTAGAAAATATACCTGAAAAACAAGTTTCAGGTTCACATATTTGCAATACCTGAAACCTGACTCTGGGAATGATGCGCCACTACTATCTGAAAACAGGAAAATTCTGGGTAGAGCACACTTCTAGTTAAAACAATTCCAATTTACAGCTGCATTCACAATTAGCTCCCAAAAAAATGAGCCACAGAACAATAATTTGGTTATTGGGCATTTTCAGCAGATCTTTCTGAATAGCAGAGCCCAGTGCACTAAGCAGGTCTCAGACTCCAGCTGGTGTTTCCCTGCTCTTGTCTTTCCCTCTTTCACATCAAAAGGAATGCTTTCTCCTTGGCCTAGCTTTCATCTGCAAGCTATTGAATTTATTGAGCTCTTGGTGAGGTTCTCTGCTGGTTTTGATATGAGCAGGGTCAGAGCAGAGATCCACAGAGGCAGATCCCTAAGGAGAGGTCTGGTTTCAACCCTGCAGGACCAGCACTCGTATGGCTCTTCCTCTCCAACTTCCCACTCTAAGAGCAGTAATTGTACTGGTAAATTGTAAAAAACAAACCTGCCCTCTCTGATTCACACGTGTGTTTTCAGTTAGCAGACTCTGGGTCGGACTGTGAGCTTGGCGAGAGGTGAGTGTGGCTTCCTTCTCTCACCCATGGCTGCCCCTACCCCAGGCTCTTTCAGGAGTGCTGTGCCCCTGCCTGGCACACCAGCACAGCAGAGGAATGAGGACTTCAGAAAAAGGCCATTTAGGGGTTGGTTTGTTTTGTTTTTTTTTTTCAAAAGAGAAAATGGAGGCTGCAACCCTTTGGGTTTTCAGCAAAAACACTTGGTGGAGGGTGCCAGTGTTAAAAGACAAACAAGCAGCACTCTGCTTCTTGCACCATCTGCATTGCTCCCATCCACAGAGAGAAATTTTTAACGGGCTCCCTTCATGGAAGAAAACTTCTCAATCTTCTGCTTACTGAGGGTGCTTCTCTTTGTGTTGGTAGATGTGCTGGGATGGGTCCAGCACCCCCCTCACGCTGGACTGGAAGTCCTTTTTATTCTTTCTTTTTTAGGTGTGTTGGACAGAGCGATGAAAACTTTACCAGCTGGTATGTTTGGTAAGTTTCAGATCTGCTTTAAGGGGGAAAACTGGCAAATAATATTTTTGATGGATATATGGAGAGAAAGGCATTAAGAGAGACTGATAGCTAGAGAGCATTGCTCCTGGGCTGTCCCTGTGTTCTGTCTTTACAAACTAATGGAAATCATTTATCCATATCCTCCTCACTGTACGCTGACAACTGAGCTGGGAAAGAACGATGGATGGTTTCAGGGAGAAATGTTTGAATTTCCAGCCAGCACTCTCTGCTGAGCACTCAGGAGAGAGACACTGGTTTCTGGGGGCTTTGATCATGTCCAGTGTGGTGGTGAGGAAACCGCAACATTTAGCGGCTATTTGCAAAAGATGTTAATGAATATGTTAATTTGAAGACGTGCAGCCATCTGTCGGAGCTGCCCGCAGATGGTGACAGTGCTGTTCCTCCCCTGCTGCCTCTGCCTCAGGTTCCTGATGTTGTTTTTCCTGGCCGTGCTGCTGTCCTGCGGGATCTGCTGCTGCCTGCAGTGCTGGCTGAAGCGGCGGAGCTGCCTCCCCGGACGCACCGTGGCTGTCTTTGCCCTCAGCAGCTCGGATGCCTTTTGTGGTTAGTCCTGTCCCTGCTGCAAGGTCCCGCTGGCCCTGGTGGCCTTCCTGTGGCCCTTCCATAACCCAGTAAAAAGCAGTGAGACTTGAGTGGGAGCTGGGATGCAGCCAGGGAATGCAGTGCTGGTGAACAGTGGGGTACCCAGCTCTGGCATCTTGGGGACATGGGCTGGAGGGCTGAAGCCACATTCTCTTTTCACCAAGCCATACTTTGGTGCTGTCCCTGTGTGTCCATGTGTCCCAAAGGTGCCTGGCTGGGGCTTGGCCAGGCTAACCCTGGAGGTGTGTGGGACTTTCTCCTCAGTGCCAGGGCACTCAGCAGCCCAACACAAGCAGACACAGGCTCTGGGGTCAGGCAGCCCTTTCCAGCATATCCCCTTCATTTCTCACTCAGACAAAACTGTACTGATCTAACTCGAGCCACCCCAGTAGACAGCTCAACTAGCTAACACACCCTGGGGTCTGTCAAAATATTGTCTTGGTGGGTGCTGTTCATTGTGGTAGCCACCCTCAACATTCCCTCAGGAGCACCCAGATTTTGAGGACTGGGCTATAATGACTGTGTAGCATCCAGAACTGTCCTGGAGTATGGCCAGCAACATCAGCAGGCTGGGCCAGACAACATCCCTCCAAGAAAAATAAAGCTAATCCTGTCATTAGGCTAAGCCCTTCCCAGAGGACACATTGCCTGCTTTTTGGGTGGTCATGGACAATGTTTTCACAGGGAGGATCTGCCCCAAACCCACCCAAATTCCTCTGTCCCAACTTCTTGTGTCTGGAGTTTGTGGTGAAAGGCTTTGTGATGCCATCCTTCAAAAATTACATCCATGCCTTTCTTGTTTCCAAGCGGTTTGGCAGCTCCTCCTGGGCTCACCCCTCTCACTCCCACACTTGCCCTTCACGCCTGTCTGCTGTACAGTTGTGACTTTGCTTTTTCCCCAGCTACTGAAGCACCTCCGTGCCCATTCTCCAGATCCCTGAGCCCCTGCATGACCACAGAGATTTCCTCTTCTCCTGCCCCACACTTCAGCCTTGGGGGAGCTGAATTGCCTCCGTCTTATGAGGATGTTATGAAGGAAAACAAGCTCTAGACACCACATGTTGGCTTTCAGTGACCCTACTTGGTTCATCAGAGATCTTCCATCATGCTAAAGGAGTGAGAGATCAAATCAGCCCTTTCCACAGGTTGGCCGAGAGACTGAAAAGCAGCACATATTTCATCTGAACCTGAAAGACGAGACTAAATGCAACAGAATAAATGCCAAAAGTATGTGTTGAATCTGTCACAGGAGCTCAGCTTGACATTTTGATGTCTCTGGATTTCAAGAAGCTTCCTCAAAGGCCTGTCTGTATTTGCTGTTTCTGGCTCAGCCTCTAGATTTATCTCTCTAAGGCTGCTTGAGCTGGTGCAACCCCATGTGTTTTAGGACCAAATGTTGATAAATGACTTGATAGTTACTTCTCAAACTTGGGCTGCCTCCTTCACTCGGCGCTGTGCCAAGAAACACCCTCTGGCAAAGTCATGTTGTTCTAATACATTGTAATGCAATCATGCCACTCTGTGATGAAGGATCGTTTGCCACATTTAAAATATTTAGCACAGCATATCAGATTTGTCTAGTGCAAAAGGCAGCAAGTTTATGGCCAGGGAAGAGGAAACAAGAGGCAGGGCTTATGGAGGAGTAGCAGTGGCAGGAGCTGGTTACAGAGCATTAAAAAAAGGTGAGTTTGCTCCTTTGAGCTGCTCTTGATTTCATGGTGACTGCCTTCAGCTACTCTTGCCCTAGCATTGCAGACCAGAAGGCTCTGAATGGCCCAGGACCCACATGGAAGTTCCCCACAGACATGATTTGGAGGCTTAGGTACTTAGTGCTTAGCTACAGAAATCTATTAGGATAAAGAATGCCATTTTCTTTGAGGTGATCACTGCAGACAGGATGGAAAAACACTTTAAGAAGCCATCCAGACTGCCTTGTGCCCAAGCAGGATCAGCTCAACCAAAGTCATTCCTTGGAGCTATTAGCCTAACTAGTTCTCAAATTACTGAAGAAAGACTGAATTTCCCCCTTAGCTGGATTTCAGATGAAAGCAAAGATTCCCCTTTGTTTGTCATGGGCAGATCACTGAAGGCTGAATTCAGCCCGACCTCTCTGCCTCTGCTCTCTCAGTGGCAAGGGCTGGAGGTGCAGTCAGACCTCTCCTGCTGCAGAAGGAAATGTCACACCTGGTCCCGTGCTCTGTACTCCCATGGAGCCATGAGCCCAATTTGGGCAGCTGGGTCCATCTGGGGTTAGAATCCCAAAAGGTGAATGGAAACCTGCAGCCTGCCTCATGGACCACCTCCCCACCTGTAGAGTGAGGTTGGCACCAGTTCCAGTGCTCAGGAAGGAAAATGGCAAGATAAATCCACTAAAGGTTATAATATTCTCATAATGATTTTATGCGAGTACATTTGCTAGATAAAGAATTGCAGTGTATTTTGAGAGAAAATTATTTGCCAGCACTACCACGAATTATCTCCCTAAAATCTTATTTTAGAAGCAGCTTTAATGTTTGACTCTTGTGTGAAAAGAAATAAATGTTACTTGTAGCCAAATGAATGTTTGTGCCAGCAGGCTAAAATATTGCTGGGTTTATTAATAAGGAAAATTAGCAAGTACAGACTCAGCCAGGGGAGAAGTTGAGCAACTTCTGAGTGTCCTTTTGCTGGCTGGACTTAGTAAGAATTGCAGGTAATCAGCACCTCTCAGGATCAGATCTTTCATGTACATAACTGCTTCCACCACTCAACCCCTTCAATTTATGCCCTGAAGCATGAGATTTGATTATGTTTGTCACTGCAGCTTGCATAGCCTGTTAGTGGGCATTAAATCAGCTGTCACTTGATTCCCACCTACACAGTGTTTGCTTCAGTGACCCCTTCGTGGCAGCAAACTCCACAGGTTGTCTGCATTATGTGCTGCATAAAACATTACTGCCTCCTGCTTATTAATGGCTTGGCTCTAAATAAATTGCTGCCTTTAATTTCACTGAATGTCACCTTCTAATCAGATGGCTGGAGAGGCTAACAAGCAAGGACTGCTCGGGTTTCAGTGCTTCCAATCCATCTGTATCCCTCTTTCTCAAGGAGCAGTGATTCCCGAGGTGGTGAATCCTTCCCCAGCCACCCAACAGAGGGCAAGCAAGGCTTTCAGCACACAGAAACAATCGAGGGAGCAGGTTTGTTCCCCTGCTACTTGTGTGCCTTCAAGTGCGTTCGGTTTCATGTTTGAGGCGCTTTAATTATGCACAAAAGGAATGAAATTATTCCATCAGAATTGTGACAAGTGGCTCAGAGTAAAGTAAGCCAGCGGCTGTCACAAAATCAGGCTCCATCTGGAGTCACCAGCGTGGGAGAACCTGCGTGCTATGGTACCTGTGCAACATGACAGGAGCCACGGGAGCTTCCAAAAACTGCAGGTACCTGCAAAAAAAGCTCATGTAGGGTTGCTGTGGGGGGGACATAAACTAATATTGCTGCTGGCTTGGGGTAGGGAAGGAAAGAACCCTGAGAAGGGGCTCAGGGCCCTGGTCCTTGGCTTCCTGCTCACTGGAATGGAGAAGAGGATGGGTTTTTTCCTTCTACAAAAGCATTTTGGGTGGCCACACCAGCATATTATTCCCTATGGAAGCTGCTTCTCCCAGCTTGCCACCTCACTCCCGTGTGCTCCAGCAGAATGGACAAGGATTCTGCAGACCTGTGTTCCCATTCTTACACAAGCAGAGGTTTTGCTGGGTAATTGATATTTTTATAAGCACTCAGCTCTTAATGAGGGCAGTTAATGCAGTTTTGCTGATGTTTCCAGAATTGCAGGGAAAGAAGAACCATGTCCTTGTAATTCATCACCTTAGGAATAGGGTTCACCTTGGAAAAGCACTTGTCCTGCTGTGACTCCCTGCTGCCACTCATCCTCTGACTTACACTTCCTGCTGACTTTGAGAAGAAATGGCAAACAGCTCTAGAAAAAAGCAGAAGACCCTAGAAGGCAGAGGTGTTTGTTGGGGAACTTGTCATCAGCAAGACATGTGGGGGGAAACAGTGCAGAGGAGCCGATTGCTTGGTGACCATCTGGAAGCAAAAGGCAAAGGGAACGTGGTGAGGCACACGGCTGAACTTTCACCTCGGCAGATTAGGAGCTGAATAATAAAGTCATTAAGTGGCTCTCAGGCAAAATAGAGCAAAACCAGAGGTAGCTGAGCCATAACAGGGCATCCATTTAGAATGCCAGGAGGGTTGGACATGAAAGATGGGAAAATAATTGATTGATGTGGTCATTAATCTTTTTTGGTTTTTTTTTTTTTTAAATTGTCATCCAAAATTCTGCATTATGGGCTGAAGACTTCTGCGCAGGGAGAATGAGGACGGGGCTGGGGACAGATGCCCGCTCTCTTTGGGTCACTAGATGGCACAATTCTGACTCTTTCCTTCCTCGCTCAAAGGCATTTTGCAGCAGGAACCCAGGAGCTACAGGAAGAAAATACTTCTCGCTGCCGTAACGGCGGTTGGAGGGAGTATTTCAGTCATTAATCACTTGCCCACAATATTTAACAGATGCAGAAGAGCAAACTGTGGGAGTCCAGCCCCAGCTGAGAGAGAAAACCTTGGGTTCTTGGTGGAATTTTACTTTTCTCTCTTGGAAAGTTTATGAAATTATTCCCAGTGTCTAAGCTGGGATGAAGCCTACAGCTGCTGAAGGTGCATTGCTGCAGGTGCTCACTGGGGTCTGAGCTTTGTAGCTACCAGCAAAGGTCTAGGCAGCCTCCAAAATCACTTCCTCATGCCCAGGGGATGGTCCTGTTTGTGCTGCTGCCTTTTGTGTGTCCTTGCAGGAGAGCACTGATTCCCCTCGCAGGTCACTTGGCAAAACACCTTCCCGAACAAAACTTGGATGCGGGTTAGAGAGACAGGACACTCAAAGGCAATTGTGTTTATTACATTTCACTGATATTAAAACGCATAAGAAAAACACAATTCTGCACTGCTGCTCCTGTCTACTGGAAATAATCCAGATCTACTGAATTCTCACCAAAATCCCATGGCAATGTTGGTGAAAAGACAGGAAATCCATATCTTGGGAAACATGGATGCAGCTGCAGTAGGGGATAGCCTGGTTCAGAGGGTCGCAGTAAGCGAGCTCTAATTACAGCTGGAGATGTTAAAAGCCCTCATGAGCAAGGCTGGTCCAGGCAGGGAGAGGACGAGATGCTGCAGGCAGAAAAGGACAGCCACTGCAGATGTCATTTTTTTATTACCTCCCTCACTTGCCTGTATCAAAATGGGAAATCAATAACTATCTGTAAGGCACGGAATCAACTTAGCAAAGATCTTGCCTAAACACTTCGCTGTTTTCCATAACCTGCAAGCAGCCGGATCCCTGGCAGAGTGCATGGAGCTGTATGGGGAGAGGACAATGGGGAGCCCCGGTCCAAGGAAGCACCCTGGGGCAGGCACGCAGCGAGGAAAGGTGCTACTCCCAGGTCTCAGCTAAATCCCTGACTCTCCCTGTGCCCTGGGAAACGAAAACAAGGTGCCCAAACATGTAAAAATACCCCTTGTAAGCTACTGAAAATATGGAGAAACCTAAAAAGCTGTTGGAGCTGATGGATTAAATGGTGGGCCTCAGCTCAGCTGGAAATTGCAATTGAGTAAAAAGCCTTGGTGAGCCGTCAATGGCCATCAGGAGGGGAAAATCAGCCTATTGTCATTCCTAGTGAGCTGCTGCTGAATGGAATGCAGGCAGGTATTAAGGAAATACCTTAATAACTGAGCTCATCTGATACATCTTTTGCCTTAGGGACTGGTTGTGATTTTGAAAGAAAAAATAAGTCCTGTTTACTTTCTGGGAGGTTTCTTGCTAATGAATATGCAATTAAACTAGAATAGATCTGCATTGTGACCTGATAATGAGCTAATTAGGAGTGAATCCTGAAGTCATGAAACCAGTGTCACTATTAAATCAAACAGGGATTAACAATTAAATATTAACAGCTGATAAAAACATCAGATAGACTGTCAGCAGAATTTGAATAATGAAGCAATGCAGTACTGGACTGGTTACAAAACATTGACCTAACAAAACTAAGAGTTGCTGTGCCCTTTTCCAGGTCCTCTTCTGCAGGAGATAGACCCTCAAAAACTATCATGAGTTTGGCTAGAATAGAAGTATGATTTAAAAATTAACTCTTATTTTATATAGATACTGAAGAAGAGAGGCTCACAAGTGTTGATGCAATATTCTTCTTCATATGCAAAGGATATTTGTACATAAATTCTTTGCATGTGAAGTGCATTTGAGGAGGATGAGTTAAGGTAGTATTTGGGGGGTGTGTGTGCTCTATTTTTGTACCCCAAGGAGGAACACAGGGCTGGAGGGATTAAAGAAATTAATCCTTAACTTTGACCTCTGATAAGGGCATACTTTCAGTGCCCACTGAGCCACTGCTTGGTGTGACCCAGGTGTTGCAACTCACAAAACAGCTCCCACCACCCTAAAACAAGCTGAAGACCCTTAGGACAAAGGACCAGAATTCTCCTCAAGCACTGAGCAGGAGAAATCAGTGGTCTGAGATTTGTAATTACACCTGCATTTCTTCTCTGCTAAACAAGAAATAAATCTTCACGGCAAGAAATAACCTTTGTGCTCAGATAAAGCTATAGAAAACATCAACAAGAGGCTGGCGGGCATCCCTGAGTGTTTGTGGGGAGGGATAATGTGCTGGCTGCATAGGCTGGGGAGGTTTTGATTCAGAGTTGATGCTGTTTTTGCTGGGTACCTCCTCCCCAGGAGCAGCTCTGAGCTGGGTGATTCGAGCTGAGGCTGCCTGCAGCGTCTCTCCTCCCTCGGGAAGGCTCAGGGAGCATTTGCCTCTCTGGCAGGAGCAGGGATGTGGGCAGTGGAGCAGTCACTGAATACAGCTCTGCCTCTGGGTGTGTTCACCCTCCATCTCCTTCCCAGTGTGTCTGTGAAGGAGCAGGGGAGCAAGGACACAGCCCAGGAAGCAGACCCAAAAATGTTCTCAGAGTTTCCCTGCCCTGGCAGAGAGCATCAGCAGTGTCAGCTCTCCTGCCCCAAAGCCCCATGGAAACACATTTCTGCTGTGGCTGTGAAAAGGTTTAAAAAAACCAAACAAACAAAAAAAAAGCAACCACCAAGCTCTGAATGCAGCTTCCTGCAAGAACAGACAAAAATTCCTGTCACCTCCAGATGTCTTTGTGCATTCTTGGTATAATCTCTGAATTCATCACATCGCTCATAACTTTTGTACTCGTTGTCTCTCAGGACCTTGTAAAAAAGCCTCCATCACCTCTCCTACTGTGTTTACATCTGTTCAATACAGCTCATCTGTTGGCAGTAACCTGCTCTCAGTTTGGCTGACATAAACGTCTGCCAGCCCAAGCAGCACAAACTCTGCAGGCACAAACTCTGCAGGCACGAGCCTCCCTCGCCCGGGCAGCAGAGCTGCCACCAGGGCTCTTGCTGAGATGGCTGTGCTGTGTTCTGAGCCCTGTGGAGGTGCCAGAGCCTGCAGCAGAGCCCTGTAGACCTGCTGTTATCCTGTCTGTTCCAGGCCCCGGGTGCTTCTCGACTTGGAGCCGTGTCAGGGCTGGGTTTGTTTCGGCCTTGCTGGTCAGTTCTGTGCTGCAGCACAAGGTGCTGCTTCCAGGATAACCCATCAGAGGATTCAGCCCTTCATTGCCCACCATAGAAGTGCTGCTTGGGATGCAGCCCACTCCATCCTCAGCCACCCCATCTCCCTCTGGCCCACGTAACACAAGATTTCACTTTGTACTGTCTGGGAGAAGGAAATCCAGCCTCCCCATCGAGCAGCCCATGGAGGGAGCCTACCTCTGGTGGTGCTTCAGCACCCATGGCTGTGCTCACCCAACCGAGACTCCACTTTTGTTCCTCCACTGCCCCTGAGCAGATAAATCTGTGTGTGGAAGCCTTTTCTCAACCCCCAGTGCCCATGATGTGGTGTGGTGCCCATGGTCAGAAAGGACTGAATTTGGACAGTTCCTACCAGCCCTAAGAAAACTCTGTCTCAGCTTCTCTCTCTATTAAAGAATGTTCACATCCATCCTTAGAGAACATGTTAAACCATACAGGGTTTTTCCTCTCCCACACTAGTGAAGATCTGGCTGATGCTCTAACCTCACCCAGCCTATGGCAGCCTGGATTGCAGCAGGAGACAGCAGTCCTGAACTGAGTTTAAACACCTTTTGATGGAGATGATAGATTGTACTGTCATTTATCCTAGTTTCTAGCTAATGTAGATATACTGTAATGCACAAGTTTAGATTTTGGATCTTCACTCAGTCCAAGCAATATTTTTATTAAGCAAAATGAAGCTGGCAATTTCCAGATTTCAGTGACTCTAGAGCATCTGTAGTGTACATTTTAACACTGACTGAGAAGAACTGTGCTTTTCAGAATGCACCTGGATTTACAATGTTTCCTCAGTGCAGAGGTTCGTGGAACAAGGAGAGGGTCAGATATTTAACACAGCTCTTATCTTCTGAAAAGCTCCCCAGCTGCCTGTAAGAGGGGCAGACGCCAGTGCTGAGTGCCCAGGGTCCAGAGGTTGGTCAGACAGTCAGCCCCTCCCTTTGCCAGGATTTTCTCCTTTGTACACTCCATCGACACATTGCCAGACACAGAACAGATCCATCCTGCAGTCTGGGGATCTTCACGCAGAACACTGCAGTCTGATTCAGGAATGGCTGATTCATCTCACTTCTACCAATAGTGTTGAGACAAATGCTGAAAGAGTTTGTGCTGGTTATTTCAGTCCCTGCTTATGCAAGTGGCCTCAGCACTCAAGACAAGAGGATTCCATAAAGCAGGATCTTCCAATTTTGCTTTCTTGAAGGAAAGGTTTATTGACGCTTTCATAATGCAAATACTGCAGTATACAGTAGAACCTTGAAATGTATCTGCCTATGTGTCACAACGACAAGAGCTTGAGTCTCTGTGCAATCCACTACAAAAGCAGAGCTCTTTCTGGAGCACTTATCTCCTCCTCACACCCTTGTGTCCACTGCATACATTTTGGCGGTGGCTGTTTGCGAGGATGGCAAATGCACGTTTGTTACGACGGTGGCAGCTGAGGAATAGCCTTTCCTCAAGGAGTAAGCAGAATGGAGTCTTCCAGAACTGGTCTCTGTGAGGCACAGGGAGAGAAATAGGAACTACTAATGAGTGCTTGGTTACTTTCAGCTGCAACATTTCATGATTCAGGGAAAGCAGCACTGCAAGATGTGACATAACAACAACACATTTTATGTCATCCTTACACCTCAGCTCCCACATGAAGACCTTGATGCACTTTCTAAAGCTGCTTAAGACTATTCCCATTTTACAGCTGAAAATATCACCACTGGAGATGAGCAACCACCCCAAAGGATGTCCCCAGAGGACTTTCCCCACCCTGTGCACCTGTAGCACACGCTGAGCGATGGCTCTACCCCTGAGCCATGCTTCAGCCGTGCTTCCTCACCTCTGAAGAGATACATGCAGCAGGTGAGCAGGGACCCCGACAAGAAGCAGCCGAGTGAGCCCGCCATGCCGAGCCAGCAGGACCAGCCAAACTTGTACTGGATGCCCAGGAAGACGTTGTGGAAGATCAGAGAGGAGCGCTCCACGTAGACATCCACAGCGTACCACACCGAGCCCGTGATGCCAGGGAGACCTGCAGGGGGGAGAGAGGTGCCACACACAGAACTATGAGGCACCACAGATCTCTAAAGTTATAGCTGCTGTCCACTGGGTCAGACTTCAGGGTGGGAAGTCCTTCCTGGGACAGCAGGTTTTGTCCCCTGTCCATGCTCAGCCTTTGGCGGATTCCCCCTGGCTCCTGCTGATGTCCTGTGCTGCCAGGCAGAGGCTGCACCTCGTGGCTTGGCACTCACACACACACCCAGCACACTGGCAGCACTCAGGTTCCTGCAGCAAAAGGCAGAAAGCTCCTCCCCTCTCAGCTGCTTGTAAAGTTGTCCCCAGAATTTAATTTTCTGATCTGTTTTGATTTTCAGAGCTTTGATGATGTTTTTCAGACAAACTTTGAGAAGTGAATGGAAGATATTTAAAAGAGCCTCAAAATGTTTTACATGCACTCCCAGTGGCTGAGGTGTGTTATGTATTAAACCTGCTTAGGCTGAAGAAGAGGTAGCTGCTTGATAATGGCATAAAGTCAAATGATATTATTTGGTACCTAGTCAGTTATTTATTTTTGTATTTAAAATTCTCCCACTGGCTGTAACAGCAAAGCACTTCAGCTAGTTGGGTATTTATCACCTAGAAGGGACAGACACATTATTATCCTTCTATTAGAGATCAGCTGTAGAGATTTTGGGCTAAGTGACTTGCCCAAGGTCACACAATCCGTGACAGAGCCAGGAACCAAACCAGGATGCCAGGACTTTCTAATCCTTCAGCAATTGGTCTAGAGACCTACAGCAAGGTCTCTTTGCCATCCCAACAATGTCAACTGCTCCACAATGAAACAGCAATAAATGGAAGTCAGTCAACTCAAAGCCAAGTCATTTGGTCAAAACATGAACTGAAAGCAGATAAACTCAACTACGTGCTGTTAGAGGCAGGTGCTGAACAGAAGAAGCTGCGTTGCACAAATAAATCAAATAAAGATCCTTCCTCCTACAGAAAATCACCAACCAAAACAAAAGAAGGCTTTTAATGCTTCCCCACTTTGCTAAAGGGTGTCCTACAGAACGGGGACACGGTGGGGAAATACCTGCAAGGAGCAACATAACCCCAGACACCAGGCAGATGCGCAGCTTGATGAGCGGCTCATCGGGAAGGAATTTCACACAGTCCAGTCCCAGGACCAGGAAGAGAAATCCAAATCCTGACAGGATATCTGCTGTGATCATCATGGCTCGGGTCAGCACCAGCTTCACTGCAGGACAAAAGCAGATCATTCTAGTGCACAAGGAATGGAAATGTGGGCAGGTAATGGGGACAGATCCCATAGGAATGTTTTTTTCTGGCGTTCAGCTTTTCCCGGCTTCCCCTGGGAGTAATACCTGACTGAGACAAGAAACATGCCTCTAATTATCTGTCACTGTGTAGAACAGATACTCTCTTATTCTACACTCAAGTGCCCCCACCACTTGCAGAAACATCTCTGACTCTTACATACCAGGATGCTCGGCGTAGATGGAGTCGTACTCATCACAAGTTTGGATCCCGTCAAAAACGTTTGTGACACATTCCCACCACAGGCCACGGCACTTTGTACTCACCTGTAGATTGAGAAGGCAAAAAAAACCCATAAGTTAAAATATCCACCAACACAGCAGGTGGTCATCTAAAATATCCACCAACACAGCAGGTGGTCATCTTAGCCATTCAACAGAAATCCTGATCCAGTTGCAATGATGGTAAACCAGAGTGTTTTACTTGAAAAAGCAGCAGGATGGAGGAAAAGGGCAATGTTCTCTGTGTCCCTACTAATGTTTTTACATTAGAGTAAAAAAATTCAGACTAGACATTAGGAAAAATTCTCCGCCTACGAGTAAGGATAAAAGTGTTGAAGGAAATTTCTGTGAGGAGCTGGGGGGTGGCTGATCAGAAAGATCTAAGGGCAGGTTTGCTCACTCATTGCCAAATGCTCGTCTAGGCTGAGCTGGGCAGGGCTATGGACCAGACAACCTGAGACTTTGCTGCCCATGCTCCTCTTCCTTACGCCATCCTCCTGATGGTGGAGGAGCAGCTCAGAGGCTTCAGAGGAGTCTGGATGTGAGCCCCTCTGCAGACACCGGGGGAGGGCTGCCCCCAAATGACTCAGCCATAAACACTGGCTGGAAAATGAGAGGCAGCCGGTGCTGATCCTGGCCCTAGGGCTCCCGGTGAGCTGCCAGCCGTGGGACCACGCGTGCCCAAGCCACAGTCATCACTGAGACATCCAGACCGGGGCAGACAATGCAGGAGCATCACGGTTAATTGTCTCCGCTGTCCTCGAGCCGTAGATACCATTCCCAGCCCAGCCTTCCATAAATCACCTTAATATGGGAGGTGTTTTCATTACCAATGCAAATATGGCAACAAGCACCTCTAAAATATTCCTGGAATTGCTCATACGAGGAGCAGAGTTAATGTCGGTGCAGCTTTGGACTCCAGCCCGCCCGCTGCTGCCAGCGACACCCACTGCAGGTAATGGAAGGAGAAACTCTTCCAGCAAATGAGTTTCACGCAGGGAAAGGGGACCAGGCTTGCTCGGATGATGCAATAAATTCATTTTTCTTGCACCGTGTAAATCACAAAGCAGATAATAACATATCTCAGCCACGTAATAAAGTCTTATTCAGGATGTATTGAAGTCTGTAGCCAACCTCAATATTTTCTCCACAGCACAATGTCTGAGCCAAACTCCTGTGTGATACTGCTCTGTGGATCAAAGGTGAGGAAAAATTACCCACTACCTCAGACTGGCAAAAGAGATACTATTTATATTTGAACAAAAATAGTCTACATGTTTTGTTTCATGATGATGAAAAGCGCTTAACATTTCTGAGAATTTCAGGGCATATCTAATGAAACATATGATGAAAAATGAGAAGAAGTGATGGGAAAAACTGATTTCATTGATTCTGTGCTTTTCAAGAGAACAGCATCTTGTAAAACAATTTGCCATGTTTATATTTTATGTGTTTTTACCATGGCCATCTTAATGCAGTTGCAGGTCCTCCTCTGTCTTAATTCACCACTGTTTGGGCTGTGCTTGAAATTAGCATATTCATATTAAATTACATTTTGTTCCACTTGTGTTTATATAATTTCTCTTTCCTCCCAAACCACCATAGGCTTATTTATACTACTCTGCATTCAGCTAATAATGTCAGTTACTTCCTCACTTGCTAACATTATTACCGTTTTTTAAATCTTACAAGCAGCATCTACATCTAAATTATTTATAAAGAAACTAACAGGATTCCAGGCTTTGTCACCCTCCAAGCAAAACAGAGGTCTTAGGCACAACAGTTATGTTCTAGCTTGTGAAATAACCCCCTTCCCAGACTAACAGAAACTTGATTAATGTTTTGTGTTTCTTGGGATGTTTCAGTTGTCGCTACTCCTGCTAGAGCCAAGCAAGGGCAAAGCAGGGACCAGTCCGTCTCCACAGAGCCTGTGCACATCCAGGGATAAATGTCCCATTGCCTGGTGCAGGAGGGACAGGAACAGGTGTCACTGTGGGGACCTCTGGCTGCCCTGAGCTGCTGCTGAGCTATTCTGGTTTCTGCTGCCAAGGGCCAACTCTTGCTCCCCTCTGCTTTGTGCACTGTTGATCCTTCTGGTTGTTAATCTGCTCCAGAGGCACCCTTGGGCATCTTCCCTTGCACTGGCAGCACAGACCTTCAGGCACACGGGAACTCGCTGCTGTACAGGGGACAGGGGTCAGGGCATGGGGCATCTTGTGGGGTCATGGATTTCCCCATCCCAGGGCTGGACCCCTGCACCATGGTGGTAGCACTAATTCCCCATCACCTCTCTCCCCCCATAGCAGATCTGCTCCAGCTTCCCTGGGTGCAGCCGAGGACCCTCTGAGCAGCCAAACATCCCAGCCACGCTCCTCATCCCCCACTCGGATTACAAAACATGTTGCCACGACCTGCTTTCCCTAACACAAGTATGCATGTAAAACATGAACTGCATAATGACTGTAATAGATATAATTATATCCTATTCATAATGTATAATTAATATTAAAATAATTCTCACACAAAAAAAAAAAAAAAAAGAAAATTACAGAACAAGCACACACTTCTCCTGGGGAAAGCGGAGAAGACAAACACGTAAGCGACGTTAGTCAGTGTTTCACCGCACTCTGAGAAGGTGCCAGCAGACAATGATTACAAGCCCAGCTCGAGAGTAAAACAGGCAGCGTTTAACAGTAGTGCTGGTATTTATAATCCACCTGCAACAGGGAGGGAGTGTCTCCACAGAACAGCACTCGTTGAGAAGCAGATTATGGGCTTTTTCCACTACGAACTGCTGCAAAAATTGACCCAGCCCTGTCTTGATGCTTCACAGGGAGTCACCAACTTAAACAACTTTCTGTGTGTCTGTAACCTGTTGTTTCTGAAGGGAGGTGGGGGGCTGTGAAAGCTGAATCAGGGGCCCTGCAGCCTCTCTGGAGATGTCTGCTCCTGGCCTCTTCTCCCTGGGAGAAGTGTGAGCACAGTGAGCACAGTGTGAGCACAGTGAGAGCTTCATCCACCCCAGCTTCTAGGGGCCAGGGTCAAAGCCAAGCAACCAGCCAAGAGCCAACAGCTACGGCTGCTAAAGGATGGAGTTCCCTTCTCCTGGATTCAAAGTTACCTAACCTACCCTTTTTCCAGCTGAAAACAGGAGTCATTGCGGACTCTAAGCCTCTCTGGCAGTGGACATTCCCTTGTTTAGAGAGGCGGTGAGTCATTAGGGTCATTAAGGAGATCAGTGGTCAGGTATTAAGGCTAGGGGCGTTTTGCTCCATTATTTAGTATTCACACTCAGAGCCGGAATGTGAGAATAGTGGTTGCTAATAACCAAACTGGGTGTTAATGGAGCACTTCGGACAGCCCATCGCAGGTGCCTTTGCGCAGGGAAGACGAGGTTACACAGCCTCGGGGTAATGGACTGGTTCTTTACTGGACTCACTTCGCTCAGGAGCTGGGTTTCTCTCTTCTGGTTTTCCCCACAGCTGGATTCCCTTGGCTTTTCTGAGTATACTGATACCTTCATCTGACTACTTCCTGAAAGAAATCTGAAATATCTCCCAAATGAAGAGTCATACCCCATCCATGATCACTGGGTGCACTCTATTTGCCCGGTAAAGAGGCTCACTGAGCAGACACACTGATCACCAGCAACTGCACTGCATTGGATCATCACCTCAGTACTTACATCCACCTTTCACAGTTTCTGACAGTCAGATTGTCAGGACTGTGGCATAGAGGAAAAAATGTTTTTCTTGTAATCAGTTTTTTCCTTCTTCCCTTGGATAATTCGCCCCTTCACGTGCTGCAGCTAAATGCTGCTTTGCAATCACTGAGTGCAGAGGAGCCCTTGTGGTTTCATATGCTGGATAGCAGATAGAAAGTTTCCTCCTGATACGTTCAGCCAAACTTCCTGTCTTGGAAGGTGTTTCACCCTCACTGCCTAAAGTATCCCATTTGCCAGAGAGCAGATTCCTGCACTGTAGATCTGCAGCTCTTAAATGTACAGAAATGAATGGCTTTTCTGGGAAGAAAATTACAAATTTGCAGTAGTGAGTGCTGGAGAAATAGTGATGATTTGGGGCCTGGAGTCTTTGTGGCACACCATCCCTGCAAGCAGCAATCTGCTCCTTGTTTGCAATTAACTTTTGCCAGTACCTTTCTCTAATATGAGAGTGCTACTGTTCAAAGAAGTTCCAGGAGATACTGAGTTCCAGAAGATATAGAGTCCCCATGCTCCCCTCAAATTTCTGGTAGCCCTGTAGCTCAGTTGCTGCTCAGAAAAAGACTTGAAGAGCACAGTTGTACATGCTGGATGTCTCCACAAAGAATCTGAACTACAGAACTCGAAACATCTCCAAAATATCCATGCAGTCTGGAGGTGGAGGATAATGCCACTCAAGTTCATGCATTTAACACTAGAGCCTGTAGATCTTTCCTGTACTTACCAAGTGAGAGCACAGTCTGGATAATAAAGTCTGGCAAAGAGAAATACACAAAATACCACTTTTCCCCTACTCTTGCCACAGTAATTAATTTCATTTTCATCCAGTTTTATCCAGCACAACAGGGAGAAAGCAATGACACCAGGAAGCAAACTCTCTCTAGGACACTTTGGTTTTGGTGATGAGGCTCTCCACACCCCAGTCTTACCTCCAGGGAGTCATCAGCATTCACCATCCAGCAGTCTGTCCACGTAGATATTATCAAAAACCCAGCAGAGAAAAAAGCAAAAAAGCAGCCCACATATTGGAGGAGAAACTTCATGCCAGCAGGTGCTCAGCACATCCAGGGGAGTTAGAACAGTGCCCAGCCTTGCTCCTAAAGCCAGGGTAGAGACAGAGCCTCAGTGTCCCAGATGAGCAGCACCCTCTGCAGTGACCATGGGGAGCAGGACCTCCTCGCTTGAGCAGGTGCCATCTGGCAGTGATGGCTGCAGGGGCAGAGCTCACCTGCCAGGGGTCAGGAGGAGGGAAAGAGCACCCACGGGAGCTGCCTCAGCCAATCCGCCCCGCACCGCTGCAGCTCCTGTCATGCCTGACTGGAGAGAAATGGGGCTCTGCAGAAGGGACATGCAGGGAGCAGGAGCCCTGGCCTGGCAGGGGAGGCACGTATCATGGCAGGTTTCATCAAAATAGGGATTAGAAAAAAGGATCAAAACTTGTTCTCCAGGGCATGAGTTTTGAGCGCTGCTAAGGGACACACAGAGGAGCTCTGATGTGAACACACACATTTATTCCTGTTCAGTGCTTCATGCCTTAGCAGAGAGCAATTATAAAGGGTCTTGGTGTAGATCCCAGGCCCCTTGGTTGTTACCCTGTTGGTCTCTGGTGTAGCGATGATCTATTTCAATGCAGGAATGTCACTAGGGAGGGAAAGGAAAGGTAGCAGTCATGGGCCTTCAGAGCCAACATCCACTCCCATCCCAGCTCAGATACAGAGCTCTATATTCTGAATTTAAGTCAAACCTCAATACCTCTCATGCCCTGGGCCTCAATTTGTTCATGGCATGAGTACAACTCCCATGTGGAAATCTTGAAGTTTTCAGACCAGTGCCAGTCCGGAGGATTTCAGCCAGTTGGAATTTCCCTGCTTGCTTACTCTGCAAACTTTCTGTTTTCCTGAAGGACTCCCGAGGTGAGCAGGGGTCACACAGGCTGCCAGGGGCAGAAGGCTGGGGCCTCTGTAAGAAGCTGCTCAAAGTCTTCTCTCATGCAGTGCTAAGAAAGCCACCAGGGCTCCCGAGCACCTTTGAGGAAAACCAAAGGGGAGTGGGACAAGAAATTCCTCCCACCCCAAAGGTACAAATGCACAGAAACCATGGCATCCTCAATGATCGCTATTTTTGAATATAAAGAGAAGCAGTAACAGGCTGAAGACCTGCCTTGAATGGGCAAGTATCCAACAGGGGCAGAGGAGCAGACTCAGCTCCGCGCTCAGCTTCGCTGCCAGCCGCTTGCCCAAGCTGGCCGTGTCTGTCATCTCAGCTGTCACCTCCAGATGGAGCCAAGCGGTGCCTTTACAGAACTGCTCGGAGCTTCCGCTTCTCCGGGATTTCCCTTCAAATACCACAGCAATGAGAGCTTGTTCTTACAATAGATAATTCCTATCATAACCTCATGAGGCGGTTTTACCGTCAGAGATCACAACTTTTACCCTCGATGCCAGGCGTACTCCCCTCCTCAGAGGTCACTCTGTGGAAAAGGTCCTCAGCACATGCTTTGGGAGACTTAAGTGGAGAATAAAAGTCCCAGGTCATAAAGACAGGGTATGCAGGAGGCTCTGCTGCTTCAGCTTTCTGCTTTCTGTTTACTAATTCCATTTGTAGAAGCTGACAAGAGACGACCATTTCTTCTTCCATCTTTCCCATGTGGTTATGTGGATAGGATGCTTTCTGCTGAGTTTTCTGGTATCCAAATATCTGTATAAGTCAAAGGAAACTTCATGATTTTCACTTCATGACTTTCTGTGACAAGGGTAGATTTGTGTTTTCAACCATTCTGACCCATGGGCACATGGCAGCAGCCACACGGGTCCCATAAAGGATAATGACTTTCATTAGTACATATATATATATACTGCATTTATGTGAGACAGGTACTGAAAATACACATCATCTTCCTGCACTTGTACTGTGTTCATTCACCTTTGTCTGCACCCATTTTTAAAAAGCATCCAAGTCAGCTGTTATTAGTGGTAACTCAGAAGAAGTGGGGCAGTGAGCTCAGAAAAGGCCTGAAAAATTTGAGACAGCCTTCCCACAATCTGCATTAAGCCCTTAGCAGTGTCAAGACCAGAGTTTAACAGCAACAGAGCCTGGATTAGCCAGGAAAAGTATTATAGCCATATGAATCTCCTTGCCTTCTCCTTCTGTCCTGTACCCAAATGCAAGTCACTTTCAGAGGATAAACCCAGTGGAAAGAAAAGGGACATTTTCTCTTATTTGGTGCATGGTGAAAGTGTCTCGATACAAGCATGACAGAGGCGCAAAGTGAAAATCTCCCATGGTAACAGCCAGAGAGGTGTTTCTAAGCTTTTGTGCTGGGCACGTCGTGCTCTGTTCTTCCAGCCCAGCCCATCAAATGCCCGAGGATGTCAGAGCAAGAGGCAAACTCCACAGAGGGGTGGAGGCAGAATATCAGGCACCAGTGCTGCCTGTGCCTTGCTCCATCTCTCCACAGCTGTTATTGTAGTCCTGGCAATGTCTTGTTTATTTTCCACATGTCCAGCTATGTGTTGCTGTCCCAGCTCCTTCCACCTCCCTGTGTTCACCTTCCCTGCAGGGCAGGGCAGGTGAGTGACCCTTCCTAGAGCAGGATGCCAGTGCTTCCCTGGCCATGAGTCACTGGGGGCAGGAAGTGGCTCCAGCCATTTGCATCTAGCTCGGGGCTCTGGAGCATCCTGGCCTGGACAGCAGAGCAGGTCAGGATCCTCCAGCTTTCCCTGGTGTGAGACTGCTCCAGAGTGTGCAACACCATGAAGATGGTTTGTGACTTTTCACCCGGTGGAGAGACCAATCCAATATCTGGTCCTTCTTTAGGTCTGTGTCTCCAAACAGTCCCATGGAATCTGCTGGAGGTACTAGAACAAATACAATATTCTTTATTTAGTAGAAAATGGCAAGATACATGTTTAATACTCTTTATTTAAAACAAGTTAGCATCTTCTTGAAGCAAAGTCTGTAGCTGTTTTTTATCATGGTCTGCTTTCCTAACTTGCATGACAGATGTCCCCTCAGCTTCAGAAAACAGCTCTCCCAAAATAACCTCCCAAGATGTCTTTGTATAGCCCAAACCCTGGCTGACATGACTCAGAGTAGCTTTCCAGTGAATTTGTAGGCTGTACTACATATGCTAACTGTGCTTTGACACTAACAAAAGCATTAGGGTATCCTAATATTTGATTGTCAGAGCTTGGCCTTGTTGTGCTCTTACTCTGTGTGGTATCAGTGCAGCAAAACTTTGCTAATGTAAGAGTTTTATCACCTTGACTACGCTCAGCCCCAGCTCAGGGACAAATGCACCATGGGTCGATTGCTTTTATTACTCATTAACACAAGGTGGTCTGTGCTCTCCGTTACAGCCAAGCTATTTATGTCAGAGAGGGAGAAACTACCGCCAGTCTTGGGAGCTGGTTGTCATCAGTCTGCTGACAAAACCATTTCTGCAGCAACACCCCACTGAGGTTGCAGTCCCATGAGCACAGAAGGGTGGTGTTCTGCCTTTACTTCCTCAGTGTCTAATATATGGTGTAGCAGAGGGCCTGGAGCAAGAAGGAAGTGGTGATGCTGTGCATTCATGCATGAAATACAGACGTGAGGTGACTCGTGTTCAGGGCCAGGGGCTTGTCCAGCAGGAAGGGCTCAAGAGTCAGGGGTGATGGAGAGTGTTGGAAGGGGTTTCTCTAAGAGCTCTTCTGCTCTGTGAGTTTGTCTGCCCAACCCTTCCCACTCCTCCCTCCTGCTTGTACCCCCTCCATTTTCCTGCTTCACACACCACCATCCACGGCCTCTAAGTGTCTTCACCTGCAGAGCAGTGCTCCTTGGATGTGAGATGTGTACACACATAAATTACAGAGCAGTGTGTAATGTGCCCCTTCAGCCACGCTCATACAGACACAAAACCTTGGGATTTAGCTTGGCCTTAGCTCAGTAACCCCAAGGAAAATAGTAAGTCTTCTGAGCAACCTATGATTTTTCAAGCAGGCAATACATAAGATTAAAGGAAAATAGGAAAGCAAAGGCATGTTCTGGTAGATGAGAGCTTAAAGGATTGTTAAGTAAAAACTGTGTTTGTACGTGTATGTGTGTGTGTGTCTGTGCCTATTATACACACAGGTATGATGCTTGCACACACTCCTTTAGAACAGCTTTTTTAGTCACTCCAAAGCAATAAATGCTAAAACAAGCATTTCATTACAGTCTTCTCAGGTTCTCAGAGTACCATGTTCTCTCCAGTACAATAAATTTAGTTTTATGGCCGCCTATGAAATCCCACACCTGAGAAACACACAATCTCAATGATGTATTACTAACCCCATTTCAGAGCTGGGGAAAACGAGGCCCTGACTAAGTGCCTTTAGATCGAGAGCGAGGAGTCACAGCCCCGCTCCTCTTTGGCAGCGGGGCAGGACTCTGTGCCGGGGCGTGGTGAGATCCGTATCGGTGAAAACGTGTGTGACCACTGGGCTTTGCTGAAAGCCGCCGGAGAATACGCGGTGCCGTCACCGCATTCCAGCGGCACGCAGGTGTGTGCTGGCAGGGGAGCTGGCCAGTGGATCGGACACACCTTTTCTCGGCATGTCACCAGTTCCAGTCCGCAGCCCTCGTCCCCAAGCACCCCGGGGGCTGTTGATGCCCTGCCACGTCCCTGCGGCGTCATCCGCATCCAAGCGTGCCTTTCCCAGCATGAGGCTGAACTTTCCCGTGCGCTGATACTACGGCGATTAAATGCAAGTGAAGCACAAGCTCTGTGCCACTACCAGCAATAGTGCGGGAAGGGAAGGGAAGGGAGAGCGGCGGGAACATTTGGCTCGCTCCAGAATTCCAGAGAAAAGCACAGGAAGAAAGTTGCCGCCGCGGAAAGGGTTTGTGTAGTGTCCGTGGCTGCTCCTCAGGGACACCTTAGCACAGAGGGAGGGGCCGTACGTGAGCTTCACCCTGCAGGGCTCTCCTGGCCGGAATCCAGCCCCCCCTGTGACTCACTTCACAAGAAACATCCGCTTCAGACCTCTGCGCCTCCCGCTGATACTCACCCACCTGCTTATCTGAGTGACGAAAGACCCTCCAGGTCTCATCGAGAAAGGGATGAAAGTAACTACAGGGTTCGAAATGCACAGTTTGGTCACAGGATGTTTGGTCTGCTGTAAAAAGCCCAGGAGGACGAGAGCTGAGGTTCGGAGGGAACAGTTGCTGCTGTGATTCACAGACCGTGAGCACAGGAGACGTTTAAGATCTGGTTAGATGAGTGGGGGCCAGGTTTGGGTACAGGATCTGCAGGGAGCTTCCCTGCAGAGCTCTGGGGCTGTGACCCTCTTAAAATCAGTGTCTGCCTGCCTGCCTGGCATCAGTCGCTACCCACACACTCACTGTCCCGTCCTGTCCCCCACATCGAAGTCTCTCCGTGCACTAGGAGAGGAAGCACAGCATGTCCTTTCCCTCTTCCTTTTCTCCTGCCCCTATTCTGCCCTAGTGGTCCCGGTTCACGTAGGGCCCAGTTTCCGTTCTTTATGAAGGTGTGTTGTTCCTCACCCACGCTCTCCCAAAGGAGATCATCCCTCCCCCCTTTTCAGGCTTAAAGCTTTATTCGCACCTTCTTTGTCAACAGCACAGGGTGTGGGCTCAGGGAGCGCTCCCGAAACGCCCATCGGCAAAGCCTCTGTGTACATCGGGCTTAAGGGAGAGTTTCACGAGCAGAGACACAGCTGCAGAGAAACACCCCCAGCCTGTGACCTCCGGCCAGAGAACTGGGGTTTTAAACTCCCTCCAGGCATTGAAATATGACCTTGGGTTTCCAATGCGCTCTCCCAGTCCTAGCGATAAAGGGTGTGTTGGAAAGCCCAGGGAAGAAACTCCTTTCCTCCTCCTCTGCCAACACACAGCTCCCTTTCAGTGCAGATGGGTCTTGCACTTAGCCAAGGCTTTTCAAGAGTTTCATTTCCACGTAGGCATTAGAATAACTGGCCACATTTAAATACTCTTTAAGTGTTTAACCCTGCCCCCCTCTGAAAAATCCAGCCACGTGTGTCATGGCAGGGGCTACTGAGTGCTTCAGAAATACCTGGCTCTGAAGTGTGCTGAAGCACATTGAATATCAATACTTAAAAATCCCATCCTCCTGCTCCTCTCAGTTTCCCGAGACAACTACTTGTTGGAGTATGTTCGTACAGGGCCAGCATACCTCTGAGGATGCTGAGCAGTTGTTAACTGTATCTGGCATGTAATGAGATTTCCTACAGCATGGTAATCTCTGTATCTTGAATTTTTCCAGTGTCCCAGGACAGCACAAATAGGTTTGGTCTTATTGATGCCCACAGGAATTCCTAGCAACATGTGAAAGGGACTAAGTTCAGCAACCTGAAAAAGATGTGAAACTTCATCTCCTAATCTTTGCATTGCCCCTAACAGTCTGATCTAGAAATCTGGCAAGAGTTTATGGCAGAGCCTTCTAGGGAGGACACTGCATCACTTTATCTTCCCAGGACCAATTATCTGACATGTCATAAGGGCTTAGGAAAAGGGCAGCGGTTGTGATCCATGCACAAAAAGGTGAGACACAGCCATACCCTGAGATGAGAATCTTGGAGTAATTTCTAAAGTGCTGAGTACAGCTTGGGCTTTTCCTTGGTGTGAAGGTTGCCCCCAAAACCAGACGCACAGGTACTTGATTTTGATGGCTCACTTGATCAGTGGTTGAGCAATGTAAATGATGGTAACTCTGACTTCACAGAGGTAACTCTGTCTCCAGGACTGTCTGAACAACAATTCCTTTGGAGGACCTCAGATGTAGTTATTAGGTATCTTCTCCCTATCTCTTTGTAACATCATTTCAATGCCCCCTTCCTCCCTTCATCTGATTTCAGGAAAAACAACCTGAGGTTATTCCAAAGAGGAAAATTTTTCAGTGGTGATTCTGAAGGCAATCAGATTCTTGCCAGTCTCAAGAAGTTCATTTAATAACTGGAGCATCAAGTTCATAAATGAGCATGGGCACCATCCATCATTGAGTTCCTGGTGGACACTTGCTGAGATTTGGGTAGAAAAGTGATTCTTGCAGTAACTGGTCTTGGAGGATCATGACCAAGACCTTGGAGGCATCAGGAACATGATGAGAGCAAACAGAATGAGTAGATGGCAAGGAGGACTCAGTCTTTACAGACCCCATTTCCTGGAAATGCATTTAGCAAACCCTTCCATGGATGGTACCAGGGATGGGTTTTATCTTGTCAGGAGCTTGGTGCACATCTCTCGTGGCTCATGCACTGAGCATGACACTCACACACACACATGGATCTGCCTTCCTCTCAGTCCAGCCTGGGTCTCACTTATTCTCCTTGCTTCAGCTCTCCTGCCCTGGGGCTGTGATACCAGAAACTGCTGTGCTCCACGTGTTCCTAGTGGCACATGGTGGGGAAAGTGGCCACACTTTGTGGTTGACCCTTCTGACAGGGCACACTTTCCATCTGCCACGTCACTGCTGAACCTCTTCCCAGATGCCTCACCACACCTGTCCCATCATGACACCTCTATTTGTTTCATATATTTTGAAAATTACATTTATTGTTGATATGATGTAAAGCTACCCTCTATCTACAGCATTTAACACCCTGCTTTTCCCACCATTACCTCTCTAGCACCATGAAACTCATTGTTTCCAGGAATTTGATTGTGTCTGACTTTTGTTTTCTATCTGGCCTCTGGTACAGAATGTCCAGTGAAAGAACAATACTAAAATAGAAAAACTGAAAACAAAGTAAATCCTACCATACGGGTCAAATCTCTTGGACTCCAAGGCCTGGGTTTTGTGCCATGGAATGTCTATCAGAGCTTCCAGTATTGCTTTGGGAAACAACACATGAGCAGCCAAGTGCAGGACCACCTTTATTCCTCAGCAGCTCATTGCCTCGCACGGGCAAGCCCTGAGATCTGAGAGCTGTGGGTAATGACACACAAAGTACAGCTTTACACATGCCAAAACCACTTACTTACAGATGAGGAAGATTCCAGTGTTTTTGGGGCATTCTGAGGCACAGTCTCAGGCCCTGCAGTCATTTGTTGGTTGCCGATTCAGAAAAGAAGAAACAAAGGTAACAGGTGAAAACTGAGAAGCCAGGGAGAAGACACGATTCCTTTCAGAGCCCTCACTGGAGAGAGGTTTGGAGGAGAAGTCAGGAGTTCAGGCAGCCTCACACAATTTCAGTGTGTTACATATAAGCATGTTTTAGCTACAGCCAGATGAAATCCATCATGTGAAGAGTGGAATTAAACTACTCCCAAAACTGTAACCTTATTACAACCAGTGGGAAAATACGAATGTTTGAATGACTGCAAGAAGTGGGTTGATTATTACCTTGGTTTATCTCCAGCTGATTAGGAATTCCAGGTCATATCTGCTGACCAAACAAAGATAGGTTTATGCTGTTTCTGTTCCCAATATTTGAGAAGGAATAATTACTACGGCCTACTTTAAATCATATTTTCAGAATATATTCCTTGTGTGTAATCAGTATCAAATAAGTCCTGTCAGTCCCTCCAATGGATGCTGCCTCCATCAACCCCAAATTTCAATGCCAAAGAGGAAATCTGAGCTTTGCTCCTGGAAATGATGATTTCAATTCATCTGTGCAGGTAAAAGCTCTGGTTTTGGTGCTGCTCACTGCCCTGCAGCTTTTAGGCAATAGGAGTCATTTGAAGGAAGTCTTCTCCAGCAACTTTTCTGTAAAATTGTAAAATGGCAGCCCTGCAGGAGTGAGCAGCAGATGAAGGGTTAAGCTTTCCTTGTGCTGCTGCCCTCTCCAGCCCTGCAAGCTGTGATCTTTGGCTGCTTCAGCTGCTGCCATGGTCAAACACAGGCTGCCCCTCACTGCAGATCGGGCTGGACACAATCCTGACTAATCCCAGGCAAGATTTGCAGAGGTCTTAGATCCTCCTGACATCTGGGCAGAGACATCTGGGCGCTGCCTGCAAAACAGGGCTTGGAGCTAAGGGTCAGCAGGGCTGTTTCTCCTGGACGGATGGAGGAGTAAGTGGGAGAGAGAGGAGAAAAAGCAGCCTGCAGATAAACAAGGAAGTCTTTTTAAGGTTTTTTTAGACAATGTAAACCTGAGCTAAACGCATGTGACCCCACCAGTCTGCCCTTTTCCTCCAAAACCTTGGGGACTTCAAATGAAACAGCAGGTCCTAGGGTTTAAAAGAAATAAGGTGTTGCACTTTCCTGAGAAGCACAGAGTAAACCTGCAAAACCCCTTCCTGCTGAATGCAGCAAGTGCCAGAAGTTTTAAAAAACAAACAGCTAAATTTATGGAGGGAAAATCGAGTGAACAAAACTAAAAGTACTGGCACTGGCTCAAGATATATTCAGACATGGACCAGGGAGGGCTGTAACACATTTTGGGGAAGGGTCACTGTGCTTACATTTTTTCCTCGCTCTACAACGAGCTGCCACCAGAAACATGGGCTGGAGTGCTGTTGTCTGGCCATTCCCATTTTTTGATCCAGTTGTGGAGCTTGTGCCTTCACTCTGAAACCAGAATAATGCAGCTGTGCCTGCTCTGCACACCTACTGCTCTGCACACCTGCCCATACTTACAGTAACTTCTAATAATAATGTGTTTGCCCTTACACATGAGTTTTAGCTCAAGGATGAATTCAGGGGAGTTTGAGAGCCAGCTTTAGTGTACATTTAGAGAACCAGACGTGAGCCCATGCTTCCCAAACACAGGCATGCACAGTGGGACCTTCCCCGAGAAATGTCTGAGAGAAGAGGAAACCAGGCTGCTCACCTGCAAGTCCTGGCAAGTGTTAACGCTTGTTTTTGCCAGAAAAGGAAACAGGTATCGTTTACTACCCACAGAGCTCAGATCTCTGCTGAGTACAGCGCTGAGGCTGCTCTCTGACTCACACCCCCCAAGGGAGGACATGACCAAGGTGTTGAGCATTTGGCCAGGGCTGTGGCACACGAGGGCAATCTCTTTGAACAATTAGAGGAGTCTCTCTACCTGCAGACAGAAACATCCCAGTTTGATTTCAGGGACTGTCTGTGCACACGCCTCTTCTCACTTGGTCATGCTATTGTAAAGGACAAAAAATTCAACTTGCATGTTTACTTAAGAGCAGACCAATCACTAAGGACTGTCACTACAGAGTACCTTTAGCCTAAAGAATACAGAGGAGATTGCAACATCTTGGATAAACCCAAGTCTTTCAGCTGAGATTAATGATCCGAAGGAATGGTATTTCCCCAAAGTTAGGTATAAGAACTAGGTGAAAATAGAGTGAAAACTCCTTGAGACTTCCAATGAAAAAAAAAAACAAAAAACGAAAGAACCTCAGGCACAGGAAGAAAGACAGTGATTACGGAGTAAAAAGAGGTTTTATTTTGCCCATTGAAGCAGAGCAGAAAATCACCCAGGAAAAGAAAGAAGGTATTTAATATCTCAAAGAAAGGAAGGAAGTTCAGAAGAGGAGACTAGGTGCTCTTAGGGATACTGTAAAATCCACTGCAAATTCCAGAGCACTGAGAACATCGATGAGTGATGAAGGGGAAAAGTGGAGTTTCAGTGTTTATCTTGCTATGTAAATTCCTTGTGATGATTCCTCAGAAATAGTTTCTGGGTTTTGAAATCTTCCATGAAACGTAAGTATAAAGTATCAACCTCAAATTGTCCCTAGAAAGCAAAATACAAATTGGGTGTTCATGAAGCTGGCACTGTGCGTGAGGGGACTGTGTAAACTCTGTGTACAGATTGTCAGGGATGTCAAAGAGATGCTGGCAACTTGTGCTGCAGCCTGTGAGGACTGTGGGAGGTCTGAGAGCACATGGATGTGTGTCCTTATTGCCTTTCATCGGCTTTGTTTGACCCAGCAGCACTGCCCAGTGTCCATCAGGGACAGAGGAGCAATGGGATGGCTGCACAGCCCCTCAGGAGCACAGCATCCATCTCCAGGCATGTGTAGGCTGTAATCTCACAATAACCCTCACAGAAAATTGCTGTCTCCAGTCTAAGTTCCGTGGCCTCCTGGAAGGGGAAGAAACTGAGCACACATGCTGTCCTACAGTGTGTGCAAACAGTCAGACTCACACTACAGACAGATTTGGCACAAACTGTACCAAAAGTGACACCTGGATAAATTCTAAGATAAACCCTAAGCCAAATTTCCCCAAGGACACATTGGCCATGAATTTCAGTTCATCCAAGAGCTAGCAGCATGGTCAGGGTGCTACAACATGCTGGTGCATGGATTTCCCCAAGACCACTCTTGACATCTCTCTAAATATCAGTGCAATCCATTGACTGGAACTCCTCCCTGTACTTTCCTAGAAGGTTCAGTATAAAGTCCAAGACCTTTTCATCCAGAATGGTTCTGTTTCCCCTCCTGGCTGCTCAGAGCCTGGAGACAAAGGATCTAAACCTGCTAAAAGTGTCTTGGTAACTTTTAACCCTGTGCAGAGTTGACCTTGCACTGCAGGAGTCTGCAGTGAGGAACTGCCCAATCTGTCGAGGTGGGGGCTGGCAGGAGGGTCAGGAAAGGGGTGAGTCAGTTCAGTGCTCTGAAGCACCAGGAACATTTTACAGATGGACACTGTTGGACTGAAATGACTACACAGATGCCAATGATCAAATCCAGGCACTCCTAACTCCGCTCTCCTCAGGTTCAGGAGTTTCTGCTCTGCCTCTTTACCAGGCAAGGAATTGTTCCTCACAGGAACCAGCACCAACAGCCAGCACCATGCTGGTTTCCCTGCTCCCTGTATCAGAGTTCTTAATGAATGTGCAGATAAATGCATCTACTTAGTTATATCTGCATTGCCAAAGAAAACTTTGCTGCTTTCTTTTTCTTCACTCCCAGAAGTTTAAAACTGTGGTCCACAGAGACACAGGAAAGCACCATTTCTTCAGATGCAAATCACAGCTCCCTATTCCTTCAAAAGTGAAAAAAACATGACTGGAAAAGTTTGCTACCAGGCAGCTGAGGTGGATTTCGTCACACCAGCACTGCTGCCTGGACACTGGGGACCTGCAGCCATGAGTGTTTTCAGAGCAAACCAGCCTTGCTTTGTCTCTGGCCGGTGGGGCAAGATTGCAGTGGCTTTTCTCCCCTTTGACCCCCCTGGCATTGCACAGGACAGGTAATCACGAGTCTGTTTGTTTGTCTGTTTGCAAATCTCAGGAAGCAGCTCCAGCAAAATCTCCTAAGTCATCAGAATGCAGCAAAACACGGTGTCAAAACAATGCAAGCCCGTCCCTACCTCCAGCAGCACCTTTATCAGGAATTATCACCTGTTTATCTCAGAGTTTGGGATTACAGCAGGTCCAGGCTGAAGGACCCCTCCATCCAGCCTGTGGTGAGGGCAGGCAGCACCACCCAGCCCATGCTGTGCTCTCTGAAGGAGACAGCATTTCCTCACTTTGCCTGTTCTGAGTCCGGATGTGTCAATATTCAAATATTCGTGCAGGAGAAAGGGAAACTACAGTAACTGGACAAACACACACCCAAGCGAGAGGACACTCCTTCCTGGTCTGTAATCCCCTGGTTCAATAAACCTTAGCAAATGAGTTAAGTGAAATTTCTCCCAGTAATGCAGAGGTGTACAGAACACTGTCCTTATTAAAATGGTAGGTTCAAAAGTTTGGATTTGTACGTGAATGATGAGTGTTTGCACAGCTGCCTCTCTGAAAGCCCTTCAAAATCAGAGTACTCATAATTCCCATGACTGTTCTACTGCCTCCTCTGTAGCTGGTTATCCCACGTGTGCTGCATGTCCAGCAGCCAGGCAGCAGGAGGTGCACTGAGGTGGGCAGGAGCCGGGCAGGTGGAACTGGGGGAACAGTGGGAACAGTGGGAACAGCCCCGTCCCCACTCCCCTGCCCTCTGTGCTGCCTCCGGGAGGGAGGGAGCGAGAGCCGGAGAGCCAAGCTTGCAGCTCCGGCAGGTGAAGGACAGCAGCGGGCTGCCAGTCCCAAGGAAGGCGAGTTCACGCTCTCAGCACCGCCAGCTCTAGGAGGGGGCAGACCCACGAGCACAACCAGGGCACCCTTTGGAGGTGCCAAAACACCCCGGGGTGCCAACGCATCGCCCCGCGGGGGACAGACGGGACCATCCCACGAGGGCTTTCCGCAAAGGCAGGGGCAGTGCGGGGCGGGGTCACTGGGGTCCGTGGCAGGGAGGGGTCGCTGCCGGTGTGTGCGGGGGGTGCGCGGTGGCGGGAGCCCCGCGGGGCGGGGCCGGGGCGCGGCCGGCAGGGGGCGCGCTGTGCGCGGGTTTAAGAGGCGCGCGGGGCGGCGCGCGGGCGGCAGAGCGGCGCGCGGGGCAGTGCGGAGCGGGCGCGCGCTCTCCGTCCCCTCGCTGTCCCCCGGCCGCAGACATGGCCAGCGGAGGGCTGCAGCTCCTGGGCTTCGTCATGGCCTTCCTGGGCTGGATCGGCATCATCATCAGCACCGCCATGCCCCAGTGGAAGATGGCATCCTACGCGGGGGACAACATCGTCACGGCCCAGGCGCTCTACGAGGGGCTGTGGATGTCGTGCGCCATGCAGAGCACGGGGCAGATCCAGTGCAAGGTGTACGACTCGCTGCTCAAGCTGGAGAGTAAGTTGGGGCTGGGGGCCGGTGAGGGTGGTGGGGTGTCCGTCCCGTCGGGGCCGTCCCCTCCGCCCCAGCGCCGCTCCCTTCGGTCGGGGCCAGGGTACCAGTCCCGTACGGTCATCACCCCACGTCGGTGGCGGTCGCGTCGAAGCTGAGGCTGAAATATTTAGACTGGGTTTGCCAGTCCTGTTGCACATCCAATGTCCCGTCTCCGTCGTCGTCGTCCGTGTCGTCCCCACACCCCTCGCTCCCCCCAGAGTGCCTATTGCCATGGGGGTGTCGCTGCTGTCGGGTCTCACGGTCTCTGTCCCGTTGGATTTGCTCAGCCTGTCCCGTCAGGGTTGAAGGTGCAGGGCTCGGGGTCCCCCATCTCTTTCGTGACTCCTCATCCTGTTGGGGGTCGGATGGGTGTCTCTCGGGATTCCCCGGTGGCTCTTCCGGCCACAGTTAAGGGTGACTCTCCGGTGACTGTCCTTGGGGCCCCCTCGGCAGTGCCGCCTTCCCGGGCGGGGAGCGGGGGCGCTCGGGGGGCAGTGCCCGGGCAGGAGCCAGAGCTGCCCCGCATCCTGCTGCCCGTCCGCCCAAAAAAAAGTGTCCTGCGGGGAGGAAGGATCAGATTCTCTACGTGTGTTCCGGAAAGCGCCGTGTTTGCGATCAAGAGCTTTTGGCAGTGGAGGTCCAGCCAGGGACTGGGCTGCCCTCGCTGGGCACGGGTGAGCGGGAGCAGAACTCAGCAGCGTGGCCGGAGTGGGCTTTTAGATCACGGATCCTGTTTGCCTTTGACTGTTTTGGTCTTTTGTTCTCTGGGAAAGTCGCTGGTACTCCTGTGGGTCTTTTAAGCAGCGGGCTGGCAGGTGAGCTGGCTTCCTGCCCAGGTAGCACTGCCTGGAGTTTCTAGGCAGGCCAGTATGCCAAGATAATCTTTGGGTCTCTTTATCTTGTCCTGGGACGGCGAAGCCATCTCGTGCAGGCCGGGGTGTCACTGGGCTATCAGCCCGGCTGGCCGGGGTGTCATTCGGGTGCTTCAAGTCAAGCTCTGGAGTCTCAGAGAGGGCTGTTTCTAGCGCACTGGGACGGATAACTTATGCTGACACCCAAAGGGATTAAAAAAAATGTACTACTTTCTCAATACCCCTCGTCTCATCTCGAATCCTGGAACACCCTTATCCCTCCCTAATTAATAAAATAATAATTGCCACCTTGGTCACCTTCTCTTTCCCAAAGGAATGATCAGGCAGTTTCACGCGAACCGAGGTCCGCGGGGAGTGTCCCCAGTCCGACTGCCACCAGCCCTGCCTGTGTGTCACGGGGTGAAGCCGGGCCCACCTTCGCTCAGCCCACATCAGTCCCTCCTGCTGCCTTGCCCCAAGCCCCCGTGGGCCCTGCAGCTGGCGGGGGTGCGGATCGCTCCCATCGGGAATGCGGAGCGCTGCGCACCCGGCTTGGCACTCGCAGGGTGCGGGGCTGTGCTGGTCGGGGCAGGGCTGAACGCACGGTCCAGAGTGCTTGGAGTGGTAATTATGTGTCAGCTCACCTTCAAACCTCTTATCTCCCATTGGGGGCGGGGGGCGAAGATGCAAGCAGTGGCTGAGGAATCTCCATCACCCTCTGGATGGCTTGCGAAAGGTAACCTTGCCCCGGGGGCTGTGTGCAGCCCATTGTGCTGTAAATGAGGCCCGCCTTGAACAGGCTCCCCAAAACCTGCCGCAGGCCCTCCAGACCTGGCCCATTGATGGCTGAGCGCCGAAAGCAGCTGCTCCCTCACCTTTGTCCAGTGAACAATGCGGGCTCTTCTCTGCCAGGGCTGCGGGGGAGGGAGGTGACAGGGACCGAGGCTGAGCTTGTGGTGGCCTTTTCTGTTCTCTGCAGGACTGTATGCCTGAGAATTCTCAAATATAACAGGGCGATCACAGGGGATGCTGTCCTCACAGGGAAAAATCAGTGCGGGCTGGCAAAAAGGCTCCTCGTTCTTGGGGTCCCTCAGCTTGCTTAGGCTGTGCCTTTCCTGCTTGGAAGCAGATCATGCCTGGGGGATACACCTTATCTGTCGTGTTCCTTCCTGGTGTCCTTTCAAGGTCTTGCAGCCACACAGGCCTAGGCAGAGACCAGCAGTGCTGGTTTGGGTGGAGGTGCAAAAAAAACAAAACCGACAAAAAAAACCCACCAAAAACCTAAACAAAACAAAAACCTCAAAGTGTTTATACCCAATTCGACAGCCACACCCCGGGACAGGTGCAGTGGAGAGCTCCCTCTGCATTCATCTGTGTCCTGGTGAAGTGTGGGCAGAACTGCCTGGCCACACTTTTCTGCCAGGGCTTCACATGCCCTAGGTGCTCTGAGCCACATGTCAGAGCCTCATGCTCTGATGGGAGAGGCTCAGATCTGTAATTACTTTGTCCCTGTAGAAAGGACTGAACCTTCTTGCACCTGCAGTAACTCGTGTTTGTGGGAATGCTGGAAGGCTTTGCCAGCAAGTTTTGGAATATCTGGTAGCTGTTGCCATTGCTCTGGATGTGTCAGAGTTTGGCTGCGAGGCAGAGATGGGGTTGGCACAAGCTGATGAGCACCATTAGCCAACCGAGGGGCCTCCAGCTTCCCGTGTGGGCACACTGCTGGAGTGCACCCGTGCTGGCACTTCTCCCGCAGCTGTGTTCAGCTGAGGGCTTATGTCACTGCTCCTATTCAGGCAACAGAAAGGCTGAGTTTTGCTGGCTTACGTGAAAAGCAGTGCGTGGCCACACGCAGACATAGAGGCAACAAATGCCACCCTTGCAACGAGGCTTTGTTGCACAGCCTCAGCATTGTTCTTGTGGCCCTCCAGCATGGTCCATGGAGCTTAGCTCAGCTTTGTGCTCCTCGGGGTCTCCGGGGGATGGTCTCAGACAGGAGGGAGTAGGGCTCCTGGTACCTGTCTCTGAAAGTTTCCAGCCCCACCTAAGCACATTGTGCTGTTCAGAGCAGATGTTGTTCTGGATCCTGTCTAGGCTGTTTTAGCTGGAGATACTCATCGACCTGTTTGGTTTTGCTGGGAGAGGTTCTGTGCTTGAGACAAGCTGAGACTCATCTATCACTTCATCACCAAACCTAGTACATCCACAATGAGCTTTTGTGCCCTAGCCCAGAAAATAAACAAGGTTTTGAATGCCCTCTGGGTCAAGCAAGATGGCTGAAATGCGAAATCTTCCCTCCTACACCTTTACCACCCTGGCTGAGCCTGTTCCAGGAGCTGGGGAAGGGAATGGGTGGGGGGAAGGAACGGTTCATGCTCAGGTTACTGCTGCTCGGTTCTGGTGGTAGGGGAGTTGGGAGGGTGGCCCAGGGAGGGACAAAGCATGAGGGACATGTGTCCAATTCTTCATCTTTAGATCTTGATTAGGCAGGTAGAACCTGCTGGTATCTGTGCTTTCATGTGGGTTAAGGGTTAACTTGCTACCGTGTTTCTCAATCCCTGTTCCTTCCTGATGAAAAATCATGATTGAGTGATAAAGCAGTCTCACTTGTGCTGGCTTTGAGAAGGTAGAGGGTTACTTGGAATGCCACCGAGGCTGTTCCTGTGCAGAGCCCTGGAGTGTCTGCAAGAGGGGATGGGATTCTGTTGCAATACACTGGCTTTATTGCTCTACAAGCAGCTTCTAAGCAGCTTTAGTAGCTGGTGTTACTGTGTGTTACTAAATCTCTTGGTAAGGGAATTTCCAGGCTTTGTGGGAAAACAGACTCTCTCTTGGGTCTCCTCTGACCAGGAATCTGGAAATGGTGGTACCATGCTTGTCTTACTACCAATCTTTGTCAGTGAGTGTAGGAGGGCATTGAACCGTACTTGCTTTCAGATATGCAGAGTACAAGGCCACTGTTACCTACTGAACCTCTTTTGCACTGGACATGCAGTGGAGAGCTCCCAGCTTTCCAATTTTGTAAAAAAACAGGACCCTGAGTCCCTGTCCTGCCTCGATATCCCTGTACAGTCTTTTAGACTTGTAGAGAGGTGCTTTGTAAGTGTCCAGACAGGAATCTGATGGTGATGGGTATGCAAGGTGGGCCTGTGCAGGGTCTGGTAAGGGAGTTGAAAGCCTCCGAGGCATTAGCAGCTTTTGGGTGCAGTGAGAATGACTGCAAAGTGTCAAGAGATGTTTGCTGGCCACCTCTGAAGCTGTTACTGCTTGCTCAGGTCTTCATTCCCCTGTCTGCTGCACAAAAGTAACGTTCACATGCTGGCAGGGCAGACCAGCAGCATCTCAGATCCTGCTCCTTCCAGGGGATCCAGCTTTCATGAAACCCCGGTGGGAAGAAGGCTTTGAAGGCTCCTGACCTCTCGGAGGTGGACAGTGGAACGTGCTTCCTATACTGCAGGGGGCTTGTAACTCCTGGGCAACTTCCCTCCTAAGGATTAGAGGGAGTTGCACAGCATCTGCTTCACCTGTGCTCTGTCATCAGTTAGTTGGCTGGAGGCCCATGGGAAGGGAAGGAAAAGTCCTTATTTTAAATTAAGGCAGTTGATGAGCATCCCTATCAGAGAATAATCTGCACACAGAGCCATTACAGCAATTTTGCCTTACAAACAGGCATTACAAAAATCCCATGGCACTTTCCCAACAGCTTTTCTGTAATATAAATGACATAAACAGATTGAATAAGGAAATGGGATGATAGAGAAAACCCTCAAACATCTGCAGGTAAAGTACTGAGGCATTTTTTATATAACTAAGCAGTTACCAGCAATTACTTCTGTCTCAGTTAATGATAGTTGAGGGAAGGAAAACGTATTACTTAGGCTTCAGATAAATTGAATAAGGTCGTTTGTGTCCAAAACCACTAACAATAATTCTGAATGGTTTGTTAGTATGTTTTTAAAACAAGATTTATTCTGTGAAACAGTTGTGAGCTGCAGCAGCATGTTTGTGGACTTCAGTGGTATTTTATGTCTTGCAGAATGCACATTTTTTATTAACTGTTATCAGGAGTTTTAAGTCTCAGTTCTTGCTGCTTTCTTGCTATAGGGTTTTCAGGCTGTATCTCTCATTGCTAACCAGCCATCAAAGGGCTTGGTTGGCTTCAGAGTCAATACTGGTTTATATTGACAAAATACTGTTGCCATCTGCCAGCTGTTGTTTGGTGCCAGACCAGTTTGTCTCACCTTGTGTAGGACTGTTTTTTTCCCCAAGGGCTCCCAAGACTGCCTGGGCTTTCCTGTTCCTGTTGGTGAGACAGTTGCAGCAGCAAGGAGTGTGGGGGAAATCCTGTTTTCCCTCTAATATGGCAGAAGTTGTAAAGTTAAATTGCCGTGGATTACTTCTACTCACTGTCGGCAGCCTGTCCTGTTGAGCAGGTTGAGACGATATTGTACTCGTATAATTTTGGATTTTTAAAGCATCTGGAAAGGCCCGTGTGAACAGCAGAACTATTATTAAAGTAGCTTTCCCAGCCCCTGGATGTGCGGCTCCCAGTGACAGTGCGTCTGTTAATGTGTAGTTAATAACTGGTAGCCTGTATGATGATTAACTGTGGCCAGGGCACTGCACACATTGCAAAAGGGGTAGGAGGACAAAAGCGCTGCCTCCCAGGCTGTGCTGGGAGCACAGGGCGGGTGGAGGATGGTTGGCTAATGCAGTCATGTCACATTACAGCTTCTTGGGACAAAGGAACAGAATGTTCTGCAAAAGCCCCAACCTGTTCTTCTGTCCCACTGCAAGTTCCCCGCATGTTTCTGTCCCCTTGTGCCACGGAGCCATGTGTGAGGAGGGGGTAAGGGCACCAGGAGTTGTCCCACCAGCGTCTGCTGAGAGTGGGCAGCCCTGGGGAATGCTCACAATGCTGGATTTTGTTCAGCTGCTTCTGCAAAGCTCTCGTGGCATGCATCCAGTTAATACTTACACATCTTGAGATTTTAGTGGGTTTCACAGTTGGGTTTTTAGAGGTCATAGAGACTTTTTCCAGCATTTTCCTGTGTTTGTCCCTTGGCACTGTGTGTGAAGGTGAAATGTTTCTTCTGACCCTTACAACTGTTTTTCTAGTTTTTTAGAGATAGCACTGCCTATTTTGAGCTTCATGAAAGAACTCTTTCAAAACCCTCTCCTATAAAGTAATTTCTTCTGTAGCAAGACTAAGCCTAACTTATTGTAGTCTTGATAAAACAGGTTTGGCACCTCTGCAGAAAATAGGGTTTCCCAGGCCTAGTACAAACTGGTATTCAGCCATGGGCCTCTCCAGAGCTGCTGCTGTAGAGCACAATTTAGCCTTAAATGTGTGGCAGCTGAATTGGTTGCCTGGGTGGCAGCCTCTCAGCTGAAGTCTTTCTGAACACTGGCATTACTTTTGTAAGGTAGAAATTACTTTTGGAGTGTAATCTCTGACACTGGAGATAAATCAATTAAAAACCAGTTTGGATACTGCAGTGGTGATTTATGCTAAAGTGACAAATGGCTTTGTTAATGGGTTTCTGTACTCGGTGCAGCAGATGGGTTTTGATTAACTCATGGGTGGTGCGGAGGTGTGTCACCTTCCCCTTTGAAGGAAGTGAGAGATGATATTGGCCAAGCTGATTGAGGAATTTTTCCCAAGAAAACCAACACTCATGAAAGTGTGTTCCTTCCTGTTGCTCTGATTGTTGTCTTTATTGTGCTGTTTGTAACTGGTTTTGTAATCTTTTTATAGAAAAAACAGGTGGTGTGTGAAGGGGCAGATCCAGATCTGTTTTAGAGCAGAATTAGAGCCTGGTGTTGGTGTGGAGTTTTCCTGCACAAGCAGTTCTGTGGGACAAAGTGTAGTAAAGAAGCTGCAGAGGATGGCTGTGTGGCTTTGCTCTTCTTCTGGCCAGTGCCAGGTCTGAGCTCTGAGCTTCAGACTGGGCCACAGAGCCCACCGTTGTGGCAGGACTCAGAGGGGTTCACTGTGCCAGTCCTGAGTCTGCAGATGCTCTCTTCAAGGCTCAAATCTTGCAGTTCAAGCCTGAAATGCTTTGCAGAGCTCTAGCAAGATGCAGTCAGGGTGTTTTGAGGGGTGAACTCCAGATCTGAGATTCTGTGTCAGGGGACACTTGTGCCTTGGTTACAGCATGCTCCTTGGAGCTTATTCCTTTTATTAACCAGCCCTGTTTGTTCTCAGGGCTTTACAGAGCTGTATATTAAAATCCATGCTGTTCAAACAAACCTGATTTGCCAGACAATAAAGCTCAGGCTCTTATTTCACTGCTAGTCAGGTGTTTTGTCACCTGAGGGGTTTTTTAGTAATGACTTCATTTACATCACTACTTTTCTTTGGTATCAAGAAAACCTGAGTTCAGTAGCTCACATTCATAGGGTTAGTGTGCCTATGCCTGCTATGAGAACCAAATCCTGGATAAAGGACATCAAGTCTCTGCTGAGAACTCGGGCAAGTTCAACACTTGCCTATGGGAAGCATCACCCCATGCTCCCAACTCTTTAAAAGCACAAGAGACTCTTAAAGCATTTAAGTATCTTTGAGTCAATTAAGCAAAATATTTTAAGTAGAAAAGAACACAATGTCTTTTTCAATTGGCTGGGAAAATCCTATTTCTTTTGCAGTTGTATTTTTGTGCCCTCTGGGACTCAATCTGAGAATTTAGCACCAAAAAAAATTAAATCAGCACTGAGTTATTTGTACAAAAGACAGGTTTTGGAAGTGTTGAGCAGTAAAGGGGCCTTGCTGTCTGCTGTGGTACTATTCATATGTATGTCACTATTCATATTAAAACGTGTGCTTAAGTACTTTGTCAAGGTAGAGCCTAAATCTGAATACTTCTTTTGATAAACAGATATGTCCTTCCAATTGGGATTCAAATGATCAAGGAACAAAAGATGTCTGAGGGCAATTCCCAGGTCATTTCCTGCAAAAAGCCGCTGCATGCCCTTGTTTGCCATGCATTTTAGAGTAGGCTGAGAGTCCTCTGATCCTGAGGTCTTGAGGCTAAAGAGGTAAAGGAATGTCTTGCTTGGATGTATCCTGTGTACCAGAGAGCAGGAATATTTAGATACATGATTGCTGAGCCCAGTAATTTGAATTTCGATTTGTATCTTGAGTCTTCTTTGTGGGTAACTCAAATCCTAATGTCTTCCAGGCAGTCTGCAGGCCACAAGGGCTTTGATGGTGGCTTCCATACTCCTGGGGCTCGTCGGAGTGTTTGTTGCTGTGACAGGCATGAAATGTATGAAGTGCATGGAAGATGACCAGGTGAAGAAGATGAGGATGGCTGTCTTTGGTGGGGTGATCTTCATCATTTCAGGTTGGTAACATACAGATGGGTTGGGTGTTAAATGTGAACATATCCTGTGAGGGATGTGGGAGGGCTCCATTTTGGTCCAGAAACTCCTTTGGCCCAGTAGTTCAGGTCACCTGAGGCACCTTGGCACTGGCATTACACTCTCTCTATGGACTTCATGCTTTCCACATCTGTTGGCAGAGCTGATTTTGACCCTGCTTCAATGAAAAAAGGCTGTAAGCAGAGCAGTCCTGCCTTTGCTGGAGTATAACTGTGGGTAACCTCAGATCTGTTCTTAACTTCTTTCCCAGCCAGCTCTTAATGGATCAGCTCAGAACTTCCAGGATAGCAGCAGCTCAGCTTTAGTCCAGATGCTGGTTCTGCTGCATCCCTATTTTTGCAGTGATTGTGCTGATTGGTTGTTTTAAGCCATGACATTATGTTCTCTTTCTGTGCAGGTCTGGCAGCGCTGGTGGCCACGTCGTGGTATGGCAACAGAGTGGCTCGGGCCTTTTATGACCCTTTCACCCCTGTCAACACCAGGTACAGACCCATTTTGTATAACACACTATAATTTAGCATGACAAATACTCACAGGGCTTAGTTTTGAGTAGCAGTCACTCAAAACAAGAAAAGAAGTTTTCTGAGCTAGCTGGGTTGGCTGCAAACTGTGCAGAAAGAGCTGGGACCAGATCTCATTATCCATGTGGCTTTTAGGTCTTGGCTTGAAGGCAGCATCACTGCCAGAGACATTGCTGGTGGGACTTCTGTGATTTTTACCACACTGCTTGCTTAGGGCCTGGTTTGCACAGAGCTTGGCCTGTAGCTGCGTGGGGTGACCCAAAATACTGGATAAACCCAGTTTTGAGCTTTGAGGGTCAACAAAGCCTGACTGCTCCAAGCTGCTGCCTTGTAGGAAGCCAAATCCATCCCAGTTTCTGCTCCCTTTTGCTTTGTGTGAATGTGTTACTACAAGCAATACCCCTGGATTACTGTGATTTTCACTTTCTCCCTTCTTTCTTCACCAGATTTGAGTTTGGGTCAGCTCTCTTCATTGGCTGGGCAGCTTCATCTCTGGCCATACTGGGGGGATCCTTCCTCTGCTGCTCCTGTCCACGGAGAGAAACTTCATATCCACCCACCCGAGGCTACCCAAAAAATGCCTCCTCCACAGGGAAGGATTATGTATAATGAAACAAAGAAGAGACGCCACCAGCACTGGTAGTGAAAGCATTTTGGAGAGGACACTACAATGCCACTGTCCTGAGCAGAGTCCAGGCTCTAGGTTCTGCCTTCCTCTTCTCCCAAAAATGTGTATATTTTTGTAATCCTCTTTGCTACTGGACGTAACTTCTCCTTTCTCTCCCAGCCCGTGGAGGAAGGCTAACCTAGATTCATAGGTATTGCCACTGGAAAGATGAAACCTCCAAGCTTGGGTTAAGTTTAGTATTTGGGAGTAAAAGGGAAAATGATACTGTTTTTATAGACGGATGTTGGTGCTTTTTTTAGTTTTGTTTTTTTTTAAATAGATGGTAACAATTCAGTCCCATATCCCATTAAGTTTAGAGCCCAGTGTGGTGTGTGTAGAAATTAAAGGAACATATATTATATACAAAATTATGAAACCAATAGCTTAAGGGGAAACATAATTTTGGGGAAAAGACTTTACATGTAGGAACGTTTGAAGAGATGTAAAATGCTCTTGTACTGTCTTTGGCATCATCTTCAGCACCCTGCTTTACATGCAAAGGGTCAGAAACAAATTGCTGTGACTTAAGTGGAAATCCACACTGTCTGTGCACATGCTATTGGCCAATGGAAGATGCAGTGTAAGGTAGAGACCACAGAAGTTTTCAGACTCCCAAAGCATCTGCAGGTTTCCCTGGTGCCAGGGAAGAGCTCAAGAAAAAGGATTGCCTTCTGTTTTCACTGTGTGTCTCTGAGGCTGTTCCTTAGACACCGAGCCCTGCCAGGGATTGTTTTTCCATGTTCCCACCCTGGCAGCTGAGCTTGAAGCTTTATCCCCTGTGTGTGTTACAGGTCACCTTTTAACACTCTCCTCTTTCCTCGAGGCTTTCTCATTTGGGCTTGGTTTCCCAATCTGTTTGCCTGATGCAGCTAGCTGTGTTAAACCAAACTGAATGCACTGCCACTCCCTGATGTTTCCCCCAGGATACCTCACACGCTGCCATTCCATCCTGTCTATTTCTTGTAAACACTTTCAGTGATGATATGAAGGCAAATTCCAAGAAAACTGACCCAAAGGTTATGGCATTTGCTTGTAATCCAAGCTCACCAAAGAGGAAGAAACAAACATTTTAAAGATATAGCCATCCTTGCATATTGAGTCATACCCAAAAAAGTAATAATGCTGTTCATCAAAGGTTCCCACCCCTTCCCCTGAAACACCCAGTCAGTCACTTTGGTGTTGGCTGACACTGGGAGTTTAGTCTTGTAATTCCTTGAGGGATGGTGCCACTTCTCCAAAGCTCAACCTTTTTGTATAGAAGGAAACTGGTGCTTCTGACCAGGCTTTATAATTGTGTATATGTTCAGAGGCATCAGATCTCTTGATTTCCTTCTGTAGACAGGGAGAGCCTCTGGCTGAGCTATGTACCACATTGGTGGTCTGTACAAGCCTTGTACCTCTGTTTTACCTGACTCCTGCAGCATAAAGTTACTAAAAGAAACCAACCAGAGCATTTGCTTCAGGCTTGAGTTGATGTTGGCCTGTACTTGGAGCTGGGCCATGTGGCTTCCCCTTCTCCATGGGGAATTGCCTGTGCACAGCAGCTGCCTCAGGAGGCCTCTTGTCTTGGGAGGTGGCAGCTCAGGTCACATTAAAGAGCAGCTGAAGTCTGTGCTTTTGTATTTGCATTAACCCTGAGCCAGGGAGCAGACGCTTGTATTGGGAACTTGTACAAAGTGTTTAAACAATTTCAATAAATGGACTTTTTTAAGGAAAACCAGACTATTACTTCATTTCTTGTTTTTGAGCAGAACTTGGAACAGTGCACATGGAAGTGAAGAGTGGGACTGGGGCTGTTGGGAGCCTGCCTGCCAGGATGGAGCTTGTTTGGCTGTGTGTATCTACAGCAGACATAGGTGGGGACAGATCTTCTGCAGTGAGTCAGGCAGTTGTGGCCTCTGGCAGAAACTCACCCAGTAATCTGCTCCGATTGCAGCCCAGGAACCAGAAGGGCTGCTCTGCTCCCCGGCAAGGCAGGCTGCACCCTGGGTGGAGCAAGAAGGGACAGGGGGAAGGCAGAGGGCTCCCTTGCAGGGGAGGGGGAGCTGCAGGAATGGGGAAGGGATGGGGTGTGGAGCCAAAGTGTTCCCAGGAGAGATGCTCTGCCTTCAGAGCAGTGAGAGTCCTGCTGATGCATGTGTGACTCCTTCCATCTCCCCCTAAAGCCCTTTAGGGAGTGTACTGTGCTTCTCCTACTGTGACAGCACAACCTTTTCTGCAGGCCAGGTAGAGAATGGTTCCTGTTGAGCATGGTGTCCTCTAACCCACACTGGTACCTCCGCAGGGTACCAAGGCTCTATCCGCCTGCTTCCACCTGTCCTGGAAACCTTTTTCTATTCATTGTGATTTTGAGTTCATCCTTTCATATTTTTAAGTACTTATGATCAGAGGCAAACTGTATTTAAAACATTTTCTTAAGCTCAGTCAAGGAGCTGCCTCCTCTAGTCCCTCACTCTCCAAGGGCTGTTTGCTTTTGTAATTACAAACAATAGGAACAAAGCTAATTAGGCCTTGTAAAGCTGGCAGAGCAAAACAGCCAGGCATGTGGCTGGCTGAGTGAGCTTGCAGTGCCTGGAGCAGGCTGGTTGCCTGGCATAGTTTGGGGTCTATGGTCATTCTTATTCCAACCTGTCAATTAGTCAAGGATTTCCATTGAGATTAATTTTTTCCCATGTTTTCATGCTCACTCCCTCTCCAAGGACTTTTGCAAGTTCTACTCTGAAATTTCCTGGGCAGAAGAAGAGAGGAAAGCAGTCCCACCTGTAAAAATGGCCAGCAGGACTTCTCAGCAGCTGGCAAAAATAGACCACTGCAGGAGATACAGATCTGGGTGTGAGGCTGGCACAGAGGCAGGAGCCAGAGGCTACCTTGTTTATTTGCTGTACTTTTAGCTGGACAAAATTCAAAGCCAAACTTTTGTTTCCCCTCCCTTTCTGCCATGAGCATGCAATTCTACTTGGCCATGTTTTCTACGGCCCTTTGGCCATCTCTGCATAGGTTGCATAGAAAAGGAGTTGCATGGGTTGAAAGCTGGGGGAGTTTCTCACTGGATTTCAAGTCTTTGCACGTGACTGACATTCCTGCTGCTAAAGCCATCTTGCAATGAAATGATGGCATTTGTCTCTACAGACAATGGGAACTTTGACTGCTTCTTGGCATCTTCTTCCATATCATATTTATTATTCACATGGTGCCAGAGCTCTGTATACTATGCAGGGAACTTCACTGTCAGTGGGAATTACATGCTCATTTATATTGCTTAGATATTTCGAAGGAGTAAGAGACCTCAAGATGTTTTTGGAATGGCATCAGCCTGTGGGCTTTCTTGGCTTCTCCAACTCAATCATTTTAAGAAATCATCCATGCCCAATGCCTTTTTCAGTTTCTGATTTGCACATAAGCTTCTTGTAATAAATTTGGCTTTGTTTTCTGCATTGCTCTGAACACAGCTAAAGAGTATTAAAGCACTGAAAACTGACCATTAAGATCCCAGAAATATCCAAGAGACCTGGTGACAGGTGTTTGTGAAACACTTGTACAAGTTCAGAATCTTTTTAATATAAGGCAGAAGCAGAAATGATGGCATTACTGAGGGAAAGAAGTTAATTAAGGCCTTCTTAAGTGAAAACTCCAGAAATGTCAATAACCTTCTGTAGTTGCTCAAAAGCAGCAGATTTACAAATCTAAATGAGTAACCAGACTGAAAGCTTGAGCCTTTGTCCTGAGCATGGAGATATTTGAAGTAACTTAGGGGCAGCCAGTGAAGTGACAGTGATGTAGAATTGTCTTGTTGTTTTCACAAGGGACAGTTAAAAGCTGCCAGTGGTAGCAGCATTTTCCAGGGTCTTACACCTGAGACTGCCTGAAAAGTTATTTTGTGGTCAGCTCTTTGCACAGTGACAGGGCTGCAGTCAAATCACAGAACAGCCTGGCTTGGAAGGAACCTTTAAGTCACCTTGTCCATGCCCCTGCAATGGGTGGGGACATCTTCAACAAATCTTGCAATGTCAGACTTCACAAATGGCCAAAGCCCTGGCAGCTGCTGTGTATCCCACCAGGATTACTTGCCCACAATGTTTTCCCACCACCTTAGCACCTTCCAGCTGGCAGAGGAGATGGCTGGTGTCACAGGGAGCAGAGGAGCCACAGACTCACAACAACCACGCTTCACCTGGGGCTTTGCATCCAACTGATCTGAGCTTTCCAAACTGGCCTTTGGATTGCAACACAAACAGTATTGCAAGGGTGTCCTCCCTGTCCCCCTTCATTAGACTCTTCATTCCTCCACTCCCACTGGTTCTTCAATTTGCCTCGTTGCTGTTTCCCTGCTTCTGGAAGTCCAGCCTGCGACAAGGAGCTTGTTCTTCTGTAGCACATTGCTTTTGACCCTTTCTGCAGCTCCTGAAGTCCTGCACTCAGGCATCTGCATCACTGAGCAGAAAGGGAAAAACATTCCTTTGTTGAGCCTCGTGCTTGATTGGAAAACATCCCAACTCCTACAGCTTTTCCAGAAAAGCCCTGCCTGGATTCCTGGCATACTGCGTCAGGGACTTGGTGTTCCTAGGGTCTCCATTTCCTACAGGGACCTGCTGTGGACACCAGGAGCCCCTGGAGCTGTGGAGCCTGTGGGTGCTCCTGCTTTGCTGCCACAGGGGCCACAAGGAGCCATCAGCTGGTGTGTCCTGCCTGGGCTGGGGACTAAGTCCTGGGCAACCCACCCAGGTAACACATCTGCTGGGTCTGCCTTGAGACACAGAAGGTGCCCTCCACTCCTGTCTGGTTCATCAGCCAGGCCCAGGAGTAAGTTTCATGTCAGAAACATGAATTTTGACGTTAAGCCTCCCATATTTTTGCCTGGCTCTGCTTCCACTGTGTCCTGCTTCACTGTAGTTGTACAGGTTCTCCCTCCTGCTAGAAGAAGGATTATTTGGAGAAGTGTTTTCATCACCAGGCAGGCCCATCTGACCATACCAGGCTGCTGCTGACTGGTACAGCCAGGCTGGGTGGCACATTCTGGGACATTGCTCAAGTCTCCATTCTTACCACGGTGTTTTTGTACTTCACCTACCACATCATAAAATTCCATACCTGCAAAAGCTACATCACTGGCTCTTGTCCAGGAAGGTGAAGGATGTGACTGACATAAAAAAACCTGCATTTTCACATCAAGGCAGAGGATCCCCAGGGCTGAGGGGTACAAAGACAGCCTTTGCTAATGTCCTCTAGCTTGCAGGTGGGTTTTAATAGAAAAAAAAAGAAGAAAGTGAGGGAAGAACAACATGAACTAACTAATGCCAAGCTTTCTTACTTCCCAGGCTCCTAGAAAACTCCCAGCTATGTGAAAGCTGCTCAATGCTAGTATCAGTGCTCTCCCCTGCCACAGATTCACCTCCCACTGCAGCCAAGGGCTTTGACTTTTGGTTTGGGAACCACACAGCAAGGTTCAGCAGGTGGGAGGCATGGGATGCTGCTGTTCCCAGCCCAGCACCCTTGGCTGCCCCAGCAGGACAGCAGCCGGGGAGACTGAAAACAAGCTCAGCCAAGGGAAAAAAAAAAAAAAACAAGAAATAGCATTCTTATTACAAGGTAAACAGTATTAACTCCGTCTTGGGGGAGTAGAAACATCGCGGCGGTGATCGGCTTTTCTGCCCACAAGCCCTGGAAGGGCGGTGGAACGCGCTCCACCCTCCCCTTGTGTAACACTCCCCACGCAGCAGCTGTAAATAATCATTTACCTGTGTCTGCTCCTCTTTTGCTGCTTTTTTTTAGGGCCTCTCTTGTTAAACGCAGCTGCTGGAGGGGTGGCTGGCCTGAGGTGAGCATGGCAGAGCCTGAGCCCCGGGGCTGGCAGAGCTCTCACACAAAGCCCGAGCTGGGAGCCCTGGGTTACTCCTGCGAGCGAGGCTGCCAGCTGCCCTAAGGGGGATGGGAGAGTGTGGGCTGCATTTGTTGTTTTTCCAGGGAAAAGAGCTCAACGGTTCCTTTTAATTATTGTTTTCCCAGACTCACAATAACATTTCTCCACACTGCATTCTCTAGAAAAGGTCTGGTAAAAACACATTGGCCAAAACACATCTGTCAGAGAGCGAGGTCTGCTTGTTTACCTGACTCAAGGATTTCAACACAGGTGCTCTGAGGTTTTCTCTGAACCTTCCCTGACTTCAGGTCCTCAGAAACTGGGGACAGAAAGGGGAAGCCAGTCCCTTCCTATGTGCTTTTTTCCCCCCAATGAGTAAAAATGCCTCACAACTGACCCAGACCTACAGGCAGTCCCTTTTGATTTTTGTTGAGATTTACTGGTCACTGTCACATTGTAACATGCCAAAAGCATCCTTTGGGAAGTATGCGTGGGATGGATGCTCTGGGAGCGTGAGCAGAGATGTGGCCATGCCCAGGCAGCCCTGTGCACAGAGCAGGGGAGATGAGGAGTAATGAAACCCTCTGCCACTGCCTTCCTTCAGGGAGGGACGTGGCCTTGGCTCAGCAAGCAGAGTCTGCACAAGAGGGAGTCTAATTTACAGTGCCCTGTAATTTGCTGATGCTGTAATATGTTTAGCTTGGGGAGAAGGCTGTGTTGATGTTAATGTGTTCACTCACATTGGAGCTGCGGCGTGTTCCATCCACATGGAAAACACCACCACACAGGGCTGGGGCTGGGCCATCCTCCTGAAAATAACGGGCAGTAGCTCGGCTGGGCTGAGCTATTGGGGCTTTCGTGGGTGGGAGCAGCCCCCTGAACCTTCCAGACCCAGGTAGGATGTGACAGCCCAGCATCTGCTCAGTGACACTCACTCTTCATTAAGAACTACCGCCCAGATGTATTAGACTTCAAGTGTCAGCACAGGACCAAGCAGTATTTCCCTAATGCTTTTGAACTGGCCCCAAATCCCTGACTGCAGTGTCAGAAAACTCAGCTCCATCCCCTCATCTACAACTTTTCCTCTAGCTGGTGCTTTTTTGAACAAAGGTGAGAATATTGTTGTCAGTACCAACAGTGATAGCAGAAATACCACAAATGATCTCAAGATACAGGCTGGGGTGCCAGGTGATACCAGACAGACAGACAGACAGACAGCAAATAATTACTGCTCTGAGATCAGGTCCTGCTTTGGGACACAACACTGGCATGGCTCAAACATGCGCCTCTGTTTGCCTGGTAGATTTGTTAGCAGCAATTGTTTACAGCTGTGCAGTGCTTGAGCTCATGGGACTGCTCCAGGCTGTCTGCTGCAGGTTTCAGGGTAAGACTGCAGGACTAAGCCCTGCAGATACAGAAAATACTTGTTTGAAATTCAAGCTAACCCCAGAGCAAGTATTTCTCTCCGTAAGACTTTCATGGCTCTTTTCACCTAAACTTCATCATCCTCAGAGCAGCTGAGCGAGTTGGGACAGTTTGTTCACTCTGCTTACAGATGGGCAACAGGCAAATTACAACCCTGAACTTTAAATGCCTGAAACCAAGTGAAGTGCCTGCAGACCCAGGGCTGGGATCCTGCAGCTCAGAGGCAAGGGAGAAAAGCAGAGCAGTGGGGTAGGACCACACTTCAGGCACCAGTGACTCCCTGGGCAGGGCAGGTCAGCAAAGCTCCCAGGCCTTCCACAGAATTCCTCAGAAACTGGAACATTAAGTAAGAGTCTGCCTGGAGTTCTGTGCTTCAGAGAAATGATGAAATTTTCCTTGCACACACCTAATTCTACTGAAGGCAAGAGTGAGTCCTGATGCAGAGCAGCTCTTTATCACTGCAAGACAATGTTTTAATAGGAATTTCCTTACAATTTGTTCCCAGAGCCAGGCTCAGGCCAGATTTGAAAGGTGATGACATCAAGACCAAAGTTAGGAGCAGAAGAAAACTGCTTTTACAGAATTGCACTTGGCATGAACCTTTTTCCAAAGAAGATATATCAGGTGTTTTGAAATGAGTTAAAAACATTAATTACAGCCGTAGCAGTAGTTCAAAATGTGACAGGCCTTTTAGAACTTGTTGCCATAGATCACAACGTCAATATTGCAAAAGAGTAGTATGTTTCCATCATAATCAAGTTGTCTAGCACTGAATAATGGACTACTGGAGGCTGCCTCTTTATCTTGGCATACACAGAGCTCAGCAGTGTGTGTCAACACCAAGAACACTTGAAGGATTGCATTGCTTTGTCTGCTCGGACCCAAAAATACACAGGCTTTGGAGGGGATTCAAACTGTTTTGTAAAGTACCTGCTCTAAGCCAGCTTACCCCCTTCTAATATGGGCAAACTTGCTTATCTGTGTCCTGGTACTCAGAACTCAGCCCTCCCTTTCCTCCTATTATTCACCTGGATAATGAAATCTGTGCTGTGCAAAAGGGGCAGTGGCACACAGTGCACACGAACTTGTAGAGGTTTCCATTGGTGCACTTGTAACCCAAATTATTTCAGTGTTATATAAATGGTGTCAGCCCTCAGCCCCTCCGAGCAGTGGCTTCAGCTAAGCTGTGCCAGGTGCCCTACAAACAGCTCAGAGCTTGGAAAAATGCATAATATATTAAGGGTGGGACAGACCCAAATATATACACTTAAATCAACTTGTTCATGCATGACTGGAACGCAGTAACAGCTCTGGTGTAGCAGCCAATATTTCACTCAGTGTCCCTGAGCCTGCAGCACCTGGACTCCCTTTTGGGGCATAACTTGGCTGTTCCTACTAATTTTAAAGGGATATCTATGGAAATGATAGGACAAATACAGCACAGAGGGTCTTGGAACTGACCATAGTCTTGTCCCTGTTTTGTTCATTTAAGCATTTCTTAGAGAACAGCTGCAGATGGCACATTAAGTGCAGGGCAAGCTCTACTCCCTTCCTGCCTGATCAGAGATAGGCAAGTAAAGCAGTGGATCTGCTAATCTCTTCCATGATGAGATTTAGATAAAGGCTTGTTTGGGACTCCCCTGTGACATTGGTAATTTTTATTCACATCTCTTCGACAAATGAGGGCTAAAAGCAGTGATTACAACATCCATGGCTTCCCACTGGGGATTCTTTCAGGACTCTTGAGTTTTTACATTTTTGTACAATTAAAAGCAGTTCAGGAAAAAATGCTAATAAAAGCTAAACACACACTCTTCCTTCTTTCCATGTAATTCAACTGCGAAACAACTTACAATGTAGCTAATAAAAAATGGAAAGTTTCCTCTCGGAGTCATAGCTTTTCCTCTCAAGAGCAAATGAGGTGATTTCCTATGAAAGCCTGTTTCTGCCCAGTGCCAGTAGCAGTGTTTTTCTTCTCGGAATAGGTGGCTGCACATATTTGTGGAGACCACCATTGCACTCACTACTGGATGTGCTATAACACCCAGCCTGGGATGGGAGAAGGTGTCCCTCCCCACGAGCATAGATCTGCTCCTAACACCAGTAATGCTTCATCCCCACGATCCTTGGGGCTCCTGTTGGCAGTGAAATCTCTTCCATGTCAGAGATTTATTTTTTCCTGCTGGATGTTTCTCATGTGGCTTTAATTCTGTTTGTGGAGGCAGCTGCATGCACAGATCAGAGGAACGGGCTGGGCGCAGAGTCAGCTTCCCACAACTTATCTCTGGTTGACTGGGGCAGGTGGGGAAGGGAGGATGTGGGCTCCATCCGTCCCAAAACCTGTGGGATGGCTCAGGATGGTTACTGTAGTGATGATATCTTCTTGCAGAGAAGACCAGAAGAATGTGGTGGGTGCAACCTGGGACACATTCCCACAGCCGCCTCTGTATTCTTACACTCATTCAGCTCCAACATCCCATTAAGCTTGATGGAAGCAATTAAAAAAAGCAGCAGTAGCTGTTCTTGCTCATTTGTGCAAACCAGCTAGTGAGATTCTGTTACAGATGAGCAGTCAAATTTTAAGCTGACTGGTGAAGTTAGGCTCTCAGGGCAATTCTGTCTTTTGGAAATGTTCTGTGTGTGTGTGTCAGTGTAACAGAACCCAGCCCAGCACAGGGAGCCTTCCAGCAGGGCAAAGTTTAACTGCTCAGTACAGTGGAGAATGGGGATCTGTTCTGACTAGGACCAGCAGGAGAAAAAGTGTGTTTATGCAAGCATGCACATCTGTAGGTGACACACACACACACACACACACACTGGACTAAGTTTGCAGAGGCCAGTGCCAGAACATTAGAGGTGATTCCAGCATCTGCTTGAAAAAGATTTCTAGCAGCATCATAAGAGTAATGAAAGCCTGGAACTGCTGCCATTTGTGGGGCAATTTCTGTTGTTTTTATGTGGGGATCCCACTGGGAAAAAGGTTAAGTCCATTTGTTTTTTGTAACAACACAGGAAGGGAAGAGGTTTTCCTTTCATCCTGCTAGAACAGCTACCTTTGGCATCATATCCCTTTTCTCATCTGGTTGAGATCCATATTCAGACTAAGAGAGCTTGTCCGTAGCTACCATTCAGTAAACAGTAACGAGCTACAGCCAGCTTTTATCTAGATTGAATTAAGCAGGCAGCAGATCGAAGATGTAACATGTTCACCTTTCCTTTTGCTAGAGCAGGAAGGGGTATGTTGGACAGCACTAGGACAGGGCCTCCCTTGGTTCTGATCTCAGAAGCTTATGACTGCAGCTGATCCAATAGGAAGCCCTTGAGTTACAATAAAATGTCCTAAATGTGGTTGAGGAGCTTCTGACAAAACCAGTGGTGAGCCCCTGCTTCAATTGTGTGCTCACATCAGTTCAAATCCAGAAATTATCACAATCTCTCCAGACTGGTACTATTTGAAAATGCCATCAGATTTTCTGACCTGGAAGTGCCCTGAGGCAATCCTTGGTTATTGACTCTGGACTTCCAGCAGCCACCGAAACTTAAACTAAGTCCTTTCTCCTTTTGGGTAAACAAACCACCCTTTGCCTCCCTGTTCCCCATCCAACAGAACACTCACTCTTGTAAATGAAAGCAAGCTAATTTACTGGTCTCAACTGCTCTTTTCCCAGCATGATATTCAATGCTGTGAGTCACCAAAAAAGGCTCTCCCTTTTTCCATTACGGTCAGCAGCAGCTTTAGCAGGGAGCAGGTGCCTGGTCATAGCTGCAGGCTGAGCTGGCAGCACCAGCCGAAGCGTCCAGGTGGAGGAAGATTTTCTGCATCTGCCTCTGCCACAGATACAACACCTTGGACCGTAATGTCAGAGGAGGTCAGATAAGCAAGATAACTTGCATTGCCTGAATCTTCTTTTTTAACAACTCTTTTAGGATGCAAATAATTCAGTTTAATACAGGTAGGTGCTGCCCCAGGTCTAAACATAATTTGGGTGACAAATGAGGAATGGCTTAGAGGCAGGGAGCAGTCACCTAACTTTAGAAACAGTTTAATCTCTCTCTTAGAGCCTCAACAATGAGGACTTTTCTTTGTGTTTCTGTCCTCTAACAAACTTCCTTTGTTCTGATGCAGTTTCTCCTCCCCTGGAATTTGCTGTCCCAACTGCCTCACTCAAGTCATGCTCAGGCTTGCTCCAATGCCAGCAATGTCTCAGGAGTCTGATGAAACCTGAATGATCCCTTCTCCCCCTGTATGCCTGTGTCCAGCCACCCAAATAGAAGCCAGGAGCCTTTTCCTGCAGCAGTGTTGGCCCAACAGCAGTGGGTGAAGAGCAGGAATGGAGGGATGGCACAGCTGGAGCCCAGCCTTTGGGGACAGATACTGAGTCACTCAGATGTCCAGAGTGGTGGTTGACTCACCAGGAGCATGTGAGGTTTGTCCTGAGTCCCTGATGAGTGTTTTCACACCCAGACACACCTCAGCTGGAGTGGAGGACAGGAAGCCACCCAGAGAAGCCACCAGCTAAGGTTAGGGCACTGCCTTGGGAGGACATTTGCAGCCTCCAAACTGACCAGAGCAGGAACATGAATTAAATCTTCCCTCTCTCACGTGGATATCCCAAAGGTCAGCACCAGCACAGGCTGCCCTGGTTCAAGCTGGCCCTATTTTTGGCTTTGAGCATGTCTGGGGCACAGGATGGGGAAATGCACATCCACTCTTCAGGGCATCCAGCCTGAGCCGCTCCTTTGCAGGAACTCAGCTCTTGGACACCTTGGCACAGCTTGGGATCCTGCTGGGTACAAGGACACCCTTGAGTGAGGAACTGTAGGCTAGGAGCCCGTTCCATTCCCACCAGCTGAGACCAGTGGGTCAGCAGTCTTGGTGGCTGACTCAGCCCAGCTCTCCCATTCGACCTCACTGAGGAGCAGCCTCTAAATCATGGGGTGACTTCAGAGTCAGGTGAATCAAACACTTGATCAAGAGTCACTCTAGCATTTATGGATTTGAGTGCAAGCTTAACTGTGGCCATAGGCTGAGGTCATTGTCTAAAGGGCAACATCAAAATGCAAAGTCAGTGAGATGCAGTGCAAGAACCCCCCTCCATTTCATTGCTGCTCATGGAGCTGTGCAGCCATTTCTTCACGCAGAATCAGAGCAGTCTGAAATCTCCTGTGTCATCCTTAACCCTTATCACGTTCCTCTACACATAATTAGAACAGGTAGGATCACGCCTAGAGTGAAAAAGCAGCCCTGTGTTCAGTGAGGGAATTCTCACTGGTAGTGTCCAAGCCATGTTGCTCAAAAGGTCAGTGAGAAGCTGGGAGCTTGAATCATTGGAGAGAGCAAAGTTCCACCTGGAGAGGCTGTTTCCATTAGCACTGCCTGCATCTGCCTGTGTGATACCCACTCTGAGGTTGTAAGTGGGGGAGCAGGAAGGGACCCACTCTGTCCCTGATCGAGTCACTATCCACACCCTCACCTTAGCTTCTTGCTGTATCCTGGTTTGCATTTTCTCCTGTGCCTTGTGGGAGCAAAACTCAGGTTTCAGGAAGCGTCTCATTAAATTTTCCGTATTTTGAAATGGAGTGACTCACCCTCACCAAGCCAACCAGTGTTTTGTCCTTTCTCTGTGCACTGAGACAAGCACAGGGCTCATCCTCGCCCCACAACTGGCCCCAGAATTCTGAGGAGTCGGGGGTCCAGGCAGCAGCAAACACTTATCACCTCCCCCCTCAAAAAATGTCCCTCTGTGGCTTTTAGACACAAACGCGAATGCACATGAAAGGGCAGTGGGTGGGGGCTTGTGCTGAATAATAAGCAGCAGCCAAACGAGTCGAGCAGGTCTGTGGCAGCAATGCAGGCAAGGCAAAAAGATCGGTAAGGTGAGATGTAATTATAATCCCTCTGAGCTGGGACACGAGGAGCCGCAGGACCCACGACACAAACATCAGCCATGCAGCCCTGCTACACCAGGGGGAACTAGGCCTGAGTAACAACTTGTTTACAACTTCACATTCATCCTGGCTGAGCCAGCCCCTCAGTGATGTAACTCTGAGCACCTTAAACCTTGACCAGGCCAAAATTTTTTGGGGTGTAAGAGGAGATAGGGAAGAGGCACACAGGTAGATAGGTTGAATTTTCTTTTTTCCTTTCCTGTGTCCTATCCTAGAGATATTTAACTGAAGAACAATTTATTCAGGATTTTTCCCCTGTTTTTTGTTGTGTGTCATGTGGTTTGCTGGTGTGTTGATGATGGAGGAACTGCAGAGCAATAGCTCACATCCAACAACAGTAAAATGAAAGTTCAGAGCCCAAGCAAATAATCCTCTAACCTCTGCTACCCTGTTAGATAATTAAGCCAAAAAGTACCTTGGTTATCACCTGAAAATAGCCTATGGAAACATCCTGCTCATTCAGCTATCCCTAACTTGTTTTCTTTCTTTAGCTGTATGAGATTTCCAGTCGCAGTTGTCCAAAGGCACAGCATGAAAGGGTGAAAGGGTGGCCCTTGGGAGCCAAGTGCCCAACCAGAAGCTGAAAGAAACCTGTTACAGCCAAAGACAAAGCTTAACCTAATGAGCATCATCAACAGAGAAAAATATGAAAGCAGGAGAGTTTCAAGTTGTCCTGTCACTTCAGATAAGATCTGACTTTCTACACGTAAAAATGGAAGTAAAATCAAAGAGGGGGGGGGGGGGGGGGATTGAGAAAGAAACTGGGGAAGTACTGAAAGCTTTCAGGCTTTGTTCTTTCATCACAAAAAAGGAAAAAGAAAAGAGGGGCACGTTTTCCCCTTTGTGAGTTGCATTTAAGAGCTAGACCCTTCTTCATTTCGAGCCAAGGGAATTTTTGCTTTTGAGTTGGAAAAAAGCAGAATCAGGGTCATATTTTTAAAAAGCTTAAATCCCAGGCGTGTTTTAGAAAGAGATTCAAAAGCACATGCTCACTGCAATTATCTACGCCTGCGGTGTTTTCAGACATGTGGACTTCAGGAAAACAATAGCCAGCCCTGTTATCAGCACAAAGGAGGATCAGTTTGGAATTACCGTACCTGTAACGCAGGCAGCCCTCAGCTCTGAGGGTTTCCATTCCCACTGTTGTTCAGCTGTGAATTTACTCACAACATTCCTGAAATAGAAAAAAAAAAAAAAGAAAGAAAGAAAGAAGGGCATTCCTGACTGAAGTGTGGAGCAGTTGAGAGCTGGCACCCTCTAAGCAATAACTCTCAGCACAGGTCTTCCTAAAATCAGGGGGATATTCTGTCGCTGGAAGCTGATGGTTTTTGAAGCAGGAAAAAGAAATAAAAATCAGAGGATGTCTGAATGCAGGGATGCTCCAGCTCCAGTGCAGGCACTGCACAAGGGAAAAGGGGGGATGGATGTGTCCCTGGCTGGAATACTCCCTGCACAGGAGCTGTGACTCCTTCCATCCATTTAAAAGAGGACCATGATGAACCACTGCAGCTCCAGAAGATGCTTTAATAGAAAGATTTGGTGCTGATGGCAAATATCCAGATGCTACCTGGTGTGATCACTCCAAGACACACACACTTTTGGTAGCCATGCTGGGCTGGTGAAGAACTGCCTCTTGGAAACTCTGAGCTTGTTATTTAGGTTAACTGCATGTGACTCTTTATGTATTTGAGTTTAAAACTCCCAGGGATACGATTGTTGAATCTCAGAAAGCTGGGGGTGGGGGGGAATGAGAAAGGCATGGGCAGTCAAGCCTTAAAGACTTGAACTGTAAAAAAAAGAAAAGTGACGGTGAGTTTTAGCAGGTCCTGGCTCCCCTGAGCAGCTCCAGGGGAAGTGGTCCCTCGGTGGTGTTTGCATTGCAAACTATGCTGAGCAGCTGGTGACGTTGCCTAACCAAAGTACTAGAAACATCTCAAAAACATCTTGGAAATCCTGGGTCTCTTTGTCAGGGGCTACAAATCCTCAGTGGCCTGGGTCTCTGTAATGCGTCACTGAAGCGTGAGGAGTCACCCTGTGTGTCACTGCCGTGGCAGAGCAGAGCCCACGGCACTGAGGGACAGTGGGACAGGACACACACACACCGCTATCTGTAGCAGCCATCTCGGCTCCTTCCATAATCGATGGGGAGAAACCGGGAGGAAAGCGTGATTCATCCCACCTGCCCGACGCTCCGCCCCGGCTCCCCGTGGGTCGTAGCCCTTCTGCCTGAAAAGTGCTCTGTCAGACTCTACCGGCACTCCCCTGTCACCCGCTGCCGTGTGTGTCCCCTGCTGGTGGCCCCCGAAGCCCCGACCCCGGGCAGGACGCTGCCACCTCCCTGCTGGCAGCTTGTGCTGTGAGTGCCAGGACGGGGCAGCAGCCGCGATGCAGAGCAGCACCCCAAACCCAGCATCCCTAAACCAGCACCCCCAAACCAAAGCTGCACCCCGCCTCCTGCACGGGTGATCCCTTGTTGGCACTTGGGAACAGGAACAAGTTTGTGTCACCCTTATCTGCGTGATCTCAGCTGTGCACTTCGTTTCTTTGTGTGCCACAGGAGGAGCTGAAACCTGCACCAGGTGTGATTCATGTGCCATTACCATGGGTAAGCCCCGTGGTGGCGATTAGCCATCGCTTATATAAAACGCCGGGTTTCCAGGGCACTGAGCACCTGTGAACTATGTCAAATCGTGGGCAGAGTCCTCGGGAAGCTTCTGGACCTTTCTGGTGTTTGGCAGGGGTGCCCATGGGCTCCCCCCTGTCACAGACTAGCCAAAATTGTGATGCTGCGTGGCAGGGAGCCAAGGCAACAGCCCTGCCAGAGGGCTTTCCCCCGCGTGGGGAGCAGGTGCCCAAACCTCCCCGGCAGGCTTGTATGGAGGGAGAAAAAAGGCAGCAAGAAAGGACTTGGGGTGGGAGGTAGAGCGGGGTGATCCTGGAAGGGAGGGTTTGGAGAGGGGGAAGTGCTTGGAAGCTTGGCTTGGCTGTGGAGGAGAGGCTGGTGGAGGTGTAGGGTGAGAAGGTGACAGTGGAATGTGGGGACTCTGAGCAGCGTTGCCGGAGTGATGGGATGGAGCTGGGGCAAAACCAGTGGAGGAAGGGCGATGTGGGAGATTGTTTTGCAGCTTTCTGTTGCAAATGAACAGAGGTGGGAGAGGCTCTGAGGGGAGATAGGGAGATTTCAGCTAATCTTTATCAAATTAAGCATTCTTTAAAGACTTGCTGAGCAGGCAGTCCCTCCATGGGGGATACCGGTGCCAGTCCTGATCCTTATCCTCTGCGCCCATGGAAATGCACTGCTCGCCACTAACTCAGCCCGTGCAGAGCCCGAGTGAATCCCGGCTGATCACCGAGTGCCCTGTGCCACCGTCACACTCCCGGGTCTCTGGCACGGGCCACGCTGAGCCTTTGATCAAGCTGGATAAAGGGATCTGGGAGAACTGGTCCTGCAGGGAGCTCGGCAAAGCCCACCTGACAGCTTGTGCCCAGCTCTGCTGTGCGCTGGTTAAAGTGAGCTCCATTCTCAGCCAGAAAAACCCTCTGAGAAGTAATAAGTCAGCCAGCTGCATATTTACCTTCCAAGGCTGGCCAGCACTGACGTGCTTTGCAGAGGCAGGCCCAGCTCCAGTGAGAGGGGGAGCGCCGGGGAATGCTGCGGCGGGGAAGTGGGAGGATTTATAGCTGTTTGCGATGGGGGTCGGGTGGGTCACCTGAGCCGAGGGGGCCTCCCAGGTCCTTCTTCTCCCTTTGCCAAGAAAGACTCTCCTTGTTTGGCCTCCCAAATAGTTGGATCGTGCAGCCCCTTCCCGGGGAGCGGGGTCACTTCGGAGCAGCCGAGCCTGGGAAATGAAGCCATGGGTAGGGCTCCCATCCCTCTGGGAGCGGCATCCTGCTGCTGGGACGAAGAGAGGGGCTCGGAGGGCTGCAGGGAGCTCGGCAGAGAAATGCACCGGGCTGCAGATGTTGTTCTATGTTGCTGAGCACTTATCTTTCGCCAGCTGACCATCTCTTTGTACACACCCGCCCTTCCGGGCTGCCCTCACACTAAATAACAGAAAAAAATAGACATTTCCTGGGTAAAATGGGGTTAATGCCTGTCTCAGGAGGGGTGCACAGGGATGGACTTTCTCAAAGTGCAGTGGCTTAGAGAGGCTGTTTTCCCAGCCAGCAGAACGTTCTGCAGGGACTGCAGCACCCCGATGTTACCCCTCCATGGACTGGCACAAACGCAGCTACAGCTGCACTCCCCCAGCTCTGCTCACTTGCTGCTTTGTTGGGTTTTTTTCCCTCTTTTGCCAAGAATGCGGGAACCTGCTGCTCCTGGATGGCTGCGAGATGAGTTTCCGCTTCCAGCACTCCCAGTTCCAAAGCGGAGCTGCGAGTGCAGCCAACCGAGCTGCCGGAGAACTGCACCGCGCCGGGGAAGCGCTCGGCAGAGGGGCTGAGCGCCCTGCAGTGCCCGGAGCAGCCGGCCTTGCTCGGGAAAGGGGCACGGGGCACGAAAGGGAGATGTGCAGAGAGCCCCGTGTCCTCCCTGGGCGCGATACAGCTGTGGGGAGCTGGGGGACAGTGCTCTGGCCACTGCTCCAGGGGAAGGTGGGTGGCAGGAGGGTTCATAGGAACAGCTTTCCACAGAACTGGATGAGGTCACAGAATGTTTTGAGTGACAATAGGTGACACGTAGGCTTTTCCTACGTGGGAGAGGTTCTTGCGAGAAAATACGGGAATCTGAGTAAGGTCTAGCAGGATTTCCTATAGCCAGGCCCTGGGGACAGGGTCAATCTTTCTGGGTCAGTAAATATTGAATATTTATGCTAATTGAAAGGCCTGGCAAGGTGAAGGCTGGCTCTACAGGCTCATGGTATGGTAGTCCCACTCCCTGACTTAAACTGTGCTGAACACCATTTTCAGCCTATTTTCCCAGCAAATATCCTGACAAGGTTTGGGTACTTCTGCTCTTCCCAGGGCACTTTTGTTCAATCCCCATCCCTGAGATTTCTCACCCTAGTTAGGAAACCAGTTGCAGAGCACCATAGATTCCTCTAAACACGAGTATTTCCCAGCCTGGTGAGCCTCAACCCTCCCAAGACAAAGTCTGTGGCCAGGTGAGAATCTCTGCGTCCCTCTCCAGCCCTGCCTGGACGCCTGCCTCACCCACCACACTTTGCAGGCAGGGGATGCTGCTGCTGCTGCTCAGGACCTGCTCTTGCAGCTCCATCTGCAGGTGCTCACCCAGGCTGTGCCTGCACTCAGCCGCTCCCCGGAGCGTGGATTTCCAACCAGACTGCATTGCTCATCCCGGGCTTGCACAGTCTGTTGCTGTCTGTCCCTTTTCATCGGGTTCCTGCCCTCGGTTGCGACACTGGCTCCTCCTGGCTGCCCCACTGTCTGCCTCTCCACGTGGTGTGTTCTCATGCTTTGCCTCTAAACTCTTTGAACCAGTCTGTAAGATTCTTCTTATCCTCTTCCAGATCTTCCCCTGAGAGGATTCCTCTAGGACAATGATGAGAAATTCATTGCCTAGCTATGAGGAGAGGAAGGGTGTGGGGTGGAGTCTTTTATCTCCCATCCCCGCTGGGACATTGGCTCCTGATGTGATGTGACCCATTTGCTGACAACATTTTCAAACTCTCCAGCAGCTGTTCTGCTCACTGCTGAGTGTCTCTGGAGAGCAGGATCACAAAGCCATGGGCAGCAAGTCCTGGGAAGATGGTCCAAGCAGTGTGCAAGGCTTCTGTGCCCATCTGCCCACGTTACCCTGTGTCACAGGAAACTGTCCCTGCACAAGGCAGGAAGGTGTGTTTGGCTTTAGTGCAAAGTCCAGCAGCAGTTAAAGCAGAGCCTGTGACAACATTTCATCATCCCAGTGTCCCTCTTCACTCAGGGCTCCTCAGGGGACACAGGGGACTGTGGCAGCCTGTCCCAGCTTCATTCAGGGCAGTGGCCAGTACCTCTTGCTGTGCCTTTGATGGCTGGAGCAGTTGTGATGGAGGCTCTTGCACATCTTTGAAACCACAGTCACAGGGTTTCTGCATCAATCCAGGTGGTGAACAGTCAGATCAGCATCTGCAAAGAGAGGATATGAGAGCTGAGAAGGCCCTAAACACAAAAAAAACAGTATCTCAGGAGCAGTCATGACTGAGGAGTGGCCTTCTGGTCTTGTATTACTAATAACATAAATCCTACAAAACCTAGTGTGGGGTTTGCACGTGCAATTCATGTCCTGTTGGCCGTGCTTTATGAAAGACTCTGAGACGTCTGTGGGCAGAGCTTGGCAAACTCTGCACAAGGGGGGAAGGTTGAGATATTGGAGCAGACTCTGGATCTACTTTCCAGGAAGAAAAAGGATCCTCAGCCCAGGGCTGACTCACTGTCAAGTAGGATTTCAGGAGGCTGTTGTACAGGATTATAAAATAAACAGGAACACCAGCCTACAAGGCTTTTAACTTGACAATTTTCCTTGATACATGAGAACAAAATGAGCCAGAGATGGTCAGCCCATCAGGCTTCCAGCTCTGTTTGAGGCAAAGTGCTCAGCCTGGGCTGCTCATGGCATGTGTCTTGTTCCTTTCACCTAAGAAATCACGGACACGGTCCCTCCTGTCAGTCAGATGAGTACTTTGCACCCTGTCACTTGTGCCTACACACATAGTCCTTGCTTATCCATCTATCTGGAGAAGATGGCAGCAAGGCCAGTTAGATTGACCACTGGCCTAGAGTCTGGGAACTGCTGGCTCTGAATTTTGGGCTTGGAGAAATTGTGATAGATAAAGTGGGGGATAATGATGCCTCAGCAAAAGTTGCTTAGAGTGGTTATATTAGTTAATCCCTGCTAAATGCTGTAGGTGTCTGGAGTGTGATGGTTACATTTCTGCCTTTCACACAGGCAAACAGCGCTTCATCTGAGAACTTAAAGCAGACTGTTCTCATTAAGACTCTCAGAAGAGTTTTTGCAGCCTTTTGTGTATGTGACCTTGTCAGGACTGACGTGACCAGTCTGTGTGAAGTAAGCTGTTGTGATCCTGTTCATTTTTCTAGCAGGCAAGCATGGTTCTTTCCTCAGCTCATTTGTCTGATGCAGAGACCAACGCCTGCGATTTCAGGTGCCTGGACCAAGCCTGGTGCCTTTCTTGGCACAGCTGGGCTGCCGCTGGACTGGCTTCACCTGCAGGTTTGCAAGCTCTCCATACTAAGTTAGTTGGCAAGAAGCACATAAATATCATTGATCCACTTCCACATTCCCACACGGTAAATCCCGGCAGCCCCGCCGGGAGCAGAGCGTGCCTCGAGCGTTTCAGAACTAGGAGTGGGCAATGAGGAAGAAGCGTGCGATGGGAAAACAGCTGCTGCAGAGAGCTGGGGAAGGTGGCAGAGCTAAGAGGATCGCTGTGTCTGGGAGGCCGCGGGGATGCGGAGCTGCCGAGCAAGGAATCCACGCCCGAGCATTCCCTGGAATCGCGGGGATTCCCGGCGGCAGCGGCGGTGGCGGGGAGCGGCCGGCAGGTGGCGCTGCGCCCCCGGCCGCGCTGCGGGCGGAGGGAACGGAGCCGATCCCGGGATTCCGCCCCAAATCCTGCCCTGCAGGGCACCGTGCGTTCCTCTACAAGGACCCCAGCGCCCCGAAACTGCACCGCATCACACCCCGCCCCGGCTGTGCTGCTCATTTGTGCTGCTGGGTACCGGCGTTTGTTACCCGGGCTCCGGCCGAGGGACCGTGCGGAGGATGGAGGCAGGAATTGTCCCAGGGTGGAGGCAGGAATTGGCCCAGGATGGGGCCAGGAATTGTCCCAGGGTGGAGGCAGGAGTTCGCCGAGGATGGAGGCAGGAATTCGCCCAGGGTGGAGGCAGGAGTTCCCCCTGGAACTGCCTGGTTCTGACCTTCCTACCATTGCCCGTTTCTTTGCCGCTTGAACGCAGGGGTGGCTGCTCGCCCGCCCCGCAGGGAATGAAGGGCCGAGGGGTGGATCAGAAGGAAGGCATTGTGCCCTGCTAATTCCCTCGAGCCCACGCTTGTCACTAAAATGTGTGACTTTGTTCCCAAAGCATGTTTTCTGCCTTCTCAGTACAGCCAGGTGACGTTATCCCTAAAATGCTGACTGTCCCTTTCAAGAGGCTGCCAGCTGTAACTTCAGACATCAAAACGGGATGGCAGACCTGCTCTGTGCCAGTCTCACTGTCCCAGTTTACAGGGCACTGTATCCTCCTTCTCCCCCCTGCACCCATCCAAGCCAGGCAGATGAGGACAAGGGGCTGTGGACAAACATCCAAACTCCTGCGGCAGCCATAGAAACCATAACATTGAAAAATACCCTTCCATGAAGCCCAGGCCAAGGGCTGCTCCTTGCACATGCAGCATGCTGAGGTTGGCCTTGATTTTCAGCACATTTGTGAGGCCAAATCCTGATTTATTTATGGCAGTGTTCCAATCAACTGGAGTAGACCAGGACTTCGACTGAGACACACATTCTCACTAATGTTTCAAATAGCTGTACTTTTTCCTCCAACACGATGGTCTTGTTAGTAGCTGGAAGGCTTCAGAAATGTGCAGAACAGATGCAGGTAATTTGGGATTTCCAGTCTTGGGAATATTTTGAGCCCACTGAAGTCAGTGGGAAAGCTACCACCACTTCCAGTGGGTGCTGGAATGCCTCTGAGCTATTTGGCAGAATAAATTCGATTGCCTTAATGAGTAAAGGAGGGCTTAGGTTTTCCACTGGATAAAACAATCAGCAGCAGTGAGCTCTGGAAATGGCTGTGTTATCACTCAGGTCTCTCATAAAAACAGACCAAACCCAACAACAGCAACAAAGTCCTGAATAAGGGAAAAAGGAAGCATTTTTTCTTCAAAGCTCTGGGCATTTGGAGCACTGAGAATCATCTTAGTGCAGTGAACAATCTGAAAATGAGGGTATTTCTTAACCCCAGTTCATTGTGGGAATGTGCAGCCTGGTATTTCTGTTCTGAGCAAAGATCTTATCTAGCAAATGAGCCAAAGTACCCAAAAAGGCTGTGTTTATCCCACTTCTGTGACACAATAATGTCCAAGTCCCACTCCACAGACTCACACAGCTGTGTGTGCAGCACAGCTCATTTCGGGAGGACCTTTGAGATGTCGATTTCCAGGAGTTCCACAGTGCCCATGGGCTGCTTTTTCCCCACATCATGGATGTTCCATGCACGTTCCATGCACCCAGCTCACAAAGGCTCTGTCTCCTCCTCAGCTACCCAGGGAAGGCTGCAAGGTCAGAGTCAAAGGCTGAGATTCAAACCTTTGCTGCACCTCTTCCTCTTCTGTGCTATTATGCCATGTTTTCCCTTCCCCCAATAAGGAAGTTACTTTTTTTCTCTCTGAAAATGGATTCAGCAGAGGCAAAAAGAGCCGTCCATGTAAGATCCAGATGTCTTGCAGGGTGTGATGACAATTCACAGCCTCCTGTTACACCGATAGCAACAAGAGTGCCACCTGTGTAGTGGGGAGAATATTCCCAGGAGAGCTGAGGAATCTTGGACTAGATACAAAAGTGTCTCGCTACGGAAACTTTAAATCACGAGGCATCGGAGGCAGTTTAAAGAAACCATGAAAGCAACAGCCCTCTGAGCCTGTTGCTCAGGGAACTTCACATTTTCCTAATGTGGGAACAAGTGATGGAAAAGCCCCCTTCCACTATCAAATGCTCATAACTGACCCCAGCCAGGAGAGTGTTTTCCCTGTAGTGTATTTTCCCTTTACATTGTGCTATTTCATCAGTTTAATATCCCCTGCTTGTATTTCTTCAGTTCACAGCCACAGAAAGCAGCTTCAGCTGTAGCTGTCCTGCAGCCAGAGTGATGTGCTGCACGTAGGAGGCGTCACCCTGGAGGTGACCTTGCCATGACTTCACTCGGTGCCTCACAGTAACCTATAGACACTGGTGCTGTAAAAATGGTTTTGTGAGAGGTATAAATACAAACATTGTGAGATCACATATTCCGGGCCCTAACTGAATGCAGACTCTTGGAAGAAAAACAACTCAAAAGTCCTCCTGGAAAAAGCTGTCAAGTACAAGCACACTTCATAAATTTTTCCGAAACCCCAAATGTACCACGCAACAAACAGGCTTCTTTTGGAAAGTGGGGCCACGAACCCCACAATGGCTGGGTATTACTTGTACTGTTTGTAATCTGTCCAGGATGGGGAGGAGGAAGGGTAATCTCAAGTCCTTGTTGTGTTGATGTTCTTCAGATTTCCATGGGAACCAAGACCATCAGGAAGGAGTCGTGCTTGCTCTGCAAAGTGAGCGTGGTGCCCTCGGTCTGGTGCCACCAGCAGCCCCCCTTGCCCAGGGAATACCCAAGGGGCTGTCCCAGCAGTCCCAGCAGTGAAACCAACCAGGGACTCAGGAGATCATGAGATCAGCCCACCCAGCCCAGCACTGACACTGGGCAATGAGGACACAGACTGTGCAGGAACTGTGCTGAAGCTCGATGTTGCAGGACTCAAGTGCCACCAAAGCACCTGAGAGTCAATTGCATACCTGCCCACTACTTTAATTTTTGCTATCTTTTCTCTCTACTTTTAGGCAAGCCAGAGCAAGGAGAGTCCAACCAGGATTCCTAACAGCTTGCTCCAGAGCCATCATCCTTCAGATTTCACTGGAGGAGGTTAACCATGCTGCCAGATGCATCTGCTTGCAGTCAGAATAGCAAACATCTGCTGTGCAAGTGATTTAGTGACAGTTTACCTGGCTGTGAAAGGTGCCATAGCAATGACAATTACAGCATGGCCCTAGGGAGCTCAGAGCTCCCTATGTTCCATCTCACACTTGTCTATTTGTGTCTGGTGATGTTGCACAAATGCCTAGAGCAGGCAATCAAAAAGAATCATGAGCTTAATTAAAACCCACCATGACCACTTAACTAGGCATAATGAAGCTATACGAGCTGGAATTTGCCCAGACTCAAACATTTGCTATTTGAAATGAGTGAGAGTGGCCAGAAGTGGTTTTACAGTTCAGGGGAGAATGGCACGTCCAGTCCTACAGCCCCTCTACATCCATGCCAAGGCCTCAGTGCAGCACAGTTGTTTGTGCATCTCCTATCGAGCACTCTCTGGGCACAGGGCCACCCTCACACAGCCCCTGCCAGGAGCTTGGCCCCAGCTCAGAGTGCTGCACACCACCTTCTGCTGCTCTGCATGTTTTTGTCCCTCTTTCTGGCAGTTACTCTATAATTATTCACTGGAGCAGGGACTGGATGCTGTGACAACAAAGCCTGTGCCACAGTCCTGCAGAGTCCCTCCCAGAGCAGTAAATAGTTGTTGATATTGAAAATAATCCATCCAGGCTTCTGTTCAGCCTCAGAGCAGGAGAATGCAGGGCTGCACACGGCCTCCACTGCCACCTCCTGCTCATGCTGCTTTTAATGAGGCTTAGCCATGCTCCTCAAGGCTCTGTCCCAGCAAGGGGCAGCAGCACGGGGACATCTGGCTTGGAAGAGATGCCAGAGCTTGGCCATGACTCAGGACCCTGTCCCTCAGCAGGGCCAGCTCTGGTGGCTGCTGCAGAGTTGTCCCTACAGGCACCAAGCATGGGCTGGGGGCCCACCTGCACTTCTGGGTCCACACCTTCTTCTGAGACTCTGCTAAACACCCTGAGCTAAAGGTTCCCATGTGGTCTGTCCAGCTCAGGCATTTCCGTGGTTGTGGAATGTTTCAGCTGTAATTGTCCTATTCTCTGTGGCCAAGATCTGGGATAGATATGTAGTTTTGTGCGTTCTTGCCTCTGGTTTGCTGTGAAAACAAAGTGCTGCCCAGGCCTGGAGGTTTGGCAGGGAGTGCCCACTTTGAGGGGGAGGTTTTCTGCTTTGCCCAAACTGGACAAGTTACAGGTGTCTGAAAAACTTCTTGTAGCACATGCTCAGTGTGATGGGGCTTATAGCTGCTCACTGATTTGGCTGATGTTAATATAAATTGTGTTCTAGATAGATTAAATATGCCATACTCTGAAAAATCAGTACATTGATGCCCCAGTAGGCATACCAAAATTTGTTGCTATATTTCATTTTCATTTTGTGTGGATTAACTTTATACAGCTAACATGGAGCTAATAGTATTTATTTCTTGCACAAAGAAATTAATGAACATCAGAGCAGCATTTAGAGACAGCATAAAACAACCAGAGAAAAGCTTAAAGTGAAGTTGTGTCCTCAGAGCAGCATTTAAACACTTGCACTGATTAATACCTGCTGAAGAGGAGAAAACAAAGGATGAAATTGTTTCATATGGCATGAATACCTACTCTGTGGTGTGAGCAAACCACAATGCTGAGGGGGAAGGAGGAAGGAAGAGTGAATAATGGACAATATGCCCTGGAGATCTCCTGTACAGCACTCAGCTCATGGGAACATCAGGAAGCAAAATAAAGCACCCTCATCTCTGACAGCCTCTGATTTCAGAGGGTTTCACACTATCCTTCATTTTTCTTAGCCAGTTTAGGAACAGAAAACTTCCTTGCATGACCTGATAAAGCCATGTATTTGTGGTTTGCCTTCAGTGTCCCTGGCTCTTTGTCCTCCTCTGGGCTTGCATCAGTCCTGAGGATCTCTGGGGTCCTGTGCCTCTTTAAGAAACCTCAACATTGATGTCTTTTCATCTTTCTGGATTACTGGACGAATGTCAAACCCACTTAATCCTGTAACTCACAGTGGGGGTTCATTTCTCTCTCCCATCTGCAAGGTGACAGGTTGGGACTGAGGGCAGGGGAGGTGGCAGGAGGCTGGGACCTTCTCCATATTTGGGGACTTGGTGGGATGAGGGAAGCGGGGGGAGCTTCCCTAGGTTTGTTTTTCATCATGCTTTTAGGCACCATGAGTTTCTATTTTATTCATTTTTCTCTGTGTCTACCTGCTTTCTGTTTTTATATTGTGAGATCCTGAGAGAGAGGGACTGAAGTTTTTTTTACAATGGATTTTTACAGCACTTTGCACAAACCCTGGTTGCTGTCATAAGAGATAAATATTGTAAAAATTCCTGTGTATATAATGGGTTATGTTGTTTCCTGGTCTCATGATGAGGTGCCTAATTAACCTTGCATCTAATGCTTGGAACAGCTCCATAACTGGTGTAAACCAACAGAGTTGCCTGTTTCTTGCCCTGTGGAAGCAGAGTTTAACCTGACAGTCACTGAAATATTCCATGTGTGGAGAGACTTCTGTCTGGTTCTCTCATGTGCTCATGTCACTGTGAGAGATCACTTTGGTGCAGGGCAGTGTTGGTTATCTCAGCCCTTCAGAAGGAAGTGGTTGCCCCAGGGGTCTGATCTTGGCTCTGTGTTTTGCTGACCTTACAGTCTGTGCTGGAAATCAGCAGAACCTCTTCAAAATAAATGGGTAGCACTGATACAGGATAAAAATACATCTCAAAACATGTTTAAGGAAGGGATATCTTGGTCTTTTCTCTACTATTTTTTTTTAATAAAGGCGAGAAAAAGATAGCTAGGACAAAAATAAGACAATCAGGATGGTTGTAGGCCTGGGGGAGAAGAGGGTGGGCTGTATTCATGGGTGCCTGCCCTGCACTTTCCCCCTGACATGCTGAGAGGCAGTTCATAAATGCAAGAATTTATTGTCTGGGTGTCACTTTGCAGCTGGTTTCTCTTGTATTTGGGGCTAACTCTGCCCACTTCTGTGTTGACCCTGCTCATTGTTCAGGGCAGAAGAAATCCAGCCTTGACACAGCTTTTGGGCTGGACAGACGAAAACCTCAAGTGTTGCTTTTTTGAGCACAGAAGCTCATTCTATTCACACAGGAATGTTTGTGTGCTTGCGAAGCTGGGGGTGCAGCATGGGAAAGAATGAGTTCCTGTGATGTTTTGTGATGAAAAAGTGGACACACAGTTAAGGAAAAAAGGTCCCATTTTATCCCAGCCAAGCCTCATTGGGGAAACTCCAACAAAATCAGTGATGTTTGGCCCAGAGAGGGAGCATGTTGGCATAAGCGTAAAATGAAGCATCCAAATGGTCACAGATGATTTATGAGAATTCCTCATGCCTTTACTGCCATTTCCTCCAGCTGTCCGAACTCCTTCCACACCACCCTCCCATCAGAGAGCAGGAATTAGACTCCTTTTTCCTAAATGCTACATTTGGGGAAGACATCTGCCTGAGCAGGCCCTCTCTGCAGATGGGAACAGCTTCAGATACTGAAGGGTTTCTCTTAACATAAATATGCAAGCTCCAGCTCCCCTGGAAAACCAAACACCTCCCCTGGGCTCCTTTAGCAGGCATCGTTTCCCCTCATGGAAAGTCTGTGTGGAATGGATACAGCATCAATTAGGGAAAATCTAGCACCAGCTGATGGGCAATTTGGTACCTCCCCAGTGCAACATGGACAGAGTTGTTTTACTTTGAGTTCTCTACTTGCTCATTCATTCCTTCCTGTTATGTTTGTCACAGAGCTGAAGAATGCTTTTACATTTGTCCTTCTCCTGTCTTCACCCACACCTTCAGGTTTTAGGGCAGGGTCCTCTGGGACCTCTGCAAAGCCACGTTCAATGTCCTGCAGAGACCTGCCATGACTGATGAGGGAGGAAGGGGGCCACAGACTTCTGGTGTTCCTGTCAACCTGACCATCATGAGCTTGAAAAATCGCTGCAGCCTCTCACTTCCACTGGAGCACAGTGCTCCTGATGTTGCTGGGTCCCTTGCTGATCCCTCATGTCCAGGGAGCAATGCTCAAAGCTGGTTTCTCTGCCCCCAGGTAACCTCTGGCTGGGGATGTGCCATGCTGAGGACAGGAGCCAAAGAGAATGGCAGTTTTAAAGCAGCTGGGGGGTTGAGGGTGGCTCACCAAAACCACAGCCCTGGGAGGTGCCCTTGGTTGCTGCTACCTGGTACTGACCATGATGTCAATATCAACCCTCAGCACTGTCATCACAGCTAGATTTTGCTGTCTTCTCTCCTCAGGTTCTGCCTCTGGCTGCTGTGTTGTCCATGAGCCCTGGCCCAGGGACTGTCCCTTGCATCTCTACCAGGATGCTGCTCTTTGGGCAGGCAGGAGTTGAAGAAAAAAGCTGTAGGCACAGCCACTGATATGCAGGATCCTGCTTGCAAGTTGCTTTCATGAAGTTGGGGAAAATCCCCTGAAGCCTCACCAGGTACAAAGCTGTGACCAGTGCAGTGTGAGCTGTTCTACTCAGATGTTAGTGCAGAGGGAGAGAAGTTTCCCAGGGATGACTCACAAATTCCTGAATGTGCTGAATGTGCTGAGGTTTTTCTGAGATGAGGTCAGCTCTCACAGAAGCAGGACGGCTGCAGAAGGGGGTGAGCTGATGGCTTGATCTCCATCCTGTGTGTGTTCAGAGACACCACAACAGCCCTGGTGCAGAGTCCAGCACTGGCACACATCCCTCTCCAGCGGCTGAGAAAATAAAAGGATCTCTGCCAGCCTCCCCTTTGTCACCTCTCCCTACTGGATTAGTGTCTGAAACTCATCTGGAAGCAGAATATCAGCAATTCCTTGGAATTTGGTCAGTGCTTCTAACCAGCAGTGTAGCAGGCTTAGAGGCAGACACAGAAGCAGAAAAGAAACACAAGGAAACACTGCAGGCAGTGCTAACATCAGACAGGCTTTTATTTTAGCTTTCAGGTTGGTTTTCCCGATCTAATTGTGTTCAGTAGTTAAAAAGCGCGTTCATTTCTTCGTCACCCGCAGCATATTGGATGTCCCTGTTCTTATGTTGTTTTGATTTCTAGGTATTTGAGGGTTTAATAAGGTTTTGTGTTTGTTTAAGGAATTATTGCCCACCCAATTGAAAGATAATGGGACGCTGTAGCCTTGCCAAGTGTTTTTATGCTTCAATAAAACAACAAGCAATTTACACAGGGCAATAAAATGGGACCCTGCCTCCTCGGTGAAGAAACACAAAGCCATGCTTGAAACGATGTCTAGCTCAGAAAATAAATCCACCCTTACTCAATGCACTCCATAAAATTAACTGAGTACAAAATCCCCCATACGCTCTCCTTTTCCCAGAAGTTTGGAAAATTAGCACAAGATGTGTTTGAAAATCCTATAATGCATCGGCATCATCTGTCCCAAGATACGTCGCTGTCTGTGAAATAACAGACTGACTGCTCATTAAGACTTCCAAAGGGGCATAGGTTTGATCACACACCCCATCAATCCCTTATTTCTTTTCTCTTTGGGCTCTGTCACCCTTTGAGCACTCCCTGGTTGCGTGGAAAGCTGAAGAACCCCCTCTGATGTGAGGAATTATCTCTTTACCCACTCAGCAGCAGGGCTCAGGCATTTGAGGGCATTTTCCACACTGGCATTCAGAAAATTTTGAAGGCTGTGCTGACCTTTTGCCCTCTGAACTGCTCTGTTGTCTCTATTCAAGGGCTGAGAGCATCCTCGAGCCCTCGGGACGGGCTCTTTTTGCCTTGCCTGCTTCTTCTGTAGTGGCAAAGGAAGATTTTGGAGTCCGGTGGAGAGCAATCGTAGCAGGGAAGTAAAAGCCCTGTTCCCTCAGAAGTGTCTTACCTCAGTTTGAGTCTTGAACTTCAAAAGCCTGCCTGGAGCTCCATCTGAAAGGCCTCCTGGCCACAAGGATGCTCTGGCCTGCCCCTTCAGGGACTGCTATAGAAGAGAGATTTCAAACTCTGTCATGACTAAAGTGGCAAGTAGAGGTCTGAGCCCAAACTGGAGTAGAAGCCCCTTCCTGTTCTCACACAGCACTTTTCTCTTGGCAGGAAAGGATTTCTGCTGCTTGTTCCAGTGGCAAATGCCCCAACAAAACAGAGCTTAGCATTTTCCTCCGTGCAGCAATTTGTACCATAAGTGCTGCTGTTGGTAGTGCAGCAGGGGCACTGCCGATAAATAAAGGCTCAATTTTTCCTTTGCAGATGCCAACAGAACTGAGGCCCTGAAGCACAGGATGGCAAAGAGGAGGGTGGAGACTCACAGCAATACTGCCCTTGATTCCAGAACCAGTGAGGAAACCCACTCCCCACACTCCCCAGTGTAGCCCCTCTCAAAACCCATCCAGCCCAGCATATCCAAGCATGAGCTGTTTAAAAGCTTGGAGTCATTCACAGCAGACTTATCCCTACTGGTATGAGGCACCCCCAGAGTAACATCCAGCTGTGGCCAAGGACCTTCTGAGATGCTTTTTAGGCCTGCATCTCCACCCAACCAACTGCTAATCCTTTGGAAGTGCTCTGGTGACCTTTGTTTTGGGGCGCCCGCCAGCCTCTTCAGCAGCTGCTGCTCTGAGTGACCTTCCTGGCTCACAACAATGCAGGCTGTTTAAAGAAATAAATATACAATCTGGCCCCTTGCAAGGCCAGGTTCACAGCAATCTTTCCTGACTAAAAAAGGGCAGAATCTCTCTAAATAGAAACACACCCTGGTACTAAGATTAAAGCTTCCACATATCTCTTTTGCCATTAAAATCCCACTTCTCATGAGAAACTTCTTCCATAAAGGATCCAGCCCGTTTGAGCTATTGGCTTGTCAAAGTATGATGCATTAATGCAGCAAAAGGTTGCTGAAGCTTTTAGCTATCCTTCTCTGGACATATACTTCAAAAACCACCCTTGACCTGGCACACAGAGCAAATTTCACTCCTAGTCCTGAAGGCTTGGCCAGGGGGATGCTTGTGAGAGCAGATCACTGCTCTCTGCAGAAATTACAGGGGTCAAAGAAGTAACCACAGTCTAATTTCTAACAGCTGAGACCTTCGACGTGAGAAGCTGACACAAAAGCAGCACTGTCTGTGCCTTACTTATTTTCCACTAAAAGCTGAAACAGAAACTAGAAAATTAAGGAAAACTGAGTCCTTGCTACTGTGTTCAGACATCATCTCCCCTTGGCTACCCTCCGGAATCTTTTTTTGGACAAGTCCCAGAGGAGGTAATGCAATGTAGGAGAGAGGGAGCAAATGCACACCAGGGTCTATTTTTAGTGATTACTGTAAGGCTGAAATCTCTTCCCTCCCCCAGTCCATCCTCAGCCAAAAAAGGCCCCAGAGAAACTGCTGAAGCTGTACTGAACAGGCTGTGCCAGTGACATCCTCCCTGCTGGGGTGCTCACCTTCCATGCCTGAGCCAGCAAAGGGTGTCCCCTGCAAGGAGAGTCAGGAGAGCTGGTTCCTCTGTCCTGGGTTATTTCAGGCTGCCTACTGCCCTGTCTGGGTGTGTGGCACCTGGTATGCTGGGAATCTGCTCCCTCCACAGCCTTCTCCTGCTCCCCTCAGAGAAACAGCCACTAATCAGAGAAACATCAGCTTTCACAGAGCGCTGCACCACAGGGAACACAGAGGCAATTTCCCTTCCCATTCTTCAAGAGTGTTTCTATTCTGCAATTTCTATAATTACAGGGAACACTTCAGTGAGACGGGGTATTTGCTCCTCTCCACTTCATTATCACCATCTGGATTTGCTGCTCTTGCCATATGTCCCACAGCTGATGTTACAGTCACCCTCTGTACCTCCACCACTGGCTGGTGTGCAGTTGTTTTCCCTGGAGCTTGGAATCCTATAGAAGGGTAGGAGAGGGTGGCACAGGGGAGCTTCAGGCTGGTACCAATCTCACAGTGCTGTTCTTGAGCAAACTAGAGTCACTCTGTATCCTAACACCCCTACTCCACTATTTCCCATGGTTTCCATATCCAGTCTTTCTGTAATTTATACCACTGTGAAACCAGAGTGAGTTTGCTGCTGCAGGGGAGTTTGTCCAGCTTCAGTTCAGCTTTAATGAAGCCTAAATATTAGCCAGGGGGGAAGAGAAGGAAAGAGAGAGAATGAGGGAACGTGTCATTGCTTGGATTGGCAGACTCTTTTCCAAACTGAATGTTTTCCACTGACCTGCAGTAGTTCAGCAAATAATGTCATTAATCCACTCTTTCCAAGTCTCCTTCCTCCATTCACCCCTTCCAGCCCTTTCTCCAGCAGGAATGGCCCTGCAGAGTATCTGTGCAGCCTCCAGCTCTCCCCAGTTATTGACACAGGTAGAAGGGATGGGATGAGAGGAGGAATGATGGTGCAATCTCCTGCACACCTTAGCTGGCCACAGACCCTCAGCCTCCTTATTCCTTTCAGCTGGAGCTGACTGATTGTTAGGAGATTTCTTCTGGGTTGGGGCAGGAGGTGCCCCTGCTGCTGTGTGTTCCTGAGCTGGTGCCAAGCGTGGCAGTGCACGTGTTATGGATCCACCCAGGTGAATCTGGGTGTGGTCCATCACAGGCTCCCACCACAACTCTGAAACCTTCATGTTTCCTCTCACTTGCCCCAGGGCCACACAGTGGGCTCCAGCACTCTGACTCCAGTATTAGATATGTAAAGAGTGACCAAGACCCCCCAGAGGACTCCGTATTACACAAAATGTTAAGAATTCAGGTTCTGCTTCCTTTCCCAGGAGTAATTTCCCTTGAAACAGGGTTTTGCTGAGATGTCCTGGGTTGGTTATTCCCTTCCCACATCTGGGTGGGAAGCAGTGTGCCAGCAATCTGTCTGCCTAGCAGCTGTAGTCAAGTGAGTTTTATGTGTATAGCATTAGCAGAACATTTTAGGATTCTCTAGGATGAAAACTATGGCCATATAAACCTAACACCTTGCAGTAAAAACGATTCAGCCAAATGTGCTCTGGAGTGCAGTTTTAATCACCTCTGGGCCTCTCTCTCTGCATGCACAGTGTGCCTGTGATCTGCCCTAACAGCACTTCACCCTCATGAAGATTTTTGACTTTTAACCAGGGCAGGTCTTTAAGGAGATCAAAAGCTGCTCCAATTTATACTTAAATGCACATAATTTCTTCTGCTTTCCCTTGTGCTGCAGCTGATGGGGCTGTAGATGTTATTTGCACCTCTTGGTCAGCTCAGTCACAACTGCATTAATGTACAGGAAAGATGGACTGTGAAAGGGGAGCCACAGGGAACCCAGTGCTGGTGAAAGAAGTCAGCTTAATGTCTTTCATAGTCTCTCAGCCCCCCACTTTTTCACTGAATCATAAAAGTAAAATTGGGAAAGACTGACAATGCAGGAGCTCCCTCTATGTCTCTGCCATGCCCCAGTTGGTGAGAGCCTCTGGTATTTGCTGTGGTCCTGGTGGGGGATGGCAGCAGCAGGGGATGGATCACATTTATCACTGCTGGTGCTCAACCAGGGAGCTCCTCTCTGCTGTGCGTGTCCTACCAGTGCCAGATTGCTTTTTCATTTCCTCAGTGCACTTTGTCTTTTGGGCTTCCACTGCTGCTCTCTGCACTGCTGTGATTTCACAGGCAGGATGTTGGGTTTCCCGCTGCGACAACTCTCCATTCTCTCCTGTTGGGTTGCCCTCCTTGTGGGCCTCTTCCCCTGCCTGACATTTCCTTCTTTCTTCAGTAAGTTGGGGTCTGGCTTGCGTGGAAAGCTCTGTGGGGAAGACAAATATTTACTCTTGGAGTCACAGTCTCACTCCTGGGCAATGCAGGGAGAAAGGTCTGTGGATAAAACCTTGCTGTATGTGAATTAGATTTTGGATGGGATGCAGCATCTACCTGACCTGGCTCATCCACCCCATGGCTTATGCATAATCTTATTTTTAAATGTTTCCTAAGTCCTGGATGGTATTTTGAAACCAGACAAGAGCTGATAAGGGGAATGACAAAAAAAATGCATCAAGGTTCTCAGATTATAAATCAATGTATACAAAAAATAAGCGTGAGGTCATACAGAGGAAATATATGGCCACGCCGGATTTAGGGGTAGTTATATTGATTTTAATGAGGGTTTATTTAACATTTCAACTAAAAGACATAGACTGCTTCAGATAGCTTTTGAGAGGCCCCTGAGTATTCTCCTGTTGTCCCACTTTGATGCCCCCATCTCACTTTCACAAACTGATTCTTCCATGTCACTCAACAGCAGCTCAGTCCTCACACTTTTGGCATGAACAGCCCCATTGCAGACAGCAGAGCTGCCAGCACAAGGAAACCTGGGAATCAAATCCACCAGATGTTTACCCCAAAGCTTTTCACAGGCAGGATTTTCATGGGAAGCTCTTCCCTGGAGAGGTGGTGAGTCTGCAAATATCCACACCAGCTGCACTGAGCCTGGGCCACTCCATCCACACACACACATCTCCATCAGCCTCCTTTTGGGCAAGAGAGGAGGTTTGCTCTGTGTGGCCTTTCTCTGCTATCTCATCTTTCTTCTCCCTTCACAGACCGCTTCAGAGGGCTGCAGCTTGTCAGACAAAAGTGTCACCCATGGCTCTGCCCCTCCTACATGAATTCTGTGTCTCTCAAACCCTCAAAGAGGCCACCTCAGCCAGCCTGTGTCACTCCCATCCATCCGTCCATCCGTCCATCCGTCCATCCATCCATCCATCCATCCATCCACGTGTGTGACCTCCTGGAGCTGCGGCCAGGCTCCGGCTGTGCGAGCGCACGCTCTGCACTTGACCCATCATTTTGGCAATGTCACTGACTTCAGTCCAATTACAGCAGTCATGAATTGGACCCTGTTCACCCTCTGAAACTGCCACAGCTTACAGCCAAAGTTCAGACAGTTACACAATGAAGCCATTCACACGTCTCATTAACTCTGGACTATGCATTGAAAATAACTGTGTCATAAGAGTCTCCGATTAAATTTTCCCAGTTTATATCATTTATAGGTGCCTTCCTGTTCATAACAGCAACTGTAATTATGTAAAACTTTCTGTCTGTCAGTGTAGAAAAAGTGGTATGTGGAGCATGATATAGTAATTCTTTAGTGCTATTAATTGTTGTCATCCCAGATAAAACAGGCCATGGAAGTATTTTAAATCTAAGCTCAAATGTGACAGGCATAGAGCCAACTCCTTCAAGACACCAGTGTGCCTTTGGTTCTGTATTTTATACTTCTTGAACTATATTTTTATTGTTTTTTAATTTACAACAGCAGTCAAGTTCAAGTTTCCAAGTAAGCAAAGTGTGAAGGGACTTGGAATTCGATAGGGTTAAACTGTTGTGTACACATGGGAAGACACAAGGATCTTCTGCTTATGTGATTTATAGGATTGTATTTCTCTGCCGAGTGCCAACAGCAAACCTTATGTTGTATTTCTCTGTGCTCTTGTATTAAGGTTTTTATAACAGATGCAGCACAGGGGCTTCTCTGTATCACAAAGCACTTGCAAACTAAAGAACACATGTCCAAAGCTTCAAGAGGCACAATGGAGGGATGATTGCAGAGAGGGCTTTGGGGAGTTAGTTTTAGTCTATGCTACAGTAGAGAAGCAATGGCCAGTTCTAGAACACAAAACCTTGTCCAAAACAGGCAGAGGTACAGTAAGTCCCATGAAATGAAGCAGAGAGACCAGGACAAAGAAAAGAATGAGCTGTCAAGGCTGGTGTTAATAATGGTGAGCAGCAGAGAGAGAAGTGGACAAACCTGTGCCAAGGCAACTTTACTGGATACTGCAAAGGAGGGTATGAGATGACCTTGACAGTCTGTGTGAGGGTACAAGAGCGGGTCATGCACTTAGAGCAACACTGTGAGCGAAGCTTTGCTGGCATTTTGTGCTTCTGCAGAGGTAATGTCAAGAGGAAGTCATTAAGAAAAAAGAGGCTGTCATCAGCAAGATATGAGATGGACATGTGTTGGAGAAATGCCAGGATAGAGGGCTGCTAGGACAGAGGACATTCCAGGTTCTTGAGATTGTAGTTTATGAAATAACAACAGCCAGCATTTGATCACAGGTCAGATGTCTGGGAGACAGTGATAGCTGCTCTCAGGTCCTGAGCCAACAGAAATATTGCTAGAAGGAAGTAAAAGTTAAAATGTTTAGGAAGAAAAACTAAAGACCTGTTCACCTGTGCCGACCTCAAGTCATCAGCAACCCATGCAGAGCAACGCATCAGAGACAGGCCTAAACATACAGTGGGACAGCTGTGGGGAAGCAGATTTGTAAGTCACCAGCAAAGAAACAGCAGGTAAAACCTCGAGCAGATGCAGTGGCATCCCCAGCAGGCACCTTGTGTTCTCTCCACCCATATTCTACACTGTTGCAATGTGCTGCATCTTGCTATACCAAGAATAATAATTTACAGAGAAAATTCCTCCTTGGTCACTCATCTTTTCATTCAGCCCAAACCCAGACTAGTTTTATACAATTCTGATGATGGATTTTTCCTAGAAGGAGGGTCTCAAAATATGGTGCATGACTAATATTGCAGGATATCTTTTTATTTGGTATTAATTTCTTGACATTTACTGACATTCACAACCACTCTCACACCTTGTTGAACAGGGTAGATGGGGGCATTCTATGGATTCAGGTATGGATTCGAGCCTAAATCATAAACTACTTAACTAATGGATGTGATATATTCAATTAACCTGCACTTCTGTACATGAAGCAAAATCCAAAGCCCTTCAATAAGGGTATGTTGTACTTTTCCATCTGATTCAAAGCTCTCTCTCTTAGTAAGGTACATGGCTGAAGAGGTCACCTGTGTTTGATTTGGAATTATAAAGTTTGTCCATGATTAAATATGAAAGCAAGTCTACAAATGAAACAGAGAGGGCTTGAAACCTAGGTCTGCTTGTAAAGCGCATGTTGAAAAGCCATTTTGAAAGGCATTTAAAATTTTGCTCTTATCTTGTTGCCAAATCATCAGTGGTTTGACTCACATATCAGAGTTTTCAAGGGAAAAAAAAAAATCTTCAGATGAACCTATTTACATAGGAAAAGGTTTTTCAAAACAACTACACAGGGGCCAGGATCAACATCTGAACACGGGCTGAGTTGTTACATTTTTAGAATTATTCCTTTCATTAAAAGCATGAGGGATATCTCAGGCATCCTGGGGCCTGATTCAGAGTTGTAACACCCTAAACCAGTAATTGCTGTGCTGGGTCAAACCCTGTATTTATGTGTGCAAGGCTTCCAAACCCAGTTCCTTTCCAGCTCCATGAAGGCAAGCCCATCTTCCCTATGATGCTCATGGTGTAGCAGCAGCACCAGCTCTTCTGCAAGAATAAGACCCACAGCAAACTTCTTCCCATCTGGTTGCTGCTCTGGCAGTGAGCAGGCTCATAAAACTGAAGGTGGTTGTTCAAGCAACTGCATTGAATGTCAAAGATACCCTGGATTAAGAGCATGGGGTGTGCCAAGTCTTGTTGAGCTCTTTGCTGCAATTAGGTAACAACAGACCATCAAAGTTAGGGAAAGACAAATGTTTGTGAACAAAGGAAGTGTGACTCCAGGCAGGGAGACTGCAAAGTGGGGTGGTGGCAGTCAGGTCCTGAAGTGAGTGGGTGCCAACAGAGAAAACCCTGCAAGAAGGGCAGCAGAATGGGCTGCAGGATGTCAGAACAAAGAACTTTTTCTTCACTGTTTTAAAAAGGACTTTTAATGTAAAAAAAGGTCTGGGCCAGAACATGCAGCAGTGTGAAATAAAACATTTTGTTTTACTTCCTTCTCTCTCCAGTCACTCGTGTATTTTCTGCATTCCTTCCTAAGCAGGGCCTCTGTTACCACTGCAAGCGCAGAGATGTTGCTGACTTGGAAGCAGTGTGGGATCAGGTACAGCAATGTCTGCAAACAGATCATCCGAGATACATCATTCAGAAACTGCACCCAGAGAGCTGAGCGTTTTATCCCTGTGATTTGGGGCAGAGCTCTCTTCCACTCTAAACTTCTGCAGTCACCAGTGGCACCTCTAGGACCCTTGAGAAGGTTTAAGTAACCCTCTCATAATGTCGCCTGTGGTCCCCACGAGCGCTGATAAACTTCTCTCTGCAAAAGGTTTTATCTGGACCTGAGATCTTTGTTTTGCACAGGCAAATGGTTACAGCATGTACCCCTCCCACTGCAGATACCCCTTCAGGGTGTTGGGTTCTCTCGTTTGTGAATACCCTCCCCAGCATGCCAGCCTGGCAGGCAGAAGGGTGGAGGGACACCCAAACCTTTAAAACATTTTGTGCCAATTTGCAAGAAAGCAACAAGGACAATTGTTATGAAATCTCTGCCAGATGGGAAAGATCTTCACCAAGAACTCTAGTAATCTCTAGGCATGTGGAAAAAAACTTCCTTTATGTGAAACTGTTGCAAACTGACTCCATAATCTGATCACTTGCCCGATGAGAGGCTGTTGAGCCCTGTTTCTGATCCTGGACACAGCAGTATAAACAAGGCATGATTTGATCAAAGTCACTGGAGCAGCAGAGGGGGATGCACAGCATGACCGTGAGGAACATCTGGCTTGACGCAGTAACAAAATCTGGACCAAGTGGATTTCAAGCATCTCCCATTTGCAGCTATTTTAGTCTATGAGAAGACAGGCAATATCTGTAGAGATATTCCTGAAATGTCTGAAACAAATAAGGCCACAATGCCTTGTGAGAGACAGTACTGTGACAGACAGTGCTGTACACACAGACTTTGGAGTAGCAGAGCCCAGAGCAGCTCGCAGTAAAGCACCTAGCCAGCCTCAGGCTTTGGTCATTCCCCCTCACTGAGGATTTCAGCCAAATTAACTGTGCTAATATGAAAAACTTCTTGGTGACAGGTGTTCAACACTGAGATTATTTAAAATGCCAACTAAGATATTTCTTTTCGTGTGTCACCAGTCTGCATTGCCAAGCGTCTCGTCACAAGAAAGCATTAAAATTCATGCAAAAAAAAAAAAAAAAAGAGTAACATTTTTGGCAGGGCAGGGCATTGTAGCATTGGAAGAGAGAAATTTTGGAGGAATCGAGACAAACACACAGTGGGAGCTGAAAAAGCTTCGCCAGCCACTCGCTGTGCCCAGCCCAGATTATTTATTTGCAGAATTCCCGAAGGCAGGAGGCTGCCGGGGTAAGAAGGGCGAGGGGGGTGGAGAACCCAGCGAAAAACGGCTCCAAGCAGCAGCCTCGCAGGGAGACAAAACCAAGCATCCTTTGAATAAGGCCGCCAGCGCGGGGATGCGGGGCGGCAGGAGGAGGTGCGGGGCACGGCAGGGAGAAGGGGAGGAAAGGCTTCTGCCGCTGCTGCCAGTGACATCACCCCGGGACGATTTACATTTCGCGACGTCACTCACCAACCCCTGCGGCCGCGGGGGAGCGGGGATGCTCCGAGCAGCGCTGGCGGCTGTCGCGCCCCCTCCGTGCCCCCGGCTCGCTGCGGGGGGGTCGGGCCGGGCCGGCGGCGCGGGCGGGGCGGGCCGGCGGCGCGGGGCCCTCCCTTTAAGAGGTGCCGGCGGCGCGGGAGGCGGCACAGGCCGGGTGCGCATGGAGCCGCGGCCCCGCCGCCACCGCAGCCGAGCCCCGCGCACGGTCCCCGGAGCCCGCGGCGCCCCGGCCCGCCGCACCGAGCCGCGCTCCCACTGACGGACCCCCGCGTCCCTTTATACCGAGATCCATCGCACGGATCCCCGGACTCCGCCGGGGGGACTCCACGGCGCGGAGCCCCGCATCCTACCACGCCGGGATCCACCGCACGGCGCCGCTTGCCCGGACCGCACTACACCGAGCAGCGCTGCGCGGAGCCCGCCGGGCGGACTGCGCGGCGCGGAGCCCCGGACCCTCCGCATCCCGCCGCCGACCCGCATCGCCCCGAGCGCGCCCGGACCGCGCTGCCCGCGGCTCGTCCCGGCGGTGCGGCGGGCATGGCAGCCAGGAGCCGGCCCGGGGGGGCCCTGCTGCTGCCGCTGCTGCTGTCGCTGCTGGTGCTGCCGGCGGCGGGCGGCGGGTGCGCGGCGGAGGGCGGCCCGCTGGAGCCCTTCGATGCGCTGTACGCCAGCGGAGTGGAGGCGTACTACGGCGGGGACTTCGCGGGCGCGGCGCGGTGCCTGGAGCGGGCGCTGCGCAGCCGGCGGGAGCTGCGGGCGGCGCGGCTGCGGTGCCGGCGGCTTTGCCGAGCGCAGGTGCGGCTGGCGGCGCCGGGCCCGGGCGCCGGCGGGGACCTGCCCTTCTTCGAATCGGTGCTGCGACGCGCAGAGTGCGTGCGGCGCTGCGAGGAGCCGCTGCTCGGGGCCGTGTCCCGGCACCGCGCCGCCGAGGAGGTGCGCGCCGACTTCCAGCGCAGGGTGCCCTACAGCTACCTGCAGCGCGCGTACATCCAGGTAGGTACCGCCTAACCGCCCTCTCCAAAGGGTTACCCGCGCTTCCGTACTCCCGAACATCCCAGGTGTGCCCCCTCTGCCATCTCTCTCGAGCCGTCCAGGTATGGTCCCCCACAGCGTTCTCATTGCTGTGTGCGGTCAGTGGTCATGGCCAATTCCCGAGACAGAGAGTCCTGGATGGCAACGTGGATTCTCTCCAGCTTTGGCTCACCTGTCCTTTTCCAGTCTTGTTTTAGGTGTTTTTTCTATTTGCTTTGGGGAAGGGATGTTTTTGTTTTAGTGTAACTTAGTATAATTCTGGGAATTGTCTGCCTTCAGTTTGCAGAGAAAAGGCCCCAGAAACTCCTCAGTAACTCCCCCCATGCCCGCTGCCAGAGGTGTTTCCCTTTCAGACAAGCTGAACTGATTCCGTGTTTCAGGAGCTGGGACTGTATGTGAAGGTGAAAGGTACATGACCTGTGCTCCAGGGACCTGCATTATCCTGATGTGATGTGAAGTACTTTGCAGTATTTCTGCAATGTAGCACTGTGCACTCAGTATTTAGCAGCCACTGACATCCTGAGCAACATCCTCTTATCCCAGTAATTTCTGCCTTATAACTGGTGCCTTCCCTGAGAAAGAATGGTGTTACTGTTTGAACTTCCTTGCCAAAAAGAAGAAAAAAAACCCAGAGGAAAAAAAGAACCAAACCAACCCACACCATAATAGTTAATGGTATTTTTCTTATTCATTCAAGACTTGTGCTCTGTCATGCCAGCTACCTGTAGTAAGTCTTCCTGTTCATGACTAGTGAGGACAGAAACTCTGCGAATTTTGTTTCATGCCAAGCTGAATGTTTAAAGCATTTCTGGAACATCTCCCTCTGGATTTCTGCTTAATTTGAGCACATTCATAACCTTTTAGTTGCTATAGGCAACTTAATAGGTGAAGACCTGCATAGTGGAGCACAGGGAGGGTGATTCTGCTGAAATCCATTTCCAGGTGGAGAAGCAAACATCTTTCCTAGGCAGTGCTGGTGCCTGTGGTGCAGTGCTTAGGCAGCACCACATCAAGAAGGCAAACCATGAGCGCTCTGAAACCTAGTGGAAAATCATAGCTACACTGCTTTTTCTGTGCTTCCTTTTCTGTCATTGCCTTAATGTCAGTTTTAAAAGTCAGGGATGAGAACTGCATTTGCTTAAACTCTAGTGGCCATGTGATGCATAGAGTTCCTGAAAGAGATCCTGGGAGTGAACTGGAACTGTAATTTGACTTGTGTGCAATGTCAGTGCAGATGATGGTCCTTACTATGGAAGATGCTCTATGTAAGTGTCAGTATCTGCGGGCAGTGACGCAAGATTTATCATGCTAAAAAATTAAGTGATTTCTTATCCTGATTTCAAAGCCTTTCCCAGACTCACTGTTGTCAAACTCATTGAAAAATTTTCCTCTAAATTAAGCAATAGGGGTTTTTGTCTCCCACTTCAATAAAATTGATATATAAAACCCTAGAAGATTTTGGGGTATGGACTGTTCTTGTGTGTATGCTTCTACTGAGATTGAGGGTTTTCTCCTCATTTAAAATGACATTCTAAACTTATCAAAGCAATGTGTTGAAAACAGCCCTTTTAAAATTTATTTTACGTGTGACTCATTTTAATTTGCTTTTGCAACATCTGGGGATTTTATGTTCATGCTAACACTGATTTCACTGCTCTCTGATGGGGTAGTGGATGTTCCTGTTATCTCCATGGCTGTTCAGGTGTAGGGCACTGGAGCCAAGGGAAGGTGCTCTTTGACTAGACTTGTTCATGTTTTAACACCTTTTCTTTAACCCTTTCTGATGCTCTTGGGTTTTGTAAGCAGGACTCTGACCAACCTCATCCCTCACAGCACCTGCAGTGATTTGTCCACGTCCTCACCTGGCTGCTGCCTGTACCTGAGCTCTTCTCCCAGGATTGCCCTTTTGCTCTGGCTCAACAAGTCTGTGCACAGGACAAAATACCCCACGTGGGATTTGCCTGCACTTGCACCAAACACGAGGTCTAATGTCGTACACTCGGATGTGAACCATCCCCTTGTGCCAAGGCTGAGTGCCAAGGCTTTGGCATGTTCCCTGAGGGTTGGGATGCATCAGCTCCACACCCTCTGGGTTGACTTTGGCTGCAGCGTCTGCTCAGCATTTTGCTTGAAAAGGGGAGCTGCAAAGCGGGGCTTGTGCAGAGCCCCCAGCCTTGCTGTGGGTGCCCAGACAGGCTGCACAGCCCTGGGGATGGCCATTGCACCCTCGTGTCTTGCTTCTTGAAACCAAAGAGGAAGTGAGATGAGGTCAAACACCCTGTTGTGTACCCTGTCCAGCTCCCCACCAGGCTGCATGATGAGGCCAGGATGCTGGGCACTTGTGCAGAGCACTGGGAGGATGGCAGGGTTTGGTGCCATTTGTGGTTTGAGGGAAGAGGAGCAGCCTGGAATGTGCTTCCCACCTCCCACTCTTGCTGACCTCGTGCTTGTTTGTTTCTCAGGAGGGGAGAAACACATCCCGTCAGGAGGGAGTGACAGAGCAAGGAACAGATGAAAAAAATTGAAGGGTTTGGCTCTTGTGCAGCGCTTTGAAAAACGGTGCTGAATATACATGAACTAATCCTTGCAACGCTCCTGTGGGGTAGGAAAAGCAAAGGCTTTCAGTCCTGCTGCACAGATGCACAGCCAAGTGTTGGCCAGCACTGTGTGTGCCTCTGCTGTTTTGGGAGCAGCAGAGCCACCCAGATGCCCTGGAAGCAGGCAGGGACCCCGCTGCCTTTTGGTGCCCTGGGAAGAGGTTGGGGTCTCCCACTGCCTCTGGTCTCTCACTGCAGAGCAAGCACCAGCACAGCCTGGACCAGTCATGATGATTTGAATAAGACTCTGCAGTGAATTGGTGGAGAATGGGTGCTAGATTTGGACGTTTCGGACTTTTTTTGCTCTTTTTCTTTGCTTTTTTGGGACTTTTAAAACTGCACGATAGCAGCAGCTGCACTGGGCTGCCTTGCTCCTGCTTCTGAGCAGATGCTCAAGATATTCCTGCATAGAGCATTGGAAAGGGGCAGGGAGGTGATGATGTGTGTAGGTGAAATACCAGTGCTAACCCTCTATAAAAACATGTTCTATCAGCCTCTGATGTGATCATCCCCATCATCCTATCAGTTATTTCCAATTATTAATTTATCCATACTTTTCTGAAACAGAGCAGTGGTCTTCTGGAGACCACTTTTCTATTTCACAGATGTGATCTGAGTCTTTCTGGTGACTCTGGCATGATGTGAGGGGAGGCTGTGGTGCACTGCAGGAATGGGACAGCTCGTGGATTCAGCTGAAGGTTTCTGTCAGCTTCGGGCTCGGGATCAGGCTCCTGAAGTTGACTGCAGACCCTACAGACTGTAGACAGACTGCACTGAACAAGCGGCCCAAGTCCAAATGTGTTTGCAAGACTTCTTTCCAGCTTCTCAATATATATTTAAGTAGGAAGACTCCTCCTTTTCCTAGGATAGCTGATGTTTTCAGGTAATTTGGAAATACAGCGGGTACAGCTAGCTGAGGCAGTTAGGGTGGGGTGGGTTTGAGAAGGTGTGGAGATGAAAACATGCAGTGCATGTAGTGGGCAATCCAGCCCACTGTGAAAAGGTTCTTCAGTGGGTTTCTGCTGTCATGTCCCATGGGCAGGACAGTTTGCCAAATGCTGGTGGGTCTCTGCTGTGCTGGCTGCTTGGTCTTTGTCAAAGAAATACCCTCTAGGCTTGGCAGGTGGGTGTGGTGGGATCTCCTTGCCCTGTTAAATATTCTATTAGTCATGTCCTCCTAGCCTTGCTGCTTCAGTCATCTTGTTTCTGTAAAAACCTAGCCTGCAGGCCATGATGTTCCTAACCCCGCTTTTTGGGGTTTTTCTGGCTCTGAGAGTGAGTGGAGGAGGAAATGTACACAATGTACACCATGACAGTGTTTGCTGCTGCGAGCTGCTGACTCAGGAGCCATGTTGGAGCTTGCCCTGGATGGTCTGCCGTGCACCCTGTGACAGAGCATTATCTCCAGTCCCTGGTCTAACTCCTGTAAGTCAGCTTGCTCCAAAAACAAGTAACCTGGAAAAGTTTATCACTGTGTCAATTGCAAAACCAAGTCTTGTTCCTTTTCTACCTTACTAACCCTCCTCCTGAGGTCTCTTTCCTTTGTCTCATCCTGTTCCCAGCCACAGGATTCCCTGGCCTGTTTGCTCAGTTGATGGCTATGGCTTGTTTTAATTTTTCCTGGATATTGGTATGCTGTTGCTGAGCATTTCCTCCCACTTTGTAAATAATGACTTGCAGTGGTCTTGTCTTCCCACTTGCCTGAATGCCCCGTTGCACATCAGTGAAGCATGGCAGGAATCGTGCGTATGCAGCCTGTAACCACCAGCCTTGGATCTAGATGAGAAAAAGCCTTTTAGTCTGTGCTTGGGTTTAAAACAATAAATAAAACAAGTCTCCAGCATGCTGGACATCGCTTCTCTCTTAATAATGCCAGATTGTAGGTGGGGCAAAAGGGGCAAGAGTCTGCCTGTGTCTGGCTTATTCTGTCTTTGGCTTGAATTCCCCCTTGCCATGTGTGAGATGTTCTTCAGTTCTGTTACCATCATGACTTTATGTGTTACAAGCTTAAAACTATAATGTTTAGGTTTTCCGTGTTGAAGGAGAGGCTGTTTATTTGTTCTTTAAAGCTGTTTCTAGTTTTTTAAAAAAAGATCTTGTTTGGGGAGCACTTCCACTTTTATCTTCACTGCTGGGTCTTCCACACTGTGGCAGATGGGGCAGTGCTGGGAACATGTCCTTGGGTCACACCGTGCTGTCCTGCCCATCCACACCACCAAGATGTCTGAAATGCAACAGACACAATAATCACTTGATAAAAGACCACAGGAGAGAAACAATTCAGAGAGGGGGAGCCCAAAATTCAGAAACACTTGTGATACAGATTATTGCCTGTTCTGCCTTTGAAAACTCCCTATTTATGAGAATCCAGACCCAAGGGAGGAGAGTTGTGTATATAAACTGTGGCCTTTCAGCTCTCTATTCTGATTGTTCTGTTGTCTGCCAGTGCTTATGTGATCTCTCCACCAGCCACGTTTGGGTGTCTGAGTGCCTGTCCCAACCCTTGGGATGGTTGTTGAGATGCGTCCACCAAATTCTTCCTGCCTCGAGTAACTACTCCCTGCTGCCCACCTCTGTGTGTTTCACAGGGCCAGAGACTTTTGTCTCCATGACAGATATGTGGATCACCTACCTGGGGATTGTGAAGTAATTCTGGATTCACACCATGCAGTTGCTTAGGGAATTTGGTTTGTTTCACTCAAGGAACATTTTGCTCCATTTTCCTTCATGCCACAATGCTGCATGGACCTAAGCTGGTAATGGGGTCCTGTCCTGGGGTGAGCCACAGCCTTTGGGGGAAATGTGGTTTTACCTGCATCATCTCATGGGGAATGACACAGGATAATGCGTAAAACTTCTTTCTTTAAAGTCTTTGGGGGAGCAGCTGTTTCTCACCGCAGGCACCACCTGTCCTGCAAGGTCTGCCTGTGCAGCTGATCTTGTTTTTGCAGGATTTATATGACATCTCAGACAAAGACCTATAGTAAAACTGTCAGATAATCATTATTATTTGGATTTTTACTATTAGTGGTGTTTATTTATCTTCAATCTTGAGAATTGGTATTACTCAGATACTGGATAAATAAACAGATCCCAGAATTAATCTCTTGGAACGTATCTTTATTTAGCTTTTCTGAGAAAGCATTCCTATTCCTCAGCAGAGGGTAAATGTTAGTGCTCAGAAAGTTAAAATCATTGAGGACAAAAATAAACTCATTTTATGGGGATGGAAAACTCTGAGTCTTGATGGTTGCGTCAGTGTCCTGGGTTTACAGCAGGATATTTAGTCCTGCCCTAAGCCCGGGACACTGACCCCACTGCCCCTGCTCCTGTTCTTGCTGACCATTTCAAATGAAATGCTTCTAAAATGTTTTGAGTTGAAAGCATTGTCAGAGAGGGAAAGAGGTGACCCAGTGGTTCAATTCTGCTGCTAACAAATGCAGACTAGGCGCATCTTTGTGGTGAAGGTGTCCCATTGTCTTCACAGGAGACTCAGCCTTGACTTTTTGGACTTGACTATGGGCTGGTGATGTACTAAAAATTAGACTAGCCGGTTGTAGTGAGTGTCTACTGGGTTTTCTTGTTTTTCGAGTGTTTGGATTTGTTTTTTTTTCTTAAATAGAGCAAATCCAAAGGCAAAACTAAGGTGTTTGCTGTTTGCCATGCCATTTCAACTGGTAGTAAATTAGCACAGCTCTGCCTAGCAAATCAGGACACAACCAGTAAACACATACTGCTCTTAGACCCACTAAGCTCGTTTCATACAGCCATCATCCATTTGATAGCCAGGGCTGCTCTTTTTGTCCTGCCATATTCCTCTTTCTCACTTCATGGCTGTGAAGTCATGCCAGGGCTTCAAAATACACTTGCAGTGGGTCCCAGCCTGCAATATTTCTCAGTCTTTTGGAGAAAATAAGGTAAGCCTGGATTCCTCCTTATTTCTTGGCTATCTCTGGTGACATGGCTTGGATGATGGATGAGATAGGTGTGACTCATGGTTTGAATGTGTTTTTTCAGATCTTGATCTAAAGGCCTCTCAGTGCAGGTTAATATCCCAAGTGGAACAAAGCTGGGCAGCAATACTGCAGGAGAGCCCAGACTCGTGTCTGCTGGGATGTGACCCAGGAGCCTGCCCCTCCCCTGTTCTTGCATCTCCTTCATTTCTCATGGTTATTGCACCTTCCCCTGCTGGCTGCTCCTTGGCAGAGCCTTGCTGCTGAGCTGCCCTGTCCATGTGCCTTGGTGTGCTGGGATTTGTTAAGTGGCTTTTTGTGCTGCCTGTTAAATCTCATCCATACGTCCGAGAACTCTGCTCTGGCTTCTGCGGAGCCCTTTTGTTGTCCTTGGCCACAGGAATAACAAACGGCAGCTGATGATGAACTGCATGTGAATGAGCAATGCAATTTAGCCCTGCTAAGCAAACTTATGCCCAGTACTCTGTAGCTGTGGCTGAGGTTTCAACAAGGATTATTCCCATTTCCTTGTACAACTGGTGACTTCATCGTGGATGGCGCGGGCAGTGGTGAGAAACCATCGTGTCAGTAGCTGAGCCATTTGCTGCCAACCTCTGAGCACTGCTGGAGCCTTGCTAGCAGGATTCTGGGCTCAAAGCACTGCTGGATGTCTGGAGCAAGGAATTGAGGGGTTATTTATCTTATTTTTTTTCCTTTGGAGGTGGTATGAATTAGTCATTGTGGCTGGGTTTGTTCCCAAGGAGTAGGAACCCCTGTACTCTGCACAGGGCACATTTCCATGTGTGTAGTCTGGACTGGGGCCAGGCTGAGTTTGGATAAATCGATGTGAACCCAGGGTGACCCAGCTGAGGGCCATGGAGTTTCTCTGCCTTAGCACTGGGGAAGCTGAGATCAGGCCTTGGCCTGTGCTTTTTAACAGTAATGGATGGCAGGAAGGAGGGCGCGAACTTCCCTGGATGCTTTTGTTTCCAGCCAATGTATCAGCAATAAGGTATTGACATTTTTATTTCTTGGCCATGAGCTGGTGATGACTAATGGAGGCAGGGGATCTGCCTGTGGGTGGGTTCAGGCAGCAAAGAGCTGTTCCTCATCAGCCTGTACCTCCCAACCAGCCCTTCTCCTTTCCATGACAACTGGTCAGTTAAACAGACCCTCCAGGGCTGACGTCAAGGGTCAGGGATCTGGCCACCAAATAATTATAGCAACAAAAATAGCACTGCTTCCCCACCCCTTCCTTCCCACATGATCCTGCTGAATCCCAACTCATAAATGTCCTTTTTTTTCTTTCTTGGATGAGAAGCAAAGCCCACATGTATTAGCTGGAACATATGGCAGGGTTTGGCTGCAGCCCATCAGTTGTGAAGGCCAAATACTCACTTGTAGCTTCTTGTTCACTGAAAAAAAAAAAAAAAAAAAAAAAAAGAGAAAAACACGTTCTTTCAGGATTGGATGAAAGGCTGAGTCTGTGCTTGTGCTGGGATGGGAAGCAGATAGGGTGTGGGACAGCGCACCAACCATGCTGTCGTGGCTGGGAACGTGTCCCCTTGAAGCATGGAGGTGATGGGCTGGTCACTGAGAGGTGGCCTGGTGACAGTGGCCTCTGTCCCCTGCTCCCTGCCCTAATGCTGTTTCTCGGGTCAGGCAGAGTTTGCAGACAGGCTGCTCGGGAGAATATACCAAGCAATCAGGGGTTTAGGGATGATGTCACCAGGGGTGCAGAGCAGTCAGCAGGTTTTAAATGTGGGTTAGCCACGTGCAGGAGAAAATTCTGTCTTTGCAGCACTAAAACTTTTATTAAGGGTCACGGGAACATCTGGGAGGTTTTAGAAAATTAGTGGAGAGGAAAATGAAGGGATATTTTCAGAAATGGACTCTCTGCACCACCACAATGTACCTGGTGTACCCGAATGAAAAAAAATCAGAAAAGCATAAAAATGCTTGTTAGACACCAACATGCTGCTTTTCACCATGGATTTTCCAAGGCAACTGCAGTGGTGGCCTTGATCTCACATCATGTCCCTGCAGAAAGATGAGCCTGAGACCATGCTGTGTCCTGTCAGAGTTAGAGATGAGAGCACATGAATCTGCAGAGCGTTCTGCCTGAAAAAAAAAGGGTGGGCAAATCCTGCCTCAAAGTATTGCAGGTAGGGCACTGCCTAAACCATGGCTCTTTGAGGTCAGGGCTGCACTCCCCAGGGTGCAGTGGGGAGATGTGCTGAAGTTCATCGCCCAGGGCTGCGGGTACAGCTTCTTTTGAAGATGGAGCCAGCAATTTTCCTTCCCAGGAAAGATCAGTGTGGTACAGAGAGAAAGAGCTTGGAAAATATCCTTCAAAATATTTGCTGAAGGTGTTGCTGTGACTGCCCAGGGACTGAAGCACAGTCTGTTGGTTCCCTTGCTTAGAAAGCTGCTTTTAAAGTGGTCTTTGCCAAGGCACTGCATGTTCTAAGGTTTATATATATTTTGGGGCATCTGTGACCTGAGTTACTCTTTGGAAGCAGATGAGAAACTGCAAAGTTTCATTGAAATTGTCTGAAAGGAAGAGCACTGACTTGTGGTATGTTCCAGTGTTCTGCTTCCAGAAAACACTTCTCCATCCAGGGCTGCCAACCTCATCCAAAGGATCTGTGATGAAGCAAAATATTTTAGTGAAAGGGAGGAAAATACGTTGTGTCTCATCCCCATTTTTCTTATTCATGGAGCTGCTGGTCTCTGTGTTGCAGGGGCTGAGAATGGGCAGGGGTTTTCTTACCTGTGGGCAGCACTGATCCTTGGGATGTGTTTGCAGGCTCTTACCCAAGATTTGTGGGAGGCACTGAGCTCCAGAGGTGGGCGAGGAAAGGCTGTTTGTGTAGAGGGAACTCCTGCTGCTTCAGGAGAGGCTTTTACTGCATGATGGTGCAGAGTCCTGATCTGTGCTGATCTGTGGAGGGCAGGTGGCTGGGACAGGGTTTGCTGAGTGAGGGGTGCTGGTGCATCTTGTGCTATTAATTCCCCTGGTGCACCCAGCACACTGTGGGCACTGTGGGTGCTGCACGAGCTGTAGATGCCACTGTGGGCTGCTGGGGAAGCTGGTCATCACTGTTCCCATGGAACATTAATGTCTTTTGGCTGATGGTGGTTCCTTGACTGTCAGTCCTACTCCATTTTCTTACACATTTCCCAGTGCCTGGGAATAGTTCAGGCCTGGATGGGGGTCTGCAGTGAGCACTGACAGGAGAGGCAGCTCTGCAAGGCACTGCTTTGTGGAGGACAAGGCCTGGGATGTGCAGAACCGTTTCAGTTTTGGCAGCTGGACTCTTCCGTGTGATAGCTGAAGCTCTGCGAGTTGGAGTAGGCTATGATTATGTGAATGTTTCCAAACTCAGATCTGAGATTAACAGAAGAGATTTTCCCATCTTGGGAGACTCATTCCAACCTGATTACTCTTTGCATTGTTCAACAAAACAGTCCCTAGAAAATGACTTTTGCACTGTAGCACAAGGCTTCCCACAGTGGTGTTTTTAACTCCAAATCACTGTTTCTTTAATCACTGTGCTTCTGTTTTCCAAATATATTTTTGGATCCTTGCTGTGAAATCTGGCTAGATTATAGACTCCTAAATAAACTATTTTTAGCTTCTAATCCTTTTTGAGTCAAACTAAACCAGGTAGAGAGACTGGAATAACCATTTGTCTGGACTTTTTCATTGAAAGTTGCAGCACTTAAAGCTGTCACTGAGTTGCCAGCAATCAGTACACTCAGCTATCTTGAAAAGCACAGTGTAGAAGCCATAGTGTCCTTCATGATGCTTTTGAGAAGTATGAGATAGTGAAGGTTTTCATGTTTCAGGCCTATTGTTTACATTCCTGCCCCTTGGCTGCTGTTTTACATGGTGGATGTTGCAGTTCAGCTCCTAAGTGGTGGAGCCCTGTTCGGAAAAGGTTCCAGCTCCTTTGGGATCTTCTGTGCTGCTCTTCGGGTTTTTTTTTTTTTTGGTATTGCAACCAAGTGCTCAGGTATAAGAGCCAGCAGTGCTTAGCCCCTGAGTGAGGGATTATTTCATTGGGGCAAGAATGTACTCAAGCCTAGGAAGGATTGTGTTTGGGAAGTGATCAGGATTACTGTGCCAAATGAAGCAGAATGCTGGTGTAGCTATCAGTGCTTTCAAGTGCCAGTTGGTCAGTGGTACAGCTGGGTCAATAGTGCATTATATGAACCACTTTACTGTCCATCTTATTTAAGCCACTTAATGACAGCTTTGGAAGTTATTCTCTGCTCTTGAGGGAGAAGAGCTAAGCTCCGACAGCTGAGAGTTCAACCATATTTAATTTTGCTCTCTTTGCTCTTGAGTCCTAGGGTTGGAAAGGTAAAGACTGTAGGAAGACAAGGAAGGGAGAATCTGCTTTTCTTTTCATAGTGCTTCCTCTGTGTCTGGAGGATTATCAGGCATTTTGGAGGTTATCTTTGTAGATTCCCTAGTTGCAAAACTGGAGTAGAATTTTGGCTGTGCTGTATTTTCCCTTTTATATGCCAGCAAGCTTGGCCCTCTGCTCTTATCTACACTTAGTGCTTTAGCAGTCCTGAGCACAGAAAACTTGAACTGCTTTTGCTTAGCATTATGAGCCAAAAAGCAGCAAATGAGTATCTCTTGCTGCAGAGCCAGGGTGCTGCTGAGTGCAGTCAGAGACTTTGTCCAACCAGTGACAAGTGACAACAGAAGGACGTCAGTGCTAGGGAATTTCAGACAGAGATATGTACCAAAGGCTGCTGAAAATAGCAGGGTTTGAAGCCTTTTGAGCTGCACACTTTGATCTCGGTCCATGCTGAGGGCAACTGCTCTGACTGATGGACTGCACTGTGAGTTGGTGATGGATTTAGCAGAGTCCTCACAGGTGTCTGGATTTGAGACCTGCTGATATTAGCAATAAAACTGTGTAAAATTGCGATGGTATAGGTGTACCTGTCCTTTAATCTGAAAGCACTGAGATGGAGGTTGTTAGGATAAATGGAAGGGAGTGTGATGCAGCTTATGCAGAAAGAAAAAGAGCTGAAGTGGTGCCTGTACTTGGTGTGGACTTACATCTGTTCTAATGACTCAGGTTGGTGGCTGGTGACTTACTAAAGCACAGCTGCACTGTGCATTGAACTGAGTGTGTTGATTCCAGCCTGTTGGGTTTTCCTTCTGCACAGTGCTCAGATGAGATCTGGCAGACCCCAGGCTTAGACGAAGCAACCACCCGATAGTCCCAACTGTGTTTTATTTGGGAGCGTGTGACCCAGACACCAGGAGCAGCCCGGGAGGCAGCACAGGAGCGGCTGGGTTTGCTCCAGCCCAGCACTCCGTGCCCTGATTTGCCCATCTGTGGAATGAGTTTGATGTGCAGTAATTACACACCAGGCACTCGGCGCTGTAAGACACGACTGACATCACATATTTGGGGAATGTCAGATGCACTGCGTGGTGTCCGTGCTCTAGGGGTGAGTTCCAGCAGGAACAGCACACACAAAAACAGCAGCAGATTAATTAAAGATGTCCTGTGCTGCAAAAGGCCAATTATGGAGCACTTTGCTCAGAGTCAGTGGTGCTGCCTGGCTTATTAGCAGGGCATGAGCTAACTGTCCCCTCAGAGGAGAGCAGTCATACAGCTGTGACAATTCACTGTCACAAGTGTCCTGCACGTGAAGGAGGAGACATGGATGTCAGCCATGCAGGCCCATGGCAGGTCAGCTTCCAGCCCTTTGTTAAAGCTCCTTCACAAGCAGCAGAGCAGTGTCTGTGTTCCATACAGCAGACATTTGCAGTCAGGTATCCCTTACTACCTTTGCTGGGATATTTTTGACTTTGGTACCTTTGGTATGTTTATTCCAGATGTTTCTCCTTGAGCTGCTGCTGCTGCTGTTTAAAGGGCCCTCAAAACCTTATAGTATCCCTGGGATCCAGGGAAACTGAGCATTTCAGATGAGTGGGAGTCCGAAATCATTGCCAGGCTGCAGAATAATGGTTCTCCTTGTTTTGGGCCTTCAAAGCCTGATAGGATCATTGTAAAAAATGTGACTCAAGGGTTTTCTTTGGAGTGATTCCTGAGTTACAAACATTTTCTGGTTGGGACCTGGACTGAATGTGAAAAGCCAGCTGCCTTGTCCAGGGGCAGCAGCTTTCATTTCACAGGATGCATCTGGCTGAGGATGAAGGGTGAGGTGTCCTAAATGTCCTAATGTCCCAAACCCAATCCCATCCCTCTGCCGCACCACTGCCCAATGCCATGAATCCCATTCTATAGCTCACCATAAATTACCCTGGGAGTCTGTTCTACACACATCCCCATTTCTTCCTCACCAGCAAGACCCCTACAATCAGCATGAGCTACTGCAAGGAGAGTCAGACCCATCAGCCATGGGGCTGAGCAGAGCTGACAGCTCATCCTGTCTCAGCTGCACTGCTTGAGGAGAGTTGCTGAGAGGGATTCTCCCTTTCCAGCAAGAATTTATCTATTTTTCATATTGCTTTACTTTAAACAAACAAACAAAAAAAACATTGCTGGAAAAATAATTATTTCAACATCCACTGAGATTTGCTTTGGAAAGTTGATACCCTGCTTGATTTCAAATTCACGAGGTGAACTGAAATTTCAGCTCTGGAGCATATTTTGGTTTGTCTTCCACCCATGGGAGAGCTGAAAGAGAAGTGTAAGCAAGAAAAGTGGGGCAGGGAAGAGAAATGGCAAAGGGATCAGGGGAAAGGAGTCACAGCATCAAATGTGTTTGGCAGATTCCCGTGCCAGACTGGAGGAGGAGGTCATGGGGATGCTGTTGTATTGAGGGGCACTTGCCTGTACCAGGGTTTGAGTGGGAGAAGTAGTGATGGGTTTGGTTTGTTTTGAAAGGAAGAACTTGCCAAAAGGTTGGGTTTGAACTTCTTCCTGCAGAAAACTGGAGCAAGAGTTCATTCTGGGGCTGAAGCAGCCAGGCAGGCTCACTGTGGCTGGGAAAGAAGGAGCTGAGGGTAAATACCTTACGGGGTCTCAGCCCTGCACAAAGCAAACAGCTGCCATTCATGTCCTCAGCTTGTCACTTTTGAAGGTTTTGAAGACCATGTAGCTTTGCTTTCACTCCCTAAAACCTGTGTGCCAGGTGTCTGGAAAATCCAGCACTGTCTCACAGGGAATTTGGTCCTTGCTCAGGAGGGGCTCATCCTCCAGGCCAGGTAGGCAGAGAGGTTTAACCAGGGTTACTCTCAGGTAGTGTGCATTGGGTTTTCACATCACTGAAACATGTCCAAAATTTGTTATCATTTTTCTTCCTAGATCACATTAGAAAATTTCATATTTCCAGTAGGACATTGGTCTTCAGAGCAAGCATTTCTTTTCTGAACTACACAGACATGGATTGCTGCAGAAGAAAATTCACAGTGGAGCTGATTGGTGTTTTTAAGGGTCCCAGGTTAGCAACTGGGGGTGTCTTAACCTGTCCATAAACACCTTTTCTATTACAAAGTGAGGATTTCCAAGACCTTTTGGCCTTTGGTTTAGCAAAAGGGACACACTTCCCTGGCATGGGATGCAGTAGCCCAAACCCTGCTTTGCCCCAGACATTCATCTTTGTATACAGCTGCACAAGTGGTAGTGAGTCAAACTGCTGTGTGATACCTTCCACAGAGCTGGGCAGGAAGGCTTTTTAAATTTGGGATATCCTGGAGCTTGCCTGTGCATACACACTCGTGTGCACTCATGGGTGCAGAGCTTTAGGAGTGAATACAACAGTTGTATTCCTTGAATCTTTCCTAGTTCCCCAACAGAAGAAAGCTTGCCAAAAATATGGCACCCTGAATTTGTAACTGTTTGCTTTTTTGTTCTCATTTGCTCATATCCCCAGAGGAATGAAGTCATTTATTTGATTTGCCCTGCTGCTTCACACTCCTGCTCATGAATGGCTGGGACAACACTCAGAGTATGAATAGCCTGGCTGCGTGTGGTTTGGAGAGACGTGTTCACTTGCACATTGGTGTCCAAACAGAGTAGCTGGCTCTGAAATCCTATCAGTAAGGCTTTTGAGTAACTTAAAACCCTTCTAGTAGATGCTTTGAATTTCTTCCACTCTGACATTGTGTAAGCCCCTGTTGAAGTTTCATTACCTCAGTAACCACAGAAAAGCAGCCAGCCTTTTCACTGAAACCTTCCCCACAAAGGTTTGGATTCATTCCCCCACCCCCCCTTTTTCCTTGAATGCAGAGCACAGCTTATTGTAGTTTAAATAACAGGGGAGAAGGCCAAGACTGCATATGGATCTGGGTGGCTTCATGCTAAAGAAGTAAGAATGTGTCCTGTCCCATGGCTATCTGTGTGCCACTCTACTAAATATGGAAGGTGACCTGTATAATTTTCAACATAATTAGGATATTCAGTGCTTTCTTTAGAGTAGCTTATAACAGACCAGTCCCAAACAGCTGCTGTTTCATGGGCCATTCTTGGTATTTTCTGTGCTTTAAATAACTCCAGAGTTTCATGATGTGCTCTGGTGAGACTTTTCCCTACTTTCTCTCTAAAATTTGTTCCAGAGCCTTGTGTATTGAGTCAGTGATTCACCATTGGTTTAGCAGGGCATTGTGGTGCGAGCAGTCAGAAGATTTCTCTGTTGCTCCTTCTCTTAGGGGCAGTCTTCTTGGCAGAGGAACTTCAGCCCTCCCCAGAATGCTACAAGTCCTCATCAGCACAAATATCCCCTTCCCACATTCACTACTGAGCCCCATGCAGCTCCTTCTAGCCTGACTCCTCCTGCTACTTGTCACATAGATCAGAAGAGTTACCCAGGAATAAAAAAAAATATTTTTTTGCCAATTTTTCATCTCATCTGATTTCACCCAAGGAGACAGCGACAGTGTATGCCACTGCTATGTAGAGAGCCTAAAATATTCTGTCAAAGAATTGGTGCAAACCCCTTCCAGCAGCCACTTCATGGAGCTGCTGAGGACTTTCCTTTGCTGTGGAATACTACTAGAATTTGGGAAAGATTTAAATTTTTGCCTTTTTTTTTTTTTGAGTGGCCTGACTCCAAACAACTGCAATCAATGGCAAAGTGAACATCATGTGAAATGGTTTTTTAATTGAGCCCCCGAAGTTCCCAGTTTAAATGAAGTCAAGTTCCACTTGCTGACACTTGGAGAGGAAAAGGCAAGACCTTTTTAGACACCAGGCAATGCATTTTATGTACCTCCCCAGACACTCTCATTTTCAGCATTTTTTATATTCAGACACCTATAAAATTAAGGGATTATTTTCTTTGGCACAAGATGTCTATTTTCAGAAGCACCCAGAGCTGCTCCAAATGCTGCAGTTATGCTGCTGGGGGAATCAGTGCCAGGCAGCTGCTCTTCATTTCTAGGGAATTTGAGAAAAGTTCACTGTGCTTAGCTGATGTTTTGTGTTTAGTAAAGCCTTTGTTTTCTCCCTCAAAATTTCATTAATCACATTATTTATTGCTTAAGCAACAAGGTAGCAATCAGGCAGAAATGATTGATGTTCTTGCTCATATCCAAGACAAAGTTTTTGAAGCATGAAAAGAAGATGAGAAGACTTCTTGGTCCTGAGAAAGAAAAGCTGTTACTTCTGGCTGTGCTGTGGGAGGTCCGAGGCAAGACGTTTACCTTAGCTGAGCAAATAAGCACAAAAACCCCATCTAACAGCTTTCCTCTTTCATGGTGGTCATGGCTTTTTTCCCCCCCACCTCTGACTAATGATGTCATTTTTTCATGTGTCATCTGCACAGAGTCAGTGTGTGATTCTGCTCTGTGCTAGAGGATGGGATGCTCAGAGCCAGTAACAGGTGTGCAAACTTCTGGAGTTCTTTCATCTCAAGGAGCCTGCAGTGCTCACACTAATGTGGTAAATAAATTACTGAGAGTGTACATGTTCAGCCAGGTGAAAGCAGGAAGAAGAGTTCCCTGCTCTTGGTTATGCCCATGGTCAGAATCTGCTGGGCATCAGGCACTCACCACCCTAGTGAGATGAAAAGATATGAAAGAACTAAAAGTTTGATCTGTGCTTTGCTACAGATCACACCACGTCTTGTTAGAATTACTCAGTTTAGAAGACTGAAAGAGCCCAGTAAATTGCATTCCACAGAAAATGTTAAAAAAAGAAACCAAAAAGGCAATGTATGCCAGAAGGGTGGCAGTGGAAAATAGACCAACAGGGCTTCTTTGTGCCCTGGTCTGGACAGCATGAGCCTCTCCAGTGATGTGAAGGCCATCCCTTTCTTAATTTTTAAATTAATTTCAGTGCTGTAGCTATTCAAACTCCTGTGCAGGTGGGAGGGTTTGCTCTGCACGTTTTCATTGCAGGTAACTGCAGAAGGAAGGAGGCTTCACCACACCACAAGAGGGGCTGAGCTGTGTGTGTTGGCAGGAGGACAAGAATTACCTCTTCATTAGCAAGCTGTGAATGTTTGATTTAAACTTGTCTTGGGGAAGCAGGTGTGAATTGACACCTGCAGTTCATGTCCCTCCCACTCCAGGTGCTGCCAGGCTCATCAGTAAAGCCACTCTTGGCCACCCTGTGACTCTGGTTGGACCCAACCAAACCCACAAGTGGGGTGTGAGGGGCAAGCAATTCTTGGTGCATACACACTCCTGTATGGGTGAGACCAAGGGACACACTCTTGATCTTTCCTTAATGTTTCCAAGGCAGGGGATTGCCATGTCTTTGAGTGGATGCTGGCATTGCCCCTGGATCCCTCTCTGGCTGATATTCAGGAAACCATTTAACCATATAAGCTGTGGTGCTAGAGCTGCTCCCCCGAGGGAGCTGACATTTCACACTCCTTGCTGAGAAAGCCTTGCTGTAATCTGCCAGATAAGGAAAGCATTTTTACTTCATCTCCAAATATCACTGCTTGCTCAGAGTCTGGCTGTGCCACAGCTGCACATTTTTGCAAGGAGAGGAGGAGGCTCTTGGTTACCACAGATGCTGCTCTTACCCCTCACAGCTTGCTGAGTCACGCAGATGCAGCCCAGACATGATGTAGGTTGCATCTCAGACTTCCCAGGCTTTTCCATCCTTGCAGACCTCCCATTGTGGTTTCAACCAAAAATAGAATTAAAGGATTCTTGATTCACCCTTCAGGGAAAGAGCAGAGGAATGACCTGGGTTTCCATGTCTTTTCCATACAGAGATTGAAGTTCCAAAGACAAACATTGGTGTTGGCTTCTTGGAGAGATGATGGGATCCTTGCTTCATTCCTGGGGACTCAGGATACTTTCTGACTGTCACGTTTTGGGCTATGTGCTGGCTCCTGTGGCACCTGGGGATGGGAAACCTTGCTGGGCTGGGAATTTGCTGTGATGCTGATTCAGGAAGGCAGATGGGGAAGATGCTAGATGCCTTTATTGTGACATGTGACCAAAACTGTTTCCAGGAAGAGCTGCTCTACTTCTTTCACAACTTCAGTTATAAGCAACCAGCCTGGAGCAGAGCCTGGAAAATGTAGAGAGTCATGGGCTTTTTCATTCTTGGTTGTGCACAGCTTCTTCATCTTAGCCTTTGAGAAAGAACAGAGCTCTGGTTTATTATTTTCCAGCTCACAGCCAAGGCAGACAAGTCTAATGGAAATTGGCTCCTTGCGGAAGGAAAGTTGAGAGGGTGTTGGTTTGTTTTCTTTGCCATTTATCTTACTGGAGAAGAGGAGATTAAGGACTGGGACATACTGAGACAGGTACATCACCCCCTGAATAATGTGAATTGTCCAGTGTGTTTGGGATGCATCCCAGTTTGCTTTGGCTATTTTTATCCTAAAAGGTGTCAAGTGCTTATGTAAATTTCATCAAGTGATTTGTTGATGCTTCTCTAGCAATGGATGCTTGAGCTGAAATGAGGCATGTTTCCCAGCATGAGGAAACAACCAGGGGCTCTATAAGTGCTCTGAGGGACAGCCGTGAGGCAGAAGCTGGAGGTACCAGCTGAGAAGGCTGATGGAGGCAGTGGTGCACCAGTGGCTGCCTGCCTGCCCCTGACACACTGATCTTGTACTACAGATTTATCTTCTGCTCCTCTGTTTTTGATATCAGTCAAGCAGCTCTTCTTCATCTCTTTTCCCATGTCTAAACTATTGGGTTCAACTGGGTGCCAAGGGGCAGCACAAAGTCAGAGGTGCCTGGCCAACACATGGCTCCTTTGACTTCTGGTTTCAGGAGGAGGCAGAGTTGGATGAGAAACAGTTTCCTACCTGGAATTTCCTGTTTGGGTGCTGGGAAGGTTGTTAGGGATTCCAATCTTAATTATGAATTTTCTGTTTCAATTAAGATCCCTCCCAGATAAACTTGAGCCCAGTACCAGATGTGTCACAAGCTATTCCCTGCCATTCTGCTCCTTTGAAGCTCCGTGCAGTAACGGACTGAGGACATGCAGTGCAGAAACCACATTTGGATTTCCTAGGGAGAAAAACCTATTTGTCCCAGGCTTTTTGTTTTGTTACTCTTAGTATTTGTGTGCACTAGAGAACACGTGATTAATGGTATTGGGGGAGGGGGAGGTTTGCTTTCAGTTTTTGTGTTTACGCAACTGACACAGAGAGCAGCTGTATCCAGTTAGAATAAAGGTCCCCAAGAGTGGCCAGCACTGGGCACTCAAGGAAGGACAGAAAAACATGTTCAGAGCACAAACAGGATGCTTGTTTTCAATATAAAAGGCAGTTAGCAACTGCAGTGATTCATTAAGAACTGGGGCAAATTGTATGTCCTGGTAAATTTTCTGGATTAAAAGTGCTCAAGATCTTTCAGAAATTGTGATTAATTCTCAAAGATCATGGATTCATGAGAGCTACTTAAAAAACTTACGTAGTCCAGTCATCTGCTTGAGATAGGTACATGCCAGATATTTATTATATGTGTTTTTAAAATCCTCCTGAGGAGAATCCTGAATTCCCAAAGGAAAATGTCCTTGAAGCTGGGTATTCTTTTTCCTGATACCTTGATAAACATTTTGCATGCTACAAACTAAGCCAGTGGCTGTCCTCTGATTCCTCATCACCTTTCTTTTTATATGTCAGCCTGAACCTGAAGTGTGTTCTCAGCTCCCCTCTGTGTTTTCAGTCCTCCCTCCTGGAGCAGACCTTCCACAGTAATTCTTTCTCTTGCCTCCTGCCCCAGCTGTGCTTTTACTTGGTTCCACTTTCCCCAGAGCACAGACTGGGCATTTCTTGCTGCTGGGATCCTGCAGTGGGAATGCCAGGGCTGATGTTATTGTGAGATAGGCTGTTTGCAAGAGCAACTCGCATTCTTCAAGTTATTCTAGCCCTTACATTTCTGCAGCTATCAGATAATTTGCCAGGAAGGTGTGGCCTTCGTGTTTGTAGGTCCAAGGCTGAGTTAATGCTGTGCAGGGGGAAAGAGGAGAGTGCCTGTGAAAGGGCTCTTCCTGCTGAGGGAGGCTCTTCTGTCACAGCACAGACCAGGGGATGCTGCCTGCCCGAGAACACTGACAGCGTGTGCAGATGTTTTGGAGACAATGGGATGGACAAAGGCACCATTTCCTGCCAGAGAAGGTTCATTTGCTGAGGAAGTTGGAGCAAGGGCAGAAGAGTCCCGTGGGTGGTTTCTTGTGGTGTTTTTCCAGAGGAGATGCTGATTTAATGCTTCCTGTTGTTCATGGGATTCTCCAGTTCCCAGGGCAGGAGAGTTCATGGTGCTGAGACCTTGCATAATGGTGTGCAGGGCAATGGCCACACGTGCTCTCCACACTAGCAGACGTGGGAGATGCTGCTGCCTGTCAGTCAGGCTGGAAAACACTGCCAGATTCATCAGGAGGGGTGTGGAGAGCAGGGGCAGAACTGCAGGGTGTTGCTCTGGAAGCTGCTGGCATTCAGGGAGCCTCCTGCCTTGCAGGGAGCTGGAGAACAGGATAAGGCCATAGCAGGGGTCTGAGCCAGCTCCACAGCAGCTCCACAGCTCCATGAAGCTGCCACTGCTGGTGGAGACAACAGTCCCTTAGTGTTTTACTTACAAGCAAATTCCCCTGCACTGGATAATGAATTATCAGATCCAGACAGAGGAAGTCTCTCATAATTCTCTTCCTCTGAGGTAACTCAGATTCTTTGTGAATTAACTTGTTTTACAAACTAGAAGCGCAGGATACAAAAACAGTGGTTAAGAATCTCCTCCAAGTAGTACTCCAGTGGATGGAAAGTTAATATAGGTCAGACAGCTGTGCCAAATCCCAGCTATCCAAACTGGGTAGCAGACTTTCTGCTTTCCTATATCCCTTCATAGCCTCTGTGATGTAAGCTCAAAAAGCAGCTTGACACGTGTGTCTATTGCAATCCTGTCAATGGATAAAGCCCAAAGTTGTCTTTAGAGAACTGGAGATATGTTTTCCACCTTTCCCCCCTCGCTCTGTTATCTCCAAAGAGAGCTGATAACCTGTCTTCCCTTCCTCCTGGCTTTTTACTGGCCATAAACTGCTGATAGACAATAGCAGGCCAGTCTGTGAGTGAGCTGTCACTGAGCAGGGTCATCATCCCACACCACTGCAAAAGTGACAAGTTTTTGATACCATTTCCTTTTCCCCTTTTCCTTTTTCCCTCTTCCATTTTCCATCCTGTAGTGAAGTTAAAGTTCACTTGTTTATGGCTGATCACATTTTGTCAGCCTTCCCAGCAGCAAGTAGTGCTTGGCAGGGTAATGCTCAGAGTGCATGGACCAAAAATTATAAATACCTTGAAATTTAGGTTGCATGCTCCAAATTTCAGTTTTTATAGGGGAAAAAGTATTGCTTCATGTTACAGAAGGGAAGTGGAAGAAGTGGAGAAAATCAAATGCTTCAAGCAGGGTCTTGTCCAGGAATGGAATCCAAACAAATGCTGTCAGCTTGTGGCCTCTACAGACAGAGGCAATTTGGGAAGGGGACGTGAGCTCAGCACTGTACTCCTGTGTTGGGGGACTTGGCTCTGCTGCTGCTGGAGGATGGGGAAAAGGGGCCAGTGACAGCTTGAAAATGCTGTTTCCAAAATGAGAAAGCCTCCTCAAAATGAGGAATTAGACAAGGGCCCTTCACACTGATCAGGTGAGGGAGGAGATGGACAGGTGTGGGTGTCCTCCATGGGTGACCTCTGTGAGTGGTGATAAGTTATGGAAAGCAGGGTGCATGCAGGGGGTCCAATCTGGAAAGTGCTTTTCCTGTAAATTCTGGATGGTGATGAAATCTAGATGGGAGGGGAGGTGTGTGTGTGTGTGTGTGTGACATTTATCCTGCAGAGTTTTGGGATGCTCCAAGGTTATTCTGGAGTGTTGCCTGCCTGGATTTATTGCTTCAGTGTAACCACCAAAGTTCTCACCAAGCGCCTCACCTGTGAAATGAGGATTGTAGCAATGGATAAATTCATTATATTTGGAAATTTTCATCACACATACATATTGGAAATGGCCAGATACAAACCTGCATAAAATTCTGTGTGAGAACTGTTAGAAAGAAATTTTGGTAGGAGATGAGCAGTGATTAAGGGGAGAGATGATAGTAGGGATTATGGAAGAGTTGAACTGATATGTTTCTGCTTTGTTAACTGAAAAAATATCCCCAGGAGAAAAGAAAAAACAACACAGTAAATTTCTTTCAGGAGCTGAGCACCAATGTTTAAATACTCGCTTTGGTTTTGCCCTGTGGTGTGAGAGAGTAACCCCATTCAGCAATATATTCTGATTAATGTGTCAGTTCCCTTCTCTGGAACACAGAGATCAAAGGTTTTTAGAAAATTCTTCCTTCCCACATGGAGGGCTATTCCTAGTATTATTTTTGGAACTGGGGTTACCAGAAGTTTTCCAGGAAGAAAATTGCAAATCTCAGTGCTCCGTGGGCCATCTGCTTAATTTAATTTTTTTTCTTTTTCTTTATTTTTCTTATCCATGAGACATTTTGGAGCCTGTATGTAACCAGACAGTTGTGTTGACTGATTCTGGCGTGTGGCAGAATGAACACCTTGTGGCCTGAACCAGATGTGGGGAGGCTAATGAGGTGTCTGTAACCTGAGTGTGAAAACCTGAAGCTGCAGCAAAAATTTGGAATTTGATACCTCTTGAGGTAATGGAAATTAGTGCTTTAGGCAGAAGAGAAAGTGCAGATTTGGGGTAAAGTGCTATTAAAGGCAGTGAAGCAGTACATGAATTACGAATGAGGGATGTTACTTTGAGAGTTGAATACTGGCTAGAAAATGAGGTCCCTGGAAAAGTTTTCATGATACTTCTTTATATTTGGTTATTTTTAACTGCTGAGAAAACCCAACTTGCAAACATGGAGTTTAAATCCATAATCCACTTTTACCCAGAGCACGATTTCCTCTCTTGCACTGGGCCAGAGCAGTGCTGGTGGGGATTGTGGTCCGAGTCCCTGTGCGGGGTCTGGAACTCAGGAGTGGGCCCTGAGTGGTGACACAGAGCCACTTGTCCCTACTAGTCACATGTGGATGGAAATAGAAGGAAAATCCACATAGCTTGGGGTGTCTTGCTATCACCCAGGCATTGCATGTGTTACAGCTATCTAGAGAGATAGAAATAACTACTTTAAATCATCTTTCTTTCTGTAGGGCTTTTGCTTTCCTTTGGGAGAGGGCTCTTCACTCATATTCCTCTGGGAAACTTCGTGTGTTTGTTTTTGTCTTGTCTGTTTGGCATGTTGAAGCAAAATGATGTGACTGACCTTTAAGGTTACAGATGAAGCCTGGCTTCCGATCCTTGTTAATTTAGGATAGCTGCAGGAAAATCTCAGAAGCACTGAGATAGATATTCCAGATGAAAGCAGAAGCTGAATGGTTTGAAGAGGTTCAGCACTTTGGAAATTTGTAAATATTCAGCTGAGAGGAGCAGAGCATGTGTGTGATTTACTGGGTGTCCTTGGCAACCTTCGCCTGTTTATTGGAGCAGAGCAGGAATAGCCATTATTAAAAAAAACAAAAAACAAAAAACACACAATCAAAAAAAAACAGGAAGTCTTTTAAAATTTTGCTTGAGGCTTCCCTGAACACATAGATTAGGTGGCCTCAGATCCCAGTGAGAGTCAAAGGCATGGAGAGGAGGCCCAGAGCAGAGCCGTGCTGGCTCTGCTGTTCCGTGTGGCTGCTTCCCGGTGGGTCACAGCCGGAGCCCTGGCGCCTCGGATGCATCCTCCAAGCCCTGCTTACTCTGCAGCTGCTCAGCACTGGCTGTGGGAGAGCCGCTCAGCATTTTTCTCAGGGATCTTGGAACGTGTTTTCAGCACCACGTGGATCACATGGAGCCCCTGGTTCCTGCTGGAGCGAAGAGGGAAGCAAGGTCCAATTCCCTGTCCGTGTGATGGAAACCTGCCCATCCCTGTTATCTGCTAGGCCCCTCCCAAGGAGTTTCTGAGAAGGGAGCAGCAATCTGAATTCAGCTCCAAAGGACTGTGGAAAACCAGCCTCTCTCCTATGCAATCTGGTGTAATAAGTATCAGCCCAGAGCCCGTGGGACAGACGGATAAATTCTCCAAGACCGTACTGAGAGCGACCACTCCACCTCACCATGGCTCTGTTAGTACAACACTGAATATTCAGCGAGGTTGTTCCTGTTAAGTGTCCTGGGCTTTGGTTTAACCATCAGACTAAGTCCTGCTTCGTGCAGCATCCCTGTCTGCTCGCTGAGCCCCCGAGGAAGCTGAAGCTCTAATGGAGCGAAGCGGCAGCAATTCACTGGAAGGCATTGGGGTAATTACTGACAAGGCTGTTTACATATCAAGTTCCCTCGTTGTGATGCACTGATTTGGCGCTTTGTATACAGCTGCAGGTTCAATGCTGAAGCCAGCCTTTTCCCAAGCTCGGCTGTGAGAGAACCGCTTAAAAATGTGTTGCCTAATTGCTGTTGCTTAATTAACGGTAAGAGCATGCCAGCTCTGCATCCTGGCTGTGCCAGAGAAGGGAGGCAAGCACAACTGGGAGGGGGAAGCTCAGAGGAAGCCTGGAGCACAGTGGGTTTGTGCAGGTCTTAATGATCTGCCAAATGCTGCTGAACTTTTTCACTGGGCTGCAAAAACTGTTACAAATTTTTCTTTCGTCCCTTCTTCCCCACATGGAGCCAAGCCTGAGAGCCAGCAGCTTGGTATGGTATAGGGTGGAAGGGGTGTTAGGCTTAACGAATAGCAGAATCATAGAATATTCTAAGTTGGAAGGGACCCACAGGCATCATTGGGTTCAATTCTTACATGAATGGTCTGTCCTGGGGGTTTGTGTCTGGCTATCCCCGTGTTTGGTTTGAGTGTGTGCAGAGTCGATGTCCTGTGGTTGCCAGCATCTGGGGCAGGCAGTCAGCATGGAGCAGTGCAGCACCTGCAGAGCTACCAGGAGGGGCTGGCAGCAGAGTGGTTGTGTTTGCTCACTGCTGTGCACTCAGGTGTCTCTGCACCCATGGGCTGGACGAGCCTGTGCTTCACTGCTCTGACTCTTAGGCTCGAATGTCACTTTTTTTTTTTTTTTTATTTTGTTGTTGTTGTTGTTGTTGTGGTTGTTGTTGTAGTATTTTACTACCTTGCACTACTGGGCTTGGACTTAGAGAGGTGGGAAGGGCTTGCCTGATTTCTTCCTCTTCACTGCCTGTGCAGGGGTCCTTTCCTGGGGAGCTGGAGGCTGAGCAGCCCTGGCCTGGTTGCCCTCACTGGTGGGACGTGCAAACAGAAAGGTGTTGATGTTCAGACTCAGTCCCCAGCTCCCAGCCAGGCTGTTTTTAGCATTAACTGTCTGCTGCAGTGGAAAGGCCATGTTCAAGCAGAATATCCCTCTGTGGGTCTTGGATGACAGTGGCATGGGTGAAGGTATGAATGACTGGGTGTTCTCTTTTGCTGCCTGCAGATGAATAATGTGCAACTCCTGCCCTTGGAGTTCAGAGAGGGGTTTAGATCCATGTGCAGAAGTGCACCGAGCCTCTGCTGTGGTTAAATGGCTGTTCAGACTTGGAAGGAAGGAGTGGAACATAAGATCAAAGGGAGATGGATGAGGCTGTGGGTCTCAGACATCTGCTAAGTGCATTGCAACTGGCTGTGCTGCAGCATTAAATTCCTGATGCCTCTTGCAGAGGAGAATTCCCATTGCCTGCACTCCATGGCAGCCCAAATACACAGCCTGTGCTGTGCTGCAATAGGGTTTAATATTTTTTCCAGACCAGCTTTTAATCCACTTATTTTTCAATAGGCATTTTTTGAATGTAAATGAATGCAATTAAATGTGTATTCCCCAGCTGGATGAAGGCAAGGTAGAGAAAGGCAGATGGCCTGGAAGGGAACACGAAGACTTTGGAACAAGCTTCTGTGAGGTGCTCTTATGTGGTTTTTGGAGTTCCTGAGCATTCAGTGAGGAAGATGCCAGGGAAAACGTGGCTTATACCCATGTGAATTGCCTTGATCAGAATCCTCCTGTTCGCTGCAGAAATGCGTGGGACTCATCGGGGAAGTGGTGAGGAAATTAATGTCTTTGGGATCTCGGTTATTGCTCTGTAGGAGTGTGAACATGCTGTGCTGTTGCTGTAGATCTGTTGCAGCTGTGTCATCTGAGGAGGTGCTGAGCAAAGGGCTCTTCAGGCCAAGGGGTATTGGTGTCATTCAGTGTTTCTCAGGATTTGGTGCAGCAGAGTAAGCTAAGAGAGACCTCAGAGTGTGTGTGCCTATGAAAGGGAGATTTGGGTATGAACACAGGCCAGATTTAATTCTCACACTGCCAGGAAGGCAATTCTTCATTTCTTGTTGAAGTGTGGAGTAGATGAAACTTCATCAGTGGACATTCCCTCAAGTCCTTTGACTGGTGTGACAGAGGAGTTCAATATCTGCCTGTGATCAGATAAAACCTGAAGCTTGCTACATGGACTGAGGGAAAGGAGTCCCAAAAATTTGTCCATAAATTGGAGTTGCCTAAAAGGACCTCCTGGAACTGAATCTTTGGTTTGCTTGCCCATTGTTTTGGGAGGTGAAGTGGGATGTAGTTTGAGTGTCTGAGTTTGGTACTTTCAGAACTAGACTGTGAAGATTTTTTACTGTGAAAATCCTCTGTAAGCTTTAAAGGAAAAAATCCACAGTTTACCATCAAATCTTCTCCCCAGGACAAGGCTCCTCCCAGCAGTGCTCTCAGAATGCTCCCACTCCTGCTGGCAGCAGATCAGTTTGACACTGGGGGAGGCTCAGGCTGCTGCTGGGAGCAGATCAGTGGCCAGCCTCTGCCCAGGAAGGTGACATGGGCTCAAGGTCAGCTGCTGGAATGGAAGGTAGCCTGAAGGTTAATGGATAGTTAAGCTGTTGATACCCTAGAGTTGTTGGCCACTGCTGGCTGGTGGAAGATGCTGCATGTGTCTCAAGCTCCGGATTTTTTTCTCTTTTCATGCAGCCAATGCAAAGATATTAATGCACACTGAGGAAACATTGCAAAGGTCATGTCTCAGGCTGCACAGCACCAGTTTTGTTTCAGCTGCAGGGTCCCAAGCTCTGTAGCATCTCCCTTCAGTGGGACTGGGAGAAGGGGCAGGAGCAATGTTTTTGAGGTTTTGTTGGTGTGGGGTGTAGCTGGCCTGCTCCTTCCCTGCCATGGCAGCTCAGTGGGGGCAGGAGCTGTGCTCGAAGCAGTTTGCTCACCCCCATGGTGAGAGCAGCAGCCTCAGTGCAGTGTGTGGAGATGGAGCACAGCTGCTTGGGGTGGGTGACAGATGACAGAGCTGCTGCCATGGCTTCCTCAGGCCTCTCAGCACTGATCCCAGAGTCCCAGATCTGCTGCCTCAAAGCTGCATGGGGGGCAGGTCAGGGGAGGGGGCGCAGGGACCCATGAGCTGGGGCAGGGTGACCTCGGAGCTGTCCTGTTCCCAGTGAGGGCAGCAGGGCAGGGAGTGGAGTCAGTGTTTCCAGTCTTGGCATTTACACTTTATTGCTGCTGCTTTCAGTGAACTGGTTTGGCTGCAGGAGCGGTGGGGAGCTGCAGACAATGACTGCTCACATTTTCCAGCTGTCAGATACTTAATGACATTAACTCCCCAGCCTCCTATTTTTTTTTAAACTAATTTATTTTTTTTCTCTCTGGCATAGCCAGTTGAAGTGCTTCCATAAGCCAGATAGACCCAAATCCTGGTCCCCATCAGTGCCCTTCCACTCTCAGGGACCTTGCTCTTTCAGGCTGCTCTCCAGCAGCAAAGGGGTTTCCTGATTATTGGAAGCAAAGTGCTGAATATCTGAGGTGCAGTGGAGATCCCTTGTCTTCCCTCCCCTGGAGGAGCTGTAAATGTGCATTAATCTGATGGATGTGTGGGAGGGAAGTGTCTCCCCCTTGACAGCAAGGAAATAATTTGTTTTGTGTATGGAAAAGGCATCTGTTCTCTGCACAAACTAGTGAAAGCAGAAAAAGCCACAGGGTCTGAGCATCCCAGAGAAGGGGAAGGCACAGGGGTTTTCCAGCTCCATGGCCCTGCTCACACACAGCCACCAGTGTCCCTACCTCTGACCCTTAGTGGCCCTTCCTGCAGAGGTTGGCAGGTTCCCATTGCTCTGTGTCAGTTGCTGGCTGCAGGGTCAGGTTTCAGCCTCACACCCTGGTGTCTCCAGTCATGTTCGTGAGCTCTGCTGTGCTGGTTTTGGGTTGAAGGACAGCTGAGCTGGGAAGTGTGCTAAGCCCTCCTGCAGCCCAGTTTGATCAGCTATTTTTGTCAATTAACGGACAATTTGCGTTCAGCTTTTCCTGGGGATAGGGATGATTGGGGAAAAGACACTCAGTACAGAAGGAAAAATACCTTGGAATTCTATCCAGGTGCTTGAATTCTGGAGCTCAGGTGCATTGCACCACTTCTAAACTGATTCTTTCCACCTAGCTTTGACTCCAGGCATACAGTTTGCCCTTGTTATTATATATGCATTATATATAAGTGCATGCAGGTCTGCAGACAGCTGTCATACTGGCACACTGTGCTGCTGCTGTGTGAGCATGCCTTTGTGTTTGGATGATGAGAGCTGTAATGCTTGAGGAAGCTTTGGCCTGGGAGCATCCTGAAGATTTACAGTGCCTTTATACCCCACTCTGGGGTGTACCTGCTAGGTAGGTGCCCTCATATGCATTCTGCTTCCCTCCCATCATGTGCTCTGGATTCTGCACAGGATCTGCACAAAAAAAAAGTTCATTAGGTCATTAAGGAACACTGTAAAGAGTTTCAGTAAGTTGCTTCAATTACTCTTTGGTATTCTTGCTTTTTATTTTCTTTGTTTTTTTTTATAATGCTATAGCAGTAGGTAGTCACAGAAAGTCAGTGCTTTAGTTTATTAATCAAGAATCAAAGTCTGGCAAGGTCTAAGCTGTCTTTCTGTGTAGCAGCAAGGAGGTGTCCTCTGCAGGTTTTGATTTCAGAGCTGAGAGCCTGTGGGCCAGAGTCATGAACCAAAATTCATTATTGGAGTTAAATGCCAGCAAAGGCATCTCTGCTCCCGTTTGCACTGAAGAAAGTGAACTTTAATGGTTCTCAGAGGCAGCAAGGGAGGATGTTCTTCCCCAGCCATCAGAGTGGGCGATGGGACCATCTGGCTCGTGTTTCCCAGGGGCTTGCTTTAGCTTGCAGACACTTTCCAATTTACCAGCAGTGCAGAGGCAGGAGTGTGGGAGGATTCCCATGGGGTGGAGAGTAGGAGTTGATAGCTTGTACCTCACAGACCTCCCGATGTGCAAGAGAAAACTCAAGGACTTGAGGGGCACTTGAGGGCTGTCATTCCTGCAGATCTGACATTATTCCAGTCCACTTCACCTGAGGCTTCTCCTTTTTGCACCATTTCGTTTTCTGCTTCACTGCCAATGAAAGCAATATGCTATTTTGATATTATTAGTTGAAGAAAGCTTAATCAGCCTTTTTCTTTCCTAGACAATATCTGCCCTGCCTGCCTGAGAGCTGATCCACCCTGCCCAGCCAGTCATGCAGCAGGATTTCCCAAGGGCTGTGGCACAGCATCCTCCTCCCTTTCATGATGTTTTTCCCATTTACCAGGCACAGAGGGCTGTGGGAAAAAGTCAGGCTGACTTTGTCATCCTCTGTGCTCTGAACTGACACATACTGAAGTCATTAACTTGGCTATCAAATCTCAGCCGTGGGCTGAAACTTGGCAAAGAAGGTTTTGGGGCAAAGTGTGTGTGTGTGTGGGACAGGATAGAGTGTATTTTCCTGTAGGAAGCCACCTGGATCAGGGACATAAGCAAGAGGGGTCATCATCACCATGCCTTCAGATTTCTTCACAGCAATGTAATTTACGGGCAGGGCACTCACCCTAGTTCAGATTTCTTTCACCAATGTTTGTGGGCTGTGGTTCATGCTGATCTGCTGTGCCTCTGACCCCTTCTTGCTAAACCCATGGTTGAGTCTTGTTAGGGTCATTCATTACAGTAGTCAAAGTACAGTAATAGAAATATGGATTTCTCCCTGGGAAACTTCAAAAGTGCCCCTCTCTCCATCTGCAGATTTGATATTACCATCCAAGAAAGCTGTGGAGTGAAGTTGTTGAGAAACAACAGCCCCAGGCAAACCTGGAGCATCTGTTTTTTGGGCCAGTTTACCTGGGGTTGTACTTTGGACTCCCCTTAGCATTAGGAGATTTGCCACTGACTGTCATGGCTCTAAGCTTTGATGTTTTCCTGCACCTGTATGTGAGCTCAGAACCATCCAGCCTTATATGCAGTAGCTGGGGACATACTTGGGGTATGTGTTGCCTATTGTGGTGTTCTACAGCAGAGGGTAGGGAGGGAAACCCCCACAGCAGCAGTGTGGTTGGCAGCACCCTGTGAAGTATGGAGACTTGCCCATCCAGGGCATTGGCCTGCCTGCTGTGTGCCAAACACGAGGACATGGCCACCACTCCACTAGAGCAGGTGGTGAAGTGCTGGAAAGGGCATTTCCCTCTGGTAGAAGAAGGGCCAGAGCCCATCTGTGTCTCAGTGCAGCACCACACCATGCCCTGACACCTCTCACACTTTGCATACCCTGTTTCCCTGCTGGATGCAAGCAAGGAGAGCTGAGGAGGATTTTCTTTCATTTTGTTTCACCAGCTTTCTAATTTGAGTCTGCCTGTCACTTCCTTGCTCCAAAACTACTTTTTTGGCAGGGTGGGGAGCGTGAGTCACGGCCATGGCCTGGGATCCTGCCTCCCGCTTTGGCCAGCAGCTCTGCAGCTGGGGCAGAGCAGATGCTGCTGATGCTGGAGTGTGCCTGCTTGCTGCAGGGCATGGGGGCACTAACCTGGAGCAGGGGAGAGGGTAAATTAACAGGTTAATGAGCAAAACCACTTATTCTGATGTGTGAGCCCAGACCGTTTCCTAATGTGTTGCTTTCCAAGGAGAGGGTTGTGTGCACTCACTTGGTAACTTCAGCAAACTTCTCCCAAAGGAAGGATCACTCTCAAAAGAAAAACTCAGTGGGAGATGCATCTACACACAGGCTGTCCCTAATATCATGGGCTGGGAAATGAAACTGGATTATAAAAGGAGATATTCCTTGGAGATTGAATGGGCTTTGCAGAATTTGTGCTGAGTAGGGGTAGCCTTTCCATCAGGATTGTAGGGAACACGGGTTTTCTCCTCTCTGCTTGGTATCTGACGATGTGACTTGTGCTGGACCCACTGCTGGAAGAAGAAATGCAGTTCCAGTTGGCAGCACAATGAAATACGGGGTTTCCTGGAGATACCCCTCCTGGTTTCCATAATGGCAGGACCCTGTGGGCCAGTCCTCAGAGATTCATCTCTTGCACCCCAATGCTGAGAAAAGCAGAGAAACTGAATATGCAGACTCTTAGAAAAACTGCCCAGCAACTTTGTTGGTGAAAATGCCAGTGGCTGCTTCTAATAAGAAAGACAGGGAGAGAGGGAGGGAACAATATTTTGTTTCTGGTGCATAATGTTGAAAGCAAACAAAAAGCCCTCTTAGGGATAAAGGAGACTCTCAGAAGTTCTGTAGCCTGCTTGAGACATGCAGAACTTTGTCCACAACCTTGAGGACTTCCAGGCCAGCTTCAAGCATCGTGTGTGTCGGCCAGACAACAATAAACCCTTTGAACACACTTTGGGTCAGAGTACTGTTTTCTTGGAGGGGGAAAGGGAAGGGAGGCTGGTGCTTTGGTCTTGTATCAGCAGCCGTCTGTGGTGAGCCACAGATGCTTTCAGTGGATGGCAGGGCTGGCTGTGGCCTCTGTGTGCAGGGCTGGTTCCTGAGGCACTGAATCCACAGCGGCAGGTCTGCTGCAGAGCCATTGCTGTGCAAGACTTGAAGTGCCTCTGCCCTAGCTCTATGGTTTCAGAGAGAGCTTTTAAACTAACGTGGGAGTCTGTGAAATTATCCTGCTGCGATGTGTCAGCTGTTGACACAGCAACATGACAGTATGTCATCACTTATTTCCTGCTTGAGGGATCATAAAGCCTTTTTGCATGGTTTGGGCCCATCTGTTTTCCAAAAACGAAACTTTATTGTATCTCTCTCGCCTTCATTGTCCTCCTCTTCCAGACTTGGCCTCTGGTGTCTTTCCTGAACCTCTCTCATGAGCTCTCTGGGGTGAGGGGAGAGAAGGAACTACTCACTTTCTTGCACATGTTTGGGGCTGCACTGGCCCTGCTCTGAGCCATCTCTTGGGACCGCTGTCATCTGCTGGCAAAGAGGACTGTTCTGTGCAGTTAATGGGTACCTAAGTCTGACCTCTTTGCCTGAACAGCCTGAGACCAGAAATGCCAGCAGGCCAGCTGACTTTTTGAGCATGAGACAAAAATGTGTGATATGGTACTTGAGAACCAGCAGTCACTTTGCAGCCCTGGTTTGAGCATCCAGGCACGGTGGGAAGCCCTCAGCCCATACCTGAAGGGGAGTTTGAATCTCTGGCTGCAGTGGGAAGCCCACCCTGTCCTGAGCAAACAAAGGAGTGCAGCTCTTGAGGCTTTGGCCCTCCCTGGTGCTTCACTCAGAGCAACTCTCTTCTTTCCAGGAGTCAAAAGCTGCTACTGTTGTTGTTCTGGTGTAAAATCCAGCCCAGAACTGGTGGAAAATTGGAGGTTGTTGTCTCTCCTGCCCCATCATGAGACAGAGCTTTTGCTGCTGCTGCTGTCCCATAAAGCAGAGCCTTTTCCCTTTACCAGGGCAGGGACAGGCCTGTGCAGCTGGGATCGGACATATGGGCGGTCTCGTGGTAAATCCTTTGGAGAGCTGCTGCAGGAGCTTGGCTCAGGTCTCGTGTCAAGTAGGATGAGGGAGGGAAACGCCTCCAGCTTGTTTGTGGTCTGGCAGCCAGAGAACTTTCTGCTGCTGTCACTGGAAACCGGGGCTCTTTTTTACTTTTACGTAATTCCTGGAATGTTTCTGCTGGAGTGCCTGTGCCACAGCCCGGCACCGAGAACTCCAGAGCATCTTGCTCCTGAAGAGCAGGAGGGGAGGGATGCTGCTGTCATAGGAAGCATCTGTAAATAATAACCCAGAGAGCTGAATGCAGCAGCGGTGCTAACTATGCAAAGTCTGCCCATGCCTCGATTTGCCAAGTCACCATTTAGGTCATGCAGATTTTATTCTGTGCCCCAGATTTATTTTGGATGGAAAGCCATGTGTTTCCAGTGAAGTTACACCTGCGGGGATTTATGTTTTGAATTAGCTTCAGAAATGACCAAAACACATTTGTCAAACATTCTTCATATTTGTACTTTTTAAAGTACAAACCTTTCCCTTTTTTTTTTTTTTCTTTTTTTTTTTTGGTAGTGTTAGAAGGATGCTCTGCTTTTTTAACAGTAGTCTGATCTGGGAGCAGATGAATATTTTCCCAACAGCTTCTTAAAATGAACAGCTGTTATGCAGTAAGTCAAACAGAAGGGTTTTGTGGAAACTAAGTCCAAACTGATTCTCTTCAAAAACAAAACCAAAATTAGATGTGGTATTATGGTTAGGTGCACATGCCAAAGGCTGAGTAAGTGTAACAACAGGCTTGAGACATAGTCTTCACCCTATTTAATCCATCAGTAGTTGGCTGCAAATCTCTGTTTAGAATAGAAATGTTGGGAAATGCTGCAGCTCCTGTGCTCTGCAGCCCAGGATGCTCTGAGCTGTTGTTAGAGGTGTGTGGTGGCAGATCCTTCTCACCGGCTGTGAAGGGATTTCTCAGGACTTGTAGTTTCCTCTCAGGGGTTTGGGGTGAGTCCCATAGGATGTCATTCCATCCTGCCTGCCTCGCTGCCCTCTGTGACTTTCTGTCTCTGCCTGTCTCAGTTGTCACCCTGGATTGTGTTTAATCAAGTTAAAGGATCTTTGTGGTTATGGTTAGCATCCTTTCCAGAAGTTTTGTTAAAATACTTAGCTATATTTTCTTATAAAAGCCCCTGCACTGACATACTTGTTTCTTTGAGCATTCTCTTTTCTGTGCCAGGGAAAACCACACTTGGTACCAGTGACAGAGAGACCAGTTTGGTTCTGCTGCTCCAGGCCAGGAAAAGGTTAGTGGCATGAAGTCTGCTAGATGACAGAGTTACTCTGCCTTCACCCATGTCATGTGCTGCCCTTGGAGCTGCTTGCAGGTTTTATTTTCTAAATAAATAATTTTTTAAGGGCTCCTGAGTTTGCTGATTGCGTTTTCAACAGAATGGAAACATTTTCAGAAAGCAAAATGGTGAATCAACATCTGGCAATTTTCTCAGCCACTATATTTTTTATTCTTTCTTGTGGATAAATGCTAAAAAGAATTTAAGTGAAGTCTTTGTGCACATAAAACCCTCACTGTCCAAGCATGATTGATTAGGGACGCTTGCTGTTTCCCTAATTCTCTTTCTTAATCTTGGCATCATCCTCCTTTTCCGTCTTAGCTATTTCCACTAGAGATGAAATGTTTCTTTGCAGAGGGGCAGGAGACACCCACCCACCCACGCTGGAGGCACAAATGGGTCAGTGTTCCCTGCAATCACAGGGGGAGCAGGAAGCCCGCCCCTGGCCACAGCTCAGGGCAGCAAAGCCATAGAGAGCCTGACCCTATTTGACTTCTCTTTTCTAGATCTCAGTCTCTATAAACAGCGTTTTATGGTATTTGCCTTTCAAAGAGGAACCAGAGTGTGGATGGGAACGGTGACAAAGAGCCACTTATAAGGACTGAGTGAGCTCTTACAGGAGTCCAATGCATAATTTTCAGATCAACAGAAAAATCTTGCAATGCCCTAAGCCCTGACATGTCATCTGAGGTATTTAAATGCTGTCATTCAGCCTCCCAGCAGTCAAGGCCAAAAGGTTTGTGCTCCTGTTTAACGGGGAAACTGAGTCATGGGGGTGCTTAGTGCCTGGCAGAGGAATTCCCAGTAAATCAGAACCAGAGCCAGCAACTGAAAGCAGAACCCCAGTGCTTGGAAAACACTGGCTTCTCACAGGAGCATGACTTCAGCTGTGTCCTCAGCAAGGGCAGACAGCTCCTCATTTTTTGCCTAGTGGAGCACAGCTCTGCCCCAGACAGCAGATACTGTGTCTCAGGGTGCCAGGTGACGTCAATGCTGGGGCTGCAGAGGTGACACAGAGCGTGCCAGTGCCATCAGTGATTACAGCCTGTGCTCAGGGGTGTCCCCACAGCATCCCTGTGGGACACACCACTCCCTGGGTACCCTGCTGCATTCCTGTCCAGCTCCCCGCAGGCTCCAGGCTGCAGATCATCCTGCAGTGGCTGGCAGGGCTCCCTCTGCACAGAGCTGCCATCCTTCCCTGGAGCTGCACCAAGCAGCTGCTTTCTCCATCTCAGGCAGGCAGAGCAACGCAAGCAGTGATGGAATAAACACCTGTGTTGTGCCTCAAGTGACACGTGCATCCTTTAGGGTGTTGCTTCCTAGTGCCGGTTGAGAATTGAGAAACTGAGGAGCCAGTGCTTGGGTAGGAGACCAGTGGAGGTCATCCATCACCATGGATGCTTTTAAGCCCTTGATGTGAAGAAGGCTGTGGAAGAGTGTGTCTGTACAGGGTTTCCAGCAAGCAGGGCCACAAGAGTGTCAGAAGTTGGAGCTTAACACTGTGTTTAAGTTCATCCAGGCTGTGGCTGGCGTCTCACCTGGCTCTGTCCATGTCTGCCCTCAGTACAGCAATCTGTGCAGAGCGAGTGCCCAGTGCGTAGATTGCTCTTGCCCAGGGTCTGTGTCTTGTTTCCAGCTTGTGGCTGTGAGGAGGAAGGGAGAAAGTACACACCTGCAGGAGAGCACCTAGAGTCAGAAATGTGGGATGATCAGCCCTTTGCAGAGGGCACATCTCTTGGCTGCTCTCAAGGACAGACATGTGCCCACTTCCTCTTGGGTCACTCACTCCTTTGGCCACATGTGAACTGGTCAGACTGGGAGCTGACACATCCCACATGTCATTCTACTAATTCTTGTGAAGGGAAAACTGCACCACTGGGAGGATCCACTCTGCCTTTCTGCAGGCTCTTTACCAAGTCAGGATAATAGGATTAGTGAGGATGCCTGGAAGCCTCAGTCAGAGGAAGCACAGCTCCTTAGCTCAAGCCTCCTCACTTTGTTCTCCAAGCAGGTTTGCCATAGGTCGCTCCCATTGGATGTGGATGTTTGGCAGCCCTCCGGGATGGGCAGCAGCTCCTGGGCAGCTCACAGGGTAAAACTGATGCTGCTGCAGCAGCAGATCTTGTGATTTGGTGCTAATTGCTCTATAACTCCATTACTGTGCATTTGCAGGGGGGTTCTTTATACACTAATTAACCAACACTTTGATTTGATGGCGATACTCTGGGCTCTGTTACAAGGGGGTGATTGTAACTCAGCATCCCAGTGGCCCCATGGTACAAAGGAGGGATTTGAAAGTGCTGCTCTGTGTGCAGCACATTTGGCAAAGGCTCCTTCATCCCACCGCTGGATCAAATGTCCTGATAAGGGGATGGAGCTGCAGGGCTTGTTTCACTCCTTCGAGGAATGGCATTAGGGGCCAGCAGCCCCCAGGTCTGGTTCTGATTTGCTGTGAGACATCAGACTCTTTACCTGCAATTCAGGGAAAACGATACCTCTTTGCAGGGGCCTCGCAGGGTTCAGCTAAGATTAATAAGGGAGGGAAGGGAGATGAAATATCTGTGGCTTTTTGTTGTTATTATTAATGATGTAGAGCGAAGCCAGGGCATCTCTGTGAATGATCACTGCATTTGCCTCTTGAGATCTGGCTGTGCTTTTTTCCCTCCCCTACCCTCTACTAATCAGAGCAAAGTTAAACATTGTAGTAGAAGGGCTCAGAAACCAGCATTTCTCAGTGTCTGAAGGAAAAGCGGCACGTTTCCTGGTGTAATTAGGACCAGGCTCTCAGGAAATGAAGGCTGTCTAGCTGATAAGTGTTTAGTAATGATTACCAAGCCAAGGCTGCGGAAAGCAAGCAAAGTGTTTTCATTTCAGAAGCAGCAAATCCAGCTGAGACCTGTGGTGTGTGTCATGTATGGAGGCAATTGTCCAAGTGGTATGTGGCCTTGCTCGCTGGAGCACGAGCCAAATCTGCCCTCGTGTAAATCCACAGGAGCCTCTGGAGCTGCACCAAGAGCCTGAGCAGCAGAGGACACATCTCCATAGAGCACCCCTGGGCTCTCAGAGGTGTCATTCTGGGGTCTGGTGTTGCTCTTCTCTCAAAGCCAGCAATTCCTCTCTCAGATTAGTAACAGTGCTCATCAAAGCTGGGGGAGCCGGAGGAGGGTAAGAGTCACATTTGCAAGTGTAGAATTACATCCTCTCCAAATGAAATACACCTTTCTTCAGTGCTGCTGGGTAAAGTGAATGTGGCAAAGCATGAAGGTGGGTTCTTCAGCGTGCTTTTGTTCTGTGTGACAACTCTTATGAAAGAGAACCTCTCCTCCAGAAATTCCAGCATCAGATTTTGCAGAGAACGTGTTTGGCAGTTGCTCTGCTGTGAAGTCAGCACAGTCCATCCCATGCCAGCACACTCATCCTGTCAACAGCTCTTAAGACCTGATACGCTCTCAGTGTTCTGGATGAGAGGGTGGCTTGTGGATCCCTTCCCTGCCCTGTCTTGTGTCCCTTCATTTCAGAGGATGCATTTTGGTGGGAAACCCTATCCCTGTTTTATTCAGATGGGTTTGAGTTTTATGAACATTGAGCGTTGGATGAACCTGAGGAGTTTTGCAGTGCTGCTGCAATGCCTCTTGCCTTCCAGATGAGTCAACCTGTACTTTGCAGTAACTTCCACATTTTCTGAAAACTCTGACATAGCCTAGTGGTGGGTCTTTCTCGACCACACGTGTACTCTGGTGAAAATAATATACTGATGCCTTAAAATCTCCCAAATCCCTTATTTATTACAGCCTGTATAAATGAGTTCAAGAAAGGATTACACAACTCCCAGGAGGACAGGCCCATTAGTGGCTTTCAAGCACAGTGGTCCAGAGGCAAACCCTGGTTCAGGAAGCCTGTAAGCTGCTGGACATTGCTGACAATGCCCTGTGTGTGAGGATCACTGTGTACCCACCATGTCCACCCCTGGCCACTGCTGGGGGAAGATTACTGGGATACTTGAGCCTTTGGATGAACTTGGCAGCCCATACACGTAGCATCCCTGGCAGGACTTCTCCTTTGCTTTTCAGAACAGCTAAGATTATATTGCAGAACTATGACTATATTTTCACTTCCTTCCTTGTACTCTCTCTCATTCTCTGCAAACTTTGTTTCCAGTGCAGTGCCTTCATGCTGGCCCTGTAGTGGTCAATCAGCACAGAAATTTCTTTTCAAATATGGCAGTTTTCTCCACACCCACCTAAGCCATAAGCTGAGTTTGCTTCCCCTTGGTGTCAGTAAGTTCCCCTCGTGGTGAGCAGAGCCCACCCCCAATCTGTAGATCATCTATAGACTTCGCAAAATGCTTGAATTTAAATCTGATGATTTATTTAATCAGATCTGCAGTGCCCTAATGTCCATCACCATCATGATGGTTTCTGTGAATTCAGCAGCTCTGAGTCATGATCCATTGATTCATGAGTTGAGCCCTGGAAAAGGTGTTCAAGACACATTGTGTCTGGAAAAAAACGTGAATTAAAACCATTTTTGTGAAGACTGTCAAGAGTTTTGGGTGAGGGGACGATGCATAGGTATGCTGTGATTCTGTTTTCTAGTTGAAATTTATGGTTTGTTTGTTTCTCCCTTTGTTGCCCCATCATAGATGAGGGCAGGGAGAGATAACCTCTTCCTCAGATAGCACAGTCCTGTTTGCAGCCCACCCTCAGGGCTCTGCACTCTGCTTTTCAAACTAAAGCTCTGGTGCTAACACCATAAACTGACCATGGTCACTGTCCAAGTCAGTCAGCACTTTCTTCAGGAGAGGGCTTTTCTGTTTCTCAAGGCAAAGGTAGGGAGGCAGCCTTCAGGCTGGCATGGGCCTTAATCCCATAGACAAAATTCCATTTACAGCATAAGAGGGCTGCAAAAAACAAGTATCATTTATCACCAGGTCACTGGGGCTTCCTGGCTCTGGGATGGTCGTGGAAAACCGTGTGTGTTCTGAGAAGGGCGTGTTCTAGGGACACACGTAGCTGTTTGGGTGTTGTTAAGGAGCAGCAGACAAGCTTATGCATCTGCACAGGAAACTTTGGCTCCCAAAGGGCATTCAACAGCTCATCATGTCTGACTCTTCTAAGAGGTGCTGAGCCATTGCTGAACTGTAGGAAGGGAGGAAAGTTTCTGCTGTAAGAATTTTTTCTGCTTGTCTCAGATTTTTCTGTTGTGTTTTTCTTAAGTGTTTTAGTGATTACTTTCAGAGAGATACCAGTGTGGAGACAGTTGGGTTAGGAGTCTGACCCAGTTATCAATCAGTGCAGTTCGATTAGCTGCAATGTCCAGGGAGACAGGATGCTGGAGAAAATTCACATCTGAACTGCAGAGCTGCTTTTAACTGCCTGCCAAGTTTCTTTTGTTCTGGTTTTCCCCTAAAAGCATGTGATCCTCCTCCCTTGACAGCAAAGGCCTCCCTCACTGCCAGTGTGTTCAGTAAGATTCACCTGTCTTCTCCCTGGTATTTCCATGACTCTGGGGACTGCCTGCCTCTCAGTTATCAGTCCGTATATCAGATGAAAGCTCATTATTTGTCTAACAGGCAGTGGCCTCCAGGAGTGCTGGTGGTCCCTGGGGAGGGGATAGTCACACCCTGCTTACTCCCAGCTGCTCGATTTCATTAGCTTAATATGCCCAGGCTAATCTTTGATACTTCTCCAGGTGAGCAACTACTCAGGCTGACACGGGGATATTATAACAACAGGAGGAAGGACATGCAGGAAAAAATTCTGCTGTGGAAAGCCTGGTTGGTTTTTTACTGTCCACGTTTTAGTATCAAGCACTGCTCATTGCCATTAGTCTATGAGTGTGTTGCTTCTCCCATGCTACTCATCTCCAAGGGCACTGGTTAATTATCTGACCAAGGAAAGCCCTGGGGTGTAGGAGCTCCATGGGTAACCATCTGCACAGATTCCTGAGGGCTGCATGCATCCTACCTTTTCCTCATTGCAAATACTGTTTCACACACAACTTAGCTACTCTCAGAGCACGTTAGACAGAACTGAGTGTCTGCACAGGACAAAGTGTGGCTCAGTGTATTTTACAATCGGTCAGATCGAAGGTTCAGTAAACACAAACACATTTCCCACTGCTTGCTCTGGGGATGAATCCTGCAATGCTTCAGTGTGTTGGGGATTTATATGGGAAGGGTCCTTCCTGCTGGGAATTGGTTTTGCTGTGAGTAAATGCCCTGCTCCTTGTGCAGGATTTGTTACACAAGTGTGCACTGAAGCATGTAATTCACAGCCAGGAACGTGTGGAAATCTTCATTCTTACATGCCTGGGAACAGTTCAAGAGGAGCAGGTCAGAGAGGGAAGGAAAGGAGAATGTAAGGGTCAATCTAATTTGCTTTCTCAATGCCAAATGGCCCTTTCAGACAGGGTTATCCAATCCATCTGCTCAGCATGGACTCATGCACACATAAAATAATGCCAGCATGGCTCAAGTGAGAGATTTGTTATGAAATATGATTTCTGTCTTCATTAATTGAAAGAATTCTTTTCATGAAGAATATTGAAGTGGTGTGTTCAATTTGGTTTTAGATTTCCAAGTATCTCCCACTTTCTGGAGACTAATTCATCGTCTAGTCAGCTCATTTGACCATGTACCTACAAATCCACATATGTTTGTGTCCTGAAAATTGCTTGTTGGAATACCAAAAAAACCCTAAACCCTTTCTAAATTTCCTTTCTCGTGAGAGATTTTCCCTGTGCCAATTCTGCAAATTCGTTCTGTTTTGGAATTGGGTCTACCAGAGCAATTGGTAGGGAGCAGCGCACAAGCTGGGGTGGTCTAAGAGGAACTGTCCAAAGCAGGCTGGAGGTTGTCTTTATTTTGAAAAAAATCTCTGAAAAGATACATGTGGAGCCTCCAGGAATGCATCATTATTGCCCCCCATCACAGCAGTAGCAGGGGTGGGAGCCAGCCCTGTTTATCTTGAACGGGAACACAAGAAATTGGTAAAAGGTTTGGAGAGCAGGGGATGTTGTGGTACTGAACCTAGAGCTGGCTTCACACTTTTGGCTCTTGGTACCTCTTCCCTGCACTTAATGTCCTTTTCTGCCATGTGCCTGCCTTGCTCTCTGATTTTAGTGGTTCTGTGGGGTCAGAGGGTGCCATGGTGGACTGCAAACAGCTGAAGCATCATTCTGCAAATGTGTGACCCATCAGCAAAGGGAAAATTTCCTGATTAACTTCTTGGAGAATTTCGTCCTTCATATTTGTAATAATAAAATAGTTGAACCAAGGTCACATGCTATTTATAGCCATCTCACTGCTACTTGCTCCTACTTGCCCAGGCAGTAAGCTCTGCACAGACACAACGAGATTAATCCTTCATGACACTGAACCTTTTATTTCCCTTGTTGTGCTTGCAGGCTCCAGAGCCTCCTTCCTCTGCAGAGCCCAGTGCACTAAGCCTTCAATACAAAACAGCAGCAGTGGAGCTATGGAAAAGTTTAGAAAAACATTATCTGTTCAGCAAACCAGGGATTGTCTGTGAGGTTGGAGACTTTGGTTTCTAGGTCAGCTGAATGGTTTGAAATTTTTCATCACAAGCTCCATGCCAAGCTCATACACTCTGCAATTAACTGAGGTTATGTACAGGTCGGTCCAGTCCCGGCATGGCAAGAAATGCTGAGGGATCTGATGTATTTTCCAGTAAATAAACCTTATTTCTTTTCCCCTCAAAAAAAGAAATTTTAATTGAAACTATGTTTTATGTGATGAAGAAACCTTAATGTAGAAGCAGATTAGGTTAGGACAGTATGACACAGAATACATGACAGCTGCCAATATCTGATATTAAGTTCAATGCAATGGGAACTCATTATGAAAAATAATCTGAGGTCTTGGTTATATCATACCTGCGGCCTCTCGTCTCAGGCAGAATCAGTATTGCTTTGGCTACATTCTGTCTAAAATCCTCTGACTTTTGCACCTCTTTCATCCTTGTTTTTGCCATGAAAAGCTCAGGGTGAGCTGGGAGCAGCTGAATACCTCTAGGTGCTCTGGCTACAGCCCCTACAGTATAGTTGCCCCTATAAGCTGCAGCATGTCAGTGTTCAACACAGGCAGAGTGTTGGTGGGAGGGCAGCCCTGGCTGCATGAACTGATTGTAAAGCTGTGCAGTGCTTGTCTCACAGACCTGGCACCCTGCCTGTTCCACTTCCTTATCCCCACTGCCAAGCTCCAGAGAGCAAACTTAAAGGACTGCAAGTTTGGCGTCACTGTAGCTGAAGCTGTGGTGCTGCTGTGAGGCCTTTTCCCCAGGGACGGGGAGAACAGGACTCTGTGCCAGCTTGCTGAGCATCTGGCACGAGAGGGGCTTTGGGCAGAATTCACTTGTCTGCAAGTAGTGAAGGCAAGTGTGAATTCAGAACACGTGCCTGCACATGGAGCTGAGCCAGCCTGAGGTGTTTGGGGTGGCTGTTAGCAATGAATCCTCTGTGTGTTTCTCTTTGGGGGACACAGCACCCGAACTGATGGAAAAATCAAGCAACAAGTTAGACATGTTTCAGTGAGACAGCTTGTTTCTTAAGCCCAGCAGGTTGGTGACTGTGGCATCACAGGTACAAATCAGATTGCTCAGCATGGAGTTTGCTGGCTTAAACATACCTTGACAGGTACTAGAGTGACAGTGAATAGTAAGGTTCTGTTGGAGCTGTGTTATGTGTCATCCTGCAGCCCGTGAAGGCTCCATAAAGGATTTTCTCAATGGTTATCAGTGAGAATTGGGTTCAATTGTCTAGTGATGATCAAGAGGCTCGCTCAAGGTCCTTTCTCCAGCCTGTGTTTGTTGCTGCACAATGCTCCAGTTACAGCAGCCTTCCTAGTCCAAGCCACCTCTGCAGGCTGCAAGCCACAATCCCACTGAATCCCAGGCCAGCACTGTCCCAGATGGGAGTGAAACCGAGCATTTGCAGTTGGCTGAAATTCTTTCATCTGGGGTTCTACTGCTTAAAATATGTTTTCCTATTTTTCTGTGAAATGAGCCACTCCTAAATCTCAATGAGGAAAATAAACATCTTCCAGCATCAGAACACAGCAGCACTCGTGTTGTGTTTTCCCCTTCTCAGCTCTAGATGTTGGCATGTTAAGATCAAAATGGACAGGGCAGGGTGTTCCCTGGGCTCTCTCTGTGCTGATGCTCTGATTTCTTGTGTCTTCTCTGGCTGAAACACACAGGGTTTGGTGCAAAGCTGCAGCAACAGCCCAGCAATCTCATTCCAGTGGGGTGAGCAAGCAGACCTTAGAACACATACTGAGGTTGTGAGTCTACATTTGTCATTTTTTCCTTGCTGATTTTCATTCAGCAGTTGTTGTACAAAGATCAGAATCCCCTTGTGTTACGTGCTTGCACATGCTTATGGCCCCAAAGTTGTTTGCCATCCAAATAAACAAAATTACTACTCTGTGGGAGAAATGCTATTATTTTTTACTGTTATTAGTTAAAAACAATGGAAAAACAGGCACAAGGAAAACAAAATTATTTTTTTCCAATGGCTGCACAGTGAGATTGTGACAGGGCCAGGAACTGAGTCCAGGTGTCCTGAGTCCCAGTCCAGACCTTTAAGCATCAAAATATCCTGCTCCTTGTGAATTCAGAGTATTTTGGCAAACATTTCCCCAGAGTGTTTCATAACTAATGTCAGAGCTAGACTCTGAACGTGTCTTACCAGTTAGGAATTTTGCTTTTATATATACTCACCCACTTAAAAACTTCCCCAAACTTAGCAGCTGTTGGCTTCTTTGTGTTACTTGAATGTTTCTAAGGCAAATATGGAACATGATAAATTGAAAAGCCTTGAGTTGAAATGTTCTGCTTCTAGTCCATTTAGCAAACTCCAAAGGTCATCTCTGCTGTGAAGAGCCAGCAGGACTAGACACAATGTGAGCCTTATTTGAAAGGGATTTTCTGTTGTCTAGAAATCAGGCTTGTCCTATTTCACAGGGGTGGATGTTATCCAGAAGAACTAAGCCCATCCTGGGACTCCTGACAGTTTTTGACAGCTTCCTGAAAAGGATCTAGAATAGAGGGGAAAAAGAACGTCCCACAACAGACTATTGTGACTTGAGGGACCACTTCCCCTTCTGAGATGCCTTCAGTCCCTTTTAAATCTGCATAGATAGGGTGCTGTTTGTGAATAGAAACCTGTGGTGTGGAGGAGTGCAATTCCCCCAGACAGCTCAAATCGTGGCTTCTTAGCAGTCCTCTGGATCAGGTCAGCAAACCTCTTGTTCCATCTTGATTGTCTCTAATTACCAGCTGCAGTGGCATTCCCACAGACACTCAGCAAGACCTGAAAATTCCAGTTGTGAGATGCTCTGGTCAGTTCTTTATCCCACATCCAATGGTGTCCAGCTGCAATGAACTTTTCCAAAGTGGGATTATGTTGAAATGCTCTATTTCAAAATGAAACTTATGTTTCTGAATAGGAATGTCTCTTTTAAAAAAAAACCAAAAAACTTCTGCACTGAAGGGGTTTTGTTTTTTTGTGTGCTGTCCTGGTTAAAAATTCCTTATAGTCATTCTTCATGCCTGCTGGAAAGCCAAGGGATTATTATGGAGAGTGGTGTCCTTTGGAAAACTCCTAATGAAAGACTGGAATAGATGTTGTTTTTGCAGTAAAATCTGGCTTCCCTGCACATGTTGTCAGTACAGAGATAATCCTTAAAAACTTCTGAAGTTTACACAAGGCGAATTTTTTGCGTTTCTGTGGGCACTGCAGCACAGCTGTGCTTTGGCGTGCAGACCTGGGGAGTGAGCTGGGATGCCATGGCTTTCACCTTCCATTTGGGGATATTCCTGTGTGCTCCTTGGGCTGGCTCTGCCCTGCTGCAGGGTGTCAGGGTATGAAGCTCATGCTTCCCTGCAGGTCTCTGTTCCCACTCTGCTGGTGGGGTTTGTGTGCTGGGTGCCTGTGCAGGTGCTGCTATGCCATGTCACATGGATGAGCCTGAGCTTGGTGGCTCTGGTGCCTCAGGAGCAGCCTTCCAGCAGTGGCCCAGGGCTAGGTGTGGGTTTTGCTGTCAAGGAGAACACTTGGACACAGCCTAGGCAGGGCAAGCATTAGCCTGGCCCTGGCTGGCAGGTTTGGGTCGGACTGCTGATGTATCCCAGGGACCTGGCTGCAGCTTGCTGGTACTCAGTGGTGTTGGCTTTCTTTCAAAAGCAAGTGCTTTAGTGACTTCTCTCCTGCTGGCTTGTGCAGAGGTTTCACCTGAACATCTGTTCTGCTCCTGATGCTCCCAGCAGCTACCGTGGATGTGTTTAGCACTAACAGTTCTGTTTGTTTATGAGGCTTTCCCCAGGGTGAAACTAATGTCTGGTCTCAGTTCTGAATCTCTAAACCCAAAATAACTTGGTATACCGAAATAAACTTCTCTTTATACCTTTGCCACTATCAGCAGTCTGGCCTTTTGCAGCTGTACACAGCTGAGCTTAATAAATGGTTCTAAGTCCCCAACTCCAAGCAGACACCATCAGCCTGGACATAGCTCAGCCTCCAAGGCTTGTAGAGAGAGCAGCTCGGCAGGTGCTTCCCCCTCCTCTCTCTGTCTCATATCTCATGAGAGCGTCTTTCCACTGTGCAGAGGAGTTGGAGTAGCTGAGTTAAGAGGATGTGCTGGTGGAAATCAGGCTGGATCCCATCACCAATAGAACATGTTGCAGTGACTTGTCTGGCTGTCAGGAACTCCAGCTCTTTTCATTTCACTTATATGGGGCTTTCCTCTCAATTCAGCTTTTTTCTTTGGCCTCTGCATTTGGGTTTTCCTTGGTTATCCCATCATTTCCCCATCCTGTGGTGTCAAAAGGATATCAGAGGATGCAGCATAAACTGCTGTGTTCCCCTTCCTACATCACAAGCCTTACTTGGTCTTTCTTACCTTGTTACAGCTGAACAAACTGGAGGAGGCAGCAAATGCAGCTCACACTTTCTTCATGGCAAACCCTGAGCACATGGAGATACAGCAGGACCTTGAGAACTACAAGACCACATCAGGGAAGGTCAGCTTGATTGACCAGGAGGCCAGGCAGCACATGGTGAGTCTGAGCTGAAGAGGTGCCCAGCTTAGGTATCAGGAAGTCTGGAGAGGAAAGATTTAGGAGGCCAAGAGAGATCAGTGTATGAATGGGGAAATTCTTACCAATACAGCAAAATAAACTCTCCCTTTCATCATTTCCCCTTAAGGCAATGCCTTCTCAAGGCATTCTGCTCTTTATTTGATTGCTACATCCCCAGCTCTGGGGGCATCCATGGCTGTGAACACACACCAGCACACAGCTGTGATGGAAGCCTCCATGACAGATTTTGGCTCCTGTGTTCTTTTTTTGAGCTGAGTTCTTCCACCTGGGCAGGGCACATGCACTTGAGTGGCTGTGCTGGTGAGGGTGCAGAGTGGCAGGCAAGAGAGTGTCAGCTTTTTCCACCTTCCCAAAGCAAATACCCAAGACAAATTCCAGGGCCACCCCCAACTTCCCAATTTCACAAGACTCAAGGGATCAGAAGTGGCTGTTTGGTGTAATTAGTGGAGGTGCTCATTAGGGGCCATTCTAAGAAAGATCGTCCAAGGTCAGGACCAATCTGTTCCCTTGGCATTCAGTGTTGTTGTTTGGGGGGGGGGGGGGGTTAAAAACAAAAAGAAGGGTTTTTTTTAATATAATATGTAATCTAGGAGTGGCACTGAGGATTCCCCAAGTATGGAGGAGTTCAGAAGAGCAATTAGGCAGGTTCATTAGGTTCCAATGGTCCAGAAATCCACTGATGGCTTAAACATGGTTTGGTACAAGTGATTATATCTGGTTGGTATCTGGGGGATTGCCCTGTCCCTTGTACCTTCTTTTGAGCGGGTGGAAAGGCAGCATGCTGTGCATAGCCTGCTCATGGTTTGTGTTCTGCCTGCCTACTGTGCAGGAGGACTACAGTGCTGGGGTGAGGCACTATGACAAGGAGGAGTACGAGCTGGCCATTGAGTTCCTGGAGCGTGCCTTGAGAGGATACTACTCCGAGGATGAGGATTGCCAGATCATGTGCGAGGGACCGCAGAGATTCGAGGAGCACGAGTACCTGGATTACAAGGCTGGTCTCTACGAAGCTATTGCAGGTGAGATCTTTTTGCATTTTTAGAGTTCTCACCCTTGGCTCTGAAATGTTTTTAATTATTGAGTTTGGGCCTTCAGCTGGATTTGGTGAAGTGTCTTCCATCTCTGCTGTTGGTGAGTAATGCTGCAGGAGGCAGCAGGAAGCCCAGAAAGTGCAAACTCAGAGGACATTGGACTGGAACATCTTGTTTTGGTCCTGTATAGAAACTGGGCTAGAAGACTTGCATTTCCAGATGTGTGGAGCATTTGCAGCTTTCTGTTAGAGCTGGAAGTTTAGGTGCTTTATTATAAACTGCTTCCGTTTCCCCTGAGCGCAGTCTCGCACACCTCCCTGGAATCGAGACATTGGTGGCCTTTGTTTATGTTTTCTGTTTCTGAGAGCACAGGAAGAGAGCAGCAGAGTTCTCTTGGCTGTGCTCCAGGTGGCCAGGAAGGTTGCCAAAAAGGCTCGTAACATGGATTTTCTCCCCATCCAAAAGGATGGATTTGTCATTAGTGGAGGCCCACCTAATTATGATCTTGACTGAAATCTCTGGAGAGACTTGAATGTTGCTATGTAATCTTCGGATTTGCATGTGTGGCTCTGAGCCAGAGGGGATTAAAACAGTGCATTCTCAGTAGAAATGAGATTACATTTAATTAGTCGTAAGGGAAGGAAGAGCAATAAATTAAGGTTTGTTTGGTGACAGAAATCTTATTTATCTGCTTATGGTCTTGGAGTTGCATCAAGACCTGGAATCTTGCTTCTTGTGTGGAAAATACTTCTCTCAGATGCAGACTGCTTCTTGGGTTTGCATAATTCTGTTTGTGTCGAGACAGGAAATCTAATTGAAACAACCAAGAGGAGAAACCACCAGCATACCGGATGGGAAGCTGCCCTTGTGGGGTTTGTTTATCCATGTGAAAAACAGAACAGTTGGAAGGGCTGCCTTGGTACCAGTGTGGCTGTCAGCTGATCAGGCCTGCTTTTGGAGCCTTGAGCAGGACACCAGGGGCCACATCAAGAGAGCAGCCTGCAGGGGCAAAGCAAACCCAGCATCCTTCTCACTGAAAGCTGCTGCCCTTCATTCAGGGCAAACTGTTCCTGTGCCATGCAAGTCGAGTGCAGCCCCGTGAGCAGAGGTATTCCTGTGCTGGCCCATCCTGAGCACAGACAGGGTCATGGTGTGGTGGTGCCCAGAGCAGGACATCACCTGGGAAGGACAACAGCCAGAGGTCCCTGCAAGTGCTGTGGCTTGGCCAGGTGTGCCTGGCCATAACAACTCCAAACCCCAGCACCACTCAGGCACCCAAAGAAACAGGGAGTTGAGGGAGGGCAATGAGATACGTGATGCAACTGCTTTTCTGTAGGAAACGAAGTGGTTCCTTCCAGGACAGCATAATCCAAAGTTCATTCCTGGTCCAAGGCACTCAGGCCCAGATGTTTCAAGAGGGAGTCGGGAACACATATACACTATACCAGGAAAAGGGAGTTTAGGCTTCTTCAAAACTCATTTCTCTTTTCAATCCCAAAATGATTTGCTGTGCTGCTGCTTGGGGTTGAAACACTCTCACCTTTCCCCTCAGGGACAGATACATTTCAGTGAGTTGATTCCAGTCTTTATGGCCTATTTCTAGGGCACTTTGACAGTACCAAGGAAAAGCAGTGCTTCTCAGTGATGGATTGTTTATTTCAGATCTAGGATGCTTAAACAGCTTTAAATTACAACAATATGATTTATGTCCTTTCCCTTCCTGCTTTGCTTAATGTAATAACCTGGATGTATATGGTAAGTCAGATAACTACTCAGACTACCTGTCAAGAGCAAATAGGCATTGCTCTGAGTTTCCACTTGATTTCTTTGCAAATTCCTCAGGCGGTTTTTATGGCAGCTCTAAGAAATGCTTTGGTAGCTGAGCACATGGTTATTTTCAAGCCTGTGTTTGTTTCTTAGGGTTTTTAATGGTGTGCAGAGACAGAGCAAGCAAATTAGATTCCTAAGTACATTGCAGCGAAGGCTCCAAAATGGAATCAGATGTCAGTGTTGGCTTCGAAATTGTACAGCTGGTACAACGCCTATACTGTGGACTCCCACCAATTAAGAAACTTTGTTAATGGCAGATGGTTACCATGTGCTTGTGATTCCCTGGGAGTTACCCCATCTTTGAGCAGCAGCAAACATGGGGATTTCTGCTGCCCAGATTTGCACCTCAGACCTTTCAGGCTGGTGGTGCAGGTGCCTTGCTTGGCCATGCTGAGAATCTGCATCTTAGCCAAACCTCCCCGTGCCCTCAGGAGCTTTCTTGCTGCAGGAAAGGAGACGATTAAAGATGAGCTGAAGGAGGGGAGTCTGGAGATGGATTTAATGTGGCAGAACATGTGGCCACCTTATCTTCACATCTCAGCTTGCTTTGTGGGTTTGTCTCTTGGGGCTGAAGTGCTGCCTGCCACCTGCAGTCCCTGCACGCCGCCAGCTTCCCTGGGCATAAACAGCGGCTGCTGCCACTCAAAAGAGATGCTCAAGCTCCCTCTACAGTTGACAGAAGGAGGAAGACATTTCTCAAGGGGGACTAAAATGTAACTGCAACTCTCTCAAATAGGCTTTGGGGAGGAGCCTGAGCTCTTTCCCTCGCTGCGCACTCACCTGCTAGACCAAAGCAGTGCGAGTTGCACATCCTTCAGCTTGGGCGTTTTAACCTCTGTCTGTCCTTGTCTCGGCACCATCGCCATGGTTCTCAGCTCAGACCAGCTTCTCCCTCTTTTCCTGGCAGATCACTACATGCAGGTCCTGGTCTGCAAGCACGACTGTGTCCGAGAGCTCGCCACGCGTTCGGGCCGGATCTCGCCCATCGAGAACTTCCTTCCCCTCCACTACGACTACCTGCAGTTTGCCTATTACAGAGGTAAAGGCTCTCGTGCTGCTCCTCATTGCACCTGCTGAGCTCCATTCATTTTGTACAAGTTTAAATGTTCCGTGTGGGAGTGAGGCTGTTTCCCCCTGATGTTCACGCTGCAGTGATGCAGAGGCATGGTCTGAAAGAGAAGCAAAGGACATTGGAAATTGTCTCGTCAAAAGTCAGTTTCACTGAAATACAATTAAGTAGTTTTATGAAGGTGTTTTAGATCATCAGTCAGGTTTTAAAAGCCCAATCTTTAGCTTAAACGTTACTGTTCTTTAAATAAATCGTGCTTTTTTAGGGTCCTTTCATTTGCCTTTTGATACTAAAATCCTTGGGATTTCTGTGTTTCACTTTTTCTGCAATGAACTGATACTTTTTCTAAATTAATATATAACAGATATATGAGTTAGCTCAAGCTTATCCCAGGATATGAATTTTTTGCCAATTACCAAATATTTTAAGATTCACAGTAAAGTTGCAGGGGTTGGCAGCATGGCAAAATGTCAAGAGTTGGCAGTGCTGAAAAGTAATACCAGTTGTGTGATTCTGTGTGCTATTTTATTATGTTCTGTTGCATAAAAGCAAATAGAAATCTGCAGAAATCTGCTCTCTCAGGCTTCTGCAGAGAACTCTCCTGAAAGGGGCAGACTGCATGAGAGTCAAAATTTCTATTCAAACATAAAGATTCTTCATTCATCAACACAAAAGGAAGAAAGCAGGAGGAGTCAGCAGCATTTCATGTGTGATGTACAGGCTTCTTTATTCCTCTGCCCAATTAGAGGTTTGCTGTGATGGGTAAAACCCTGTGGGCATTGGGAGATGCTGCACAGATGAGAAGCAGTTTGATACCAGTGTCCACATCCTGCCCATCCAGCTGGATCCAATTTTGATACCATCTGATCAGTGCATGGTGGCAGAAAAGTCTTGTCTCTGTGCCTCAGTTTCCTTGCTGGTAAAGTGGAGTGGTTAAGACAAAGTGGCATCAAAAGAGCCCTGTGAAGTGCTGGGCTGCCCCTTCAGCTGATGGGGAGCTCAGGCTGTGCCTTGCTCCCTTCAGAGTCCCCTCCTGGGCTCTGTGTGAGCCCCCTCTGCCCCCCTGTGCCCCCCTGACCACTGCTGTGTTGCCCCCCAGTCGGTGACTACGTGAAAGCCCTGGAGTGTGCCAGGTCCTACCTGCTCTTCCACCCGGATGATGAAGATGTCCTGGAGAACGCAGGTTACTACGAGGGTCTCTTGGAAGGGACAGTGGATCCAGCCACCATCAAACCCAGAAAGGTGAGAGTGAGTGACACCTGAGAGCTCTTGGTGGGAGGCTTTGACAAAAGAATCTGCTGGAAATAAAAGCAGCTTGGCAGCTTTCCCCCAGTGGGACCACTTTGAAAAGAGAAGTGGAAGTGCTGGGCTGGCTGGTGATGCTGAGGTGGTGATTTTCAGGGTGCACGTTCAGAGTCACTGATGTGGGGGAGGAGCCAGTGGACAGGATCTACTTTAAATGGGGACTTCAGCTAATTAAAGTCTGAGCAAGGGCAGGGAGGGCAGTGTCCAACAGTGTAAACCCTCCTCTTGTCTAGTGCTCTGGAGGACACATGGAGGAGGAATGCACTTCACATGGAGTGAAGCACTGAACAAAAGGCTGAGAAATATTTTCCCAGGGGAGGCTGGGATCTCAACATTGCTCTCAAGGCTGGGATCTCAACATTGCTCTCAAGTCTCTTAGCTTGGAGTTCAGGGCTCAGCCTATTCTGAAGGGAGTAGCTCTGCTGTCACAGGGTTAGGCTGGGGTCAAATAACCAAACTGTGTGTTCCATCACCCAGCAGGACAGGCTTCCTCTCTGGTCTGGGCAGCCTTTATCTGTGGCCCTGGGGCTGCCTTCCTCACCGTGCAGAAGTTCCTCCCATCCCATTCCATCCCAGCCCTGCTCATTCCCCTTGCACCATAAGTAGAGTGTTGGCAGGAATTGGTTTGTCCATTCCTTTCCATTCCTTGACTCCCAGGAAAATCAAGGTGAATTTGGTAAAGTACTAAAAAATAAAAGCAAAATGATAAAAAGAAAAACAAGAATAATATTGTTTTTCCTCACAAAATGAATCTAGGAAAAAAACCTGAAGTTGACAAAAACATTTAATTGTTTTTTGAGGTTTTCTGTAACAAATGAATTGATTTTTGCTTTGCACAATAATTTCCTAGGAGAAATACCAGTGCTTTGTTTACAGATTTTTCATTCAAAATAAAGCCCTCTAATGGCCAATTTCCAGCTGGCTTTGCTTTGTGGTCCCCATCCAAGCACTCTGAGTGCATTTCAGGGCCAGGCCATGGACTCCATGTGGGGAACTGAGGCACAGCCCAGCCAGGGTCCCTGCCCCACCTGCCCCTGTTCTGCAGCTGGGGTTTCTCTGGCCAGCCTTTTGCCCACATATTTGGAGGCTCTCCAAGGTGCTCAGCAGTTTCTCTGTGCTTTGGGGATTCAGGCTTCTTAAATGAAGTGTTGAACACCTTTTGTCATGTACTGGGTGGCTCAGCCTTGTGCCTGGGCTTGCTCCAAGCATCCCCCGCCCTGCAGGAGTCTGCAGCATTGCATGAAAACCAAACCCCTCTGAAGCAGAGGTGCATTGCCACTGTCTTGCAAAAGCTGTCCACGTGCAACTACTCCTGTGTTCTTCTCTTTTCAGGAAGCCAAGAGGCTGCTGCGGCGCCACAAGCTGGAGTCTCACCTGTTGCAGGTGGCTGCGGCCGGCCTGGGCTACGCCTACACGGAGCCGGTAATGCTGGGTGTGCTAGGGCCAGCACCTTCAGGGCTTCACAGCTGTGGGATCAGCTCCCCCTGCCCCCTCCTATAAAGCCAGCCCTGTGTAGGTGACTCAGGAGCTGGGTCTTGGCCTGGTTTGTTCCCTATAGGAAAATGGTGATGGCAAAGCAAAGGCCGACATTCCTGGGGTGAAGGACAGGCACATACAGCCTCGTCCAGCTCTCCTGCCATGGTGCCTGTCTGTATCTCAGCCACTGCCACGGTGATGGGGAGAGACAGAGATGCCAGGGTAAGCTGGACTTCCTAGGAACTCATCACCCTGTGCCAGTTTGGGTTCACATTTTCAATCTGGTGACCGCAGGCCATAGCCCAGAGTTATGTGGGATGGATCCAGAGAGGCTGGCTGATGTTCCTGGGAGTCAGGCAGAGCAGGTAATGCCCTGGCTTTGGCTGGAGCATTAAATTAACAAGTTTGACCTCTCTCTTTTCCCACAGAACCACTGGAACAGGTACGGTGCCCGCCAGGACGAGCACAGGTGAGCCACGGTCACCCCAGCTGAGCTGCAGCTTCCCCACTCCCCACGGTGGGGTCAGGGGGATGTGCTCGTGGTGGGCTACCAGCCTGCCATTCGGGGGTACTGCCCATCCACCCAGCACACCATCGTGGTTGAGTTAGGGCCCTCTGCCCCTTACCACTGCAAACATTCCCACAAGGACCTGATTTTAGCTGAGTGCCTCAAAACCAGCAATGGTCTAGAGGGAGTTTGATTGATGAAGCAAGTGGTGCTGGTCAGATTTGTTGGTGTCTGTGCTTTGTTGGTGGAAGCTGTTACCCCTAATTACCAGAAAAGCAATATTTGCCACAGGACAGGGTGAGGGCTTCAACTTGTAGGGTTGTGACATTTGTACAAAGTACTGATTTGCTTGAGGTTTTTGTGTATTAGTTTCCAAAGGGTGCAAAAGTACAATTCCAAGAACTTGTGGCCAAAGTCACGATGTTCCTCTTCTCTTTTGCTCCTCAGTGTCCCATCCAGTATCAGCAGTGAACCAGAGGATGGGCCCCGGCTGTCCCTGACAAAGAAACCCATGCCAAAGCCAGATCGAGTGCTGAAGGAGGGTAAGGCTGATGGAGATGTTTCAACAAAATCAGGGGATATTTTTTCCTATTGCTTGAGACCACAGACTGCTCATCACTGAACAATGAGAACCACTCCTATTTAAGGGAGTTCAAGTTTTGTTTAAGAGACAGACAAGTCTTCAGTGCCACCACAGCATTTGTGGGTCTGTAGATTCCAGGGCACTGCTCTGCCCTTGGACTTGTTTTTCCCACCTTCTGAGCTGCTCAGTCCATAGCCCTGAGATGTGGAGCTGGGAGTCTGGGTCTTCCTCACCATGGGAAAGTGACACCAACAAACAGCAGTCTTTCCTCCAGGTGCTTTTAAGACCAAGGTGTTCCCTGTTGTCCAGGCTGCAGAGGGATGGATACTGGAAGAATCCTGTCCTGATGTTTTGCTAGATGTGCTGCATCACACCATATTAACAACCACTTCTCTTTGCAGACTGGCTTATGATTTCATGCCTTAGCTCACATGAAATCACTTGTTTATAAGCCTGTCAGCAGACATTTCAACTGATTTCAGCACATTTTCGGCAGCCACAGAAAATACCATAACATCTTCTACTAAAGACAGGATTTTTCCCCTTAACAATTTTGAAAAACAATATTGTAGCCAAGCACCAAAGCAGAGTCCTCGCTGTAAAACAACAGAGTCTCAAGCCAGGAGGTGTTTTGTGTCTCCAGTGAGGCAGCTCCACAGCAGCAGGCAATTAAACCTCCCTGTAATGCAATGGGTGGTAGCTCTTTTGGGGGAATTTCACAGTTTTCCCCAGCCCAAGTTGTCTCCAGCTGCTCAGTGTTGTGTTCAGAGTGTTGTTATCCCTTCTCTAGCTGTTCATAAAATAGGCAAATACCACAGGAAGATCCCAAAGATCTTGCTTAAGCCAAGAGCTGGTTGAATTATATTTGTTGGCCCGTTTGCCATTTATAACCAAGTAATTTCAGAGTCCTTCTTTCTGTTTTTATTTCTTTCTCTTATTCTTTATTTCTTTCCCTCTTATTCTGATTTACTTGCAAATGGCTTTGTTTACAAAGAAAACTGAAACCATTCAATAAGAAAATGGGATTTTTGTCCATCTAGCTGCTCCCTTTCTCTTTTTTTTTTTTCTTTCTTTTTAATTGGAAAAAAAAGGCTGAAGGAGAAAAGTCTATTTTAATTTTTTACCCTTCTGTACTTCTACCCCCCATCCTCCTGTCTGCCAATTCTTTCACTCCCAAAAGCCCAAAGAATTCCTCAGTTTCTTTGGGGTGTTTTTCACAGAGCACAGACACAGGAAACAGGTTTGTCTCTCTGCTGGTGCTTAGAGCAGGCAGAGGCAAGGAAAGCAGGTGGAAGCACACTGTCAGTGTGGGACAAGGGTTCAGTGTCCATGGCACTGAGCTGCCCCACTAGTTCTCTGGGAGGAGCAAGAAGAAATGTTGGAAGTGTTGAGTGATGCCTTCCATGTTCATCCCTCATGTGGCTGTGGCTGGAGAAGAACAACATCTGAGCTGGAAAACTCAGCCCTGAGTTGGAGCATGCCAGGAGTTTGGATTTGAGAATCCTGATTCTGATCCAGCTGCATTTGCAATAAGTGTGGTTATCAGGCAACAAAATCAGCACAGTGAGCACCAGAAATGTCCCATCTTTTCCATTTCCAAGAAACCTAACTCTTCAGAAATAAAGTTGTGGGCTAATGACAGGGCTCTGTGGGGATTATGTGTCTGCCATAGGCCAAGGAGACCTGCCAAGAACATGGTTCTTACTCAATAGACAGGAAAAGTAAAAGTTACAAAAGCATTGTCACAGAGGAGTTTCCTTGTGCCACATGGTGAGAGGAACTCTGTGGCTCTGTTTCCTCTATTTCATTGCCTTTCTGTGACAATAGTCTTCCCCACAGTTTGGATGTATTTCACTTTTCTCCTGGAGAAACATCTGGTTTAGGCTTTTATTGTTACCATTTCTTTCAATTTTCTCTCTTCAAGGAGTTGCATGGAAGAGGCCCGAGAAGATGGTGATTTAGGGGCCTTGCTCTGGTTTTCTGATCAGTCAAATTTGATGGGGGTGGATTGAAACCTCTCATCAAAAGCTTGCAGGCAGAGGGAGGCAGCCCAGAGGCAGGATGAGAGGGATGGCAGGGACAGCCATGGCAGCTCCTTTGCCTCAGTGGAGGACAATTATCCTCAGGGTGCTCTGGCTTGTCCACTCCCTGCCTCCCTTCTTGAAGGAGAGCAGTGCTTGCTGCAAGCTCAGCACCACATGAGGCTTTCTCTATGTATAGAAGACAGAAAGCACTGATGACAGTTGCACAGAGTGGCTTTGCATGCCAATCCAGCAGAATCCACGCAGCACAAATGTAATGGGAACCTGCATTGGTGTTGGCAGCTGGGCAGGAGAGCCAAGTTAGCCCCTGTCCCAGTCTCTCCCTGTGTCCCACTGCGGTTTGGTGTTTTCAGGCTGTGGTCCATGTGTTTGCAAGGCAGCTGTTGAGAAGGTAAAAACTGCTGATGCCCCTGCAGCAAATGGATTTCATCTCCTTCTGTTCCCATTGCTTCTGTTTCTTTTGTTACTGATGGGAGGCCAAACTCTGCTCTGCTGTGGAGATCTTTGCCTGTGAGCTCACCTGGGTGACTTCAGCTGGCCTCCAGCCACTGTACAAGATGTCACCAAAGCCAGGGTATGTTCAGCAGGATGATTTTGTGTCTCTCCTCAGGGGGCCCCCTTCTCTACAGCGATGTGAAGTTTGTCTACAACTCTGAGCAGCTGAATGGCACCCAGCGAGTGCTGCTGGACAACGTCATCTCAGAGGAGCAGTGCCGGGAGCTGCACAGGGTGGCCAGTGTGAGTGGGCAGTGGCCCTGGCCTGAGTGTGACAGCTGAATGTGTGATCAGCCTCTGCAGAGCTTCTAGGCTCATGCCTTGGTCCTGAGTGTTAGAGCTGATGGTAGGATGCCTGTGGAGAGCAGGTGGATGCTTCTCCCTGCTTGTCCCATAGCACTCCCATAACTGCAGCACTGGAGCTGCTGCTCCATCCTGGGCTGCTCCTGAGAGCCCACTGCAAGACAGAGCCTGTGCAGAAAGAGCTCTTTCCCCATGTTATACACAACCCCAGAGGATGCTCACCCACAGGTCTCGTTGAGCCTTCTCATTCACCATTAACTGAGCCTGGGAAGGGACTGAGGGTGCCAGAACATCCCCAGTTAGGAGGTGGGTGGTTGATACCCAGTGTTCACAGAGAGCTGCAGCACCTTCCCACCCCAACTCACCTGGCCCAGTGAATGCAGCTCTGGGGGTTTGGGGAAGAGGGTGCCATATACTTTCATTGCAGATCTCTCTCTCCTGACAAACCAGTTCACCCCTCACCTGTATTTATGTCTTCCAGGGGATAATGTTGGCTGGAGATGGTTACAGGGGTAAAACCTCCCCCCACACCCCGAATGAGAGATTTGAAGGAGCCACTGTCCTCAAAGCCCTCAAGGTACAGCTCCCTCCTCCTCCTTCTCCTCTCCCTTGCCCTCCCTCCCAGTCTGCACACAGCACTGACCTCTCTTGGCCCTTCTCCTTGCCCAGTATGGCTACGAGGGCCGTGTCCCACTGAAGAGTGCCCGGCTGTTCTATGACATCAGTGAGAAGGCTCGCAGGATCGTCGAGTCCTACTTCCTGCTCAACTCCACGCTCTACTTCTCCTACACACACCTGGTGTGCCGCACCGCCCTCTCCGGTGAGGAGCCGGGGCTGGCAGTGGAGCTGGGAGGATGGGAGGGGTTCAGCCCTCCACAGGGGGTTTATGAGTGGGGGTCCCAAGCTCAGAGTAGCTCTGTTTTGCTTGATGCTTAAACTGGTCAGCATCCCACAGCAGCAAAAAGTGGGCACTGCTGTCCCCAAAAACAATAATTTCTGGGATGTCTCTTGGTTTTCATATCTGCAACTCTTCCTATTTTCTCCTCCCTCTTCTCTTGCCTCCTCTTGTCTGTCCCTTTTCCTTTCCACCCCAGCCCTAGCTCTCCATCTCACTTCCCTGCAGTCAGGAACAGGCAGAGCTGTGCAGATCTGAGTCCTCAGATGTTGCATTTTCTCCCCAGCCATTCCTTTCCTCCTCTCACCCGTGAACACCACCTGGAGTGGGGTCAGGGTAGGCTCCCCACCCCTTGGTGAGACCCCACAGAGCATGGCATTTCCATCTCATCCTCCCCCTCTCCTTCCCCCTTCCTCCACATGGTCCTGCCTAGGCCAGCAGGAGCGAAGGAATGATCTGAGCCATCCCATCCATGCTGACAACTGCCTCTTGGACCCCGAGGCCAACGAGTGCTGGAAGGAGCCTCCTGCCTACACCTTTCGGGATTACAGGTGGGAAGGAAGGGAGGGAATCTCCCTAGGGACTTCTCTCCCTCTGGCTGTCCCCCATCCATGTCTTAGTGGAGCAATGTGGGATCTGTCCAGGAGGTGGGGGTCAGCCTTGAGACCTCCCCAGCGCTCCCCTAACGGGGGTTTTCCCCTTCACTCCCCAGTGCCCTCCTGTACATGAACGCAGATTTCGAAGGCGGCGAGTTCATTTTCACAGAGATGGATGCCAAAACTGTGACGGTGAGTTGGTGCTGTGGCCCAAAAGCTGTTCCTCAGCAGTCCATGCTCAGAGCTCTGGGCTTCCCCTGGCAGCCTGTGGCTCCTACCTTGCAAACAGCCCATACAAAATCTTGCTGCAGAGGTATGGCTGGTGTTGTCCCCGCCTGGAGGACTGCTGAGCTGCCACCCCATCTCATGGTCAAACTTGAACTGGTGCCTCCATACAGAGGCAGTGCCTGATCCAGGTTTCCTGTTCCAGAGTGGGTCACAGTGGTGGACATCAGACCCTGAGAGGGATGTGGCTCAGGCATGAGCCCTCACCTCTGTTTGGGGCCATTAAGGAAGCTGGGCATCCACTCTGTGGTTGGACAGAGGTTTGGGAGCCATGATGGAGTCTCTGGAGAAGCTGGAGGGTAGATTGTGTCTGCTTAAGTGCCTGAGGGTTGATTTGGTTGGCACTTCTGCTCCTGAGGTCCCGCAGGACTCTTGTGGACTCTGCTAAGAGAACAAAGAAAGAGGTGTTTCACAGCTCTGCCAGGCTTAGCCTGGACCTCCCTGGAGTTATGCCATGGCCCCATTTTGCTCTAGGTGGTCACCTGTGGTTTTGCAGAGACTCCATGACATTATGTCCTTTCTGCACGATGTCTGCACAGCAGGAGCAAGCTTCACACCTCCCTATTTACCCCACACATTTTCCCAGCCATGCCCAGAGCTCTGTATGGCCCCCAGAGCAGCTCAGCAGGTCCTGGGGCAATGCAGAGGGATGCCCAGTGAGGACCCAGGCCCTGGACCATGGTGAGCCCAGGCACAGCCCATGTGTGGAGCCATGCTGCTCCTTGCCAGCCTGTTTTGCTGTTTCCCTGCAGGCCTCCATCAAGCCCAAGTGTGGGAGAATGATCAGCTTCTCATCAGGCGGCGAGAACCCCCACGGGGTGAAGGCAGTCACCAAAGGCCAGCGGTGTGCTGTGGCTCTCTGGTTCACCTTGGACCCTCTTTACAGAGAGCTGGTGGGTGCTTCCATCGTGATGTGAGGGGGGTTGGGGGTGCAGTACTCCACAGGAACCAGGACCATCTTATTTTCTCCTGTCCCAGTACCTCTGTATTCCTCCCATTACACCCCCCACAGCAGCACTCCCATGATATGGGCTGGTGGTCCTAGGACAGGTTTTTCCTGCCAGTCCTGCTCTTGGGCACCCATTCCCCTTGGCCTGTGGGGTGCAGTGCCAGGCTGGGGTGTGGTGAGTGGGGTGTGGAAGGGCTCTGTGCTGGGTTGGGTTGGCCATTTCTGACACCTAGTGGCAACAGCCTGGTGGGTGGGGAGCTGCTCCAGAGCCATCCGCAGCTCAGAATGCTGTGCTGAGTCCTGCTGCTAAGTCCTCTCATGGGCATTTTGGCAACCTGAAGTCCTTGGCTCTGGGCACTCAAGATGCCTTGGAAGATCTGGGCTGTGATGCCTTTCACCAGGCACTCTCCACATTCTGTTTTAGAAAGCTGCTGTACCAGTCCCTGCCTCCCTTTGATAGCAATTCTGGTCTGTAAAAATAAAAGATACAAAACCAACCAAAACTAAATGCAGGGAGACTGCAAAACCTTCATGCCTCAGTCTTGTGATGGAGGTGGGCTGCGAGGTTTGGGGAAAAGCTTATTTTCAGACATGTACTTCAATGTCTCTCAGTTTTTTTGCACTAGCAGAAATTCCTCCAGGCTTGGTGACTGTATGGCAGGAGATCAGCCCTGCCCAGGGAGCTGGAAATCAATGATCAGAGGGGACAGGAGGAGGGTGTGCTGTGCCAGTGGCTGCTAGTGGAGTGTGATAAGGGAACTGCAGAACTTCAGCTCTGCCCCAACAGCTGCAGCCCTGAAGGGAGGAGGGAATCAGATATTGAGGTGGAAAGGGATTTGATTAATTTTGCCCAGCAAATCCCCAGCTCGAGTCCCAGGCTATCCCCCATCCTCTCATCTACACTGCTGGTTCTGGGGTAAAATCCTTGGTGTGTTACCTCCCAGCAGCCCGAGCCTCACTGAATTAGCTGGAGCAGGCACTGAAGCTCTGCTGTTACCATTTCTTCCCTTCCCCTCTTGCAGGAACGAATCCAGGCAGATGAAGTGATTGCGATGTTGGACCAGGAGCATCTAGGACCCAGTGAAATGAACATCAACCCAAAGGATGAGCTATGAACTAGGCCAAAGACTTTTTCTATTAAATATTTATTTAATATTGTTAATCTTATTAGAACCCTTCTATTTTTGTACAGAGATGCTGTATAAATTAACAGGTTAATATGAATGTGGAGTTTCAGGAGTGCCTCTTCTGTGTTTAGCACAGCTTTTGCTGGAACCTTCTCATCCCTGTGCCAGCATCTCCTGATGGGGCTGACCCTGCTTCCAGCATTTCCTGTTTCTCTCTAGCACTTCTCAGGATTCATTCAGGCCCACTCTACCTATATTTTTTTTCTTTCTCAGCCAAAAATAGCTGCTTCTCTTTAGCATCTGCTGAAGAAATGTCTCAGGTGTCCTGGTGCATCAGTCTTCCTGCTCCTGCTTCCTGCTGGGAGAAAGTGGAGCACAAAAACTGGAGTTACGGCTGTCCCTCACCATTTGAAATACGCCTTTTTGGGGAGAAAACAAAGGGAAACCCAAGTCCTAGCAAAATGGAGATACCTCTGCAGCCATGCAAAGCTGGTGTTTGGGCATTAATTCTGAGCCCAGCTTCTGGAAATCAGCTGCTGAGCAGGGCCATGAACTGTGCACAGGCACGAAGGGATGTGATTTGCAGCTGACTCTGGGGAAATAGGGTCTGTCACTCATGTTCAGTGCCTTCTCTTGCTAATGGCCTGGGAACATGAAGGATGCTGCTTCACACTGCATCCTTTGAGCTTCCAGCCCAGTCTGCTGCTGGTAGAACCCAGAGTTTGTAGTCACAATTTCCAGGTCCCTGTTGGGAAGCAGCTTAGGCAGTTACAGTGCCATGGTGTGGGAAGGTCACAGCACAGCTTTGTGGTCTTGATGTCCTGGCTGCATCCTCCCATCCTGGCAGTGCAGAAGCAGCAGATGTTCGTGGTGTGGCAGTATCTATTTGCTCAGAGTAGTTCTGACCCAGCCTGAGAGTGTTGCAGTGAAAGCACTCATTGCAAGTAGTCAAGGTACTGCTGCTAAGCCAGTAAATCATGCCTCCCCAACCACTAAATTTAGTCCTGTTTGTAGGATCAGAGCAGCCCCATCTCAATCAGAACAGGCACTGAGTCACAGAATTGCTGTCCCAGACCTAAGGACAGCTTTTATTTTGACCCAACAGCTGCTTCTGCTGCTGGAACTCAATTCCTAAAAGGCAGGTCTTAGCAATCTTGAAATTGCTGCAAGGCTGCAATCTATCCAGAAAACACTGCAGGGACCTTAGCTGGAGTTCATATCCTTGAGCAGCTTTGCTCAGCTCCCTGCTGCATTGGCTCTTTCTTCGGTCCTTTTCTGCTCCCCTCTGCCAATTTTGACATTCTCAGAACTTAAAATCTGCAATAGAGAATTATCTTTTCTCTTTGCTCCTGCAGCTTGTGCCTATTCAAACCTCCCAGGCTCAGAAGCCCTCTTCCCATCCAGCCACTGACTGCAAAGGCTGTAGACAAGGACTGTCCTTCGTAGATACCTCTGCAAAAGCTGGTCCTGGGCAAGAGAGAGGGGAGCTCTGTGCACCTGGAAAAACAAATGCCCAGGCTGTGAAGAGGGCACCATTACCACCTAGAAAGTGCTGGAAGAGTCATTTGCTGCACCTCCTCCAGTGCTGAATCTGCACAGGAAAAAGCTCTGGGTGTTTCTGAGCCACCAGCATTGCTTATTCCTTTGTTGTTATCTCCCTTCCTCATAGACTGTTGAAAAGATTCATCACGTTGGCTCCCCAGAGAACTGCCCACAAGTCTCTGCCTTCAAAGAGCCTCCCCTGCTTAAGTGCCTCTTCTCTAAGTACTTAACTCCATCCCCCTTTTCAAAACAGTCAGAGGAAAAGCTGGGGGGAAGAAGGGGAGGGCAGCTGTTCAGTTTGGAGAGCTGACACCTGTTTCATTGTCCTTCCACGTGCACCACGCTTCTGCATCCAAGGCTTGACTCTGCTGCACCTTCTGTTTGTGTCTGTGCTGCCATCCCCCAACAGCCAGTGCCCAAATGCATCCTGCAGATGCAGAGCTGCCCCTCGGTGCAGCCCCAGCCCTCCCAGGGATCCCACCAGCTGGTTCTCCTGCAGAGAGGTGCAGGGGCTAGCACAGGTCATGGTTTGTTTGCTGCTGTGGTGGTTAGCCAGAGCTGTGTCTAAATCCAGGGAAAATAAACTGAACACATCTGGGCCTGTCTTTGTCTTTCTTCAGTCAAATATTAGAAGGAGAGACCGGGGAATTTGGGGTCTGCTTCATGATGGTGGCTGTGCCTTGGGGTTTCCTGCCTTAGACCTTGGAGCACAGCTCCCTCTCCATGCTGGAGGAGTGTGGACTGTGTGTGTGTGTGTGTGTGTGTGTGTGTGTGTGTGTGTGTGTGTGTGTCTTTTTGGCTGCCTATCTCCCTTGCCCTGTATCCAGCTGTGCAGTAGCTTCCACACCATGGGCATGCTTCAGGCACTTTGGGGAGCAGGAGGGAGTTGCAGCCCCTGTGCACTGCTGGGTGTTCAGGGCCAGCTCGGGTGAAACAGCTGTGGTGCAGAGCCATGGAGCAGCCTCAGGGCAATGCATCATTTCAGGACTCAATTGTAAACATGGCCCCTGAATGCCTGAGAAGGGAGAAGACTCTGGGATGCCTGTGCCATGCCTTTCACTGTGCTGCTCTGCCAGTGAGACCTGCTGGCAGCCTGAGCCAGGCTGAAGCCAGGAAACGGGAATGCAGTGAGTCAAAGGCACTTTTCCTGTTTGTTTGTTTTTTCAATTCTCTGCTCTGGCAAAGTCTAGCTCAGAAGTGGATTTGTATTTCTGCTGCAAGAGCAGAGGTGGGTGCCAAGTTTGTTGGCACTCTGTAGCCTCACAGTAGCAAGTCACAGAGGTCTTTGGGGTATGCACCAAAATACAACATAGGGTTTTGTGTCTCTTGTATCCAAGTGGGATGAGTTGCCACTGAGGTGTCTTGGACTGTGAGAAATGAATTTTAACTCCTGGATTTGATGTAGGGGCCTTGCATCTGCCAGAGCTGTCAGGGTCACATCCAGGGTGCCTGCAGGGCACCTGCATCCCTGTAAAAAGAAAGCTGACAATTCAGAATGTATACTCTCCTCCTTGGTCAAATATGCCCCAGGGACAACCTGGTGCACTTACACTTTTGTTTCCTCCTACTTTGGTTCACGATGTTTCTCCTCTCCTGACCTGCCAGTCTGGTAATTGCTGCTTCCTAAAGCCCCATCATAAAGCAGCTCCCCAGGGAGGCAGTGCCTGCAGTCACAGCACTGAGCACAAAACTGATGTGCATTTCAGAGCACTCTTCATGGCTCCCAGGCCAGCTCCAAGCTCCCCTAGCCAAGGCTTGCCCACCAAAGGGAAAAGCACAACCCACCTAGGTGTTAACCATTTGTTTTATCCCCCCAATTCTATCACCAGGAACAGGAGCCTTTTGGAGATGGAGGTGGTTTAACTGTGCCTTAATCCCTTGTTCACTCTGCCATGCCCTCCCTGATAATAATAATACATGTAGAGTGGGATTAGCAGGAGTGATTTATGACAGTCAACAAGGAAAAAAACCAACCTACCCATAAAGGAGATGTAATGGAATTTGAAAGTATTTAAAACAGCAACTGAGGTGGTTGTTAGTGTGTGTGTTTGGGTGTGGATGTGGTTTTGAAAGTGAAGCCTGCATGGTGTTACTCCATGCCAGGGGACCTTTACTACCACAGAGATTTGTTTTGTTTTGATGTCCAAGTGGACCCAAGCCAAGTTCACTTGCCCCTTGCACAAAGCTGCTGCAGTTTGTGGGGGCACTGGGGGAGCCTGCTCCGTGCCACAGGCATGTCTCAGCTAAGGGAAGTCCATCACATTTCAGGACAATGCAGATGAAATGATGCCTTCATTAAGGACAGGATTGCACTTTGCAGTCAGGGATGCAGCAGCAGTGTGAAGAGTCAGTGGCAGCAAAAGCACCAAGGCTTGGGGAGCAATGGCTAACAGGAGTCATGACAGCCCAGCAAGGCACCTGGTGCCTCATACAGAGGGTAGAAGCACAGGAAACACCTTGTGTAAGTAAAGAACCTCCAAGAAGCCAGCAGAAAGCCTGAGGCTGAGCCCCCTTGGGCTGTAAATGCCTTACTCCAAGCGGCAGCTGGAAACTTCTCTCCAGTCAAAAGCTCACCCCTGAAACCTCACCTGAAAATAAGACTTGTGGATACTTAAAAATTCCTGAGCCTATAATCAAGGCTGAAATAACTAAAGCTCTATATGTACAGTAGTTACAGTCTAAAGAAGCCTGGACATTCCATAGGCATTAGCCTGAGAGGTTTTCTGAGGCATTAATTTTAAGCAACTGAACCTTGCCAATATTGTTGTGGAGGCTTAGGGCCATGTGGACTGTCAGTCTCCAACAACTCCACTGGATGATGACCAATCCCCTTTATGCCCAAGATGGGCCATGATCAACATATAAAATCTGGTATATTTGGACTTTTTGCACGTCTTCTTTATTTCCCAGGCTCTAGACTGACACCCCGAAATACAGCAGCTCTGATCACCCTGTGAGCCCCATGGAGGAGCTCTGCCAGCAGCCAACCTGGCTGAAAACCCTCTGCTGCTGCCACTCCATCCCACCCTGCAGCTGCATCCTTCCTGCTGTGTCCCCACCCTGCTGCTGGCTCTCTGACCTGGTGATGGACAGTTTGGGTGGCACCATCCCCACCATGAGGTTGGCCAGTCCCTGTGCAAAGGTGTCCCCACCTCAGAGGAGCTGTGGCTGTGGGTGGGAGCAGAGCCTGCCCTGCTTTGTCAGCTGCTGAGTGCCTGAGAGCTGCAGCAGCTTGGCCAGGGAAAAGAGTTGGGCAAAGTAAGGAGATGGAGTTTGCACTGAGCCGTGCTCATCCTTCCTGCTTGCACCTGGGCAGAGCCAACCTGAGCACTCACAGGCTGCTGAACATCTTCCCATGAAAAACTGTCATTAAAAAAAAAAAAGGGTTGTTTCCTCCTGTCCACACCCTTGCCCAGCCTGGGGGGAAAAAAGAACAAAACAGCTGGCAGTGAAAGAAAAATGGGCTAGTCCTGCTTTGGGGAAGAACTATATTAAAAGAGGAAAGAAATATGTATGTCTTTTGTTTCCACAACTGCTCCTTATGTCCACACCCCACTGTAAGAGCCACCTTTTCCTCGGGGAAGTGTTCCTGCTTGTCTGTGCATTGGGGTATGACCTTGGCCAGGTCCCAAGACACTGTGCTCTTCCCCAGGTGTGGATGGGCCCATGTGTGTGTGTGCTTCTCCTGCCACCACTCCATTTCCACACCAGCACCCGGATGGATGGGATGCTTTGGTGTCAGCAAGAGCACCAGAACTGAGGGAGTGCAGCCATGCCCAGTCAGGTCCTGCACTGCTGTTCACCCCAAGCACAGCCCTGCCTTCCCTTTGGGGCCAGGGCTCCACATGGACAGGTCCAAGAGATGTCACTGAGAGCAACAGAGCTCCCCAGATCCTCCATGAGCACAGTGTAGCGTGTGTGAGCCACCTGACCACCCCCCAGTGGAAACTGCTGTCTCCACAGGTCTAGAGGATACATGGCCAGCCCAGAATTGCTTTTATTTTATTTTTATTTTGTTTTAAACACATGGTGAAAGCTGGCACTGAGTTTGTTTCCTTCTCATTTAGCGAAACTTTTGTTATGCAGAAAAAAAAATCATAAATGCCAGCACGTCGCAACCTCCTGGCCAGCATCCAACCCCACCAAAAATAAGTGCAGCACACTAGAGGAACTTGAGAAAGCAAAACAGGTGACTCAGAAAGCTGCCTGGCCATCCTCACCTTGTTTCTGGTTGAGATCAGCCCTGAACTTCAGGGGAGGGGTTCCAGCTGTGGTCCGGCCGGGCAGCAGCGTGTGGGGCTGTGGTGGCAGAGCACAAGTGCAGGAGCCTGCAGTGAGTGCCCTGCTGGGAGCCCTGGTGGGAGCAGGCACTAGGGGGGCCCTGTGGGCAAACAGAGCAGGCTGATGAGTGGACTCACTTGGCAAAGGGGCAAGTCGGCTAATGATTGTTTCCAGGGATGGTTTGGATAACGAGAACGGCAATTCTAGAGGGTATTTCCTGAAGCTGAGCAGGGCAGGGCAGGGGGAATTAATATGAGCTCAGTTTAGCTTCTACTCCTCCTTTATTTGTAATGAGATTAGCAGCAGAGATGGCAGGGCACCATCGCCTGCCGCAGTGATGGGGTGAGCTGATAAGCACCTCCTGCCCAGCCTTGCGTGCAAACCCAACAGCTGAGCCACGGGGGGGAAAACACCAGGAGAAACAACCCTTCCATCTCACAGGGCTTTTTTGCAATGGTCCTAAGCTCAGGGGTAAGGTGTTACATCAGCCTGGCCGGCCTGATCCCAGCAGTGCCAGGAGTGTTGCTGATACCCCAGTGCAGCCCAGGGTCACATCCCCCTCCTTGCAGTGCTCCTGCACCCAATGTTGGCCAAAAGTATCAGGTTAAACATTGTCCCTGCCTTACTGGTGAGATGTGAGGCCACCATTTGGCCACCAACAGGCAGCCCCAGTGCAAGAAATGAGAGTGGTTGATCTGACTGCATTGTGGCAGAAGCTGTGAAGAAGTGTGACTGCCCTGCAGAGCATCTCCCAGCTGCTCACGGGGCTGTAACTGGACTGCAGCAAAGGTGGAGAAGAAGCTGTCTTGCAGTTCCCCTCCACTAAGAGGAGAATCTGAATCCCTTGACAAATTTTGAAAAAACCTTCATTGCACCCATGACGAAGTCTGTTCATGGCAAACCCAGACCCACCTCTGAGTGTGCATAGCCCTAAGTAGGGGAATTTTTTTCTGTAAAACCACTGAACCCCTCCACACCTGTATTTTAAAGACTCACTTTAGTTACAACAACCAAATGTGCATGGGCCAAGTGTATCCATGCAGGGCAGAAGCTCCAGCTGCTGTGGGACACCTTGGCACCCTTGGCCGGGCTCCCTGCCACCACTGGGCCCATCTGAGGTGATGGCTGAGCCTGACATCCCCTTCACCATGTTGTCACTGGCTGCATTCCCCCAAGCCAGGATGTCCATGAAAACCATCTTTGGTGACATGCATTTCTCACTAATCCCTTTTCATTGAGCCAAATCAACCTGTGCCCACAGCCCAGGGGTGACCAGTTTGCTACAGAGGGCAGTTTCCCAGTCATGGGGTGATTGTGGGGGGCTGCTCCCACCACCACACAGGAAAAAATAACCCACCATCATCTTAAAACCAGCTTGTGGCCCCCAGGCACCTGGGGGTTGTTTGTTCATCTCCTTTTATTTCGAAACCTCATGTGAGAGGCTGGGAGCTGGCATCCACTGCTCCTGTGGTGCCAGCTCTGAGATTGTTTTATTTGATTTGCCAACCAAAATGGGTGGAAGGGTGGAGACTGTATTTTCCCCTTTATTTTTGTTTTGAAAAAACCCTTCTGGCCCTGGGTGAGGCAGAAGAAGCTGAGAATTTCCACGTCTATCTACTCTGTGACAGTTACCTGCCTACAGCATCAGGGCACAGCCTGGCTTCTCCAAGCAGAAGAACTGGGTGTGGGTGGATGGGCTCCCTGTCTAGGTGGGGAAAGCCCTCAGCCACCTCCCACTGCATTTTTCCCCCCACCAAGAACACTGGTAAAAGCTGTCATGTGAGCCTCTCCTTCCTTTCTCTGGCCAGCAGATCAGGGGAAAAATGAAGTCTTTTATATGGGCAGCCCATGGCACTGGGAGAGGATGGGGCAGGCTGTGAACTCCTCATCAGCAGGGGGGTGATGGCTGCACTCATTTTGCACAGCTGCAGGGAAGGGGGTTTGCCACTTGAAGGGCCCAGGGAAAGCCCTGAGCCACGTGTGGTTGGCACCCTGAGGTGCTCTGAGCAAACACTCTCAGAATACCCATCCCCACTTCAAAATGTGGCCCCAACAGTGACTCTCAGGGGTGCAGTGAAGTGCACACAGACTTTCTCTGGAGCCTGGCTGCCCCTTGTGCTTCCCCAGGTGACTCACAGAGCCTTCACAGCATCTCTGCAAGCAGAGCAGCCCAGGAGGGTTTTTCCATCTCGCTCATGGCTATGAAGAGATGGATGTTCACGTGCATCTTCCAGAAGTTCAGCCACGAGTAAATGATGTGCTGTGCTCTTCTGTGCCCAGAAACCTGCCGGGTCCACCCTGCCAGCCACAAGCCCACGGTGCTGCCACCAGGCTTTCCTGGCAGCCTGGGCTTGCCCACCCTTCTGGAGCCTCTTGAGAGGCCGCGGGTAAAGCAAACGTGCCTGCATCAAAGCCAGGCGCTGCAGGGAGTGAGAAATCCTGGCTGATGAGCACACACCCTGCCCTGCTCCGCTGGCACCGTCCCTCCCTATTTGCCCCTGCAGCCACGACCCGCACCCTGCTAATGAGTCTTCAGCAGTTCCCCTTGAGGTGGAAGATGCCACATCCTTTCTCCCTTTTCAGACTAATTAGACTGAAACAAAAGGGGAGATGCACCACAGCAGGAATGCTACCAAGCCTGTGGGTCCCCCACCCAGCGGGATGAGGTGGGAGCTCCTGATGGCACAGATACAGGAGCCAGCAGCCAGCCTCCCACTCCTCTTGCTCAACTGCTGGCGCCACCAGACAGAAGATAACAAACATCTCTCCTGCTCTTGTGGTGGGCCTAGCAGCAAAAGGAAATTTCCAGGTCAGAAGCTCCTGCTGGGTAGCCCATGCTCCAGGCTATGGGGAAGAGCTGCAACCCCAATTTGCTCCCACTGTGAGCACTGCACAGTACTGGGGACACCCAAGTGCTGCACACCCCAGGCACTGTGTTGGCTTCTCCCCTGCTGCCTGCAAACTGCATCTTACTTCCAGCACTCCCACCCTTCCTGAGAAATGACATGGCTGCTGCTAATTCCTTCTAAATACCCACAGCTTCTGGGGAAAACCCAACCCAACAGGACTTTTTGCTTTCCCCTCCTTCAGTAGCTCTGCAAGCCAACAGTCACCGTGCTGCCAGGCCATGGTAGTCTGAAGGCAGCTCTGCCTTGCAGACACACTTGGTATAAACACAGATAACTGAACCAAAGGGATCCTCCTGTTCTGACCTAGGAGGGGGGAAAGGGCAGAGTGCTGCCTGGGAACACAGGCCAGCTCTGGGAGCATCAGCTTGATCTTTTCCCTCCCTGCCATGCCTGGCCACCCCAGTCAGCATTGCTCTTCTCTCACTTGCAGTGGGAATGCTCACAGCCAGCTAAAGCAGCATTAATGGGAAGATAATCAGGCTTAGGAAGTTTGCCTGTATTAGTACAGATATCTGTCCTGGGCATCCTTTTCTGCAGCCTCACTGGGTTTGATTTGCCTGTCTCAACTAGCTGAGAACCTTGTCAAAGCTATTCCAGATGCCCTGGCCTAACTAGGCATTCAAGAGTTAATCTGTGAGCTCCTTGGGCCCAGCATCACCTCCCTTCAAATGGAGATGTGAGACTCAAGAGCTACAGCTTCTTCCCAGCTAGATTCCCTTGCTGGGCTTCATCTCCTGTGAAACACCTTGGCATTTCTGTTCTGCTTCCTGGCCATGGGGGCACTACTACAAAAACAACAGCAAATAAAGAAACAAACAAAATAAATCCAACTTCATTCAGCTCTCTGGTTCCTGGGGCCTCCGCACGCAGCAGCTGGGCACTGCCTGTGTTTGATCCAGGGTACCTTCACCTCCTCACCTGCCCATCTTCCTGTGGCTGCTGACAACCCTGGCAGGGCTTCCAGTCGTGTCCAATTTCCTCACCTCCAAGGCAAGGCTGAAATCTTCTGAGACAGCTGCTGCCCATGGCCTGACTCTAACGTACTTGGCTTAATGGTTACTCACTAATATTTTACCCTGGGGTTAAATGATAAGGTTCTGGGCCAGGTGGAACACGTTCAGCCATCTCTTCTTCAGGGCAAGCTGAGTCACTGCTGTTAGAGTTGTGCAAAATCAAGTTTGTGTGTGGTTTTGGTGCATGTGATTTTACTGTGAGCCCTTAACCTCCAATGCACAGCACAATCCTGCCCGCTGATAGCTCCTAAACAACTAACCCCCTCCTGTTCAATCACTAATTAAGCAGCAGGAAAACTAGAATATAAACCATAATAGAATCAGCTGTATTGCTACCCAGTCACTTAAAGCTGGAATAAAACTTTTCTCTAAGGAGAGCAAATCACCCCCAGGGGTAGGCAGGAACCACCACAGGCTGCTCCTCCAGCTAAGGGAAGCCCTGCTCGGAATTTTCAAAGGATGTTGTGGGTTTGAGGCTCAGGCCAGGGGAAGAGGACTGACTCCCACAGGCCAGTGCTTAGGGCTGGATTTTTGCTCAGCATCAGCCTTGAGAGGCCAAATACTGCCCTGAGGGGAGGGCACTGGGCACTGCTCTGGGGCCAGGCTTCTTCCACATGGGCATTGCAGCACCTTGTATGCACAGCATGGTGGAGACAATCCATTACCTCCTGTTTCTGTGGAAAACATCTGAATGAAAATACTCCTGATCACCACTCTCTGCAGGCTCAGCAAGGGCTGCTTGACCGAGTCCTTGGAATAAGAAATCAATGCCTTTATCTCGCATTTTGCCACGGCGCGTGGATAATTTGATGCAATTGTGTAGCTGCCCACGCCTTTAATTAATCAAAGAGTTTTCACACAGCACTGTGCAATATTTTATTTCCTAACATCCCTGCTACGGTGTACTAGGGTCTGTTGTAACATTTCTTACCCAATTCCAGCACTGAGGGCTATGCAGCCAAGAAGAAGATGGATCACATGTGTAGAAATCTTCAGCGTTGTCTCCAGAGGCGACTGCCAAGGAATCAGAAGCTGAATTAATCAGAGGCTCACAAAGAGATTTGGGAAAACAAAACAAAAATAAAAAAGAACTAGCCAACAAATGAAAACAACCTCAGGAAAAAAACAGGAAGAAGTCAGCAGATTTCCTGGGGTTCCGCTTAGGAAGCTCAGGAAAAACTGGAGGACATCAGAGGTTCTCCTGAAAACTGGGAAACACCTTGCTAGAGTTCACTGTTCTAGGACAGAGCAGAAAATCTCTTCTAAAGGGCTACACCAACATCTTCCCCTTCAGACCTGCTCCTGCCCGGCTTCATGTTGGTGCTGCTGATGGGGAGAGGGCAGTGCAGGTAAAGCCTGGAGATGGTTGGGCAGAGTGCTGAGCACCTGAACAGAAGTACCTGGAAAATGCCTGTCCACACCTGAGAGCCGAGCACCCCTCCCACACCTCTGAGTGCAAATGTTTGGTTTGGGCTCCCAGCAGAACATGAGACCCCAGCCAGGAAAACTGGGCTGGGACCTGGGAGACCAAGGCAGGGGTGAGCAGTGGGGTTGACTTGCTGTGAGCAGAGAGGTGGCCCCACACAAGCACTGCCCAAAACTGCCAACACAGCACTGCTCTCCACCTGCCAGCCAAGATGGGTGCCACGCTCTCCAGCTTCTCCCTGGGAGCTGCACACCATCTCATGGCACGGCCCCGAGCTGCAGCGGGTGCCTGTCCAGCTCTGGGGTCTCTTCTCACATTTAGCCTCCCCGGAGCAGGACCCACATGTGTCAGGGTGAGCTTTGAGAGATGCACCATCAAACGGAGCCCCCGGGCCAGCAGCCCCGGGAGAGCCCCCGGCAGCAGCACCCTGGAGCCGCACAGGTGCACTCGGGGTGCCGGGAGCCGCGGGCGGATCGGGCCGGGCCTGGCGGGGTGCCGGGCTCCCCACCCAGACTGGCTGAGCTGGCTGCCCTGGGAGCTGGGCCGGCCGCTGCAGCACTGCCAGGTGCTGCTGTGGGAGTTCTGGCTGCGCCGTGTGCTCCCTGCAAAACACCCGGTGGTATTTTCTCAGCTGGAAGAAGCGATGTGTATCGCTGCGGCAGGGAAGGCTTCTGCAGCCAAGGCTCTGTGTGTGTGCGTGAAGGGAAGGTGCAGCAGCCCTGCTGCCCTCGGGCAGGGCACGCACGCTGCTGGGAGCCCGGGGCGCTGCCGCACGCTGGCTTTGCCTGCGGGGTGCTGCAGCACGGGGCACCCATGCAGGGCTGCTGCCTCCAATGTGCCTCCTGCGGTGGGTAGGCTCTGGCTCTGAAAGGCGTCTCTGGGTTCACCAACGGAGGGCTTCAGGCTTTTTTGCATCCAAGGGCAGCCTGGGGTGAGAGTAGTCATCTCTCCTGGTTTGGCAGGTGATGGTTTTTGGTCTTCATCCTCTGAATTTCTCATTTGTGCTGGTGTGGGCTGGGATGGGCACAACACTGGGGAACCCTTGTATGCACGGCAAAGGGCAGGAGAGCGGCAGCTTTCCCAAGAGGCAGCTGCAGGGAGATTTGTTTTGGAACAGCAACAAGTCACTTGCTTATTCCACCCATACAAAGTAAACAAACAGGAGTTGCTGCCGCTGCCCTTGCACGTGGGGTGCAGGGGTGAGAAGAGGCGGGTTCGTAACCTCGTGCCCACGCTGTGAGCTCCGGGGGTGGCCGGGGGGACGCGCGGCTCCCCCGGGGCCGCAGCAGAGCCCGCAGCCCGAGCGGAGGCTGCGGTGCCGCGCGGGGCCGCCAGGGGGCAGTGGCTGCCCGGCAGCGCTCCGGGCGCTCCCCGCGGTGTGATCCTGGCTCCGGAATGCCCGCACAGGGAACGCACGGAGCGGGAGGATGGACACGGCACAGCCTGGCTGCTGGGCAGCCACATCTCACCTTGTCTCGATTGTTGTTGGTTTTTGTTTGGTTGTTTTTTGGGTTTTTTTTTTGTTTTTCTTTTTTGTTTGTTTGGTTTTTTTTGGGGTTTTTTTTTTTGTTGTTTTTTTTTTTGTTTTTTCTTTAATGCAAGTTTGGATCCTCTTCTCTTCTCTTCTCTTCTCTTCTCTTCTCTTCTCTTCTCTTCTCTTCTCTTCTCTTCTCTTCTCTTCTCTTCTCTTCTCTTCTCTTCTCTTCTTCTCTTCTCTTTTCCCTTCCCTTCCCTTCCCTTCCCTTCCCTTCCCTTCCCTTCCCTTCCCTTCCCTTCCCTTCCCTTCCCTTCCCTGTTTTAGTTTTTTCTCTTTTTTTTAGACTGCTCCTAGACACTCATTTTGAGACTGCTGGCAGTTGAACAGAAGAGGAAAAGCACCATCTCTTCCCCAGGCTTGCTGATTTGTTTCACTGTTCCCCTTTTCCCCTTCAGTCCTTACACCAGTTTCTTTGCTGCCCATGGCTGTGCCATGACCAGTGTCTCTGGCAGTGCAGCCACAAGCTTTAGGAACTCAGCAAAGCTGATTGTATGGACAGGGCCACCCTGCTAAATATTAACAAACAAACTCAGTCTTCCCTTGCCCTTTATACAGACAGTAATGAGACCACATCTTCCAGGGCATGATTCAGAGTTGGAACCTAATATGCTCTGAATGGCTCCCCAGGGACTTTCTTGCCACTGATGATGCAGAGAGCCTAATCTCCTACCCTAGGCTGTTGGGAGAGACAATGTAAGCATCTCCCTTGCATGCTGTAATGGTTGGTATCAGCCCAGCTGCTGGTGAGTAATTGCTGAGCGTGCCAGCAAGCACACACCTCATGTTGGAGCACGTATCCCCATCATCTGGGGAAGTGCCACAGCCAAAAAGCCACTGGCTGCTGTGCCCACCTTACCACAAAGGCAAAGGGCAGTGAACTGCAAGAGCAGTGAGAAAATCAGCTGAATGGTGCATGGAGACCCTCACCAAACAATCTTAGAGCACTCAAATCAAAATCCAGTTGTCCATGGGCCTCTTATGGATATTGCTGTGCGAGCAGGGTGGGGCATGGCACTGCTGTGACTGCAGCCACCAAGGCAGCACACTGGGCACAATCAATATCCTCTGATGTAGTAGGGACCCTTCAGGCCTTGTCTTCAATGCCACAGGCACACAGCCACCGTTTACCACCCCCAGTGATGCCCCTCAGTGATCATCCATGCCTTGGACCTGTAGCTGCAGGTCCCTTGTCTTGCCCCAATTCCTGCATCTCCTGCCCCTTAATCCCACAAAATCTTTCCTTCACTCACCTGTGGCCCCAGGCATCTGGCTTGTTTCATGAAGGCAGAGCTGATGTTTCTAAGAATAAAACATATGCCACTAGGAGTGTTTGCAAAGGAAAAACATTTTAACAAAACCAGTTAGTCCCCCAAACACCCCCTGAAAAAGACTGACCAGTTTGAGCCATGGAAGTCCACAGCAACACTCAGCCAGCAGCAGGGCAGGGCTGTGATGGGCAGCCCTGCAACATCCACAGGCAGACAAATGGGGTGCAGGGGGGCTCTGACTCCTCACTGAATTAAAGGCACCTACTAACAGCAGAAATCTAGAAGTACCTGGTTTCACAGTGCTCATGTTAAGACCTTGTGGGAGGAAATCCATACACAAGGTGGAGAGGCTGGGCGTATATCAGCTGCTGGGGCCCAGATCAGGATAGCAAAGCTGTAGCAAAGGACAACTGACATATACACTTCTGAATAAAATTTTGACTCCTTCATCTTAGGGAAGCAAGCTGGGAGAAAGCCACAGCCAGTCCTTGCCAACAGAGCATAAAGATTAGCTTCCTCCCTATTTATTTGACCTTCATGGCCAGTGTATCCAAATATCAACAACAAGGCTCCAAAACTCCAGCCTCCATGTTTTGCTATGTGCTCAGGAAGACAATTCTGCCATGGGTCACAGAGAGGCAAAACAACTCAGGACCCAGAAACCATCAGCTGGAGGCTGGCAGGCAGAGAGAGCTGTTTGCCAAACCTCCCTGGCACAGGCTCAGCCCGCAGGGGGCCAGGCAGGGCAGCCCTGCAGGGCCTGCCACAGCTCCCCACTAACCCCCACACAGCAAGTGACAAGAGGTACACATTCCACAGCTCAGTAAATCAGAGGGGCAAACAGCCCAAGCTCTGACTCGGTGCTAGGGCTGGGTTGCCCACATGGTTTTCCCGCAGGGAAACAACTTGGGAAGAGGCAGAGTGGGAGGCCAGGTCCTGCAATCCTTTCCCCATGGCACAGGCAGCTGCTTTGCCATCAGGAAGGGGTTTGCTAAGGCACACGGGACAGGAAGAACATGATGAGCAAGACACCCTCCACAAGCTCCACTCGGACACTTGCCAAGTTTAGTTGTGTTTGGATTAGTTTCATTCCAGGGGACTGCTAGCTTCAGCACACTTAGGACTAACAGCAGAGAAGGGCATGCACGTCTTCAGAAATCCACCCAGGCTTGCAAAACACAGCTGGAAGCTTGGAATGGATCCCTGCCCTGAAAACTTCATGCCTGCATATGAAGCATCCCAATGTCCAAAGACAAAATTCCAATGGGTATGGGTGGAGGGCAAGAGGGAGAGCACCAGCTTGGGATTCCTCAGCACTGAAACCCTTGCTGTAACCTAAACAATTGAGAGGTTCCCCACTTCAGCAGTGGATCACAGCAGTCATGAGCTGCAGCCACATTTCAAGCCTACCTGTTTAAAGGAAACTGAAATCTCATTTTACCTGACCCAATTCCCTCATCTGGAGGCAGAGTCCATCAGCTGAAACAGCAGATCCTTACAGCTGTTCTGTAGCACTTCTCTCTTTTGAGAACAATGCACTAATCTTTAATACCACATTCAGACAATCCCCGACTGCCAGAGTGCAACCAGGGTACTGTTACCTCCAGATACTGAGATCTGGAGTCAGCTACTCAAACCATCTGGGAAAAGCTACAGCAATCAGAACCAAAGAAATCAGGCAGGCATTCCCTACCCAAATTAAACCAGCTCCCAAGGCAAGTTAGGGCAGCCTCTTCTTCCAAGACCTTTTGTGGGGTTTTCTTTCCACTCTCCCCATTCCTAAGCATCCTTCCCCAGCCATAACCCATAAAAACTGTAGGACAGCCATGGGACCCCTGGCTGAAACCACTGATGAAACTGGGCTGTTAATGTGGTGGTCCATGGACAGAATGAAGTCCCCAAATGATGGAGGCCACTCCCATCACCTTCAGGACAGCCACCCCACTGGCTCTGAGCTCTTCTTACTTCAAATCCTCAGTAGAAGAATTGAGATGCAAAGGAGAAGGAATGGCTTTGCTAGGGGAGAGGATGCATGGAGTGATGCACAAAGCCTTTGGTGCAAGGCAATTTCCCAAGCATGGATGTCAAAGGGCAGCACTGACCCCACCTGCTCTGAGCACAGAGACAATCCCTCCCAGCAGGACACAGAATGTGGGGCACTAACTGGTGCCCTGCTCAGAAATTAATACGGAATTCTGATGAAAGGGCAAAAAAGAGCCATGCCAAAGGCTGAAGACTTCACAGTTCAGCAAGAGCTAAGCTGCTGCATCTGTCAGAAAGGTAGCAGATGGACAGGTGATGTCACCTTGGAATACACCCTCAAGACACAGATTCAGTTGGGACAGCAAACTGCACCCATGGGCAGAGGTGAGACTAAGCCCCAGCTGCTCAGGGAAGGACGCTTCCAAAAAGGCACACAGGGAGGAAAAGAAGTTGTTTGGGAATTCAGTGTAATTTTCAGTTTTGGCTTTTATTTTCATTCACTTCAACAACAAGGTGTTCCAAAACACACCGAGGTCTTGGTGCAGGCAACACTGTCATTGCTACAAGCATTGGCAGATTCTCAGCTCAATTAAGCCATAACACTTTGATGCATCAAAACAAAACAAAATCACAGCTCTACAGGGGAGAGCAAAAGCTACAGCAGTTCAAACTCACTTGAAGATTCCAGTTATACAGAAGTGGGCTCCATAGTGGCATACAGTAGAAAGAAGGTTTTCACAGCATATATTTTAATCATTAGTGATGTAGCAGAAAAGCTCCATCTCACTGCTGAGTTGAAAAGCAGATACCGAAGTTTTTGTACCCAGACTCTGGGCACAGCATTAATTGCATTAACCTTTCTAGTCAGAAGCTCCCTAGATCCTAAAAATGATGGTGTCTTTTGCATCAATACATGTACAATACTGAAGCAGCTCAGAAGGACTACACAATGGAGATGGAAAACCTCAGAGGTGAGGAGGGCACAGCCTAACTCACCTCCAGGGATTTGTAAAGTATCTGCACTAACGCTTTCCCCACACTAACGGTGCCCTGCTGAATTAATCATTGCATCAAGTCAAGAGCAGAATGACTCGCTTCTTTTGTACCATACAGAAAGAAAATAAAGAGATACAGTAAGTTCTCACACTGAGCATGTTAAATACTTTGAAATCTAGGACACTGCTCTTTGAAGTGTTACAAAATAAAACGATACAACAGGCTTCCAGTACCTGCCCCCTCCCCCCTCAACTGCAAAGTAACACAGTAATCTCAGTATGAAAAATACAAATATATCCATCCAGTGACTAGGCGTTTGTTACATGACTTGTAACTGCAAGTATTCTGCATAAAAATAATAATTAAAAAACAGAAAAACAAACAACAACATTTTATTGTGGTTCTGTCAGACCCAGTAGCCCAAGAAGAAATAAAAACTGTTGTGTTATGCTGTAAGAAAACAAAAAAAATATACATACAAAAAATATTTATATACAGACTTTACAGTGTAACCATTGGCTAACTGAAACAGGCTTGCACAGCTACCAAAAGGCAGTCTTTGAATGCAACACAGACCTGGCACAACGGACAGATGGAGGATGCTAACCATATTGGACTTAAATGAAATATGCGGCACAGAGCAGGGCCCACAAACAGCCACTGCATTGAAACAAGAAAATTCAGCTGTAGTAAGGTAGGATAACAAGTCCTTTAAGTTGCTTTTTCACCTTGCCCCAGTCAAAAAAAAAATAACTCAGGCTTACTGTTAAAAAGAGCAAGTCGACTTGAAAGCAGCTGTGCTGAGCCTTGCTCCTCAGCTTAGGTTTTTGTCTACCATAGAGTCTCACTACCTTAGCCAATAAAAATGAGAAAACACACACTGTTCAGTTGTTTGTCCACAGGACAACTGGCAGTCAGAGGAAATGAGAGCACAACCGTGGTAGAACCGGTATAGAAAAAAAACAGCAAAAGACTAATTTCTCATGTAAACGTGACTTATTCCAGAAACAACACTCATAGAACCAGGAGCTGGTCCTTGTTTTAAGGCAGTTGGTGGTTACTTTTCCAGTCTCCAAGTTGCTTGTCACCTAGCCTATAGCAACAAACACAACAGGTTCCGACCCATTACAGATATAGCTAAAGACATGTCCACTTTAATTGGGAGGAAACCAATCTATCTTGGTCTAAACAAAAGATTGCCTGAGTTCAGGATAGCTGAAGCCCGACAAACCCGTGTGCAGCTCTTGCTCCTCCATTTAACTGGAGGCTAGGTGGGCAAATCCTTATGCTAAACTAGCCAGGCAAAGCCTAGTTCTATAGCTTAAATGTCAGTAGTATAATGGCATGGTTAAAGGTTGGGTAGGGGCAGAATTTGAGAGTGAGCTTTATTTACACTTCCAAGCCTGAAAGGGGCAAACCAGGACATACATATGAGTGTATATCCAAAACAAGAAGACACAGCAGGCTTGGCTTTTCCCAAGAAGATGAGGGAAAAGAAAAAAGGAAGATGCAGGTGCTGTAAGCGCTGGCCTGCCCAGCAAAGTGCATGTGCTGTCTCCGCTGGAGAATATTACACATGAACAGAGCACTCAGCTCCATGGGAAGAGGCTGTTTAAGTGCAACATTCAGCAGACCGATTCCCATTTATTTTCCAGATAAACTGTCAGTTCAGGGTTGGGTTGCTTTGGGTTTTTTGCCTTTGGTTTTTTTGTTGGGGTGCGTTTGGTTGCTTGGGGGTTTTTTGGGTTTGGGGTTTTTTTTTTGGCTTTTTAGAATTTTATTTTCCTGCTTTTCAAAGTGGGATCACTGGGTGAGAGAAACAAGTTTGCAGGTCAGGGCACCCACAAGGTGTGTTAAGATTCAAAAGTCAAGAAAAGAAGCCCTCTCCCCAAAGGAAAACACAAAACAAGTTGGCCTTCTCGAGAAGGTCAATGCTTTTCAAGGAAATATCACCCGCCTTCCCCCTTCGCTCAGCTCTTCCCCTTGCAAGAGCTGGGGTGGAGGCTGCAGTCCAGGAGAACGACCCAGACAGCGCCCAGGGCATGACATAGCAGGAGTGAGCAAGAAGGTTCCCTCTGCCCTCCATCCGGGGGTGCAGTACCAAGCAGAAGGAAGACAAATGAAGGACTGAGCAGTTCGTGGCTGAGGCGGGGTGGAGGTGGGCCCGTGGGTCTCACTCCCCCTCCTCTTTGATGCGTTGCTGTTTGTTGCGCCGGGCGTCCATGTCAAAGTTGAAGTCGTTCCACTCGTCGCGGGGCGGGAAGGAGATGGTCTGGCGCAGCGTGAAGCGCACGGCGTCGATCACGCGCTCCCCGCGCGTCTCGCTCGAGCCCACGCTCACCGTGGAGGCGCCGCTGGGGGTGCGCAGCAGGTGGGGAGGGGAGGAGAAGTCATGGAGCTGCCGGTGGTCCAGGATGCCCTTCCAGATGGCATGGCGGAACTGCTCCGGGATCTTGAGGCTCACCAGATCCTGCAAGGCAAGGCGCAGGGCTTAGCAGGGCAACCCCGGGGTGAGCTGGGCCACAGGAGTCAACACAGCCTCTGGGGCACCAAGAACCTCCAAAGCTGCTATGGCCACCATGCACAGAAGAAGACAAACCACTAATCCTGGAGGTGGTGGCTCACTCTGGAACAGGCATGTGTGGCCATGAGGCAGCAGTGGCCTGTTTTGAAGGCACAAAGTCTATTTTTAAGTTACACAAAACACTCGTTTGTGCATAAGATGTGGTGACCTAAAGCTAGAACTGGACTGCAAGGCTGCCAAGGCAACCTCAGGGAGATCTGTTGGCTGTCAGTGGTGGGAGATGATGGGCTGCTGAAAGTCAATGGCTTTGAAAATTTCTGTGTTTATTTCAAAGACTGCAAAAGGATTTTAAAATCCAAGCCTGAGCTTCAGTATTCAAAGCTCTGAGTGTGACTCTATAAGAACTGTCTTAATTACTTGAACATAACTAAATTTAATAACAGATACATAGCCTTAGAAAACTTGTACTTTGAGGCCCCATCATTTCTGGTGCAAAATCTGAGGGTTGCATTACCTAAACTCATGGTATCAGCTTCTGAAAAAATTAGCAACCAGCTTCAGTTAATTTGGGTCACTTTTCTAATTAGAGCAGCAGCAGAAGGAAGGCAGCCCACACTAGGGAGCAAAAGCACCACAGTCTCCCAAAGTCTTGGGGAAAAAAAAAAAAGGGACAGCCAGCTCAGAAGAGAGCAATGGCTCTGGAGAGGAAGCAGCAACCCTGCAGCAAAAGCCATGCAAGAGTAAAAAAGGGAAAACAACAAACAAGGATGAAATGCCAGTAGCAAGGGAAGATGATTAAGGTAAGGCCAGAAAACAGAAGCAGGGAGGGGAAAATGCAGACCACTTCTGGACAGTCTATTTGTCTGCAGGCGAGTGAGGTGTAAACTGAAACCAAGCCTTGCAGAGTTAACAGGCGTGTGGGCTGGGGCCACTTTGGGGGCTCAGACAGAGGGGAGACACTCCTTCTCTGTGCCAGGTAAGGCAGTTACAGTGCTGGCCCCAAGTCCAGCCTCTCTTCACCTCACAACATCTCTATGTGCAACAGCCTTAAATCAAACTAAAAATGTGAAAATAAAAGTATGCTGAGTCTGGATTTCTGACCTGTTCCTAAAGCAGGGCCAAGAGTGCAAACAAAGGAAATGGTGAGGAGTTACTTACATCCATGGAGTAATGCTCAATCTGATAGATGGTGGTCAGCCCCTGGGTCGTGAAATAATCCACACAGGATGAGCAGCCCAACCTCGCTAAGAAGCTGCAGAGGAGGAAGGAAGGAAGGAGAGAGAAAATAGGATCACCCTGGCTGCAACAGCCCAAACCACAGAAAAACCAAACACTCAGCCAATCTGCAGCAACAGGAAACAAAGCTTTCACCCTTGGCTTGACCTCCTCCAAGACATCCCAGGCCAGCAAGCCACATCAAACAAATGAGGGAGTCCTTCAGCTCAGCATTCAGCCCTCATGGCAGCATCTAGCTTTAGTCAAGAACCAGTGCTGCACACACTGGGTCTTGAGGCAGGAGGGCTCACACAGACCCTCTGGCCAGGTCATGTCACCCAGAAAGTGGCTGAGCCCATGGCAGCCTGGAGCATGCACAGAGGGCTTCAGCAAGGCATGGGGTCTGGGGCTCAGACACATCATGCACTTCCAACAGCACATTCCTCCCTAAATGTAAAGGATTCCTCATTTATGAGCAGCATCTTTCAACCGGTTTGACCTCACAAAGGGCAGAGGGGGCTTCTGACCCCAGCCATGGCTTATCATGTGGCCAAAGGGGAAAAAAGAAAAACAAGAAATGTTTGCAAGACAGCCTGGCACCCTCAAACTCCACCAGTCCAACAGATGCTGCATCCCTCAGCTTTCTTGCAGTCCTGACATCCCTGCTTCTTTCAGCTGCTCAGAGGTGGGGATTTGAGGCTCGGTGCCCAGAAGGTGCCAGCCTCAGGACTGCCAAGAGCCCAGTGGGATCCGGTGCTCCAGGATCATTCAGGCTCCTGACCCAAGGGCTCTGCTCCCTTAGGGTGGGGAATGTGCCGGGCAGCCTGCTCCCGCTCACCTGACGATGCTGCAGTCTGAGGGGTATGGAGGAGGGGGGGTGCAGTGGGACGTTGAAGGCATGGAGAGGGGAGGAGGCAGCGCCTGCGTGGGGCTGAGGCCATTCATGTCACCGGTCATGGCCATGTGGGTGCCCATCATGGGAACTGGAGGAGAGAAGAAGGAGGAGCACATTGTTACCCAGGCATGCCCAGACCCCGGCTTCGCCCCCAGCATGGCACCCAAGGACAGCACCCACAGCCTGAAATCCCCTGTAAAGCCCTGCACAGGGCGAGCTCGTGAGAAGTTTCAGGCAGGGCCAGGGACCCGATGACAGACAGTCCTTCTGGAGTTCTCCCCTCACAGGAGAAAGTGCCACTGTCGTGTCACCTTCCCTCCCAGACAGGCTGGATAGAAACCCTGGCTTGCTCTGCCACAGGAGAGGAGCAGGACAGAGCCAGCAGAGTAACCTAATACAGCAGCCAAACAGCTTTGTTTTCAGAGACAGCAAGAGCACCAGAAGGGGATCAGCAACAGGTGTGGGCAAGAGTCCAGCTGTTTTGAAATAAATTAAAAAACAAAACACCAACCAAAAAAGCCCCAACAAAACTCAGCCCCCAGAAGCATGCCTGGATTTACAGGACTGCTGAACACACAGCAGCAGCCAGGAGGAACAGAGTTGCAAGATGTTTCCTTTGAAATTAAGAACTGTCTTAATTGAACTGCGGGGAAAAAAAATGTTGCCAACATTTGCATCTCCTCTGCTGGGAAAGGAAGAAGAAACAAGTCTTGAAAGCCAGAGGACAGTGCAGCCAGCTAGATCTGCAGCAAGAAGCAGCTCTGTTCACCCTGTGAGGCTCTGAGCAGGATGCTGAAGCCTTGCCCTGTGGCACACCAGCCAGCAATATTTATTTGGCTCCGTAGGTTCATGGCGAATTACTCCAAGCTCTCCAGCTTAACACTAGCCACCTGGAGATGCCAAGTCTCCTTGTCCAGACTAGCAGGGAGAATGCAGGGAACAGGAGAAGAAGGAATAAGAGTTTCTTACTGTTGGTTCCCATGCTGTCGGGGATGGTGGTTGGGGTCAGGGCATTGCGCTGCTGGGGGTTGATGAGCTGGCTGACCGAGGGCAGCTTGTTCATGCTGTTCATTTTGCTGAGTGGTGGAGAGTTGGAGCCATAGGAGGACTGTGACTGCATGGAGGTCCTGCAAACCAAGGAGATGTTAGGACGAGGATCACAGCAGCTGGTTGTTGAGAGTGTGCACCCAAGGGGCTACATGGCCAGTGAAATCACTGACACCATAGGAGCATTACAGATAAAGATCCCTGGAGAATGAGTCAACAGGAAATAAAAAGTTGCCCAGATATTCTGAGCACTTAAAAAAAGTGAAACACCAAAAAAAGGAAAGCTTAACTTTTGGTTGAAGCTTTATTTAAGAAGTGTCTACACAAGATTTTCTGTTGAAAAGAATATACGGAAAACCAGCAAACATCTGCCAAGATTTGAAGAGTATTTTTAGTTAAACTCTCCTTGTGGTCAAAGACTTTTTCAGAAGAACAAGAACTGAGGAAGCCATCTCAAACCATCCCAAATACCCCTGAAACCTGACTGCAGAAACAATTTTCAGGTCACACTTACCACCTTTTTTTTTTTCCCCACAGTTCCTAGTTATTCATATAATCAGGCCATTCTCAGGTGCACATGGAACAGCCAGAGGCTCTTGCCCCAAGACAGATTCCATGCTCTCTAGGGACCACTACTGAGATGGTCAGAACTGCCTGGGATGCCAACAGGCAGCTCTTGCTGGTGTTAAGGCAAACCTGGAATCCAAACCCTGCAGGCTGCTTGCAAAGAGGATCAGGTTCCTACAACCACCTGACAACAGCACTGGCCTCCCTCAAGTCCATCCAGCCCCAAACTCCATGCAGCACATTCATGGTGTGAGCCAGAGAGGCTTGCCAGAGCTCCCTGCTGCTCAGCCCTGAGGGTCCCAGCTGCAGTCCTGCCATGTAAGTGACCCAGACTGCCAAGACTGGGCTGCTTCTGAACGGCAGCCCAGCTCCCAGATCAGGTTACGGCTGCAGCATCCCATTGGAGTGGGGTCTTATGTGGGATATGCAAAAAATTATCATTAGAGCTGGTCCAACAGCACAATTGGCACAGCATCACCATGCCACAAGGGAGCAGGTTTCTCTCTCCGTGACACCAGAGCATTTGTAGGACTGGGAAAAGGTTTGGGAAATGTGCCTGCTTCCCCACCCTTCCCAAACACAAGTACCCTCAAGCTGTGGTCACCCTGCAGAGCAGAGCTTGCCCAGGTTGCCACAGAGCCCAGGACTCACATCACAGAGACCCCATGGTGAGTGTCCAAGGGCACATTCCCATCTTATTTCCCATTGGGAAACTTGTTCCCATCTGGGTATAACTGGTTACACCAATTCCTGGGAACTGGCTTTTCTTCTATGCAAATAAAATAATTATTACTCCAAATAAGCAAAGTGTAAAAGGAAAGAAAAGGCTCATTCCTAGACAATTTATTAAAACCTTCAGCACTCCAAGGTCAAGTTCCATACAATTACATTGTCTCCAGCTTCCTGCACTTTCAAGACTTGCAGTGTTGGGTGGAGAAAACATCTATGCTAACAGGCTAGAGTATCTAAGGCCCTGAAGAAATGTTACCTAATTACACAATTACAGGAGGTACAGAAGGGTGTGAACTGTCCTTTGGCAGTGAAGATGCAGGACAAGATCCAGCAAACTTCACAGACACAAGGAAGTGGAAAGCACAAGAAGCTTCACAAATTAATATTAACAATGCTAGCAACTCCCAAGGGGAAGTGAAACCGAGCCATGAAGTTCAGACCCAACTTTTCAGAGTGAAGGGAATGATTCAGATCTGAGGTTTCAATTCCCCAATTATGAAAGTTGAGGCCGGCCATGAAATTCAAGTCAGGTTGACACCACCCTTAGCCTAAAAGGCTTCTGGATTTAGGACCAATGGGTATTTCTACTTTACTGATTCAGGCACTTATCTCAACTGAGCTTCAGGTGAAATTAATACACACCTGAAGAGTCTCTTACAGCAAAACCTGCATGATCTGCAAGTGAGGAGGTCAATGAACACAGCAAAATTCCAAATCAAATCAACAAAGGCTTCCCTAAAGAGACTGAGTTGCATTGTTTGAGGTCAGCAGTGGGCCAATCTTTGCCCTCTCCACCACCAATAGTCATCTCAGCAAAGCTAATTAGAAGACTACAATATACTTTGGGGATAAAAGAAAAACAAAAAGCAGTCAAACACAAGCCAACTCGAAGCTTTAGAAAACAGATGCATACTTTAACATTTAGCTCAGGAAGTCCACTCTTATTCATACCCATAAGAGTCAAGATTAACACAAGTTCAAGGGAATAAAACAGAAAACAAAAGCATTTTTCTTTGTATCCATACTAGTTTCAACTAAGCTATTCCATCACATGAGTAAATGTTTAAAAGGCCTACAGAAAGCCATCTAGCCAAAGAAAAGTTGCAAGATAAACCAAGATGCAAAATTTTATTGAAAATTAATGTCACACATCAATATAGCAAGAGCCTTAGAAACACAAGAAAATGCTTTTGGTATTAAGCACAAGGACTACATGGTGTTTGAGGATCCGTTTAAAATATATTGCTTTCTTTCCTCGACTTTTTACTTTTTAAAACATTTATAAGAATGTCATGCACAGTGATTTTCATTAAAATTGTACTTGCTATGTCTCAAGAAAGATTAGAAATCGGAGCATTAACATTTCTTTGATATCAATGCCAACGAAATGCATTTTAATATCAAGGTATAAGGACTTCAATTAACAGACTATTATACTTCTTGGAACAGTCTGATACAAAAGGCACTGAGTCACATTCTGCAACTGAGTTCTCTCTTCAAGAGGCTATGTAATTATTTAGCAAATAACATTTGTAGTTATGCAAGCTCATATGAGGGCAATCAGTCTCTCATGCTTCAAGGCATATACTGATCATCTCAAGAGGTCAGGAAGGAACTTCCTTCTTCTCCCATATATGAACAAAGTTCAGTTCACAGGCTACCTCATGTAACTCCACATTTTCCCAGCTCACTGGATACCAGCCCTTCACCAGAGGTAGCAAACTGCTGGGATAGACCAATCACCTGATGGAGCCCAGAGTCCTCATTCACTAGAAGAGCACACAGCCACATAAGCAGCCTTAATGCAAATGACATCAAAGGTTCATTAAATGCAATTGGGCAGCTCAGGCTCAGAGTTTAAGATTTTACCCAAGCCCCTGAGCCTTCAGTCTGCTGACCCTGAAGACCCAGAGCCAGTCAGTGCAGACACACAAGCAGATTCAGAGCTGTGTCTGTGTCCAGTTCTGTGTCTGCCCTCCCTTTCAGAAGTCACATCCCAGGTTCACATGAGGCCAGTGTGCTCACGGACAATGGTTTTTAAAGCAAGGTTCCCCACATAGCACTGGGGTGTCACTGATGCAGTCTAATAATGGCACACAAGTGACACAGATGAGTTGCACTCAGCTGCTTTGAAGGCCCACGAAGCAGCAGGACACTGCTGAGAGATCACCTTGCTCCCCACATTCCAAACTGCTGCTATTCTAAAGCAAACAACAGTGCATCTTTTCATTCACACCAGTGGTTTCTAGGCTTGGTACCTCACTGGGAGCATGGAAAGGAGGAGCTCCAGTAGTTACTGGGCAGACAGGAATTACAGCACAGGGACAGGGGTGGCAATAATGACTCCCCTTAGATTTCAGGTATGGGAATTTCTCAAGGCAGGCCATGGATGCAATCTGCTCTCCAGGGAATGGAGCTGTAATACAGGGAGTGGATACAGATCAAGTAGTTGACACAGCCTGATATGACCTGACTGACTGATAAGGCCCAATTAGTCCACTTGGTTATTCCTTGAAAGGAAAAGGCTTACTTTCCTGAAGACACAGAGATGGCAAAGAAGCAATGAAAAGACAGCTGGGAAAAAGTTTTCATTTTATCTGCAGAGGACAGACTACAAAGCAACTCAAATTGCTTTCAGCTCCAGGTATTTGATAAAAGAAAAAAAAGAATAGCACCTTCTAATATAACCACCTGGTAGCTGGAAAGCAAATCAAGTCACCACTAAGATCAGCTTGACAATCATCATCCTCTTATAGCCAAGTAGTACAAATCAGAAATGCTTCCCAGAAAACAATAGGATTCAAACAATTTACATTCCTGTTTAGTGGAAGTCTGAGATGTTGTATTGCCCATTACAGTACAAGGGATTTCCTAGAGGCCACACCAAATGACGACCTGGAACCTTCCAGTGCAGTGTGGATGCCTTGTGTCTTCTGGTGGGCTTCCTCCTCAAACTTGCGGGTGGACAGCCCAGGAGCAGAGCTCTATACAGATCAGTAGTTCCCTGCCACAATACTTCCATATTGCCATCCAGAAGCAGACAAAGTGACAATCCAGGGATAAACCTTCACTGGACGAACAGACAGGAGTACCAAACATAATCCTATGTCTGGGCTGCATTTAGAGTTCAGATTCCCACCTCTCACAGGGGAAAGCAATCACATGGTCTTTCTTTTCCCAAATAAAAAGGCACAGAACAATACTGACCTGCTTTGTGATCTCAAAGAATTTCCTAGAGTTTCCAGGCAAGGTAACAAGGCACTTGATTTTGATCAGCTTTACACAAGGAACAATGGTAGAGCTGCAACTGTATGAAACAGGCACTGCTAGTGTTTAATTAGCTATTATTTATATACCTAATCCCAATTTTGGGGGCTCTTTTCCATCAGCCCTCCCCCACACTGCTACGGTAGAGGAAATCTTGCTAAGACATTGGAGATAGCCAGAGATGGGATATGGCTCTCAAAGGAGATGTCAGTACGAGTCATCACCTGCTCTGCTGCCTGCAAGCAGATGATGTGATGTTCAGAGATAAGTGTCTTTGACTGCATCAGGTTTTTTTTCCTCAGTGGGTGGCCAGGAGGCCTGCTCTGCATTTGGGAGGCAGCTTCTCTTTGTGCTGCCTAACCCTAAGTTTGTCAGAGCTGCGTATGCATCTCCCCAGATAAATCCAGTGCAGACTGCACTGCAGGGCATCACTTGGATTGAGCCCACAGAGCTGGGAGGAACTTCCTAAGTTCAGTAAAGCTGGATCAATGCCAGCAGTGCTGGTGCAAAGTCGAAGTCACACGGCCTTCTTTACAATTTTGATGTACTTTAGATCAGATCCTTTAAGGTCGGAAATAAGTGGAAACAATTCATGATGCCAAAGTTGAGGGCATTTCTACAGAAAACAAAAATTGGTATTTTTTTAGCAGTGCCAGTTCATATACTTATTACTTCTCCCTGTCCAGCAGTACAAATACATCAGCTACTTGCACTGTTAGTGCATGGCCTGCATTAAAACAGGCCAAATGGACTACCACAGACCATTTAAACACACATCCTCTGCTTCCATCTCCCCAGGCCGTGGACACATTTTTAAACTTAAACAAGACAAAAGGCGTTTTAAAATTGAGACCTGCTCAGAGAAACCCTGCCGAGTTTCACAAATACAGAAGTAAGAAGAAAGAGTATCAACACATTACAAAAACAGGAAAAAAAAGTTACACCAGGACAGACAACATCATGGTTCCCGACCTCACAATGCTATGGGCTACAGCTAAGAGGTCTGTAGAAGTGTCTGTTGTTTTTGCAAAGTTTGAGTCCCTTCAGGAGTTTACTCTCACTATTCACTCTGCTGCTATCAGGCTGTGTTTTTGCCCCACTGTTCCTAGTCCTGCCAGCTGGGCAAAGTGACCCTGCCAGCTTGGTTTATGGATATACTGATGGGTTTGGGGGGCTGGAATGTTTTAGGATGGCATCGGTCTGTTTGGGAGGGTCTCTCCTTGAGTCCGTGACTTCACTCCTGAAGCAGGCCGAAAGGAGACTGTAAAGAAGGAACCAGAGAAAAGAAAAAGATGAATGTACAGGACCCCTTGCCAGCCACCAAGAGAGAAACAGTTACTTTCCACCTTCATGATCACAGTACAGGCTTTCAAAGAGGGGAAAAAGCAGATGTCTTAGCACCTACAGTGAGGGTATGTAACAGGGAGATTAAGGAAGCTGGAAAGCCCCAGGCACAAGTGAGTGCTTGGCAAGAAAGGGAAAGCAACCAGTTGGTAGGGAAATCTGATTCTGTCCTACTCTCATGGGTACAAACAAGGCCCTGATAATGTTTCCAGAGACAAACACAAGAGGAACAAATGCATTCAACCAAAGGGGAAAAGGAGTAGCAGCTTCCATTGAGACCACTTTAACTACCATCACTTCAAAACCAGAAGCTGGAGCTAGAGAGGGGAACAGTGCCTACTGGCCATATTGATTACAGCTCAACTACTCCCCTTTGAAAAGCTGGGGGGGTCCCTGGGGCCACCAGCTGATGCAGAGGGCACTGTATCCTCAGAGCCCACAAAGCACTTCTACTTGGCTCCTTTCACCCTGGCCATTCTGTAGTGAGAACACTATCCAGATGCCTGGAGCTCACATGCAAGCACAGCACTACAAAACCAAACCAAATCATGCAAAAATCCACTGTTAACTTTCACACCAAAGGCAAGATTAAAGAGGTGAAGGTACAAAGAATACCTTCTCCACCAGCCCCGTTCTCACAAGAGCAAGCACTGGGATCCCTGCAGCTCACAGCTCAGCTGGAGCACTCCAGGCATTGGATAGCTCAGCTCTGTCACAGCTCACTTATGAGGTTAATTCCTTCTCATTTGGATAATGAGTTGTGCTCTCACTAGACCGAAAGGCAGCCAGTGAGCTGGTAGCTACAGCCCTGCTGATAGGAAAGAAATTTTTGCTGGGGTACAAGATCACATTTGGACATAAGAGCCCTCTTGGTAGCCATTGGAAGACTTTGTGAAAACCCTTCAATCACAGGAGTTGGGCTTGGTGTTCCTTCTGAACTTTATGGGTGCCTTCCAACTCAAAATATTCTGTGATTCTCTGCTGCAGGAAATTGAAATACAGGTAGTTCTGGAAACAGTGCTCAGCAGAGTGAAGCCCACCACATGAGAAGTGTTTTCTAATGAAACCCTTAAAGACTGTGCAGGTAACTCTCTGGGAATATTGATGGTGAACGTATTTCACATCAAGGTGATGAGGAAACATTCCTTCCCCAACAAAGCATGAGCCACCTCTGATATCTCTCACAGCAGCAATCATCTGGCAAATCTGTTTTACTCAAATGGTGGCAGACTGTGAAAAGGAAGTATTCTAAAGGAACATGTGTGCTGCAGTTCAAGCATGGGCCCCAGGATTTGACAGTGAAAAAGGAAAAATAGAAACTGAAAGAAAAACACCCCCAACAACTTCCCACCTATGATCATGAAGGCATTTGGCATAACAGTAAATAAGAGAAAACCATGCACAAAGGAGCAAGCAGAGAGAGGAGATGAGACAGAGAAATATTGTGGTCTGGTACAATGTGGAGCATTGCAGTATTTTGGTCATCTAGTGGGACACAAGAATTCTGACTGTCACCAGATTTGTCCTTTCTATTCCAGAACAGTCAGACAGCTGCATCTGCTGGCCTGTCAAATGCAATGCTGGTCTGTATGTGCATGAGACACAGTTGCTTTATCAGAACAACAGGCTTATGTTTTTAAAACTACCTTTCACCATGACAATCCCGACCTTGTTTTTCCTACTCTTCAAAAATGATGCTTTCCACGTTGTAGGAACAAAAGGGAAAACATTTTCCACATACCTAGATAGCTTTTCTGTTAACCACTGCATGGAAAAGTAAACTGAAGAATCCAGGAGTTCTTCCACCAAGGCTTGACTCTGGAGCACATGTGGGTACTGCTCCATTTTTTGGGGTGCAATTGCATCTTAAGAGTCTTTTCAGCCTAACTATCATTTTGCCCTGAACACATTCCTTCAGATATTAAGTCATACCCTGGATTATTGAGGAAAAAGCACCAAAACCCAAAGTGCACCTAAGAAACTGTTGCCTGAACGTGCATTTCAGCAGAGAGGACCCTGCTTGATGGCAGGCTGTCAGCAGAGACAACTGCAGCAGCTCTGGACAAACACTACAAGTTGTTTTTCTCTACACTTCTGGCACTCTTAAAAGCCCTTAATCTTTCTCCCCTGCATCTGAGCACACTCAACAACTGAGAAAAATGAGTATATAACTGGACAAGTGCCAGGAGACATGCCAAAAGAAGTTTCATTAAATTAAATGGCTGGACTTCTACATTCTGGTCTCATAGGTAACACAAATACCAACCTCATTTGCCAGGAACCCATCCTACTGATACAAAAAGAATGAAAACAGTAATTATGGCAAAGCCAACTGTCAGCACCAAGGGAAAGCTGTCATCTGCTGCTGTCCATTTCTGCTTACAAAACCATTTCTCAGCTGAAATGGCTGTGGTTCAGGTGAAGCTTTGAAGACAAGCAGCAGAGCACACAAAGGCCGCAATGCCTAGGAGCTAGTAAATACAGGCTATGGTATATACAAACAGTGGAGATGACTGATAAAAGTAAATAATAATAATAATGAGATTTTTAAGTGTCCAAAAGAGAGCCCAGAACCCCTGGATGCTCCAGACATTTTGGCAGAGAGCTTTTTTCACACCTCCACAAGACTCCAGCTGACACTAAAAACACACAGGTCGAAAAGCGAACACATGCAGAGATCTGGCAGAAAGCTGTGGTATTGCAGAAGCCCTGAGACAAGGCCAAGGCACTGAAATAAATCCCTACAGGCTCAAGTGGGACTTATGTGGTGTCTTGGCCCCATGCTAACCTCTGCAGGGGAATGAGTTATACCCACAGCCTCCTGAGGAGAGCTGCCCAGCAGGAACGCATGAGATCCGAAGCACTACCGCTGGCAGCCACCAGCAGCCCAGGGGGGCTGTTTTCTGTCACCAGAGACAGCAGGTGAAGCAATGCCCATAAATGACACTGCTTACAGCCCATCTGGGAAGTCATTCTCTGCCCAAGCCTCTGTAACTGCAAAGCTTTGGGAACCCAGACACTTATTCTGCCTTTCTTTTCTCCATCCTCCTCACACTTACAGAACCCAAAGCAATCCCAGTGCAGCCCTGTCAGCTGAGTTCAAAAAGAATGGAAAATTTCTCATGAGCAATGTGAAGTCAGTTGGCAAAGTGCAGTTTTTGAGAACACTTTAAAAGTGTGTATAGCATCTTTCTTTGAAGTGCCCACTGGCCACAAAGACAATATTACGTGTTTCAACCTTGCTCTCAACTTTCAGCTGCCTGTTTTATAGCAGAACAACCCAAAGTGTTGTTGTACCACTGAGACACCAGCGCTCCAATGCACCAGAGATGCACTGCACTGGGGTCCAAGCACTCAGCTGAGCTGCTGCTCACAGTCCAGCCCTACATACTCTTAGCAAGATGGTCAGATGGATACCCTGGAGAAGGCACAGAGATGGTTCCATGTTTGCTGCCATTCCCATGGAGTATGAGAGAGGAGTGCACCCAGCCTGTGCTTCCCAGCTGGGATGGGCACACGTAGCAGGTTTCTGACCACAGGCTGTCGATGGCTCAGCCTCACTGTGCTGAGCCTGGGGTTCTGGCTATAAGTCAGAAATGAGGCACTGAACTTTGTCGTTCACCCTTTGAGCCAAAAAGTTGAAATATGTGGGATGAAAGACTACAGAGGGACCTCGCAAGCAGTCAGGACGTGCACTGGGGGAAGGAGAACTGCATTGTCCCATTGCTCAGCCCTCAGCTGAGCACCATGTCCCTGTGAACAACTGTGCAGAAGCCTTCTGTGTCTCTCTCCTCTCTCCCCCTTCCCCACTGCACTGACACTGCACAATGGTACTCACTGCTTCTGGAGCAAGTGCTGGTGCTGCTGCTGCTGTTGCTGCCGGTAGGTCTCGATCGTGTGCTGGGGAAGGTACTGCATCAGCTCCAGGGACTCCTTGATCTTCAGCAGCATTTCATATGTCTCCCGTCCCCTCACCTGGGTCACAGGAAAAGAAAAAGGGGTTGAGGGGGAAAGAAAAGCTTTAAAGGACTGCATTTGTAGTCCTTAAGTGTAGTCATCTAGAGAATTTTAGATAAAGTCAAGTAAATAACCAGAGCAGGATGCAAATACTCTGTTTATACATTATGCTCACACAATAAACTGCTAAGCCTTGCTCTAGAGGTTGAAGAGTGATAATCTCACACTGCAGGCTGATGAACATCTTGGGGTTGTCATATGGCTCAGTGTGAATCTATGCCAGCCAAAAGCAACATTCTGATCCAACCTATTTAGACAGAAAATGTCTTTACTTGCCTCAGATGTAAGCAGATCTGATGCTGAATCTTACATGCCCTCAGAAAACAAAGTACATGAATTTGGGAGCTGGGTTTGGCTTGCCCTTCTCCTCCAAGCACACCATGGTTTGTGATTTATCCAACTAAACATGGCTCATGGGGAAGAAGCTAAATGGCCAATTAGAAATATTTCTTGCCCTTTCTGAGCCTTCACTTAATATGGCAAATTTCACTTCTATCACTGCATTACAAAAAATTATAAAATATAAATATATTATAAAAGCCACAGAAGCATCCACCTATCAGTAAGACAACACTCAGTATTTCTAGAGAAAGGTCATGTGCCACAGATCCAGAAATGACAGAAGAGGAAACCTAGTTAGATCTCAAAGACAAATGTTTCCACTAGGACAGACAGATCCTTTGGAATATTCTTATATGCCTTGCATAAGCCATTCTTAGTACCTAATGAGAGTTTTGATTTTTTTTATTTGGAATATGTATTTAAAATAGTTAGCTCTTGGGATTAAAGAAAACAAAAATTATTCTTTCACATCCCAACCCCATCCTCAGCTCTCTCTGAAGTCTTGGTGAGCCTTGAGTCACCATCGAAGATACTAAACATAGGGTAAATACAAAGATAGAGAGAACTCACTGGCAAGTACAAGAGCTCATCATCTGGGGAACGTCTCTTTTTGATAGATGTCATCTGTATGCCGTGAGTTCCTTGTCGGAAAGCTGGAAGAGAAACCCCAAAGGCATCCCATTAAAAAAAAGAAAGGGGGGGCAGAGGGTGAGGAGGAGCACACAAAGAAGAAAAAGAGAGATATGAAAGAGATATCAAGTGCATGGCCAACTCAGATCTGCAGTGGTCTGAAGGGATCTCTGTCTGAGCCACTCCAGAACTGTCCTTGCAGCTCCTGGCTCCTTAAGGCAGACACAAATGCAGGTGCTGGCCGGCCATGTCACTTGGGGAAACACAACAGCCAAGGAGCGCTGGATATGCGACAAAACCCTGGCAAGCCACACTTAGAACAAGTACTGGCTCTTTACAGGAAAGCTACAGAAAGTTTTGGTATTACAGGGCTCACAAGCTGTTGGTGACTGAGTGATCCATGAAGGTGAGACCATTGGCAGGGAGCAGAATGCACTGAGAAAAAGCCCCACTCCAGTCTGCCTCCCGTCATATCCTGTGCTCTGCTGTTCAGCCTGCTGCCCTCACTGAGTGTGCAGGGGAAAGCAAAGGTGGATTTCCACATCCTGCATGTCCAGTGAGGACCTGACTCTCATCAGAGCACAGAGAGCCATCTCTAATGCACAGCAGAGCTTGTGTGCAGCCTCAGTCTAGAGCCCTGTGGCTGGAAGACACCCACCACAGCACAGAACACTGGCTAGATGAAGCAGAGTATAACAGCACAGCCCCAGACATGCCATAAAGGTTCAAAAGGTTAGAGTCCCAGCCATGGAATTGGAAGGTGGCAAATAAACACCGCTGGTGGGGCTAATCTAACACCGGCAGCACTGCAAGGGAGCCCAAAACCCAGATTGTCAAACACTGCTTTGTGAACACCAGGTCATTTTTCAGGCTGATTCACCCTGGGAGAACAGACATCTAATGCCCTCCTGCCTCCAAGCCCATGCACAGCACCACTCTGCCCCTGTGGCACAAGCACCCAGAGACAGCCCCATCTGCGATCTGCCCAGCTCTGCCAGCTACTTACGGCGCTTCGTACCATCACCATTCTTTGTGCTGTCGGACACTTGCTGCTTGCGGATGCTGTCCTCGTCTGCCTTGCGGTCTCTGCCCGGGCAAGCACAGATACGGGCTTCGAAACATCGCCGGCCCAAGACTTGCCCACTGGGAAGAGAGGTGAGGAGAAACATCAGCTGGCATCGTGGATACAGGCCAGCAGCTCCCCTCAACTTTCCGTCACACTGTGCACCTTCCATTTCCCAGTCTGGATCTCCCATGTGCAAAGATCTAAAAAATATCCTATAGCCCCTTGAATTAAGTTGTTCCTAAGGATATGGAATGCTGCCCTAAGTGGAAGAGCATCCAGAAGGGTTACACTCATGATGTACAACTTACTCTCTGGTTTCCAGGGTCACAATGATAAGGATGGGGCGACGGTTCATCCCTCCAACGCAGCTGCTGTTGCACATGAAGTTGTACAAGACCGTAGTGAACTCAGTACCGACCTGGATGAGAGAAAGGGGATGAGCAGAAGAGAAGGTGGATGGAAAGCTCTGCTTTTTCCAAGCTCTCCTCTTGTATTTCCCAAACTGGGCTGAAATTGGACCAGCATGAAATAGGCCCCCACTACAAAGCTTCCTTAAAAGAAATGAACAACCCCTGCTCTCAAGGGATGAGAAGAGTGTTTCACAGTTCATTTCAGACAAAAGGGAAGAAGGGATTCATTGTGATGAGGATGGGGAAAGCCCAAGATCCCAACTCTTTTGACCAGGGTTACAACCCCCACCCCCTTTGTGTGCGAGGATGCCACCAGCCTGAGCTCACAACGTACCTGGGGTGGCTCGTAGGGGACCAGCACACTCTGCCTCCCAGTGATGGGGTCTTCTACATACTGGGCATGGCTGTTCCCTTCCACTCTGATCAAGTGGCTGGGAGGTGCAATCTGCCCTGCAAGGGCAAAGAGGGAGAAAGTAAGAGACTGTTCAGTGAAGCAAGGTCATGCCCAGGGTGGCAAGGTCTGCCACCAAGGGAGATGCACGTGGCCCCAGAGCTCACACAGGTGCCTCCCAGCCCCTGAAGCATCCCCTCCCAAGATCCCTGCTGCCAGAGACCAAAGGCAACACAGGCTTTCTCAAGCTCACTCTGGAACACCTGTAGCTGAACATGAAAAAGGGCTTCCCAAGATCCCAGATTAAGTGAGCCCAAGTGTGGACAGAATGGCAGCTCATAGCAGCCCTTTCAGCAGGTTACTCCTGCTGGATTTTCACACCAGCTGAAAGCCTTTCTTTTCCTCCCTCTAATGTATATACAAAGCAAATTCCTTCAAGTCACAATCCCTATTCTTTTTTCTATCAATTGCTAGTTCTCTTCTGCTGCCTTCCATCAGTCTTGATAAAAAAAGATTCAAATAGCAAGAGAAAGATGCATTTATTTAATGGTCAGCTTGAAAAATAATGCTTGCTTATAGCAGCAGCAGAAGGGAACATTATCTTCTTGGTTCCTAGGCCACTTTCCAGTAATTAAAAGCTTCCTTCCTACAAATTTTCTTCAGTGTTTCTACAACATACAATTAAATTCTGAGGAGAGAAGCCTGCTATGGGTTCATCTCAAGAATTTTTTTTGTGTGTATCTGTTCATTTCTTACTCAAAATACAGCCTGTTTCTAAAGAAATAATTATTTCAAAATAAGAATTCTGAAATACTTTTTTTCTTCCTTAAAACTCCATTATTGAATGGTGTAAACTCTCAGTAAATCCAGTCCTGTCAGAAAAGCACTTTTTAATATAAAAAAACTGTTTTGAAGAACTGTCTCACTCCTCTCTGATTTTACACTCCCAAGTCCTTGCTTATTTTTGGGGCTTGTCTAGCTGGCTGCACTGTAGCCAGCAATGGGATCCAGGCTCCTAAGACATCCTGCTAACTGACACCAACCAGGTTTTTTTACAGTAGGAGATAAATAATGTACGTAGAATAAAACAGATGCTCAGCTGAACTTATATGAACTTAAGGTGGCCAAGGCAAAATGGAACTCAGTCCGTGAGCTTGCAGAAAACCAAAGGACATTTTAAAAACAGCTGCTACTTCACGAACAGGAGGAGAAGCAAGTAAAAGATTGAAACATGAATACTGAACCAAGAGTGTTAAATGTAGAAGAATGTTGCCTACAGTTGATGCTGGCACCTAGCACTGCCCTGCCAGAGACAAACAGCCCCTCCATCTTTGAGGCGCGGATTAAGGACTGGAGATGATATTGCATCCTGTTACTAGATCCCTGTCCCAGAGACATGGAAGCTCATTCCTGAGCACAAGAACAGCTGCTTCTCATTGCAGGAGCAAAAGCAGAGCAGAGAAAGGCTGCCAGAGGGGCACTGCCTGCCGTGGGGACAGACGTCCATCCAACCTGGGCAGGCGTGAGGCTTATTTCAGTTCTTCCCTCCCAAGGCTGTGCTTGCTAAAGCACTGCGTGATCCTTCCTACCAAGCACGGGAAACACACAGTTGCACAAGGTGTCGCAGGGAGCTCTGCTTCCAGGTTTGCTCTGAAGCTGCTGTCACATCCCTCAGTGGCCTCTCATCAGCCAAGCAGCTCTGGAGAGGGACTGCCAGCACAGCACTGCCCTCCTTACCCTCGTTGAACTCCCGGCTCAGCTCGTGGTTCGGGCAGCGTTTGACCACTTCGGTGACGTGTTCAGCTTTCTTGTAGACTGGCATAGCCCTGATGACAGCTCCCTGGGGTGGTGGGGTCATCACTTTGATCTGGATGGGACACGTCTTGGCGATCTGGCAGTACAGCTTTTTCAGTTCGGTGGAATACTGAATGGGGAACAGACCAAGAGAGAGTCAGGAAGCTCAGCAAGGGATGAAGGCACACCAGGAACACGGAGATGGCTTTGCACATGTAACTGAAACGTGCACTGCATTTGTTTGCACAACAGCCATACTTCCAGAAAAGTGACAAAGCCCCCAGACCTGTAAAATAGCAGAGCATAAATCTACATCCTAGCTTTCCCAAAGGCAAAATCTTCAGATAAAGAGCACTTCATTTACTAGAACAAATAAAGCCTTTATTCCTCTTGGGCACACACTCCCTCTTGCAAGGGACACCCATCACCCACCTAACAAAACAGATGCTATTCTTTTCACAGCATCCTGTAATCCTGGAAGCACTCAAAACCACAGACATAAAAGTGTTTCATCCTGTTTTCTAAGAAGTCCTCCTACTCTTGCAGAGGGATTAAACAAAAATATGAACCTTGGAACTGAACAGTACTTGAAAACCAGACCCTGATCAACTTGGGAGTTGTACCAAGTCTGACATTTCAATCATCTTTTAAAACCATCTTCTACATCTACTGAACATCTTTATAGTAATAACCTCACTTGTGAACACAAAGCATTACATCCAAAGATGAAGTAAGGAAAAAACCCCAGTATCTCTTTTTCAAAGGCCAGAAGAGTTGAACAGCCCAAAGACCAGGTCCATGGTGAAACCTGGAGCATGACCCAGCAGCTGGCTCCAAAAGGGAGGCTGTGACCATGCAACGAGCACCGGAACAGAACAAGATACTTTTATTCACTGCGCTTATTTGGAGCATATTAGATTTCACTTAAGATGTTCTTCACTAAAACAGCAAACCAATGCAGCATTTTCCTGGAGTGTTTTCACATCTGGGAACCTTTACTCAGCAAAACATCAAGGCTGAAGTTGGTGGTTTCTTTTCAAAACCCCTCACCAAAATAAAGACATCAAGCTTAGCAGGGAGGATGGCAAGGAAAGTCCCAAGTGGTTCAGTACTGCACAACCTAAACCACCCATAAAGAAGACTCTCCAGTCTCCTCTGCTGTACAAAGCTGCTCCAAAACACAGCAGGTTTTTCAGAACCCTACTCCAGAGGAATTCAGTTTTCTCCTGGTATTCAGACATTCATGAGTGCAGAGCCCTCCCTGTAACAACATAACCCACAGGAATTACTGGCATTTCCCCATCTCCACGTCCTTGGTTCTTGCACACAAAGAAAAGTGAAAGCCCCAAGGTGATGGTTGTTTCCTCACAAAAAAAGGTCTCTAGCAGCCACAGGCCAATAGAGCCCTGCTCCCAGCTGTTCAAACACAGCACTGACAGGTTCATACTGGCCAAGAGCACCCTGTGGCCATGGACCCCACTGGGACAGGGAGAGCCAGCGCGTGCACAGGTGGGTGGCAGATGATGCAGCAGCAAAAGGATTAGCTAGTGATAGTCAGGGATTATTTGCATTTCAGAGTGTACACACTGCTAACATAGGAAAAACCAAACTTGGGAGAGACACTGGGTAGGAGAGAGGGATTAAACATAAGCCAAGCCAGTCCCTTCCTTCCTCACTCAACACCACCCTGCCATGTGGCAAAGATGCTACAGGTATTTAAACTGCGAAAAAAGATCTCTTTAAAATGCAAAGGCCAAATTGTGCAATGCATTTTATGTGCCTGCAGGCTAGAGATTAAACCCACAAAGGATTTACCCAGCCCGCGGAAACAGGGAACATGCCAAACAATTACAAAAAAAAAGTTGCGAAACAGATCTAGATGGTGATTTATATCATACATCTTTTAAACCTGAAATTCCTTATTGTTTTTTAATTAAAAAGCAATTCCTTACTGGAGGTAAGAGTGAGCTCACCATGTTGCCTTTTCATCTCAAGAGTTAGAAAAAGAATCACTTATATTTAAAAAGGAAGAAAACCTGTAAAGAATTATTTCCTTCAACACATCAGTTTGCTCATAGTATTGTGAAGGTCTGAAGGACAGAAAGCCTCAAAAATCAAAAAAAGCCAACTAATCACTTGGATGCCTTAACATCAGTGAAGCATAAAGAAATTGGGCACCCAAAGGTGATGGGCTGAAATGCAAGCATAAATATGGAAGAGCAGTGGTGCACAGAGGGTACAGCACATGCCAGAAGCCAACGTGTCCAGTGTCCGCAGGCATCTGGAGAATTGAACAAATGGAAGGAGATACACACCCCTCAGTCACTGTGTAGGACTCATGGTGCTGACTGTAATTTTACATCCTCAAAGACAGAAAGCTGTGGTTACAAGCAAGGGGGAAACAAAACTCACTGCTTCCAGAAAGACTGAGAGGCACCCAACACCATCTTGAATACTGGGGCTTCTGATCAAACAGCACAGCCCCTCTGCCAGCAGAGAAAGGGACCTGCTCCTCATCCACCCTTTGGCACCCCAACCCTTGGACCCACACCCTAAATTCACAGAAAGCAAATGACCAAGAGCTAATGGGTTATGATGAACAAGCCTATCCAACAGAGAAATACAGGGCAGACTCAAGAGCTGCAGGCTCCAGCCAACAACTTGAACTTGGCATGTCAGAAAAGGAGGGTAACCAGGAGCCCACCTCTGCCTCAGGACACGGTCAGGACATTGGAAAATTGAGTGGCAGTGGCCAGCAGAGGCAGAAGAGGCAGCAGGGGGCTGAGCTGCCTTTTTGGCACTTGATTGCATGAGGAGCTGAAGCCTCCCAGGCACTGCACAGGGCTTGGGGACATGGCATAGAGCCATCACTTCACATCTACCCCAGGCACAGCCTGCAAGCGTGTAATCACTGAAGGGACAGTCATTTAACACCGGTGTAAATCTGTCCACAGGGTACCTGCTCAGACAGAGAGGGGCTCGAGTTTCCCACCCCACCAGCTTTGCTGCAACCAGGGGTAACCTGATGCACAGCCATTTATTGACATAAATAGATGCCAACAACTAGGTCATGGTGACTTCGTCCTGGATCAGTGATAATCGCTACATCCACAGAGCAAGACAGGATATTGTATATAGATTTCAAAGCAAAGGCACTTCAGAAAGAAAACCCGAGGCAGGAGCTGTCTGTGCATTCAGATAGTGCCTGCAAGCAAGGGTCACCCCCTTGGCACAGGTGCTGCTCCTCAGGGGTCCCAAACCACCCCACCCTGCAGGAGATGACAGTCCCCTGGCACACCATTTTGCTCTGAACTGACACCTGCTCTATGAGGGGTAAGATCATGAAAAATTCCCAGAAATCCAAAGCATGACTATTAATCAACACATTTGAGCAGGAAAACGAAATTAATTAGGAGTACGAATATAAAAAATGAGCTTGACCCAACAAACAAGTCTATCAGTTAAGAAGATGACAACAACCATTATCTAGCAGTAGGAACAAAGGTTGTGCCAACAGCCTGAGGAGTGCAACACCACTTCCACCAGAGTACAGACCTGAAAGCCATTTAAAACAAAAGAGCTGAGCCTGGAAACACGTTATCTGCTCAAGAGGGAGAGGAAAGAGCTTTGGCTCTGACTTTTCTTTGGAGTTTGACTGCTGCCTGTCATGAATTTTGCTTTTTGCTTTATAATACTTTTTAAAAGGAAAGACAAAAACATTCCAGTGCCTGCAGCTCTGTGCTCCCCACCTGCCTGTGCAGACATACTGTATTACCCACTCTTGGCACCCTGGCTGGTAATTCAGTATCACAATACACACACCAGCTACCATCAGGCAACACCTGTCTGATTCCTCAGTAAGCCCCTTCTACTGAAGGTGTGTCAACAAAGGGTTGAAAGGCAAAACCAAAACACTTCTTGACTCTCAAATGGAGAATTTTTGCTAGAAAGGACTGTAGTCTGCTGAAAGTAAGTGCTCAATGCAACACAAACCACAATGGCTTTTCACCGAGCATTCAATTCCTCTGCAAAACTCTGATGCAGTGAAATCCCCCAAACACTACTTTCAAAATCTACCTCTAATATCTGTTTTACCATCTAATCTAGCAGAGGGATTATGGCTCCTAATTCTTTAAAAGGAGTGGGGTTCAGTCAGCTCTACAAATGCTGACGGATGTCAGCTTGAGGGTGATCCCAGAGGTTGGCTTAAGGCATTACAGCTCCCTGAGCCCCTCCTGCTCAGATCAGCAAGTCTTTCAAATCTTTTGCAAGCTTCTTTCAAGTAGTCATGTTTGAGTTCAACTCAGTTAACTAGATTCATTTTACTTGATGTTTTCAAAGCTGTCAATCAGCTATGCTTTCTCCCCTACTAAACTAACTCCCTAAGAAGGGGAAAAAAAGAACAGGTTAGAAGAGTGGGAATGCAATAGTTACCTGCACCAAAGTATTCACAGGTGAAAACAAGGAGAGTCACAAAGAAATAGAAAATAATTTGATTACATTTTAATTATTCAGGAGAACAAAAGGCAGTGGGAAGAAAGGAAGCTACCGACTAAGAAAAAGTGAAGTTTACACCCTAAACATTTTTGCTATGCTAGACCATGATTTAACTTTTCATTTACAAAAACTGCTGGGAGCATGTGGGGGCACATCAGAAACACCCATGTGCACATGCACACAACACTCTTAGGAACCAACTTGCACCCAGAGGACACTCAGTGAAGAGGAGCTGTTCCAGGAGTGCTGCACACATGGACATCTCCTTCCAGATTTAACCTTCAGCTCAGCATAACCTTAACCCCATGGCTTGTGAGCTGACTTGTTGCAGCTTCAGTTTGAAGCCCTCTGTCTCACCAGGCTCCAGAGAAAAGTGGACAGCTTGCTGCAGCAGGCATAGCCGGCATCCAAACCATGGGCATGGCCGACAGGTCCAGTGATACAGATGCACCAGGTGTGGCAATAACCCCCAGCCTCACAGCCCAGGGCACCAGGGAGACAGAGCATCCCCCATCTGCAAGGGAAGCCATCGTGCGATGCCCCGGAGCACGGGAGCGGGACGGGATGCTGATGTAGCCCCACCAGTGCTCTGAAGGCATTTACCAAATTTCTCCACCCCGGGGCAAAGGAAAAACCATGTCACACTTGAGGAAGGGCAGTGAATCACCCAAGGGCGTCCGCCTTTGCAAAGACTTAAACTTCATTTTCCCCTGGGGCTCCACTGCCCCCTCCCCGTCCCCACCGCCTCGCCAGGCGCTCACGAACGGTGCTGACGAGTTATTAAAATCCTTCCTCCGAGCGCTTTTCCCCGGGAGCCGCAGCCAAAGGCCGCCTGTTGCCACCTGTCAGTCGCGGGGATTAATTACCTGCGCCGGGCGGGGAGCGGCACATTCCTGCCGGCCTCGCCCGCCGGGATGTTGACATCAGGCAGGTGGGCCCCGCGTCCCCCGGCCGCCCCCGCCGAGGGGGGACGCGACCCGCGGGCGGTGGGGACCGGCAGCGCCGAGCACAGCGCGGGGACAGCGGGACACGGGGCAGGAGAGCGGCGGGGCTGCCCCGGGGCGGGCGGCACTCCCAGCGCCGGCAGCTGCTGCGCCTCGCAAACCTTAGCGAAAAAAATAAATACAGGGCTGCGTGCGTGTGTGTTGACCTGCTTCGGTAAACGGGGAAGGGGAGGGGTGGCAGGGAGGAGAGCGGAGAAACGTAGCCTGCGGACAGGGATTCAGGGGCCGCTGCCCGGTGCGCCCGTCCCGCCGCCGAGCCGCTCCCCGGCCGCGGGCACCGCGGGGAGCAGCCCCCGAGCAGCCCCTGCTGTGCCATGGCAGAGGAACAAGGCGGAGAGAAGCAGCCTTGCCCCTCCGGCAGAGGCACAGCCATTCCCTCGCCTTGGCAGGCTGGCAGCCCCGCGTTCCCCCTCCCCGCAGCAGCTCCTGCGGGTCCCTGCGAGCAGCACTCCCGCCCCGTCCCCCACCGCAAACGCACCCCGGCTCGAAGGGCGGGATGACAAGGGGACTTGCACACGTGGCCATGGTACAGGAGACCACCCGAAATTCCCCAAAACACCGACATTCTCACATCTTTAGGACAATGAGATAATTCCTTCATGTGACAATATTCAGCATCTCGCTTGAGGCTCCCCAGCGGTTTTAATTGAGAACTACCTCGATCAGGATGTATCACCTCTACCTAACACTGCCAGCAAAGCCACGATAATAACAGAAATAACACCAATAATTTCCCATACTGATTTTTCACTGTGAAACTGTTGTAAATGTGAAAACTTTACATACACTTCAGCTTTTACACTTCAGTTTCGTATCTACAGACTTCATCAAAAAATTGAGAAACCTTGAGGTTAAACTTGAAAACCATTTTAAAAACAAACAACAAAAAAAAGTATCAACTGAAAACTATCCTGTTTCAAGAGGAAAAAACCTCCAATGGAAAACTTTGGAGGCAAGCTTTACACATTTTTTGATACAAAGTGATGCTTTACTATTGGAAGTAAAGGAAGGCTTTACTATTGGGTTTTGTAAGTCCAGTTCTCTTCCTCTGCTAGTCTATTATTTAAATATTTTTAAAATTAATTTATTTAAAAACCATAATCATAAGACTCCCTGCAGTAAAATGTCCTTTGCTTGTGTAGCCAGCTCACACTGCTTGTGTATTGTGTCCAGTTTCTCTGACAGTTTCTAAACTGAAACTTCAGCAGCAGCAAACAAGTTTCAGATGCTAACAATGTCTAGTAATTTACATTTCTGACAGATTGTTTTGCATCAGAAATCTTGTGAGGTAAAATTATGAAATGAGAGCAAATCTGCTGAAAGGCTAAGCTGATCTGATTCTGAACAACATCTTGCCCTGATATCTACATGTCCCAGTGACTTCTCCACTATGAATGCATAACAAAGAAGCAACCCATTTGCACACTACAGAAAATAGAACATTAAGAAATATACACTATAGGAAGGTCATCCTCATTCTACCCAAACTCACCTAAAGGCTATTATGTATTAAATTCCAGCAGAAGAGTGAGGAGTGATCAAAGTTCGTCTAAATAATTACTTAAAATATTTTGAAAACATCTACTTCAATTATTAAGCATTAATTAGTGAGATTTTTAATCATTACAGCGACTGCCAAAGCAGCTTTGTGAATAACTCCACTGCATCTCTTCCCTCCTTCCACAGCCCTGCCAGTCTCAAAGACACATGGCTACTTCACATCCTGCTAGCAGGGGTGTAACCCATGGCTAACAAAGCTCTACACTGGAGCTACAAATATTTGCATCTCTATAAAACACACACCTGCTTGCAGGTCATGCAAGTGAGTGGACAGCACACACATGACCACATGCTTGCCTACATGAAATTCAGCTGATTGTATGACCTCAAGCGTCAGAGCAGCTGAACACTGCAACAGTGACATAACCAGCAATAGTCCTTCCAGGCAATTCTACTCATCACACCAGAATGTATACTCCAATGCTGCAGGCAAAAACCTTCAGGACTTGATTTAGCAAAAACATCTTCAGCATATGTTTAGCTTTCGGCAGCACTGTCAGCCACCGCCTGCTCAAGTCAGTGTGCCTCTGTGTAAGGGAATTTGTGAAGTCAAACCTGAACTTAAAGATCTGATTCAAGCTGTATTTTGAAGGAAACCAGATTTCTGTTATGAAGAACTCCAGAAATGAACTGAAAAGAACATATTCAGGCTCCCAACAGCAAATCCACCCCACCACATACTGCTCCTGACTCACACGCCTTGGCCTCTGATACTGAGCACCACAACCTATTCTGCTCACAGACTACTTTAAGTCCAGGTTGGCCATTTCAAACCTCCTCCCAGCTTGGTGTGGAGGATTAAACTTTCTTACAGTTATCTGTGCCAGGCTCAGCCAAAGAGGAAAGCTACTGTATGTTTCCTATTAGCCTCCCAGAACTCATTTGTTTCAAATTCACATGTTGCAGCATGCTCCATCCTACCAGCCAAACTCCAAAAACTCTAATCAGCTAGAGGAAACATTGTCTGAAGTAACTAGACACCAATTTTAGTGCATCTCCTGTCACTTTTGTCCCTTGCTGAAAGTCAAAGGGTGATGAACTCAACCATGAGGGAAGAAGCACAGCAATAGATAAAGGTTGCTCAATGGCAAAGCAAAAATCCCGAAGCTTTCCAAAATTCGTCCGCTCCCACCAATTCTAACCTGGTTTCAAAAACATGTGCCAGCAGTAAAAGTCCCAGACAAGCAGGTCAGACCTTGCAGCCCCACAGAGAGTAGACAGAAGCTTTGGGTCCTCTGCAATTTGGGATACAGGCAAGGTTCAGGTAGCTTCACACCAGATAAAGATCAAGGGGAAGAAGCAGAGTACAAGGAAATGCCCCATGTAAGATGTTAGTACAAAACTCCTTTTAGTTCCTTCATCTGCAAATAAGGGTATTTCATTAATAACTTGGAGGAAAGTGAATGAGTCACTCGTACAGTATCTGATAGACCAGAGGGAAGCCAAGCTGGACGAGAGAACACATTAAAAAAAACAAACAACACAACAAAGTTGGTCTGGCAATGTAGTCTTTTCAATCAGCAACATACTAAGCCTGCACATTAGTGGCAGAGTCAGTCCCAGAACTATCAGGCACTGTGCCACAGACTGCACCAGCCATTCAACACCCTGGAAAGCAGGACACTTTGCTAGACGGTGACAGATTTCCACCCAAATTCTGGCTCATGCCAAAGGACTGGCCTACTTGCAAAATACCACAGGGTCAGCACGTTGCAAGGGTAAGAGTATTTACGTCAAACACTGGCCCATCTTTCTAGCTGGGGCATGGACAGGCTCACAAGAGATGCAAACCAGTCTTTGCATGTTCATTCTGATACAGGAAAGAAAGTTCAAGCAATTCAAAGCTAAAACCAGGTTTAATGTCTTGTGACCTCTCATACTAAACACCTTTGCCCAGATACATTTTCTATCCTATTTGTTCGTTCTCCACTTAGGTTTCAGATTCAATGGACTCTACAAAAAGGGCAAATAATCCCTGAAGAACTACACATACAAATAATTTGTATTTTTTTCCTTGCCTTCAAACAGTGCTACTGCTGTTGTGATCAAGTGCAGGACTGCTCTCTGACTGTTTCTGGAGTGGGGAATTGGCCAATGCACCCCATGGAGCAGGGCTGCTGGCTACCTGGGAGACCAAGGGGCTCAACTGGAATAAAACAAGGGGTCACTAACCAAGTCAGTCAATGAGTGCTCTTCTGGATGTACACTCTCAACAAAAACCAAATGGCTCAGATGGAAAAAGGTGATCCCCTTTCTCCTGCTCACTTTGCTTCCCCTCCCATTTATTCCACCTGAGGGAAGGTGCAGATACCTCTCCACTTCATCCTTCTAATAGACTATTAATCACACCTATGGGAGGTGATGGAAGGGAAGACAGAAAGTATTAAATCTGACAGGCTCTCAAAGTGGCAGTGCCAGTGAAATGCATCAAGGTGAGTAATTTTCCTGTTTACTTCATAGGCTCTGAGCCCCCCCGCTCCTTCCTCCCTGCCTAGATGTGGGCAGGACCCATCAAGGCAAAGCTTTGGAAGCAAGCAGCAGCGTCCCCAATTTCTACATAAATGCTGCAGGCCAAAGAGCAAAGGCAAGTTCCAACTGAGTCCTTGACAGTAATCAAGCACTGCGGCGCCTCTGGTCTTGTCTTGTGCATACCTTGCAAGTAGCATCATGTCTTCCCTGCGAGATTTCACTGGCACAGCACGCAAGCGCCTTGTTCCTTGGCTTCTACCTCAGAAAAAGAAAGTCCTGAAAACACACACACACGCCCCTGCTTTTCTGCTCCAAGGGACACCATTTCCCTCTAAATCTACAGTGTACTGTTAGAAGCCCTTTCAGAACAGGTTTATGAATTTGCCAGAAATCTCTTTTGTTCCTGTGCAGAAAGGATAGCACCAGACCCTTGCCAAAATGGCATTGAGTCTTCTCTGTTAACATCCAGGAAACTATCCTGAGTCAGATCTTATTACATTTGAAACAAAGCGCAAGTACCAGCAAGTCTCTTCCATGATAACAGCCAGGGCCTGTCCCATTTCCTGATCACATTACGCTCAATTTCCAGAATTACATCTATGCAAATACTGTTCTCCTGCTTGCCGAGCATTTCATTGATAATTAAAGTGAAAAGCCAGCAAAGCTTTTCTGGCCATGATGGAGAGTGAGGCAACAAACAGACAGAGACACAAGGCAGAGACAAACATTCTTCCTCTGTATGAAGACCACCAGAAAAGGGCCCTCTCCTCCTCCTAGACAATAGAGAATTCAGACTGAACCAAACCACTTCTGCAAAATCCCTCTGTTTTCTGGAATTACTGACCCAATGAGGCAACACTATAGCTCTGAATCACAGTGAAAACATAAGGATTAGGAACAACAAAAATTACACCTAACTGAGCAAGTCATAGTTTTACTGAGAAAATAACAATGCAGTAACTCAGAACTAAGTTAGATCAATAAAGGATGACAGCAGCTCCAGAATACTGAGGATGAATGGTGACTAAGTTAAACCTTTAAACCTTTTATTCATACAATTAAGCTTTGGGGATGAATGGCGAGAAAGTCAGACAAGAACTCAGTCACCAGCTATTACCAGCATTTGCAGAGTTCTGGGATCTGTATTTTACCCAGATCTTCCTCCTTCTCAGCCTTCTCCTTCCATCCTCAATGACCTAGCTAAGCACAGTCCTTGAGTCAACTCATGTGGTTTCTCCTGAGCCTACTTTCAAAGTCAAGACATGATTCAGCACGGTGTTTAAGCAGATGCCTACCTTTAAGGTTGGGAGCAGCCTTGCTGACTCCAACAGAACCCAAGAGACTTCACTGGGAATATTCACGTGCTAGAGGTTATGCACTCACCCAAGTGCCTTACTGAACTGGAGACCTTGATTTTCCTACGTACCGTGGGAAACAATTCATCAAGTTCCACGCTGAGGAACGCAGCAGAGCTGCTGCTGCAGCCATCAGGACATTCCCTGCTCAAACACACTGCACCTCGCCCCCAGCCACCTAGTGAGGTCAATGCTCTGGCATCTTCCCTGCTGGATGGAATGGATCAACAAGCCCACACCAGGTTTGGGGTACTCCATTTTTTCTCAGACTCCCTGGAGCTGTATAACTGCAGCAAAGGGAAGAAAGCCGTTCCACAGAGCAGCATCTAGGAAGGGAGGAAGGCTTGCAATGAGTTCAGAAAATGTTAGCAGCAGTCCTTCCTGCTCCCCCTCAGAGACACAACAAATCTTTGGTTTTGCCCCCTAAGAGTAGAACATAAAACCACATCCCAGAGGACATGCAAGCCAAAGGAATTGTGCATGCCACAGTAACATGTCGCAGGAGAAATGGAAGGCTTGAACACAGCACAGTCCAGATCTCTGACTTTTAGGCTGCTTTGAAATCTCAGCAAGAAAACACAAGGGTATAAAGCAAGCTTCCCTGGACCTGGAGGCCCTTCACAGGCAGAGCTACAAAAGCCTACTCCTTTGCTAAACTCCAAAGGAATGACTGCCCAAATACTCCATGACGTAGTAACAGACATAAAAATTATTGGAAATAGATTATATCAAGTCTCTCAATACCTAGGAACTGATTTATTTGACTTGGTAGCAAAGATAATAATGTCATCTGCATGATCTAACTGGAAACATAACAGGAATTAATGTGGATTTACATGCAAATCCTTGCAACCACAACCTGAAGACGGCTTTCCAAGGAAAACACCAAACAGCCCTTTGTCCCTGCAGACCTCACTACTCTGCACTGCTTCATTTGCAAACTACAAGGTCTGAAGACCCCAAGCAACAGATACTTTGTGAGAAGACCAAGCCCATTCAAAGCAAGACTGCTTTCCCAACCCAAAAGCAGTCTTTGTTACTGGATAACAATGAGAATAGGAATAGTTCCCTGGGAAACATAATTTTAAAGTCAGATTTCCCAACTAACCACACCCAATTAGTAAGTAATGCCATGTTTTTGAGTGATTATAGAATCCCAGCAGATTTTTTACCATTCTCAATTTTGTGATTTTTCTCTATCTTCACAACAATAAAAAAGAAAACAAACCCCCCTCATGATCTTATATAAGTGGCAGGTAATATAAGGCAAGCCCCCTCCTCACTAAAAAGGAATGAAACAAAATGGAACAAAACAAGACAGAGTTGCAACATCAGAAGTTATTCGCTCGCACTGTCTGGCACTCCCATTTTCCTTACAGCTCATATGTGGTGCATCAGAGAGAGGTGCAAAGTCTCCTTGGGCAGAACAGGCTGCTGCCCTGCACGATGCTGTGCAGATGAATTCCTGCCCTAGCAGAAAGCAAGCTTTGTTCTGAGATAGCTACCATGAATCTCATAGCACCACTGCAAGTGCTATCAAGGGTGACACCTAAAAGCATCCCCTTATCAGCTCTGAATGTAATGCTATCCAAATGAAAAGGCAGGAGTAGGGCTGGGACTAACACCAGCAAGCCATTGGCAAGTGTAGCCCATTGAAGACAATCAATTGGCATCAGAGAAGTCCAGAACTTGGAACCTGCACAAGTTCACTGCCTCTCTAGAATTTTACCAGCCACTACGTGGAGGAGGACACCATTAAACAATCGACTCTTTCCATCCACCATCTTCTCTCAACCGAACACAAAAATGTCCACAGGGGAGTAAATATTAAGCTCTCCAGCTGCAGACAGCAAAGCACCAGGATGCGGAAAAACCCTAAATAGGATCAGAGATACTACAAAATACACAAGGATGTGACCATGCTACTGCTATGACAGGCAGCAGTTCATTATTGTGTAAGGCTTCTTTGCACAAAACATTGGGTTAGAAGAAAAAACCCCAAATTTTACAAAGTGTGGAGGCAACAGATTGAAACACTCCAGAGGGAGACATTTGGGAAGAAGGAAAGCTGGTGAGGAGAAGCCCTAGCCACAGCACACATTTTACCTGACCCTGAAGGACACCAAAGACTAGAGACCCAGCTAGACTGTAACTGTTGCCATGTGTTTCTTATTTAAATGCAATTTGTTTAATCTCAAGTTGGATGCAGCCATCAAAGGCTCTCTTCTGTAGCACACTGACAGCTCACTCTAAATCTCTGCACCTTTAATCCTTTAATTAGCCAAGAAAAATGCAATCTCAACTCTTCCACCAACCTAAGCTAATTTTCTGCATGAAGCTTCCAACTCCTGTAGGTTACAGGTTTTAGCTGCTTGTGTAGCCAAGGGGAAAAATAAAAAACAAAACACACACCCCCAACACCCCATTCCCACAGAGGCTGATGTGTGCCTCTCCAAGGAGCAAACTCCTTGAAAAGTCCTTGCAGAAGCAAGAGGGACCCATTTTCCCATTGCAGTAGTAGGCTGGGAGGCATAATTACATCACCCAATTCAGATAGAGAGCCAACAGAGGTTTCTGGGAACGAGACAATGTTTGCACAGGACAGGGATAAAACTGGAGTGTGAAGCCAATGCTTGACTAAAAGAGTGTCATTAGTGGCTTCAGTCATCTTTCTCAGAGATTTTGGGACGGGAGCTCCTAAGCAAGCAAACAGAACCCCAGACAATCACTCACTTTGGAAACTCTCTCCAAAAGAGAATTTCTTCAGAGATGAGCTCTGCTATTTCTCAAAAGTGACACAGCAACCCAGCTCTGAAGGAAGAAATGGAAGACTGCAAGAGTCACCAGAGCATCAGGACAGAGTCCCATTTGGGCAGCTTGGAATACACATCAGGTGCTTCATGCAGCCCCAGCAAGAGCAATCTCAAGGAAGGACAAGAGGGCCACCTAAATTCTTCTTGTCTGAAGCCCTAAGCATGGTGGAGTGAGGTACAATCTGCACCTAAACAACCCTGACCATCTCTCCAGCTCAGCATGAGTCTTGCAGGGCAAGGCAAAAGCAAACAGTGCTCCTGCTCAAGGCATGGTCATGGTGCAGCTACAGGGACTGCTGGCCGGCCACATGCTGACCTCACGTGTGACATGCAGGAAAAGAAGTTCAGGCACAGCAAGCAAACTCTGCACAGCCCCTAAACCATCACATTTCAGCTCCAATTTGCCAGAGCCAATGGCCCTGCCCACTGTTGCAGCACCCTACAGACACAGCACATCTCTTTCAAGGCACAACCTGAATGTCCCTGCAAGACTGCACGGAGCCCAGGGCCATCCCTCCCATGTGTGCTTATCTGCCAAGTGTGGACAAGCTGCAGGAGGCCTTCCTGGGAGCTGGCCAGGGAACACATGGGAACAGCAGAACCAAGAGTAATCAGGGATTTGACAGAGGCACAAAGACTTGGGAGTAAGAACAAGATCCCTCTGAAGAGCAAATGCACAGTGGAAGAGCCCTGTTGACATCAAAGGCAGAGGTCAGGCATTTGTGCATCTTGCAGTTCCTTAATTTGCTTCTGTGTTGAGGTCTTGACAAAGATCAGCACATGACCAGGGCTGCCCCGCTTACACAAGCACCTTTGGTGAAGTCACAGCAGGATTTGGTTTGAGAAAAGGGGAGAAAAAAACCTCAACAGTCTGCTGGTTTTAAGCACTAGCAAAATACTACCCAGGTAGTATTACAACCCCATCTCTACGTAGAACAAAGCACTTGTAATGCATGCCCCTTTCCCCTGAAAGGATTTTAGAGGCATTGTGTTCACACTGTCCACCTTACTCAGCTCAAATCAGTTCCCCTTGTCTCCTCAACAAGGAATTCAGACCATAGGGCAAGCAAAAAGAACTGAGTAACAGTTGCAACACTCCACTGACAACAAATCGCAGCCACTCACAGCCTGCACCTTCAACACCCACGTTAGTTACACGTGCAAACCAGAAATACAGCTGCATGTACACCTCTGGGGCTGTCTTACAAAAACAACCCCAAAACAATGCAGAGATCAATACGATGATGAGAACCATCAGTGCAATGATAGGAGAGCCTCAGCATGAGAACCTCTATTGCCAACCTCACCACTCCAGCCACTCCTGAGTCATTTAACTGTTCTCTGCTGCCACAGGCCTCCAGAAAGAGGCATTTCAAGTGCACAATTAAAGGCAGGCAAATGAGCTCTGCAAGCCACAGTTGCAAGATGCTCATGCTACACTCAGCTCCTACAGGACAAAGAGGATGGGAGTAGCTGGCAAGGAGCTCTGGACTGGGAAGCTGCATTCCGGGATCCAGGCAGCCAGCCTGGTAACTGAATCTCTGTTTTATCTTGCAGAACATCCTTCCACCGACAGTCCCCAGGCTGAGTAGAGAAAAGTAGCAAACAGTTAGCAGATTTGCTCCAGGTCACAAAGCAAGCTCATCTCACAGCACCAACATGAGTAGAGTTTCTTCTCTTTTAAGAAAGAAAAAAAAATAAAAAAAAAAAAAAAAAGGAAAGGAAAAATTCTACCATGCTCTGAAAGCAGCTAATCAGATTATTAAAGTGCTTAAAAGTTTAATGAAGAAATCAAAGCTATTAAGCAAACATTCAGCTTGATGTCTCTTTTCCTTCTTACCCACCCTTCCTCAATGCATTCAAAACCTCTTTTTGCTATGCTATAACATGTTTGAACAGGTACTGAGATACAAACAAGTCTTGGCCCCATCTCATACAGAATGGATTGGTTGCAGATGTTCTCCTGCAAGCTACATCTTGCCTCCTGCAAGAGCATTCATCTCCAAAACACATCATTTCACCTAGTTTGCCTGAAGCCAAAACTCAAAGGTTATTTAATTTCTAATATTTTTTTTTTTATTAACTCTAACATACCTACAGCTGTGCAAGCAAAACCCCATCTGGTTTTTCAAGGCACAAAGAGGCAAGAGACTAAGTTTAGATAAAAGTAACCAAGTTGGGGCAGTCATCTTTCTGCTCACCTCTGCAGGAGCCAACAGCAATGTCAGGGGTGCAATAAAACAAAAACCTGCTATATTTCAGAGAAGCCTGACATATTTCACTATCTTCCTACAACAAGTCAGACATGAGCTCATACAGTGGCAGGTGAGTCAGTGACGAGTCAGACGAGCTCCTTAATTAAGCTTTAGGGGCAGATGATCCCTCGAAGGTGTAATCAGATTGGTATGGCCAGTGGAAAGAGGGGGGGAAAAAAAAAAAAAAGAAAAACATTTTAAAAAGCTGAGTGAACTGCTACACCCTTGCTGAGCCATGCTGGGCAGGCTAAAGGCAGCAAGCTGCCCTGAGCCCCCAGCATGCAGGAATAGCTGGCCATCCTGCACCACTCCCAGGCAGTCAGCACCTGCCTGTGTGCTCAGTTCTGCTCCTCCAGGGAGCAGAGAAACGCTGACTTCCCCAGCAAGCAGGTCACACTGGGGTCACATTGTGGACACTGTGCCATCTCGGGTGTCCAGTGTGAGGGGCACCCCAGGAGCTCCATTTTCAGAGGCAAGTGTTGCCAACAGCTCCAACCTGTTGTGGACAGGGAAGAGATCACGAGTGATTCATTCCTAATCCCTAACAGATTCAATCTTGGCCAGGTGGTTTATCAATGTTTAAGATGCTACCAAGCCATCTCACTTAAGAGAAAGGCCACATGAATTCTGTGTTTGGGAGGCTTCCCTGAAATAAGCTGCAAAACAGGCATCAGAATATCAGTGCAAAGAAACAAAATAGCACCATTAAACAGATTGAGATCAGGAGGGTGACTAACAGCATTTTTGTTCTCTTGACACCAGACATGCAGCATGGAAATGGTTTTCTTCCAGCACGTGTCCCTGCAAATTCATCCTGGAACTCATCTTGCCCATGTAGCTGCTCTTCCTGTGCTGCAGCGCTCCCTCTGAATGCCAGCAGCATCAGCACAACCCAGCTCTCCCCATCTTTATCTTGCACAGATCAGTCTGCTGAAAAACAAGCCCAGAAAGGCAGACTCCAGCCTCAAGAGGCATGGCAAAGGAAATGGGCAAAAGTGACTCATCAGAGAAGTCAGCACACAAAGGGAATGCCAAATAAAAGGTCAAATTTATTAATTTCTTACAGAAACTGATTGCAAAGCAAGCAGTCCACCTGCTTTGTCTGTCAAACCTTACACAACTAATGATAACACTTCTGAAGATTCTTCTAGGGCCTCACCACTTTCTTTGTGAGTGCCAACACCGTAAGAGGTTTTAATAGGATATCTAGAAGTGCACAGATTCCTTTCTGTTAAAGTCCTGTTTGCTCATATGCCTACAAGAACTCACCAAGGATGGGTCTAAAAAAGTGACTAAGAATGAGTTGTATGAGAGGTTTGTAGGAGAAGAGATGGGAGACAAGGAACTCGTTGCAAAACCAGCCACCACCCTGCTGATTAACGAAGAGGGATCATTCAGTGCTCAGACACTGGACAAACATCTCATGGGAAGACTCTTTCTCTCCCACCCCTGGTGATGCTGATGCTCAAATGCAGACAGAGCGGACGCACTGCCTGCTCTGCAAACACCCTTCAGGCTGGGCACCAAGCCCGGCGGCACCACTCCCATCCCTTTCCCCATGGGAATCCCTTCCAGCCCTGCCTTTTAAGGGGGGAGGGTCCAAGGAGCTCTGGGTGAAGGTCTGATAGCAAACCTAGGCTCCCTTTTCTCCCACTGTAAGGTCAGGAGGGAGGCAGCTCTCAGCTGCAGCTCATACAGTTGAGCTAATGAGCCACAACAAGCGGCAGGGTGAGTTTGTAGAGACCCGGCACCTCAGCTAACACAGCACTGGGACAGCAGGGAACAGGCTTTCCCTCTAGCCATAGCCCCCAAACGGCCTGTGTGCCAGGAATTTCACACCTGGTAGACCCAATGCTGGTAAAGCTCAATATCTCAAGCAGGGGAAGCAATAACCCAAGCAGCAGTCAGGCTTCAAGTTTTAGCCTGAAGACACATTTCAGTTGTCTCAAAAGTTAGTTTGATGTCCTGTAAACAAATCAAAATAAGAGGTCTGAGAGCTAAAGCTGGTGACAGGGCACACACACCAAGCAGCAGTGTCCAGTTGCCCCCCCTCAGGCATTTCACATCAGGGGTCTAAGTGTTTTACAGCATGGGATCACCACAACACGGTCCCACATTTGAGGGTGAGTATGTGGAAAGGGGGAAGAGGGGGAGCAGAGGCAGAGGGAATGACTTGCACAATGTTACCCAGATCACACCTAAATCACAGGGCAGGAGCAGAGCTCCGAGGCTGGGCTGGGAGCCAAGCTCAGGCAGTGCTGCTCCTGAGCAGGGCATGTCCCCTCCCCAGGAGGAGAGCGTGGTGCACCCCAGGGCACACAGCCTGCAGGGAGGAGAGCCCCAAGGCAGCATGGCCATAACGGGGAAAACAACAGGACCATAAAATGTAGACCCAAGTCCTGTGTCAGTTGTTTAGGAAAGCCGAGTCAGCCTTCGGGTGCTGTTTTCCTGTTTCCTCTAGCACATTTTTCACCTTTCCACAAAGCTGAATTTAGATGGACTTCAGCAGACCATAAAACAATGCTTCTTATCAGACATGTAATATTTTGCTCTGCTAAGAAAACTCTCACAGAATACATTTAAAAAGAAATAAAACAAGTGAAGGAGAATTAGCACTCTCCCTGTGGCTCCACCAAGTTTTGTTCAAATGTTTACGTGTTATCTTGAACAACTGGAAACGGTAACGTTTGTATCAATCCTCAGGTCTATTTGCAAGAGGATCTAAGCTCTTACTTGGGTAGCTATCCTGCTGTGTTTACAATAACAAATCTGACACACCTGCACACAGCAAAACCTCATGAAAAGACTTCCATTGCATAATAAAGTTCATGCTCTTTCTAAACAGAAGCCATCCCTACTCAGGACACTTCTTTTTAAACAAAGTAGGAATTTCCTCACAGTATTCAGCCTGCCAAGCACTGCAGCTAAACCCTCAGCACACAGAGTACCACAAATGCAACACACAGAATTATTCTTGCTTCAGCACACCTCCAAACTGCTGTGTGCTCTGTACAGAGTTGGCGGGGACACAAGATCTATGACAAAAGCAGTATTTCAGCTGACCTAAAGAAAGGAATGATCATCTCCAAGGTCAGTCTTTGTCTACACAGTGAGCAATACCTCTTGCACCAGCCTCCCTGAAAAAATTTACCCAAAAGCAACTTATTCAACAGACACTCAAACAGTTTTAGCACAATTTTTTTTTCTTTTTGTTAGGGTTGAAATCTCTTCCAACAGTGCTCAGTTGATGTAGTTCAAGTTACAGAGATCAATGGTATGGGGGAAACTGGCAACCTGTTAGGAAACCCTCCTTGCCCTGGAGCTGCTGCCTCCCTTCTGGGCCAGCAGCCGTGACCTTTGGAAAGGTAAGGAGGCAACTGTGCCGATGCCTCTCTCAGCGCTGCCAGGATACTTTGCATGCCTAGCACTTGTGAAATCCAGGAGAGCTCAGCAGCTTTTACACGCCAGCCCAGAGGCAGTCCTCATGCTGAATGCTGCTACCAAAAAAAAAAAAAAAGCCAAAAAACCCTCAAAAAACCAAAGCATAAAAAATAAATAAATAAAAAAAAATTCCACTCCAAAAAACTGCTGGTTCAGAAACTTCGGCGCTGCTGGCGCCTTGGTTTCCCTTCTCTAAAATGGCGACTCCACTCCTGATTTGCCTACCAAGCAAAGGTGTTTGCTGATTAGGGAAGTAATGTTTGTGCAGCACTTTGAAGATTTAAAGTACTACATTAATCCTACATGTTGCTCTTAGTAGAAGCCAATTTTTAACTAAGAGGAGGAAAAAAAAAAAAAAAAGCTGATTTAAATAGTGACCCTCCCCTACTTCAAGATGTTCACTCATATCCCAGCATCAGCTATTCTTATCTGTAAATGTTTTTTTAACCCTTCCTTCTCACAGTTCTCAGAAACCACAAGTCTCATTCAGCTTTTATTTGAAAAATGGCTTCTTTCCAGGCTGTGGCTGTTTCTTGTAAAGTTAATTCCTTTGGTAATACTGCTGGAGGCACATTGGTATGTTTGGTGTGTGTATGTACACATATATATTTTCCCCCTTTTCACACGGTGTTGTTTTTATATATGTGTCGTGAAAGATACCTAAATCCAGGATTATAATTCTCTTCACTCCTTTCTCATGAAAGTAGGTGGGGCTTTTTTTGTGCAAGCATTGATGAAAATTCTGTTTAATTAACACTTTTTCCTCTCCACATAGACAAAAAAAGTCTCCTTAAAAACCAAAAGAAGTTCCTTGCACCTAATCTTTCCCCCCTGAGTTTTCCTTCAAAAATAGCTAAAAACTTAAAACAAATTTTCAGAAGAAGAAAAATTTATGATGCCAGTAAAACTAGAAATTGCTCATACAAAACAGCAGAGGGATCTTCTGCCCCAGTGGGGGACACAACCCCTCCCCATCCTATGTTCTAATGCCTCATGGTTTTTCACTTGCAGATTCCTGGAGAAGTGTAGGAGCCCTGTAGTGAGCTCTAACTCATCTCCAGTTACGGTGGGAGGGAATCAGCCACAAGCATTGCAACAAAAAGGCTAAACCCTAGTGGGGAGAGGTCATTCACACCATCTGATGCCTGCTTTCCCCAGCAGGGCAGGCGTGCTGGGTGCCCCACACCCACTGTGCTGCTTGAAGATCAGGGCACACACTCAAAGCAGGAGACCCAAATTTTCAGTTCCCAGTGCTGACAAATACCAGTTCATACAGTAAGTGAATAACTTCCCTTCTCATCCTTCCTGGGCACCACAGTTGCACAGGGTACAGACTGCCCCTTCCTGCACCACAGTTCAGCTCTGTCACCACAGAGAGCACAGGTCTAACAGAGCTCAGAGCAAAACTCCTGCTCATACAGAGAGGCTATGCTGCCTTAGTAGGATTTACAGAACAATCAAGGGACATAAAAAGAGGAAAGAAAAAAGCAAGACAGCTTACATCACAAGGTATTTTCTAGAAATTGCTCCACAGGTCTGTACAGCTGCTTGTGAGGAGTAACAGAAGATGATAACTGGTAATAAAAACAAAATATACATGACAAAGATATTACGGGGGAAAAACACAATTACATTCTAATGGGAACCTAATGCACTCAGATCTCATTTTACTCAAGCATAAAAACCCAAACAGAAGCCAGCAGTCCCCTCCTGGCTGGTTCTCACAGGTGAACTGGTTCTTCCCAGCTTTGTGAGCTTGAAAACACCTCCCTGCCGTGAGAAAGGCACCTCCTTCAAAGACAATAAGCCTGGCTCCTCTCTTTCCAGGTAGATGACCTAGGACAAGTTACTTATGCCTGAACAACCTTGGTATTAGGCCCTGTAATGTCACACAGAGGGAAACACACCTCAGAAGCTCCTCAAGCAAGAAAACACAAACTCCCTGCACGAGATCCACGGTGGCAATTGACACCCACCCTGCCTCCCCACCTGCCCTGTGCCAAGAGCCCACGCATGCTGGAAGCAGCCTCTTGAGGCAGGCACAGCTGCTAAGGGCTTAAGGAAGCCAAATCTGAGCCACTTTTCACCTGAGACAAATGGCCAAGTACAGCAGCACTGCTGATCTGCCAGGAAGGTCTCAGCTCACAGCACTGCACCAGCCTGCAGCACCTGCACCCCAAACTGCAACCCCATCTCCTCCTCCACTGCCTTCTTCTTCCCAGACACTTCTTCCCCTTTGGATTACAGCACCTTTTCCCTTCCCCTCTGCCTTAACAAGTGGGGGCTATCACCAGTGAAAAGAGCTTTGCTGGGGAACCAGCAGGGCTGAAGACATTTACTCCCAGAGTGGCCCACAGGTGACCAATTTGCTCGTGGAGGGCTGCAAACCCTCTGCACAAATGAGTCTCTTACGAGGACCTATGCAAACAGGCAAAGCCTACACCATTGATGACTAAAGAGCCTCTGAGGATAAGAAAACCCAAAATCCTGTAACAAGGCCATGTCCAATCCCTCTCTACTGACAGCTTCAAATACCATGTTGAAGGGTGAAACTGGAAAACTCAAATTATACTGACCAACATACCCCCAAGGAATCACAAACCTAAGATTCCACAGGAACACTCAGCACAGCCTTACAGGTATATTTACTGAGAGAGTCATCAGCTTTTAAAAAAAAAGTTTTCACTTTAAATATTTAGAGATAATCAGCAATCAGGACATACTGGACACAACCAGAGTTACTGAAATGATGCACTATTTGAACAGATTATTTAAGAGATCACTGAACACATAATTAGGAACTGCTGAGTCAAGGCAATGCACACATCTAATTGCCTTCTCAGTGTTTCACTATGCTTACACACAGTCTTCTAATTCATTTTATAGAGACTGGAAGAAAATGTCCCATATATATGATGTAGATCAGAACACAAAATGTATTTAAAATAAAAATTGAATGAATCAATCTGAAATAGAAATACTGAGATAGCCCAGCCAAGGAATCTGTTCTCTCAACCACAGAAGCCTGTTATTGCTTGTGTGGACTAATTTAAGTGCATTCTTTTCAGCTTCCTTAAAATGCAGCTTTTCCAAATTCACTAACCCCAGCCAGCACAATCCACTTAGTTGCTTTCATGCATGTTGCACACACCATTACCCAGCTTTGCTAGCAATGAGAATCTGAAATCTGAGCATTTTTTGATGGTTGTAGGTACAGCTGAGTACAATGAGAACAGGAAAACCACTGAGCCTGCCTGGAACACAGATTGCAGCTTTGGAGAGCTCCATGTTTCATAACAAACCCTGCAAGGACCAAGCTAGCTCAGCTCCAACCTACTGCAGGGCATGAGAATAAACTGCTAAACTCGGGCATTGCCAGCACCTGAATTATGCAAGTCTCACAGGGCTGGGTGTCTTTCTTCAGAAGAATCAAAAATTTGCAAATAAATTTCAATTTTCATGTAAAAACTCAAAGCAATTTCTGCCTTCTTGTGACTATCAAGAAAAGTTCTAAAATATTTAGTAGATGCACCCTAAAGGCTCAAAAACCTGGGAGAGAAAAAGAAGAACCTGTTTGTCTTTTAAAAAAGAGTCTCATGACTTTTAAGGTGGTATCTTGCTTTTGGGGATGGGCGGATCAGATTCATTTTTTGATAGCTTGCATTTGGCAGTAATGTTAACTTTTACTTACCCTGACATACAATTTTAATTTTTACTTTCCTACTGCAATCATGCTTTCCCCCATTTAACAGGTTCTGCCAGTGGCAGGTGATTGCCAAATATTTTTTAGGGGGAAGAAGTAGTGCAGTTGTTTATTTATTTATTTGTGCTCCGAGTGGGTGGGGAAGGTCGGCACGCAACTTCCACAAAGAAAAAAATTGGAGGTGGCACACGTTTGAAATGCCTTGTTTTCTTCTGCTGCAGAAACAGGAGGAGATACTGCAATGCATGGGCATATGGGAATTCTCCCACAATAAATGAGACACTACTCTTCTCAAGTTCTTTCTTCACCCAATTCAGAGGGCTTCTCTCTCAACCTCAACAATTTACACTCTCTCTCATCCCTACAAACAATAACTGCTTGTTCCTTTGCAGCATGGTTTTCAAAAAGGTTTTATTGTATGAGGGTGCATGCGAGAAACTTCGTTCAATTTAGACTACAAAGGCTTTTGTTTTCAAACACTTCAATAGAGTTTCAATTGTTAAAGACTTTCCTTCTGAAAAGACTGATTAACTTGCTTATATTCTTACTTGCATTCTGAGGTCATTAATTAAAAAAAATAATCAAGGATGCTTATAAAGTCCTCTGCAATCCAATCTCAATTTGTCATCATTAATTAGATCAACATTGCATACAAATGAGACCTAACCTGATTAGACAGCATGTTTTACTGGAATTCCTACTTAAGGTCATGAAAGACTTCAGAGAGAAAATTTGCAATATTTTCAAAGTGAACTGCTCATACATATGGAATCACCCTGTCACCTAGCATCAGCTAGTGTTTCTCTTTGTAATTTTGGCCTTTTTCTCTTTCCCCCCTCCCCTTTAATTAGGAGCCCATCACAAACCTGAGCAGAGAAACTGTCACACTCATCTTCCTCCCACCCCATATTACACAAACACTGCTGATTTTGCAAAGGGTGCCCACTGTCCTAGGACAATAAACCTCCCCCTCTGCAGAATTTGGAGGGGAAAAGAAAACAGTGCAAAAATTTTAAGAGAAAAAATTATTCCAGGTCTGTTTGCAGAAACATAGCATTTAAGTAACCAGCAAGTACACTCTCTACTTTCCCCCACCTCCAACAGAAGCAACCCTAGGGATGCACAAAGTGGCTTAGGAATCTGAAGCACCTTCACAGGTCTCCAAACACCCCATGAAAGCAGCTCTTATTTTTTGAGAAATAATCCATTTCTCTTCCCCAGCTCACTGCTTTCACTCCCATGACCTAATCTGACATGACTCAGCCCAGAAGCTCAGAGCAGCTCTGGTGAAGCACGCTGTCAGCCAGGACAGATCCTCTGCCAGGCACCACCAACCCTTCCCAGCAGCACCAGGTGGGTCAGACTGGCTCATCCCCTCCATAGAGGGGGAAAGTGAAACACAATGGATTTCCTTATTTAATACTGTTATCTGGGGAACTGCAAGAGGGAAAACAGGAAAAAAAACCAAAACACTAAACTCGACAAACTAAGAAACAAGGCTTTCAAGTTTTGGACTCTTAATAAGGGTGGGGCCATCAAGTAATTAAGCTTTTAATAGGTCACTGCAGTGGAAGAAACTCTTCCAGTTGGGTAAGTTCCTAATCCATCATTAAAAAAGACAACAGGCATTAATCAAAGTGTATGAAGTCACATGGGGGGAGCAACTCCAAGAACTTGCTCTTGCTGAGAGGATGGGGCAATCACTCCTCCTTTCATCAACATTTCATGTGTGTTTCCACACTTCTCAGGACGACAGTGGGAAGGAGAGCCTTTCACGTCCTTCCCCACCCACCCCACTGATAAAGCTGTCGAACACAGATTACCAACTGCTCAAGAGCTCATGTGAAACGAGTTGGTGGATTAATTAGCAGAAGGGCAGAGCTCCGAAGATGGATAGATGCTCCACTTTGCAAGGCGTATTGATTGAAGGTGCCCAGCCAGCACCACAGGCCTGTCATAATCCACTGTGAACGCACAGCACACTGCCAGCTCCTGCACGAGCAGCTGAATCTGGGTCACTTGGCTCAGTGCAGGGACACCTGGACCACACTCACTCCTGATCAGAGAGCTGTTTAAGAGCCCATTTCTCTAGTAAAAAATACATTGGCTTAGACCTGAACAGACTGAAACATGCATGGGAAATACACCTGCATCTGCTGGTCTACGTCAGGGCAATGAAAAAGAAGGGAAGGCTAAATGTGCCTTTCCCCAGGCTGCACACATCTGATGACTGTAGTCACCAAACTGTAATTTTATTTCTTTTTCAAAGCCAGCACGTAATCTGAACTTTGACCGCTACCTAGATTCACATTAAAATTCAGCCCTCACTCATACCCTGAAAAGCCAATATCACTCCGGTGAAACATCTCATTTCAGCTTGCTAGTAGCTCTCCTGCCTTCATCTCTGCTGGAACAACCTACTACATAGGTTCAAACCTCATTTCAAAAGACTGCTTTTCGTAGTTGAAAGCACAGCATCAAACACTCGGGCTCCTTGCAGCTGCATTAGATAATTCTTTGTACCATACCTATCAAAAGACAACGTCTTTTCATATCTCCTTCAAAGGACCCTCTCCAGAACAGCGTGCAAAAATCCAAGCCAGCATTTTCTTACCCTGAGAAATGCAAAGCAGAACTGACCAACAGTTTCCTTACCTAAAGGGAATTGAAAATAAATATTGTGTGTAGAGTAATAGGAGAAACAAGGACATGAAAACAAGTGTGAACTACAGCAGAGCATCACTCCCCAGGCTGATGAGCAAAAAAGGCAATTTCAACCTCACTTAAAAATACCTCACCCTTTTATGCATAAACAAATGAAAATTTGGTTGTGACTGGACCTATCACATTTTAACCTCATTTAACACAATTTTCTGAACAAAGTTATTAACGTCAGTTCTCGATGAATTTTACCAGAAGAGGCTTTTAAAATATAAGCGATGTAACCTTATAGTGATCTGTGGTTATAGGGCATCTTTTTCCAGGGGGAGCACAAGGGCTCTGCTGCTTTACTGGCAGCAGTAGCTGGGAGTTTGTTTTTTAGTTGCATTTTCAGCTAGATTGTATCTGAGATCAAAGTAGTTCCTTAGATTAAAAAGAAAAATAAAAAAACCACACTATTTTAATACTCTTAGCTTTTGGTAAAATGCCTATCTTTTTTTGCTTGAAAAAAAAAATTAGGTCCTTGCTTTTATTTGGGTAGCGTGGGGCAGGATTTTATTCACTGCACCTACGAAGTGCTTGCAGGAGAGGAAAGCAAACATTGAATATGTTAAGATAGCAATATTCTCCATTGTAAACATCTCTGCTCTAGTGCCCTAAACCACAATAGCTGGACTTACAGCTCCAGTGGTGCTGTGTCCTGAGCTACAAAGTCTCTAGAGCTTGAACAATCAAGCCAGTGCCACCGAAGAACAAGAGCTGGGCTTCAAGTTCCAAGCTTCTGCATTTTTTTGGTAAGAAAACCAGTGTTCTGACAGCAAAATGTTAAATAAAAAAAACACAACACCAAACCCACAGCAATAAAACAACTCCACCCCCTTCAACAAAACCCCAGACAACACAGGGCTGACCCGAGCTGGTGACACACTGGGGTTCCCGTACCAGCTGTAAGAGGAGGATAGAGAAAATGACAGCTTTACACTCCATGGATCGGAGCAAGGAGCACCACCTCCATCCTGCTGGCATGGCCCTGCATGCCAAACCTCGTACAAACCCATGGATGCAGAAGAAAGCCAAGGGAAGCACTGAGGCAGTGTCAATGCCCACCTCAGGTTTTACTCCAGTGCTGCTGCTAGGCCCAAAAGGAGAGCCACTCTTTCATCATGCATGGTCTTTACGTGACTAGATTTTTGCAAGGCATTTTAGTCCTCTGGGATTTAGTGATATTACTGAGGGTTAAATTCCCACCACACCCTCTCAGAGTAACCAAGACAAATGCCTCCCTTTTGTGTGACACATCACACTCTGCAGAGGACTCGGGTCACTTTGTTCTTGCACAAGCCTGGGTCTGAATTACATGAATAACGTCACTGTGGGCAGGGGGACCAAAGCCAGTGAAGGAGCAAAGGGATGCTGTGTCCTTACCGTCCATGTTGCTGACTTTGCTGTGCTGGACTGTTGAAATGATACATCAAAGCTGTGAGGTCCTGGGTAGTCTGTGTTGGAAGGGATGGCCGGGGAGGGAGAGAGGGCGTCAAAAGTGGAGCTGGGCTGGGCGTAGGGCGAGGGGGCTGTGACGCTGTTCTGCGCGTGCTCCGTGTTGTAAGGGCTGGTGGAGGAAGAGCCATTCTGGATCTGCTGGTCCATGCTGTTCAGGAGCCCCAGGTTCGTGTACTGCGGCTGCAGGCAGAGAGATGCACAGCAGAGTTAGAGGAGCAGCATCAGCACAGGCTGGCCAGACACAGAACAGCCTCCATCATGGAGGATGCACAGCATCATCTCAGCACCGCCGCTCGTGCCACACCAGGAGGGAGATTTGCAAAAGATATCCGCCTCTTTGCACTGGTGACTGAAACAGAAAGGAGTACAGCTTCTCACAGTGGATCAAGAGCAGAGCTGGGAAAAGAGCCTCTGCAAAACCAGGAGGTGATTTGCAGGGCACAAAGCCATCACAGAGAGACAGGCTCGCTATGTCTAGCGACACCCAGTCAGACCTTTCCAGAGGTACGGCTGTAACCTGATAAAAATCTGCAGGTTCATTACAGTGCAACTGGCTCTGACTTGTACAAGGCTACACCATCTTCAACAATCTCATGCTCTACACAAAGGCTGTGGATCTGATCCCGCTACACAGGGTGACATTAGGACCTCTAACTCAGGTAGTAACTGCGCTGAAATGTGACTCACTGGAAAAATGGCTAGGTGCCACAAGCCTGACTGCACCATGCATTCAGCTCCCAGTGACCAGTCACAGACCACAGCAGAGAACTGAAGTTCTCATCAAGCAGAAGGAAACAGAATGGAAAGCTTCTTCCCATGCTTAAGAAGTATCAGTTGTACAGTTGAGTGTCTACTTAGCACTTAAGTGGCCTTCAAGTACAAGCAATATATGAAATAACTGAAGACATCAAAACCAAAAACCTCTCAGAATAGAGTACAGAAAAGGCAAAGGTTAGATTAAGGAGAGGTTAACAGAAAAAACACATGTAATACTCTAAATTCAGTGTGTAGCCATGGTTCCCCACCTCAAAGAGACACAGTTTAGAGGAAGGTGACAAGAGTAAGCAAATCCTATCAATGCCATTCTGTAATGTAGCAGTAGATGACAACTTTTCAGCCTGGAAAAAAGACTATAAGGAGAAAGGTAGAAGTCAGTATGATAAAAGGGGATAAATTCCTAGACAACATGGAAAAAGAGCAAACAAAATTAATTTTCATGTTCTCTTAGAAGAGGAGTTGGGGAATAAGCAAGCATCTTGAGCAGAATTTTGGCTTAAACACACACAGTGATTCTTCACAAAACACACAAATAAACATGGATTTTTTTTAATTTTTTTTTTTTTTTTTTTTTTACACAAAATGACACAATACTAAACACTTAAGTTCAAAAAGGCAGGAGACAAGTTCTGCTTGTGAAAAATCCATCAAGACAAGTGTATCTGATTTTGTAATTCTGAACTACCAACACTTGGAAGCTGGGAAAGTATTCTGGAGAAAGAGTTACAAAACTACCACGTTTTTAATCCTCCAAAGGACATGGCACTGGCCAGAGTGACAGGGCAGCAGGCAAGTGGGATTCAGTCAGGTACACTGTGTTCATGGCCTCATCCTCGTGTGGATCTGTGGATCCAAAGGGCACTGACTGTGCCCAGCTCAGGGCAAGCACCATCCCCGAGGTTTGTGGTGCCCACTCCCAGCAGCTCTGGGCTCAGTCAAGTGCACACAGCAATAAAGGCACCTGGTTGAGCTGTTAGCTGCTGACACAGCAGAAGGGACTCAGGCTCTTCCCCTCATCCCTTCCAGCAGCTCATGTCCCTCAACATCCTATAGCTCCAATTCCACCCAGAGCAATCAAGCTCACCTATCTGTCAGTATTTCAGCCTGTCTGCTCACAAATTCCCTCATCTTTCCAATGGTTATTCCTCTTCTTATCAGCCAGAAAGCAAAGGCTCCCTGAGTCAGAGCAACAACCACAAGATCCATTAACAAAGAGCTTTCTCAATACTGGGAATCCCAGCAGCCCTACTGAAGCTTTGGGTAGCACATCACTCCTCCAAAGACCTGAAAGGGAAGGGCACAACCTATCTGCTGAGCTCTCCTGGGAACTCTGGACAAGCCATTTAACACCCAGCTACACCAGTCATTTCAGTCACAGAGGAAAACAGGATGGTCCCTTTGCAAGGATGAAGTGTCTTTCATATGCACAAAGATTTCACACTCTCAGCTGTTCTTCCAGAATGGAAGCGGAGAAAGTTAAACCACCCACTGCAGCTCTTCCTTAGGTTTATGTTTCACTAGAAGAAGATAATATTTTCTGGGGTTTTCATTAAACACTCAAGGTGAGGCTGGTGCTCTGGGATCTTCAGTGAGGCACATGGGACCTTCCAGAGATGGGTGAGTTTGCTACTAGGAGCTGTGCTGTGGAGGTCTGGGCAGGGGGGAACAGCACAGAGAACTTCATTTTGGAAGCTGGGATAGGCTACAGAGGGAAGGGAGAGTTAGTTCCCTCCCTTGCTCTCTCAGCGACTTGCTGTGTCCTGGGGCAAGGCACCTCTCCTCCCCCTCCACCCTCACCCTACTGCAGGCAGCAAGGTCTGCAGGGCAGGGATTGCTCCTCACCATGTAAAAAGCCCTGCACTTAATGGGCCTCCTTTGTCTGAGGCCTGCAGGCAGCAGAGTAATAAAAGCAATTACATATTGAGCCCTAATCCTGGGTGAACCAGTGACTCAGGTGAGTCATTTGCCCTCCCTGCCTCCGTTTCCCCCTCTGGAGCAGTGTGAATGTTCTAAGTGCCCAGCACCCCTGTTAGATGGGAGTGCTTGTATTCGATGGGACTCAAAGCTAAATAGCTGATGGGGGAGAGAGCAATCCAGACTGGTTCTTCTCCAAAAGGAGGTTGCAGCTTTGGCAGCACAGATGACAGTTATGCCTCATCTCCTGCAGGCTATTCACTCAACCCAGACCTATTTAACGGACTTTCGGTACATGTCTTCCCTTGAGGCTAATCCTGTACGGAAAGAGCCAGAATTCTGACATACTGTACCAGGAAGAGTCTTTTACCTGCTCAATAATTTTGCATTTCATCAAAAACCAACCCTCCTGCCCCAGAATACCCCAGTGAGACCTGAAGACTTCTCAAAAATGTAGAAGTATCACTCAATTGTTTCATTCCTCGTGGAGATTATAATCAGACACACTCCCTAACCAGCAAATGATGAGAAGACAGCTGTGATGAAAACAGTCTCCTACACCAGCTCAGACATACAGACAGCAAAACAATAGTGTTTCAGCTTTCACTTAAAAACTATTCCTCTAATCCCAGGCCACTTAAGATAATGGGGAAAGATGGCCAAACAAGCGGTCAGTGTTAACAAGACAGCACAGCCTGGAAACACTGAAGGTGCTGCCTGGGATCCAATTAAAACAAAAATAATAAAATAAGTGCCCCATTAGAATGTAAGATATCCTTAAGATATTCAAAGATCTTTTTCATTCCTTTCAGTCCAGGGACCATCTGTCTAAATGTTATCAACGGAGCAGCCATTCCACCGCATTTATACACTCACATGCCACAGCCGAATGCCGTGTCCCCATTTGCTCTTTAAATAACTATTAATCTCCTTGCACTTATCCTCATGCTGACACAGGCAGCTGCTGGACTCCCCTTCTGCCGCTCCGAGTCCCCCCAGCCTTTCACCTTCCCTGGCCCCTGTGTCCCCTCCCCAGGCAGGTGACAAAGCCACCAGGTTTGCACACACGAGCACTAAGCCCCGTCTCGCAGCTATGCCCCAAGGCAGGCGCGGAGCTGTTTGCGCTCAAGGGGTCAACATCTGAACTGCCTGCGAGGTTTCGGAGGAATCTGATAAGGCTTCGGGAGGCACACGCCTTCTGACAACAGGACAATTAGAGGGGCAGCGGGCCCGGGGAAGGCACACGCAGGAATGCACCCCCTCGGCCCCGGCAGCGCTGGGGATGCGAGAACAAAGAGCGGCTGCAGACTGTCTGCAAGGCATTGCCCCTCGGGAGGGGGCTGCAGGGCGTGTGTTTGCACACACACCGCTTCCTTTCAGCTTCACAGAAAGGAGCACGACGGCATTTAATCCCGAAATTTATTCTTGGCAGGTTGGGAGCCCAGAATTTAACACATGCTCGTATTTTGCTGTGGGGTCGTTTTAAATGACTGCAGAATGTAGCCCGACCATTGATTCCTGATATAAAGAGAAAGCTATCTGGTGGAAAGAAATGAATTGCATACAAAGCTGAAAGAACAGATTATCTAATTTTCAGTGCCTTTGTTTGCTATTTTATCCCCTCCACCAAGTTTCTGAAACTATTAGTATCACTGAAGCATTACAAAAACCTTCAGGCAAGTTTAACTGCAAATAATTAGAGAGCTACAATTAGATCTTAGACTATGTATTTCGGAACATCATTTCAATAATGCATCTTGAACTATCAGTTTCGCTTCCTACATCCCAGCAGCTTCACTTTCAGGTTTTCATGCTAACTCATATCTGTGGATTAGGAGAAGCATGGTTCTCCTGGAGGGGCTGCTGAATTAAAACCAGACTGAAAACCGAAGATGCCCGAAGCAGGGTTCTGCTGCCGGGAGGGTGGCTCTTCCCCGGGAACACGGGGGACAAGGGACAGCAGAGCCTGCAGCCAGCGGCTCCGGGGCGCTTGCCACCAGAGGGCAATGCAAATGCTCCAGCAGAGCCGCAGTGCGGGGAAGATGCCCCAGCCCACCCAAACTGGAGCCCTTTTCACCCTGCCTTGCAGCAAGAACCCAGCCCTGGCTCTCCGGCTTAAAGCCCATTGTGTTAATTAATAAGGTTATGAGAAAGATCTGCAAAAAGACCCTCCGCTTGAAAGGAAGTAACTAATGCAAGTCAAGGAAAGTTCTCAAGGGGACTTCCACACCAAAAATCCCCTAAAATACACAGCTCCAGCTATTAACTCCCCAGCCATCTAGCCTTTCAGAGAGTTTTGACAGTTTCTCCACTTGAGAAAATAGACAAAGAGTTACCATCTTCAGGCGTAGAACACCTAGATGCCTCCACTCTGTCAAAACCCTTCTCCCTAATACCAAAAGAACAAGCATCATCATGCACACCTACTGACTGCATTTTGATTTTCACCACTGGCTCTATGCAGCTCAAGAGCCGTGTCCAACTACCCAAAAAACCTTGCAAAACACCTGGTGCTTATTCTTCAAAGATGTGATATGATGAAACTAATAAACTACCACGGTTATTAGCAACAAGAAGATTTGCACAGCACTTTGGAAATGTGTTTTGTCCTTAACTGCACCACAATGATGCACTAGGGCTAATATTTGTAGGACTAGTAAGCAACTTATAGCCATATTTCAGTGCTGGCCCAGGGAAATATTCAGATTCCTGTTGGAGAACAGCTATCTTAAAAGCAGCAGGACAAATGTTTCCCAGAGTGCTTGATGCCTATCGAAATCAGATATACCTTGAATATATCCAGAAAGATTTAAATCCACCTAAGTTTTCACACCTTCCTAGCAAAGGGTTTTAATAGGTGAAATTAAGTCCTTTAAGCTCAACAGAAGGGCTTCTATCACAATTATTAACCAAGATATCGCTGACTCCAGTTGCTCAGAAGGCAGCTGATACAATACCCTATGTCAGTGCTCTGATTGTGCCATGAAAGACCAGAGCCAAGAAATAAAAGGCTCCACCCATGGCCCTCAGCTAAGATCAGGGCTGAAGCAGAGATATCTCAGCTCACTCGTTGCAATGAATGCTTTGACTTAGTTTGCCTCTCTGGTTTGTTTTCTCATATAAAAAACCTCAAACAAAAAAAAAAAATCCAACCAAAAAGCAAATCAAACAAACAAACAAGCAAACAAACAAAAAAAAAAAAAAAAAAAAAGAAAAGAAAAGAAAGGAGAGTGAGACTGAAAAATTTCTTTATGAGGAACAAACTCAGTTTGAACACTGCTCTGGTCCCCTCCAAGCCTTGAGGGGAAGATGTGCACAGTTTATTTCTACACCTGCTTGGCCACACTCCCTCCAGCTCCAGTTCTAAAATGGAAATAAATCCTGTGGGTCTATTTTGCAGAGGCTTTCCCCAGAGCTACTGTGCAGCTGAACACACCAAGCACTTGGAAACCCTTAGATGAAATGATAATGTGCACTATATACTCAAGGTGAAAAGCAAGGGAACAAATAACTTCTGTTGAACCAAAGATATCAACAGTTACCAAGATTGATTTGTTCTAGTACAGTGCCTGGAAACCTATCTGATTTGAGTAATCCTACTGTTGGGTCATTGCTTCTTCCAGGAAGAGAGGAGGCTGCTTCCCATCCCAGTGGTATAACAGGTTCCCAGTGCAATGGAGGGTACTGGACTCAAGAAACTCTGGAGGCAGTCACTCCTGTCCTGGAGATGAGACCTGCTGCAACACAACCAACCAATCCCACCTGTAAGCAGGGAGCACAAATATTTCTGCACATTTTCTCCTGTATCACTGAGAAGGGAATCTATTTGAGATCTACAGGGCTGTGCAATACGTACAACCACAGTAATTTTAAGGAACAATATTAAAGATTACTAAAGATTTTGTTCTTCTTCCAAGAAGAACCAAAACCCCATGAGTGACACACACAATTGTCCTGCACAGGTATTTCATGTTTAGTAGTTAGATAACCCCAGGAGTTGCCTGGACAGCTTCCAACACCACCTAAATACATACATAAGGAAAGCCTAAGGAAGACACTCCATTTCAACCAGCTGGGGAGGAGAAAAAACCAAACCAAACCAAACCCCCAAAATTATTCTCTCCCTCTCAAAAAACCCCACCATTAAATAACCAACTCAAATCATAACACTATGTTCTGAGCTTAAAAACTTGACTTCTCTGCCCCCTTTACCAGAGCACCCCTTCCCTCCCAGCCATCCCAAACAGCCCTACGGCCGATTTGGTGAACAACACACCACAGAAGCTGAACAGGAGAAATCAGTGCATGTCAGTAACTTGCAAACACACAGGGAATCACACTTAAAAACAATCTGGCTTGAGTATTGGAGGAGGCAGAAGAGTCTGTGCCATTCTCACTGGGATGAGCTATTCCAGCACGCACTGCCACATCTACACCCTTTAGGTTCACAGAAGCAGCACAATTTTTTAAGAGCCATACCCTGCAAGGCTGCAGATCACATTTCACTGACACACAGTACTGATGAACACAGCAGAACTTCATGTTCAAGTTAAAGTCCACATATGCAAGAATTTGTGGGCTCAGAGAATGACACAGATTAATGAAAAGCAATGTGAGGGCGAGTTTCTGTCCACCCACAAGGGCAGTAAGCTTTGGAGTTGTCTTGTTCCCCCCAGCTGTAATAATTTTCTGTTTTAGCTAAACTTTGTGTTTTGCCCCTTGGTTAACTCATTTAACTCAGCAAGAAGTGTTTTTCAGCCAGAAGCAGGGTGTCTTTTAAAACAAGCACAGCCCAAAGCAGGAATGCCTGTAATTCCTGGCTCCTACCACCTGCCACAGGTTCACGTAAAAGACCTTGTCTAATTCGAGGATTATCAGAATGACAGTGCATCCCACTTCACAGAAATATTAAGGCTGGACACCCTACACTGTGTAAGTACTTCTAAATATTTTCCAGTGCATATAAATATAATATCCCTGATTTCCCCAGAGCAGTATTGTAGGCTCTTAAAAAAATCCCCCTAAATTGGGCTCTTGAAAAAAGTTGTACTTCCATGGAAAGCAATGGTGTTTCTGAAAGTCAGATCATTTTAGGGATTTTAGACTATAAACCTTTCATAAAACAAAAAGATCCCTCTCATAAACACAAAACACTTTCATTAGAGTATCTCAGCTATGCTTAGTTATTTTGAAAATTCAGACAGTTTAAAAGAGGAAAGTCCAAGATCCACCCCCACTGCACACAGTCATTTCTTGACCCTGAGCTTGTGCTCAGCAATTTATTTGACATGTAATTTGAAAACATATAAACAAAAAAGAGAAGGAGGCATTAAAAAAAACCAAAATCATACAATATCATCTCCATGAAATGCATGAAATCACAAGACATTAGAACTCCATGATCTTAAAAGAAATTGATTAATAACCCAAACACTCAGCTTCCTAAAACTGAAAGAGAGGCCAAGAGTTTCCTATATTCTCCTGTTACCAGCTGAACAACACAACATTAACAAAGATCTGAAGAGCCATAAAGTACAGACAAATAGGAAAAGCACCCCCTCACGCTCCCAGGAGATGTAAACATAATTGAAGACAAAGACCTGCATCAGAAAAAGCAGAAAAAGACTGCAACATCTCAGAGAGGCTTTTTTTTTTTTTGCCTGAATTCAGTGGCTGAGAACAACTGTAAGATCCCAGCTCGGTCAGCTGCCCAGAAATCCATGTGCTGAGTTTGTACAACAATGCTGAAAAGTTGGATAAAAGAAAATAAAAATAGAACTTTAAATGTTAAGAGGAACCAATTAAAGTACAAATGGGGAGGTGGGAGGAAAAGCAGGGGCTGGAGAGGAAAACTCTAGTAGTTGATTAAAGCTGCCTTGTTTCTTGAACTCTTTACTGGACGGTAACCATTGATGTTATCAGTCATTTCAGACATGCAGCATTTTATTGTGTTGAGAGGGCAGCTTAGGCTGGACAGGATATCTGTGTGTCATCCACAGTGAAAGGCTGCAGGCACAGCAACCACCAAAGTATGGCCAAAGGGCACAAGGACAGTGAATAACCAGGGTCAGAACAGAGCCAGGAATTGAAGCTAGCTCCCAAATTCATCGTTATTCTCAAAATCCAAAAGCATCATCTTTTAGACACAAAAGTAAAATGCTCCAGCTAGGTAGCATTTTAGTCAGAACAAGAAATTCAGATCATCTGCAAGTTAAATAAGTCAAGCAGTTAAACACACACCAAAAAAAAAAAAAAAAAAAAAAGAAAAAAGAAAAAAGAAAAGAGAAAAAAAAAGCCACACACATAAACCCCCCACGCCCACTCTTTGAAGCATGGTGCAGCTATGGAATATAAGAATTCATAAGAAGAGTTATAGGAGGGCAAAGGGCAGATTAAAACAAGTTCGAGCAAGCAGAGGAAAAGGGTTACATGGCAGCATCAGAGTCCTTATAGATTAAAAGGAAGATCTACTGGAGTTTCTAATTATTTGGCCATTTCTTCTGTCCAAGCCGAGCAAGAAAACTCCTGGATGGTGTTCCCAAAAGCCTGGACACCAAACAGCAGACTGAAAAGCTTACAAGACTGAGGGGGGAGTCAAGAGGACTGGATGCCAAATTCTGATTAGACCCCAACTGCAGAGAACAAAAGGAGGCAGAGCTTTGCCTTCTAACATTGTTTTTTGTACGGCAGCAGCTCCTGGCCTGCACCAAGCTGGCACTGCCATAGCCCAAGGATCTCCTGGGGTTCAGTACAGCAGGACACAGACAGGAGACCCCCCTACCCACCCTCCTGCAACCTACTCAGAGGTGAGCAGGAACTTTATATGGTGTTTTCCAAAGATGCCAGGCTGTGCATATACCAGCCCCAAAAGCTGGTCTTTGAGAGAGGGGGGTGTGAGTGCACACAGACACAACATGCACGCAAAGGCACTGCTTGTTCCACAGTGACTTCAACCCATCAGCTTTACAAACATCAAGAATATTCTCACTAATTATTTAAATGACCTTGCCCTGAATTCTGCATGTGACAGGATTTCCAGAGGGCTCTCTGGTATGGGGCCTCCAATGTCTAATATCAAAACTAAACCCAGTTTTCAGTACTTCCCTCCCTGTCCAATACTACTGACTTCAGCAAATGCCAGGGCACACGGTGCCACAGTCACTTATGCAAGGCAGAGCTTCAGAGACTTACATTTGAGGTGTTCAGCTGCACAGACCGTTCCCTGTGCAGACAGAAAGGTGTTCTTCCAGATTTTTGAGTAACAATATACCTACTAATTTCCATCTCATAGCACATTAAACTCCCTACCCCTCCAACTTGAACATTCGCAATTCCTTTCAGACACAAAACACAGTGGACTGACCAAGGCTCATTTCAACAACTTTCCCACTTAGTATCATGCAGAAGTTTCCCATTTCCAAAGTATTGGTGACACCTAGCCAGTGCATGTTCTGGTTTCATTTTAAAGAACTTTTTGCACACCTTGCTGCTGCTGAAAGATGGCACAGGGAGATTTACTCATCTATTCAGCTCTAGTCAGTCACCAGCAGCACTCCTGGGGGAGCCAATTCTTCAGCTATGGATGAAATGCAGAGTAAAACTGCAGCAGTGAGAAATCACAGTAGAGGCTTGCAGAGGCTACTGAGGATCTCAGAGACATAACTTAAATCTGCAGAATCCAAATTTTACAGAGCAAGTAGTCAGAAAATTTTTTTTGAGCCATAGCTCTCCAAGAAAGACTTTCATGACTCCCAAAGACACCATGACATTACCTAAAAAAGCCAAAACAAACAAGCAAAACAATTAAATACACTTTTCAGTCATTTCCCATCCAGCAGAGAGATCCAGTTGCTGACTCAACACTCCTGCTGGCATCCACCTATTCCTATTGTTCTGTTCCCCTGGGCTCCCGAGGCGCCGCGCTCCAGCCCTGTGCATCATCCCCTGACACAGCTGGACCACGGCTCTGCAGCACAGGCATTTCTGCCTCAGCAGCACAGCCTAAAAGCCCAGCACCTCCTCCCCTCTCCCCGAAGTCGGCAAGATTCTTTGTATTCACTTCCTAGATGTGGATTAAAACTGAAAGATTCATATCTGCTGAGACACAATCCATCCCTTTCATTCCCAGACACTACCCCACCATAAAATATTTCCCCTTCCCTCCCTAAACTGGGCGTTTCCTCCCACTCTCTTGCCCTTGGTAAAAACATTCATCTTCTTGCCATCTTGAGGAAGTTGGACTCATCTCAAATTTCACCAGGTCCCCTTGTATACCACTTCCCAAAGTCCTTGGGGGGAAGTTTAATCCGGATCCAAACTCTGGAATCAATCCCAAGAGGCTGCTGGGCTCCAATCAATGCATTAATTTTCAAGCAGGCTCAGCCTTGCCACTTGGGTCCACTTCCAAAGAGAGAGGATGATGGAGCACAAGCCCCGAAATGCACCACACCTCGAGCCATCCACTCCAGATACTAACACACATATCCTGGTTACAACACTGCTCCCTCAGTTGTTCCACTAAGACCCCAGGTGAAACAGCAGTGGCTGGGGATTTGCAAAAATACAAGATATCATTGAGCATTCTTGGATCAACCCCCAATTCACTCAATTCTAGTACAAACTAAAAAAACCAAACACAAGAAGAAAAAAAAAAAAAAAAAAAAAAAAAAAAAAAAAAAAAAGGAACAGCACATCTCCTATGTTTTTGTTGCTTGCTTGTGCATGGAACTGATAACAATGGTCAGTAATTTCAAATAAAATCACCAAATTTAGATTCAAGTTCCCAAAGAGGATCCAAGTTTACTTTGCCAGTGCCAAGGAACTAAACCTTTTCTGTGTCTTATCTGAGACTTCCTGAACAGTTGTTTCTTACTGGGCTTACTCCTTATATTAGTAGCCTTACAGAAGTAAAACCCCAATCACCTTAAATGTCATCCTCCACTATTTATTCCTTGCTCAAGCAGCTGGGTGAACCCTGGAAAGCCTCTCACAGACTCTCCTTTAGAAGAGAGCTGAGATTCTCCCCCAGGACCCAGTGTGTTTACAGGAAATAGTGCAGAGAAACATAGGGGTGAACCTTTCTTGTCAGTAGCTCACAGCCAAATCATCACTTGCAAAGCCTTGTATGTTCTGGGCTGCTAGACAAAAAGCTTTATGCCATGGTCTGCTCCTACTGAAAAAGCAGCTCTTTAATCCCTCTGACAATTACAGCCTCTTCTCCCAGTACTGCAAAGTTCTGATGGGAAGCTCTGGGAGACTGAAGACTGGAAGATTTCTCAGAAATCATTTACTACTGTAACTGAAGAAGCCAAAACAAAACAGGGAGATTCTTAAGAACAGCTAGAGTATTCACTGGAGAGACCCACTCGCATGCCTGACCATGGCTGAGCTCATGTGTCACTCTAAAGATCACGGCCTTGGAGAGCTGACAAGTGACTGCAAGGATCATGGCACTGAGACAGCAGAGAATCCAGAAAACGCATGCAAGGGAAAAAAAAAATTGAACCTTAACACCCTTGGAGAGAAATTATTTCCCCTCTTAATTCTACTTTATACCAAAAGTGACTTAACACTAATCCAGGCCAAGTGGCACAAAGAGCTTTGAGCTCACTTCTCTGCTGGAGAGGATGGAGTGAGTGCTGCTGTTGGAGTACAAGAAGCTCCTCTCCTTTCTGATGATTTATGCAACCTTGCTTTAAAAGAGTTGCATTCATTTTATTGCCTACTCTGCACATTCTCAAGAGGCGTTGGAGGCAGTGCCAGAAAAATAACAGGGTTTAACAATGTCTAGCACAAATCCATCGGTGCAAGAGCTCCTTTCTGAAGCGTTTCCAGATTTTTTTTTTTTCAGTGGGAACATTTTGTAAATAGAATTTAAAATTTGCCTTGAGCCAGACAACACCCGCTTTTATTCAGCCCTTCACGATAATGAAATAAGTAGTTTCTCCACCAGTTATAACTAATGCCTTCCAGAGGGAAAAGTGCAAAGCAAATGGTTTACACCCTCTCACATCCCACATCCACAGCTTTCCTGTTGCAGATGCCATGTCTTCTTCACAGAACTACTGAAGCTTCTGTCTCACAGTAAACAGAGCTGCAACTGGAAATAAACCTTCCACAAGGCATAACTGGACAAATGCAAACCAAAAGGTTGCCACCAGATGGGCTGAAAAAGTTCCTTTCTGGTGTTTCCCTATGCCCAGGGAGAAAAGAAGAAAACAATTTCACTCGACTTAAAGCCACTAGTTCATTATAAAAAAAAACCCCAAAAAAACCCAAAAAAGGGAACAACAAGCAAAAAGGAAGAAAAATAGCTCCTGAGCGAGATACGCAATAGCATAACTGGGCTGGCTCATGTTGGAAGAAATGAGAGAAATCAGGTGTTGGTGACACTGTCAAAGATTCAAGCGACCAGATCTAAACTACCAGATAAAAACTGGCCAAAACAGCAGTTCTAGTCCCCAAAAGAAAGATCATTACCAGACTATATATATATATATATAAATAAAAGGATAATTTCATCCAGTCTCAACCAAGGCAAACTTACAGCAAACAAAATGGATCATCACTTGCAACCCCTTCAAGATGTAGAACATCCTGACTACATTGCAATGTCAGCTCTTCTTCATCTCACACTAAAAAACTATACTTTCGTACTAGCAAGTATCTAGTATTTTTTTTTCCCCAAATGAAACAAGAAGCTGGAAGATCATCTGTCCCTGATTTCATACTGCTTACTAACCTTCCTTTTGACTATGGAAAATTGCAAAGTGGAGCTGCAATTTCCAATCTGATGTCAAGTGTAATTACAGGACTGTGCAAACCCCAGAGCATGAACGTAACTGAGCAACACCAACACTTCACACACAGCCAGAGTGCCCCGATTTCTGCACAAGCACTGCACAGTTAAAGCTGTGCAGATGGTCCAATGTCACCAGGTTTCATTTCTGTGTGATAAAGCACACATTTCATTCTTTCCACCCACATGTAGGTTACAATCACATGTTTCTGGGCTATACCCACAGCCTTAGTCTGCTGAGGTCCCATCCCTCCACCTAAACAAGGAAAGGATTTCTCCAGGCAAAATCCCCAATTCACTGCTCAAAATGGGGGCCACACTACCTGTGCTACCACAAAAAATTTTTGGTACCCTACGACAGAACAAAAGGCCATTCATGGCATGAGAAACCCGCTCCAGTAAGGGGTTGGGTCTTTGCTGGAAGCATACTCAACTCTTGCCCTTCCCTGTGTTTCTCCCGCAGCACAATCCCCTTGTTTCAGCCAGGAGGGAGATGGGAACACACAGCAAGAGGTAGGTCCCAGCTTCCCATACCCATCTCTCTGGTCTACTTCACCCTCTTCACTGGCAAACCCAAATAGGGCAGTAGCACTCACTTAGTCTCTCCAAACAAGAGATAAACACACATCTGACCTTAGGTTTTTTTGCCTCAGATTAAACCTTTGCAACCAGAATGCAGCTTGAAAACCTCCTGGACAAAAAAGAACCTGGTTGTATAGGGCCTCTAAAACCTTGCAGAAGACCTTTGCAGCCCAAGGATAAGACACATGCCTCTCAAGCCTGCACAGATGTCATCACATGACAAAAACTTTAATCCCCTAAGTGCAAATACAGCAAAATCGAAGGATGAATGTACAAGAAGCATAGCAGGAATTGCAGGGATACCATCAAGGAACACAACCTCCAATGTATCTCCCTATTTCTTGCTCCTAGTGACAGACTGTGCCCAAATATGTGGGGTGTTGATATCATTTAAATGAAGAGAGGCCACTGGAAGGCATGGAACTCACATCTGAATCCTGCACAGGTCAGGAAGCAGTTTCCTTCCCCGGGGATTGGGAATTGTTTGCCTGCTCAGAGCCAGCAGAACTCTGAGATATTATCACAAACAGGAAAGCAGGAGAGCGGGCCATTAGGGTTTACACAGCATCTCTCCAAGTGTTCTCATCTTGGGATAGGACAAGATGTGGGGCTCAGAGGGTACTGCACAGATAACCCTTTCTTCCTGGTACCTCCAGACAGAAGGGAGGAAGGGAGTAGGTGGGCTGCTCTCCTGGGCAGTGACCAGGCAGCATCCCTCAGGGATCACTTCCTTCACCCTAGGTTTGGCTGAGGGCCATGGAGAAGGGGCACTAAGAGGGAAAGAGCCTTTGTCAAATGCAGTCATGATGACTAATCCATGTAGCAAAATCAGCCAAGGAAAGCCATGGCTTTGTCCTATGGTAGCTCTCAGCCAAATCCAGGCTGACAACAAGGATGATAAGCCCTGGACACACTTTTACTGCACACCAATGAAGCTAATGCTCAATGTATCAGCTCCATCTCAATCTCCAAGTTCCTTAACCTTAAACAAAACTTTGCTGAACCAATATTCCAGATAGGTGCCAGAAACATTCCTCTCACTGCGGAGGTCCAGCTCCCTCAGGACATCCTTCCAGGCCACCCCAGAGCCTGCTCCTGGAAAGGCTTCACACCTAGGGCACTACAGCTCAAACACACACATCTGCATTATTATTTAAAAGCTATGAGGGAAAAGAAAAACAAAACCAAAAAAACATCCTTCTGAAGAGGCTATCCTAACCCTCAAAGATATTTGCAGCCGTGTGTATATAGCTTTTCTTAATTTTCAGCACAAAGGAATGCTGCCAAAATCCCATAAAGCAGTGCACAAGTTCTTTTAGTATAAAACTAGTTTCCCCCCCACCCCTCCCAAAAGTATGATAAAAATCTTAACGGAAAGAGATTCTTTAATTTGTCTCCCACAAAGAGCAGGAAGATCTTCGGGAAGGATGACGGATATAATCAAAAGTCATGGCACATATTTCTTATCAGTGTTTGAACAAGATCTGTTTATTCTTTTGGCAATGATTTAATTTGATTTTAGCAAGCACTCCAAACTCTGCATCATCACTCAGCCAAGCTGCAGAAGAACCCAGAACCCCTAAAGGGAATCTCTATTGCTCTCATCTCCCCTCTCCAGGATGCAGGAAACCTGGACAAGACCAGACAAACTTGCAGGTACTCTCCTTCACACCCAATTTTGTGCATGCTTCCCCACAACACAAAATTCCACATGTGGAGGTGAGGCAGGAAGACACAATGACATTCAAAGGGTTCCTATTCATCAGCACTTCATCATCCTATTAATAACCACCCAAAGGCTCTCTCCTTTTCACATCTCCTACTCATAAATACACAAGAACAGATCTCCAGGGTCATCAAGTCCAGTGCTCCACCAACAAAGAGCTTAATTGTTCTTACAGCTGACCCAGATCAAATGCTGGGATAGATTAAGCTGAAAAAGCGGTTGAAACAGGTTCCACCTCCAGCCTCTCAGGGCCGTGATTCACTTTAACACCCCTGTCCCCTCTCTCAGCTTTTCCCAAGCAGATCTGACCCATTTGGGAGGAACCCATCTGTCCGTGGTGTTGAGCTCCACGCTCACTCGCAGGCACGGGCACTGCAGGGCCGTGGGCGATGGGGCGAGCTCACCGCCCTGACCACACAGCCTGCACTGGGGCTTGTGCAACGACCCATTCCCAGGCTGGGAATGCACTCCCAGGGTGGAATGCTCCACACAGCCAGCATGTGGGGATGGCAGAGCCCTGCATCTGCCAGCACAGAGCCAGCATCCTGGCGTGATTGGGCAAAGCACCCCCAGAAATGGGCTTGGAATGAGAGAGGACTCCCTGCTCTTCATTTAAAAACTTGAGTTTAATATGGGGGGGAATTACTTCCGCCTCTTAAATAAGGTCCATTTCTAAACCCAAAAGCAAGTCTATACTAAGTTTTTCATGAGTTGGTATACCTGCCTTGTGACCAACCCAGCAACAGCTCTAAAATCTGAACTGCAATTACCAGTGACAAAGTGCTGCTTCAATTTGCACACTGAGAGCTTTTTATTTTTTATTCTTTTTTAAGGAAACCATGCCAAAGCCTACTTCTTGTTTGCAAGCTTAAGATGGGTGAGGCTCATCGTCGCCAATATATTTTAATTGAGCATTAACAAGTCTCCCTCTCTTTTGAGACAAGTCATTAGCAAGGCTGCTCTTCCTCAGAAATGAAGCCAAGTCAATGCTAACTGGGTTTTCCTTCCCCAGAGTACAACGCTCCGCTGCATGAACAAAGTCAGCGCACCTTGTTCAAATCCAAGGAGGTAAGAGGGAGAGCGTGGGGGGGGGAAAAACAATAAAAACCCAGAGCTAAAGCCTTTTAAAAACCTCCCCTGACAGCAACAGTGACGAGTGGCATTTAAGCGGAGTGAGAACGCTCCTGAGCGCATCGCTTCTGACAGATGAGCCCAGCCAGTCAACCATAGGGACTCCACAGCCCCACCGCTGCTATTCAGCGAAAGTTGATCAGATAGCAGCAGACAAATAACACCAAGCAAACACTCCAAGAAGTGCTCTCTCCACATTTAAGGGTTTATAATTAACCTAGGGGAAAAAAAAAAAAAAAAAAAAAAATCGTCCATTTGGGTCTCCTGCATGGAGGCAGCAGAGGAACCACGCGCACGCAGGGGTTTGGGCTCCCTGCGGAGAGGGACGGGCAGAGCACGCTGGTTTCAGTTTACCCCTCGCTCTCCCCGAGTCACAGACCCACCATCCCAGGCGTGCAAGCCTCGAGTATACCTTTAACACGCTTTTCCTTACCACCTGTCTCATCTCCTAGCTATGCTGTCAGCCTTTCAATTTCTATTTTGTTTTCTCTTCCAAGTGGCTGAGCCTCTGTCTGCTTTGGGGCTTGTAGCCTGTGCCCTCCACTTGAAGCCTTTTCTCCAGGAATACACACACACACACACAGAGCTTTGGCTGCTTTGCCACTCTGGCAAGTGTCAACACAGCTGCTGTCTCCGCTGGAATGTAAACCAATATTGTCGTTAGATCTCCCTCAACCCCTGGTAACTTCCTCCAAGATTTGCACAGCGTGTGGCAATCCTCTCCACCGCCACCTTACAAAGCATCGACCCAGCTGGTTAAAAGCAATTGAAGAAATAATTTTAAAAAATTAAATCAAAGCTGCACCTGAAGTTTGCGTCCCACTCATGCCCATGAAGCTATAGAAAGCAAAAATGCATCCACTGTACACACATTTACCCTCATATAATATGCTTATACAAACACCCTGTGTAAAATACCTCACTGCTGCAAGTTATGAGGCGAGGTATTAACAGCACTGAGTAAAAGAGGTGTTGGTGCGGACGCTAACGCAGCATTTGCAGCGGAGAACCTTTGTTTGCATATTATTTTACTTAAAAAAGTAACCTAAGAAGGGATTTATAACACATTTTTAGTTATTTCCTAGATACCATCCACTTTAAACCACAAGCAGCAATTTTGGCAATAAAAGACTCGTAAAAGAGTTATAACGCAGTCAACACAGCTAGTATTCAGACTGCTACAGGAATGCAATCTGTGTGCATTGCCCACCATAAACAACTGTCCTTCCTTGCTTCTCCAATGAAATATTATGTTTGGCTGATCAGGGCTCCCAAAACAAATTCACTGTCCCAAACATAAAGACTTTAAGTTCACTCTCATTCAGATATTTAGCCCAGCAAACCCTGCTTTTCATTGTAAAATGCAAAAGTCTCACAAAAACAAGTGTATATTCCACACCTAACTTCAGGGGTGAAGAAATCACACATATTCGCTAAAAATAAAAATACATTAGCGATATCACAGCTCAAACCTAGAGTCCTTACCTCGCTATACTGGGACTGGGCATTGTTTTCCAGGTACAACATGTTAGCAGTCAAATTGATCAACGCTGCTGTTCTTTCTTCTGGCTCCAGGATTTTGACAAACACCTCCCACCCCCTAGAAGACCCTAAAAATATGTGATGCTACTGTGGAGATAACAGGACTCAGAGTGTGCCTCTCTGCATAATTGAAGTTTCCCTTATATACCTAACTATAGGCAAGGAGGAGGAGGTGGGGCTCTCCTGCCTTACCTGTCCAATCTGTCAAAGTGCCACCTGGAGTCCTCCACTCCAATGGAGAGAGGCCTCTCCCAGCTCATTAAGTAGTTAGAATTCCTTATCACCAATCTCTAAAAAGCAAAGGGAAGGGAAGGGGGGGAAAATGGCCAAAAAAAAAAGAGAGAAAAAAAAAAAAAAAAAAAAAAAAAGAGAGACAGGCAGGGAAAAGAAAGGAAACAATAACTTTCCCCTGTCACTTTTCTACAAGTTTGGGAACTCAGAAGACAGACATGGAGTTGCTTGAAAGGAGACACTCCAAGAAACTTCTCCTATTTATTTTCTACAAAGATTCCAGGGCTGTTTTTTTTTCCAGGCATGGGCTTCGTTGCTACCAAGAACCAAAACGTTCAGTAAGGGATCGAGATGCAGTGCTCAACACTGGTGGTGCAGTAAAGCTGCCAAGTATCTGGCTGCTGCTGTGTGCAGATTTGGGGGAAAACCCCCAAGGAGTTTTCTGAGAATAAATCACTGGTTTCATGCACCATAATCGAGTTCCATTCTCCGTCACCCGTGTGCTCCCATCCGCACTCACAGCCAACAGCTCCGGTGTTTGCAGGGCATCACTCCGGCTACATTTCCACCACCCGCCCGCCCCCACTTTGCAGTTGCTTCGAACTTACATAATGGTTAAAAAAATAAGTGAAAAATCCCAACTCGTTCAAAGGGACTCACGATGCTGAATTAATATACGGGGGAAGTTTTTGGGTACAGTTCCATAAAAACCACCTGGACACAATGCCCACGGCAAACTTCTCAAGAGATAGGAAGAGCACTTATCCGAGATCTGCGGGAGAGATCCCCACTGTGATTTCACTCTGGACAAGCAGACAAAACCCCTTATCCTGCCCTGGTGGCCCCAGGGAGCCCCCGGAGCGTGCCGGGGCTGCAGGGTCAGCGCTGTGCTCGCAGCACCCCGAGCCCCCCGAGCGAGCGGGATGCACGGCAGAACAAAAGGCATCTGCTCCCGAAGCGCCACCGAGCCAGGAGAAACAGAACACCTTTCCAAAGGGCTGGGGAGGGGGGAGAGAGGAAACCAAACATCCAGATCAGAGCGCGGCCGCCCGCCCGCCCGCCCAACCTAATGACAGCGCTCCGAACTTTATTTGAGGACCTGACGCCAAGCGCGGCTCTGCCGAAACGCAGAGCGCGGACTGCGAGCGCTGCCAGCGAACACCGAGCCTCCCACTGCCGGGGGGAGCGACCGACCCCGACCCACAGGGGCTTTGCAGGGAGGGACACGGGTCCTGGGCAGGGCTGCCACCCACACACGGCCTCAGCACCTCCCCGCTTCTGCCCCGGAGCTGCTGCTGCTCCTGCCGCGCCTCGGCCCTGGGCATCGCTTAACCCCGGCTGCTCCGGGCACGCAGGGAGCGACTCGGGCTCACGGGCACATGGAGCCAGCGGGCTGTGCTGCTCGGGGGCTGGCGGCTCCTGGGCTGCCTTCCTGGCACACGGCAGCTCTGCAAATTAAAGGACACCGTAAGCTCACCAGCCTATTCCAGGCTGGAGACGGGCAGCACATTCCTAAGGCTGCCACGAATGAACCGGGGAAAAACCATCTTCAGGCAGGAAGCGTAACAAGAACAAACCGAGCACGGGATCACAGTGTACCCCTTCCCCTGCAGCAGCCCCTTGCCACAAGAAGCAGGGGTGTGACTGAGCTCTCACCCTAAAAACACAGCTCACCGGAGCTGCTGGGCACAAGCAAAAGGTTGGAAGCATTTCCAGTGCATCTCCCCAGCTCCTCCTCACCGAGCACAGTGCAAGGAGGCGCTTCGGAGAACAGGCTGCAGAGAGGAGCACTGAGCCCTCCCCACCTACCACCAGCAATATCCCAGCTCAGGCTGGGGCCACACACCTTCAGTGCTCCTGAGCTACCAGCAAGAGCTGCCGAGCACACAGCAAGTTTCCTACATCACAGGAACAACTCGACAGACCACTGCCACAGCCCCTTGCCTTCCTCTCCATCTTCCCCAGCACCATCTTAGACCAGGGGCTGTGCCCGATGTCCTTATCTGATCTCACCCGATATGGGCACAAGCCAAAAAGCCACACCAGTGCTAATCTGGAGATGCAGGCAAAGTCTGCAGGGAGCAGCCACAGCACCGTTAGCCAACCAGGCACTTGGCAGCACCACTGCAAAGCTCACATGGAGCTGGACACCAAGCAAGAACGCACCCGTGGATTTTCTGTTGTCTAACAGTGAGGAAAAATTATGCTGTGCTCAGATGACCATTTTGATCCCTAAATACTGTCAAGTTTCCAATACTGGCCCATGAGTTCAAAAACTATGGAGGGCAGTGAGAGAGCAGGAGAAGGTACATACATATAGATCTCCCAAACTCAGCAGGTCATTGCAAAAACCTCTTTCATAGCTATGCTATGAAACTCAGAAGAGCCTCCTTTTCCAGGTCATTAATGCAGCATTATTGTGTGAGGTATCTGCCATCTTCTGCCCCACAGGTGGCTGGAGGTGGCTGTGGGTGAAGCAACACCCAGATACAGAGAGATACGTGGAAGTTTATCCAAAGAGATCTGCATGTCAAACACGAGGAGAGGTGTATATAGCATGAATAAATTGACATGTCAGCACAAATCCCTGCCCTCTGTACACACAGCCCCAACCTGGTTCAGTGTTTCAGATGCATTGCCCTGTGCAGTCACCTTGAAGCAGATGCTGGACAAGTGGCTTTTTGCAAATCCATCATCCACAAGGGACACAAAGGAGGACACCACCACCCCAGCAGGGGTGGCAGGAGGTAACAGAGCAGGCACCAGACACTGCACCCACCAATGCTGCTGCAGCCCAGGTACAAGTGTGTCCCTCTCATCACCCCAGGGATCCAAACTTTGTTTCACTGGCTTCAGATATTAATGCACTCTCCTCCTAAGATGCTTCCCTGTCTCACAGGCTGCTGCCATGCCTTGGCTATTCGCACTGGCACCAGTGGCACAAGGGAGAAGCAAAGGCTTGAACGTTTCTACCTTAACATGAGGAAGAAAAGTTCCCAGACCCTCATTTGATTCCCTCCTTTTGCAGGCACAAAGTTTTCATATAGATGAGCCTCCAACAACCTAACAGCAGCCAGGCAGCATCTCTCTGGGGTTCTCAGGGGAAAACTTGATTTCCTGAAATACCCTGTGCTTGAATAGCTGAGTCATAAAAGCAGAAGGACACCCCCACCTCCTCACACTGCACACTCACTTTTCAGCTGTGGGACAGTGATAGTTACAATTTGTCTGAGCTTTCTGGACAGGACTCCAAGGGAATCATCAACTGTAATGGTCTAAAGCCACGGCAAGACAATATTTGTAAACAGAGATTATGCCTTATCATACCAATTAGCCTAATCAGAAAAAGCAAACACATTCAGGCAAAGGCCCTCCTTTCACACATTAGTAAGAATTACTTAATGCTGAGGCCAGATGAACAAGGTTTAATTCTATTTTTATAGTCCAACAAGCTCTCCCCCACCCTAAACAGAAAAAGAAAGTAAGACACAAAGAAAACAGCTCAAAGCATCGAGAGAAAAGGCTGGCACTTATGCTCTGGATGCTTAGTTGGATTGAAATTTTTAAAAAAGCAGCTCAGCCTCAGGAAAGGAAATCTCCTTAAAGTAATTTACCTCCAATACTGTAGGAAACTTAAAAAAAAAAAAAAAATTGCTAGTTAGATTTGAAAGTTTCAGCTGCAACCTTCCCAGGTCTGACTCAGATATTCTAGAAAGCTTCCGGCAATGCTTTGTGGCTCCTGCTGGTATGCTGAACAACAAAATAAAATGCAAACAAGACCCCTAAGTTTCCAAAATGAGCTGTTGGCCAAGTCAAACTGCTGATTCAGAGTCTTTGTTTGAATGCTCTTTCCCCGTGCTCTTACATGGCTCATCCCAGCTCCTCTCACCAGTACCACGTGCAGGTTCTCAATAATCCTCCCTGGTCGCAAGGTAAGTGTGCAAAATTGTGACAATTAAAAACGTCATTACCACAACTGCAGTGTTAATTGGAGATTGTGTAATTCCTTGTAGAAGGGGGGTGTGTGCATGCACACCTGCCTGTGTGTTAGGCGGTTCATGCAGAATTTCCTGCAGATCAAATTAAAAAAAAAAAAAATCTGCTCAGACCTCTCCACTCATATAAAAATAGCATCTGGATCGACTGCATCACCATGGACTGTGACATTCACTTAACTCAGAAATGTTTACAAATTAGGACTGAGATAACAGGAGGAGGAGGGAAAAAATAGAACAGTTTTTGGTGGTGTTTTTTTTTTTTTTCCTGTTACCTCAGAATAACTGCTGATTGCTCAAAAAACAAGCCTCTGCCAATTGGCTTTGACAGTCTTTCCAGTGAAGATCTTACAGGGACAGATGTGTACACTGCGATAGCAGGAAGCCAGGTCAAAGACCAAAAAGAAAATACTTTTCAAAAAATGCAAAAAATCAACCTGGCTTCTTGAAAACTCATGCAAAGTTGATCTTCACTGCTCAAACCACAAGGAAGAGGGAAAAACAATGTAGTCCCTGAAACAGGGACTTTCCTCTCTTTTGTTTTTAATCCAACCATTTATGGCAAGACAGAACAAATAAAAAAGAGATCAGGTATAAAAGGCAGCATCCTACTTGCTGCTGACTGGCTACAGCTTTGTGTGCATCCCAGGCAGGCTTCTCCAGAGCACTGCATGGAACTGCTGCTGTTCCATACTCAAGAGAGGGACCAGGCACCCCCAGCTCTCAGAGAGACCTCCCTGCTGCACCTGGGAGCACAAATTCAAACCTCCTAGTTTCCTCACCACTGACCCAGGGACAGGTCTGAAGCCTAGAAATTCCTTTGAAATGCACTCAAATGTATGAACTTTCAAGTTAGGAAACATGTCCCATCTGCAAGTGTTTAGTACGGAGGAGCAATCCCTTCTTCCAAGGAGTTCTAACTGCATTTTTTCCCCACATTTTAAAAGTGCAGGGTAAATAGCTGGATTTGCCAAAAGCAAGATGAGAGCCCAGCTCCCAGCTCTGCCCATGGTGCAGGTCGGGTTCTCCTTCCCAAGGAACATGCCCTCCCCAAGGCAATCTCCTGTCACAACAGCCCTGCCCTCCGACCCTGGGTAAACATCTGCGCATGCTGCTTATTTGAGCTCCTACAGTCTCGTTATCTCCCCCAGAACACCCCGAGGGCTAATTAGAGACTTAATGGCATCATGTCAAGAGATAACGCTACACGGTGGGGGAGCAGGGAGAGGGAAGGTGGAAAGGAATTGTGAAACAAAACCAGTTCCCTTCACAACCGCTGTGCAATATTGGTTTAGGAAGGGCGCACGCAGCCCCTGGGGCCTCTGCCCTGCGGCTGCCGAGCTCCATTTAATGAGAGAGCAGGACACTCCTCCAGAGAGAATCAGCTCTCCAGCCGAGGTGATGCAAGGTCCCCAAACCTTCCCTACTGTCTGCACAACCAAAATCCCTGCAACCCCACCAAGGGTCATTCCCACCGAAGCACCAGCAGTGACTCACCTCCCACAGTTGGTATATGACATAGGAGGCGGACAAAGCATACAGATCATTTATCAAAAAGCATTTCTCTTTATTCCTGGTGCTCCTTTTATCTAATTTTCCCACTTTTACTGTACCCTAGTAATTATTTCTAAAAAACAGTTGCTTTCACTATGGAAGCTTAGAGGTAAAGCCATCTGGACACATATCCTGGCAAGGTAGCACATAAGTCCTCAAAACCACTGTCCAGCAGACATCTTTGCATTGATTAATGCAAACCCATGGGTCAGTAGACACTCATGCATGTAGATGTGACTGGGGGACTCTTATGGGTTCAAGCCAGGGCAGCTCTTTGGTTGGAGTAACAACCCGCAACATTCAAACTGCATTTCTGCCTCATGAGGATCTTTAGACGCTCAGCACAGCATGACTGACCACCCCCCCCAACCCCCCATGTTTATAAAATATTTTTCAAAAGTTGAGAGAGGAAATTACACAAGAAAATTCATGAGAATTGCTCCTAATTGCCATAAACAGTCCCATCCCTCCAGCTGGAGACAGGACAGGGTCATGGCACAAACCTGCACCCCAGAGACCAAGTGCTCTAGCCAGGGAAAGGGAGAAGGAGATACAGACAGATTACAGAGCTTTTGTTTTCAGTTAGAGAAAGGAGCAACTGTTGACAGACCAGGGCTGCTCTTGCACAAGCAGCTGAGGGGAAAGTGTTGTTCTTTCCTTATCTTATATAAACTACAGATTGGTCTCGTGAAATGTGTAACTGTTTATAAATGCACAATCACAGCAGCTCCTTCCAGCCAGACTCTGCTCTGCTGCCAACTCCCTCCCACCCAAGCCCTTTTACCATTATCCAGTATTTAAAAGATAGTTACAGTTTGCAATATTTTGAGAAGAGTCTTCCAAACCTCTGGTTACACGCTGACCCTGCAACCCATGGCCATTCACACTTCTCCTATTAACACATCGCTGTTATCCGATATTGCCCAGGCTCTTGGAGTGCAACACGCTTCCCGAGGCAGGAAGCCTGGAAGTCTGTTTATGCCTTGTGTCCTATGAAGAAATGCTGCACTTTGCAGTGCTGGTCTTCTCCAGAAGACTGATCACTTCTGTTTCAGACTTGTTTAAATTTTAATCCAGTCTGGATATCACCATGAGGTCCACCATACTCACCCATGCTCTCAAGGAGAAATAAGAGTGCTTCAGGGTACCTTTTCCTATCTCCAGCCTGCTTAAATGGAAGAAGTCCATGCTTTTAGAGTGACAGTTATATTTGTTACTGAAAACTACTTTGATCTTTCATTAATCTCTGTGATTCAGATACTGATTAGAGAAGAGTTCAGTCAGCAGTGAGCAAACAAATCCAGGCCACAAACCACTCCTCAATCTGCGCTTCAGAGACTGATTTAATTTTTTGTGACTACCTGACAATTCACTCCCTCATTAATTTCAGTGCTATCACATCAGTGACAGTGAGGCGGAAAGCAGATGGTAGAGACGTTCAGTAGAAAACATTACCTAGTCCAAAAGTCTCCTCGTGAAATATTGGAGGAAAAAAATAATAGTCATTAAGAGGACTGTGGGCAGGATCTGCAGAACCACAAAGCAACATATATAGTGAGACTCTGGATGCCTAAGACTGTCTTCAAAGCGAGAATCCCAATTAATGCAAGAGAGAACTTTTAAAACAAAAGCTACACCCCACAGCTGGCTGCAGCACAGACACTTTGGCTGTGCTGGACAAGGAAGGGGAGCAGGACACTCCCAGGGCTGTGCTCCAGGCTTGTCTTAGCCTGGAAGGAGAAACCCCTCCCTGGCACGGTCAGCTCTGCAGCTTGAAACAGAACTATGAGGTGCTTCCTATCCTCCACTCATCTTACTCCACAAAGAGGGGTACCACAAAGCTCCACAAAGTTTTCATTTGGCTGGATATAGACAGCTCAATTCATCACCCTGCTTCCAGATAGTAAGATGAAAAGGACCTTATTTTCTTTCTTTCAGCAATTTGGTTTAGAATAACAAAAACAAACAAAAAAACCTGACAAAAAATAACACAAAATAAACAATGTCTGGAGGAAGGTGAGTTTTGGGGAAAAAAGAGGGTCCTATCAACCAGATAGAAACAATGAGTGAAGTTTCCATAAAGCCAGCATAAACCTTAAACTTGCTCCAGAGGCAAAAGATCAAAGAAAAAAGAAAAGATATTGCTTCAAGATCAAGATGCCTTCTAATTAAGTGTTTGTGCAGACCTTTTAAAGATGTAAAATAAGCATGAATGTATTATTGCTCCCATACTTGCTCAAGGAGCACGTGCAGCACCTTTGGAAACCTCTGGAGGCAGGCCTAGCTGCTTGAGGAAGATGTTTTTTGAGGCTTCTTTTGTTTGGAGGTATTTGCATATAGGCAGAGGACAGGACTCCAATTACCACACTCTTCCACACAGGTGCTCATAGCAAGTTAAAGGGAGTTAAAGCCACCCACCCCAGAATACCCCATCTCACATGTGACTCTCTCCCAGTAGGTTGGTACTTTTCAGCTTAAAATCAGTTTATTCCTTCCCAAGACCAATGTACAGTAAGATGCTGAAAGGGAAGAAATATTTAAAGGAATTTTAAATATGATTCCAAAATGATTACACAGCAGACAGGTCACCCATTAGTTTTCTTCAATACCACTGATAATCCTGGGAAGTGACATCAAAACACTCTGTGAGAGGATACAACTCATCAACTGGCTGCATTCCTACAAAAAGAAATGCAGAACTAGGACCAAACAGCACAGGAAAGGGAGCTAGGGAAAAGTTATTTTAAAGAAAAATAAATACGTCTTTAGAGCCCTGCTTCATACAAGACAAGGGAAGTCTTCAGACTCTGGTTAAACTGAATGTACAGATACATTCTTTACATTCATTCTTATCTGAAAGAACTGACCATTTCTAGATCTGGATCTGCAGCCCTAAATGTGACTATTAGATCATTTGGAGGGACCTACACGGCAGGATCCAGCAGGATTACAAAGCCAAGCCTAAATTAGGAGAGCTTCTGAGTTCAACTGCAAACAGGAGAGATGCTGGAGGGAAGCTTCCAATAGAATAATGCCTTTGCTCATTAGGGAAATGCCTTTGCATAATCTCAACTTTCTTTGCACAGCTATGGAACGAATAAATAACCACAAAGAAGAGAAACTTGGCAAGCCTCAAACTCTCTCAAACAAAAACCAGACAGTAATAAAAGCTTTGATCACATCCCTGTGCTGTACAAAGTCCTTCCTTCCTTCTTTTCTACGGTCAGTCCTGGAATACTTAGGCATGGAAACGGATGGCCACACAAGCCATTTTGCTGCATCTCCTTATCAAATTGGCCTCATCCTCCAGGTGCAAAACCATTTCCCAACAGAATACAGGGCTGTGGCAGCTGCCAGAGCCCATGGCAGCACACCCATGTGTTAGCCAATCCCTGCACTGAGGCATTATTCCTGCACTGCTCACCACATCAGCTCCCTGCCCTGCTGTGGGTACACAGGGACAGCCTTCCCATCCCACAGTTCCACCACCCCATAACCAGCTTTCATCTGCTTCTGCAGCCATCACCTTGCAACAAGTGGAGTTCTCCTGACCCAGAAAAATCACTTTTAAGAAGCGATTAAAATTAAACAGAGTTTAGAGCCTGCACTTTAATATTAAAGCATTGGATAGGATGCAACAGAGTCGTGCAGGGTAGGAGTAAGGGGATTTTTTGTCTGTGCATCAGATGCACAGCTGATACCAACCACAGCTCCCACATGATGGTGACCAGGAATTCAGTGCATGGCCATCATATATGAATTACTGATTTACATGATGCTAAGGCTGAGAGCATGCACAAGAGAGCCAGCAGCCACCTTGAGCCAGAGCAGCTCCTCTACAGCTTGCTGGGCTGCAGCCTGGGAATGTATCCTGTACAAGGTGCTTTGGTGGCTCCTTCATGACCCTGCAGCAGATTAAATATGGGAAAGGTTTCTTGTTTCCATTGGGAAGCATCAAATACCAACTCTGAGAAGTGTCATTGGTAAAAGAACTGAGGCTGAGAGTCCTGACACCTCCATTTCCTACACAGGATGAATGCAGTCTATCCCACAGCCTACTGTTATCTCCACCTCGGTGTATAAAGGAGAACAGCAGAGCCACAGAGCTGAAGCTCTCAGTTTTAAAACTAGGAACCACATTTTGCTTCCAAAATTTCTGTAGCTACCAGGTTTGGGACACCCACAGCCCATAAAGCTGTATACCCAAACCCAAACCCAGCCCTACACACACCACCATCCCCAGGGCAGAAACCCACCCCACAGGCTGCTCAGCACTGCCACACACAGCAAATCCCCATGATTATTTGCAGAACATGAGGGAGAACAAATAAATTTAAAAGAGAAAAGTAAAACAAAAAGGCAAGGAATTCTCTCTGCCTTTTATGGGGAGGGATGGATCCAGGCTAAGAAAACTCTGACCACGGCACTGTCTGGGGAGCAGGCATTCTGCTGAACTGGTTAGGCAAGGGGCTGCGGGAGGACGGCTCGCTCAGGGGCATGACAGGAAGGTATGTACAGGGGGAGGGGGATGAGCTGCTCCATCCCTGGAGACAGCACTCCAGCTCCTGCCAACAACATCCTTGGCCACACTGCAGGGATGGTAGTGGCAGAAGGCTTACAGACTCTGCAAACCCCTCAAATAACACTTTTACCTTCTTGCTGAAATCCTTCGCCCAAAGCAGACCAGCTTTGTTTGGGTCCAGACCAGCATCTCTCAGCATCCAGGAGCAATTTACAGGACTTTTGAGAGATGGCAAAAGAAAGCAATTTTGTACCTGGTAGGGCAGGCTGACAGCACTAAGAGGGCTCCAGGGTAATGCAGGGGTTATTGCACTGCCACACACCCACTTCTAGAGAGAGATCTCCAAACCTCTCCTCCAGTCAGACACAAATATAAAATTGCTATAACACTACCTGATTTCTAGCACTGCAGGATACAGGCTTTGCAATCAGTGTTCATCCTGAATGCAGGGAGCTAGACATCACCCCACCAAATCCCATAGTTGCTGGCTACATCCTTGATCAGAGTAGAGGCTGGGGACCACCTTTTTTGGTGTAGTTAATGAACAGCAGGAGGCCCACAAGGACACACATCCACCTTACCTTCCTGGCCATGCACAGCTCCTTCCCACACCAGGGCCATGGCAGAAAGCAAATGTTCTCCACACCCACAGAGACCACCAGCCCTTCACTCCAGTTATGCAAAAAAGGCAGATTTTTGCTGGGGTTTCCCAGTCTGCCTGTGGTTCACACCAGGGGAAAGGAAGGGCCACAGCTGACAGCCAGGATGGGCCACCCAGGACATTGTGAAAGAGCTGGTCACAAGGCACACGGCTGGGGAAGGTTGCTGACTGTCTAATGTTATACCAGACCCAGAAACCTCTTTCTGGCCCCCCCAGATCTTTTCATCCCGTGGCAGTGCAGATCATCAGTTTCTCTTACCCCTTTCTTGCACAGGAGGATTATTTCTTCCTTAAAACAAGTGCATGAGAACTGCAAGGTCTCAGCAGGAGACAGGGCTGTAGCCTAGACAAGAGGGGTTTCTGTGTCACCCAGCTCTCTCCCCAAAGAGTTGCATTTTCAAGGCAATGAACATAACTGATGGGTGTTCAGCAGGGCAGGACTTGAGCTCATTTTCCAGCCCACTTATGGGACAGTTTCTTCAGGCACTGCAGCTCCTTTCCCACTGCTACCTCTGTTGTGAACAAGCACCTGTACCCCTCAAAGGTCAAATAACAATTAAAAAAAATTTAAAAATCACAGGTCTCACCAATACAACTCTTGTGATCAAGGATGGACATATTTTAAGACCACGAGTTTCATTTTTCAGCCATAAATTGCAAGAAGGTACAAAGTTTATTTTAAAGGCTGATTCAAATTGCTTTAAAGTCCACACAAGGACAATTGCTTTAAATAAACCACTCTTAATTGCTTTGCACCCACTTAAGTCTCACATGGTGATGCATTTTGGAGAAAAGCTGGCCTTCCTCTTTTCCTAAGACAAATGTAATACTGTATAGCACTCTGTCTTGATCTCAGTGCTCATCTCCCAGGGCCCCTCTGTTTCTGCTGCATTCCTTTGTGTTTATCTGCCCTCTTCAACCCTTTGCTGCAATCAGCTGCGTGCAGCACCTCATGTCTAGAAGTGACATGGCTGAGGTTACAGGAGAGACAGGTGCAAGGGAAGCTCGTGCCCTGAAGCCATCCAAAGGAAAAGAGAAGCTGGAGGGGAAGAGAGTTGTAAGGTATTTCAGATTAAAGCAAACACCTTGCCCCAGGCTACACATTCTCTGCCAATGAAAGCTGCAGCCCTTCGAGCCCCAGAAACAGCAAAGCAAACACAGACTTCTCTGCAAGGGGAGTTGTCACCTGTCAGGGATGTTTGCAAATTTATAGGGAGGTGGTGGTGGTGGTAAGGGGAGTAAAAAGAGCTTTCCTCATTTTAAAAGACGGGCTGTTTGCACAGGTTTGCAATGCTTATTTTGCTTTGTGAAGGCTTTTGTCCAGCATTCAACTGAGAGAAGGTGCTGTCTTCCACTGAAGACAAACTGGAACATTTATTAATGTACATACATTAATGTACTCCGAGCTGCTGCCTTTACAGTAAGGGTGAGGATGGGATGGAATTTCCCCACTCCCCCTTCAGCTTGTCACGTCAGTGAAAAACACTTCTTAAAAAGAAGTCACCCTGCAGTCAGCCTGGCCTCTCCAGAAATGCCTCCTGCAAGGCTGGGATCAAACCCATGATCAGTAAGAAGTAATTGCATAGAGAAAGCTTCTTGTCCCCTTCCCAGGTACCAGTGCTCAGAGAGAACAAGGGGAAGGGACTTTCCATTCATGTTTCACTGCACCACTGACGGGAGAGGGAGAATCTGAACAGGCCTTCAGTGAGCCAAACAGCCACTGCTGTGTTCTGCAGACAGCTTGGAGGAAGGGACATGGGGAGGTGAGCACGTGCTCAATGTCACAAATCCAGATTTGAGCATGGAAGAAGAAAAGTTACGGACTGATGACCTTTAAACTGTTGGGGATTGTTTTTTAGGAGGACATAGTTCAAACAGACCATTACTATGCACTTAGAAAATCAGAAGCCCCTGTAAACCTGGAGAGTCTTCTGGACTACTGAAGAGATGACAGTTCACTGGAGCTGTGCTATAATGGTGGAAAAAGCCAAGATCCAGATGCTGATGGAAGGCTTACACTGCACCCCCTGTGCCTCACCAAATGCTGAATCAAAAGATAACCAGACTCGATGTCAGTCCACTCCTTGTGGACTTGGATTAGCTTCACCACATTAGCCAGGCACATCCCCACCCTCAAACTGGCTTTTTAACCCTTTGCAGCCTTCATGGAAAGAGAAGAGCACTGCAGCCTCCTCAGCAGTAACACCCGAGCAGCACTGACAGGTCAAACCTCCTGTCACCAGGGACTGCAACCAGAATGACCCCGGAGCTCTTTCCTTGCAGACACAATCCTCCAAGGTCACAAACACTACCAGAATACAGGCTGCCAACACACCATCACTGGGCACATTAACAGTTGTGGTTGATTAGCCAGGGAATTAAATGACAACAGTTTCTCAGGATGGAAACAGTACAAGAAGATTTCTAGATACCAATACAAATTTCAAACTACACTTTATTTTTACCCCAAAGTAAACAAAACCCAGGAAGAACAGAAACAGGACATGAGCAGCTCAGGCTCCTGAAATACCTCCTGCTCCAGCCTACAAGAATAGCACCTGGCTTCTTCAGAAGAACTATTGCTAAGAAAGAGCCAGTCTGTTTGTGCCAAAGGCAATGAACCAGCAACCACCAGTGCCTCATGTGCATTCCAGTCTCGAGCCATATCCTGAGACACCCATGGCCAAGACTCATTACAAACACTCTCTAGTCTGAAGAAACAGGAGGGGAAAAGAACCCAACCATGGTCTGAAAACAAGTTTCCATTCATATATGATTCTCAAGAGAAGAAAAACCAGTGAAGAACCTCTGGCCTTGGTCAGCAAAATTTCAACTGTGCCCAGAACCCAAATTATTTTAACCCTGAGGTCAAACTAACTGTAAGAAGGGAGAGTGCAGGGATGGTTGAGTAGCCTGTGCAAGAGACTCCTCAGCTCTCCTGCCAGTTTAGCTGCCTCATCCCTCTCTCCTGCCATTGCTGCTGCAGGAGAGGAAGAGCAGGTGAGGAGCCAGCCAAGGTGGGAAGACAGCCCTGGGGCAAGGCAGCTGGAATAGCTGCTGCAAAACCTCCCCTTCTGCCCCCAAAGGTTAAGGAAGTTTCTCATTACTCACCCACATTGGGTCATTGAGCTCCGTGTCCTGCACCCGCACACAATCCATGCTGATCTCAATTTTGTTTGTGGAGCCATCTTCAGATGGGCCATCGATGAAGTTTAAATCGATTGGCTGAACCGAGCATATTGGCCTGGAAAGAACACAGTAATGAAGTTAAAACTGGCCAAGTTCTGTTTTCCAGCACCCCACCTTCCTTCCCTTTCCCTGTGCCCAGGACTTTGGCACCACCACGAGCCAGTCTCATGGCAGAGTAAGGAATGAGTAAGGAACGAGTAAGGAACAACTACCTCCTCACCACTGTACTGCAGCAGCCCCTGAACAGGACAGGGCCTGCAGGGACATTTCACTTGCTCTGAGGCAAGAGCACAGCAGTCAAATCACTAAAAGACAGAACTCATGGAGGATTTATAGCTGTGACTGTTTCAGCATCAGTCACGGCAAGTCAGCAATGGGAACAGAGTCAGTTTTCTTTCATTCAATGGACCTGACAGGGTGAACTCTACACCATCTTCACCTCCTCTCCCTCCCTGGCATCAGCAAGGGGAAAACATGCAGCCTGGACACAGAGTGATGAGCCCATTTCCTGAGGGGAAAATGCCAACCATGAGCATTAGGACACAGCCAGCTCAATCACCACAGGCCTGGCAGAGAAACAGTGTCACTGCTGACCACTGCATTTGGTCCCCATAGCCTGGCTGCAGGACCTCTGGAGAGCTCAGGAGCTGTCAGTCACCACAGACTGACACATCCAATCATCACATCCATATCTCATCAGCAAGTACAGAAGACTCCAAACTCCCTAGCACCAATCTCCTGAGCAGTGTAATTGCAGAGGCATCCTATCCTAAAACACCTTCCATATGTTCCACATAAGGGCTACTTACTGTTCCAGGAAGTCCCAGATATGCTGGATTACCTCTGGGCTGAGGAATTCCCTGGGCTGAGAGCTCTGGGACATGGCTGATCTGTAGTAACTCTCCTTCCAGGAGAAGGGGCTCGGAGTTTCTACAAACCTTAAAAAACAAAAGCAAAAAAAAAAAAAAAAAAAAAAAAGGAAAGAACAAAAAAAAAAACCAAAAGAAAAACACACACAAAGACATGTTGAATGCATGAGTCCAGCTCAATGAGAACCTGTAAATAGAAGCTATTGTGTGAAAAAGGAGACACGCTGAATGCCTGAGACATTCACAGCTGTACAACACACATTCCACACTGCTGCAGATGCTGTATTTAGATGGGAGAGAATTTGGCCACCCTTCCCAGTAAGTTAAATACCCCTCAGAGTCCACTGGGATGCTGTGTCATAGGAATCCCAGAATGGGGGGGGAAAAAAAAAAAATAATCAAACAAACCACTTTCCATTCTCCCTCAAATAATCAACTTCCCATATGACGCAGGCAGTCTTTGCAGCAGGTGAAGCAGCTAAGCAATGTGTGCTTCCACTGTTCCAGGCTGTCTGCCTGTCTAAATGGGATACCCTTGAAAGATTTTAGGTGACTTCTATACCCAGCCATGGCAGCTGAGGTCTTGAACTAAGTTTTGGGCTGGTTTTTAGTATGGTTTCTTTTTAAAACTTGAATAACAATAATAATCAAAAAAGAATATTTTTGTTTTATTTTATATGGAAATAAGTTCAACCACATCACATTTTATCTGCTTGTTGATTGCCTTCTCACCTCCACCAGTTTCTGAGCCAGACCAACTGATTTCCACCAGATCTGCTAATTACCTTGGCCATTTTTATCCCCTTAAGCTCCCACAAGCCTCACAGAAATAGGTGGGCCCAAGAGGAGCAGTGACAGAGCTGGAGCACTCGTGCCTTCCACAGCTGCACATTCTCATCCCACTGGCCAATTTCTAAATTCAAACACAGCAGCTTTTACACCCATGTCAAAATACTTGACGGCTGCAGGGATGTGAAGGGGCTGGGAGGAATTTCTCCAGTGTATTTGCAGTTGACAAAAACTCTCAGTTCAACTTCAGAGTATGAAGCAGGTCACCACCCTTCCTGCTACAGGGTTGGGGGTGTCCTACAAAATTCCCATATAAAAGAGTTATTTCAGCACAATGCAAGTGAATAACCACATTCTCTGCCAGGGGAACGGTCGTGGCAGGAGCCAAGGTTATAACTTAATTCCAGAGAGAATTGGACTAATATTTGGTTTGGCATGTATTGGTTCTGATTAACACAATGGTCTAAAGAAATTGCATGGAAGACTCTAATTTATTAAACTGCCAAAATTCAGAGTGTTTCAGAGGGAGGATCACACTATAGTGCTTTTACACCACTCTTCCTGATGTATTTACTTCTGGCTGCTGTCAGAGAGATATCTAGTTCTCTTTACTGAACTTTTATAGCCTGTTACATTTTGAGGATGACTCCGGTCTGCAAAAAGCAGGGCTTTCCTCACCTCTGCTGACCACAGAACTGCGTGCTCTTAGAAAAGAGCAGACTGTTTTCCTAACCTAAGGGAAATCCAAGTGGCTTAAAAGCCCCCTGGAGCCAACACTGGGCATGCCTCAAAACAGGTGAAAGCATCATTTCAGTTCCTCATCCTTTTTGGGATTAAGGAAAAAACCTCCAACATAATTTAAAAGTTCATGAGCAGCCAGAAACAAAAGTGAAATGCAGAAATGCATGGCTAATAGCCCTGCCTCACAGACGTGGGCACATGCCACTACATGTGAAAAAATAATCACAAATCCTCTGAGAAGAACAGTTATCCCGCAAAGGACCCGAAATTACTCCTTTCAGGTTCTCAGTCTGGTAAGGCACTTTCAAGAATGCCATATTGAAACCCAGAAGAACCGATCTGGCCTAAAGCCTGTCATGTAAACTGCAGGTCAACGCCACCATGAGCCCTGGAGGAGCACAGGGGGAAGCTCCACAATTTGGTCTGCTGCTAAACCCAGACAGATCACAGGCATTGCTCAATACCCTGCACTCAGTCTTGACCACCAGGAATGGGCAGAGAAACCCCACAATGGGTTCTCCCAAGCCACCAAAGTGTTTATTTTTGACAATTATTTGCCACTTATCACAACTGCTCTTGACTTGTACACTAAAAATCACTTTTCACTGTCACACAAACACGAACGAACATCAATGAAAAAAGGGTTATAACAAACCAGACCTTCCCCAGAGACCCTTCCTTCAAAAAGTCTCAGTGCAACAAGGTTCCTACATGCCACGGCATGTCCCAGCTTTGGTTCACTGCTGAACAAAGTTCTCAGTCCCAAAAAGGCAAAGTGTCCCAGTTCACCCTGCCTGCCGTGGTCCTGTTCAGCTGCAATTCCACAAACCTGCCCCAACCAGGCAGTGCAGCAGGCATCAGCTGCACACACTGATAAAGCCAGGTTTGTTACTCTGCACCTTTGCAGTGAACAAAGCTGTTGGAAAGCACTGCACCAGTTAAGGACACAGCTGGTGCATCCCTCTACTAACAATTCTAAATTTCTCCAGAGAGGGACATTTTCCAGCTGCATCATCTTTATCCCTGTAGCCAGCCAAGCTTCTAGCTTACTGTTTCTAGGAAAAGCGTTACCAGATTTTACCTGATGGCCAAAAAGGCACGTTTCCCTATACCAAGCGTAAGTCTCCTGGTTAATGTTTCCACAGAGATGTCTTCAACACTCTCTGCAATACCTTTACTACCTGTACAGCTCTATTTCCAAAGGAGCCAGCAGGATTAAGCAGTCGGCCTTGGCAAGGCAGCTGTGAGAAGGTCACAGCATTACAGAGGTAGTAAACATTACTCTTTACTCAGTTTGATGCACCCTATTCGCAGGTGGGAAAGAGCTGTCAAAATGCAAGAAAATCAATTTCAGCTCAGCACAAAGATGCACGCAAAATAAACTGTCTTCTGCCCTGTGGCCTCAACAGAGCCTAAACCTACTGCTATTTTCCTGAAGTAACAGCCTTCAACATAAAGGAGAAGCCTCTGTCTACTAAACACATACTCAAGTGTCTGAATTTCCACTGGAAAATAACAGCTAAAGCCTAAGCAAAAATCTGCGCATAAATCCCACTACTTCAGTTATTTGTCTTTTTCCACACCAGCAAATGCTCTACTTTCAGTAAAATAACCTAAGTGCCTAAAGTTAATCACAAGATTGCATTGCTTAAATTGCTTCTACAAACCAGATGCTTTTTTAAATTAATACCCATTTAAACAACATCCCTTTTACCTACAGATGCTCATCCCAAAGGCCATCACCGGCAATGGCACTACTGAACACAGCCTCTTATACCAAAATACTGCAACAGAACAAGGCACAGCAGTAACTCTCGTCTAGGCTGCCTCTGCTTAAAGTCTACAAGGTAAGTCCCTGCAGCAACTGCTGAACTATCTGGCAGGATGCTTTTCACAAACAGAGAGCACTCACTGCACCAGGAACTACAGGGGGATTTACAGCCCCCATCAAACTGCAAGCTGAATAGGACATTGCATCCACAAGCCCCTCCTTTAAAAACCACCAGGGGATTATTAATAGCAAGTTAAGTCTTCTCACAGAAGCAGCACCTCACCAAGAGCAGCGTTCCTTTATGCAGTGCTGGCACGCTCCTCCTGAGCCACTGAACCCCAGGACAGGTTTCAGGCAGCCATACCCTCCCACTGAGGTCCTATTTATCTGGCTGAAACAAGAGCAGCCCAGAGGCCAGGTGAAAGCACTTCTCCAGATTCACTCGGTGGGCTGGAGCCTCAGGCACACTGATTGTTGTGCTGCCCCCTGAGCACTCCCCCAGGAGAGCTGTGTTGCAGCCCCCGAGTGGGGATGTGTCCCAGCTGATCCCCGCTGCCATCCCACTGATGAGTGACATCTCTGCAAAACACAGCAATGACAGCAACACGCCCCTGTAGCTGTGCCCACACTGCACTCCATTGCAGAGTCTTCCAGAAGGCTGGGAATGTTAAACATTCCCCCCCCAAAAAAAAAACCAAAACCAAAACCAACAAAAAACCAACCAACCGAACCAAAAAGCCCTTCCAAAAACCAACAAGCAAAGCACAGCATTTGCTTCTCGTAAGCTGTGGCCACACTGCTTTTGCCTTTCCCTGGAGCTGAAGGTCCCATCACAGGAGGAAATGAAGCCCTGACTGCTTGGCCCAGCGTGATATAAAAGAGAAGTGAGAGAAATAACAAGACCATTTCTGCTCCCACTGCTCACTCTAAGCACATCCTTCCATTCTTCACCACATTACCCCCTTTCCTACCTCCGTATCAAAGAGATTAAATATAAAGCAAACTACTCTCCACCCCAGGAAACAATGCCAGAAAGCTATGAAACTCAACTGCTTCAATACAGCAACACTTCTCACCCAAAACGCCACCTTTCACTGCAAACGATCTTTCTTAGGAAGGGCTTAAACCAAAACACGAAGGTTTGACTTACCACTGGGGAAAAGCCACGAGCTCCCCAGGACAGCAAGACCCAGGCTTGACACTGAGCATGCACAGCCCAGCCCCTCCTCTAAGCTTTGAACCTTAAAGGCAGATGCCACCTGCTTGCACTGATAGAGGGTCAAAGCTGACACAGGGTGCAGCCTGAGCACCCCTGGGCGCATGTCTGAGTCCAGCAACCTCCTCCCAAAAATAAAGGCTGTCGCAACCAAGACGTAGCTGGTTTCCTTTGGTTTTTTCATCCAGGCTTGGTGCTTCAACACTCTGAACTACTCCCAGGTTAATAGCATGGATTATGAGGAAACCAGAAATGAATGAGGTATTTCAGTGAAGCTGCTGTGTTGGGTTTCAAGAGGTCCAAGAACCTCCTGTTCTCCATAGCTTTCCTTGAAAGCTGGAGCTCTGGGTTGGTTTGTGTTTCTCCTGCACAGTGTGCAAGTTCTCAGAAACTATGGTTTATAGGAGCAGAACTTCATGGCTTGATGTTGGTGTAAAGTCACACTGTAAAATTTTATAACATGAAATCTTTCACAGCAGGGACAAGCAAAATTATTTGGAGCTTTCTTTCTGCTTGTTGCCAAAACTACAGGATGTTTCTTTCTGCTTCTTCCCATGAGATGTCTATCAATGGTGTACAATTTTCTATCACTGAGCCTGTAGTTCTCAGTCAATGGACATGCAGATGGGGCCAGAGAAGTCTTTCTTTGTAAGCTACAAATTTCACTCTGTTTTCACAAGATAGAGTCCCCTAAAGAACGTGCTAGTGGAGTACTCAGGAAACCTTGATGAACATCTGTTCTTATAAAGAAAGCACTTCCACATTATATGAATGTACTCAACGAATGATTAATAATGTCTGAGTAATGATATCTAATATGGCTCATTTTATTCATAGTTCTCAAAGAGCTGTACAAAGGAAGATAGTGTGATTACTGCCATATTACCTGTGAGAAAACGAAGACACCAGGAGGTCACAGAATTACTCACCATTAGTCATCAAGCCATAAATACAACCTTGGTCACCCGAGTCCCAGTCTGGTGCTTGCTCTAAAAGGAGCTAGTGATTTTGGGTGTTTACATAGAGAAATTCAGAAAGGCATTAATTTCTTCAGATAGAGTATACACTGTACCTCCTACACTAAGGAACTCCCAAACTTCTTTTATCTCCAGACACTAAAATGCTGACACCCAGAAATGAAAATCGAGGGGCTGCAGAAATGCTGTGACCCACTGTAAGACACACACAGAGTTCAGGGTGGAAGGAGAATTGCAACCCAGGCTAAAACCTAATCTTTCTTTTGAATTTATACAGCATTTAACCCCTTAAAATCCCTTAATTCATGTGCATATTAATATATTAGCCCTCAACTATCACAGGGTGTGAGCTGGATAGGGATTTAAGTCACAGAGAAATTGGCAGCTTCAACTCTAGCAATCCCAATCTACATGCTCATCCCTGCCTTCTCCAGTTACACCTTGAAGCACGCCAAAAGCAATGGTAAACAATTGATTTAAAGTTCATGAGCATTAGGCCTAAATGCCTGAATCTTGGTGTCAGTTGTATTTTTAGTTTGTGAGTGGGGATGGGGGCTCCTCTTCAGATTGCACCGTTAAAACTGGAGGAACTTGGCAGCCCTCGTCCTGCTGGAATTCCCCCTGCTCTGCATTGTAACACTGCAGTGATTTGTAGACATCAGTACCTAATGAAGCTCACAGCTGTGCAAGAGGAGAAGGATGCAGGGTCTGGCAGCAGGGACAGGCGTGCGCCTGGCAGGCGATGTCATCTGGAATTCCCCGATGTGCGGAGAGCTCTTGTCCCCCACGCCTGGAGCAGCCACCCTCAGCCAGTACAGCACCCCATTATAACCCTTTTCCAAAGGTTAGGGACCTTAGGAAATCAAGCAGGTTCATTGCTACCCCCTAAACAGGGGGGCCAAAGTGGGAGACAGGCAGGCTCTCCACCCCCTCGGAGAAGATTGCAGTTTAATTTCATCCACTTCTGTTGCACCTCTTTCTATATCTACTTCATCAACAAGAAGCCTCTCTTCCCAGCATGAATTGCACTGTAGAATGCATTTTCCTGGTTCTTTCCCTGCCAGATGCCATATTCCAAGGTCCTAGCTCACATGAGCCAAAAGAAGACTGACTCTCATCCTGGCAGAGGCAGGTTGTGCTGAACACTGCTCACAAGTGTTTATTCTCCTTTCAATTTTGAGCTGAGCTTTCCGGTTTAGCATTTTAAAATTTAGGCTTCCACCAAGTTCTTTAAACCCTTTGGATTGTCTTTGCACATAATGCTGCTCCTGTGTGTTAGTCCTAGAAAATAACTCCACAAGAATACTGACAGATGCATAGGTTAGAAAGGACAAATGTAAGGAATAACGTAGGATTCTTTTGAGGCAGAATATAACTTCCACCTATGGTTCAGGTTTTTTCCCAGTTCCCATACTTTTCAGATGTTTCACAGATCTGATCTCTCACAAAAAAAAAAAAAACAACCAAAAAAAAACGTGGACAGCAGTATGGGTTATGGGGAGGGACAGCTGTGAGAAAAGTGGCACTGGGATATGCATCAGAAAATGAAAGAAGCTGACTGCCAGAAGGGTGAGCCCTGAACTCAGAAGTGGCCAACGGCCAAGGAGATGTGGGGAACACATGAAGGAACAGGGAGTGGCAGCAGCAAAGGGTTCTGTGGCACTGCTGGTGTCCTACAGCATCCTTCAAGGACACACCAGGCAGGACTGTTGGCTTCTCCTGGTCTCCAGGCAAAGGGTGCTTGTCCTGCACACACCCTGTTTTAACTGTGAGCTATATGATATTTAGAGGAAATAAAGCAGTTCTGTCTCAGTGGAATGTTGAGTGTTCTGCTAGGGTCTACTCTGATAGTCCATCCTGATCTCCCTGTGACTTAGATTTGTCTTTTGGAAGCATATGTGTATGAGATGAATGGAAGGGGGTAGGAAGGGATGGTTCAGCTTCCTGGTTGCTCTTTACTCAAGCTTTCAGTGCACAGGCAACACTGACCTATATCAAAGAAAGTGAAACTGGCTGTACAGAGTAATCCTCCTAATTCACCATGCTGCAAAACACAAGGGGGATTTTTCTCATTTCATCATCTCCTTTCAGTTAGTCATCTTGAGGAAGGCTATGCCTGCAGTGAACACAACATTTGCAGCTTTGTGGCAGCCCCTCAAAGCTGATTGTATCACTGCAGCCCTGTGCCCCACACCAGTGCCCTGCTCCAGTGCTGGCTGCAGAGCTCCTCTGGGAGGGGAAGACCCCCTCTGCATTCCCACTGGGGTTCCAGCATGAGCACTGCATGGCCTGCTCCCTGCAAACTGCTGGGAATGGTTTCTTGTAGCTGAACCATTTCAGTACTTCCACTGCCCAGGAACCCGCTGCATCTCCTATCAACATCTCATTTAATCAGCTATCTACCTATCACCATTGTCAGCCTGACAACAGTGACCACTTTTGCATAACAGAGATTTCATCCTCAGGCCTTCAGGCAGCTCAGCACTCCACCAGCACTTGAGACAGTCTCCCCTAATTGTAACCCCTAATTTTTTTTCCCCTAAAAGTTTCCTTCAGCATCTTGTGAACTTTCCCAGACGTCTCTTATCTCCCACTCAGCTTTTGACACCCCCTTCTTACCCATCCTCAGAAGCTCAGCCAGGGACATCCCCTCCCTTCTGCTCAGCCCTGACACCCACTCCCTTTCTCAGCCCTGGCCAAGGTGAAGCACTGTCACAGCAATTCCTCCACCTGCCCACTGCAATTGCTGCTTTCTAGTCTGGGTACAAACTCCTCATAACCTGCAGAAGACCACCCAGGGACCCGAGCAACTTGTGTGAAGAAGCCCAGAGTTAGAATGCAAACCTGGAGCTCAGGACACCCAAGCTCAACCCCCAGCCCCTGGATGACCTGTCCAGCTTTGTTCTTCCATCCCTAAGGTATAACAGTATCCCCAAATTTGTAAAGCTTATTGAAACCTGTTAATGATCAGTGCATCTCCAAGGAAGTGTGGTCCCAAGATTTTCCAAATTTAGATAATAAAAGAAAATGTAAATAATCAATTCCAAGAGAGCCTTGAACCCAAAATCAATTAAAAGCAGTTGCATTATTTTGTAACTCACTTTTCCGGTCAATCCCTTTCCCAGACCTATTGTAGTGGTGGTGAAAAGCAGTGCCCATCTGGAGAAGGAAGAGTCAGAGCTGCTGGACAGAGATGAGATGAGATGAGGTTTTTTACTGCAGTAAGTGAGAAAGTCTTCTCAAAAGCAGCACAAGTGGAAAATCCAGGCCCAGCCCTCAAAACTCTGAGGTATTTTTGGTCCAAGTCCAAAAATAAGTGTTGTAAGTAAAACCTTACAGGCAAACTGTTCAGAAGCCACAAAACATTTGCAAGTCCCTTTAAAAAACAATAAATCTCTTTGGCCTAAGTAATAGATATCATTTACTCTGTTTCAAATACCCAGGTGAGAGCATATATTTGGGTCTAACTTTCGAAGTTTATTCAAGAGTTTTTGCAGGCAGACAGCCCTGGTAGTGTCACAGAATGGAGCGATGTGTTCCCCCCTCAGGGGAGGAGAGCACAAGCACAGCTCTCTGCTGAGGCATCTCCTGATGGGTCAGTGCTGCCTCCAGCCCTGCTGCCAACCTCTGCTGCCCAGCTGCAGCTACAACTGAAGACAACAGAGGCCATTTTTTGTCTCTCTGAGGTCAGTGCCCAACCCAAAATCCTCCCATGGCCCACTTGTCCACCATCAGTAATCTGCAGCAGGTGCCAGGGGGCACCTGGGGAAGTAGGAACTCAGACACCTCTGCTATTGCATTCTGCTGCACAGTGTAGGGAGACCCCTCACCTTCCCTGCAGGAGCAGTGTTAAATGCCCAAAGCAGCCTAAACCAGTGAGCCATATCCTTTCCAGATACTCAGATCTCTGCATCATCAGGGAATATTAAAAGAAATAAAACAACAGCCACAGAAATAAAAGTGGGCAAGGCCGTTTTCAAGAGGTGTCAGTCATGAGAAAAATACAGCTATCACAGGTTTTCATCACTACTCTTCTGTAGTGATTTTAGATATTTAATAAGGAAAATTGCAAAGTTCTGAGAGGCAATGGCCAGAAATCTCATCCTCTTGAGGCTTTCTAAATCAAATTCCCCTCTTTTGATATTTGGTCATCAGTAATTTTCCTGCTATCACAGCATTTACCCAATAAAAATATCTACCTCATTTCATTGCTGTCTATTTTTTACAAGGAGCTTTCAGTATTTCCCACAGGAAATGGGACTGTTTTAATTATTGTCTGCCAAACTTCTGCAGTGTTGAGTGCAACCAGCATCTCTAAGTTTTCACTAGTCTACCTCCATCACACCAATACAGAGACCACAACACAGAATGAAAAATTACTTTATTTATTACAGATGCTAAATAATTCAGCCAAGCAGATCAGAGCTTCAGAAAGGCAGTCAGGTTGTCAGAGACTACTTCTGGTTCTACAAGGCTCTGAAAGAGGCCAGAGCCAAGGGAAAAAAATATCAAACCTAACACAAGACTTCCACTTGCAGCAGGGGTGGAGTGGCAAGGAAAGACCTCAGCTACATCCACACTGCTGCTCTGGCCAGAGTTCAAGGTCTGGTTTGTGTATTGTCCCTTATCTACATGCAAGCATGTTTTTGAGACATGGCCCTGGCCTGAGGTCTGGGCTGTCAGGAGAGGAAATGCCCGTGAACACTGAACCAAACCTCTCGTTTTATGTAGCATGGGCAAGTTAGGCACAGTCTCAGCTCAACATCCGACAGTCCAGTCCACCCCCAAATGTCCTGAGCTTTTCTCTTCCTAAGGACTGTGCACTCTCAGAGCAAGCACCAGCTGCAGGCAGTGCCTGACCACAAGAACCTGAGAGGAACCCCCAAATGAAGGATTCATCAGGAGCATGGCCAGGCCCCCAAACCAGGGAGCTGCTCTGTGCTGGGTAACTGCAAGGGAGATCTCTTTGGGTTCCTGGCTGCCCTGCTTGCTGACACAGTAAGTGGAGATTGTGGTGAAAAGAGCAAAAGCCTGCAGCCCCAATGGCTCCTGATGGGTTGTAGCCCTGTAACATGCTCTGAGCTCTGTTCAAAGCCTGGCATGTTGCCTGCAACCTCTTCCCTGCTTGTGCCACATCACTATCAGTAGTATTAAGGGCATGTGGTCCCCAGGACAGTAACACACTCTGCCAAGAGTGGAGCTTCTTTTGAACTTGCTGAGATTTGAACTTTTTTGGTACGTGAAGGAGTCAGATCGTGCCTTTGCCAGGGTTACCCCAACAGCTCCTGGAGTTTTTTGCCCAAGTGCTTGGTGTGCTGCAACCTCCAGGCAGGCTCTGGGCACCCCTGCAGGCTGAGCAGCAGGTGCTGAGCTGCTCTTGTCCCAGTCCATACAGGACTGGCATTTCCCAAATTTGGCCACTGTGAGGAGGTGGCAGGGAGAGAGTGCTGAGAGGACATCCCACACGGGCCATCTCAGCGTGGCTCCCCCACCAAAAGGAAGCAAAGTAAGAGAAATAATGCAGCCTACACTGATCTTCAGCCCTGGGAAACTGCATTTCAGGGCAGTTAGTCATATAAATATAGTGAGAAAAGAGAGGGACAGACAGGGAGCATGAAATATGTGGTTCTTTTTTAGAACAGGAGGGTTCTCAGACTGCCTGCTGCAAAAGGCTTGTGACATTTTGTGTTGAGCCAGGTAAGACACTTGGCTCCCTAAGGTACCTGCTCTTACAAAAGCTGCTTCTGTCTTTTGTTACACAAACTCCTTATGAACTGCTCAGAGGATTCATAAGGTCCCTCTCACAAGCTTTCTCTCAAAGGCTGAATTTTAAAAAAACATCAAACAAATCATCACGATAATACAGAAAGTCCCCAGAACTCTTTAGAAGCAGGAAACTGTAAACAGCAACATCCTGAGTTTCAGTAAATAATTAAAATGCAAAACAGAAACACCAGCAAAGCAGATGTTAGGTGCAGATTCCTGTCATATGAATTTGGTTGAAGATTCCCCGAACTTGTTACCCCTCCCAACTAACCTGTGAAACCTGGTGTATTTTGGATACTAAACATTAACTCCCGCTCCTCAACCTTGCCACCAGTGATACTCCTACAGGAAAAGGAGCTCTTCTGCTAAATACCACGCAGGTTGCATTTTTCAGCATGTAGCAACTCTGTGGCAGGGCAGCTATTCCTAAGCCCAAGGGCAGAGAATCCTTCTCTCAAAAATAAGAGCACTTGCAAAAACCTTTCTGTGTGTCACAAAATAGCTCCAAGACAGGGCAGATGAAGGACAAAGAATTAAGAGCAGATTATAGTCCTGGAAGACAGGAACAAATGAACTGTTTGTCAGGAGCACTGCTGGTGTGTAAGGGAATGCTACCTGAAGTGCTCACAGGATCTGTGCCGGGTGCTAAGAAATTACAGGGTTGGCTCCCTATAATTTTATCAATACCTTGCCACACCTAATGTGATTTATGATTTTTGCTTGTGATTATCTTAAAGCTGTAGCTGCTGTAATGCTATGAATACATAGAGCATCACCCTTTTCATCAAAAACAGGAATGATGTTTTCAGTCTGTATATTTTTAGAGGAAAATTCCCAAATATGAACAATCAAACTTGGAAAATTGTGTCAAGAAATTTTGTTGTTTAACATGGACTTTTTTAACCCTGTAATATTTGACCGCCTAATGCCCATGTTAACTCTCAGAGCCAGCTGAACTACAGTTTCACTCCTGTCACAGCCACCTCATACACCCCACTGACAGCAATTCCAGCCATCCCACTGCTGTGCCCCCCAGCTCCTGCTCCCCAGACACTGCTGTTTGCAGCATCCAGCTCACCAGCAAAATTCAAGCTTCTTTCCATGCATTTGTTCAGCCTGCAGTGACTTTTGTGCCTGTCAACATTACTAAACCACACAGGCACTGAACCTCCCGGGGCAAGGTTTTGTAAGCAGGCTTATTTTTATGTTGCAAAGAACCTTCTGAAGCCCTGATCACTTACTGCAGGGTTTCCCCCTTCTCACTTGGGGACGTGGCTGTTCTCTTTATAGCTCCATGCACTAACTGAATTCCCCTTGCTTATGTGTACTGGTATTTATCACATCAGACCACCTGTGGCATTTAAACACCTGATTGGAAATGACTCAGCAGCAAAATCCTGCAGGGAGATGATCTGCTGCACAGGAGTGATTGTAAACAGGCACCAAAAATTCCCAAGTAAGCCCTAAGAACAAATGCAGATATTTTCATGAAGCTACCTAGGCAGATGTTATCTATTATCAGCAGAACTAGTCAAGCAAACCTCAGAAATCTATTACAGAAAAACGTTTTCCTTCTGATTATTTCAGTGTTGGTCATGGGCTACAAAATTTTAAGGTAAACAGAAGGGAAAATTTGTATGGCAGTGTAACCACTGGCTCCCACCACCACGGCCATGTTCCCAGGAAGGTTTTCACAGAAGTGCAAAACTATCTTAGAGTCAGGCACTAAACTGAAAGCCAAGTTTCCTTGATTTCTTCCTCCTCCAAGACCCTCCTTCCCCCCCCATACCTTATGGCCCCTATTAAAATTATTTTATAAGGGCTCAATACTCCTTTGGACACATTGAACAGCAGAGAGTTTTATTTTTCCCCAAATCGAAACTGAGCCCTTTTGCTTTGTATCAGGCCAGAAATCCTTGTGTTTGCAAATTAGTTTGTAGCAGAAGGTACAATGTAAATCAGCATGGTATTATAACATGAACACCCTGAACACCTCTGAACAGATGAACTATTAAGAACTTGCTTCTTAAATTTCTTCAGGATTTTTGGAAGTTGAGCAAGGCACTATAAATTAGGTGTCCTCTCCTCACAGTACAAAGGACCCCCTGGAAGATTTTACATACTCTCCTTGCAGTCCTTTAGGATCTGAGAAAAAACAGAAAATGTTTGGTGTGGTTCCACTTAACCCTTTAAGAAGCACTAAAAGGACCTCCAAGAAGACAAATATTTTCTGGAAAAGTCTGTACTGTTTAGAAGAGCATAAAAGTGCTGTCCTTGTGAGTGACTGTGGAGCAAAGAGGTCCAGCAGGGACAGAACAAAGGGCAGCAGGGATAAGCAGACTTCAGTTGCTCTGCCAGGAACAAAGTGGGTTTAATGTGCAGTTCTTGAGCAGTGTTTTGCAAAGATTCTATCTTCTAAATCCATCTTCTGATGAGATTGCAGTACAAGAACAGTGCAGTGACCAAAGAACAGACCTCAAAGATGAGATAAACACCCTCCCCTCCTCACCACCAGCAGCACACATCCCTGGTGAGGTGCTGGAGGCAGCTGAGAGGTCCCATGCTGGCAGCATATCCAGTGCAGAGCTGCTCTGCAAAGCCCTCCTGCCAAGGAGGCCACTCTGCAAGAGTTATTTTGGCACAAGGAATGCTGTCCCCATCTGCCTCCAGCTGTGGTCCTTGCCCCATGGAATTTTTACCAGGAGCAGCAGCACAGCTGTGAAGGTGACAACCACCCCACAGGAGAGCTCACAAAGGACAGAAACAATAGCACCTCCCCACCTCTGCTTCCTGCACGGAGCCAATTCTGCTCCTTCAGAACTCACCAGCTGCTCAGAGCACACCAAGCTGCTCAGAACAACTTCTGGGCCCTCTCTGAGTCTGGAAAGTACCTGCACTGTCACTGGCTGGTTCTGCAAATAGATCTATACCAACTCATGTGCCTTTCTTTACTTGACTTCAGTCCTTTCTGCCAACACAGCAAATTTGGGCTCCCATTGCATAGGTGAAGGCAACTGAAATTTGTCCAGTCTGCCATAGCAGGACTTCAGTTATTCCTCAGCAAAGCATAGTATGAGGAAAGAGAAAAAATGTGCAGTTGTCCAAACACAAGGATTCTACAGAGCCTGCACGTGGGATGAGATGCTCCTGCAGTACATCCTATGACAACTTAACCAAATCTCTGTTGTGGTGTCTCCCAGCTGCTACCAGAGTGAAAGGAGAGCTGATTACTCCAGCGCTGATTCACACACAGCACTCTGCTGCCTGTAGCCAGCACGTTTTGTCTGGATGTGCCCCCTCTCACCCCAAGGGAGAGAAGCTGCAGCCTCATTAGTGCCTGTGGGCAGTGATGAGCACAGGGTGCAGTGAGTTTCCACCTTTGTGCTGTATTGCAGCACTAACCCTGGCCACACTCCCATCTGATAGTTGCAGTCCCTTCACCAGCCCTGTTTGATATGTGTGGGAACCAATGAGGGAAGGTGAAGTGACACATGCAATGCTCCCGGTGAAAGATCTCTTTGAACCCGGGAGCTCTGGCTGGCTGGGAATGGGCCCTGCTCACCAAAATCCATCCAGACACAGCACCCAACAGATGATGCTTCCATGGCTTATACACTCCCCTCCTTTCCAACTAATTTCTAATACCCTCCTCAAGTAATTTCTGACAGTTTTCCTCATTGTTTTCTTAAAATAGATTTTTTTTCTATATACCCAACTGGGGGGTTTTGGATGATTTTTTTGGTTTTAGCAACCTCCTCAAAACCCAGGACCATGCCTGAGAAACCAGCTTTCCAGCACAGATGCTGCAGAGACCAGAGGATTTCAGGGTTGTTCCTCTGTTATTAGTGAGAATTGGGAGGCTGGACTGTATCACATTGTGCTGAGAATACAAAGCAAGAAATGAAAGGAGAAAGAGCAGCTTGTGTGAGAGCCCTTTCATTCAAAAGGGAGGAGTGAGCCACAGGAACACCTTCAACACAGCAATGATCTGAAATCCTGAGGCCACCAATTAGCCTGGCCGTGGGGAGAGGGAGGAGCAGAGCAGGCAGGACTGCACTCCAGTGCACCAGCAGGTGCATTCCCAACAGCCCCTGAAGAAGAGGGGTAAAACACAGCCTAATGACCATTATTTCCAAGAACACAAGTAACTTATCTGCAAACATCACTCCCCCAGCCAGGCATTAGCTGAAAAAAAAAGCAGCTTTGGGGAGAGATACTAATTACATAGCTCTCAACAGCTGGACTTTGATCATAATTACAGTGCCTTCTTCATCTTACATTAGTGGCTTTCAGCTGCAGCTAGGTGGGCACTTCTTGGAAGGTGGAAATCCCGCCTGTTTCAGATAATCAGCTCTTCTTATGACTCAGAGCTGACCTGGGTTTTCTGCAGCACAGGATGAGCTCCCACAGTACCATCCCAGCCAGTAATTCATGGGGGTCAGTGGCCTGGCACTTCAGTGCAGGTGCTTCTTTCATTAAAGCAGCACTTCCCGAGCCCCAGGAGCCAGAGCACTGAGTGTGCATATTCCTGATTTCAAGTATTTCCCTTTACAAGGGAAGTACAAGGAGAAAGACTTTGAGGTCTGCTAAATTTTAGCATATCTTAGCTCTTTCTGTTTAAGAAGAAAGATGGGCAGACTCAGGATACACCTGTCCAAACAACCTCTCTTCAGTCACAAGCTGCATTTGCATCCTTCACTTCTGCAAAAGGATGTACATCCCCAGCAGCACGCAGTGTCCCTCTGCCCGTCTCTCAGCTCCAGCACTGAGATCCAGCACACAGCAATGAGCAGGGTTCTGAAGGAGGAGGCTGCTGCCCTGTGCCCCAACTGAGTTCCCTATGGTTTTTTGTGATGCTTTGCTTTGATACCCATATTTACAAAGAATTTAATAGCCTAAAGGAGGGAGCTGGGCTGTTGAGACAGAGGCTGGAGTGGCCTAAACAATCACACATGGCACAGAGTCTGGGCACTCAGCTATTTTTCCTCATCTGTGGCGCTGAATTACTGTGTTGTTTGGATATATCGTTTCACAGTGGCCTGAGAAATGACAGGCATGAGGCATATGAGCATCACAGTGGCACATTAGCTAATGCTCCTCGGTGTGATCTGTGCTCACCTCCTGACAGAGGAAATGTTTCAGCTGGCTCTCATGTGTCCTGCCTTCTGGACACCACCAAACTGAAGAGATGAGTAGATGAAGCAACAGCAGAGGGTAAAACAAAGCCACAAATCTTAGAGTTAACTGGGATTTATAACTGCTTCCCCCTCCACACCGAACTAGAGGGAAATCTGTGTGACACACACATACCCCCCCACCAGTTTAACAGGGTTTAAAACACTTTTCACTCTTGGTTTTTTGCCAGCATACCTCAGCTCAACGTTATCAGTTTGCTGGTTAGATAATTACTAGATGTAATTTTAAGGTTCCAAAGAAGCACACTGGTATTAGCTAAATAAAGTATTTTGACCACATCAAAGCAGAAGTATTTCAAACTGTGTAAAATAAATGCAATTCTGAAACTACTGAATTTTGTTAAAGCAATCAGAGAAATGTCACGTAACACATCACGAATATGCAACCAACGGAGCTTAAGGATGAAGACCATCTATGTCTCAGACTGAGAAAAGTATCTTTGGGACCAGCTTTGAGCTGATTTTGACCTGTGGCAGAGCAAGTCAATAATAATTGAACAAATGCCACTCTTGGCTCATGTAAACAGACATGCATAGCAGCTGAGACATGTTGTTATGCTAAGCTACATCTCAGACAGGTTTTATGACTGAGGGGTGTCACAAATTCTGTCTGTCCTGAGGCTTCCCACACTGCAGTGGGCACTTAAAAGCTCATCATGCTGCTAAGGCGTGTGGTGAGGAGCAGCATTTCTGCTGAAAGGCCTGACTTGCTGGATGAGGTAGATTTGAAGGGGTGAAAGGCTTATTTAAAAAGTTATACCAAATACAGCCAATGGATTATTTTTCTCTTTAATTCATGCTCCGGCTGAATTTTTTGCCTGAGCCACAGCACCAGTTTTTGGAACCTGTTATTTCATGAGATGGGATACAAACTGGCAGGGGTTCACGGGCTGGGAAGCTGTCCCAGAGCTCAGGTACACTTCTCAGTGCATCTTCATGCTTTCCAGTGTCTGGGGTTTTGCCTTTTTTCGTTTTTCTTCATTTTCAGTTTTGGAATTTGCCTGGCTGGCGCTTCCAGCCATGGAAACATGAATCTGCTAAAGACTTCACTGCTGCCAGCCCGATTCCACCTCGCTGGGCGGGCACTGTTCTTGTACTGCTCCTTCCCTGGCCACAGGCACATCCCTGCCGGGGCTGGGTGGATTTACAGGAGATCAGAGCGTGGCTGCATGTGCCTGGCCAGCCCTGGGGCTCGTGTTGTGGAAGGTCTCTCTGGGGAATCCAATACCCCCGGCTCCGTTCCATCTTCCTGTGCCGCGGCAGCGCAGCCAAGGACCGTGCGCTATTTCCCAGCCTCTCCTTTCCCTCTGCTGGCCCCAAACGCGGCCCCTCCTCGCTGCCAGGTCTCCGCTCTCCTCCCCAGGACCTTCACACAGCAGTGGCACCTAACACACGGATTGAGGGGAGATAAAAGCCCCCACAAACGTTGTAACAAATCACAACAGTGGGGGGGAAAAAACCAGAGATCCCAAAGCTGCCTGCAATGCCACGGGCTGGGTGATGGTGGCCAAGCCCTTTCTCCAGCACAGAGCTATGCAGCAGGGTAGCCTTCCCCAGCACCCTGCCGAGGATGCAGAGTTAATAGTTAACTCTTCCAGGGATCGAATGCCTCCCTGAGACACCAACCAGGGCTTTTACAAAACACAGACAGAAACCAGTCTTAAAGGAGCTCAACAAGTGGCTGTGCCCAGAGGATTTCACCTCTCCGAACTTTACGACTGGAAAAATACCATCTACATGTTATTTGCATGCTTAAATATAGTATCTTCTATTGGGAGAAACAAACAAACCGACAATGTGATACTGTGACACCTCGTGTGGACATGCTCTTTTATCTGCTGGAAAGTTATAAAACTCGGCGTAACAACAAAGCTAAAATAAGAGTGGTTGTCAGGCTGTGACGCTGGCTGTTAGAAGGAAAAAAATATTCCTGGAAAATTGCTCTCTCTTAGAAGGCAGTTTTTTCTTCTCTGAATCTTTTTAATTAATTATTTATCCTTTAAATTCCAAAATCTGAGGACTTAATAGTTCAGCTCATATTATTCCCAGGAATTTTTTTTCATTTAAAGAAACAAATACCACAGAAATCTGAAGCCGTTTCTGTACTACCCAAAGCACAGTGTAACCTTCTGCTCCAAAACACAAGGGAAAGATACTATCAGCTTTCGTGTTATTTATCATATATTTTTTCCCTCTAATGCCAAAGAGGAAAAGGGGATATCTTAAACGGATGCCTATAATTAAACAGTAACCTGTTAGAAAGCCAAAAATAATAATAAGCTCCACTGAGCATGAAGAGAGCGGCACATTTTTTCCGCATGCAGCCCAGCTGCCACCGGCCGATGGCAGGAAAGTTAACAATTACACAGGAGACTCCGATCAAACCTGCGATAGCACGGCTACGTCACGCTCACACTCACCGCTGGATGCAGGGATCAGGGTAGTACGGCAAGGTGGTGAAAGGTGCTGCTTCAAAATTCATTTCCTCCCAGCCCCTCCTTGGGGACAAACCGAAATAAAATAAATAAATAGATTGAAAGCCAGCTGGCTAAAAGCAATAAGGTCAAGTGGTACACGAGGTACAACTTTAGAGATTTATTTTACACTTGCAGATGGGTGGGATCTGCTGGGGACTTGGCCAATGGGATTCATCCAGTTACCCGAGCATCACCACCACTCCCTCCTCGCCAGCTGGGCATCTTCTGCACAGATATTTTCCCCTCCTCTCAACATCCTTAATAAACTTTGGTGTACGCTGGCCACACTTGTTGTTGGGAGCTCATCTGGGGCTTCTCTGAACTTCTGATCTCGCCGGTCATTGGTTGCCTTCCCGCCTGACTTCACAGTTTAATTTTGGCAGCTCTTGCAGTTTTACAAACTGCTGTGGCCGCTGGTCATCCTCGTCTCCAGATGGCCGGAGTTTCCTCTGCTGGGTGCAGTGCCCGTGCTGAATTTCATCGTACTTAAAAAGTTTTCCTTGTCAACTCTGGGGTTAGTACCTGCTTATAGTTGCCTGGGGAATTTTTCAGTCTCTCTCACACCACAGTTCAAACAGTCTGTTGTGGTCACAGTTTCAAAAGCTGAATGACAAAATATGGGGAAATTCCTCAATTAAAATTAACTCTGAACTTTTGCTCCTCTGCCTCCCCTTCCTGCCCTCCTCCCTGCAAGAAAACTATCAGATGTATTTGTTAATGTTTCCCTTTATAGCTTTTCATTTTTTCCAAAACAATTGAGATGATACAGAAATCTTGCAGTGTTCTGGTGTTCTGTAAATAACATATACATTTTCCACATTTAAAGAAAACCCAATACTTTCAATTATCTTGAGGAGAAAGTAAAAGTAAGAAAATAAAAATCGTATCTTTTTCAGACACTAAAGCCTGGGGAAACAAGAGTGAAGTCCACTAAAATAAACTACTGAAGATGAAAAGCAGATCTGATTTTCCTGAAGGAACATGAAAACAAGAAAGGATGGCTTTAATTCTCTCCCCAACACCTCTTTTTCTTTTTTTTTTTCCTCTCCTCTGAGTCACACAGAAAATCATTCAGGAAACCAACCTGTTTTGTCCCCCTGTTTTTTCCCCCTCCGTGATTTATCCAAATAGTACAGGCTGTAAACCTATCCTGGTTTTGTGGGTTTGGAGAATGAATGAAATATGAATCAGGAGCTAAATTAAAATGGATTCCAGCAGGAAAAAAATAGCACCCACATATCTGTGCACCAGAGGGACTGCATCTTCAAGCAGACCTATATGTTTGTGTGGGCGAGGAGAAGTGAGGGACTGCCCTATAGCTCACCTATAGTGCATATTTTGTGCTGATGTCAGCACAAATTCCAGCCAGCCCTGAGCAAAAGCCAGGAACCCTCTGAGATGGCAGCAATTGCCTCTTATTTTTCCCCTCTGTGTTTTCCTTGTAGGAAATGTTGGTTCGAAGAATGTCACGTGGAAACATTTTCTTTGCTGACTGTGCCAGGGTGGCAGGAGAGCTATTTCAGACACTTGACATTCTCCACCCACACTCAGCCTGATAGTTCCTAACATCTGTGAATTGTGAATCCTGTAAACTCGCAGGGCTGATCCCCAGCCAAGTCCAAGCAGCTTTCACTAAGTGGCACTCACCAAGGAAGAGAGGCTGCAAGTGAAGGATGTGTTTATTAACTGGAGTTAAGGGCTCCCTGCTGCTGGACACTGCCTGGCCCATGGCAGAACAGTAATATCAAACACTTTTTTTCTCTTAGTCTGAACCCTGGAGTAAACATCAAACCCTTGTAGCTTGTGTCATTGGGAATCTCCAGTTCTGCTGGGGAGGAGAGAGGAAGAGTCACACCAGGGATTGCTCAGACAAAAAGCAGCCCAGGGAGAGCTTTAGAGCAGCTGCATCCTCTTCTGCTGCTGAAATCAGGGCTGTGGGCAGCTACCTCCAGGGAGTGGGCAAGGAGGGTCACACCAACTCATGGCCCTCATGGCCAGCCTGGCTCTGGTATCCACCCTTGACCAAAGACACAGCAAGGAAGTGCTCTCCCTGCACAGACCATTTGAGCAAGAGCTTGGGTTCATGCTCTCTTGCTCCAGGATGTGGTTTCAGTCTGCACCCATGGATGTGGGTATGGATAACCAGCCATGCACACAGGCACCAGACTGGGCTCTGGGCACTCTGCTGAGACATTGTGCTTGCTCCTAGAGAAACATCAGAATCTGACTGAACTTCATCTACCATGCCCATGGTGGGATCAGATGTTACCTCCTCAAGCCTGACTTCATGGAGGAGTGGTCATTAATTGTGTGCTCTCCAAACAGCCCAGAAAAGTTTGTCTCTCCTCACAGATTTCAACCTAAAAGGCAAAAGAAACATCATGAGAAAAGTGCTGTTCTTGTGAAACCCCGCTCTACTGCATATTCATGGGAGCTAGAGAAGAGTCTTTCCAGGATGACCTGGGTGCAAGGGCTGGTGCATTGGGAGCAGGGAATAACTCCCACCTGGAGACAGACCCTCTTCTGGTTTTGGCCATTCTCCTCACCTGGCACATGCCCAGATCACACAACCCAAGGGCTCTGTGAAGTAAAACTGGCAGCTCCTGACATTGCTGCTGGGCTGGCCCCTGTCTCTGAGGGTGAACGTGGCCTCTGGTTTTACACTGCCTGAGCTCTGAACAGCTTTGGTACCCCAGGCACAGCAAATTCAAGTCTGTTCCAGCCCAAACCTCCAATCCTGTGATTCCTGTTTGCAGTGCTGAACACATCTCGCAGTGCCAGTCAAGAAGTGGTGGTCTCCTGCTAGCAATTCACACCAAAAGAATAACTTCTCCTGAAAAAAATACTAATTTAAAAAAGCAGCACCACATAATTCTGATGAGAAATAGTGGCTTGTAGCAGGCCTCTCTTCTCACTCACAAGGTACTGATAAGAGGGGTTTCTAGAAAGGACATTTCCGCAAAAACTGCAAAAGGTGCCACCAACTGCCCAAGACCTGTACCACCCCTTGTGCCTGGGGCTGGGTGAATGCAAATTGCTCATGGTTTGGTTTGCTTTGGCAGTGCACACAGCACCTGCCTGCTTTTCCTAGAGAACTGATCATTTTCAGCCTCCCACAGAGATCTGGTCATGTTCTGAGGTAGCTCAGAAGGTCTATCTTTTGCTTTTCCCAGTGGAAAACAGAGCCATGGAAACCCACTGGCAGTAGTGTGCAAAAGCCCTCTGCAAAAGCCAGAAAGCGTCCTGATTTCTGTCCTGCAACCCAAACTGCCTTCCTCCCTCCTGCTCACAGCCAACACTTAGCTGTGGGTTGATCGACCAGGAATTTGGGCAGGGATATTCACCACTGCAGTGAGGCTGCATCCAGCTCTTCTCAGCTGCAAGGCACTTTGCATAGCAGGGTCGGCAGTGGAAACACAAGCACAGGGTGTGTGCCTGTGTGGATTGCCAGTGTCCCATACATAGCTGGGAGGTTCTCGGGGCTCAGTGGTATTTGGCCAAGTTCATTTGCACTGCTTTAAAGGAAACCTACTGGGAGATGGAGCCCGAGACGTTTGAGAGTTGGGGATTTCAGAGGGGGCTCTGAGTGAGTACATGAGGACCAGTAAACTACATTTAGGAAGAAATTATTTGTTTAGGAAGAAATTCTTTAAGAAGAGATTCTTCACTGTGAGGGTGGTGAGGCCCTGGCACAGGTTGTCCAGGGAAGCTGTGGATAACCCATCCCTGCAGGTGTCCGAGGCCAGGCAGGATGGAGCTCTGAGCAACCCGTTCTAGTAGAAGGTGTCCCTGCCCCACACAGGGGGCTTGGAACTGGATGATCTTTAAGGTCCCTTCCAACCCAAACCAGTCCGTGATTCTCTGAACCTGGGAGCACAGGCAAGGGGGAGCTTCTTGCGGTGGCAAACCTCAAGAGGAAGAGGGGCGAGTGATATCCTCGGTGTTCAGCGCCCTTCCCGGGAGGTTTCCCTGCTGGTGGAGGGTGTGATGCTGATCTGCCGGCTCCAGGCACGCGTCCCGCAGGAGCGGGAGGAAGCCGGGGTGTCAGGGATGTGTCTGGACAGCGGATTTACAGCCAGCCCGCGGTGCTGGCGGCGGGCAGGCAGCGCAGGAAGCATTTGTGTGTAGGTGGGCAGGAATGCGGCGCTCCGCTCCGCTCCGCCGCCGCTGCTTCCCCGTCTGCGGGAGACAAGCAGCCAGCAAACAGCTGTGGAATATTCTCCCGTTACCCCTCCGTGCACCCTCTCTCGACTCGAGCTGTCGCTGAAATGACCGGGAGATTATCTTTTAGCAGAGGCAAACATTTATATCCCCGGGAGGAGACTGCGGGGGATTTGTAATGCTCTCCCCACCGCCACCCAAGGTCAGGATGCCTGTGTGCAGCCCCAGTCCTGAAAAGGGCACAAGGGAGAGGCATTTCCTGACATCTCTGGGCCTCCAGTCCTGTTCCATGGACCTCTGAACCACTTGGGGCTGAAGAAGACAGGTAGATGCCAGCTTTGCTCTGAGCTGCCTTTGCAATCGCTGGCTTCAGGATTTGCCTAAAATCAGACCCACCCTTTACACCAGAGGATGAAACATTTCATTCACAGCTCGGGGTTTCCAGGGGAGTGGTTGTGGTCTCTTGTTGGTTTGTTGGTTTTTTCTTAAAGTTAAAATTAATTTCTTTTAAGAGCAAGAAGTCTGTGGGATATTTGGGGATTTTTTGTTAGAAAAAGTTGAAGAGAAGGAAATAATTCCCTTCTACCAGCAATAAAATGTTTTTAGCTTGGCTATCCAGGGGAACAGAAACCCACGTCAGTGTGCCTTTTGACCACATTTTTCAATTTTAACTAACTATTAGGGATGTTTAAAGGTTTCAAAGGAATTAAGGTTTTAGGAGTTTCATGAGCAGAAGTAAGCACAGACAACTCTTCAGTAACTCCAGTGAAGGGAAACAGGAGTATGCCCCTCACAGGATTTGGAGGATCTACCCAAATGCTGTGCTGGTGAGAAAAGCTTTCTTAAGAATTCAGATTTTGCCTCCAGCCAATTTCTGATCCCACTGCTCCACAAATGTCAGATTTCTGGCTTTTGGTTCATACAAGCTTTTCCCCCCACCCACCTTCCATATTGAGAGAGAAGGGACGTGGAGGAGAGCAAACTTAAAAAATAAATAAATATAAAAATACCACAGTTCTACACACAATCCTGCCCATTTCTCCCAGCACCTTTTGTCCCTTTGTGGGCCCATGACTCACAATCCAGTGAGCAAGCAGTCCAGCACAACCCTACAGGCACATCTGGAGAGAAGATGACAAAGATGTCTCAATGTACCACTCCCCACATCCTTCTCATCCAGCTAAACCTGAACTTCTCAGTGCCAACAGCTTTAAAATACACAGCCAGCTTCAAGCTGCCATCTCCATGTGAATACCACACACCTGGAGCTCTGCACAATCCTCATGTTGGCCATCAACTATTTAGGCAGAGTTAGGAGGGACCAAAGCACAGGGCACTGTTCCAGCCCTGCTCAACAGGACCATGGGAACTTCTTTCAGAGCTGTCTGGTTGCCTTTGGTGTTTTTTCTGTCACATCTGTAGTGTCAGAGCATCATCTACTCACAGCAAATGTCACTATAGTTTAGTGTTTTCCTTTGCAGGGATAACAGATGTTTTCACGAGGCACAAAAAGTGTTTGTCCTCAGCCTCTTGTCTCAGCAGGAACTCAGATGACAGGGACTGGTAGACTGACTGCCTCAGAGCAGAAGCTGAAGTCTTCCATGTTCTCATCCCTCACCATCACCTACTTTGCAGTTTTTCAGGACATGCCATAGTTCTCTGCTTGAGCAACTCTGAAACTATTAATACTTTCAAGTCACCCAGAACAGCTACAACAGGAGTTTCCCACTGCCTCCCTTTCTACTCCAACCTCACAGCTTCCAGCAAAGCACATCTTACTCTCTTCCTGTTCTCCCACATGCTTATGGAGACTTCCAGCTCCCACGGGACACTTAGTGGCATCCTTTGTTTGCTCTAGGCTTTCCCATCTTCCAGGTCCCAGGGCAGAGTCTGGTTCTAGGAGAAAGCCCAGAGCCCCCATCTCAGCAGGTTAAATGAGTTGTGCTCTGGGCTTCCTGCAAGCGCCAGCTCCTTGTGTTTCCATGGGATCATGCCAAGCCAAAAAGCTTGCCTAAGGCTGGCCTCACTTCTAATCCTTACTTCTAATCCATCAGCCTCTCTATCTCACTGAACCCCCCATCAAAATCCTCAGAGTTGTAGTTTCTTGTGTCACAGTCTGTTGGTTAGGCTTCAGTAGAGCTATGGATGCCCCCTCTCCTGGAGACATTCCCACCACTGAGAGCCACTAACTGTAAGGGTAATACCATCAGCGAAGAGAAGATATGAAAACTGGAGAGGTTTCTTTTCACTATTATCAAAAAATAGAGCACTTCTCTCTATGAAGAGGGACCAAAAGGAACCATGTCTGAGAGATTAAATTTGGAATATTGCTCCATCTCCCTTGCCAAGCCTTGTGGTTATTCAGGCACATGTGAAGAAGGTAAAACACAGAGCAGTGACTATTGTGATAAATCAGAAACAAGGCCTAAAGGAGGCTGTCTCCCAGCTCTGGCCCCAGGAAAGCCTGCCCTGTCCTCGAGAGCTGGCAGGACACTGAGCAACTCCCACGGGAAACTCCTGCCACCCGAGGCGGGGAGGGAGGGAGGGAATTTCCCTCCCTGACGTCAGTGCAGCTGCGCCACGTCTCCGGGCGTTCCGAGACACAGCGGGGCCACAGCCTGGCCTAAAGTGGGTCTGGAGGCCAGAGCAGCCCAGGACAGGTGGCAGCACCCTGCCATGGGGTCAGGATTGCATATCAAAGGGGTGGCAGGAGCTGTGTAGGTGGAAGGCTTGGTCTCCCCATTCAGCTGCCACACGACATGTCTGGCATTCTGGCAAGAGCCGTGCCACAAATACACACAGCATCATCACACCCTGCAGGGTCAAGCCCAGGTTGGGGACAGAAACCTCGGTGACCACATCCCTCATGGGTGAAGATCTGCCCCAGCCCTGCTGTGCAGTGGAGGGGCTGGCAGAGGAGGGCAGGACCGGGAGCTCCCTGCAATTTCCCATCAGTTTTCTAGCACAGGCTCACACTCATCCTCTCACCACAGACCCATCTCAGAGTTTTCTCACGCTCTGCTCACATCTTCCAGGTGTTCACATCAGAAGCCAGAGGCTGGCTCATGGAATTCCAGGATATCAGCTTCTGAAGTGCTGGTAAAAGGCAGCAGCACCAGCCCAGCAGCAAATGAAAGAAGAGGTTTCCTCTACGTGAAGCAAAGTAAAAGATTTGCTGAATCAAGTTGTCTGTGTGGAGAGATTGACTCAGAGAGAAAGTTCCTAACAAGGAGAACATTTACTGTCAGCCTCGATGGAAGACAGAAATGCAGTAAACTGAGTTTATTGCTGCATCACTCATCTTTCACAGCTTCTAACTCTTCCTTGTGAGTCAGAGCTGAGCTGAATTGTAGCAATGTCATGTTACTGCTATCAACCCTGCTGTGCTGCACTTTCCCATCTCCTGCATGCTCTGCAAAAGTAGAAACCTGTCTGGCCTTTTGGCAGCTTCAGAAAATAAATCCTCAATGCAAAAGCATCGGTCTCAAAAGAATTTCTCATTTCCAAACAGGATATAACAAAAACTCACTGCTTGGCTGGCAGAGCTCTAGTTCCCAGCATTAAGGCTATGTCTCTCCTGCAATCCAAGGTGCAAGCACAGCTCCTGCAGGCATACCTGAACTAATGGGATTAAAGCCAGTTCAAGAACAGTAGCAATTAAAACAAAAATCCCTAAAGCATTAACCACTAGCGATGGAAGCCCTGGTTGCAAACCTGCACATCCTCTGCTAAAGCCTGCACTTCCACACCTCCCCAGCCAGCAGTACCCAGCTCACCATTAAGGTGGGTGTGTTCACATAGGTAGTAATTTCCCTCCTGTCTGTGCTGGAGATACGGCCCAGGAATGCCTGCAGTTAGGGGCACAGATCCTTTTCCAGGCTTGCAGTTTGAAAAACACTAGGGATGGGACATGCTTAACTCTGCTAGTCAGTCCATCCTCCTCAGGATGGAGCACAAAATCCACTTAATCAGTGACAGTACAGTACAAGGGGTTAAAAGAAGAGTTTGATGTCACTTAAGTTAATAAAACCTTCTTTCTCGTCTCAGAGCACAGCTGAGGAAAGCTGAAGAGCCAGTGTTTCATGTCTTGTGAAGAAGATAACGACCAAAAGAGAGTCTCTTGCATTACCCCCATCCTTGTGCTTTGATGTTAATAACCATATAGGCATCCCTGAAAAAAATAAAAAGCCTCACATGTGATATGATCAAATCTTCGCACCTCACTTTTTCCGAAGTGAAACAATTCCTGCTGTGACTCAGCCTAAGCACGTCATACATTGCACCCTTGAAGAGGCAAAAGATAACTCCCTGTCCCAAACTCCCAACTCAGCCTTCAAACCAGGGTAATTTTCCCACGGCCACGGGATGGCAGAAGCCAGTATTGCTCATCCTGGGGAGGTGAAGCTGCCAGAAGTGACACCATCGGGTAATGCAGCTAAAACAAGAGGTACCCAACACTCAGGTGATCCCACATTCTTAGAAGCCCAGTCCCTCCTTCTGAGGGGATCAAACCTCCCCCAGGCAGCAACACAGTGAGCAGACAGAGAACCAAAAGTTGGTTTTCAATAATCAGCGTCTTAAAAACCTCGGCAACGCTGCCTGTTCCGAGGCAGCGCCGTGCAGGAAAGGGAGTTATTGCGAGTGTGCGTAACAGTGCCATCTGGTGATCCTTGTCACCGGGATCCCTGTCACCGGGGATCCCTGCCATCTGGTGATCCCTGTCACCGGGGATCCCTGCCATCTGGTGATCCTTGTCACAGGGGATCCCTGTCATCTGGTGATCCTTGTCACAGGGGATCCCTGTCATCTGGTGATCGATCCCTGCCATCTGGTGATCCCTGTCACCAGGGATCCTTGTCCTCTGTGATCCCTGCCATCTGGTGATTCCTGTCACCGGGGATCCCTGCCATGGCATTATTGGCAGCTGGGCAATGGCAGCAGTCACCCAAACCTCCTGGAACCAGTGGGACTGACTCCGAGGTGCTCCACAGACACTGCCAAGTGTCACTGTTGTTGTCTTATGGGGTGACAGGTCAGAAACACTCCAGAGCAGGGGTAAGGGTGAAGGGGGGTGCTTTTTGTTCTCTTTGCATATGAGCTTTCCTGAAAAGTCCAGCAGGCATGAATTTTAGCAAAACTGAGCTTGGTCCCTCTATTCCCCATCACATTGGCATCCATCAAAAGGCTGAGTGAGCCAATTTCTTGGTGTCCATTAATTTTCCATACCTTTTCCCAGGAGACTGTTCAGATTCACTTAGAGACCATGGTCTGTGTGGGTGTGAAGGCAGAGGTCAGCTCTGTCTTGCAGGAGTGCTCTTGCCCTGAACACAAGGGTATTTTAGCCCCTAAGTCCACATTTGAGACTAGTGCAGAGATGGGAAATATTCCTGCTTCTTTTATGGGTGGTTTTGTTTGGTATTTTCCCCAAATCACCCTTCTCAAGGGCAGAGCTCCAAAGCATGGCACAAGTTGCTCAAACAGCATCAGTTCAGAAACCTTAACACCACCTGCCTCCTGCTCAAGGATCCCCAGCACCAACTCCACTAAATGTGGCATCTTCTACAAGTCCAGAGCCCAGAGAGGATACACACAACTCCTGCACCATAATCCACTGCAGCTTAAGACAGCACTGAGGGACAATCAAAATGCAAGGGATGCTTATTAGCCAGTAAGCAGTTATGGGCTGTCTGCTGCCTATAATCCACAACAAGTACAAGTATTTGGCATTCCCTGTTCCCTTAATTCTCACTACAAAAGAGATGCCACCCAGGTCCTCCAGGGACAGGTCCTGAAGGAACAGTGGCCACTCAAGGCTGATCACAGTTTTGAGAAAAGCCTGTCACTTAACACTGCTCTTTTCAGCCTGCTGCAAAGGAAGCAGGGGATGCTTCTCAAACCTCTCAGGCAGTTGTAGCCTCAGCAAGTGCATCATTAATGTTCTAATGGATGTTCTCAGATCCCAAGTAGATAAAGGTGAATCTTTCCAGCAAGTCTTCTCAGAGGATGGGGAAGGGGAATGTTCATAAGAACCTTTATCTGATGTTTTCTCAGTCTCCAGGAATGGTCCAGAATTGTTCATGTTCTCCTTCTGGGAGAGCTGGCTTCCCATACCTCTGGCAGGATGTATTATTGATCTCTCTCTGCTCTAATAAGAGTAGGGTGAAAAAAAAATCCCAAACATAAAACCATTTCCAGAGTCTGCAAAGCTCACAGTAACACCCCTCCATGTTTCTTTGCCTGCTGCTAACTCCTAATCTGGTCTCCTGCCTCTCAGGAAATGAGGAGCTTATTCAATTGATTCCAGTTCTCATGCCATGAGGTCTTTACTTGAAAGTGGTGTTAAATGTGATTTAAATGATATTTCTGAAAGCTCCTTTTAAAGCAGATTTATAAATAAAATATGTTCCTGTCTAAGAGCACCTAATTATTGCCTCTTTCCAAATACCTTATCCTGAAGCATTGGCAATCAATTACTAGGCAGACAGGTTTTAAGAAAGCCTCTTCTAAAACGGATTGCAACATGCAGATTCTGTGTTGTTAAAACAATTCACATGCCTTTTTCACATATGATTTCAAGTTACTAAGGTAGGCAAGACCACACAATATAACTTAATACATAGCAATCAAAAGTTTCCACACCATCCTTTAATATAGAGCCATGTCCCTATGTAATAAGTGATGCAACAGACTTTCCCTGAAGTCCCAATTCCTACAATTGAAGCTCAAGCCCAGAAAACAAAGAATTAAAATTCTTTGGTTGCTGCTGAATCACCAGATGCATTGGGTTATTTTCCTGTGCATTAGACTTTAATTATAACTAAGCTTTAGCCATCTGTTCTACTCCCTAATTACAGATGCAACAAATATTTCACAATTCCAACCGTTAAAGAGATCTAAGAAAGCTCCATCTATGGTGTGCAAGGTTGTTTTCGCTGGGGCCCTTTGCACTCCTTTTTAAAGCACTGGGGAACAGGACAGGATCCTCTGCACACAAAGCAGATCCTGTTATTAATTTTAGGAGGCCTCTGCTGTGTCACACCTCTGGGAAGGACTGTAAACTTCCCTGTGCCAGGGCACAGAGGGCCACAGCAGTGCTGCCTGCTGGTGGCCTCTAACCCAGATGTTCCTGTCCCACAAGAACTTGAGAGAAGGATGAGCAATTCAGAGCACCTGATGCATCAGCAGTTACAGCACTGGCAAAGGACTCTGACATAAATTCTGTGCTTTTTTGGTGTGGATGCTAAAGGTGCTTCAAACCCATCTGCCCACGTGGCTCCTCTTGCTGTGGCTCTCACACCACACACATCCTACTGGGGTAAGTCCCTGTGAGTGTTTCAGCTTTATCCCTTCATGGGCCAGTTTCTCATCCATGTGAAGAAAGGTGGGACTTCAGACATCATACTGTGGTCAGCAGCATCTGAAGGCAAACACTCAGTGTTCCATGCCTGCTGCAACAATAAAGCAGAGAAAAGGGCTGGATGAAGGCGTGGTAGTGCCCCAGTCCTCCAGAGCAGCACATCTGGCTTAGCTGGGAGCATTGTTACCGACTCTGCCTGCACAGCTGGGGCTGGCTGCCCTGGCCCATGGGCTGTTGGATAGCCCAGGAGGAGAAGCTTGCTGCAGACTCTGGAGCCTCTCAGTCACCTTCCCAACAGCTCTGCTCACTGTCACAAGACACAGCTGCAGCTGCCTTAGTTGCCACCACCACACTCCCCTCTCCTGAACCCTGCCCTGTCCAGAGCCTCGAGCGCACTCGTAGCTGTGGGGCTGTGCTTGTGCCTCCACCAACCACCTGGACAACTGCCCAGTGTTTTGTAATTGCACACGCTGCCACTGACCTCAGCAATCCTTCACCAGTCATAGTCAGATGCCTGGTGAGCTCCAAAGCTGTTATTCATCACAAAAAGATTTGGTTTCACAGCAGCTGCCTGCGACGGCGTGCGTGCCCAGTTGTGGAGAGGAGGGCACGTCCTCCCCAGGTACAGGCCATGGGCTACTTTTTGTTTGTGTGTGTCTGGGGAAAGCACAGACAAAGAGGATAGGAGAAGAAAAGGTTAAATTCGCAAAGCTGAACTGTGAATGTTTATATTTGTTAGTGTACCAAAAAAACCTTTTTTTTAGAAAAAAGGGAAAGCTAAGAAAGGGTAGAGTAACCCAGAAGCACATACAGTTTCCATGGTGGGATTTCACATAATTATATCCAAATTATATCATCTCCTGCATCCACAGTAAGTTTTCAAATGATATCCAGTGGTTTCTCACCACAATCATATGTGAGACCCTCTTTACATTTCTAACATTTAGGTACACGCCCAGACTTTCACTCTGAATGTCATGTTAAAATGAATTTTTTAAAAGTAATCAACCAACACTCTTCTGCTGTGCTTTGACAAGGACCCAAAACCACCACGTTTCTTGTGGTTTTCTTCTAAAATCATTATGACAGGGCTGAGTGGAATCACGAGGCAGGTTTGCTGAGTGGTTTGGTTCTGAGAATATAATAGAGTCCAGAGTCAAAGTATTTATCTCTGGCATCAGGGCAAGGGATCACAGTGTTTCTGTGGGTATTCATAACCATGTGCTTGCATGTCCTAGCCTCTGGGTGATTATATATCACACAAGGTGATAACATGCACACTGAGAATAACCCTGCAGGAGACACCATGCATGAAAAGAAGCCACTCTCCATGATGACTTCCTTGAAGTTGGTCCCAGAGCCAGAAAATCCTGCTCTGTCATTCTAGTTCAACTTTAGGCCAGAAGGAAAGCAACAGCAGAATAATATTTAATATCAGTTGCTTCAGCCTCAAGGAAGAAGCAGAACAAAGTCTAGAATTCTCCAAAGACCTCCCAAAGCTTTCCAGAGCCATCTGTGGAGTTATGCCCGCAGGCAAAGCACAGCCTTATTTATCTCTGCAAAGGTCCTGAAAACTGGTGTCTTCCCTTTCTGCCACAGAGGCGTGTTTGGTTTGGACTTGGATGCTGCATTCAGGAACCATTTGAGAAGTGACCAGAGCCAAGAGCAGCCCATGGATGAGAGTGCAACTTGGGGTTCAAAACCTAAATATAAGCAGCAGAGATTTAAATGGCCCAAAGGCAATTAAAAAAAAGCAACATGGATCCAGGTATGAGCTGAAAATGTCTTTATTCAAGTCACAAAAGAATTCTCACTGACTCAAGTAAGGTTTTTGCCACCGGGATATTGTTTTCAGTTTAATTAACAGGCTTCAGCTGTATCTTTCCCTTTTTTGTATTTTCTCACTTTTCATGCCCTGGGGAGTGCTCAGCAAGCAAGCAGCCTGGGGAGCAGGTATGCAGAAATCACTCTTAGCACAGGAGTCAGAACTGTGAGCAACTTTCCCTGTGCTGAGGCTGACTTGGGCACTGTGAGCAAATGCCTGAGAGGAAGCCAGATTAGGGGATCTGCTTAAATAGATTAAATAATTCACTGTGGCATTTTTCAAGATCTAAGTTAAAAGGGAAACAATCTCTTCATTTGAATGATCCCCCCTCCCCTTTGCATAAAAGGATAAAAACCTGCTTTTCTTCCGACAGACGATCAATTTTGTTCAATATGATTTCTGTTCCTGATCTGCCTTTTTTGCACCCCTGAACCAGCCAGTTCTGTACTGTAAGCCCCAAGAAAGGAAGAAAGCAGCATGGTGGAAAACTGCAGCCCAAATAGGAGCTGTGTGCTTTGAGTCAGATGTGTGTTCTTACTCACAGATATAGCACAAATTCTGAATCAAACCCCAGGATTTTCCCCACCCACCACCCTATATTCACTGAACATCCCAAGCAATAAATTCAACACGTCGCTCTGGGAGGTTAAGTTATGCTCCCTGCATAGCAAGGACAGCTGCACTGCACTGAGGATACACTCACATGTAGAATTATATTGATTTTGGCTGATCTCAACACTGTTGACCTCAAGATGTGTGATGCTAGATGGAGATTAATGGTGAGGAATCTGGATGGATCAACTACTAGATTCTGTAGACACATTTGCCATGTCTGTGGGATATGTATGTTGAGCTGTCCTGCTGGTCTCTGAGCAGACCCACAGCTAGCTCAGCCCCAGCCAGGTCAGAGTCAGCTCAGGACCCAAAGCTGTGCAGTTATGTGAGTCTGTGCAGTTATTTGAGTTATTCGAGTCCAGATTGATATACCCAGCACCAAGCCAGCCATGGCTCAGTCCAGGGCTGGCTTTTGTCCAGGCCAGACAGGAGCTCACAGCTGTCTGCAAACACTGCACTGCCATGCTCTCCACCCAGCCAGGTCTGATCCTGCAGGGCTCTGTGCTCAGAGTGGGCCTCATGATGCACTCCCCGTCATCTCAGGTCAGACCAGCCATAACCTGCACTTCACATTGGTCAAGAAGTGTGCAAGCCAGGCTGGGGAAGCCATTCAGCAGATTCAGGCTGTCCTTAGGTGATGCAGCTGACCAAAAGCAAGTTATTTGCAGGTGACTGGATAGCAGTTAACAAGTCATCCTGCCTGCAGCAGCAGCAGCAGCAAGCATCACAAATATGCAAGTTACAGTAACTTTCCAGAGAAGGAGAGGGAGGAATAGGTGGAGACCTGCTCGGAGGTGATTAAGTGGATAGAGTCATATGCCCTAACCACAGTGCACCTGCTCTCAGGCTCTGCTGCTCCAGCCCTCGGCACCCTCACCTTGCCTTCCCTCACTGCCACATCAATGCAAGCCCCGTGCACCTCTCCGTGCCCCAGGCAGCTCAAGAATTCCCAGCAGTGCAGGAACAGGAGCAGGGAGAGGGGCAGAGCTGGGATAGGGAGCTGGAAAGGGTAAGAGAAAGGGCAAAGAACCCTGCGGTCACTGCTTGTTTGCCATGTGGAAAGGATCAAAGGAACAGCAGCCCCTTTCTGCAAACATCCCCTGCCCAGCAAGAGCCATAGGGGCCAAGGTTTCCCACAGCAGGCACACAGCTGGTGTGGCCACCAGCATGGCTTTCTTGGGCTCCAGTCTCAATGAAATGGAGAGCAGACCTTGCTGTTTTGGCAGCCAGCTAACACAGGCGACTGCCTGTGGTTAGAGAGTGCCCTACAGGCAAGAGCACCAGATGCTTCTTGTGGGGAATTTCTGAAGAAAATCCAAGAGGTTTGGACCATCTGAAAGTGTAGAAAGAGATTCATAAGAGTTGGAAAAAATTAATGACTCTGTCAGGGAATAGGAAAGCAGCCCTGAAGCCATGAAAGATAAGAAAGCATGATTATAGCAGATTGCATTCAGCACAGACAGACCCCAGCAGAGAGGATAGGCTGGAGTCCCAAAGTTAAGGCTGTAGGGATTCTCTGGAGATGTGTTTGAGCACAGGTCTCCTCCTAAGTTGAATATGTATGTGTAGCAACTGGGGTTGGCAGAAATGGATCAACAGTGCTGTTTGTGCTACAGGTCCAAAATACATGCCATTCTGGAGCAACTCACTGGAAGAGGTTTTGTTATGATCCTGGAAAGACATTTGAACATGAGAATGGATTTCCAAAGATATAGATGGGAGGAAAGAAAAGAAATCAATCTAGGGATGTGGCAGGGTGGTATCCTGACAGGGACACATTCTCATTGCCCTAGCTTCTATCTATTGTCAGTATGAACTTTTCTTTCCTTTTCTTTCCAATAAGGCTGGGTCATCAAGAAGTTACAATTTTCATTTTTTTTTGGATTAATGGGTCAAGCTGAGGTCAGAAGTTTTAGTGCATACACTGTGTCAATGGCTGGAACTGCTCATATAGCCATGATCTTGTACCAACCCACAGCCTTCAAAAACAGCTTTTGCAACAGGGAGCACGTGCACATGGATGAAAGGTCTTGTGAATGTCACCTGGTTTCCTTGCAGACTCATACAGGTGCACACCTCAGGTATAGATGTGTACATAAATGTGCAGTGAGGCAGAAAAGAGAGCCCACAAAACAGTCAGGACAAGGATGGTCCTCAGAAAAATCAAAGTTGTTCTCATCTATGTGCTAACTCAGCTGCCAGTGACCATGAAGCTCTGTCTTGAGCATCACAAATGAAAGAAATTCATCAAGGACATGCTAAGAAATGCTGGGCTCAAACACCAAGTTTGCTTTCTAATGGAAATGACCTGTGAGATATTGAACATTGTGGGTTATTTGCTGGTGCCAATGGGGAGCAAGTCACACAAGACTTCTTCATAAACATCAGAACTCAAAATATTAATTCTTGGCTTGCAAATTAATGTCACTTCAATTAATGAGATGCTGCCTTGTGTTTGCAAACATCAGAGCCCCTGAGGCTTTTATGGGCATGAGGATCAAAAGAGCCAAGCTGTTCTGATCCAGAGCAGTGGTACACACAGGGCTACTACAAATGAAAAAAAAAGGACAAAAAAATCTCCTTCTCCTAAAACCAGGCAGCTAAATATTGTGGTGTGACCATGCTACTCTGGTAGAACCAGGTGAGGATAAACCACATGAAAGACAGCTTGTCCACACTGGAAAGCCAGCTGGAGCTGGTGTTGTGAAATTCTGTCACCTGCCACTTTGCAGTGGATCCCAGTTGGCTACTCTGTTCCTGAGCACAAGTAGCTTTAGCTCTGGGCAGTTCAAAGACAACTCATGATCCTGGGCAGCTTGTCTTCTGCTCTGTACCCATGACCCATGACTTGGACAAAGTCTGCCATTCTAAAGCAAGATAATTATACCCAACATCATTAGCAACAAAACAATTAATTCCTAATTCCAAAGTGCTTATACAAAGAAGATGAAGATAAGAGAGAGAACAAACTCTTTGCAAATGCAGCAGAGCGTTGACTGTCTGCATATGCCTCACTTAATTACCTATTCAAAAGGAACAAAGCGTCTTTCGTACTGTGACTCCAAAAATTAATTAGTCTCAGATCTCATTAAATAAAGATCCAGTACAACTCTAATTAAATTAGGCTGCCTTTGACAATCAGCTGCAGTCTAGCCATTGAAGGTAGCAAGCTCCTTTTCCTCACATCTCTCCCAGGTGTCAGCAGAGGAAGGGATGCTGGCACATCCTGCAGCCCCGACCCTGCCACCAAGCAGGGAGCATGGCCAGGATGCCCATGGGCCTTGGGAGTAGCTGGCACACAGGAAACCTCCAGGGTTTCAGGTCTTCTGTTTCAAGAACGAATGCCTCAGGGAGAACCAGCTTCTCTGCAGCCAGGCAGCACACATTCAGCATTGTATTTCAGCATGTTCTGCTTCTTGTCACTGCTGTGTTCAGCCCCAGATGTTCCACATGCCCCTGCAAACTCTCCTTCTCTGACTGCTGGAGCAGACTCAGCCTGGCTCAGCTTTTGTTCTTTCCATGATTTCCCATGGACAAACACAAGGCAAAGACTCATGCTCTAGGCTTCAGCTAGAGGATGAAGGACAAGGAGGAGACACAGCTTCTTCACAAAAAAAGAGGAGGGCTGAAGTTTATTGCATCATCCCATCACCACTGATGCTGACACAGAAAATCTGCCCTGTGAGGGCTGAACCCAGCTTTCAATGCAGGCTTCCTCCTTCACCACTCAAGGATGGTGGGATCTCAACCACAGCAATATCTTTCCTGCTGAGCTGGTGTCTTGCAAGTCTCGTTGTCCTGCAGCTGTTACAGGACAATTCACCTCCCACATTTTCTGCTGCTCTGTTCAACCCTGAAGAGAAGCTTAAGGGAGAGGGACCAGGCTGTTCCTTGGGTTAAGGGGGTGGTTACAGCACACCAGACTCACCTGCAGCCCTTCATCATTCTTTTATGTTTTCCAGCTTTGGGAGACTCCAAGTCGGAGATGTTAATGTTACATTTAGTAACCCAGTCATGTACCTTTCATTAGCGAGCGAATTTTAAACTGGAAGGAGCTTTTTATGCTCACAGCTTCCTCTATAACAAGTTACACCATGTAATGGCTCAGTGTGACCAGAGCAACTCTGATAAGAGGAAAGAAATGCACACCTGCAAGTTGAAGGCACTCTCCTTTGGATTGTTCTGCACTTCACAGCCACTTTGGATTGTTCTGCACTTCACAGCCACTAATTTACTTTTATGCTCCAGCTCCTGAGAGGAAGTGAGCAGGAAGCATCTGGATAACCTTCTCCATGTCACTCACTAGTTAGTGGACTCCTCTTCCCCTTTCCCTCACTTTTTTGAGGCTGGAATTATCACCTCCTTATCTGTCTCTTTTACCAAAACTTCTGCATGTCTTTACTCACAACTCATTCTTTTGAATATTAACTAAATTATCAGAAACCTAAAAGATTCCCAAAAAATCACTGGGAAATATAATGAGCAAGGAACTCAGGGTAACTGCCACACCTAAGTAGCTTTTGCTTCTGTAACATTTTAAATCTCCCAAGAGCAGGAAAATTTATAGAGGCAAGTAGATTATAACTGTGAACAGATCAACAGTGACAAACCACAGATAAGGATTTCAGATAATTTGCATAATAATCTGTGTGTCAATGAGCTGTCAGTAAAACCTGACTGAACAGTAAACTTGTAAAATGCTCCAACTCTTCAGCGAATAACTACATTAACTTTCTCAGGCAGCATCACTATCCACTTCAATCTGAAATTTCACCTCTGCAAAAGAGTACATGCAGGTCTTCTTGTGCCTTCACCACTCCAAGGTGGCTGTTAGGTGCCAGACAGTGTCCTTACTCATTCAGTAAATGCCTGCTCCAGCAGAAAAGCAAATGGACCTGCTGATTCCCCTTCTCATTTCCCAGGCAAGTATTGCAGCTCCTAACCCCACCAAACATCCATGCTCAGATCTGTGGAAACTTGTAGTGTTCCAGCTAGTTCAAGTTACCCTGAACTCGCTGCAATCCGAGAGCTCCCAAAGTGCCCCCACATTAAGGAGATTACACAAAAATGTGAAATGCTCCAGTCATTTGAAATTGCCATGTGATCAGCACAGAGTAAAGGGACATTACTGGACTGCTTTGGATGGTTCTGTAAAGCCTTGTAGCTTGGGATTCAAGCAGCACTAGGAGATGTTCACACATCCCTTAAGAGGTACCAGGCAGAGATGGAAAGGGGCAAAGAACAGCTGTAGTGGGGCCTTGGCTCAGATAAGAACTGTGTGCCAACCACATCCAGATGCTGCAGTTCTTCTTACTTGATAAGACCTTCCAGGAATCAGTGAATGAAACCCATTCTGTGTAGGAGAAATATGTAGTGGTGCTGGGGAACGGGACAGGAAATGTAAGCCACTAGAGAGAGACAGACCTGCAGGAACAGAGCCATTTTCTCAAGCATAAGTAAAAAGAAGTGTATGTTCTAGTTTGCATCTCTGCAGCACACATAGAGAAACCTCTAGAGAACAGTTAAGATGTCTTTCTTCAGGGTCTGGTGACTGTGACAGTGTCTGAATGCTTTGTTCCCATTTCTCCTTACAAAGGTTTCAGCAGAAGGTGGTACTGTCTTTGCAAGGAAGCTTTTAAGATTGTAATAACATGCTTTTCCTCCCTCTGCCTTTACAACTTCCCTGCTTTCCTTTTGGAACTGGCTAGTTCCCACTGCTGCTGACAGATGCTCAGAAAAATTCTCAATTCTTACAAATTTTTTGCTGCCTGGTGATCAGGTAGGTAGGAAACACAAGTGCCTTCTGTTCTTTAAAGGAAAACATGCAAGAAGTGGTTCAGCCTTCATCAGATTTAAATTAATCTTAATGAGAACATCTATAAAACTAGGATGTATGAGAAGTAGCCAGGGGGGAGACAATTGTATTAAACAGCAGATGATCCCTTTGTCCATCAGGGGATCTCTCTGCTGTGCATATATAAAGCTTATTATTATATTGCAGTCTCAGTATAATGCAGTAGGGGAAAGAAAGTTCTGGAAAAAAAACTCAACCAAAACCAAGCAAACCCAACAAACCAGCCCTTCATTATCCACCAGACAAAGCCCTAGGAAATCTGACTTCACTGTCTGCCAATCACAGAACCCAGTTGCCCGTTGTTAAAATTGAAAAATGTCATGGTCTGTCTCAGCACAGAAGGAAGAGAGTCTGGAAAAGCACTCATTTTACAGGCTTTGCTTTCCCACTGGCGTGAGAGGGAACTGGTGGTGGTTGTGCTGCAGAAGGAAGCAGCTCTGGGCTCGTGTCCCAGAGCCCACGCTGCAGGGACTGAGCTGGCCTGGGGATGCACAAAGCAGATGTGCACATGCAAGGAAAGCCCTGCAAAACACAAGTGACACAAGGTGGGTTTTGTATTGCAGCTCTGATTGCAACCACTTGTGCATCGCTGCAATGAACCTGCCTACCTGAGCTGGGCTTTGGGAGGGACACACGTGGGAATAGGAGCCAAACACTGCACTGTGCTCCAGGGAATGGCTGCCTAGATGTATCCCTGGACCTCAGGGACACCCACCCTGTCACTGAAAAAAGTAATCAGTGGGTGTAGGATTAGCTGCTTTGGAGATGTAAATTCGGACCAGCTCCAGTATGGGTGTGTTCTTTTGGATGCCATGTACCTTTCTAAGTTAGTATCATTTTTAGTGTTGCATTAAGGAAAGAGGAAGCAGGGGAAAGGGGAGACCAAGTTCCCTGGCTGGAGCAGAAATGGAGCTTCTCAAGCTGAAAAATGGCAGAATGTGCAAGCAGATCCCAAATTCAGAGCAGGCTGGGGAGAGCATTGCTCCACACTGAATGCTCCTATTTGAATGGGGTGGGAGATACACAGTGGATCTCTGTCTTGGAGCACAAGTGAAAGACCACACTGCCAGCAGACAGCAGAAGCCTTTTCCCTAAGAGCAGCCCTTGCATTCAAAGCCTTTTCAGAGCCAGTGAGAGAGGTACCAAGAGCTCAAATTTACACAGTGATGACAAGCTGCAAGAGAAGGATTCCACTTCTTACATTGTACATATTAGAATTTCAAGGGCTTTTGACTTTGTCTAATCAAAACCCATTTTCACTACAACAGTCAAAGACCTTGAATGAAATCAAGATAACTCCCTTGCCAAATTTTCTCTGAGTAAACTATTTCTCCTCATGTGCCAAGTTGAATAAAAAGAAAGAGTAACAAGTTTTAACATTTTTCTCTGCTATTAGTCAGAGAGGAGAGTTAAACCACTGAGCCTTCAGTTTCCACAAAAAGAAAAAAAAAAGCAACCAAAAAAACCTCCACTCTAATGAAACAGAAAAAAATGCATGACATTTTACCAGGATTTCTGAAAAAGGAATAGGGGGTAGAAGAGCTAAGACAAGCCAAATCACATTCTTCTCATCTCCTACACTAAGTTCTGTCTCCATGACTGAGGTGTGGATTTTGCAGAAGTTCAGTCTGAGCTGCAGACTCTGCAGAGTTCCCACAAAGTAGAAACAAAAGCAAGAATCTCTCACGGTGCTTGTGCACATTTCTGCAAGGCAGTGCCTCACCCAGTTCTTAACAGGAAGCTTCCCATTAACAATAAGAGATGGATGACGAATGAATGCTTACATACTCTCCAAACCCATTCACTTCTAATTGTTTTATGATATAAACCATGCTAGTCACACAAGTTTTTCAGGGAACTTCTATTCTGTATGTTCAAAATGAACCAAAATGGTTCTGTGGCACATCTTGCCCCTGCACAAATTTATTTGCAGGAGGATGCTCTGGCCAGCTATTGCAAACAGCCTACACATGCTCTGGGAAACTCAAGGATGGGTCTGCGTCCCAGAGCCCCCCCTTTTCACATAGCTTGTGTCAAGTATGGATAGAAAGGGGAGGGGGGAAGTAATCAGTCTTCTGCTTTGGAGGGATGAATGCTAAATCACATCTGATACTCTGAGAACAGCCCCCAAGAGCAACCCTACACTGAGGAGCTTGTAGGAATTTCCCACTGACCACCTGCTCTTAAAACTATAGGGGGAAATCCCAGATGCTCTGGGATGAAGGGATTCAGTTAAAAACAGCTCTTAACAATTACAGCTGCAGGTTATTTTTAATTGAATTCAGATGATGAATGTGAAATAGATGATTTCAAGTCAGATAAGCAGGGAAATACTTGTTCTTGTCAAGAAGGTAAGGAGCAAACAGTTTTCCCAACCAGCCTGGATAGGAACTTTTTAATCACTGAAAGAGAAATAATGGATCCAAACTATCAAGATTTATTGTAGTCCAAATTAGGGATTTGGTTTAAGTGGCCCAAAATCCAGCTCTATTGGATTATTTTGAAACTGCAGCTGAGTCTGTAAATTGAAGGTCTTCAGTGCTCAAAACAGCCCCAGGGTGAGTCACCAGGAGGTGCAGGTTTGTGTCTCTGCACAGACTTAGAGGGCTTCCAGAAGCTTCTCTATTCAAGGGCTGACCATAGAGCTGGTGCACAGCTCTCCCTGTCACATCAACACCACGACTGTCCCAGCCAAGGAGAAAGGAGAGAGGTGATGTTCCCACAGTCACTCCACTGCAGTTCAAAGCTCACTAAAGACTCCTCACACAACCTCAGATGCATTGATGCAATTGTCTGGGCAATAGTTCTCTCGCAGAGAAACAGGGACTGTATTTCCTTTCTCCCACTCTTTGTCTTGTCCATCTGTGTGATAAGTCCTTTGACATGTAAAAGGTGGTGTGAAAAAAAAAGCAAGGCAGACAGAATTTGTGGCAATGAACAAGTACCCATAGGCAAACTGTGGCTTTGGTCCTGCAGAGATGCCAGCTGCTTTTCATGTGTCACTGGGCATTTGGGTGGGTAATGGGATGCTGAAATGGAAGATTTGTAGGCACAATGGATGTCCCTCAGCGCTGACAGAAAATAAGAATGGGTTTGATAATTCTGGGGTATTTTCCACAGAAACTGACAAAAACATTCATCAAAACTAGGGACACCATTTGCCAGACTCAATGTTAACGGAGCAATGTGGACATGTGCCCAAACTGCCAAGATGGACATTTCCTACCACCACCATATCTTTTACTCAGATTTTGAGCTCATTTTGCTCAAATGATGCCTTGACATCAGGCACATGGCAGAACTGTAAAAAAAAAGACAAAAATGTTTTTTTCTAGGCTATTGTTACACTGAAATTATGAAAATACTCCAGTGGAACTTGATCAACAGTCATTTCCAATGTAATGAAAAGAGCTCACATGCAGCTCCTCCCCTTTCCTCAACCCGAGACCTTTGCTGGACATTATTTCCATTAGAAAACATTAACTGTAAGTGCATGTGTGCAAAAGAAAGGGATGAGCAGAGCTGGGGAAAAAAAAATGCCTAAAAGCATACACAGTGTTTCACAAGATAATTGCAGAACAAATAGAAAGCAGAGCCAGATAAACACAGCCAGCCTGTGCCAGGTTCGCATGGCCATCTCAATAGCAATTTAAGACAAAGAGAAATGGAACAGGAGATTTCTACTGAGACATTTTCTGATATCTCTAAGATTACTAAAAATAAAAATTAGAGTAGAAGCACTACTGAGTAGGCACAGGTGTTGCACACTGTGCACGTTCAGAGTCAATGGCTGTGTGCTTGGTGGAAGACATAGCTTACAAGATGGTACCAACCTATTTCTTAAAAGCACTGCACAGCTGCCACATGGTAAAAAAACCTCACTAGGACCCAGCCAGGTGGGATTTGGGTAGGCAATCTCCCTGCAAACATTTTCACAAACCTTCATTACAGCCTGGCCTTCCATTCTCCCTCTGAAGAGATCCAAGCAAGATGGATAACTTTATAAAATCATGCTAAGAGAAGGAAAGGAAATCCAGCAGTTACCTGCCACAATTTAAATGCGAAGTAACTGGAAACTACCATCCAAAGAACTGGAAGAAGAAATGCATCCCATGGAGCACCATTCCCGCCCCCGCCCCACCCAGGTTATCTCTTGGCCAGGTGAGCCACCTCCCAAAGGGAGCATCAGTGTGCTCCACCCTGGCTTAGCCCTGGGCTCCAAGCAACTGATCACTCTTAGCTTCCCAGGGCTCTTTCTGAAGTGGCAGGCACTTACCTTCTCCCTGGAGTGTAGGCTGATTTGTTAACTAGCTATTGAAATTAGTAATCCTCGGTTGAGTCAACAGTTAGGCAGTTGCTTATATCACCTTACAAGGAAAAAAATATTGACACTCTTATACTGTCAACAGATCAGAAGTAGGCAAATATAGACAGAGATAGAGTATTCAGATAACCTGCCAACCCCTGCCAATTGCAGGCAAAAATATAAACAGAAGGCTCTCTGCTTTGTGAAGATTTGCAATGGGGCAGCAGCTGCATAAGGAGCCCTGGAAGCATCTTCTGAGCTGAGTTTCAGGCCAGAGGAGCATTGTTTTGCTAACTCAAGAACTTTAGTTTCTACTCAGAAGAGCTGCTGATGTTACAGGCTTGAGCAATTGGCAAGGGGTGCCTCCATCCCTCTGGCAGAGGCATCAGGAGTTTACAGATTCAGCTGCAGTTGCAAAATAATACAACAGAACTGGAGCAATCTGGATTTTGAGCCATTTTAAACCAAAATTCTTAATTTAATTCAAAACAAATCTTGGTGTTGTCCTGTTCATTATGGCTTACTGACAAAATGGACACAGACATCCTCAGTCCAGAGCCCATCCCAGATTTCAGGGATACAGTACATAGCCCTGCTCTTCATCACTCACCATTTTCTCCCACGGCTGGGAAATGTCAGAGATGCTGAGGCAGCAAATGCTTCTGATTACCCTGTCAGGAGCTGCTCCCTCTTCTGTGCCTTCTCCCGTTGCTCTGTGTCCTGTAGCCCTTCTTTCCATTTGCAGACTACATGTCCTCTTGCAGCCACATCCCTGCAGACTCCTTTGGGCATCTCTTTATCACTGGGCCATCCTATTCCCATTCTACATGACCTGAGAGGGACCAATGCTTTAACAGGTTACCTCTGTGGAAGTAACTGGCAAAGATCTTTCCCTGAACGGCCAAGTGTCCTTTTACAAAATCTGGCCAATTGTTCTTCCTCCTAGAGCAGCTGGGATAAAGGCTGGGCAAGCAGCCTGTAACCCTTTCAGCAATGACTTAGGGCTAAAACAACTGAAAAACAACAGTTTTGTGCAAAGACCAATTCTTTATGGAGGTGTAATCACCAGGATTACCCTAAAGGCAAAAAGAAACCTCTCCATAGAGCCCCTTGCTCTATTTTTCCTGCTCAACTCAGAGGAAGACTATCCAATCCCTTTCCTCATAAAAGCCACACAGACTCTCCAGCAATGACAAGTGGCTGCTTGGGCTAACCACATGCATCCCCACAGCCCCTACTTTCTAACACCCTCTTGGCAAAGCCAAAGGGACACATGGGTTTGTGGTCCTGTGGGGAGCAAATCTCTACCGGAGGCCTGAAGCCCACACCACTCTGGGACAGGTGTGCAGGGAGTAAATGCTGGCTGATGTTCAAATAATCAATCTCAAGGTAGGGCAGAGGGGCAGACATGCAGGAGGAAGATTTTAAGATACCAGCCATACATTTCTCAATGTCTATGAAGGACAGACATATTCCAGGTTTAGCTTTCTGAGTTGGAAGACAAAACTTAGGCTCAGCCCATCAAGAAATGGGCAAAGGTTCAGTTTGAGCTGCAATTTCTTCTACCTGAACCAGTTTGCCCAACCCTGGAGATGCTACTCAAGATATTAGCTTTGCTGAGGTTCCCACCTGACATCTTTCAAGGAGGGCAGAAGGGCTCAGAGAACTCCAACTCCACCTTGGCTTATAAACCTGCCAAACATGTTTTTTGGCAAGGTAGCAGAGTCATTTCCCCAAAGGCATGGTGGTTTTGCTTTGTCTTTTACCAGGTTCTAGCCCTGTGGTGCTAGCCGTTGTCATTGGGAGACAATCATAAACCAAGAAAGCAAAGCAGGAAAAAAGTAAATAAATAAAAAAAACAACAAAAAACATTAAGACCACAACTACACACAAAAAGGACATGTTGTTGAGCAGACAAAAGCCAAGACGGATGAAAAAAAAAAATGACTCATTTCTTTTCATAAGTTTTTTGCTAGCTCCAAAGTAAAACCAAATGGTGGAATAAGTCATTTCCATTGTGTTTAGCTGCTCTCTGTGGTTTTCACCAGTAGCCACAATTGTCTGCGTTGACTTAAGTATTATTTATAAGGTACAAGAAATGAGTTGTGGAAAAGTCAACCAGGGATTTGACAAACTGCAAAAAAGAGCTTGGAAGTTTTCCTAGTCCTCAGTGTGCCTGACACTCACCAGTACTGGCCTCTTTCTGTCTCTTTCCCTTTTCTGCCCTTTATAAAAGAGTTTTGTCCTATTCTGTGCTACAGGCTGGGAACACCTCAACATCAGCAGTGACATGCACTCTTCCAGCAATAAAAAGAGGAAGATGCTGGCACCTCATTTGAGACAGCATTGGAAATGAAAAAAGGAAGAAGATTCGTTGATTCTCGAGGAGGTCCACAACCATCCAGGCTGCAGTGAGACTGTCACTCCCCCCAAAACACAACAGACACAGATGTGTCAGGGCAGTAGGTGCAGAGATGCCCAAGCAGGCTCTGCCCAAGCAGCCTTGGGTTGACACGACCCGTGAAGGCAGTGCAGGTATTCCTGTGCTGATGGCACACAACCAGCTTTAGTCTGGAGGTGGCCTGGTCACAGTTCCAGGCACTGCTGTGCAAACCCAGTCACTTTGTTTCTGAACAGGATTAACATGCTGAAATGGCACTTTTCCAGCCTGCACATACTGTCTCGTGAGTCCAGTTGACCATTTTATGCTCAACCATGGTAAAAAACACCCCATCCTTCCCCTGACAAAACCACATGGTCCAGACCTCCTCACTCTTCCTCTTGCCTGTCTCAAGTATAATTTGAATTGAAATTTCTAAGCAAACCAAAACCTTTCATTTTAAACCAGCCTTTGAAAATTGCTTCCGAATCCTTGATACTTGCAGATCCATAAAAGTTTCATTTTAATCAAATATATTGCAGCAGTTTTATAGAAGATATCCAGGTCAACATATTGTACTTAGTTATAAAAATCCTCTTATTATTTCCTGAATATCTTGACACTGTTTCTCCCTCTTAGGATGAATGCAAACACATCTTAGAGTTTCCCAAGGAACAGAAATATATTATCAAATCCTCTGAACCTGCCTATTAGAACATTCCAGGCTTGCACGGTTTGTAGGAACGTTTTTTGGTTTTGATCAGCACAAGACGCACCAGCTGCTTCTCTTGACTCACCTCCTAACACGGTGATTTTAGTCTCAAATTGGGGCAGAAGTCAAATTACAGGCAGCATGATTCATGTGCCTCTCACTTCAATCTACCCTCTTCTTCTCGGAAAATGAATTACTATTTGCTTTGAAGTAATATTTCTCTCAAGTTAACTTTTATAGGATTTGCAACCTGCTTGCTGACTTGGTTTGGCATAAAAAGTTGTATTACTGTGGTGATCTCACTGCTGAATGCAGCAGGGTGGTGACAAGGGGAGCTGTCCTGCAGCAGGGCCGTGTTGTCCTTGTGCATTTTTCTCAGATTTGTTTTATACACACCACAGCAACTCTATTGGCACATCAAAGAACCACAGAATCACAGAATCATGAAATCAGGTCACAGTTAGGTTGGAAAAGACCTCTGAGATCACTGAGTCCCACCTGTGACCAAACACCACCATGTCAGCCAGACCATGGCACTGAGTGCCACATCCAGCCTTTCCTTACACACCTCCAGCAACAGTGACTCCACCACCTCCCTGGGCAGCCCATTCCAATTGTTTAATCACCCTTTCTGTGAGGAAATTCTTCCTAATGTCCAACCTAAACCCCCCCTGGCTCAGCTTGAGACTGTCCTCTCATCCTGTTGCTGGTTGTCTGGGAGAAGGGGCTGCTCCCCACCTGGCCACAGCCTCCTTTCAGGGAGTTGAAGAGAGGGATAAGGTGCCCCCTGAGCCTCCTCTTTTCCACACTGAATACCCCAGCTCCCTCAGCCACTCCTCATAGGACTTGTGCTCCAAACCCTTCACCAGCTTCATTGCCCTTCTCTGGACTCGCTCCAGCACCTCAGTGTCCTTCCTAAATTGAGGGGTCCAGAACCAGAACAGGGCCCCAAACTGTGGCAAGCTTTTGACCTATGGAGCCATGTCTGCTGCAGAAAGATTGACTCTGCACGTATTAAGACAAGACTAAAGACTCTGCAAACTTTAATAACCTCAGAGTGATTCTTATCCTGTGTAAGAACTGTAGTTAATCTTGTCTATTGTCAATTAAAACAAATAACAGAAAAAGAGGTCCAACTCCAAACCCAAGGAAATCTGGATTAATTAAACAAGCAGCTTCCTTTTCTTTGAATCTTGATGCTTCCATACTGATCCTCTCCACAGTTGTCTTGACAAGACTTCTCCAAGCCCGATTTTAAGCATATCCTTCACAATTCTCCTTCTAAAGAAAGATACCCTGCCCCAGGCTACCAGCCTCTTCGATTTGCACTGGTCCCTCATCAGAATCTAGAGAACTGTCATCAAATTCCCTGGCTCTCCCAAGCCAGTGCTTGATAATACAGATCTTGGACATTTTGAAATGGCATACATAATCTTCATTGGCTCAGCCATTCTTCAGCCATGATTAATAATAAAAATAATAAAACGTAAAAAAAAAAAAAAAAAAAAAAAAAAAAAAAAAAAGTAATTACACCCATGCTGGTAACTAAAGTGAATAGATCTCTTGCACACAAAACAAATCCCTGTACATTGACTTCCTCTGAGTCACGCCCCAATACACCCACGCCTCGCCTCACTAAGGTATTTCTCATGTCATTGTAGCCTGAAGCAAACACCCACACTCTCTCCGAGCCTGCAGAAGAGAGAACCCAACCTTGCAGCACTGGGATCAAAGGTGTAAACGCCACCATCTTCCCCAGGATGTCCTGCAATTAGCAGGTGATAACCTGGAGATGGTGACATGGCCTGAGGTCATTTTTCTCAAGGGAGAGGGTGTGTGATGGCTTCTGGTGTAGCAATAAGCCCCAGACATTGGGCCAAGTCCAACAAAGGAACATCCAGCTCCTGGCCTCAGTCAGTTTGACCCCTCTGAGGACCATGGTTTGGATGGAGAGGTTTCAGACCAGGGTTTGTGAAGATGCTTAGAGGAATGGGTGCAACTACATCCAAAAAGCAGAGAGAGATGAAGAAATGGAAGAGAGGACAGATGAGAGAGGAACAGTGATGGAGGGAGGGGAGAGAAGGAATAGAAAAACCATGAAGACTGAAGTGCTGGAAATGCTTTCAAGAAAACACACACTCCTGCTCCTCTTTCATTTCTTTTATTGGGTTTGCATTTGTGAATAGAGCCCTGCCTGACAGCTCCAGTTTCTGCTGCAAGGCAACCCTGGGCTAACAGATTTGCAAGGTCCCACTGCATGGGCAGGATGTTTTACAGATGAATGCTCTTTTTGCCTTCCACAGAGCATCCTTACATCAGCTCTAGCTCCTGAAGAGTGGTGTTTCCCACCAGGCATAGAAAATTTAATAAGTGTTCATGCTCTTGGGTTAGAAAGAAGGGCAGGTCACATTACGGTCATGCAGTGCCCTCAGCTTGCTGTGAGCCAGCCTGGCGTGAAAGCCTCAGTGAATCTCAGCTGCCACAGAGTGACCTCAGGTGCCTCTGGGCTGCAGGTTCTTCTCACTGCTGTGTCATATGGTCTCAGCTCCCTGCAGAGCCTCCTGCCAATGCTGCAGCTTGGTTGGGCACCAGTTCCTAAAGCTGGCAGCAGCAGCCATGGTCTCCCTGCCACCACTGCCCTGCTGTCCCCCAGCACACCCTGGGCTGCAGATTCACCAAGAAGGTTTGGACATCCCAACAGCAAGGCCCCACTCTGGTCATATGTTCCAAATACCTGCTGGAAGCAGAACAGAGCACACTGAGACTGTGCTCTCCCTGAGAAAACCAGGCTTGTTGAGCAGGGATTTACTGAACCAAGTACCCAACACCACCTTTGAGCAGCTGCAAACCCCTCAGCTGAGGCTGGAGCTGACCCTCAGTTCTGACTTATATATCAGCTGTGGGTTGGATGGTCTTGTCCTGGGCTATTTTGGGCAGCTCAATCATTATTTATGCACGGCAAGACTCTTGTAACATCCAAGCCTGAAGCAATACCTTTCACACCAGCAGGGTTAGCAGTGCAACCAACTCGAAACCCAGCATTAGCTACAGAAAGGACATCAAGTGATCAGTCTTCATGGCCAGTGCATTATCTGTGAGGCTTTCCAGCCTCAGAAGGTAGAAGCAGAAGTTAAAACTGAGGTCAGCAAAGTGTTTTAAGCAGCATTTTCTTGTCCTGGATTGTCTCCTTTCTGCTGTGGCCATCAAAGCAAAGGCTGGGGCCACTGAACTGGATTTTCAGCAACTGTGCCCTTGAGACAGAAGAGGAGTTGGGAGGACCTGTACCTCCTTCCCAGCTCACATGGACATCCTGCTGCATCCCTGAATTTACAATGGCTGAAAATCCCAGGAGACTGAGAGATGTAATGTGGAGACCAATTACACCCCTGTCAGTAACTGTGGGCTGAAGTATTTTTCATGCCAGCCATGTCCCTACCTTTCCTAACAGGACAGAAAAGGAACATAACTAGCAGCAAATACCACGCTGATGTGTTTCAAAATCTTTGCTGGAATACCAACACCCAGGCAAACAAACAGAGCTGAGCATGCTGCAACGAATATCTGCCCCATCTACAAATAAGAGCTCTCCCAATTTCAGTAACCTGCAGTGAGGAATTCAGCCTACAGATCTGCCAGGTCTGTGCCAGGCAAACACACACCAGGGCTTCTCTGCAGCAACCAAACAGACAGAGACCTATGGAAAGGTGATAGTGATGGCACAGTTGGATAGTCCCGAAATACCAGTTTCCCCATAAATAGGCAAATCAATTAAAGGTTACGAAATGCAGTAATTTTCTCTGGGTGTAGCTACATGCTTCTGGATTTAATGAGCAAGTAAATGAAGTTGGGAGAGAGAAAGCGAAAACACACTTTAGGCTTCTACTGTTTTGTTCCTCAAAACCTACGAAACTTCACAAGCCTTAGATCACACCTGGTGACCCTTTCAGGACCTTCCAGTCCATGCCATCCTGCAAACAGTCACTCCTGCCCACCATCCCCTTGGGCCTGATGACTCCTGGGAGGAGGGAGAAGTAGAATTGCCTGTCAGGCACAGAAAGTCAGGCACAGAGATGGGATATTGTCCAACCAATTTTACAGATGGTGAGGGGAAAGGAAAAGGGCTAGGAAAAACATCAAAAAAGCAAAAACCTGCGGGGAGAATTAGGACTGGAAACAGACTAAGTCAAATATTGCCCCATTTTCTGTCCTTTGAAAAAAGTTTTTGTACCTTTCCCTTTCCAAAGCTAGATAAGGACCTCAAGCACCCAGAGAGGTTTTATAGCTCCTGCAGGAGAATGACCCTATCCCTAAAAAGGACAGACACCTGTGTATGATCCTCTCTCAAAAGGCAGAACAGTTTTACAGATGAACTTCAGGATAATGCCCCAACTTTGCCTCTTAACTTATAACCTGATCTCCCTGGTGTCCTACCTTTAAAACTAAACAATTCTTTGTTGTTTGAGGGGCAAGTGTTCACATAAGCCTATGAGCCTTTAGGCTTGTGTGCTTTGCTTCCTTTACACAGTGAAAATTTCTGCTAATTCAGAGCCATGGCTGAGAACTTTGCCCTAATTCCATTATCTGCTGTACTTTCTTGGGGGTTTCTCCTTTACAGCAGCCCAATTTGTATAAAGAGGTGGTACAATGAATCATTCCAAGACTTCCCAGTTCTGGGGGAACAATGGGGATTAGCCCATGCACAGGCAATAATAGGCTTCTGAATCATTCTACAACAATTTCTTGGCATTGTATTTGGGGGATGAGATACACCTCCAGATTTCTTCACTCCACAGGATGGAGGATACTGCCACTTGCTCACATTTAGTAATAGAAAAAGTAGGAATAAAGTTGCTGTTCCATTAGAGCTGGCCACTGAACTTCCTTATGTTGGTTTTTGCTGCACAGAATCATATTTGGTTGCAATTTGCTGATTGAAAAGTCACTTCTGCGACCACCTTTGTTGTGCTACATGCCCTAGTTTTAAAAATGCTCCAGCCATGGTCAAGGGCTTGGTCCCAGATTTAGGAATGGACACTCTTAGGCATGACCAAAGATCTGGCATTCCTGCCAGGGGAGGGCAGGAGCCCTCGCTCAACCCAAGGCCCACAAATACTAAAATCACTGCTTTCCTATCACAAGCAGTTTGGGTAACCAGAATGAGAGAATTCTGCTGTCCTGGGATGCAGACAGAAGTGTGGTGATTTCATTGCATAGCACATATGGAAAGCAAAGACTTTTCTTCTGATTTAAATGTTTTGTTGAACCAGGAGAGATTGCTTAAAAGAATATAAAAGTTCAAACCCCACAGTGTAAACTAAAGTGAGAAGAAAATTGTTAGATGAAAAGTTCTTTTAACCAACCCCATCAAATTTAAACTCCTTTTTTTAGATCTACTGTAAGCTTATTAACGTTACAGGATTACAAGTAAACAAAATAATTCAGTAGGATTGAAAATCACAAACCAAAGAACCTATAATTTTCCATTAAAAAGAAGGGACAAACATTTTGCCTGCCTTCACAAGCATTAAAAAAAAATCTGAATTCCAACACTATAATATAGCATGTTTAACTAACAGATGCATCAGTAGGATCAATATGACAGTATTCATGTCCTGGAATAATTTCAGCTTCACATCAGTTACAGAAGGGAGATTGTCATTGTGAACACAAGACCTGTCCTTGCTAATATTGTGCTCTCCCAAACCAGATCTCAGCTTTACACATTGGACTCCTCCTGAGCTCCATTTACTGCTGTGCAACCATTCCGTTCTCCGTGTAATGGCACAAGAGGAATTCATATTACTTCTAATAAAGAACCACTCCACAGCCCTTATTTTAAATTTGCATTACACAGACACCTTTAAAAAGAAGGTGTCGTTAGGCCAGAGGAGCTGGCTCTGCAACATGCTTCTTTGGTAATAATATCTTCCACATTCTGTAACTTCTGAAATATAGGTATGACATAAACCCTATGGGGGCTCATGTCACGGAGATCCTGCTAACCCGAGCCCTGCAGCCCTTCCCATTGGGTGCACAGGGCAGACTCTGCAGCCAACCACCCTCCCAGAGTAAGCAAAGATGCTTGGATACTGTGCTCTGGAGTCGTGTCCTGCCTTCGGTGGTAACCTTAGAAAGACTATCTTTTCAGTTTGGTCATTAGATAATCTACAAAAATATCCCATGCTGTGATCTCAGCACAAAGGGTACACAAGAGCACAGGTGGAGGCAGATCTGCCTCGCCTCAGGAGGATGCTAAGTGGAAACCATAGGGAAAGTTGATGATGCCAAGGACCCTTCAACAGTATTTGTCTTTCTGAATTTGTCCTGCTCCTCAGAGAACAGTTATTGCCACTCTGGGGGATCCGAGCTCAGCTGCCTGCTTGGAGTAATGCTTCTTTTCAAACCAGGAGTGTGTATGCTGGTTTCCGGCTGGAGTGAAATTTTGAGGAAAAATACCTTCAAGATAGATTTGCAGCTACTGTGATGACACAACCACACAAGGATGTCAGGAAATTGGATGGTCTACTTCCCGTCTTCCTCCCACACTGGTCAGGATGTGAAGATCTGATGGGTGATGAAGTTGCTATTGCCTAATGAGCTATTGCACATTTTCTGACATGGTGCAAGAGATTATGTCCTGGACTTCGCCTGAAGCAAATGAAGTTGGCTCTCTTTCCTCACATTAAATGCAATTTGCTGCAAAGTAGGTGTCAGTGTGTGCACTGTTATCACATGACAGTGGATATTGTTGAGCTGCTGTAAAGGTAACAGTGCCCATGTCCTTTCCTAGGGAGCTGCATTTGGCCCATTAACCTCTTGTATGAAAACCTGTAAAATGGCATGGCTTGTAAAACAGGATGAATTTGGGAAAAAATAGGTAGGGAAGGAAAGGACCTGAAAATCTGAACAACAATCAGAGAGAGATCTCCTGTCAACTGCTTGTGTATTGAGATTCTTTTTGAGTAAGGCACCTCTGTCCCTCTGCAGCTTCTTCAGGGAGCTGTGTGCCTAAAACTCAGCAAGGGAAGCCAGGGTCATGGGTCCTTCTTAATCCCAGCTGAGCCAATCCTTCATGATTTTGATCAAAGAAATGCAATCCTGCAAAGCATAGGTAAGAAAACCAGATGCACAAAGCAAGACAGAGGTCAAGCTGCAATTCCCCAGAGGCATTAAACCCCCAAATTCTTAGCTTCCTGTTTGTAGAGACTCTACCTACAGAGAACAATATGGACTAAGCAGTGTCTCAGAATTGGGCTGTCTTCCAGACCCCATCTCACCTCTCCTGAGAGTGTGTGAAAAAAACCTGGCATTGCAGAACAAGGGATGTTTGAAAGTTGGCACCTCTGGGTGCTTCTATGAAGCCTTAGGTGCTTAAATACCTGCATCTGTGATCTTGTATAAATACTAGATTTCATGGAACAATTTTTCTCCAAGTGCATTCACCTCATGTACAACGGAGAGCATTTTTCTTTAAAAAAAAAAAAAAAAGAGGGTCTTTTCCTTTGGCAAAGTCCTTGGAGAAGGACAAGGAAGGCTCACAAACACTCTTCATCAAGGCGCATTCACCCCAAAAGTGCTTGTGTGGGCATCATGAAAATGTTGTGGGCTTCAGCTCACTGAGGAGTGAGAGCTGTGCTTGTGAGGCAGGTGACCCATGAGACACCCCAGGGAGCAGCTGCTGACTGGTGCACAGTCAGAACAATCCCTGCACTGAAGAACATCTGAATAACCAGCAGGGTGGATATACAGCCAGCAGACTCGGGGTGAATAATTCCACGCAAACAGATTTGTAAATCTGACTGTTTGCACAACATGAGCTCAGACATCAGGAGAAAATTCGGTAATAAATTTGACTGTTGAGGTGAGAAGTGATGGTTGCACTGGATTTTGGAGACAAAAGAAGTTTTGTAAGAGTCAGTTTTATATTTGAGGCCCCCTTTTTCTCTATCAGGTCCTGACCTGACATACCTCAACCTCAGCAACATTCTGACAGCCGTTGGGGAGGGAAAGGCCATGGTCTGCCTGGTAAGAGCCATATTCCAGGATCATATCCAGGAGGCAGAACATTAAGAAAGAAAGCAAGATTCTGCCGCACAATGGCAGCAAGATGTGCAGTGTTGGACACTGAGGACTGGGGTAATCAGCTCAAGGAAAGGGCAGGTCACTAAAAGCTTAAACGAGTGGAAGAGGTGACCAAACACATTCATGGAATTTGCAGCTATTAAGTATCAAGAAAGTATCAGGATGGTCTGGGAAAGCACCTGGTTGCATGCACCAGGACGTGTCCTGTTTTCAGACTTATTCCGAGCCATAAATGGGTACAGCCAGAGGCAGCGCTTGGGTTACTCCAGTCCTTAGCCTTTAGCAGATCTCTGGGCTCCTGGAGTTCTCATCTTAGAACTAAATCCCTTCCATATAAATGTGTAGATGTTCATTATATTACAGTACACACATTACAGTTCACTGGCCAGGGCTGGCAGATGGTATGGAAGGCTTAAACACAAGTTCCATAATTCTCTCTTGGGTTTCAGCATGTGAAAGATCCTGCTGTCATTGCGGTGAGAGATAAAATGACACCATCTTGAGACTCCCCAAAATTTGATTTCCCCCTCAGCAGCTACAATTCTATGAAATGCTGAATTAGCAAAAGGTGCTACAATATTATAAGCTGATGAAATCACCCAAGACACTGGCAAATGGCTCAAAGGTCCCAAACCCTAGTTGCTGGTAACCATGGCACTGCAAATTCTGTTTGCTAAATACTGGCCCTGAAGGGAAGGCAAAGGTGAGAGGCTTGCAGGAGGCAGGCTACAGTGCATGTTGCTAAGCCACTGAGCAATAACATGTTGTGTGTTTCATGGGTGTGATGGCATCAGTCAGAGCAGGCATGTGACTCAACCCCACCAACACTGAATTGAACCTTGTAAAGCACATGGCTAAATTCTCTTCTTATCTCCAGGGGATACCAGAAGAAGAAAATAAAAACCCATCAAGAAAAACCTTTCCATTTACTTACGTTCATAGAAGTATCAAAAGATTAAACTGCTAAGCAGGGTAATTTTTCAAATGCTTAATACTTCCTTGATGTAGGATAGCCAGGCCTTTTTGAGTTCATCCATCAATACTCAGTCAGTAGGAGCAAAATTAAGTTCCCAGTCACAAGGAAAAACCACTCTCAGGCATCTCAAGCTTTGGAGGTGAGGCTGGTTTTGGACAGGAGAGTGAGTAGTGAGCTGATCCCTGAACCCCTGGGGCCTTTGGAGCCCAGCTCCATTAATGTCTCACTGAGAAGCAAAGAGCTTTGATGCTGTGTAATAAAACTCAGCCCAGAGATCTTAGTGTTCATGAAATAACCAGTGGGAAATGGCCTGGCCAGTGCTGCAACCAGAGCCCAACAATGTGGTAATGGGTTCAGCCTCCCTAAAAGTCTGCACTGCTTCATGAGGAACGTCCTTTGGCCAAAACCCCCTCATATCCCCATTGGGACAATGTGACTGAAAATACTGCCTTGCCTATCCTACAACCTAAATATCAGCCAGGGAAAGAGAAGGAAGGAAAGCAAAGAGCCACCAAATGTTGCAAAGTATGGGCTCTCAGCTGCCACTCTGCTGAGCCATTCCTGTTCTCTCCAGCACCCTTGCATTTTAGGGCAGGATAAGGCTCTCTCCATTCACCTTTCCTGGTCACCCTATGCAGGTGTTTCTTGCAAGTATGAGTGTTGAAGAGTCTCAAATGCTTCCACAGACACTAAACTGCATGTGGTTAGTCAAAATCATAATTTACTGATACCAGCTGACTCCTGGGATGCGCAGAAACATGCTGGGGTCAAGCTGTGCAAATTAACCCTATTAAATTATTCTTCAGTGGCTGCCTGTGCTCGTGAATGCAGCGTGCACATAACTCATGAAGGGAGCTGTAGTGAGAGCAGGTGAAGGAGAGGATGAGGCTCCTGCTCCCCGTGACTGCAGTGTGGTAAGTCTGGGAGGCACCACGGCAAGACCTTTGTTGAGGAGCAGCTCCCACACTGATGCTCAGAGTGCAGGAGAAAACTCACATCAGGAGTTTCACTTCTGCCTTACAGCTGACAGCCGCTCAAAGAGATGAGGTCAAGGATCAGTGGGTGGATTGGGATGGAATTAAAGCAAACCTTTTTGATCCCTTCTCCCAACTCCCTGCAGCACACGAAACTGCTTTAGAAAAGTCTAAATTCACACTCTCTAAATCTCTTGATTACTACAAGAGAGCATCAGCTCTGTCCTTCTCCAGCACGGTAGCATAACCTCCAGAGGCCTAGCTGGGTTTTTGGTTTTGGGTTGTTCTGGTTTTTGGGTTTTTTTTCAGAAACTCTACTCTCACAGCATTTTCAACTCAATTTAGGGCACTGAGACAACCAGCTCCTCTTCTTGCAGTCAAAACTATTAACCAGCAATCTTTCTACCCTACTTCTGTGACAGTTTCTTGGATAGGTCAACACCAAACCTCTCATTTGGAAATTGTTCTATTTTCATAACATACAGCTCAGACTCAAAGGCCTGCATACAGAGTCGAAGTGCAGTTTGGCCCCATTATGTAAGTGGCAGTATTCTCATGCTTCATAAAGGTTCCCTGAGACCTGAGCCTTCAAATGCCCATGTACCACCCACAGCAGAAGACTTGTCCCAAGGCTCAATGTCCTGTTACACACCCAGTGTCCAAGGTGCACCCACTGTATCTTCCATTGGGAAATGCTAGTTATATATTACATGTACTCCTGCACATATGGGTGCTACCCACAGCTTTCTAACTCCACTTCTTTGTTTCTATCTCAGGAGAGGCCTTTAGCATCAGTGAGTGATGCCCACAGATCTCTGTACCTCATAGATAATACAGGTACTAAATGAAGTCTGGATGTTTTGAAGCAACAATGAACTAGAAATGCTTTTTTAGATTATGCTGTACTAAAGTTTAGAGAAAGAGCATGCTCTGGACATTATAAAGATGGCAGGTAATTCTTCAAAGTGTATGAGAGAGAGACCCTTGGGTGCTTCACCTTGCCACCACACCAGCAGCATTTTCTGTGACTGCTGCTTGGTCACCTTCTTGCAAAGATCTGCCTGGTGAATTGAATATTTACAGAGGTAAAGGTGGTGCAAAAGGAAAGTCCATACTCTTCCCTCCTAATTTTTTTTCAGGACCCAGTTAAACCATAATGCATATTACTTTGGCCTTTAGGGAGAGAATTGTACTTGGCACAAATTTGGCATATTTTTCAGTCTCCAGATCTTCCCCACTCTTCATCAGATTGCACCCAGCATTTGGATCTGTGTGCTCTTTGGAGCAGGGACTCATTGTTCAAATACAGATGGAAACTACCAGACATCGTCTCTGCAGTACTGCACTATCAGTAACAAAATCCAGCAAAGCTTTTAAAAGAAGACCCCTTACAAACCTGATTAGTTTTCCTGCAAGGTTTTCACCAGATTAGGACTGCAGGATCCAGTGTATCTTTCATTAGGCTCCTTAAAAAACTAGTTTCTATATGACAAAAAGCCCCAACTGAGCACCCAGCAGCCGAGGCGAGCTCGTGGTGTTACCTTGTTGGAGGCACACTCAGTTAATCCTCGCGGAAAGTCCCCTCCAGTCCCCTGAAGTCATTGTAACATACACGCGAGTGTGCGTGCATGGGTATAAATAAAAAAATGCATCATGGACCTCGGTCACCAAATCTGGCCTTATTTGTAAGTGCTCCCCTTGCCACAGCCTTTTCTAGCCTTGACGTGGTGGGGAGGAGGAAGGTGTCACCTGTTGGTGTCCTTGACAGATGTAAGTGTGGGCACGTGGGGGAGACATTTTAGAAACAGGGAAGGAGGGAAAACCACTCTTGGCAGCAGCCAAGGGTCCAGCAGAGCCCCTGATGAACAGTTCAGTCCTGAACAGAAATTAAATGTTTTCAGAGTGAAAGGGAATGAGAGGCTGGAGAAAATACAGAGCAGTGCATCTCTGCTCTGGGAGCAATGGAGAGTGGTACTAAGGGCAAAGTATATTCGCCCTAAAGCCCACCCTCACATAACCTCCTCTGTCTAGTGATGATCAGAGCTTGTTGAAAAGTTTCTAAGAAAACATGAGAGAAATATGGTTTTTGGACCACATTCATCACACAGTCACTCTTGTGATTGTGAGGTCCATTCCATGTACCTCTTATGTAAGCTACAAGGTATGAGCTATCTTCTGGTGAAATGTATAGATTTTATGGCGGTTTATAATTGTTTGTGTTTTCAAAAAAAATAAATTAAAAAAAACAAGCAAAATGCCAACTGTTTCGATGTAACATTTTCCCTGAAAGTTTGAAACAGATGGAGGAATTTGTTTCCTTGCTATGTTTCTTTACATGCCTGAAATTATTGAGAAGAACGACTTTTTCACATCACTTTACAGATGTTGGTCCCATCCTTCACCCATTTCATCATCTTATGTTCTCAGGCTTACATACGTGTGTAAAATTCACTATGCACAGGGGTGATCATGGTGAGAGCAACTGGGCTTCTGGATGTAATGCAGACACTAACAGGACTAGGCACAGTTCAGCATCTGGTGCCACGACATGAGAGCAAAGGAGTGGTTCCATGAGTTAATTCCATGAGATATTAGTTGCTTATCTTTAGCTTTGGTTGCTTTAACCCAAAGTAATTGTATCCTTGAAGCATGGTAAAAGCACACTGATTTAAAGCGTGCCCTTTTGCAGTCACACGAGTGCCTGTGTGCAGAGCCTCAAACTGAGGGTGCACACAAACCCCACTCTCCCATGTGTTAGCAGTGCCAGAAAGCCACAGGGAATGAAAAGCATTCCCTCCTTAGCTGAGCACTGGGAACCTGTATTTCAAGTCATTTCTGTTTGCAAAACTAAACTGAACTCCCCTGCAGCCCAGGTAGGAGGCAGAGCAGCCCTGGCTCCTGGCAGGAGCATAAACTGCAGAGCTCCCAGAGCCCCTGCCCCAAAAGGAAAAACTCCACAGCAGGCAAGGGGAGAGCAAGTGCCACTTCCCCAAAGACCTGACCCTTAAAACATCAGTGACAGCAGCTCTGCTAGCCCTCCATGAGTTCAGAGTCAGGGAAACAGGAGTTTGGGAAGCTGCCTCCTAGGTTCTGGGAGCAGGGGTGGGTCCTTCACCCTCTGATGCCCAGGGGGTAAAAAGTGCCCAATACCTCGTTATTTGAGCAGCATTTGGCCAGCCCAGGATGCTCCACAGTGTGGAACAAGTTTTGACAGAAGGTTGCAAGTGTTCCCAGCATGAGGGATGCCCCATTTTCTACACAAGCACACAGCTGCCATACCAGAACTGGGCAGAACTGGAAAATTATACCATATATTAATGTGGCATGTGAGAGGGTTACGGTTTACCTTTTGTTCTTATTTAATGAGAGGGCGGGAGAGGAGGGGGTTAAGGGAGGGGTGAGATCATGATAGATGAAGAGAACTGGCTTGGCTAACTCTCCATAGCCTGTAGCTACTGCAATATTTATGAAAGGGAAGGTGCACCTTGGCAAGCTAACCTGCCTGAAATTGGAAGGTTTCAGATGAAAGGGAAACCCTGTAAAGTAAAGCTGAGTGGTGCTTGAGACGAGCATGATGGCAAGGAAAGAAAAGCTATCTCCTCACCAAGAGTTTCCATTTCTGAATGCTTTTCTTTGCCCAAAAAAAAAAAAAAAAAAAGCACAAAGGAAAGCAAGAAAGCAACCTGGCCAGGCCTGCCCGCTCCCAGAGCACAGGAACCAAAGTGCTAACAAACATAAAACTCCCTTTTCGCAACTCACAGAAGTCCTCTGGTATGTGCTAACACTGCACACTGCCCTGCCTGCAAGGCTGCAAGGGTCCCATCCCCACCGTGGCCGATTTTGACTGCATTTTCCTGAATTTTGAGGTTATTTGCACAGACAGGGCAGGGCCCTTGGGTGTCCGTTACAGGTCTGCTTTTTCGAGAGGAAAAGCTTGAAGATGCTATCATGAATGGCATTTCCTGCTTCTCCTACAGTTCTTATTGACATAGGAAAAAAGAAGAATTTTCTGTCAATGTTACCAAGACCTCTTATTTACCAAACACTGTATCAGCACAGGGCTTGGACCTTTTCAGAAGAAAAAAATAAAAGCATGTAGATGATAAAAGTATGAACATCAGGGTCCTGCAAAATATTCCCTTGACTTCTTTTTAGCACAAGACATGGAAACAACTTTAAAAAATTTCAGGAAAATATTTGATATAATATAGATAATTTTTAATTAAGATCTTGCCTGTGGGCAGACCCACAGCCCTGGCATCTCTTATCTGCCAGCACAAGGCACTCCCAGTATCCTGTACTCCTATGGAAGGAGCAAGCTCTGTTTAGTTGCTTAACTGTTTCCTTCACAAAGACAGCTCCAAAGTGAGGTGATAAGCCACTTGTGGAATTGGAGGAAGATTTATTTTTCAATTTGGATGAAAAATATAGATCTCATTCTCTCCTCCCACCGAAAAGAAGGGTTTCAACCAGACTGGATGAGTGGCTGTGCTTTCTATTGCTTTCATTTTTTAAATTATAATTTCCCTCATTTTGATCTCAATCTATCACTAAAAACAAAAGAGCGGTCTGAAAGCTTCAAAAGAGAATGGTGTGATTTTTCCAGCAGTTTTTCTTATTGTCCCTGCCTTCCCACGCCAGCCCTGGCGCACAGGGGCAGGGGAGGAGGGTGCTTGGCACTCTGGAGGTTCTCACACCCCTCTCCTGTCTAGACCAGGGCTATGTCTGATTTTCTATCACCCCAAGGCTACAATTTCCAGTGAAGAAAGTATTAAATTCAAAACCATCTGCCCATCTCGGCTCCTTCTGAAAAGTCAAAACCCATCAGAGGCCAAATTCCCACGTCTGGCATCAGAAAAGCTCCTGTCCCATTTGCAGCTTTAACATCGTCATTGCCCAACCCATGACGTTAAAGGCTCTCACAACGTGTTTGGGGCAGGGACAGACACTCCTGTAAAGCCAGGATTTCACGGGGGCACCGAGAAAAGAGCAGGTAGAGCACAGAGCAAAGGTGCTGGGAGCTGGGCAGGATTTAACCCATTTAAATTTACCCCTTGTCTGACTCGTTCTTCTGTCCTCTGGCTTTTCCCTGCAGAGACCTTTGGCTGAAGTTTGCCTGCTGCCGACTGGGGCAGGATCTCATTTGCAGCATTAATCACGGGCAGCTCTCCCCGGGGCTCGGTGGCAAGCCGGGGTCAGCGCTGGGGTGCAGGGAGGGGAACAAGGCGAGTCACTCAATCTGCTGCCTGGTGTCACAGGTGATTTATGGCCCGCTTCAAACACAGCCATTGATCTGTTCTGCTTTCCCCAGCACGCTTGTCAGTGCGCAATAAAGCCAATGGGAATTCCTGGGTGTTGAGTCAAAGAACTAAAGTATGCTCAGGTTAGCGTATTTAAAAAAACACACCTGAAGTCTCCCCATTTGGGAAACAGCTCAAGATTTACAATCCTGCAGAAATTTGCAAGGGTAAGAACAAGAAATACAACCCCAACCAGCCCTTCAGGCAGCTGGCCAATTAATCTTCCCTTTGCTGTCTGCTGCTTGTTCTCCCTTCTGCCTTCAGCAGTTTTGGAAGATCTAAGCCAGGCAGCAGCAGTGACTTCCTCACGCCTGGCCCGCAGTGAACCCCCGAGATCCGTCCTGGAGGTGAACCCAGCCATTCCCTGGGCTGCATCCTTCACAAAGGCTGCTCTGGAAAACATCTGATGCTCTCAGTGCAGGTGAGCCTTGGGGCCAGGCCAAGCACAGTGTGGGCCCAGCAAGGCAGGGGCTGTGTAGCCACCTGAGCTTGCCAGCAAACATCTGCTCAGCTCCGTGTTGGCTTGAGCTCAGGGGACCACTGACCTCAGCAGCTCTGGGGCTTGGGGGCCTTTCTAAGAATGGTTCTCTCCTCAGCTGGGATTGCTGCAAGGAGGGAGGAGGTGCAGGGGAAAGCCAGGTCAGGCAAAACGTGACTGTGCCATTGGCACTGCAGGAAGGTGCTTGGTAAGGGACAGCACAAGGCGCTGATTTCTCACCTGAAGCCACAGCTCACGTGTGGGTTTGCATCCATGCCTCGTGAGATGAAGGAGAGCATGAACTGAGAGACAAGAGAGGCACCTTGCCCAGGAGGCAGCCCAGATGTCACCAGGCAGTTCACGTCCTTGCAGGATCTGTTATTGATTGTAGCATCTGGCTTCTCACTTCCATCAAGAAGGAAACATTGCTCTACTGCATAGAAAGGGCTATACATTTAAAATACTGAAAGGCATTTACTTTTGCCCAGTAAAATGATGTAAGGCATCTTATTCTCTTGCTTTGCTCTCGATTAAAAAACAAATAATAAAAAATCCCCAATAAAATAAATAAGGTTACACATTTTCTCGTGCAACCTTTTGAAACAAAGAATTTGCATCTTGTATCAGAAATATGTCAGCAAATTTCCAAAATTCTACTTTTCAAGAGTCATTTTCCTAAAAACTTCCTAAAGTGTATTTCCAATACATTCTTCTATTTCTAATCAGAAAACATTGACTGAGGAACCTAATAAGAAAGTAGTTGATAAGCTCCAGCAATTTTTATCCTGACAAGATATTCACTTTCTCGGCAAAGAAAATTCCCATTAACAATTACTAGGCAGTAGAATAATGAGATTGCAGGAGCTGCTCCACAGATCTCATTAAAACTGCCAACCTAGGAGCATGTCATGCTCTATTTCAGAGCACTCACATATGCTCAGCTCCTCTGGAAAGGCAGGGGTGAGCCATTTGCCACAGGCATCTAAAAAAATTACAGAACTCCCAATCAGTGGCCATTGAGAAGATGTTGGCCCCAGTTCAATGGATTTTAAATTTCAGCTAATGTCATGTCATAACAATCAAACTGTGTGAAATACAGTGCAGCAGGTTCCTAAGAAATATTAACGCCAACTCTGATTGAGTAATGAAGGAAAATGCACACACCTATGGGACTTTCCACAATTCTTATCAGTTCTCAAAAACCCCCAAGAGACACACATCTTCCAATCTCTTTTTTTTTTCTGGGATGAACTTCCCAGCACTCTAGGGAGGAAGGAGAGAAGTGGGAGGAATAGAAAATCCCTTTTGAATGAAACATTGAATTAAATGCCAATGAAATGTTAGTACTTAACACCCACTAACATACGGACAGTCTGGGAAGGTCAGCCCACTGTGGTGCTGGATTCCCAGCCCAGTGCATAGAACAGCTTCTAGTTTTGCCTGAGAACTATTTTCAAGAACTCATTATTGAATCTTCCCCTTTGAAGATTGCCTGTGACACTCAAAGGGACAGGGAGAACTGGGAAGAGGTGATCTCCCAGGAAAAGAGGCCGTTTTGTAGCCAAAATCAAAACTTCTAGGACAGAAAGAGGGAGTTCTTGCTTACTGTTCTTCAGTTTTTATTTGCCTGCTAAGTCACAGCAGAACTGTCAATACAAGTGCAGCAGAGACACCAGATGCCCCAGCACTGGGAGTGCCAGCATCTTTTGTGTGGATTAACACCAGTAACTCCTTTCCCTTTTTGAGGCAGATCCTGTAACTTTTCTTGTCCAGAAGGCAAGTCCCAGGGTGATAAAAGCAGCCAGCTTGTCCTGCTAGCAACACAGACACTGCCTCATCTCTGTAGCAGAGGGAAGCTTTTTCCCAACAGACCCTGCCTGGCTAAATCCTACTGTAGCAACCAGCTGGAGTCTGCATGTAAACAGCACACACATCTGAAAGCAGCTGGGCAGCTTGAGTGAGTGCTGGCATTCACAGCCAAGCCCTTGGAGCCCTGCTCAGGCACAAAAATTGTCTGCAGTGCAATCCTTGCAGTATGGAGCTCTCAGCTTTGTGATTGAGCCTAGGAGTGATTCCCCTGAAGAATCCCAGATTAAACTGGTTGCAAGGAAAAGATTCTGCTGGTACACATCAACCTCTGACTTCAGTGGTAACATTCTCCCAGCTGAGCAGAATTAGGTCAAGAAGTATATGGCATTGCCTCAGCAGGAAAAGGATTTGTGGGGATCTGAGGACTTTGTTTTATACTGGCTGAAAATCTGGCCCTAAATATTTTGCAAAATTTGGTAGAAAACTGCACAGACTACTGCCAGGAGGGATGCTCATTCCACGGCTTTAGAGGAAAGACAGAGGCTTTTGAAGCTGTGACTTCCCCAGAATCACACGATAGAGACCCAGCAAGAGAAGTGCTGCGTTTGAAATTGGCTTACACAGTGCAAAACACTCCCTCACACTCTCTCAGATAAAGTGAGAGGAGTTGCTCTTCCACCTCCCAGATCAAGCCTTGAACAAGGCAATTAATTTGAAAAGGGCAATTTGATTAGACTCAATTTTGCCTGGAGTGAAAAACAGCCATTAACTAACACCAGCTCAGTTTCCCCTGGGCTTTCTGGCTATGTCAGTTGGGAGCACACATGGTAATGGATTCATCAGAGCTAAAGGTGACAAGTTGGGGTTTAGCATAAGACACTGTAAACCTTCACATAGGAAATAACTTCACATAGGAAATAACCCCAAGATGCTCAGCTCTTGACAAGACTGACAGCAAGAAGGGGTACATGGGGAAGTGACAGACACCTGCCTGTGTTCCTGCCACCCTGAACACTGTTCTGGTGCAGGAGCTGCCACACCAACAAAACCAGTGTTAAAGTCATCTCCAACAAACCAGGATAAAGCCATCAGTGGAAGCTGGGAGATACTCCCATGATCAGGCTACAACCAGATTGTCTCACTGGTTCAAATATCTAGAAATCTCACATCTCTACACTCAGGAATGACCTTCCAGCCACAACTTCCTTTTACCAGTTTAAATGTGGTTTGTTAAATTTATCTGAGCAGCAGATGACAGCCCTTCCTGGTGGACCTCAGAGGCAGAGCCACAAAAACAGTGGGTGAGATGCAGAGACATCACAGCTCTGTGCTGTGTGTTCTGTCGAGGGTGCTGGAAAGTGCTGTGTGCGTTCTAGCTCAGTGACTGTGTGCATATCCACCCACCCACACGGGCTCATTCACTGCTCTGCACTATTCCCTAGGCACAATCTGGTGATGAGCAGCCCACATTGACACAGCCTGAGGTACACTGGGCACATGCTTGCACATTTAATCTGGCAGCAGAAGCAGCAGTGCCTCTTGGGGCACCCAATACAGAGCCACAGAGGGGAATACCAGCACCCCAATCACACGGATGCCTTTGGGAGCATCTGTCAGTATTGCCATAACATGGTATCTGCTAGTTCATGCACCAACAGACTCATTTATCACTAAATGGGTAACATTTTGACTAACTCTAGCTGTTTGGGCCAAGCTTGTAGAGGACACCATTAACCTTGGTACACATCACTGCTGCATACCTCTATTGGGCTCGAGTCCATGGCAGCCCTCTCAAAAAAAACCTGGAATATCTGCTTATTGTGCAAATTGTAACAATAGCCTTTGTGCCCTGCCTGTGTGGGAATGGAGAGTGTTTAAGCCACTGACAATGCTGAGTTCCTTGAAGTTGCTAATGGGTTAAAGCTGGGACATCTGGTGAAACACTAGCCTCAGCTGTTCCTCAAGTGACATCTTCTTGGGTCAAATTTATCTCTTCTTGCCAGTCCATCTGCTCACAGCCTGTCAGTGATAAACACTTGAGAGCCACAGAGCTAGCGAGGCAGCAGACAGCAGTGAAGGACAGCATCTTAGAGTCTAACTAGATAGTGATATGGGAGCAAAAATAGCCCCAGTGCTCTCCCCCTCCCAGTCATCTTCCTCCCGTTGCGCTCCAGGGTCAGGGTCAGGCCAGGGAAGCAGTGTGTGCCACGCTGAATACAGGGCCCAGACCAGGCCACCCAAGGGCTAAGAAGAGACTTGTTTGTGCCCTAAGGAAACAAGGAAAAAGCCAACACCACAATACAACTCACTACTGTACTTGCTCGTCCTTCTCCTGTCCCAGGGGAAAGGTTCACACCCGTGCTTCCAGCTGGTGAATGTTCATTTTCTTCTGCAAGGCACTCCAGAGCTTCCCAGTCTTTGCTGGCCATCCCTGGGCAGTTCTGCCCACACAGCAGCCCAGAGCAATGCAGCAAGAGGCACAGGGGAGTTGCAGGCTACCAGGGAAGGCACAGGAGAAATGTGCTGCTCAGTTTCTGAGGAGTTTGTACATTTAAGGCGCTTTGCCTCCTTGCCCATGTCTCTAGGAAGGACACCTTTTTTCCAGAAGGCGATGACCCTCACTGTAGAGATGACTATAACACACACACACACACACTCCTCTCCAAAGCACAGACTCAAGAGCCCCAGGTGACCCCACAGCCTGTAAAACAACAAGGTGGGAGTTAAACAGGACTTCTCCCACTGCTCCAAGAGGTTTGTGTATCTGAGACCAGAATGGTATAAAACCCATTCAAAAAGGGAAATACTGCAAGGATTCTTGGAGGTTAACTGTTGTGTGTGTGTGAGTGGGCAAGGAGTCACTTCACATTAAGGGTACTCTAGGAAAAACAGATTAAACTTTCCTTGGTGCCAGCTGATAAGCAATGACCTCCTAAGATGCAATAACCCGACAGGTCTCAATCTGGTGAGTAAATATTTTGGTTTAAAATGGGCAGACACAGCACAAAGACCACATGAGTTACAAGGGTACATTCACAGTTAAAGAAGCACTCTGTGCTCTTATGTCTTGCTACCACAGTGGTGATGTCCTGCAGCTAGTGAGGATCAGTTTCAAGTTGGCCCTTTTCTATGCAATGAGAAACTTTTACCTTGAGTCACTTGGATTCTTTCACAGCAGTGTCATAACACTGCACTGTGCTATTGCAATGCACCTGCTCGTGGCCCGATGCTGCCCCAAACACAGCAAGGAAACGTCATCATGGCTCCCATGAAGCAACAAGACTTCTTGGCATGCTACAAATACCCTTGAAGAGAAAAAGCTCTTTCACACTGCCAGTGCTATGCAATTGCTCTAATGAGCCACACGACTGTAAGGAAAGCATTTGCCTTCTCTTTCACAGGCTTCTCCATCCCCCCAATTAACTACATTACCATCATAACTAACCCCTGTGCCTGGCTCGTGCTGGCAGCTGGCAGAGCCCATGGTTCAAGACGTGCTTGATGCATTGCTGCACAGCAGATCAGGGCACAGACATTTTAGTGTGCGTCAGACACCACATTTCTCCATCCTTGAAACTGATCCTGCCGGAGTGTGCTCTCTGCAGAGCCAGGACTTTAACCCGAGAGCGCAGCTGCATTTTTATGTATCATGTTAATACAGTGTTGTGGTGGGGATTTTGTTCAAGGGAGGATGGCTCCATTCTGACCTTTGGCTCCAGAAGCACGTTTTAAAATTAAAACCTTTCTTAATCTGTGACCCACCACTAATTTATCTCCATTCATACAATAGTGTGATTCTAAAAACCGTTTGCATTCTCATCTGGAGGTGTGCATGGCACTTTGCACATGCCAGCAAAGGCCAAGAGAAGAACAATACATACTCTTTATTTTTAATCCAAGAAGTCTTTTATAGATGTGTTAACTCACAACAGGGAGGAAGACCTTGGTATTGTCCTTGTGACAGGGTGGTATCCCTGTTCAGAGCTTGGGATCAGAGGCATGGACCAAGAGATTACATCAAAGCAACAGTAAAGCCAAGCCGACCCTTTCAGATCCTGCACTGTGGTGAGGAGGGAGCAATGAGGATGGTGGCCTCATTGGAAGAGCAGCAGCAGCACCGAGAGTCCTGCTTGGCTTCTGCTGCCACGTGCTCCTGATCCATCGTGGCAAGTCCTGTGCCCACCATGAGTTTGCTTGTGCTCCTGCAGCTGTGTGTCCACGGGGCTTGCAGAGGTCTGACCACGGGTGCTGTGCATCCCCGGCACAGCCGCATCCACGCTGAGAAGTGAGACTTCCTTATGCTTTTAATTGTGCTACCCTCTAGTGGCCGATGCCATCCCCTTGGAGCTCGGATCTCCACTCCTGGCAGAGGACAGGCCTTGCACTGCAAACCTCCAAGACCAGAAGCGAGCTTGGAGGTGTGCAAGGGTGACTTGCACGTGTGAAAGGAGACAGAGATCTGGCAAGGTCAACTGAAAGCCCAGACTCCACCACCCCAGCTCTGCTTTTGGGTTAGGAAGGGCAAGATCTTCCCTGCTCAGGCTGAGAGGTCTTGACCAGAACAAGGGGAAGCCAGCTCAATATCAGGTGCTTGCAACACGAAAAGCATCACCAAATCATCACTTTTGGCAGGCTCTCCCAGAGAACACGCTTCCTTCCTTCCTTCTCCCTGCTGTCTCACATCAGGCGCTCAGGCAGCTTGGATGGCAGCAGAAACACTCAACAGAATTCAAGGAACGTCCTTGCAATTACTGAGATAATTGCTACATTTCAGAACCAAACATTACTTAATGGCGCTCAATTATCTTGTGGCAGGGCCTGCAATGGCAGCAACTAATTGCTTAACTAAAGACTTTCTTCTTTCCACCCTGTGTCAACACGAATGCATGCAATTAGGCCATTGGTGCAGGGAGGAGAGGAGATACTTGTTGTGAAAAGAGGGGTTAAGTGGCAGCCATGGCAGCCACGGCCATGTTCCAAAGCTCAGAGGACAGGTGTCTTGCCTCAGATTTTATAAAGATGTGAAGCAGAACCTCAAAAGCCCAGGAGGGAATAAGCATACAGGTTTTTCCTTCCTGTCTCTGAACAAAGACCTGAAATGATTACACAATGTGCCTGGTGCCCCTCTTACAAGCCCATGGGCTCCCCAGGCTCAGCTGCATGTCAATAGCCTTTTCATAGTTAATCAGTCTGCAGAGTTCACAGATACTAGCAAAAAGAAAAAAACCAATCAATTGCCTAAAAGCTAATAGAAGACTTCCCTTTGGTTAATTTCAGGCTTGTTGTAAACCTTCTTGTTGTTGATCTCTTCACTGAGCATCTCTCTCATATGAAAGAGAATCAAAGGGAAAATAAGTGTACTTTCCTTGTTATTTGCTATTTCATCACTTCACAGTTCTCTACTATCTTAAGAACTCTCATAAGCAGAGCCTTTGACTTTGCTTTACTTGACACAGAACTACTCCCTGTCCTTCAAGTTCCTGTCCCTTCTTTCTGGCTTTTTCAGCCTCCCCTCTACTTGAGATGGAAACACAAGAGCCCAGGTCAGGCCATTACCCTTGTGAAAACATCAGGTCCTGGTTTCTACCCCTCACTGGTCATGTATGGTTTGTTCTTCTGACCAGACAGGGTGCACCACAAAGCCAGCCCCAGGCCTTGTCTCCTGAGCATTGGCTACCCTGGATCCAGGGGCTGTGCCTGATCAGCTCTGCTCATCCTTTCCAGACTCACATTTCTCAGACACGAATTCCCAAGGCTGTTAAGCTGTTGAGCTACCAGCTCAACTCCCTCCCTTTGAAGCCCCTCCTCTCTACTCTTAAGGACATTTTTTTTTTTCTACCATTCATCATAGTTTCCACAGAAGCAGTAAACAAGCTAGGGTTGACTGTCCAGCTCAGAGCCTCCCTTGGGGGCCTTCAGTTTGATGTTAAACCGTCTGTTCTCACCCTGGTTTTGTACATTTGACTGCTTAAATTACAGTCACAGTTTACTCTCACCCTTTAAGTTACTGAGCAGTCCTGTGAAGATTTGAGACTAAGGCTTCAGGGCCCCAGATTTTATCTTTCAAATCTCCATTTTCCTCTTTGCTACATTAACAGCTTTCACAAGCTAAAGGACATGGTCTCCTGTCCAGAACACCACACTCGTTTGTCCTCGTTTCTCAGCATCGTTTATGTCCTGTGCGTGCTCTTTGGACTTGTATTCCAGTTACAAGCCAAGAAAGGGGACAGGAGCCAATGGGGTACTAAGACCTTGTGCTCTCAAACTGGTCACTTAAAAGAATCATAACCCAGCAAGGGAATAGTTAACATTCCCTAAAACTGAGGCAGTTTCATAGCACACAGTTCAGTTTGCTAGCAACGCAGCCTCTCCATTTTCACACGCGCACACACGGGCTAATTGTTTCACAGGAGTAACCTCACCTGCAATTAGCCACTGTTTTAAGTCTTTGATCTCTATAACTCTCCAGAGGACAGCAAGATTCCCACATGAAAGCGCTTTATTATTTTATTCCACATTTGGGAGTGACCCTATGCTCCTGAAATATTAAAAAAAGAAGTCCTTACCTGATCTCAGAGATTCCCATTGAGCTGAGGGAGGGCAAAAGCTCCCTTTGGGGGATGGCTCTCCCAGGAGTTTAGGATAAATGAATGCAGCCCCCACCTGATGTCCTTCACCTGCTCTCTGAGCAGACTGCTGCTCTGCCAGCATCAAACCCATGAGGAGATGGACTTTTTGGGGACATGTCTTGTCTTGCTGATTCACTTCCTAGGGTAAATTTATTTCTTTGAGCTATTGTCCAATTTGCAGTTAAGGATCAGCACACATCGTTCCTATCCAGGGAGCTTACCTTAGCCAAGGGACAGGAGACATCTACATCTGACCCTGGAGCACTAGCTCAGGCCAGAAGAGCCAGATTTTGCCTGGCTGTTTTTCTAGGGAAAGGGATGGGGCAGAGCAGGTAGCTCAGAGGCCCAAGCCATAAGTCTGGTCCCAAAGAAAACAAAACTTCAGGGCCCCAGGGCTCTTAATTAACTCCATTAGAGTGATAATCGTGGCCTGCCCAACCCCAGGGGAATGGAAAAAACCCTCCAGTGTGAGATACATATAAAGGTACTGGACTGAAACATGAATATTTTTACCCACTGTCAGCGGTTAGAAAGCAGTGGGGGGTGGGAAGATGGTGAGAAGAAAAGATCCTCAGCTCAAGGAGATTCTGGTTCAGCAGCAACACATAAGAAACAATCTGCAAGTCAAAGATTTCTGTGAAGTGTATTTGCTTTTTGCAGGGCTGCTTTCAAAACATCTGAAAAATTTAGAATATATCCTTTACAGTTCATTAGTCCACAGTAAAATATGCCCCCAATCACTTCCTTTTAGTCTTTTTTTTTTTTTTTTTTTTTTTTTTTTAATTAGATGTGGCTTAAAAATAAATCTCTCACCTTTCCTTGCAAAAGAGCAGATAGGACAGTGCTTTAAGAGAGCCAGCACTGCTTCCATGCCTCTGTGCAAGAGCTGGACTCCAGTGATGAGGCTCTTTTCATCTCACAGGGATGTGTTTCCAGAAACTGGTTCAAGGGAGTGGGAGAGGTGTCTGGTTCCCACAGCTACCAGAGTCCATTCCGTGGCTGGTACTGCAGCTTCACAGAATCACTGAATTTCCTGATGTGGGAAGGGCTCAGGAGGATCATGAAAGTCCAGTTCTTGGCCCTGCACAGGATGGCTCCAAGTTTTGTCACTTGGGAGCCTCCTTCTTCCTCTTTGGATATAAAGAGACCTTACAGGAGACAGGGTGAAGCCACCCTTCCTGAGTAGCACTCCAGGGCTGGTGTGAAAGGACACAACATCTGGCAGGCAGCAAGAGACAGGAGCTACTCTTACCACTCAAACTGTGTGGGTTTGGAGTTTCAGATGTAGCACCATGAAGATGCATAATTAGAGCACCCCAGAAGCTGCTTTAAATTATGAAATCAGCTTAATTTGCCTGCTGCCTTTGGAAGGAACAGAAAACCCCACACCACCTTCTCCATCTGAGCCTGCAGGCAGGAGATGCTGACCCCAGCCAGTCAGTGGGATCAGCACAGATTTTCCCCTGCCTTATGCAGCTGTGGACCCCCAGCACGTGCTGGTAAAGGAGGTTTTAGAAGATAGCCCAAAATGCAGTGCTGTGAGGGTGCAGACCTAGCGAGCTCCCCTGGCTCTGCTTTTGGTAGCAGCTTCTCCTGCCAGCTGCCCACCAGTGCAGTGTTCTTATGTTTAAGCACACTGCACAAGTGGCACCAAATTCAAAAATTCTTCCCTCCCTAAGCACCAGCTCAACCCTGGTCTCAGCCCTGAAATGTCTCTTTCATCTTCTTTGGTTGTAAAACCTACAGTGTCAGCTCATCACTTACAAAAGCCTCATATCACAAAGTCTCTCTGAAGTGTGGTTTGCCCCAGTTATTAAAAAACCCCCACGATCACAAATAATGTATGCTCAAAACGATCAGTTAAAGGTTGGCTTTGCTTTCTGGCTTCACTTTCAGCCAACACACACCTCACCCTTTCAAACTTTTCTTTGCTGATCTGGGAACTAGAATTTCACTTTGATGTCAGTGAATATTGAGATGAGGGCAGAGAAGTGCAAGTGGCTGACTGGCCCTGGCTTAGTGCACAACCATTCCCCAGCTGAACCACAGCCTCATCACCCTCCCACCCTGACTCCACAGCTCAATTCAGCTGATGGTGCAGCCACTCTGCACCAGAAGCATGTCACTGTCACAGCCTGCACCCTCTGACCATGCTTCCAGAGCTGGCATGTTAACGGGGAAAGTAACATGAATTTCCCAATTAAAAATCACTGAATGGTGCCACTCAAACTCAGACTTTATTTTCATCTTCAAGCCCAAAAAGCCTCTGAGAGATGAGCCCTTCTGCATTGGTGTTACTGCATCCCACTGAGGGCAGACCTCGTCAGCTGTTCCATCATCTCCTTTCATCTCACAGGCCCCTTACCTTCCCACGAGACTGGAAAAAGTCAGGAAATCATGGTCTGTGCTGCCCTGGTACCTGCGGGTAGCGTTCAATAACAGGTGCTGTGAGCACAGGGCTGCTCCTGCCCTGACCCTCCTGACAGAAGCTTGTCAGGCAGCTGCTCTGTCTACCCTGTACCCTGCTTAACAGAGGACAGGGCTTGCTTTTTTTTCCCCTCCTCCTCCACTTGGAGCTCTTATTTCTCACCTCCCACTGCAACACTTATCAGAGAGTATATCCTTCACCTCTAGCTCAGCGTCCCTTTCCTCCGACTGGAAAGTCACTGATGATGGGGTTGGGAGGTGGCAGCTTGTTCTCAGCTCATTAATCTCTCACAAACCCCTGCAGCAGGCTAGCTGCCTCCAGCCCTGATTCATTTTCAAGCACAAAGGATGTTTGTGTTTGATTGGATATGCTGGATAAATGATTCCAAGCTGTAAATTTCATTTCATCGCTAATCACAGACACGAGTTGAAATCTGTGCATGAAGTCGAATGTGAACTTCCACTGACCTCCATGGCAAGGTGGGACACTGGTCACCCTGAAATAAATAATAATGCAAATTAGATCGAAGGGGTCCACGGGAAGGGGATATGCAAGAAGAGATCATTCACATCATCCTTATCTTTACTCCTGGTTTGTGGATTCACATATGAAGGGGATATTTGCTTTCCTGTATCACTAGTAGCTGTGAAACAGAAACACATCATTAAGGAGCCTCACAGTCCCAGCTAAGATAAACCCCAGAGGCTTCTAAACCAGCCCTAAGATGCTCTTATAACATCAGTCAGACCTTTCAGCTTTGCTGGTAGCTTTGATATCCCTATGGATAAGAGATGCTTCTTCTCTGGGCACAGAGAAATCTCTGCCAAACTCCAGCAGAAAGCTTTCCATGGGTCTCTCACCATCCCTGGGAGTGTCACTGCAGGGCTTAGGGCTGGCGGCACAGCTTCAGCACTGCTCACTTTCCGGCAGAAGAGATTACTCAGACTCCCTTTCCAAGGACATAAAGGGTCCCCCCCTCCAAATTGGTAAATCAGTCTGGTGCTCATCATGGAGCTTTTCCCAGGAATTAGGAGAAGCAAAAAGCCCATTTAATTTCTTATTCTTTTTTCTTAAATGCCATTGATTGTGTGGTAGGATCTAGATGTGTATGCCTGGCTCTTTTTTCACAAAGACCCCAGACCCCAAAGTCAGACCAGGGAAACCAGTTATAGATTTCAGAAAGCTTCTCTCAGCACCTTCACTGTCCCCAGGCAGGCTGGAGTGAGAGTTGTTTAGTTCTGCATGAAATGAGCTGTCGGTTCTCAGCCCAGCCCTGTACTACAGCATCCTATTTGAACAAAGCCCCTGTATCACATATAACATCACAGGAGAGACAGGGGGAGAAAGAAAAGGGAGGAGGAATAGAGAAGAGAGCAGGACACACAGTCCTGACCTGTGCTTGTCACCAGTGCAGCACTGCACATCTGCACTTCACAGCTTGTGGTCTGTGCTCTGGAGCTGCTCAAGGTCCAATGGCTTCTCCCACTGCTGTGCTATGATGTGACATGTCCTTGTCTGGACATTACAGGGCCAGGAGCAAACTTTCAGGGAAAAGCTGCTCAGCATTAACTGTGCTCAGCAGGGCAGCTTGGGCACCGCCTCCCTGACTGAATGATGAATGGCCTCAGCACTGCAACCTCCACAAAAATGCACTTGCCTGAATCTCTCCACAGCACCTCACTGGCCTCCAGAGCCTAATTCCTGAAATTACGTACTAGGGCAGAGGTTTTTGGTTTCCAATCTAGACAATGTGCTGGAGAGTGGCCAGAGGCTGTGGGTACACTGAGTGAGGGTGGGGTAATTTGGGGGGAAGCTTTCTGCCTACAGGAAGAGCAGGATGCGTGAGAGCAGGTCTACAGCTCTCAGCTGGAGCAAAAATTACTGGCAGATTATCATCTTGATAGCAAGATCTAGTGCAAGGAGGGCCAGGCCAGGTGAGTCACCCTGCTGCTGCTGCCAGTCGTTGGGGCTGCTGATGGCTGTGATAACCCAATGAGCACAGAGTGGGGACCAGCAGGGAGATTGCCAGGTTAGTTATGGAGCTGGGCACTCTGGAATGTCAGCAGCTGCTGCCTGTGCCCCTTTGCAGCACCAGATACTGGAGAGGACAGAGCACAGGGCCAGAGACATGCCAGCTTTTGCCACTTGTTATTGGGGTGGGCTGCACCCTGAGCACTGTGCAGCCGATCCCACCCCAGGAATTGGGTGCGGAAGCAGATTTTGCTCCACCGCAAGCTCCTCCTCTGGAGTGCACATGAGGAGCTGAACAGCTCCCAACCCCACCATGGCAACAGCTGAACTTGGCTCACTGAGCCATGGTCAAGCACCAGGGACTAAAACCTGTGGCAAGCCCAGACCAAAGATCTTAAAGAACTAAAGCAGAGGGGAATAATTTCCCCAAAACAAGAAACAGCCTCTCTGGTCGTCTTCAAGAACACCAGGCCCTGGTGAGACAGGAAGGTCTGGGCTCTGCTGTCTTCAGTTCAGTTGTTTGCCACAGCAGATGAATGAGCTCAGATACTTGTGCCTTAGTTCAGAGTTTGCATACCCAGCACCTCACCCATCCCAGCAGATAGTGTCACATCAGGTATCGTTTTGACACCACGGTCTCTTACCCTTTCTCTGTGCGGGTCTGAATAGATCTGGGATGGGCTCCCAAACAGTCCTGCTCAGTCTATCAGCCAGGGATCACATCGCACCAGAGGGTGTGGAGAGGCCCTTGACACCAAAATGTTTTGACAATCAGACATCCCCAAGCAACTCCAGGCATGGAGCACAGCTGATGCATGGGTGGCCAAAGCAGCTTTGAACTGTCCAGAGCTACACAGACACATAACAGAGGGCTCAGCAAATCCTTCCTGAGAAGTGGTGTGAGCTCTTGGGTTACTGCTACACGCAGAGCCAGCTGTCCTCTGTGCACAGCCAGTGCCACCTCTGCTGGTGAGTCTGATGGAGCCCCAGTCTGTGCAAGCTGAGATGCTGATGCACTCTGGTGCTGCTGACTGCTCGGTTTTCAGGAGCCACACACACCCTACAGAGCACAGGAAAGCCAGCACCCTCCACAAGCCCTTCCACATGGCCAGCACTGCACCCACCAGCCCATCCCACTGCAGAGAGAGGCAGAGATTGCAGATGCTGCTGGACAGTCTCTGCAGGCATGAGGCCCCACAGACTCCCCACTGTAACCAGCAAGGGATGGAGAGTTCAGGCTCTCTGGTTAACACTATTGCAACTCCTGCATAAGAGCAGAGATAGTGGCTGGCCCTGCTTTGCATTGGGGGTCTCTCTCCCATGGATGCACTCGAAGCTGAAACACATCATTCTCTTGCTGGGGCTCCCATCTTCCCTTTGCTCCAGGTGGAAGTGCTGACTGGATGTGATGAGGTGCTACTTGGCCTGAAAAATCTTTAGATGTTGCAATTCCTTGCTCAGGGGCTGCAGCTGGACTAGATTAGATTACTCTGGGCTAACCAGACAGAATTTTGCTGGGTTTCTCCAGCATCAAGCTAACCACAAATCATGAAGCAGCAAGAAGACCTAAAAAAATGTTCACATCTGAAATGCTTTCTCACAGAGCAAGTCCAATTAACAAAAAGTCCCATGAGGTCAAAAGAGAAATGAAAAGTAGTTGTTGGGGTCGGAGATTGTACAGTGCAGTGAGTATTGAAATTACTCACCCTGCTACAGTCCAGCTACGAGATTTCCTGTTTGCTTTGCCCTAATTTTTGGGTGTTTTACAGTGATTGGAATGATAAATAAAACTCCTACACTAGAAAATAGCTGGTGGCAATGGAGGTGGGGTAATTTCATGAGTTAACTGTGGCAGAACCATGTGTGAAACATTATGATCCAATTTGGTTTAAATTTGGAGACAGCAGTACACCTCAGTCCTTATTTTGTCAAAATGGCTTATTCAGCTCAAGAACATATTTTGCATCCCTATTTCCCCTGCTGCACAGTGGAATATGATGCCATGCACTCTGCTTGTCATAGCTCAGATCCTGTCTTACATTTCTGTAATACCTTGCATGCTGGACAGTCTCGGCATGCTTCACAAACTGCTGTATACATGGCCAGAATCAGACATGCTGCCACTTCTGGGTTGGAAGGCAGCAAGAACTGCATCAGCTGCACTGGGGGAATAAGATTCTGTCCCGGAAGAGATGCTTTTGCATAGCATGTCATTAACATCAATCTCTGAAGACCCAGCAAGCTCCTGGCTACAAGTTTAGCTGCATCTCAAGGACTGGAAATTTTACTGCTGAGATGTGAACCTGTAGTTCCAGGCAATCTATTTCTGCCTTATCTGCTAGGCTGACAGTGGCTGTTTTCATCACTTACATACACTATGGAACAATAATAGATAAATATCAATGTAGATCTCAGCCTCCTGAACCTTTTGGATGGGGTTATGTCTTCTCAAAGGATGCTTTTGAGAAAGCAACCAACAGCAGGTGGAAAAGGAGTCAAGTTGCCAGAAAAGAGTCATCTTCTCCCTTCCACCTCTCATCTGCAGGTCTCTCTTCTTCTCACTGCCCCACAATGCAAGAAGGAGGCACATCCTGAAGGTTGGGAGGGCAAAGGTGGACAAGGAGGAAGGACATGGCTTGGGCTGTGATTCTCAATGAGCTGCATTGGCTGCAGAGCTTGAGGAGTGCGTGGCAGTAAAGTTGTGACACAAGTTCTGTTCTCCCAGTGCCCTCTGCAGCCCTCAGGGTCCTGCACATCCCTCCCTGGTTGAAGAGAGAGCAGTGTGACAGCTCAATTGATTATCACAGTGGGAGTCTGGTGCCTGGAGCTGGCATGTCCCTACTGAACACACCCCTTAACTCAGGTTCCCAGTCTTATTCCCATAGCAAATGCCAGATTCCAGGCATCCTGCAGCTTCCCTGACACCTACCTGGAGCCATCTGCCATAGCCTACCTGCTCATCTCTGTGCCCTTTCCCAAAAGCCTGGATTCCAAAAGTGTGTCCTGCCAGTCAGAGAGGTTCCAGCAAGGTTCTTGTTGAGGTACTTGCTCATTTCCTTCCAGTGCTTGGGAAGGTACCAGTGAAAAGGCAGGTAATGCGTAGCAGATTGGAAGTTGACCAAGGGCACCTGTGACCTGGCCACAGTGCTGCTACCAGCTTCTTCCTCAACTGGGTATTAGTTCACTTGTTTTGATTTTAAATGGGCCTAAAAACTGGCTGTTCTTAGGGAAAGAGAGGAAAAAAAATCCCCTTTTCCATGCCAGCCTTTTTTAACATCATCCTGGTGCTACACGGGGAGAATTATGCCCCTTTCTTCCTGCACACTGAGGTGGTACAGAGGAAAGTGCAGTGCCTGTGGCCCTGAGCACTGCCTGGGGCACTGGCTGGCAGCTGAAGAAGGCTTGGTTTGCAGCCACACACCCCAGGTCTGTGGTGTGTGTCCTACCTCAGCCTGAATCACAGCTGCCAGCAGGAGTGAACACCTGGGTTTGCAGGGAACGCTGCCTTTGGCTGCACCCAGCTCCTCATGCTCAGGAAACCACAGCCCTGGGTATGGTGCAGCTGAAACTTGGGTGAGCATCTTTAAGCAGTGGGCAGACTACTTTTCAGAAGGCATTTCCATGGGGTAGAGGTTACAAAGTGGTTGGCTATAAAATGGGATCTAACATACTGAAAAAATCGATTGCTGCTGACACACAGCAGCCCTGAGCCAGCTGATCCATGCCTGGTTCCCAGTGGCCATGAGGACACAGCAGCCTCCCAAAGCAATCAAGTGAATATTCTGCATGCAGGGCTGCAGGGTGAAGGGTACCCCACTAGCTGGAGTTTGCAGGAATGTTAACTTAGCTTCCTAAGCACTGATCCAGGAATGAGAGGCCACTGGAGAGCCCATGTACCAGCCTGACTTTATATGGTGCTGTGGCTGAACAGGGCTGAGGCTTCACCTCTGTCCTGGTTTGAGACAAATTTGATAAGAACCTCCAAAGCCAGTGTCTGGGTAATGAGCTTGAAATCAGCAAACAGAAGAAATTCAAACTCATTCCAGGCTCTGCCTTTCCTTGCATCCCAGATGCTTCCTGTTCCTCAACAGCATCTTCCACCTTGAGACATTTGAGACAGCATTTCCCTTCATATCAAAAAGGAGCATGTGGGGCAGAGAGACAACAAAGCTCTGATGTCTCAGAGCCACATCTCTGCCTTGTGGATTTCTGTGCAGTGCCAAAAACCATCAGGATGGCAGCCCTAGGATAGCTGCTACCTCCAGCCCTGCCTCTCCTCCCTGACCACGGGCAAATGCAGCACTGGTTTGGGCCAGGATCTCGTACCAGCCTCCAACGTCATTTGTTCCATCACCTGGACCGGTTGTTTTCAAATGTGCAAGGGGCCAAGGGATATATTTGTTGATGGTATGTATGTTGGTTACTACCAGGACTGCAGTTTTAAGGATTTTCCACATATCGTGTGTCCTGTGTCCGTCCACGTTGCAGTGCAGTGACCCAGACACAACACTGACAGCTGCAGGGTAAATAAATAAAAACAAAGTATTTTGATCTTGGAAGGGGAGGTGGTTTGGAGGGGAAGGGGGGGCCAGGATGTCAGCAGCCAGAACAGGGTTGCCACAGCTGTGATGGGAACAGATGCGGCACAGGGAGCGGGAGCAGGGAATAAAGTTCTGCAAATGCAAGCAATGCTGGGGAGTCTTGGAGAATGGCACGCATATTTGGGACAGGTGGGAAGTGTTTATATTGAAATAAGAAAGATGATGGCCTGACAGAATGCTGGTCATGTTACCTGTGACCCAAACTGACCGGCCACAGCTCTCATGGGCCCAAAATATCTGAGACCACCATTTCTTTGCCACAGCAGAGCCCACTGAATGAATGTAGGGTCCCATGCTGTGGTAGGGTTGCTGCTGCTTAGAGATGTTTTGTGCCTCTTAAAAGCAAGCTGATGTTGGCTCTAAGCCACCCTTTATCCCAGTCAAGCTTGTGGTGGGTCTCCTTACTACCCCTGTGCAAGCCTTGAACCAGGCAGATACAAGGCAGCATTGAGACCTGAGCCAGCAAACCTGCCAGTGGGGTCTCCAGCACAGCTGGAGCACAGCTGGCAGTGCCCAAGGACACATATCTGACTCACTCCAAGCAGCAGCTCTGCCAGGGCTGGGTCCCAAGCTGGTTACATTGGTTTACTGGATTTGGTGCTTGGTTTTTGTTTTGGTTGTTTTGTTTGTGGTTTTTTTGGTTGGTTGGTTTTTTTGGTAAGCAGAAGTTATTTCTCAACCAATGTTTAAATGATGAAACAGCTGGGATTGCACACCTTTCAAATTCTCAGAAGCAGCCCAGCTGCCAGAAGGAGCTCAGTGAGGCTCCTGCAAAGCAGGAAACCTGCTGCTGTCTGCTGCCTGACTGAAGTGGCATTTTTGTACAGAGCAGTTGTGCTGTTTGCTCTCTCTGCTGATGGTCATCAAAGACAGGAGCTTGTAGCAGAGGATCTTTGCAATGCTTCACTGAATTTCCTCCATCCAAAGGACTCATCACAACAAATGATGCGAACAAAATTCTTCTTTTCTTCTGGCCCTTTATACCCTTTCCATTAAACATTAAGGGCTGGGTTTTTCAAGAGCCCTAGAGGCACACGTGATCCCATTTAAAATTAACGGAGGGCTGGGAACCCATCTCCCTAAGGTGCTCTTGAAACCCCAGCTAAAGGGGTTGACCTGAGCCTAGTAAAAGCAGACAATGTGGCTCTGTCACACCTGCATTATCCAAGGGTGGCAAGGAGACTCATCCAAGGTCATTTTATGCGGTGCACTGAAGAACAGAGACCAGAGGATCCATCTCCTAAGCCTCCTGTCTGCCTCCCAGCTTCCCTTTTGCTCCTGGTTGCTTGCTGACTCGCGTGACCCACGGGAGAAAAAAATCCTTCTGACTGCAGCTATGTCACAGGAGGATGCTCAAAGGCAGCTTGCAAGAAAGTTTGAGCATTTCTAATCAAGTTGGAGAAAGGCTCACAAACACAAAGTCATGTTGAGAGACATTCCTTGCATTTATTCACACCCTAGCCCTTAGATAAAAATAGTTTTGTATGTTAAGTTTAGGACCACAGAAAGCCCAGTGGATAGCAAGGGATTATCACAAAAGGGCAGCAAGGCAGTCAAAAAGAGCCTGAGGGACATTTTGTACGATTTCCATGAAGAGAATAATTAATTCAAACTGTATACAGACAGCGCTGGGAGTGTCCACTCTGGAGATGTTCAAAGAGCCCTTTGCTGCTTTGGGCTCACTTTAAATCGAGTGTCCTAAAAAAACCTTCAGCTATGCATTTCTTTTCAGTCATACAAAGTGCTTGAATGCCAAGGGATCAGGGAAAACTTTGTTGTTAAAGAGCTGCAAGACTTTAACAAGGTACATAGTCATTAGAAAGTTGTTGAGTCATGAAAATACTCTCAATAATTTGAAATTAATGTTTAGTGTGTTCTGTACCATAAAAATGCTTAGATGTTGTGGCCATGGATACTAAAGAAAAGCCTTAAGGCCATGACTACATGAGCAAGTTACCGCAAGGTGAGCGAGGGTGTAATTTTAGAGCACACCACTCACAATGAGGCAACTTCCCTTTTTCCAGCTCTTGTCTTGGGACCAGGGAAGGTGGCAAAGTCCTTGCTGAACATGGCACAGGCTTTTGAAGGATGCTGGCTGAGGGCATGCATGTGGCTGGGTACAGCAGAACAGATAAGGTGCAGTAAATCTGTGCAATAACTGATCTTTAGTAGCTTTGCTCTGCAGCACACGTGCAAGGATGGATGGACTATGTGTAGCAGCCAATGCCATAGAAATGGACACAATCAGATAATTAAGAAGGCAAATAGAAATGGCTGGAACTTAATGTGAAGATTCTGTTTCATTAGAACAAATATATATCTTAATAAATGCTTGCAAATAACAAACAGGCCTCTAGTTTCCCTGTACCAGAGGCTCTATTGACAAGGCAGGGAAAAATGACAAACTAACAAGTGTTTCCTTTTCTCGTTTCTTTTCCAGAAAAAAACAATTATCAGAATTCAGACTGCTTCTGGTAATCTGTCCTTTCTTTTCCATCTTTGGATTGTGCCAAGCAAAGTTCATCAAGTTTCACTTACGATTTGTGAAACTTATTTGTGGAGTGTGTTTCTCATAAATTATTTAAAACCAAAACAACAGGGCTTCTGTCCCAAATCAAGGATTCATCACAGAGTCTGGCCTGACCCTGTCCAGTGCCAGGTGGAGAAACACTGTCTTTCTAACCCAAGTCCAGGGTATCCTGGAGATTTTTATTTTCAACACAGTAATGATCATTGCATCTTTCTTTATTTCTTTCTTTCTTACTTACTTTCTTTTTCTTTCTTTCTTTTTCTCTCTCTCTCTTTCTTTTTTTTTTTCTTTTCTTTCTTCCTTTCCCTTTCTTTTTCTTTCTTTCCCTTTCTTTTTCTTTTCTCCCACTAGTTATTTTAAAGAAGGGAGACCTGTAAGTGTATTTTCTATCCAGATTTTGGCAACTACTTATACCTCCTCTTGTTAAAACAGGAATGGAGCTTCACCAAGAGAGCCCTGCTGCTGCTCAGGTGAGCAGGAGGAAGATCAGTCCTCCAAGGCAGGTGAGTAATCCTGATATTCAGACTATCTCTACAGTCTCTCCTTCCATCCAGATTGATGTTATCAATATTTGGGGAGTGAAAGAGACTCCAAAGGAAGCCACGAGCCTGATGAGTACAGCAATCAGCTTTCATTGCCTCTCACAGGGTAAAGACTTCATCAGACAAGAGCACAGCTTCCTTTGGAAGGGTGTATTATACTCAGCAATAACACCCTTCAGCCTGCACAGCCCTCTTCTTGCAGGCTAAGAACTCACAATCCCACAATCCAGGCTTGCCTCCTTCCCCTGTGGGCTGGCCTGGAGGTCAGGGCTGTAGGATCTCACTGGTACATGGTGCCTTACTCAAAGCAAAATTATAAACATAGAATTATATCCCCAAACCAAGACAGAACTAAAGTACCTTTTCAAGGCCTGGCCTATTCTACGTAAGTTTTGCAAGCATTGCACAACACTGTGTTTTTTAATTGTGAAAAGTAGGAGATGATGAATGGGAAGGGTGGGAGGACTATGAATGCCCTTTCTGACCAAGGGCAGAGGGATGTATTTTGGGGCTGTCATACCTGATGCTGAAGAGAAACACGCTGTGGTGTTGCTCTGCATTCCTCATACTCCTTGTGGAAGCAGGGGCAGGATGCAGATCCCAGCCAGCACAGTGCCTGAAATGACACACAAACTGGGCAGAAATGATGGTTCCCTTGCTAGGAAAGGGTAACTCACATTTCTACTGCTGCCCAGTTGCTGGTGGCTGTAGGTGTCTGTTTTCTTCAGGTGCTCATTATATCAGTGTCTCAAGAGTTAAACTACCTGGCAGAAGGGGATTTTAGTAGAAGATCCGGAGTGGTGAACATTATCAGCAGTGTTAATCTGTCACATCTTTCCTGGACTGTACATACCACGCTCCACCACTCTGGCATGTCATGGCCTGCATTGTTACAAGATGTGCTGAAGCTGTAGCCAGCCATAGTTTGGCATCTCAGTGAACCTTCTGATCCAAGAAAATACGGGAAGGAGAAAATAATAGTGCCATTCTCAAAAAGAAAAAACCCTACACAGACCAACCCATCTTATAAAAATCAACCAAATCTAACTCCTAGACTTCTAAGCAAGTACTAAAATAGAATTTTTCAAACACAACTTTAGAACAAACCTGTTTGAATTAAAGGTGAGCTAGACCCTTGATTGCACATCAGTAAGGGATGCCAGATGGCTCAAAACCTAGAGTTTGTATTTTTTCTCTCATATTCAGACACATACAAATTTTAAGAAATGAAGTGTTTGTTTTCCTAGTTCCCATTTCGCATTTCTGGCAAAAACCCGGCCAGCAGCCAGGCTGTCCTGAAAACATCCCACATTATCTGAGCTTGGAAATGCAGCAGACTCAAGCTGGAGCAATCCTGGGAGCTGACTTGGAGAGTCCACACCCCAGTGCAGACACTGGACTGCAGATACGAGATGAGAGGGAAGGCTCTTGGCCCTATTGTTGTTGTTGAGCTCCTGGAAAGGAGCTAGTGAGAGGAAAAACGTTCTGGATGGGATAAAAAAACTCTCACAGGAATGGATGATCTCACTTGTCCACACACACACCCAGATGCACAAATATATATAATTAACTGGAAAATAGTGTGTGGTACAAAGGTTTCTTCAGCTTGGGATCATCACAGTTGGGCTAGTTAAGGTTGGTACAGCCATAACAAAGATTGCTTCCCACACATCTCCTGCTAAGAGCCTTTCTACCACATCACAGCCTTTTATAGGCATTTATATCTGTTGATAGGTACCTCTATGCTTTTCACACAGAGAAAACAAGGCATGTGATACAATTATTAAATGTACATGTAATAGCCCATGTGGTCAGCAGTAGAGCAGATGGGCTTTATGTACACACATGCTTTTATATAGACAATTTGGGGACCCCTTTACACAGTCACAAGGGTGTATAAGAGACAGGAGACAAAAAGACTGTGCTGTTTGAATACCATAAAGAACAACACCAACAGAAGGAATAAAACCAAAAGCCACTGAAGGCAGATTCATCTGGTTTTGCCCCTGTGCAGGATCTATGGTGGAACAAAGGGAGGACCACTGGGGGTACTGAAGGATTTGGGGGTTTCTTAAGTCACCCCATGACAACCCGGACACAGTTCCAAAAAGCAGCTCAACTTACAGACACAAGTTATCAGTTTCAAAGGTGTCACAAAATTTCTTCTGCACCTCTTTCCCCATTTCCTGGACAGTGTTTCCTAAGGGACACAGCAGAGTGTTCTCAGAGCATGGCTGAGACCTTACCAGCTCACCAAAGCAGCGAAGCATTGCCATGCATTGCTGGGCTGCTGTACTGCATGACAAACAAGTCCTTGCTCTATCCTGTTCCAAAGATATTATATATATGTATGTATATATATATATATATCTATATCTATAAAAATATATATAATCTTTTTTGTTTTAATCTGGGCTTGTCTTTATTTAAATGAAACACATATACCTCTATTTGTTTTGTTCTCTGTTTGGGCTTTTTTTTTTTTTTGGTTTTTGCCTTTTTTTTTTTTTAAGGGAAGGGGCAATTTGTTTAGGTTTTTGTTTCATTTTAGGGAAAGCTATTAAGTATTCCCACATACTTTCCACTCATGCTGAAGATGAAGTTGTGTCCTTGAATAGAGCTAGTGGTACCCATTGTTTCCACCTCGGAGGTGCACGTGGTCATCCAACATTTTCCTTGCAAAAAGCCAACACAACATCTTTTAGAATTTTGCAAGAACCAAAACTATCTTAATAAAACCAAGGAACAAGAGGGAGAGTGAGAAAGGAGCTGTGTTATCTCTGCTTTGATAACTCCAGAAGCCACTCCATGCTTGTAGCATTAACTGCAAACCGTTTATAGCTTCCACTCACTGTCCTGCTGGAGCAGGAGCTGCTCTGTTGTTTGTCTTGCACTGAAGAAGTAGGACAGTGTTTCTCAACAGGAAGGCTCGTCTGGATCCTAGACAAAGAGGCCTCAGGAACACCAGCCCTCAAATAACCCAACCACTCACTCATCCCGACCCTTCACACGTTGAGGAAAACTCACCACCACAGCTGCAGATTTCCATCCAGCTTCCCCACAAAACAGTTAACGTAATCCCTAAGCAGAGATACTAATGCAGGAGCCAAGAATGGTTATTTTTTTAGGTAACAAGAATGCCCCAAATTTTACTGGTGTTACATAACTTTTAGCTTCTTGTTCCAAGCCCCAAGCTACTGAAAAGCTTCTCTGTTTTTTGAGACTACAGGTCATTCCTTTCTCTGTGTCCAAGCTGCTCTTCCAATATATTTTTAAACTATGTGCTTGTTTCCAGTGAGTAGACTCCAAGTGACAGGAAAAACACTGTAAGAGAGATTGTCTTCTTGCATATAAATCTTACTTTGAAAGGAGACAGTATTTTTGGAATTCAAGGGCTAAGGGTTTTTTTCTCTGCAATATTTTTCTTCTGCCACTTACAGAAACACATTGTCTCTAGAAGGAAGTTGCTTGATCAACTCTAAACTGAAGAAGGAGGTACAAGGCAACAATCTTCCTAACCCACATTTTTTTGGTTGGAGGAGGTGTTTTCTTTTAATCTATTCAGGACTTCATTAATTTCTCTATGTCCAGGTGTGCAGGATTTCTGTTAGGAAATGCTGCATCCCCATAAATCCAAGAGAGCATGAATTTTTGGTTGTTTGGTCTCAGTCTAAAATGCCCTAGGATGTCAGTGCTTCACCTAATCCTAAATCAGGAGCAATGGCCCTCATGGTATAGACAACTCAAAGATGCTTTGAGGTTCACCAACCCATTTTAAGAGTCCTGACCAAAACATTATTTATTACTGGTTACTCAACAACAACAACAAATATGAACTTGCAAGAGTAAGTTGGGAGTGTCAAAGGCAGAAAAGTTCTATCCCAAAGGCTTATTCTTTATACAAACTTGATGGAACGAAAGAGCACAACACAACGAGAAGCTCAGAAAATGGCTTAAGATCTCAGACAGTGTACAGGTTTCAGATGGGTGCAAACATACTCATAATGCCAGCTCCTCACCCCTGATGACTCCTTGCCTCCATCCCCTGCTTTACACACTGCTGCTCTGATGGACTGGCTGCTAGAGCTCCTGCTGAATGCTTTGCGTGTCACCAGGATCTGGAAGCAGCTCAGAACTGGAGAATGGCTAGCAGACCCCCAGCCACACAATTAAAAGTCGCTTAAAATGTCCCCTCTCTTTTGAAGCCTGGTGCTGTGGGCTTTTCTTCACTAAGGGACCCAACTTACTCCCAGAACAACAGGTGATATAATGATCTTATGCTTGGGCAAAGGAGACACCAAGATATTTGGAGACTTTGTGTGTAACAGATGGTAGCTCTCAGTAGGGTCTGAATTCCTAGAGAGAGGAGATACAATCTTTGCTCAGCACTGTGCCCAGCTGGTTGCTCCTCCAGGTGTATAGTTCATTATAAGATGAAGAGGGACATATAAAAATTCAAGATGGGGCACTGACTTGATAGCTGGATGTTCCTTTCTCTACCCCAGAAACATCAGAAGATCTGGAAGACACAGAGACCAGTACACAACAAATCAGCTTTTTCATCTGTTGATGCTTTCCGTGGCCACAGCCAGCACAAAACCAGGGAGAGGGATTCAGCTTGCCTTACAGTGCAGGATCTCCATCCAACCTGAGCACTCTGGGCTCGTGTCGCAGCTGCTGGAAAAAAACAGCAGATTAGCCAGGCTTGTTTGGGCTGTCAGGCTAAAGTGACTCAGCCCCTAGACACACCTCTTACTTTTCGCTTCTTAGAAGGGGTGTCTAGACAGCTCAGGTGTGGGCATTGCCATGTCCACATTCAGTGGGATTAATCCCTACTGGAGGACCACATTCTGTGCCAGGGCAGCCCTCTGACACCGCCTCAATAAGCAGGACAGAGGGCTGCAAACAGGCAGAAGAGGCCTGTATTTAGTGGCCTCACTCCTGGATGACTTGCACAGCCACAAGGGACTGCAAGCAAAAAACAGTGCCCAAAGCCCAGCTCTCCTCTGCTCCTGGGGTGTTTTGGTAACTGAGTTGTTCCCCTCTGGGAGCTCTGCAGGGGCAGCAAGAAGCCACACAGCAAGGAGGGCCAGTGCTGACAAAGCCCCCAATTAACCCGCCTGATGGACGGGCTTCTCCAAGCAACTCACAGCGTCTGGATGAAAACAGGAACACTGCCCTTGCTGCCACCTGGTCTCCAGGGCAACATCCCCAGTGTGTACACAACAGGACCATCAGGTAGCTGTTTCTGTGTCACTGATCATCAACTTTTATTCCTGGCACAGGGCACAGGGAGATGAATGAGGCTGATATGAGAAATGGCACCACCCTGCTGTAATGGAGATAATTCTTCAGTGTCATTCTCCAAAGCTGACTATGTGTCTGCATACACATATACACAAACACACTTCACTGCCCCTTGTCTCAGTAGCTCTCAGCTGCAACAGCACTGCTTACCTTAAAAGGTACCTTTTACTTTTCTTTATTTTTTTTTTTTAATTAATTTTCGCTACTTGTGGTCCAATCTTAGTGATGTCCACCTGTAGCAAAGGGCATCACACACCATGTTTATGTTTGGGAGTGGACTCAAACGGTTTGGCTGGATAGTGGTAAGTGAATAGTTTTCATAAGAATGCCCAAATGTAAAAAAAATTTGAAGCCCAGCCCTGCTTCCATTTGCAGTCAGTTCCTTCAATAGCCAGGTTCCAATAGTAACCCAGTGAGAGAATAAGCAAAGTATGGAAGATCCTGCAGACACGTTGCCTGTCCTAAGTGGAAAAAGGACTCAAAAGAGAGGATTTCACAAATGAGATTTAGTGCCTCACACAGCCAGCATTCATGTGAAGAGCTTAACACTCTAATAACCAGGTATAGTGATTTCACTGAGTGCTCTGGTGTCTTGTCTGACACCCAGTAGGTTTCCAGTTGTCCAAACCTTGGGAAGCACTGTTAAACAGCCTATTTTAGTCTTGCCACATACACCAAAGTTCAAATAGCTGGACATCTTTTGGTACCTGAGCCTGTGATGATGACCATGAACTTAATAAATCAAAGGGCTTTTCAATCACTTTCCAGAGGCATGAAGGAAGAGCAGCCCTGGAAGCCAATGAACAATGAATGCACTGACAAGTAGGTATAGAGGGACTTGTGCAGAAATATCTGCATGTGCATGTGTGAGGGGAAAAGACAAGATGAACTAATCCCTTTCCTCGGGGCTATGTCTTTACTCTTTCAGACTGGCACGTGTCTCCTTTGTTTTCGATAATAAGAGGTAATTATATCTGAAATGTTAAACTGTAAATCCATCACATAATTAAGGGAATTCAAACTGCACAGAACTATGGGAACATTTAGGGATGGATTAGGGACAGGGACTCTGAGAATCACAGTCTGTGTTTTCCATTCCTTGACTCAAAGACTCAGGCAGTTTACTGCTTTCCCCAGGGACTGTCTATCTCCCCACCACAAGATAAGGGAACCACATGCTGATTCCAGGGGGAATCACTAGTGTACTGTGGTGGAACAAAACAGCCTTCAGAGAGGGGTTTATGGCTTGTGTTTCCTTTAATTTTTTTTTACCCTTCTTATCACTAAACAAAAGCTTGTGGTCTTTCTTAGATAATCACATTTAAGCTCTTATAAAACCACATGCCTGGATAAAGCAAGTCTTATGCAACTCAGACGAAGCTTTTTTCCCTGGTGTAATTATTATTGAAGAAATCTATGATGTTTTATGGCAAAGCCTAAAATGCAAAGCACTTAACTAAAAATACAAAAAAAAAAATACAACCAGTGTATTTCCAAATCATCCCACCCCTCTACCACTTATATTTGCAAACAAAAGAAGGAAGAAAGAAGGAGTACTACAAAAGGAGACTCATTCTTTCCTCATAGGATCACCAGTGACACTCACCTCCCATGGGCAGTGAAGGAGGGAGTGCCTGGGTTTATCCCACAGTGCTGCATGGAAGCCTCGCCAGAACAATGCTGGAGTGATGGTGCTGGGGAAAGCAGGGATTCAGGCCATGGAGGCCTTAAATGCAGAGTCTGATGTCCTTCACATCTCTCCCTATTGGTGGCTGTTGACCAAGCTCAGGCCCAAGGCATCAGTCCTTGCTTAGAGTGAACTTGGCCTTGCTGCTGCTGGGAAGGTGCACAGCTGTGCACAGCTGGCCAAAATACAGGAAGGCACCATGTACTTCCTTATAGAAAAGGGAGTAGAGGGTGGTTTGAGCACAGCCTCAGACATGGGCTCCACCAGAAAAACAGAGGCAGACACCAGGAACTGGATATTGCCTGTGTCCTGCTATCTTGTTCTTGGTGTCCAGGTGATCTGTATCTGACATTACGAGCCAAGGCAAGAGTCATTTGCACCTTTCTCCCCGAAGTTCTTTCCAAACATGAACGGAGTGATTTTAGGGGGATGATCTCTGGGCAAGGAATGCCATTACTTACATCACAGTCACTTGGGATAATATTTATTACCAATAGGCTTTTGTGGGGCAAGCTCAGGCAAGGGAGATCAAATCACTGCTTCAGGGCAGCCCTTGACTTACAACTGCAGAAATGCCAACACCACAAAAAGTTAAATGCAAAATGGAATATGAGTGTACAGGGCTCGACTCAGAAACCATAAGATTTGGTGAGGTACTTTTGTTTTACTTTGGGGTGTACATGGGTCATATTCTACATATGGGTAAGGGCTAGAAACACATTTTGGATTGTTTGGGGGGGGGGGGTTGTTTGGTTGGGCTTTTTAATGAGAACTCAACTTCATAGATATTAACAGATTTTTTTTAAATAGCATCACAGTGCAAAATTCAGAACAAAATTATGAGAATTGGCTACATAGTAACTACGACTCCCACTTCTGCATCCAGCATTGCAAAAATGTTGATTAAAAGCTAGACAGTTTTCTTCCACTCACCACATTTGGATCATTAAACAACACAAATATCTTCATGTATCAAGTATCATTCAATATTAGTTGAAACCTTTTAACTGGCCTGGATTTGTTTCCTTGCTGGAATAAGTGGGACAAGTACTCCACCCTTTCTTTTAAATAGACTTAAGATGTATCATTGAAGTTACTTGGAACAGGGCGCAGGGACCATCAGGAAAGGATTAACTGTAACAAAATCTTTGTGAGGTTAAAAACTGGGCAAGCTGGTCATTTAAACTCAGTGATGGGTCATTTGCCTGTAGCGAACCAACCTTCCCAAAAACCAGCCTAATTACGTGTGTCTACCTTAAAGGTTTTGCGTGAGGGTTTCTGCTGTTACTGGAAGATGCCCCAATGGAAATGCCTCCATAAGGCTTTTAAGGAGCCACCAACTCAGACAGAGCGGACAGGGGGACTGCAGACTGGGATTTATTTAGTGAGAGGCGTGAAAAGCCAGCAATCCAGCCCAGCATTCCCTGGATTTCGTCTCTGGCACAGGAAGGGTTTGCATGTTTCCCGCTTGTGGCTTCTATTTTAGCCTGTGTTCATTGCTGGGATGCTTGGACACAGCTGTGCTGGTTCATTAACTGCCCAGCATGTCACTCAGCCCAAGCAAATGGCTTTGGGGTAGTGTTTTCCAATGACTCAAGGGGAGGGTAGACCTCTCTGTGAGGAAAGGAAGGTGTTGGTCTAGGAGGTATTTGATAATCTCCTGAGATACATTTAAAATGAGGAACAAAGAAGAAGACTCAAGCAAGGCAGATTCCCACAGCAAAAAGACTGGGACTCAAATGAACATTTCAGGAATAATTCTCAGCCATTGAGAAACCCTAATGAGACATGAACCAGGAGCATGAAGTGATCAATGTACCAGTATCTCCCTTTGTGTTACAGCCAGTATCTGTAATAGCTCACTGCTCCTGTGGTTTTCCCTGTAGGCTCAAAAGTGAACAATTTGAGGCTACTAACTGGACACCAAAAATGAGGGAAATGGATCTACAGCATCCCCACCCTTTTCTGGTCATTACATCCTGCTCTCAGGCAAGAGCCATTCACAAAATTAGAGCATGCTCAAGCCTTGCCCTCGAATGCTTCGGTTTGGAAGGTGCCCTGCCCTGTTCCAGAAGCTGTGTCAGGGACATGCTGAGCTGTGCAGCTGCTAGCTGGGTGCTGTTCCCAAAGAAACGGGGTCCACATCCTGCTGCAAGTGACTCATGCTGAGATCATCCCACTCAGGAAGACACAGAAGGAGCTGTCCCACCTCTTCCTCCAGGGAGGACTTGCAGCATGGAGGAACAAAGCAGGTGCTGCTAGTGTGGAAGTTTGGGGCTTTTTTCTTGTGCAGAGGAGAAGAGACAGCCCCTAAGGAAGATGTTGTCTGCCAGCCCACGCAATGGCATCCATCACAGTGACAGCCCTTGGCCAGGGGCAGTGTGGGAGAAGCATCCCTGGCACGCTGGCACGCCTCTGCTGCTTCCCCAGCCCAGCTGTAACCCCTGCACTGCCCTGCCACAGCACAGCCTCCCTGCTCCTGCCTCCCCACGGGCATCAATGCAGCCTTGGGACTGCTCACTTCAGCCTTTCCATGGCTAGTCTCTGGAAGGCCTGGGTAGAGTTAGGGGCTGTGGATACCTGGCTTTAAAGGAAGGAAACCCTCATGACACCATGACAAACACAAAGTCCCCGTGACTATTGCCATGCTGGTACTAACCCTATCTCAATAACCAGCTGTGGAAGCCACTTATCCTAAGTATTTCCCAAGGCATCTAAAACTAATTCTAGTTTAAAAATCAGATTCAGGCTTAGACAGGCCAGCAAGAAGTGAGCCCAGCAATCCTAGAGCCATCAGTTCAGTCCCCTGCTGTGGCACAGCATTGCTCAGCACGAACCATTGAGAGGTCTATCATTTATACACTCACTTTTGCGTCTCTAGAAATACAGATTCTTAAGAAAATAAGGACCCTGCAGTTTTCCTTCCCAATCCATTCTGGCCTGCTTGTCACTGGGTTGCTCTAGCCTTTGCCCTGGACCGTTACAATTCTTCCCAAATGGGATCCTCCATAGTCACTTCCATGCACAGGCACTCACACATGCCTGCACCACACAGGCTGCTGACTCCTGCTCCTCCAGGCACTCAGTGCTGTTCCAACTGCCCATTGGAAACCCAGCTTGGCCCAAAAAAGAAAGAGATTGACAAAAACACATTTCGCTGCTCTTCCTGCAAAACCCTTGAACTCGTGAAAGTTGAACACATGAAAGCAATCTGAGGTTAGTGTGTAATACAAAAACCACATGAAAGAGATAATTTAGCATTAGACACATGTTACCAGAAGCAGGTTGAAACTAATACAGGTTTTGCATTCAGGTCATAAAATACAGCCCTTACATCGCCTTGTGAGGTGTCCCTACTTAGCGTGCCTTGATGGGGGAACAGCTACAAGTGCTTCAATGCTCATACAAGTTGAACACTCAAAACACCCTTCTCCTTCACTCTTTCCACCCACTCTGTGAAGGAGATATTCACACTTACAGGACAGACTCTGAATGGTGACAGGCAATCCAGGAGGAATTTCTGTTCCCATTCCAAACCTACTCAAAAGTCCAGACCAACAAGCTGAATCCAAGCACTCCAGCAATCTTATAACTGTTTTTTCATCATTGCTATAACTATAACATACGTTAAACACCTGGTGCCAGTGATCCAGTTGGAGCACTAGGAGGGAGAATAAGTGATCCCCAGCACTGCCCACTGACTGTGCCTCTGGAATGGAGGGATGAGGGCAGAGATCAGCCTCCAAGCAGCATTAAGGAGCCTTTGTGGGATCCCTGTTCTGATCCTGAAGGAAATCACTAACAACCTGATGTTAGAAACATCTGTCTGTGATTGACTCCTGCAGGATTCAACCATGTTACCACCAATTTTACAGAACCCAAAGCACTCATGCTCATTTTAGGCCAGAAAAAAAACCAACAAATTCAACAAATTTCAAACAAGATGAAGTTCTGAAAAAAGAGCTGTGTTGCACCTTTAAAAAGTGTTTTGGCAGAGGAACTGGATTTACTTTAAAAGTTAGTGTGGTATGAAAGAGCTACACAGCAAAATTCTAAATCCCTTTAGAGAACAGAATGAAATAAAAGCAGATATTTCATCTCTTAACACCTTGTCAGCAAAATTCTCCTTCTTGGGGAAAACTTTTTTCTTTTGTGAAATTATTGGGCTAGTTTGCCAGTGAAGCTCTTCTAAGAAAAACATAGCTGCTGTCTCACCCTGCCTCTCCCAACACTTCAACACTCCCTTCCATAGGCCAAGCAGAAAATTCCTTCCCTTGGGGCCTGCAATGAAGCTCATACAAGTTATTGGGAGAAAGTGCTGCACTAATGTAGAACCCATGTCCCTCTTTCCTCTCTCTCCTCCCTTTTAAAATCCTGGCTCTGACTTTCAACAACTGTTCTAGCTGGAGTCTCAGAAATGGATTTGATTTGAGGTATTTCTACTGAAGTGCTTTACACAAAAATAAGCCTATCAAGGGGCACTAAAAATATGAAGATCAATAAACTCAGAGTTAGGCTGAAACAAACTCCAGTGTGACCAATGGCCTGACTTGCCAATGATGCACTGGCAAACATAATCCAATGGATCTTGTGGTCTGCATTCAACCCAGGCTTTTAAAGAAAAATCTGGATAGAAATGTAAATATTAACCAAAACACACTCTCACTGAGAAAGGTTCTATAAGCATGCTGGGCTAGCAGTAAAGACCACAGAAGAGGACAGTCTATGTCCTATTTTTAACTCTTTATTTACCAGCCAAGAATAGCTGGAAGAATAGCAAAGGTATCACACACTGACCTTAATTAAGACAGTGATTCATCCTTTCTCTCTGCACACAAATGGAACAGCGTGGAGCTGGAAGGCTGACATGCAATTCGAGTATTTGGGTGAAGAGATAATATTTACCACACAGGGCATCCTTTAAGGGAGAATATAGGGTTCGTGACAGACACATTATCCTGGAGAACACACACAGTCATTCATCTGTTTTTCTGAAAGTCTAGAGAAATACAAGTATGAAAGGTAGTGTTTTGAAAGTCAGGGGTAGGACCTGGCACCAGAGAGATGGTTCTTCTCTTCCCTGCTCTCCTGTGCCCGTTTCACAAATGTTGCTGGATCCTTCTGCCAGACCATGACTTCAAGCCTTTGAGGAAAGGAGCCTGACTCTAACTGTTCCTTCAAAACCTCCTGCCCTGCCCCCTGCCAAAGGTTGTGTGCTGATACAGGAATTGTAAACATGGAGAAATGGCTTTAAAATTAACATTAGTCCCTAAGCTTTTCATACAGTCAAACAAAATCTCACATACAAATTCTTGCTTTTTCTATCTTATCCTACAGTGAAACTGAAGAATGGAGTTTAGCATCAGACAGCAGAATTAGTTTCTTGAAGTTTCAGAATTAGTCAGAATTGTTTCTTGTCTCTAGATCACAAACAGTTTGGAATGAGAACTCTGATCTATATATTAACAGAGCCAGAGGGCAGCCACGGTCAGCTAGGTTTGACTTCTGAAAGGATGCCAGCAACAAGGCTGCTCTGAATGAATATCCTGCATGAACCTGGGTGTAGCTGATGGGAAAAGCATCTAATCTCTGCTGCAAATGATGGAATAAATCATAGCCCTGACTTTCGCTCCCAGAATGGTTTCCGCTGTTAAATGTTGAAGACTTTTATGCAGTATTAACTCATCCAACTTCTAACTACTAATTCTTATTACACTATTGCCCAAAGGAGCTTCTGTTTCTGAATTTCTCTTCCTTATATAGCATACTTGAAAACCAGACTTCTCTTGACTTGTTGTTTGGTAAGCTAAGGGGATGGACTGCCCTGTAAGGTGTTTGCCAATCCTCCAGTCATTCTTGTGGCTCCTCTGAAAGATGGCCAGGTTTTCAACATCCTTCTTCACTTGTGGGTACCACAGCTGGATGGAGTGCTCCCAAAGCAGCTGCATCAATGCCAAACACAGCAGTAAAGCAATCCCTGAATATAGAGACAGGGAATATCAAGCAGGCATTAGAAAGGCTGCAAGGATTCCTTTAGACCCTTTGGCCATGGCACTGGAGTGAGAGATGACACTCAGCCAATTATGCATTCAAGCCCTCAATCATTTTCCAGGTTGCTGTTTCACAGCCCAGTTTATTCCATCTGGTACACAGATCTCAGATTTTTAATTTCCTTTACCTGTAGAATCCTGCAAAGAGAAATTATTTGCTATTTCCATTCTACCAAAGGATCCAAACCATGCTAAACTGGTCCTTCTGTCATCTGCTAACGGCAGCAGAGTGGAGTTCACCCCTTCTTAGAGTCACTACCATTCCTTTAAGCAGCCCAGTGCAACAAATGGATCCCACTAGGAACACAACTATTTGACGTATTTCCACCTTAAACCTCTTTACAAATCCCACTTTAAAATTTGTAAGTGAAACAGTTGGAATCCATCTGCTATTTCTTATTTGGTACTGCACCATTTGAGTTTATGAAAGAATACATATGGGAGCAAGTTTAAGGCATACAGGAAGTTCTTCCATTAACATCAGTGTAATAATCATCCAGATAGATTTCTTTTTTTTTAATCCAACTGAAGCTGACCATAATTAATTTCCAAAAAACAGCACCAGATGTCTCTTCATTTGATACATTGCTTCAGTGTGCAATTTCTTGCATATCCTTGAATTTCCTTGAATTAATATTAATGTTAATTATTAATGATCATAGCAACCTATTTAAAATATTGATCTAAATTTAGATTTCTTTAGCCTCTAGAACTTCCCCAGTGTTTCTTATCAGAAATCAAAATAAAGACCTAGGGAGCTCTTCAGCTTTGTACCTCTAGGATTTGGAGTTAGAAGAACCCAGTGAGACTTGCATATGTAACTTTAAAACCTGATTAATATACTCCCAAGTACCAATGAAGTGAAAATTATTCCATTATCCAGAGAAAACATTCATCTTCTGTTTATTCATAAGATACAAAGAAGGTTCTTTATGTGCCACTATTATCGATTTTATCACAACCAGTCAGCCAATTGAACTCCTGTGGACTACTTACTTCAAACTCTATTATCTTCTTTATTTATCTGATTTTCCAAGTGAGAATGTCCTAATCAGACCTTCCTTGAGGCACCAGCATTGAACTCTAATTGGGCACTGGTGTGCAAAGTAGCAGAAGCAGTTTTCATGCTTATGAAAACAAGGAATCCAAGCACCCTAAAAAAGATCTGGTGCACGGCATTTGTTCAGGCCACAAATCTACTGTGAGTGTTGCAATACTTTCTTGCTCTCGGAAAAGCTCTAGGTTACCTTCTGCCTCCCTGGTGGCAGCCCCTCTCTGCACTGGTTTGGCTGCTGCCTCCCTGAAAACACTTCAGATTCCCAGCAGTCAGCTGCCGAGGGAGATGCTGTTCCAGAATTAAGTTTGGGATTCTACTGAAGGTCATTTTCTCCCCGTGTGCAGGCGAGCACAGCCCGACTGGTGCATTAGAATAAACAGATGCTATCAGCACCAGCAACAAATTATCTTCCTAGGCTTTGTAATTTCTGGAGAGTAGCAGGTTGCAGCAAGTCAATTTACATTGAGGATGGAGTGGAAGGAAAGCAGAGGTTGTGTTGGCATTAGCAAGCAATTCAGTAGAAGGGAAAGGGAACAGTGAATTGGAATTGGACAACCACATTGTGATAGAAACCATTCTCTGCGCACCCCTATTGCTCCTCGTGAGGTACACAGCACACCAGAGATGGGGATATGGAGGTTTCACACCTGAAGGGGATTTGTGTTTTATGCTCAAGTGCAAAAAAGCCAGAGAGAGCACATGCATATGCACGTAAATGTTTAGGAAGATGTAACTGCCCACATGAAAAGCAGTTCCTTGCACCAGGACCTGGGGATATGCTGCAGCAGGAGGGGACAATCCAATCTTTGTTTGCTGTTTCCAGGAGAACACTTCTTTACAGCTGATATTCCAGTCCCAAAACCAGAGTGGTGGCATAACTGCACCCAGGAATGCTTCCACTGCTTCTCTGCAAGAGTGGGAGAGCACATCTCCCTGTATATTTTTAGATGCACAAATATTTTAGCCTATAGTACTATGCATAAGTACCTGCCCATTAATTAGCAGAACCGGCAGAAAGACACAGAAAAACTTATAACAAAATGAAGAATAGAGCTCCACTTTCCTAAAACCCAACTTGGGGTCCCAGAGAACAAGACTTGGCCTATTTCTGTGATCCAGGCTGGTCTCTGCCATGTTCAGACAGAGCACACACATCTATTTGTGCACAGAACTGCAAAAGAAGCCCGGAAGTTTATGTAATTTCTCCAGATAAGGTACCCATCAAAGGCAAGACTTACACCTCTGCTTTTAGCCATGGTATCTCTACACCCATTCTACACCGGCATACAAAACCTGCACTGCTTTTTCATAGCATTTTCCTCAGTCTTTTAAGAATTCATAGTTCTGATTGGGACTGGGGAGCAATGAAACCATCTGCTGTAATCTTATTTGCAAAAGACAGCAGACACTCATTTCAAAACTAGTCTGGCTTTATCATCACAGTGAAAGATGCTATTTCAGCATTCCTCTGCTGGGATGGAAAGACAAAGCTTCCACACATCTCCATGTAGGTGACTCTTCCTACCTCTAGACTCTAGGGAATTGTACTTCCCTTCCCATATGTGCTGGCAAAAGATATTTATTCCAGCACCCTGCGGCTCCAGCCCTGCCATTTTCTACTGCTGTCAAGAAATATCTGCAGATATTGATGAGTTTTGATGTCTCATTAATGTCAATCCACAGCTGCCTACACAATCTGGTATTAGTTTGCATTTGCCCAACCAAAAAAGGAAACTAACCTTACCAGTCCTGAAAGACCTCAGTACAAATGAAACGCATGAAACTCAGAGATACAGAAATTCCCTTAGTTTTTCGATAAGAGCACATTTATATTTTTAGTCTAGAGGAACACACAAAATTTAGTCATCAGTAACCTTTGCAAGCTGCATTACAGCTAGAGACAAAAAATTTTTAAAACCCCAGACACTTGCAAAGCATTACAAATATTACTCTATGTTCCCATCATCTTTTAGGCACTTACGGCTTTTCACCTGTTGTCCTGATCCCTCATTTCCCTTACCTGACAGAGTACAATGAAAATTCTACTGCCATTCTTTGTCTGATGTTCACTAAAGGTCTCCTAGGGGACATCTGTAGACCAAGAGTTTCAGTGGAGCAGGACCAATATTTCTTTCAAATGATTCAAGGGATTTCTCATGCCTTCTCCTTTCTCCTATTAAATAATCAATTCAGAACAAAGAAACATATTCAGTAACATAACTCAAAACTAAGAGTTCTCAACAATTTCAAGTCAGTTACATTTCAAATTCTGGGGCAGCTATTCACACAGAGCTGAAAGCATAAATCTAGATTATTTTATGAAGCGCCTGATGTCTCCTTTTCGAACTGCTGGGTAACTGTAATAAAAACAAAATCAAGCTGCTGATTCTTTGATTTAGGAGCTTGCAACATTAGAAATTAAAGAATCCAGTCTCCTGACTCATTTCCATGCCTTTGGACTGCTATCAAACCTGGGTGGGTGCAGTATCTCATCCTTCTAGCATAATATTTACAGTATTCTGCTATTCCTCTCTCAAGCACTGTTGAGGTTTCTTGATTTTTCAGTTCAGTACAAAATAGGAGAAGTACTTTTCCTCTCCTAATATCTGTTCATATTTTAGGCAAATCCAGTTGAAATGGTCTGTGATCAGCTTTCAAAGGGCAGATCTATATATTATATTGTGTTATAGACTAATCCCTACATTGCACAATATTTTAAATGATGCTGAAAAAGAGATCTTAGCAGTGGGAGAAGCCCAGATACTCTCCTAAGAAAACTGGGCTAGCACATTTAAAGCACAAAAGTTTCCATAGCCAAAACATTCACATCTGGATGCTTTTAACTTAGTCAGCATGGCCAGACACCCACTTGTATCTGGGTGTTGTGCAATTCCAGCATGAAACTCAATCTCATACCATGAATCCAGAAGCAGCAGCATAGCACTCTGCCCTCACACCCTTTCTTGTAAATCTTTGGTCCCAGAGAACTTCTTCCAGCTCTACGGTTTGGAATAACTTGTTTTAGACCAAAGCTGTCTTCTCCAAAGCAAGTCCTGTATCCTGGCTGAGTTAGCTGGAGTTAAATCAGCATAAAACTAAAATAGCACAATGGAAAGTCAGGCTTACTGTTAAATCATGCTTCTATTTTTATCTGGCAAAGCACTTAAGCATGTGGTGGAGATGCACAGAACTTAAGCATATGCTTAATGTTAGCCCTCTGTTTACATGCATTGTCAACTCAGGGTTTACAAATCAACTGATTCTGTGAATCTGGCTGAAATATTGTGATTTTTAAAAGAAAACACATAGTGCTGATCTCTGAATATAAAAAGGCATCCATAGGGTCAGGATGCAGAAACTTGTTCATCAAGCAGGAAAAGCTGAGTATCAGCAGTTGGGCCAAAAGCTCACACAAACCTTCAGAAAGCAAAAGGAGTATTTCCAAGTGAACTGCGGGACAACACAAAGCAGGAAACAAATTTGGGAGTTAAGCAGGTTCAGCCTTGAGAGAATTGGGATACAAACATGGTGGTGCAGGTAAAGCCAAGCTTTATCTAGCCCAGCAGTTTACCTGCAACTCTGTCCAAAAGCAGACACTAACAGGCACACGACACAGGCCATGCACAGTGGTCAGAGTCCTCCAGCTTCTGGCCACGGGCAATTTAGGGTCTCAAAGCAATCTCCAAGCCCACACAGGCCGCTGTGTTTAGTAGTCTCTGGTGAATGGATCCTACAGAATTCTGACTTACCCTCTCTTAAATTTATTTCATTTTGCAATTCCCACTATCTGTCATCACTTTCACAATAAAATAATGAAAAAGCACTCCTTTTATTCAATGCCACTATCCATCTAGTTTCTTTAGCACCCTTAGTTCTTATGTTGCAATGAGAAAGGAATGGTCAGTTTCCATTTACCTCCTCCATATCACTCATGATTTTATGAGCCCCTGTCAAATGCTTCTTCAGTTTTTAAGGCTGAGAAGCATTACTTTATTTAGACTTCTTCATAAAAAAAGAGACATTTCATACTTCTAGCTACTCTTCCTGCTCTTTTCTATGCTTCCTACTTCTAATACATCTTTTTTGAAACTGAGTGAACAGTCCTGCGTGCAGCAGCCAAGATGAAGGAACACTACAGGAAGATCCACAACTCTGTCTCTCTCTCCTGTATACTGCAGTGGCAGAAGTTATGCAGTGGCAGAAGTTTTTTATTTTGCTGTCAGTTACTCAAACGAACTCCAAAAATTTCTCTTTGATATTTACAGGACTTCTAGTACTTGTATGACATTTCAGGAAAATGAGCAACTATGACTTTATTAATCATTTTCCTGAGTACAGAAACCACAGAAAACATAGCAACCTAGAGGCATGAATCGTCAGGATTATTTTCCCCTGTGTTATTTATGTATATTAACATTGACTTTTGTCTGCCACAGTATTGCCCGGGCTCTCAAGATCCTTGAGAAAAGGACCAAAAGGTTTAGTTATCTCTGTGATAGTGATTTTTTGGCCTGAATGATTTCCTTGCTCTCCCTACTAATTCGTTTTCAGGTAGGGCTGTTGAAGAACACAGTTTCCCCTGCCCTCCCCTCCTCAACCCCAAAGGATCACTAAAAGGAACATGAACATTTTCTAGTGTGAAAACTGGCTAGTTACACCTATCTTTTTCTTCATAACTTGCTGAGACTTCTTCAAAATCCATTCAAAACCCCAAGCACACTATATTAAGTGTCACATGCTTTTCCAGATGCTTATTCATTCCTTTGAAGATCTCCAGGGTTTGCAATGCATGCCTTTAATTTACCAAGATCGTGTTAGCACACCAACAATATATCATATTGAGGTACGCTGCCACTAAATCTGTTGTAATTTCCTTTCAATTTTCCTGGTAGAGAAGCCAGACTTGAGTCACCTGCAGTTTTTTTCATCCCTGCTGGAACACTTTTTAGGATTGGTGTCACATTAGTCACCTGTGATGGGATTGAGGCTGACTAAATCCAAAAGTTTCACACCACAGCAATTAGAACATTTGAGTGAAAAAATTTGTGCTGGTGATTTGCTATTGTTCATTTCATTCATGTCTGTTTTAAAAGCTCTTCTGTTAACAATTCATTCTGGACCATTCCTTGGGCTCAAACCTTGGAGGACTTTCCTGTTTGCTGTGCAGGCAGTGCCTCTGCTCTCAGTGGGTTTGCTGATCTCCACTGCTCCTTTCACACCTTGATCCCACCAGACTGTCAGTTCCTGTCATATTTGAAGGAGATTTGTTATGATTTTCCATGTCTTTTGTGAGCCATTCCTCAAACCATCTTAGTTTCTGTTGCAACGAGTTTACATTTAACTTGTAAGAAATTATATTCCTCTCTGATTTCTTTGTTTAGGCATGATTTCCACTTAGAGGATGCCATTTTATTGTCCCCTTCCTCCTCTGTTGAACTGTAGTAACTTTCTGGGGTATTAGGTAAATTTTGGGAAGTGGTATTTTTTCTCCACTTCACAGGCATGGTACTTACATTCTAAGTTAATTTACTTACTCATTAATGCTATTAAAATTAAATTTCTTAATATTAAAATGCTTTTGAAATAGAAACAGTCATGCTCTTTGTGCTTTTCCTTGTATTATTATGCCTGGTAATGAAATTGACCATGAATGTCACTATTGCCAAGCCATTCTTCAGTGCAACAGCTGTAATTTAAACAAGGTCTTAGTCAAAAATTACTTTTCTCTTTTATTGGTCTGTTTAGAAAACTAAATTAAAATTTGCCCTTTATATCCTAAGTAGGATGAATCTTCTCCAGTCTATTTTCTTGCATACTCTCCATTGCCTGTGATCTTTTTAAAGTATTTTGTAGATATTCTCACTGCCATAGTCAACTGTTTAAAAGGATAAGTTTATTATAATGTTTTTCTTGATTTGGCATGCCAACATCCAATCCATAGAGAGTGGGTGGCAAATGATGATACAGATAATTAATTTATCTTATTGGACTCTGATTTCCAACGGACTGTGAGTCACCCCTCCAACAGCAAAATCTATTCCTGTTTTTTCCACACCATGAGTATCCTGGTAGTGCAGTGTTGGTAGTGATCAGCTTCATTCAGTAAGATTTCTGGGAGGCCAGTACAGTGAAATTTACCCATTCTCACTTTATATTAATTTAATATTTCTAGGAAAGTACAGATACTTTTGCTCTTGGTCTGTGTGTGCCTGGTTTAACTGGGGATTTGCTTAGACTGTTGGATTATCTGAACACTATTGATGGCTATTCTGTCCATGAAGGCACAGAAGGAAATCTGCCATCAGGATGAGTGTGTTCTTACCCAGGACCTCATCTCAAATGATTTGGAAGACTCTCCCAGTGTTTGCTTTCATTCCCAGTGCCACCAAACTGGCTGCCCCCATTTCAGAAGACATCATCCCTCCCATCCATTTTGAGCATCTGTCCTGCTTCTATGACTTCTCTCTTGTTTCTTCCCACACCTCTTCCTTAGACACACAATGGGTCTCTCGTTGTCTGTGACAAGTATTTCTTGAATGCTGTAGTGAAGTTCCTTTCTTTACCATCCTCTCCTATCCAAATGTTCTATTTTGCCTCCTGGACCTCTCCCTTGTATTTCTTGGTGCTTACACCACCATGAGCAGACGTGATGCACAAGGAAGGTCACCAGCTCCTCTCCAGCATCTTCTCAAAGGCTGCCCAGACATCACAAGATACAAAGCCCTTAGAGCACAGGCACAAACCACCACACGTTCCTTCCTGGCCTTGTATTCCCATTTATCCACCCCACACAGCAGCACAGCCTGCCTGCTCCTCCTCAGCAGGGCTGTGGTTCTTCCAGCATGTGTCTGGATGAGTGGATACACAAAGTTGCCTTCTGGCAGGAGACAGATGGGTCACATGGATAGTATCTTCTGCACACATGTTTACTCATTCAGTCTGAAACACGATTTTATGATTTGCCTCATTGTCTCCTAATTCAAGCACCAACAGCAAGTCAAGCCAATTCTCCCAACCAAATCCCTTCTAAAGGTTCATTGTACATTCAGCACCCTGAAAACAAAGCTTCTTTTACCACACACCTAAAACTAGCACAAAAACAGGTGAACATGTGTTTTCCAGAGAGAAACCTTGGTGCTTGTATTTCCTATCACCACAGTCCTCACTTTTCTGTGCTTAGGAAGTTTTCTCCTATTTAGAAGCCAACCTTCTGGGGAACACAATTGTGGTTTTTGCCATATTTTTATTTTGTAAAGGCTAACCCTGTGTTTAATTTGCAGAAAGCACATGGTACAGAACAGATGAGGGAGTTTGGCACAGAGGCAGGAGGTACCTTCAACCCTTGGTCAATTAAACATGAAATGTAAAACCTGGCAAGTATTGCATTTAATCCTCTTTGCACCCCTTAGCCCCCTGCCAAGGATCAAAAGTGCTTCTCTTCTTAAAAAGAATAAAAGATTTCAGAGCACATCATCAACTCCTCCCTTCAGCCCTCAATACTGACAGTGTTATCTCTATACACAAAGCTTCTCCCCCTTTCTCCAGCTTGGCAACAGAACCCAAGCTCAATGAATATTTTATATGTGTGTGGTTAATGGAGCATTCTGGCTCCAGTCCATTAGAAACCTTACACAACGGTGTATTAACTGCTTCTCAATGTAACATTTTGAGTCTGTCCAAAGGGGATGTGTGTTTGCCAGTTGAGCCAACACACTATTATTGTCTTGTCAGCCTAGTTCCTGTCTTGGGTTGAAGAGTAGGGTCCCCTGCCACAGCAATTTGCCATCATTGTGCTCCCAGCAGCAACCTGAGAAGATTAGCTCAGCTCCAAGCTCTATTTTCCCCTTTGTATTTTAAGGTCTGTTTCTCATGTGGGGTGGGGAATGCCTGCAGTCTTTCCCCTTCAAAGATATACACAGGGATAAGCAATCACGTCACAGATTAGCATAAGGGTAAATATAAAGCAGTTGAGATCTTAGTTTTAATGGAAACCAGGCCCCCATATTTTTTCATCAGCTCTGAAATTGGTAGCCCTAAAATCCACCTGATGGATTGAAAAACCTGATAGCAGAATGACAATATTTGACAGAGTAGCTACTACCTTCTCACTTTAAAAACCTCCTCTGTTCCCCTGGCCCACCACAGGCAGAACACCATCTCCATCAAAACCAAAATCAGCACAAGGATATCTCAACAGTCAGGTGGGCACAGATCACTCTCCTTAAAACAAGGGACAGTGTAATTCCACACTGCACATAGAAAATAGCCATGGTAAAAGGTAAAAAGAAGCAGATGATGGATTTCTCCAATGAAGAGCCCTGTGAGAGTCAGGGGTCCAGATCTGAATGTTCCCCTATGCTCCCAGACAGTCTGTGGAGCTCACGAGAGCTTCCAAAGTGTGAATCATCCCAACCTAAGGCAGATGTCTAGAGTGGGTAAGGTGAATGGCATGGGCTGTTTATCACTCCTCACTGAGAAAAGAGGGAGTCTAGATGACAATCTTAAACTTTATGTCTAAGTTTTAGATAACCAAAGTCGGGTGAGATGATTCCCAGCCCCAAGGTTTGCAGACTCATTACCAGGTGAGCCACAGACCCTGACAGACTTCGGGCAGAAAAGAACAAGATAAAGAAAAGTGCTGATGTGGAAGAACTGATCTCATTCCTTCCTGCCTGAAAGCAGAAAGAGCTGATGTTTCAGAAGGCAAATCCCATCCTTTGCTCTCACATCATTGCTGAAACACACTGGAAGAAAGCGAGCATCGTTGCTGGACCTGCCAGGACACTGTAGTGCTTTCTAGAATGTCTGCATAAGGCAGTCACCACCCATGAGGGTCTTGGGCATTGCAGGCCAGTAAGGAAGGCCCAGAGGAGCCAGGGAGGGACAGCTGGCCAAAATACAGATGAGGTGAAGGCTTTCAATAGGAAAGGATCAACTCTAGATAAATTGTTCCTCCTGACCCAGCAGTGCCTGCACACCCATGACTTACCCAAAATGGGCAGTGGTGGAAGGGTCTGGAGCTGAAAGATGTGAGGAAGGGTCTCAAAGACACAATTAAGGGAAGCTCCATGCCAACTCAGAAGGAATTTCCCTTTGCAAGGATTTGGCAGAAAAAACAATGGTTTCCCTGAGCACACTGACAGGATCACCACATCTCATGTCACTCTTGAGAAAGGACAGGCACTGAACATATACAATCAAAAGCCATAAATCTGACTGGCCAGAAGCTCAGCTGCTCCAAACACAGCTCTGAAGTCAGGTTGTTTCTCTCTCCCAGAGGCACAGGCAGCAAATCAGTCATCCTACCAGTAGATAATCCAGTTACCAGCCCTCTCTTCTCCCTCCCAGATCCCTCAGCTCCCCCCACACCCCTTAGCACTATCATCAATGGAAAGTTTTAGAGAATTAGCTGAAAACAACCAAAGTGCCTAATTGACTGAAGAAGGGAAATGGCAACTTCCATCATCTCAAAAAGCTGCACCTTTCTCCTCCTCGTTTCAAAGCTGAATAAAGGAATTAAAAACACAGCCTGGGGCAGCCAGCAGAGATTTACAAGAAGCAGACATTAGTTCTAACTCTAAAGGCTGGGCGTGTGCATGAGCCAGGAGGAGCAAACAGAGAAGGGGAGCAGAAACATACAGTCTTTGCATTTAAAGTGGAGGAAGGAGAAGGAAAAAGAGATGAAAAAAAATCAACAACCTTTAAGCCCTTCCTAATAAAACAAAGATCATCCTGGCAACATGAAATGCTACCCTACTTTGTTTATTTATCGACACAAAGAAAGAAGTAAGTTGGCACTTCAGAGGGTATTAAATCCTGGTTTTTTGCTGACTGAATGACCTCAGCTGAAATATTTTCCATGACAAGAGCCCAGAAGACGCTGGCACAGTGTCAGACAATAAGATTTCAGAGTGTATTTACATTCTATCCATGGCCCCAGGCTGTTCCAAACCCATAGGCAGGTGCTGCCTTTATCTGTTCTTTGCTCACCTGGCTCCCTAGCAAAATGTTCTGAGACCTGTGGCTCAGCTGCCTTAACTGTTTGCTGCCTGGTGCTCAGAAAGCTTCAGAGACATCTGTGATTCTGGCAAATAAAGATGGAGACACTGTTTGCCCCTCAAAGCTGACCACTGGGTGGTGTGTAAGGCACTCTTGCCAAAAAGCAAAGGGAAAACAGTGGTGATGCAATGGTAAAAGACAATTAAAAAACAGATTAATTCATGCTGAGAAAAGGGATGCTTCTTAAAAAAAGAAGGGAGAAGGTGGTTCTTTCAAGGATACACTGCATTTTCCATTACTTGGGATTTTTAAAGTGGATCTGGATAGCTCTCTAAGAAGCAACAGTCAAGATCCTAAAGAAGACCAGAGGAGGGGGTCAGAATTTTACAACTTCTAGCCTTGAAGTCTGTGCAGGACAATATTCCACTGTCAAGCAGAGGATACTCAGCAACCCACATCCGCAAAGCAGTGGACAAAAGGGAGGGAGGCAGGCTAAGCCACAAAGAACCACAGTGCTCTGCCTTTCACCTCCATGGCACAGATTCCCCACATTGCAGGTTTCCAGCTACATTCTCCCCTAGACCAGCTCCCGACCTGGTCCTTCAGCAAAACAATCTGTTCCATCCCTGCGGTGGAAACGGCCTCCTCTTTGCTCAGTTTAATTTGGCTTGTCATGCACAGCTCCTCTCTCTTGAGTAATAAGCCTCCAGGAGATGCTGTGAGAGGCTACGCCCTTCATACCGCCCAACCAGGAAGAATGATAATTGCACTAACAGCACCATGTACAAGGCAGCCACCAAAGCAGAGGAAGCATGAATTAAAGCAGGATAAAAAGGAGGGGCTTTACCCTCTACCTAATAAGGTATTATTCATGCTTTTGGAAAGCTTTCTTGCAGAGAGATAAAAACAGACATAATGGGTATTCATAAGCAACTGCCTCTGGAAAAGGAAAGGCCTGCCTGCCATCTCACCCCCATTGTCATGCTGGACCCACCTTCTACATTCCCAACCTTCAGCTCCCCCTCCCTTTCCTACCTCCTTGCCATGTGTCCTTGTTTAACCTGTTTTTTACCCAAGTGAGCTCCCCCTTGCCCATGGCTCAGGTCTGACCCACTCACACACATCTTCACACCAGTTCCTCCAGTCCCATCACCTTCACCCAACTCAGGAAAACTTCTTTTTTCATTTCATTTTCCCTTTCTCTCGTTCCTGTCCTCCCTGCAAAGTTCTTCAACTCAAATTCACTCCTGGCCTACTGTGTGCAAATAATTTCCCCTTTCATACCTCTCCTCCAGCCCGCATCCAGCAGGTCACTCATGCCACCCACACCTGAAAGGATGGAGACATCTGCTAACTCTGCTTGTAACCATACTTTTGTATTTGTCTGGCCTCACTTTTCACCCAGGAAACAAAAACGTGACCTTACCCTCCAACAAATTTATCATAATAAACTTCCACTCATGAGCCCAAAATGATGGTGAGTTTTAAACATCTACACAAAGGAAATGACCCGCTGCTCACTTGCATAACCTGTCACTGTCCTTTTCAATCCTGTCCAACAGGTTATCACAATGCACGAGCACCTTGCAGCCTTTGCCATTCCTGAAGCTGTTCTCTGCATGCTGAGCAGGACTTGCCATGTTAGGAAGTGCAGCTCCAGGCACAAAACCAACCAAACAAAAAACAAACCCTGATTATACTTCACAAGTATTTTGGGTGCATGGCAAATGGAGTCCTAGAGGAATTTTCAAAGGATCCTAATGAGATTAAACATATCAATCCCCTCAAAGTCCCAGCAATTTGGGTATCCAATGAGCTCAGACCCTTTGAAAGCTCTGTAGGCATCTTCAGGCACTAAAATGCCTTTGGAAACAGGGCATGGAAACTGCAGCTAGGTGTTAAATGTTTAACCAGGTCTGTGGGCAGCTCTTTGGTGCCTACCCTGGGATAAGATCATATTCACACATGCACTAAGACCACCACACAAGTAGATGTACAGAAAACTTTTCAAAACTGTTCCTTCCCCAGCTCTGCACTCCCAACCATCATTACAGACTGGTTTAAAAAACAAACCACAATAATTAAACTATCCCCCAACAACCAGTCAATCTACAGACCTCCTGGGATGGAATAAATAAGCTATGAAGAGCTCCTCTCAGCTGGAACAGCAAGGATAAAAATGGAGGAAAACAGGAGACTAACCAGGTACTGCACATGGTATCTGCCTCCTTCCACTCTCAGCAGGAGCTCTGAGTAATGCCTGCAGTCAATGTTTCTGCCACTGTCCAACCCAAGGACATCTTTTAAACAATGCCTCACTGATAATCCTGTAAGGATTTTCAGCTCTGTCCTGCACAGCATTTTAATTACTCACACTGTTCCATGAGCTCAATCATTTACAGAAGGTATTTTCATCCCACTAATTGTAGGTTTCCCAGAGGATTCAGTACAGTATTTCATGTCCTCAGTGCTATTAAATGCATTAGGAAAGCATCCAGACTTCCAGAAGTCAAATTTTTTTGTGCATGCATATGTTTTAGGAGATCAAGAGGGCAAATCAGGTAAAGGAAAACTTTTAGGCATTAAACAAAAGAGAAATTTCAACTGTCAACTTTCAAGAAAAAAAAAACCCAACAGACAATATTTCAAATAATGTTACAATAGACTCATTGAAATCAGCAGCAGGTCTGGAACCTGAAACCTCCAGTGTTAATGGCATGCAGGTATACCCCTGTGCTGGGAAAAGCAATTTCATTTGTTGGTAGGTAGAGGTTATGTCTGTATCTCTAATGGCACCCAGCCTAGGGAGCAATTCCCAGCCTCCCAGGACAGGTAGTACAGAACATCTCCTGCCGACACCGCCCAGGGCCAGCTTGGCTCTGGAGCAGAACAGCCGTGCCCTCAACTGGGGCACTTGGCCTTGTGGCCATCAGACACAGTAGTTGTTTGTTTGTGTGCTTGAAGTCAACACGCCTAAAGTAATTTGGGAGTTGTGTGGCAGCCCATGATTTTCCTGCCTGGTGCTGAAGGGCTGTGCTGCAAGGCCTGCAGGAGGAGGGTGATGGCAGGGTACAGCCAAGGGCACAAGGTCTGGGATGGCACAGAAGGGCTGCAAGAGGCAGATGGAAGCCAAACACCACAGTGCTGTGCTGCCTCATGGGAGCAGTCCTGCAGGTCGTTTTTTGGTGGAGTGTGACTGGTTCACCCCAATGCCAGACACAGAAATGGGCTGGGAGGCTGAGATGTCTGGTGTGGGTGAGCCATGATATTTACTGCAGGCTGTCACCCTGAACAGGCAAACTGTGAGAGCCAGAGACCCACAGCTTCCAAATGCAGTGACTAGAGCTGTGTATTTTTAAGGAAGGAAAGAATGGAGGTTTCCAAGCATATCTGTATAGCATATCTGAAAGGTAATAATTGTATGCTGCTGCATTCCCTGGAGTGGTGGTAACGTCAGCCCTTCCCTCCATGCCAAGGAAATTTAGACACAGCCCAAGGAGAAAACTGCAATTCTAGTGGAAAAAGGGCTGAGATCTGCCAAGTGCCTGGAGCTCACCACACTGGGAGGGGTATGGAAATACAGCAGGTGGGGGATCTAGAGCCCAGAGGAGAATCCCTTTTTCCAGCCCCTTCCTATTGGGTACAAAGTGCTCTGAAGTGAAGATAACATTCAGCCTTGCATTCCATGATCCTGTAATGGTGGAAAAGACTCGCAAGTGCTGCCCCCACAGATGAAGGCACTTGTACATGAGCTGGGTAGTCTTTAAACCTCAGTGTAGATGCTCTTAGTTATGTGAAAGGCAAGTTTGGCACTGTGGCTCATAAGAGAAGCTGTGAGCTGATCAGCAATAAATTATTGGATTGCTGGACCTCAACTGTGACCTTGAGTCTTCAGGAAAAGAAGTCTTCACTATTGTGATCTCTGGACTGCTGTGGTATGCAGATCCCAGGAGGCAAGTCTGGTTTACTCTGGCTTTTAGCAAATGAGAATCTGCGTCACAAAACCCATTATCACAGTTGGCACTAACCAGCAAACATCTTAGTAGTTTTCTCTGCAAAAACACCCAGGTGAAATAGCCCAGACAAGCCAGAAGACCCCTACCTGTGTAAGAAATGTCCATGCTGATGAGAATTGGCTGCTCATGACATGAGAACATGAAGCAGCTCTTCCAGTGCTGAAGAAAAGACATCCTCCAGCAGCTCCTTTTGTAGCTCCTTACAAGTGTTTTTTGATGACAAAGGTGATGGATCTTAGCACTAGGTAGGAATTAAATTGAATGGAATTTCACTAACCAGAAATACAAATAAGGACAAGACAATCCACTGGGAATGTGTTTTGACTTCAGGTATATTTCCACTCAGAAAGGTGACATGGATTGCAAGGAGAGGACCACCCAAACACCTAAACCAATTTCCTCAAGTACTGTCCTGACAGCAATTGTCTCCTGAGAGAATTCACTTTCACTACCCACAATCCTGCACCCTGGAACTCTCACCTGGCACATCTGACTGGGGTGGACCTAGGAATATTCCAAAAATGGAGCTTTTACATCCCCCGCAGGGGTACAAAGCACAGTGCAAACGGTGTGACTCAGATACTGCCTGGAACATGTAATGAGGATATTAAACTAGATCGCCGTTTTATAGGTTACCTTCTTTTTAATTGGGGAAAAAAAAAAGAAAACACAGAAGCCAACCAACCTACATATTTGGCCTTCGGATGAATTTTTTTGTTTTACGTGACAGCTTTTTCCTCTATTTAAAAATATGCATAAATACTGTCAAGACAGGACACGCACGGTAAGGAATATGCAAAATCCTGAGCTAAGCCCCGCTGCCTCTCCCACTGTGCTGTGCCAGGACAGAGCAGCAGGGCTAATACTGGGAGCAACCCCTCCTTCTGCATGTCACTAGGTCAGGGACGTGGTCCTGCTGGCACACAGCCCTTCAGGGGGTCTTTCTTGACAGACCCCATACAGGGAGCCCAGTTTGGGTTCACGCTGCCCATTTCTTGCATAGTCACCGTGGTGGTGAAGGGGGATTTGCTTGTTTTCCTGTGGAAATTGAGAATGAGAAGCTTCAATGTGACCTCCCCTGCCAAGAGGGGAGAGCAGGCAGAGAAAGCCAAGGATGCTGGAAGGAACGTGGGGTTGTGTTTACCCACACAAGGGCACCCTGTGTGATTTCACGCAGAATTAATTCAGCTCGTGCAAACTCCCGTGCAGACACTTACTTGTGGGTTCAGGGAGATTTATCTCTGCTAACAGGATTAGGAAAGGTTTAAGCTAAACCAAAAGAGAAGAATGCACACAAGCACATTCACAGCTTGGAAAACAAATAAATACTGAGCAAATCTGCCTTTAGACATGGCCAAAGCAACCAGAGCTCCCTTCCCAGCAGCCCTGGGCACAGAGAGCATGTTATCTAATGCTGCTTTTCCTGCTGCATCCCTACCTTACCACCCACTCAGAACAGAAAATTGCTGCACTTTACACCTACATGCTGCTAAATAACTTACCTCACTCCAGAATTTGGCCCAAGTAGCCTTACTGGAATATGAAGAGGTGTGCAAAACAGCTAAGAATTTTATACTAAAAAACTAAGAGGTCAGTGGGCAGCAGAGTGCCTGGGTTGTGAGAGCTTGGCACTGTGCTGCAGTAGGAAGAGACAAAGGCAAAACAGAGGGAGGCTCCAGCTGCTACCCCACATTCAGCACAAGGAGGCCATTGCTCAAACAAGGTATCACCAAGGCTTCCAAAACCCCTGCTGGTAGGAAAACCCATTTAAACAGTCCCTTTACAGTGAGGACACTTGCTCAGGTTAGTTGAGAGGGCATTTGCTGCCTGCCCCAGTAATACTGCTGCCATCTGTCCTGAGCTCTGCAGCAGCTCAGCTGGAGGTACCATGCAACCCAGCAAGGAAAGCAAAGTTTACTGCATCCTCCTGGAAGGGCAGGGTGGATCTCCATCTGCAGGGTGTGGTTGCTTTGAGATGGAATTTGGTTGGGACTTTGGGCTAATAGCAGGAGTCCTGTGATGTTCATTCTGGAAAGGTGAGGATCTTTGGTTTACATTTTTTCCAAAAGGTTAGGAGTTGTGGTAAGCCTAATCATTCTGGCATGTCAGCCTGTGCTACCTAGGGGGAAGAGCACCACCTTCTGAATTACCAAGTCAAATTGACTGTAGCAATCAACTTCTTCTAAGTCCCCATCCAAAAACAAACAGGCCCAACCCTGCTTAACTTATGAGATCATAGCCCAAGGCAGTGTAGCTCCCTGAGACACCACTGCCTCACCCATCATCCACAAACATCAGTTGTGCAGGGATGGTATGGATCTCTCCCTGATTGTACATACAGAGAGATCTCTGACCAATGACACAAGCCCACTAGAAAGTGCCTGCAGCACCTCTCTGAGGTGGTAGGCAACCAGCAGAGCCATGGAAATAAGGACAGAGCAGTGGAGTCACCAGAAACATGTCCTGTGTGGATCTCTAACCTCTCCTGGCTGGCTCGGAGTGAAAACCTCTTGCCCAAACTGGTGTTTGTCATTCAAAGCTGCCTTTTGTGAACCTTGCCACACCAACACTTTGCTGCTGCTCAGTTCTACTCTGGGTCACATATTCTTCTTCTCATCATCACCTTAGAACCTATTTGCATTGTTAAATGGTGAAAAAATTGGTTTTCCCTTGATACCTTTAAATCAAAGCTGCTGGAGATCTTTCTTCTGTTAAGGCATGTTACTAACCCTTAATGTGTTTCTCAAATGCATAATCCATACCTTTCACTTCATAAATGATAGTCCTATTGTTCATGCCTGGCCCATCACTGAAGCGAAAAGTTCTCATTGACTTTTTCCTGAATCTGGACTTTTCATAGTGTTGGTTCTCTGATACATCAATTCAGGTACCTTCACCACTGAATCAACTTTATTGATCCACAACTTACATGGAACTAAACAGAGGTATGACAAGCTGCAGAGGGTCGTGACAGCACAGGCTGTGACTGTACCTGTACCTGGTATCAGAAGGTCTGAACTGAGCTGATGTCAGGTGGTCTGAACTCTGGACCCAAGACAGCTCTTGAACCACTTTCTACACCTTTTTTTTTTCCACGAGATGCTTTGCAACACAGGACACAGGAATATAATAACTATTATATAACACAGGAAAAATAACTATTAATCTCCTAAACAGAGCAGAAATGTTGTAGCTGGTACACCTGATAAGCATTTCATAAGTTGCATCATCTTGAGTGTTCTGCTTGACAGCCTTGATCCTGGAAATTAGTTCCATTCAATGGTTTCATAAAGAAAATCACATTAATTAATTGGCAATATGTATGCTACTTCTGCAGGCAAAAAAAGCTAAGGTGAACTGACATTATATAGAAGAGAAGATCAAAAGTCAAAATTCTCTTGATAATTTGTGTAAACTGGGGATAGGGGGGGGTTAATTTAGTAAAAATCAGTGCAAGATACTGTGCTTGTAAAGGCATCCTTCCTGCCTGATCAGCACAGGTAAGCTCTCAACTGGTGAGGCCTGTAGCCTCACTCACCCTTCCAGAAAGATGTGGACAGATCACAGAGTCCAGGGAAAATAAACTTAAGAAACACCATCTCCAGCAAACAGATGAGCTGGGGTGTTTAGGCGAGGGGAGAGCTGGTTACAGGGAGCAAGTGGGGCTTCTTCAACTGTGTAAAAGGCCATGCAAGAAAAGGCTTCCAATCAGCCCTCCTTCAGTGGCTGTATGAAAAACTCACTTTTGATTCCTGCACCCATTTCTATGATAATTGCATGCTTTATGGTTAAGAAAGAAGCTTGAAATACAATTTAAGGGTAATCTAAAGGTTTTAAAAGTTGAGGTTAAAAAAAAAAACAAACTGTAAAAAGTTTGTCTTATGTCATGATTTGGCTCGTGCTGGATGGGAAGATTCAGAATTTCTGATCACCATTTGGCAATGCTTACTTGCTTCCCTAAAGGGTTTTTAAATGGCACCAACATTTTATCAACCCTGTTACCTCCTCCCATTGTCTGTGTTTTCATTGACATGGGTATCTTGAGCCTTGAGCAGCATTCCAAAGCACCCAGACTGCAGAGGGGCATGGAGCCCCTCTCCCTTTTTTATTGCAACTCAGCATCAAATTCTTCCTTATCTCCCTGCAGCACTTTCTAAAACTCAATCTGATTTGCTCTGCACTGATCTATGTAGGTCTTGCAGTGCTCTTCACCTTCCAGATTTCACTCTGTGCCCTGCAAGCATCAACATCCAGAGTAAATTTTCCCTCCAGCTAGGAGCCTGGCTTTCTCTCAGAAGAGTTTAATTTTCCTACCTTCATGCACACTTGCATTTCCTTAATCAAGAGCATGAACTTCCATTAAACAGGAGAGTTTAAATGACAAGTGTTAAAGTAATTTTTTTAACCTATTCTCATTCAGTAGGTGCCCTATTTCCCTGCAGACCGGGCACTGCCTCCAGCCTGCTCACAAAGCTCTGCCCTTACTGACACCAGCATCTCATTTTTATCCTGATTTTCAGCTCCTTGTAGACAAAAGAAAAAAATAGCAACTTGTGTGGAGCACATCTAAAACCACGTGCATAAGTTCAAAGATAATTAGCCTTTTAGCTGCTAAATGCTGTGCAAAGCACACATTTAACAGCTAAAACTGATTTTAATCTTTGCTTAATTCTTTTGCCAGAGAGCCCCATTCATAGTGAGGCAGCTGTCTAAATATCTCAGCCCCTTGGGGTGAGGAGACAGGGGAGCCTCCTGCAATGCTCATGGGTGACCTCAGCTGGCTTCTCCCACCGAGAGCTGCTTCCAACTCATTTGGGGCAGAGGATGCCAATGGGGCAAGGCCCCCAAGGAAATGGTTTATCTCTGAAGGGCAAAAATTCTTTTTTTCCTTGGTTTGGGTAGCTCATAATAAAGTCATAACAGAAATTAGGATAGTGAGAGTGGCCAGATTAATGCAAAGTAATGACTATTTTATTAAGGAAGTACATGGTTACACCCCATTGCCTTCACACTGGCCAGGCACAAAACCATCAGTCATGGCATCCTTCACCCTCTGTGACAGCAGAGTCTCCCCTTGAGTCAAAAAGGCTCTGAACAGCCAGAGGACAACTGCAAACAGTGGGACAGTCACATGACTATAGCCAAAACTCTGTGGTTTACTGGTATTTTTGCTTTCATAACACTTCGTATAAGCTTTGCCATTCTAGAAGTGCCTCCTTGCAATTACATTCTTTAAAAAATAAGTAAATAGAACATTTTTTAAAATAATCTCAAATTTCTTTCTGTGGAGTGTGATTGGACATTGGTGCTTTCTACACCCAGGAGTGTACACACATACACACAAAGGGGTGACACCAGGACCCAACAACAAAAAATTAACAAATCTTCCCTCTGCAACAGGAGTAGCCTACCCCAAAGTCCATTTACCTCATTGTCTTACTATTCTCTAATATTTAGGGAACCAAAACATTACTGTGCAATCCTGCATATGGGATATATAAGGCACTGAGATGGCAAGGAGCAGAACAATAGAATATGCCTGTGTCTGTGGTGTGATGAGAAAATATGCCTTGCTCCTTCTAAAAAAGGCTGGTGCATTCCTCAGCTCCAGATCAAGGCCGATTATCATTTAAGGATTAAAATGCTCATTGTGTTTTGGTGGGATTTTTTGTTTTTTGGTTTTTTTTGTTTTGTTTTTGCTTGACCAATCTCTCTCTTACTGGCCCTTGGCTTCTAAAATATAGGAAGTGGCATAAAAATTGCATTATTTTCAATATGTTCCTGACACCTAATCAGGCAAGGGTTTCCATTACAATTGCTGGCTAGTTCTTTTCTTCCCTGGAGCCTGGGAAACCATGGTCTTGTGTGAGGAAAGGAGATGAGAACCATGAAACAGATTTGGGAGAGGACACAAATTGCAAGAGACATTTGGAAAGCAAACAGTCACCACAAGAGATTTTCCTTTCAGGCCTGTGTTCAGACAGTCTAAATTGTCAGTCAGTCCCTCTGCCAAATATTTCCCAATGGGTGGCTCTCTGTGGCTCCCTGCTCAACACCACACTCAGAGACTTGGGAAAAATTCAAAAGCCTTACAAATGGCAGGGAATTTTATCTACCTCCCATTTACCTGGGCTGCACAGTTAGCTGAAAAACTGCACAGCACTTTGAAGTGCTCTAGACAGAGGAGTATTAGAGTTAGTAACGAAAATTATCATGAAGAAAAGGCTTTTTAGATTTTCTATCAAGTTCCCTATAAATGCAGTATCTCCAGGTCTAAAAGAGTGTTAGCTCACATGAGAATTATAAAAGACTGATCTTGAATAAAGAGTCAACAGGACACAGAAATCACACCCAAGAAATACTATAAAGGCTTGTCTAGAAACAGAGATATGAAAAAATAACAACAAATCCATTTGGGATCCTTCAGGCTTGCCTGCAAGCCTTACAGTCACCTTCCTCAGAGTTCACACCCACAATACAATTACACAAGCCCTCTTCTCTTGCAAAATCAAACAAAACCTACAGTCTATCACAAGACAGGTAGTAAAAACACAACAGTTTTGTCCTCAACATTGTTACTTTTCCCAATTTGATATATTTTCACTCAGCTTTTATCCAGGAAATTCTACCCTTTCCTTCTGGAGTAAAGCTGGTGGCTGCTGAAGGCCTCCTGCAGCTCACCAATGGTCTCAGCATTTGCAGGATACAGCTTCAGACTAATGTTCTTGACTGGAGGGATAAAAATACAAATAAATCAAACCACAACCAAAAAAACCCCAACCCCTGGCAACCCAGAAGAAAACTTACAGTCATTATATTCATCTGCAGGATGTGAACTTTCCATGTGCTTACTGATTTCTCTTATTAAGCAATCATCAAACACTGATAGGATTTTTTTTGCAGGAAATGGGAGTACAATGTGTTCATAAAAAAAACCCAAACCCAACACCAATAGAGCAGGCAGCCCGTTTAAGCCATTTGACATTTCAGGAAATTAAGTTATACTGTGGTCCTAGCTTATAAGTTCAGCAAGACCCACAAGGGAACTCCTTGGAGACCTGCTGTGCTTTCATTTCAACAGTGATGGCCACACAGGCTAATTGAGGGCAGGAGCCACGTGTGCTCTGTCACAGCCCTCCTGCTGCCCCTCCTCTCTCCCCTGGCAGCTCTTGCACTGCTCAGTCTGCGTGCCCCAGCCAGCTTTCTCCTTCAGCTGCTGAGCATGCTCTTCTGGGGATGAGGAGTAAAAAAAAAAAAAGATTATTTAGAAGGTCAAAAAAATCCAATTTTTGAGTGAAAACAATTATAAAGTTTCAGACAAAGCCTCAGAACTCTGTCAAACAGAGCTGAATGTATTTTTGGGTGCAAAGTTCAAAGCCCAAAGCATCTCACCTCAGGATGGCAGATCACAATGGAGTTGCAGGTATTACAAGTACAGACTGGAGACGCAGGGTCAGTCTGAAGCTCACAATCTGGACAGATCTGTAGGCTGTTTTTGTCCACATCATTGTCAAAAGGAGCAGAAAGGAGGAGGCTGAGCAACAGCAGTACATGGACCAGCTGTGTAGGAGATGGAGAGACACCCATCCTGGAATGGTGGGAGCAGCCACCGAGGTTGGTGTGGTTCAGCCTATTCCTGGTGGGGTTCCTGCTGATAGAAAGGGAAAGACAGGGAGCCACCTCGTAGGGAAACATCCTCTTCTTCACCTGAGACAAGGTTGAAGCTGGTGCAGAAGCCATGAGCTGCACCTGTGTCCCAACAAGCTCTCACCTGCTGTGGTGAGAAACACAGCTACAGCAGAGACAACACAGCCCTCCTTTGTGAGGGGGACAGAGAGAAGGGATGTCTGGGAGCTCCTGGGGACTCTGATGGCGGAAATTTGCTGTAAGCAACCAAGGGCTGCACAGGTACAAAGACAATCCAGGTTGCCAATGCTCCTGGAGCTCTCCACATTTCCACATCCAAAAGGCTTGCATGATCTTTGAAAGAGCTTGCAGAGTTGCTACCACTATTGCTACTATTCCCAGTTAAAGGCACCTAAGGTGTCACATAGGGAACCACATTCTCCTGTGCACTTGGTGTGTGCTGAGGGTTTCTTTCAGCCCTCTGAAGTGGCCAGTGATTCCAGAATGTGGCTTTGGACTGATTTGGGAAGGGCAACTCCCTCACTACTACTGCACTGTGAAGACAGCCTGACTAAGGGCAGCTTCCTTACCCAGCTCAGCCTTTGACCTGTGTGTCACTTGAGGCACACAGAAAAAACAGTGTCCTGAGGAGCAAACAACCTGTTTGAGATCACCCAGCTGGTCCAGTGAGGATCAGGAAGCAGTCAGTGCCTCCCCTGTCCCCATCATTCTGGCACAGCCCTTTTCCTAAAAGAGGAACAGTCAGGGATGAACCAAACCTGGCTCATGCTGCCCAATAAAGAATTACGAGACTATAAAACAACCCAGCTACAGACCAGCCTAACCAGGGAGTAGCCAAAACCTTTTGTAGAAGGGCCACTGAGAATCCCATCACATTCCAACCCTGGTAACATCTGCTCCATCATTTGCAATGTGATCATACAGAAAAGTCATGCGAAGGTAAAATGCTTAATTAAAACACTAATGCTGCAAGCATTCAGCTCCATGTAGGAGTGGAAACCTTCAAGTTTCCTTTTTATTATACAGATGGGATCCTGCTTTTCATTGGCACAATAGAAAATAGCCACAAAAATTCCACACACACAGCATCAGACCCCGCGACCAGCCTCGACATGCAGAGCGTCAGTAATAAAACACACCCCTACAGGGATTTAGCACTTTGGCTTGTGCTCAGCCGGGGGACTTGGGCAGGACTTTCACTCTTCAGACATAAAAAAATATTAATTATAATCAGCTCTGTCATTATTTCAACCCCCGCATCCCCCCTTCCCTGTTAGCAAAAGGAAGAGGAGCCATGTGCTATTGGGATTGTGGGTTTGCATGAACAAGATGGGGCTCCGTGTGTGTGTGTGTGTACTGCGTTTGCCCTGGAAATCAAACAGCAGCTTCAGCAAGGGCATCCTGGGAAGGGCCCTCAGGTGCCAAAAGAGAAATTCAGGGAAACGTTTCTTCTTTAAAACAATTACAACAGCTGCTGCAGGTACTTCCTTATGCACACATGCAGGCACGCCTCCTTCCTGTCCATCACACACATCCCCTCTGCCTTGGACACTCTTGCAGGACCAGATGACAAAGTAGTTTCCAACTTAAAACTATGCAGGACCCACAGCCCTTCTCTTATCAACCTACCATACCTCCCTGGTGTGTTTGTCTGCCTCACCCCTGCCCTTCCCAATAAACATCCTGCCCTGTCCTACCACAAGAGTCCCCCAAAGTGTACACACCAGTGGTTTTGCAGTGGTACCACAACAGGCACTGGAGCCAAAAGGGCAGGCCAGAGAGTGCACAAGGTCTGAAAAGCCCAGCCAAGGCAAGGACATCTCAGGGTTTCCTTAAATTATCTCCTTTCCTATAGGCTACTTTTCACTCCTTTTCTAACTGTCTCTTCCCACGAGCTGCAGTGGTGGTGTCCTGCAGCACTCACTAATCAGGGCTTAAGTGAGGGGTCATGCACCAAAGTTTGAGAAGTGTCTCTTTGCCAAACACCTCCCCATAAAAGAGTGCAAAGTTTCTTCCACAGCACCTGGAAACTTTCTCCCCTAGAGTCTTGGTTAGACAGGCTGCAAGGTGCAATTCCTGATTTTCCACTACACTCTTCCACTGCACTGTCACTTTCTCCTTCCAGCTCTACTCCACCCATGAGCTATCCTGTTTTGGCCTTTTATATGGTATCTAGTCCTAAAGCTTGACAGGGATGGTCTCCCCCTTAGCTGTCTATGTAGTGCCTACCAACACGGGGCAGTGATCCACATCTAAAGGCTTCAAAAGGGACACTGCAAACCCATGATACCAAGGGCCATGCAACTATTTTGTCTTTCATTGAAAAGCCTGCAAAAAGGCAGAAAAATGCAGACACACTAATGTTCCTCCCTTCTCATACACATACTCCTCTCCTCTACAGCTTACCTGCATTGTGAATAGAGTCTGGGAAGAGCATGGGACTCCAGGCAGGACCTGGAGAAGGCCAGGCCATCCCTGGATATGCTGCAAGGTGCCATATATCTGTGCTTCCCACAGGTGGCTGCAGGGCTTAATCTGTAATTGATCCAGGAAGACAATTATGAGAAAGACTGGCTTCCAACACAGGATGGGAGAAGAGTAAAGATACACAGGGCTGGAGCCCAGTAGAAAACCCTGCCAGTATAATTTTCACTTTCAGTGCTGCTGCTCACACCTTCACCTGGCCATGCACCCTGCCATGATCAAACAGGTACCAAACGCTGCTCTTCAGGTCTGTTCTGCCTTTGCTTTGTGCAGGTGCTGGCAACCACACTTACACACAAAGCCAGGTAAAATCCAGCCTATCCTGGAGAGCACAGCTCTGAGGTGATGCCTGAAAGTTGCATTTCACCTTGCAGGCACACCCTGCAATGGGGCACTGAGAGCTGCAGCACAAATGGTAGAAGTCATCTTGCTCAGGGAAGTCATTGACTTTTGTTATTCTCCATAGCTGGTTCACCCATGACAATGGTTTGTTCCTGCTCCAACCATCTCTTTGTTCATTTTAGGCACACTAGGAGAAGCAAGACTGCATGCTCCTGGTGATTCTTATTTGGACAGAATGCCCTCTCTCTTCACACAGATGCCAGCAAGCTCTACTACCAGAAACAAAAAGACATTCCGATCAACAATCTGACTGATTAAGAAGAAATTTGAATTTCAAGCACTTTTCTAGTTAGACTTGTTTGGGACAAACCACCGCAACTCATTATGCCTCAACTTTTTCGTATAAGACTTCTGAAGCTCATAAAAATCTAAAAGGGGCAAGGGTTAAATGGTTGCTAATAAAGTCCCCACTTGCCTCAGCAGCATCTGTCCAAATGTAACCGATATCCATCTAGCCTTGATACAAAAGAGGTCAATAAGCAGACAGAAGCCCCTTTGACCTGCAAGACAGCCATCCTTCTGTCAGTGGGGGCTTGCAAAATTCTCAAGCACCTTTAACCACAGCTCTGAGATTTGAAGAAGGGTAAAAGCATATGCACTGTGCTCACACTGGGTAGCATAGAGGTCTCTCAGAAACATGATACCTAGATGGGCAAAGGGTCTGAGAAATGTTTCTGTAGGGACAGAAGACTGGACGAAGCTGTGAAAGATCCAGCTCAGCAGCTCAGTCCATTGCCCAAAATAACCAGGTGGTGGCATGTGGGCTCCTCCCCCACCAAGCCCACCAGCAAACGCCCCAGCAATCCCATCGCACACTCACCCCACCATCACGCCTTGCTGGCCATTGGTGGTGGCCAGCACCCCACCCTGAGAAAACATGGGGCATTCTTGGCACTTTACACTGCAGGCAAGGTCATCAGACACGATGACAGATTCCTTGCCTGCCATATCCATGGAGGCATGCAGGGCAATATGATCCTGGCCTGAGTAAGTGCCAAGTTTGATTAGGGCTGATTGGTCCAAGATCCTTCCTGTGAGGATCTTGTGAAGAGGGAGTTGCTTGCCATCTGTAACAAACCCAAGGACAAGGACATGAAAGCTTGAAAGGATTTTGGTCCAGCTTCCCAAATATATAAAGCAGAGTGGCAGAGCCCACGAGAACAGACAGCCTTTCAGTTAGGAGTTACAGTGGAAAGTGGCACTTCTCCCAGTGCCCTACAACCCAGCATGCATAACCCACCACAAATGGACATGGCAGAGCCTTCCAGGCATCCCTTGCAACTTGGCACTGATTTGGCCCTTGGAACAGGGAAACTCTGGCCTTTTCCAAAACGATCTGCCTGACACAAGGCTCAAATAGTTGACTGAGCAGAGCTGGGATCCTCCCTCATCCTCCTTCAGGCACCCTCTGTCAGACTTTGAATGGGTCCTGCTTCCTCTGCTCTCTGCTTCACTTTTCCACTGAGGACAGCAGCCCTTTCTCACTTCAGCAGGCAGCTGTACCTAAATGCATTAACTGAAAGGACATTCCAGTGCCATGGGGATGGCCTCACCCCACCCCAGCCACCTCTGGGGCACACAGCTTTTGAAAGTTTCCCTCCTTTTGCCCTGCAGCAGCACAGCAATGCTATCATAGATGCTTCAGATATCTGCTGAGGCCCACGGGGCTCCAGATGAGTCATGAGAGTAGAGCCAAGTCAAATACAAGGCCTCCATGGTGCTTCTGTACCTCCACCAGCCCTAGAAACTGGGAGTTCCACCTTGGCAAAAATGCCTACAAAGTGACAGCTCAAGACCAAATTATATTTAATTCTCCCTGTGTGCAAAATGCATATCAGTTCTTATGTGTTGTCTTTCTTCTCCCTGTGATGGAAACCCATCCTGCCTCAGCCAGCAAACAACAAAGAAAACTACAGAGGCAGCAAACATTAACCAAATCCTGTCCTAAAGCCTCCACACACATACATGTTCCCCTCCACCATCTGTTTTGCAAATGCAACAAACTAAACTAAACAAGCTACCAGTAGCTAAATTCCTTGCATCTCAGAAAGCACATGGATCCCTGTGCCAAAGTAAACAATCTCACGGAGAGTTTACATAAAACAAGTGAACTAATTTCATGGTAAACAAAGGAACAACAAATTGATTCAAAGCCTGCCATAGTACATTCTGTGGAAATATCCCCCAGCAAGGAGAGGAGTAAAATAACTATAGTGAGATGTTCAGGGCATACCCAGCCTGGCACCCTTACCTTCAAACCAGTGCAGGAAGTACAAACCTACTCTTCCTACAGCTGCAATACTGAATAATGCCAACCAGCTTCTTGCTATTGCTGCAGGTTTAGTTGCAGTGCAATGCAAAAGGTAGGAAAGATGATCCATTCCAAAGATCAGCAGAGGGAGAAGGGGTGGTGTGGCTCTGTCACCCTGGTGCATGGGAGAACTGGTTATGGGCTGGCTGAGAGCTGCATCTGGTGCAGGAAACCATTGCAGCACAATGTCCATGTACCCATTCACACCAACATGGTGATACAGTGATGGGGGGAAAGGAAGGCAAAGAAGTGCATTTCCCTCACATGGAGTTTTCTTTTTCCTTGTGCTCAAGTGCATGCACCAAATTCTGGGATATGAACAACTGTCCAACAGCCCAACACAAAACAAATCACCAGCCTGAGAGCAGAAAAGGCTGGGGAGCAGAAAGATGGGCTCCCACTTCCATACAGGACTGGAGCTGACCTATCCTCGACTCAGATATTTCCCAAATCCCCTTCGGGAAAAGCGCTAGAGCCAGAGCTCCATCTGGAGTCTCAGATTTGGCTAAACGCAGGCTGAGGACATCCCCACATAGACTGGTCTAGAAATCCTACCTGGAGTTTGACCTCAGGGACTCAGCACTGGAGATTCACTCTTTCAATATATCAGTCACCAAATTCAGCTCTTTATAAAGATACACTCTGATGTTTCCCAGGTGAGAATTCAGGTGAAACCCCAAGCTTACACCAAAAGAAGAGTACTCAGACTTTTCCATCGGTTGGGAAATAGATTCTAATGAAACCTGTGCAATTTTCCCAAAGAGGCAGCACCGTGCAGCTTGAACTCAACAGCTCTTGTCAGAGCCCAAAGTTGGGAGATTCAACCATGTCACCCATTAACCTGCTCTATTAGCAATCTTTTTCAAATCATCCATGCTCATGGCATGTTTCCATTACCAAGACCCATAAAAAGATGCTTTTTGATCCAGACTTTAAAGAGCTGGCCCCTAAGTGCACATCCCAGGTCATTCACTCGCCTATTTCAGTGCCAAGAGTGCAAAAAGTGCCTCCCTTGGAGCAAAGGAGCTGCAAGGTGGCACTTCTCCCATGGACCAGTATGGCGCTTTTCAAAAGCCACTACCAAGAAAACAAAAAGCAAACAAAATATTCCTCCCTATAATCACTTCAAAGCACATTGATTTGGAGTCAAAATGCAGCAAACAGATTATTCTCACATGCTTCAGCTCCTGCAGAGACCCATGGACACCCATGTGGCACTCCAAGCACAGAGACATGAGAAAGAGTCTGAATCCCAGGGGCCTTGCTAAGTATTACAGACAATTCTCTCTGGTACCAGTTACAGCAAGGAATCAGGAAAGATGGCATATTAAAGAAGGGCAATAGGAAAAAAGTGGGTTTTTTCTTCTCATTACACAGTTCTGGAGATGACATACTGTGTACAGCAACTGAAATGATAAAATGGATTCCAATGTTCTATATTGTGCTGATTATTTGATGGTATGCTTTTAAATCAGTAGCTTTTAAAACTCTTATTAAAAAAAATTGCTGAAATAGATAGAGTTTGGATACAGTCTGTGTTGGCATAAATAAAAAAACAAGTCCATGGATAAGAAGAGAATTAGAGTGGATATGAGTACACAAAAATTACTCAAATCAGCTTACAGATTAAATGCATTCTGCTGACAGTGGTGGTGGGGGAGGCTGTTTATTTAATCCAGAGAGTTTCTGGGCATACTGAAAAACAGAAGTAGGGAAGGCTAACCCACTATTGCTAGATCCCACTGCAATTTGAGGTTTGCCTCTTCATTTCTATGGCTTGGAACATTTGCTTCTGAATGCAAAATTCAAATGAATATTGCCCAGGTGGCACTGTACAGTCCCCACTTTGCTAATGTTCATACAGGAGCAGACAACAAATGGGCAAAACTGGTTTGGAGGGCAGTCAGGGAGGGATGGAAGCAGCACACGGTTGCCTTGGAGTTATCCAGGTTTATCTACACATCACACTGTGTGCTCCCTGGTTCTCATAATTAGAGTGTCTAGACAGGAGATGATGCCAGCAAAGTAGCAAGTAAAAAAGGTTTTGCAGAGTTTTTCAGAGGAGCCCATCTAAAGCAGTGACTACAGACGAATGATAGACACCAGAACTGCAGAATTTAGCTAAGATTAGAGCAAATTTTGACCCAAGTAAAGGTATTTTCATAGCCATTCACATCCCAAATGAGCTACTAAATCAGAGCACTGATGGCTCAAGCACTCAGGAGGGTTCAGAGCTTTTGATCCAGCATCAGACTAGAGTTTTCTGCAAAAGTAATTCCAGCTGCCTCAGCTTCATCCAAACACTGGCATTTAGCAGCCTCAACTTGTGTAAACCAGCTTCACTCCACTGAAGTCAATAACAATTGACACCAGCTGAGAATCTGGCTCTCAGTGTGGTTTAAATATAGCCTAAAGAAAGAATTTACAGAAGGATTGCCCAATCCCTCATGTCCATTTCCCCCTTGGGCTAGGACTGAATAAGATTGATTTTTTTCTTTATAATTTAGCTCCAGTTATTTTTAACAACAACATTATGAGCTCACATTTATTACAGCACCTTCCATCCTCCAGGAGCCAGGCTGCCTTTTAGGCTTCACCAAGAAACACAGAGAGGGATGGACACAGCACCAGGATGGAACCACCTCGGGATGCAGCACAGCAGATGCTCAGCACTCACAGAAGACTGGCCACAAACACAATAAATCAGCAAGGGTACTAAGATAATTCAGCTTCAGCCATTTTCACACAGAGGAAATCTAAGGAGTAATTTCAAATGCTCCCTTGAGCTGTCCATGAGATAGGCAGGATGTTTGTGCAGCAATGCAGGATGTCATGGACACACACTATGGCCCTACACACACAACACGAAGGCAAATCACACAGTGCTGGGGAAAGGCAAGCACAAGTGACCTCTGAGAAAGAAAAAGTAGCTGGGTCACTTCTTCTGTGACAAACCAGGGCTCTTTGTTATTGCCTCATCTCCTTGGCTCAAATGTCCCTGCAAAGCCAAAGGATGAGGGTCAGAAGACATGGCAGTCTCCACGTACAGAACATGTTGGCTGTGATCCTCCAAAACCTTAGACACCACACAGTGACACGTGCACTGGTTGCCAACCAAGGCAGGGAGGTGATTGGTTTAGGAAAGCTGAAAGGTCTGACATCCCTGACCAGCCCTTTTTCAGCATGAGAGAGAAGCTCAGAAAGTACAACAGGAAAAGTAGGTTGCAGTTATGCTAGAGGTAGAGTGACACCAAGTTTGGTGAACAGTGATATAGTCCATTTTCTCTGGGATCAGAGTAGGAAACCAGGGCCCACTCCGATCCTGCCATATGAGAATTGCTCAGAAACAACATCTTCCAGATGGTCCCCCTCAAGCCACCACAGAGCAGTGGGAATGCAGCAAATAAGGGCTATGGCCACCACCCAAATGCTCCATCAAAGACATGAACTCTAGCCTCTTTAAAAAAAAAAAAAAAAAAAAAAAAAAAAGGAGGAAAGAAAAAGAGAAAAAGAAAACCAATACAAACAACAACAACAAAAAAAATCCAGATCCATTAATGAAAACTAAAGCACAAGGCAAGGGGTGATGAAAACAAATAAAACTAGGGCTGTAAAATGCCTGGTATGTAAGATGTGTTGAAACTTGCTGCTGACAGCAGCTTGAGCAGACATTCACATGCAGCCGTTCATAAGATGCACAGTAATTACCTTCTCCGGGAGGCTGTATTATGATGATTTCTTTAAGCAGAGCACAAAATCTCTAGCAACAGGATATAATTACAGCAAAGGATATGCCTCTTAACCTCTTTCTACCCCCCCCAGCCGGTTCAGGGAGCGGATCTGGGAGCCGGGGGCTCTGTGGGGAGGGTGAAAGTGGTTTATCCTGTGCTGCTGCACTCGTTACCTAGAGCCAAGCACGCTTCTGATGGGAGCTTGTGGTGGTGCTGCTCTCACTGGAACATGATTCTCTCTCCCTCAGCTCCGGGTGAAACACTCCCAGCACTGCAGGACTTTGACAGAGCTGGCAGCAGCCACCAGGCCACCGGAGGAGTGTGGCACAGTCAGCCTGCTCTGGGCCGACACCTCGGTGGTAAATAAATAAAGACCAAAAACAAACAGGCAAGGGAATGACTCAAAACTGGAACATGCTGGCAGCACTGTGAGGCAGCAGGACTTCCCACCTCAACACTGGGACCTTCCTGGCCCCAAATACCCCACACTGCAGAACCCCTTTGGAGAGCTGATGGGCTCTGAAGAAAAACCCAAAGCTCCCAGGTAAGGACTGGTACCATGACAATCATGGGCTGTGGTGTCTCCAGGGGATGGATGCCACTTCCTGGTGATTTCCTGGCTCACCTGCAGCAGCCAAAATGACGGAGTTCCCAGAACAGTTCCTTGGAGATGGCTGTTCTGCTCCATTTCCACAGCCCTCCTGCAGAGAAGCATAGGAAGTCTTATTGCTGCAGCTGTTGGATTGATTTATGTGGGATCCAGAAACAGAGAGAGATGCAGACAATGACAGAGCCCTAACAGCTGTGTGCTCAGCTGAAGGACTCATTCTTTCACATTACCTCTATCCATTCCCAGTACTCACTTCTCCAAATTCCTCTGGAACAGTGAAGTGTCCAACACTGTCAGTGGCCATCAGCGAGTTTTGCTGCACTGGGAAGCATCTCATGGTAGGGTCTCACTTGCAGAACAACAGGTAGGAAGTTGTGAGCACCAGAAATTGCTTTTATTTATTTCAATCTTCAATTCTAGAGGGAAAAGGTAAAGAGTTAATCCTTGTCTCCAAATCTCTCCACCCCAAACCAAAAATGCAGTGCTGCATCTGACCTTAGGCTCTGCTGTTAATAGCCCACACACTGATTATCTGAATATCAACATCAGAGCTCAACCTTTTTTTCCAAAACCAGCCACAGTAGCAGTGCTCAGTGGCTTGGACTCTCCATGCCAGATATTGAGAGCAGAGAATCTGGGAAGCTGTCAGAGCCCTTTTTCAAGATTCAGACAGGTTTCCATTACAAGATAGAAGATGTTTTTTGTAGATGAGAGACTGGAAATCTTCTTTTTCTAATATAAGACAACTAAAATTAAAGAATAACCAACATTTTCCTCACTGGTCTGGAAATTGCATTACAAGTGAGAATCAGCTTGGTCCAAGTTTGCAAGCTGTGATATCAGTAGGAGAATTTCCCTTCACATTTACAAAAGGAAATGAATTTTGCATCCGCCGGATGGCAGTGTAGGGAGAGCAATCATATTAGTCATAGTATTATTGTTTTCCTTTTAAGCCTCTCAAAAGTGATTGCAGACACAGCAATTCATTGCTTATTAAGATCTCCCTGCATTACAACCAGGGGAAAAAAAAAAATCTAGGTCTCATTAATAAACCATCTTCTAGGATCTCTATAAGAAGACAGACTCTGATTAGCCAAGATCGTTCAATAAATGATTTGGCTTGTCTGACAAAGTGAAATGATTGATTGGAAAGAGTGTGCTTTAAATAGTTCACTCTTTATAATAAAAGCAAAGACTTCAGCTAGAAATACAAATAGTAAAAAGGCAGTATTTCTGCTTCCAGAGAAGAACACTCCTTGTACTAGGCTGCTGGGTGCTGGAAGCATACACGAAGTTTACTTCAGAATTCTGACTCTGCAGGACTGAATTATTCTAAGCCTGAAATGGGAACATCTTTTGCAGTTTTCCTTGATAAGCACATTGATGAGCAGGGCAGTCTGTTCTGCTCCCAGACATAGCACCATACCAGGTATCAATTGCAGAGAGCAGATCTTTGTTTCCTGCATAGAACAAAACTGAATAACAAAACTGAATGTTAAAATCCATGTAAACAATATTGCAACATCATATAACCAAGAAGATAATCCCAGAGTAATAAGACACGGGAGAAAAAAGCGCTTGGGAAGGCAAGCCAGCCGCCATCCTATTTCCACTAGAGGGCAATAGCAAATAAGCCACGGAAAACTGGAGGCAAGAAGTCGATTGCGAGAAGCTGGTAAGAAATGGCCAAGTTGTGTTCCCCGAGCCGAGGCAGGAGCCGCGGCTGCCCGGGGCGCCCCGGTCCCGGCGGTGCCGCACCTCCCCCGCAGCCCCGGCCCCCGGCAGGTACCGCCTGCCCTCGGCTCCGGGCTTCGGCAGTGGAAAATATTCACAGATGGTTTTGGTCTAGAAAACAGCCACAAGTAAAAGAAGTACTTTCAACGGGATGTATTTAAGCATCATCAAATAGGTGGTCAGATGCCGCTCTGAACAGATGATTGATTCAACCTCGCACATCATTCAATTCCAGATGTTGCAGCGAGTGAGAAAGATCAGGCTGCTCAAGTCTTTCCATCTCCCTGTTTGGTTTACCAAAGGGAAGGTTTGGAGGTGATTTGATCTAAATCTATTAACATTTCTCAGCGGGGGACTGTGAGAGACGCTAAAGGACTTAAAAAATCTAATAAACAAAACTATAACCAGATCCAGAAGCTCAAAGGAAAGGCTGGAAAAAATCAAACTGGAAATAATACGAGTATTTAAAAATTAAAACTTGCAATAATGCCAGTAGTTAATCACTTGAACAAATGATGGAGGGGAGAGTTTTATTCTCCACCCTTAGAGCTCTTTAAACAAGATTTGCTGTCTTCCTAAAACATGAGCTGTAACTTAACAGTGAATTATTAGCCTTGATGCAGACATTACAGGTACAGGTCTCATCTGAATGAGGCAGAAGGTGAGGTTAGATTAGCAGCTTGGTCTCTTTGTGTAATTACAGTCTACAAATATCAAGGTTCTTGTCACAGAAAATTGTCTTTCAGCTGTAGGGACTGACTCCCACCTTGGCAAACTCACTTCATAGGCTGTGTCGACACAGCAGTGGCAGCAGCTCCAAGGACTCTCACACAGCCTTCAGCTAATGGGGCAGCTTCTGCTGCCCAGTCATGACCTGTATCTACAAAGAAAAAGCCATGAGCCTCAAGAAACTCTTCTCTACACCAAACTATCCAGGGTGAACAGGCAGACCATTCTGTATCCCAGCTGGACTACTGGTTCCTGGGCTGTGGTACCAGCTGAGAGGAGAACAAGACAAGAAGTGATACGTGAGAGTGATGGAGAAGAGGTGTGGGCCAGTTTCAATGTTTTGAAGCCTCCAGAGAGGCTTCCAAAAGCATCACAGCATTGAAGCATCACCAGCCTCAGCCCAGCCCTTGTGAGCTGCAGGACAGACAACACCAACACAAACAAAAGCTCAGCCTTTCCCACCAGAGACATGGAGCAGTGCTATTCCAACTGTGATCTGCTTCCAGCCTAACCAAATGCCAGCACTTTACGAGACTGGACAGTTATAAAACAAGCCAAATGTGATGACAGTGCATTGGCCTTTGCAATTACTCTGGGGCATTTCTGTGTGGAAGCAGCAGGACCAAGGCAGAGAGCAGAAGCTCACAGCACTCAGTGTTCATGCTCTTCTGTGGAGGAAGGACCTGCAGAAGCTTCTGAGTGTTTTGCAAGGCTGAAAAGTGTTGCCAGTGATCCGAGGCAGCACTCTGGGAAACAGCACAGACATGGCACACTGTGCCAGCCACGGCTCTCTGTGCTGAAATGGGAGTGCTATCCCAGGGGACTACACCTGCCAGGCCTCCAAAGGTCCCCTCCCATGGGGACTACACCTACCTTCAATAGCTCCACATGCTAGGCTGACAGCTCAGTTTTCTAAACTGGCAAAAAAATACCACCAAATTGAAGCAAATGGATTTGAGGTGTGAAGGAGTTCAATAAGAATGTGTTTGGACATTGTTCTATTTTGTAGGGCAGGATATGCCCTAGTCAAACTTCCTTCAAGCAGTGCCTCCATGACTCATCTGCAGAAAATCTCCTCCTCTCCTTCCTCCCACTGGTCTCAGTCACCTGTTGGAACCCCAGATATCACACCCCTGGCTTTCTTCAGGCTTCAATTCTCACATATCTGCTCACGTGTGATCTGTCTAATGTCTGCAACCTACCCTTGATAAGGAAACCAGACCTGAGGGGCACTATTGTTTACCCAAAGTGATCAACAATTAAACCCCATCTCTTAGAATCAGCTTGCAACAAAAGAAGTTCTACAAATCAACAATTTGAACAACTTTTCCAGGAAGGTCATCTCCGAAGCAGGTGGTCTGGAGTGACTGTGGCTCTTCCCCTTCCCGGGGCTGGAGGCATGTGAGATGTCCCTCTGTCCACACTCACACATGTAAAGCAAACACCATGATCCTGACAGTAAATGCTGGAACCAAGACCATGCTCCTGCACTCTCCTACTCAATTTATAGAACAGAAAAGAGGAGGTTATGGGGCAGCAAATTTGATACAGGCAGGTGTCAGACTAACACAGTGCTGGTGGAGTCAGGAAAGTGAAAGCATCTAGGTAGGAGTGGAAAGCCAAATTACGGGTCAAAGGGTTAAGAGAAGAGAGCCCATTATTCATCACTACTGCTGTGTTCCAGGCATAAGAAACATTTGGAGATAATTAGCAGGAGAACAGAACAATGCACTAGAGAAAGCAACAATGCCCTGGTTCAACCCAGCAGATGAGCTCCGTGCTCAGAGCAAATTGGTCTAAAATAAGTATTGCTCCATCTCAAAACCAGAAAGGTGTGACCTACTTCTCTGACCCTGGCATCAGCTGGCAGGAAGGGAATTGACAGAATGATTCTTCGTTCCCATCACTGGAGATCGAGCATATTCAGTTCCATTTCAGAAATAAAAGCCAACAGCTTTTCCAGCTGATTTTGGGTAACTAATAACACAGAACTGCGCTCATTAACTAAGCTGGCTTGTATTGTAAAGAGCTCCAAGGCAACAACTAAATGGACTCAATATTAACAGCTGTGATAGTGTCAGTGTTACTTAGAAGCCTTAACTAATAGCCTTAACATTTTCAAATGTAAAATGTATTCAGTTTTTAAATTATTTCAAGGCCTTTTGTGAAATTTTGCTCCCAAATAGTAGCACTTTTCAAAATTGCGAATACAGCACCTGAATGCTAGGCTCTGTGCAAGACCTGGGAAGCACTTTAGTCCCTCTCAGATGAGCATTCTCAGAGAATCATAGTTACTCAACTGTAGTTCTGAAAGTTATTTTCCAAAGAAATTTTAAAATTGCAGTGTCAAACTAGTTTGATTTTATTGTGAATTGATTATTTCAGTATTGTCTTTTAGTGAAGATACTCTTGGACACTGAGCTTGATGAACACAGGGTTCAGGCTCTAAATAAGAATACTTTAAGTTTCAATGTTCAGGGAAGGAGCGACTATTTTGAGGTCGCAAAAGAAATTAATTTGTCAATGAACTTTTTGGGCTACAATCATGTATTTTTATGTATCCTGATTCCCCAGCATTTGCCAACACAGAAAATCTCAACAGCTCCTGGGTCCCAAAGTGTCTTAGTGGAAGTTGCATGGGCACTACCTGTATTTGATAGGCACAAAAATTTCTGTCTATGGGCAGAAGTTGAGGCATCATCATCTAATGAACAACATCTACCCTTTATGAAGGCACATCCCCCAAACATTTTCAAACCTTCCACAAATCAACTTCAGCTGAAGTGGCTTGAAAGCCACTCTGTTGCATGTTGTGAAGATGTGTCAAAGTGCAGGACCAGCCTGGAAGGTGGCAGCAGCCTGTCCCAATGGGAAAATGGTCACATAAGCAAGCCTGACATCCTTAGCAATTTCACATAAGAGCAGGTCCCACTGCATCTGGCCTGTGCCATCCTCCTTTGCTAGATGGGCTATTTGAAAATTAAAGCAAATATACATGATTGCAAGGACAGACAAGTGCTGATGTGAGTATTGTTGCTAAAAGCAGCTATTACCTCCAGTCCAGGAAGAATGATGGGGAGTTGGCAGCAAAGAAGGGCAAGAAAGGAAAGCAGGAGGCAAAACTCAATGGCAGGGACAAAATTCCAAGCAAGAGAGCAGAAAACTAGTCCTTGTATTGGAGGACTCTACAGATCTGGATTCCTGTTTTCTGCCAGAAACTCCCTGCATCTCAGAGCCTGTCTGGTACAACTTCATACATCCTGGGGAGCAGATATTTGAACAGATGAGTGAACTGAGGATCCTGTGTTCCCAAAAGAAGTGGAAGAAGCCTGTTGACAGTGTATCTTTCTGTTGCCAAATGGTTAAATCAGTTGTTGCAGAAACCTGGATATATTCCCTGTGCTCTCCACATCAACTGGATAACAGTAATGTTTTTGAGAGCAGCTTCCTCTGTGCCTGCACCACCTAAAAACTGCCCTTGAGGAAATAGCTTCTTCATCCCCACTTTATCTGATGGTTCCAGTCACAAATTCTTTGGAGAAGGGACTAAGGCTCAGGATGTGTGTGAACATCACCCAGCACTTGGAAATGCAGCACCAGTTTTGGCTTCTTGCAGCCAACACCACATAAAAAGCAGACTTAGCACCTTCAACCTGGGATTTAGTAACAAGGTGTTTCTGTGACATCTGGAAAGAAACCTCTGATCATGTATTAAGGCTGGGTTGAAAGATTTTAATACCATTTTAGCAAGATTAACCTCTCCAAGTGGGAAAGCTATTTACTCCATCTCTTCTACTCTCTTCTGCCTTTACCTGCTCCAACAAGATCAGCTGATGCTTCTTACGTGAAGTGTCACTTCCTACAAAAGCAGAAAATTAGTTTTGGTTATGGACTTGGCCTGAGCAGCAAATCAGCTGCAAAATGGGTTGCTCTGAGGTCAGATCCAATCTTGGAGAGGAGTGGGAAGTATTCACTGCCCCAACTTTGTGATGGACATGGATCCTTTGCAGTAATTCTGACCTAAGGTATCTCCTCCTTTCAACAGTCTCCAGGCACCCTGAATAACCTGTGAGTCTTTCAGTGTCAGTTCTCTATCAGTGGTGTTGGCTCCACCATCAGCTCTCCATTCTCTTACTAGTAGAAATGGTCACTTTCCTTCCAGCCACATCAACCTTCACTAACAAGATTAGGCAGGGACTTCTTTTCTTCTCCTCTTTAGGATGACAAATGGGAACACGACAAGTTTTTCAGAAAGTATCAAGAAGGGAAGCAGTATGTAAGGAAGAAGAAAAATTAAAAAAGATCTTTTCTCAATGGATGACATTTGGCAGATGATACCTCATGCTGATATTCAGCTATTTTGTACACAATGGGTCTCCAAAGGGTTTCTAAACCTGATCCTCTACTATCTACTTTCACATTTTGTGGGATGTAAGAATTGTCAGGAATGGCAATAGATGTTATTCTCGTCTCTGCTAAATCGAGGGTGCCACCTGCAAAGATTCTGAAGTTCAGAACATTTACACTCCCAGGCAAGAGTGCTGTGCCACCTATTAGACTGAAGAGTTGTCATTTGCCAAATGCTAGAATTCTCTAAACTAGAAATAGGCACTGCAGAGAAGCACCAAGTTGCAGCAAAAAGAAGAGCTCTGGCATCAACATGCATTGTTTCCTTTAAAGAAATAGCAGAGACCTTTAAAGTGAAAGCAATAACTGATTCAAGTTCCCATCTCTCCTTACCTGCTCTGAACATATCAGATTCACTGATGTTGGATGTCTGTTGTTATTATTATCTAAACAAAGAAAATAGTAATAACTTCAAAAATGCATCCAGAATCTGTAATCAATAAATGCCTGAGCCCTTTTCAGAAAGGACAGTATAATTATCTCAGTTTTATGAGTGATTATCTGCATTTTAATAGTGGGATAACTAAGGCACAGGAAGAGGAATTAACTTGCTCAATTGGCCAATGAAATACCAAGAAACAGGGTGAGATATCCTGAGTCCCCATCTAGTGCCCTCCAGATAACACTCTTGCTAATGTAATCAATTAGAAACATTACATATCACCCATCTTCAAAGAATTTCAGAACCAGTGAACAGACATCATCAGTGTTAAACCACCCTGTGGATCCTGGTATCCCATTGCATCATCTGCTTTGATCATCTTTGCTCTGTGCCTATAACTCAAGTAATTAATAGTTACCATTCTAAGAGGAGTGAGATAATTGACTTATCCAGCCATCACTTCAGAAAGATTATTATTAGAAATAGGTCTGCATTCTATATATACACGTGCCTCTAGATCAGCTAGGCCAAACACAAGAAGCAATGCTGGCACTGAGACCAGCACAGTTCAGGTGTTTGGGGATCCGTCCTGAGTGCACAAATCTCATGTGCATCACTCTGCTGCACCTCTCTCAGCCTGGCCAAGGCTTCTTTCCACATCACCACAGTCTGACCCCACAAGAACCTTTGTGATCTCTCAGTCAAATCCCAGGAGCTGGAGGAGTTTTCTCTGTACTCTTGACAGCACAGACCTTCCATAGCTTGGTCAAACACTCATGGCTAAAGTCTGGGAATGTTGCAAAAAAATAGGGAAATAAACCTGACAGTAAAAGACCACAGCTAAAATATAACTGCTTCACCTTGATTTCCAGGTCATCAGCTTAATGATAAATGTGTAGGTGGTACCTTCATAGAAAGCAATTTACAGTAGTTTCCTTTAAATCCTTTACTCCACACCAGCCAAGAAAATTACCCAGTTACCCTTCACCTATCTTCTATCTGGCTAAAAGAACTAAAAATGAAATTTAAAAAAAAATTATCTGTGTCTCCACGTGTCTCATTGTAGATGGCAGCAAGGCAGCCATGACATCCTCACTGACATTCTGTCATAGAATTCATGACAGAGAAAGACCAATTAGCTCTGAGCAACCAATGTTTCAGTCACAAAAATAAAGCATTAAAAATAACCAAAGCAATCTCAAAGATCTTGAGGTATTACTATAGAACCTGAGGTGGAAGCACAGAAAGCCTCACGGGTTATTACAGTTGTCTGTTGGATTATAAGTTTCTACCTTGTTGCATGTGTGTTACTTCAGTAGGTTTCTTGTAACTACATCAAATTTAGAGCAATGTTAAATGAGAAAAAAAAAAAAAGAGAAAAAAAGAAAAGAAAATCTGACTGATTCTGCATGAAGCATTACTATTGACAGCTAACACAAAAAGCAGAGCTGGAGGGAGAAAAGCATGGAGCTACTGCTTGTCTCTCATGAGATATAAAAGGTGCGTGAAGGCCTTGGACCTCACGTGTTCTTCTACCTAGAAATCCAACAAGCTTCAACTTTAAAGTCTCCACATGTCAGTAGCAAAACACAAGAATGAGGGGCATTTTAGTTTATTTCAGCCTCCCTAACATCCCTCCTGCACAGCTCTAATTTGACTGTATTGATGTCTTCCTCAGAGGAGATAAAGTTGCCTTCCACAGAGAAATACAGAACTAGACAGAAAAGACTGTAATTAACAAAGATATTTTTTCTACTCAGCAAGTAGAACTCACTCAGTTCTGCAAGTTTCTGTCTATACCTTTATACCAAAGCACCTCTGATCTGCCTCCCACCATTGGATTCAAAGCCAGTAAATAATGACTTTCTCACATAATCATTACACTTGGGGTTTTAAGCAACTGAATACTAACCTCTAAAATGAAAGCTCAGTTATGAGTGTGCTTATATGTCTGATTTCATACATTCCTGTTGTTTGACTCACATAGACAGAGTATTATGTGGCTGAAATCTCCAGACTAGTTTTTGGGAGTATGTGGCAAGCCTGAATTGGCAAGATCCAAACCTAGGCACAGGGAACTTGCCTGTTAGAGTGTGCTGCTCAGAGCACAGTACAGGCTATGGCACAGCAACAAAGAGCCATTAGTTAGGCAGCACCAGACCCATGGGTTTAGCGTCATTCCTCCATACATTACATGTTTTGAACTGTCAAATTCAGAGATAATTATTTCTGCTCACCCTTCATCTTTTGGGTACAATAGCTCATGGACAGCTTGTGAATACCTCTGCTGATGACCATGGCTCTCCTGAGGTGGTGTTTTGGAAAAGCAGTCTCCAAGACAGAACTAAAGACCACGTTCATGCTGTGTCACAGGTTAGTGATTTTCAGTGCAATATTTTTCCTACCTGAAAGCCTCTCTGCCCATCCCTTAGCCTGGCAGAGAAACCAAGGACACAGCCATGAAAGGTGCTTAGCAGCTTCTGTCTCAGTGGAGATAGAAAGAGTTAAAAGCACTTAGAATTGAGTCCTTCAAATACTTGATTGACACAATAAACAGCAGTGATTGACCAAGCAAATCCTAATGCCATCCTGGTACATTCCTGTATTACAGTCACCACCACCAAAGAAGGTGTTTCAGTTGGTCATTGCAAGGTAATTTCAGTCTCCTCTACTGAACTCTGCTTCCAAAACATTAGGGAATAAACCACCACCATTATTACAAATTAGATGGCAGCATACGTTAGGAATTTGCTGTAGCTCCAGCCCTCAGTGACTAGTGCAGCTTCAAGTGTAAACAAACAAAAGCTGCAATTTGTGCCAACTGTTTACTCTGATTTTAAATCAGGGTTAGCTTTGCCAGTACAAATTATGCCTCCCTTTGTCTTCAAGAAAGCTGGCCATAGACTAGAGGAAGTTAGACAAATTTTTTGTGTTAAATGAGCTGTCTGATTAGATAGTTTTTTTTTGACCAGCTTTTACTTCTCCATCTATGACCAGGGATTTTACAGCATTTATTATATTGTCCATCTTTCAACATTAGTCAAACACAGATTTAGTTTATAGCCTCACTAGAAGTTAGGAAGACAGAGATTGATCTGGTGGTGCAAATGACAGCATGAATGCCAGTGAATGAGATCAAACCATTGGGCATTTATTCTGCCTATTAACGTAAGTCATGAAACTCTTATTCAAATTTGGGATCATTAAAGCAGAGGGATTATGATTTTCTTGGCCATATAAAAGCTGAGTATTCCAGATGAGATTGCATCTCCCAAACAATTCCCAGCATGGATGGACTAATGAACAGTGAAAATAAACTGTTTCTGGCTTTGCTTACCATAGTAATGAAGAACTTCCTCATGGGATGCTGCTTTGCACAAGGGCTTGCACAGACAGCGGGAAGCCACAGGTGGGGACTCCCAGTCCCAAGCATGGGACTCCCAATCAAGTGTGAATATGAAGATTTCCCATTATCTTTGTCATGTTTCTCTTCCAGTTGCTCCATCTGGAACTCTTGCTTGTTTTCACCATCTGACATTTCAACAGCCTGAAAACAAGCAAAACAACTCCTCTAAACAACCAAAATGTTTGATCAGATCCTTTATATAAATGAAATGCTAGTGTATGCCAGGCATCTGAACTTGGTAAAAATAAATGACTGCTTCAAACCCACTATTGTTCTCAAGGTCCCTGACCTTCAAAACATCATTCTATTCTATTTGTAAACAACACAGACATGACAGAACATGTGAATACCACTTCACCCTTTGGTAACAGTATCTATCCCAAGACCTCAAAGTGTTCTGCAAATATTAGCTAAGCCTCTCATGCCTCTAAAGAACTCCTACTCTTCTACAAATATTAGCTGAATCTCAACCTGCACCACTCAGCTCATAGGAGACTAGTGCTGTTCTCCAAGTTCAAAAAGGTTGAATACTCTGGCGAAGTTTATTCAAGAGTTTGTAAAAGACTCAGGCAACAGAAATACAAGTTTTAAGTCTTCTAAGCATGCCTGGACCTCTGGAAGTTTGTCCAGAGTATCATCCAAACCTGCATGCTACTTTTGGCAACTCTAATAGCATCAGACCCAAATCTAAACCGCTCCAGATTTCATTTGAACAAGAGAAAGCAACCAGGAAAACTGAAACACTACTTTAACCATTCATCATCCCACTGCATTTTCAAGTCCCATAGTCATTTATCCTTTTGTGCACACCCAGATAAACCAAGGCATAGGAAGCCTCAGCTTGAATTTAGCAAGGAACCAAATGAGGTGGCCGGGAGCAGCGCACGCCACCCAGTCCAACACCGCAGGCATGAACCCAAGTTGAACTCACCCAGGTTTCAGGCCAAGAGCAGCTCAGCACAGCTGCACTGGTACAGCTGGACTGGTTCCTAACCACAGATGAAGGAACACAAAGATAAGGCCATAGTAACTTCCATATGGTAAACAGCCTGAACTTCCTAGGAGGGCTCACTGGAGGCAATTCATTTCCAAGGCACAGAAAACGTGCTTGGCTTTGACTCATGTCTCTCTTTTGCATCTTTTGCAAAACTGGTCATGGACATTTATGTAATGGAAGTTTTCAACACGCCTTGTTGAAGGGCATCACTCCAAGCTCTGGCCAAAGATGCAGCATACATTGATTTTGATTCCCTCTGGACTTCCATCAGATGGTAGGAACACCTTCCCTCTGTGTTGTTTTGGGCCATTCAGACTCCCCAAGCAGCTCATCTAGTTCAGTATTAACACAAGAAACTGGTGACAACAAAACTAGAAGCTCAGAACCTGCACACTGCAGAGCTGAAATACATAAAGTTTCCAACTATGCTTTTATTGGCTGTACATGACAATTTATTCCATTAGTGGATCGGTTATCTTCTGAAGGAAGGGATACTGCTCTCTATTAAAATAAAATTGTTCTCAGCCTAATACAATGCCCAGTCTATAATTATAGATAATGTGTAAGGTTGGGGTTTTTCCTCCAGAATTTTCTCTTCCATATTGCATTAAACCTAAGTTGAAAGCTGATTGATGATGATACAGGAGAAAGCAATGGTAATAGCAGTCAGTATGAGGTTAAAATTCTCCAGAGGATACTTTTTTGTTGGCCAGAAGGGGCCTGTCCACAGGGGTGTTGGCTTTTGGCCTTTTTACAACATATTGTTGACTCTTGGAGTACACTGTGACCATTACACAACACTAATAATGAGTATTCCCAGAGCCTTCTAAGCACTCCAGGAGCAAAGAGAGGAGGCCAATGAAGAGCTTCATAATAGCCTAAAAGTACTCTCTGGTTCCCTCAGTGTGGAAAAGTGTTTGTTACTACAGGAACTTATAGCTACAGGTAAAATGCAGAGCAAAAAGTGACAGCAAGGAGCCTGAACCAACCAGACAAATTCAGGAGGAAAACAAAACCTGCATCATTACCTTGGGGTTGGGTGGGAAGGCCCAACACGATTGTTTCCCTGAATGTCTGCAGCCCAGGACTGGGTACCTTTCTAGGGGTAGAACAGAGGTCCCCACTTTGGGCAAAAGGGGAACCATGCAGATTTTGGTGGCATGACTTACAGAGTTGATCAAACTAGAACAGCCCTTTTCAGCCTTCAAAGCAGGAAAGAAACAAAAACCCAAGAGAGGCCCGACACCCACTTTCCTTATTCTGTGATTCAAACTGCTAGAAGGAAGAGAGAGTTTTTCAATCAATAGAAGTGATTTTTCAATCAGCAGAACTGGGACACAGGCCAAAGGGGTTGAGAAACACTTCTGCTCTTTGTAAGAACCCTGCAGGATTCTCTCTTCCAAGAGGTCTGCTGAAGGTCCTGGTCAGGCTGGTGGTGTGCCCACTCCCCAGGCACTGCTGGTTATTTTGGGTCCTGCTTCCATCACTGCACCACCAATGTTTTGAATCTGGGTTTGTGGTTAAACACTGCACCCTGAACATGGTTCTTGGTTCAGTCTTCAGGATCTCCAAGGTTTGAAATGCTCCTGAGGCAATTCAGTGGGGAAGAGCCTCACAATCCTGGAGAAATTCCTTTTCTTCAAAAGTAGGTTAGTAAAGTTAATCTGCCTCCTGTCTGAATAGGATCTTTCAACTTTTCCCTGGCTAAAGAGCTGCTCTCAAACTTCTTCTTAGCCAGTATGATGGCAAGTCTCCATCTACTTGTGCTGCCCTACTGCAGATGGCATAGCAGAGTGCCCAGCTGGAATTACCTGGCACAAGGCACAGGGAGAAGGACAGGTAATGTGGTTGTTCTATTGCTCCCCTCTCACTGCATGGAGCCCCAGAGGCTCCTCTGTGGGACTCTCTGAGCTGAACTGGCTCTGCAGGCTCCAGACTTGTTGGGTGAGTCCCCCCACCCTCCCGTGCCCACAGGTTACAACCAGCAGTGCCAAGAGTCCCCAGTACCATGGGCAGGTTCCTGTTCTGCAGAATACTCTATAAACATAAGCTAAGACACTCCCTGCCCTGAAACACCTTATGTTTAAGCAAAAAACAAAAACAAAAGATAACAAAAAAGTGGTGGCCTTAACAAGGGCATACAGTTAAGCCAAAACCCCGGTCTTTTACTGCAGAGCAATGCGTATCTTACCACCAATGGCAGTGGTGTTTGTGACAGACCAGTGGAGTCACAACACATCTGACATGACTGGTGCTTCCCAAGGGGCACGTGTGCATTCAGAGAGAATTTGGAGCTAGGAAACCTCATCTTTGATGTTGGCTATCAGGATGAACAGGGGATCTGCTATTGAAATGGTGCCTTCATACCTCTCCACTTATGTCACACCACAGACTGCTCTTGAAGCAAGAGCAATTGCATAACATTCTCATCTTCATTTTCCCGCTGCCCATCCAGCCAGCCAGGAGGAGGTCACATCCCCTCTAACAACTTCTTTGCTTTGCAACTCACTCCTACATATTTCAAAGGAGCTGCCAGCATTGCATTCTTTTCATAGAACCCCAGGGAAGTTCTAACCTCAAAATTAAGCAAAACAAAGTCCTTTGAATACTTTCCAATTAACCTAAGATTGACACTAACACTTTTTTCTTCATGTTCCCAGTATTTGAACAACTGGGTTTCTCCTGCATGCCCCAGTTGCCAGGCCTTTTGGACCATCAAAGATCTAAGGTATTCCTTTCTCAAAGATTACTCTGATTTTAAAACTCAGAGACCCTTTTCTGCTTCGTTTGCTCTAAGTTGTGTCATTTAGTGGAAGAGATCAGAGAGGCCTCTCAGCAGCACAAATCCAGGGAAGATATCAAAGAAGAGACGGCGTGGCAAGTTTCTCATACACCAGCAGTGAGGGCAAGTTAACATTGCTGAAAGCCTTCAGGGTTGCATTCTGCTCCCAGTCTCACAGCATAAATATGCAGAGAAACAGATACGACAGAGGGTTAGTTCTGAGTGTCTAGAGCCAGCAGAGAGCATAATGGCAATGCCATAATAAATGTCAGCATTCAGGCAAGAGGCTGGAGGTAGCAGGCACTGTCCCATTCTGGGGCTTGCAGAAGCATGTTGGCCTTCAGGGGCCTGCAGGCACCATGGCTCATTAGCCAAACTTTCTCTGATTTAATGGTGATGCTGAAACACAGGAACCCTCTCATTTGGCTAAAAAAGCCGTTCTGCCAGCAGAATTGCAGGCAGCTTCTGTGCAACCTGGAACAGAGGGAGGAGAAGGCTCCCAGCACAAGAGCAGCACTGCCCACAGACATGCAGCATGCAGGGAGCATCCAGCACTTTAGAGACAAAGTGTTTATGTCCTTTGTCGCTCGTTGTTGCTTAGGTAAGATACATCTAAAAGCTATTGGGCAGATTGCCAATGTGTCCCAACTGCCGAGGTGGGGAGTTCCTGAGCACTTTCTGTCCATTAGCTTGCAAATGTCCTTCTGAAGAAGGTAAAATATTGCTACCCACACTTTATAGACAGGAATAGTGAGGCACAGAGGACCAAGTATCCCTGTTCTCTCTCCCTGCTTTAAACCATAAACAACAGTAATTCTTCCCTCAGTTACTGGAAGCAACAGGCTCTTTCAGAACCAGGGAAACTGCCCCTTGCCTGGAACCAAGGAGCCAAAAGCAGTTGGAAATAGCACCCTGCAGCCTATGCAGTGCCTGACATGGTTTTAACCCTGAGAATTTCTCCTCCAGCACATCTCTGGAGTCTTTTTCTGTACTCACAAAAACGTTCTGTGCTCTGCATGCTCAAGGAGTTCACCTTCAATAAATAATCCGAACAAAGGGAGGCAGTGCTGGCACAGTTGCATGGGTTGCTTCAGGGACAGTTTGCAGCAATGTCAAACTCACCTTTGCTGGTGGCTGCTACCACTTGCTGGGAAGGAATCCAGCCCCCAAAGGGGAACACTCAGTAATATCAAGAGCCAAGAGCAATTTCATCCCCATTAGTTAATATCAAATATAAAGGACACATTCCACTACATAGCAAGTAGTCTTTGCCTCCTTGAAAGAGAGATGAGGAAGATCTGGGGTTTAGGAACCTCAAATGACAAAAGAGAAATATGTTAAAAAAACATTTTTTCAGACTAATTGCAGGATAGCATTGCTCAGACAGCATCAATAGCACTCAGATTACTATCTGGAAAAATCCTGGGTCAGAGGAGTGTTGTTGACCCAATCCAGAGAGCAAGCAGAGAGCCCCATGGGCAGTACTGATGAGGATGTTAAGCAAAGAGGCCAACAGCATCCTTTCTGGTTTGAATAAAATGAAGTGTAATTCATTCTTCCTGTGTGGAAAAACAGAGAAAACAACGTGTCATTCTGAAGGAAGAGCAGACTTCTTCATGTTGGGCCAATGGACCAACCTGAAGCTGTGCAGAGATTGCTGTTTAGTCTGCAAGTGTACTACAAAAGGCTTCAGCAGCAAAGGTGCTCCTTCCCAGCACTGAATTAAAGAGGATGAAGGAAAAGATGCATTCACCTCACAACCCTTGAGAAATGACTGCATCCCTATGGAAATGTGGCAAAAGGAATGTGAAACTTTAGGGTCATGAACCTCTATGAGAACAGTGGTCTGCTTGTGTATGAATGCAAGTTTCCAGTCGGGCTAGCCCAAAGCTGATGGCAAAGGCCAGGCTCATCCATTAACTCCTCAGGCCTTCCATGGCACACAGCTGTGCTGCACATCTGGAACCAGCCCTGGGACAGCACAGAGCCTGCCTTCACTTGGGCCAGGTCAGAAAAGAGAAGCTGGTGGAGGGTACATGTAAGGATGGTGGATGTTCACAGAGCAGGGGTAAGGAACCCAGAAAATTCCTGTCTGAACTTGACTTTCCCATAGATGCTCTGCGTGGCCTTTTGACAAACATCTCCCTCATCTTCCTTCTCCCTCCTCTTCTCTGCAAAGTCCTTTGTTCCTCCATGTGGAAAAAACCCAGCAATAAAAGAACTTTCCCCTCTACCATGAGCGAAATACACCAGTGATAGCCAAGCATATAATGGAAGTTATACTGCCTAGAGGAGGCAATAGTTGTTCCTTAAGATCCCCACGACCACCATGTTCCTGCAACAGTTTCTAGTTCCTGGCAAAACCTGGATCAGAAAACAACTTCACTGTTAAATAAGTGCTAGTTGAAATAAGTAAACAGCCTCGCACTCTGTGGTATTCCCTGAAAGACTGAGCATGCCAGCAAAGGCAGCACAGACTCTCAGAGCAGTAAATAACCAAGCAGGCAGAGCAAACAAACATTTAAAACTCCATGTGTCAGAAAACGTCTCTTTGGAATGAAGAGGTGAAAACAGAAAGGAGGAAGTTTTCTCCCCTTCCTTTCTCCCCACTTCCCCAGCCCTTCCTTCCCTTGTTTACTTTGTTTCCCTGTTTCAAATCAAGTCAGAGAACCTTTGGTATTTGTGGAACTGGGCTCTTTCTGTTTAACTCCAGCTGTGCCCACAGCCCGCATACTGGTTTGGTAAAATTTGCGCAGTCTGACAAAGTGGTTTCTCAAGCTTGAAATAAAACCATAGTGATTTTTACACTACTAAAATGAATGGCCCTTGACAGGCCTAGCAATTATCTGTGAATTCCAAAGAAAAGGCTTGTTGCATGGCATAGCACTGTGGCAGGAGGATGAGGGGGCTTTCTGTGCTTTTGCTCTGGCATTTCAGCGTCTTTTTTGAAGTATGAGCTCCAAGGTAAAAAAACCTAAAAAACCAAAAAGAAACCCCCAAGACTGCAAAACTCCAAAAATCCCACAGGAAAACAGCCCAGAGGATTTTTACCTGTCACAGGCATGGGGTTGGAAGGACTTCTTTGCTGGTCTCTGGTCAAGGAAGAAACAGCATCTGAATTCAGAGGAAAAGCCCTTGCCAGGAACACCAGCCATGAGGTTTTTTATGGGAAAGGGGGTCCTGTGGTGGTCCCCACCACACCATGACAGGACATAGCTGTACTTCTTTCTTTATGGGGAATACTCGCATACACAGACCCAGAGATGAAGAAGGAGGCAATTTGTTTCCTTATGTTTGATTTAGGAGTGGCTGCTTGGGGATCTAACGCCCTGCTGTTATCAGAGAGAGTCTGTGGCCTGTACTGTGTTATCAGGTATCAGAGAGCCCCCTTGGGCAGGGACTGTGGGAACAGATGCTGACCTCAGCCAGGCAGCAGGAAAACAAACCTCAGCACAAAAGGGCAGGACGCCACGAAATAAGACTCCTTGAGAAAGGAAACAGGGAGAAACCAAAGCTGAAATCTTGATGCTTGGAGCCATGGAGAGGGATAACTGTACAGGATGAGACATGGCCAGCACAGGGTTGCACAAGGACAGGCTGAGGGTCTGAGCAGTGCCAGCAGGCTGGGCCAGCTGGGCAAGGAGAAGCAACACCTCTGCTGCAACCAAGGGCTGCTTCCAGGGCGGCAAGCAAAACCTGTGAGTGCCAGCCACGCTGCTGCTTTCTGTTTGTCTGCTCACTGAGGTCTGGCAGACAGACTCCCCTTCCCTGTGTGCCTGGTCAGTGCCCAGCACTGCACCAAGGACCTCTCAGTCCTGCTTGAAGGGAGGGAACAAACCTTTGCCCGGGATGAGACCGACACGGGGAAGGTAGGTGGCCAGCCCATCCTGCTTTCATGTCTTTTCAGACCGAACATTTTGGAAGGAAAGTTTGCCTCAGATTGAGCCTCTGTCTGGGATTAATTCAGCTCAAATTTGTAGTCACCGCAGGCAGCGGGGAAGCTGCAATAGCTATTAGAGGACAAGCCAAAGAAGTAAAAGCAAGCAGGGACAAAGAATAGTCCTTACCCTCCCCCCAAAACAGAGAGGAGGCACAGGGATCCAAATTAAAAAGCAACTACTAGTGGCCAGTGCTAGCGAGTCACTGTGGGCTGGCCAGCAGCAGGACAGCCGCCTGGACAGAGCCCTGCTGCCAGCAAGCAGCTCTGGCACAGGAGTGGGGCACACCCTGCTCTGGTGTCCAGGCCCCGGCCAAGCAGTCCAGAGTGGACTGGGAAGGCCAGTGGAGTTGGGAGCTGCTGTGAACTGCAACGAGGGGGGAAAGGGAGAGGAGTCCTGCCCCTGCTCCCCATTGCTGCTCTGCCAGGGGGAAGCAGCCAGTTCACCTCCTGCTATTGCTGCTGGTCGGGTGCCTCCAAGCTGTTGGTGTTGGTCATTCTCTGGTTGGGGGATCTGAGAGGCCAAGATACCCAGAAAGAACAAACTGCTTAAAGAAATGAGGCCATTGCATGGTGGAGACAGGAAAAAATGCAGTGAGACAGGTCAGCAGCCAGCAGTAGAACCCAGGACAGCTGAGATCTTCGCCGCCCTTGCAGGCACAGGCACCACTGGCAGAATCTCGAGGAGATGGCAATCCCATACCTGCAGGCTGGAGATGGTTTCCCATCTGCTCCCCCAGGCACCGCACAGCAGCGCCAGGAGCCCGCGGTCCCTCCCGCTCGGCATCGCCCTTCGGACGGGAGGTGGCAGCAGATGGCCACCGACAGCACCGGCTGGGACCGCCAGCACCTCCCGGGGACACGGCGGTACCCGCGGGACAAACCTCCCGGCTCGCAGGGACCGGGCAGGGAGAGCAGGAGGTGCTCCCCGAGAGCATCCGTCCTGCCGGGATGCGCCGTGTCCCCATCCTGCCCGCTGGCTCCGAGCCCCATCCGATTCCGCACACGCCACACCCTGCAAGTGCTTTGCCACAAGTGGAATTGTTTTAAAAACAGCCTTTATCGAGAAAACAGATGGCAGTAACTAGGAAGTTCTGATTATTATTGATTAACGCAGGATTACAGTTGGCAATAGGAGATACTGGGAGCAGCAGAAATGAGTAAGGATATGAACCAGTGGAATGGGGGAAAAGTCACAGAGTAAAAGGAAGCACAGAATCATTCAAGTTGGAAAGGACCTCTAAGATCACTGAGTGCAACCTTGGACCTAACACTGCCAAGTCCACCACTGAACCATGGCCCTAAGCACCACATCTACAATTTCTTAAGAACAGTTCCAGGGAAAGAGGAAGACATGTTATCCAAGTCTCAACAGTCAAGAATCATGCTCAGATAACATAAGGATCCACAAATGTTTGGGCCCTGCATAATCTGTCAGTTTTCACCAGAATAAAACTCTCTCTGAAGTTAAAAAAAAAAACCAAAAAAAAACACCCTGGAATTATTTAACTGGAATTATTTTCCAGAAATCTGTAATTTCCATTTTCATCTGCCATCTTGAGAAATAACAATGGGAAACCAGACCAGCCCCAGTTGAAACAGGGAGTTCTAGAAACTTGTCCCTTCTGTATCCCTAGGGCTACCTTCCTCAGACCAATAAAACCAGCTGGACTTTAGAGCTCCTGGAAGTCATCTCTCCAGAGCCACACCGGAAATTTGAGGCTTTGGTCATAGTGCAGAGACAAAGACACAGAAGAGTGTAGATACCAGTACAAGGAATGGATTGGGACACCCTGTAGGGCAAGCCCTACCTTTCATCCCTTTTGTAGAGCCTGCTACCTGGGTCTCTCCAGTCTCTGTCCCCATTCAGATGCCTGTGCCACACAGTCAAACTCCAGGCAGTGCACCACTGGCTTAATTGGCTCCTCTACCCCAAGTGAGAGTAGAACTTGAAAGCAGTGATGTTTGAAGTCACTCCTTCAACCATCCTTTTTTACTTTCATGTGCCAAACCTCACTTCTGTCACCTGATATCTGCCCTTCCAACAGCAGAGGTTCACACACAGCTGTCTGCCAGAAGCAGCAACAGACAGAAACCAGCAGGCAGCTTTCATACCCCTCTGCACAGAAAAAACATACCTGCTTCCTAGGAGAGCCCCCTAGGAAACCTAATGGATTGTAGAGTGCAGTATTGAATGCAACTCAAAAAGTCACTGATACCATATGCGCAGTGTCTCAAGGCATGGTTATCTCCACTTAAAGAATTTCTGGTGTGGGTTTTGGGGAGTTGGGTTTCGGGTTTTTTGGCAGGCGAAGTACATATTTGTTTTGTTTATTCTTTTTTAGATCTCAGGCAGGGAGAATTATATAGCCTTGCCAGAAATCCATTAACTCCTCTTACCCTCAACAAAATACCATCGCATATCTAGGCTTGATCACATTTTCTGTCTCAAGGTAAGCTTAAGACTTTTGGCCCTATCCACAGTCAGTAGAAATGTTTTCTCTTCACAGTATCTGTTTATACATTAAAAGGCTATACACAATGTCCTGTCTCTTCACCTGCAGAAGAGCCCTTCAGGCAGAGACCCCTTGATGGAACAGCAACTCACATCTGCTAAAATTTATTGGTTTTCACAGATCATTTCAAATGTAACAAAGAGGGGGAAGCAGAGGGACAGATCTTGAACCCAGCAGCTATTCAGTTGTAATGGAAGTCACATAATCCAAAAATGTGGTTTATTCTGTTTGCTTTTTTTAAAACCAGATGTAAAATCTGTTTACTGAAGACTATACTGAAGTGGAAGAAGTAGATTTGCCTGTTTTGCAGGTTACTATGGAGACATCTTTCCCTTCATTACTCTGTAAACAGAACATGCTGCACAGAAGTGAGAAGTTCTTATTTTTGGCCATTCAAAAATTGCCTGTGATTAGAGCATTTCACGTGCTATGAACGAGTAAATACCTCTGGGTAATTCATTTTCTTAATCCAAGTTTGGCCAAGGGAAACTGAACTGGCCAAGAGATGAAGATCAAAGATAAACATTTTATAGCATTATAATTCTACTTTTGAAGTCCCATCAGAGAACCAATGGCTTCACTTGCTACTAAGTTCCCAAAACCTTTGATATTTGTCCCCAGAATGACACAGGCAAATCCCATTAAGCATAAATAATCACAAGCCTTTCTCCTCAAGCATATTTCTAAGAAATTATTGTGAATTGCTGTGCACACCATCAGAGTATGAGAATGAAGGATATCAAAAATTGGTTCTCAGTTTCCAATGGCCTTCAGGTCACAACTACTGTATTTTTTTACATTTTTTTTTCCTTTAGATCATTACAGGTAAACCAACAGCCCTTTTCCTTAATCAACACCATGGCAACATTATTATCTATGGTCCATGGACCTCCAAAAATATGCCTTCAACTTTGCCCTTTTTATTTCACCAGCACTCTCAAAATGCCCAAGATGCAGCGCCTGTCCATCTTGGCCCTGCATACAGCTTCCTCAGTACCAACTTCTTGACACTTCACTACAGTTTGCAGAAACTACAAGAATTTTTATCTATTTCTATTGCTGAAACTGCAGATTTCTTCTTTCTGTAAAGCTTCCCCAGAAATCAGAACTAGAAATAGGACAGGCAAAGCTGCACCAATGGGTGAGGATTGAAACCAATGAGAAAAGGTAGCAAAAGATCAGCAAGGTAGAAGCAGACATCGCACTGTGAAGGTGGCTCTGGTGGGAAACTTGCTTGAGTCAACCAAAACCTGAGTGACAAGCCATGTACACAGCAGTCCTGTTGCACATGTGGACCAAAGGACAAGCTCCTTTTGGACAGATGGTCACAAATGGTGCTCCCGTGTAACCTGAGGACACTCATGGCACAGGAACACAAAGCCCAGGCACTTTTGGTCATCAGAAATGCTCTGGTCACCAAGCAGTGACCATCAGGGACAGGACAGAGGTCTCTGTCATACTCCATGAGGACACTACACATAAAAACCAGATCTCTTGCTTTTCAAGACAGGGATAGCTCTTGGATGGATCTAAGTCATGTGAAATGGACCCTGCCAGACTGAATCCACAAACATTTGAGGTCTGAGTGCTGCAGGTACTTCCCCAGCAGACAGTGGCATCAGTGTCAACAGAGCCTTCTGCAGAACTTCACAGGTCTTGTCTGTCCTTGTCAGGGGGCACCAAAGCAGAGGAGCAGAGAGGAATGTAGCACAGCTTAAGGTCTCTGGTGAGGGAACCAGAGGATATAGGTTAAACCCAAAGAAAATGCCTCCTCAAAAAGAATCCTCCCTTCTTCCCTTTCCAGATGCATGGAGTGTCTGCTCAGTTATTTACTCTGTAAAACCAAAGTTATTCCAATGCTTTTTTTTTTTTTTTTTTTTTTCCCACATGGAAATATGGATGATTACCAGAAAAACAAATAATTGGGATGGAGCCCAGTTGGATATCATTGAGACAACTAAGTGAGTATGCCATGTGGAGGAGGAGAAGAGAGAGTAACACAGTTAGGGATTGTCTGTTGTCACATTTAGGATAAACATGACAAGCAATAGCTGCTTGTCCTCCCGCTACTGGGGACAAACTAACCACTCACAGTCAGGAAAAAATTGACATCCTGGTTTTCTCAGAAAGAGGTTTAAGAATCTGTAATAGGAAGTGACTTGGAAATACTCCCTTTTCTACCCATATTCATATAAGCACATAAACACAAAAGTTTATTTTTGAATTCCATCATGTTTTTCATATTTTAAACCTATGCTAAGATACTTTCTTAAAACTCATTTTCAACTTCCTGGATTAAGTTTAGATTAGTCACCTCCTGGGGGAGATGAGATGTATCTTGGTCTATTCAGCTCTCGTGATGGAGATTATTCTCATTCTCACTAGCCACATGAAGCAAAAAATGCAGTAGCCTAAAGCTCAAAAATTAGACCCTGCCAGGTCAATCCTCACATTTTTAATTGAAGTAAACATGACAGAAAGATGAGGCTGGATCAAGACCGGGATGAGCACACCTATTTTCTGTCTCCATGTAAAGTACAGGGTTTCTCCACATGAGCACACATGAAATATTCTGGCCATCTGGAACTGAGAAAGGTCAAAGTCTACCTCATCTGCTCTCCAATCCAGGTCTTTCTCTCATCTAAAAGCATTCTCTCAGAAAAAAAAAACAAAACCAACTTCATTAGCCAACAGCCTGATTCTATTTTTCTCACAAATTTGCCCACAGCTGTCCTCCATCTCAGATTGCCACAGCATTGTGGGTCAGGACACTGAAGTATTCACAATACTTCATATACTGCAGATGTGAGAACCAGTGAAACCCAGAGTTCAAGGCCAGTAATACACAGTGTCCTATGCCTTAGCTCTACCGAGAAGTATAGAGGAGTGTAATAAAGAAAGAAGCAGCAATGTCCAGCAGGCACATTAGTCTTATTTAAACATAATGCTGCCAGGAAGCACTTTGGGATGCTGCAGTCATTTATAGAGTCAGGCATCCAGGGTTGAAGATTCCAGGATGGAAAAGTAGCCTTTGATCTACTGCCATTTTTCCTTCTTACATCTCAGGATTCGAGGTTTTTGTAGTCATACTCCTGGAGCTACTGATACTTCTTCTGTCTCCAGTTCTCAACAGCCAGCTACAGGCCTACACTGAAAGAATTTCCACTCAAGAAATTTTCAGAGAAGTGTCTAAGAAAAACAGGTTATCAAATGCACTCATTTGATAACTTTTACTTCTGGCCACAGTCCACAGCTGAGATTCTTCACACATCAAAGGCTCAGGGCACCAAACAAATTGGTGATTTTGCAAGTAACAAATAACAGAGGCATACATAAGTAGAACAGATGCTTGTGGTCTTCAGGGTGGGACTGACCAAAGAGAGCGATGAATAAGCTGCACTGTGAGCTCATGACTCAGATGCCATGTCCCCACTGGCCCACAGCAATAGATTACTTGCCTCAAACCCAATTCTCTTCAGATGCAGCTTGTGTCTTTTTCACTAAGGGCAGTGCTCTGTACGCCTCAGGGAAGAAGAGACGAGGACATTCAGAGCCGACAGTGAGAAAACACTCTGAATTATTCATATCACTCAAATAGCAAAATTAAAATTAAACTACCTTACATGACAATAGGAGATATGCTAACACTGAAGAAGATCCACAGCTACTTTTATGTGCTGCACAGTGAACTAAAGCTGGAATGAAGCACTTAATGGTTAAAAGGCTCACCTGTTTTTTCCCTTCTGTGGATGGATATATTTCTTGTTTTGCCTACATTTATATCAAGTCTTTACATAACTGTTGGCTTCCTACCCCAGGCTATCTTCCTGAATCAAAATCTCTCCCATACTGGTAGCAGAAGAATAGACTGCTTCTAGCTTTTTAACTTGTTAATAATGAACTTGTTCTTGTCTGATTCTCCTTGTCCCCTTCTCCCTGTGCAATACCTGCCTTGGGAAGTACATGGCTTTTGCATCAGTGTTCAAGTCAGTTTTCTGTACTCGCTTGGACGGCTGTCAGGGCCAGTTTTTGAGGTATGGTCTCCTTTTGATAGCTCCCGACAGGCTCTGCTAGAGGAGAGCTGGTTCCCAAAATACATTTCTCTCACACTTGTTTTTCAGGGTTCTCCACTCAACAGTGTGGTAACGAGAGGCACTCCAGACTGGGTTTAATGCTACCATATGCTAGACAGCATGAGGATCCATACTGCAGGAGAGCAGCCGGCACATTTCCACGTTAACAGAAGCCTGATTGCAAATTGCATTTAGCCTCAACAGCTCAGTTCACTGCACACAGATGCCATGGGGGACTGTAAAGTTAGCAAGATGTGGGGGAGTATGGCTAAATTTTTCAAGAAGTGCCTTGGCTGATCTGTTCCCACAGACATTTGAAGCTGATGCCATGGAAGAAAGTTGCTGCCATAAATGAATAAGAATAATAATGTCATGAGCTGTTAGTCAAATTACAAAGTCTTGCAAGGCTGGTGATTGTCTGCTGATACAAACAGCAGCATCGGCACTGTCAAATGTTGCTCTTATAACCGGACAGCCAGCACATAAATGAAGTCAGAGAAGAGGAATTTACTCTTTCAAAATAGGTCAGCATGAGAGGAGATGGGTTTCCAGTCAGAGTGTGCTGTTTCTCCCTGGGCTGGCTGCAGAGTGTACATCAGCAGACTTCACATAACTGAAGGTACCACGAGACTAAATGAATGAACTGAGAGGAGAAACCTGCCCCATTGGATCCTCTCAGAACGGGTACAGGAGAAGAGCTCTCCTCTGCTTGCTTGTGTATGACCAACCAAATCAACTCAGTAGCCTCTGTCCAAGGCCTCTGCCAAAATAATACCCAGCTCAGCTCATCCTAATGAGCAGACTAAGTAGGGAGGCCAAAGACTTCTCACTGCCTGGCTGGAGGCACAGGGGCCCAGACCTGGGGCAAGGTAAAGATGCCTGGCAATATTTGTAGGGGTGGTACAGAGGGTTTCATCACTATGTAAAGCTCCTAGGTCAGTACTAATGCACAGATAACTTGAGTACTTTTAAACATGAAGTAGAACCATGCACACCACTGCACAAGCACCATGTGTAAACACAGCCCTTGTGCCATAGGGTAAATGCTTTACTTCATGAGAATCAGGTGAGGTCTTCTACTCCCTCCTTTTTCTTTCACCAGAAAGCATCACACATTTCAGCTGCTTAGATCAGTGTTGGTAAATGAAGTAAACAGTCTCTCAAGGTCTCTTTTCTAGTCTAGCATCTCTGTGAAACATTCCTACATTCCTCAAGAATAAGGAAAAGCTTTCCCCACCCCTACTGTGTAGCCAGTCCATAAAATTCACTATTAGTGTAGGTCACCAAGTCAAATATTGCAGCTGGGTCATTTTATAGACATTTAAAATCCCTGTAGCTATGAGAATAACAATAAAAGTGATCTAAATCCTGCTTTTTAGGACATGAGCCAAATGTATGCCATGGTCAGGAAGCAATTGCTCCCACACATGCATCACAAGGGATTGCACTGCCCGTCAGGTTCACGGAGGGGTTAATTTCTTCCTCCCTCTCCCACCATGCGTTACCAGAAGCCACAGGAGCAGACAGGAGAGTGCTGTGTCCCACACTTCTGTAGTTCCACAGAGGAGTGACCACCAGCCAGAAGACACAAGGCTCCAGGTTGCTCAGGCATGAAAGCAACTGCAGGATTCCTTGTAGCTCTGCATCAGTCAGGTGGCAGAAGCTTCCATGCTGTGTGAGCTGCCTCATGCAGTTCCAGGAATGAGGTGCTATAGCTCAGTGGAATTGGCTTTACATTTCCGGGCAACAACGCCACTGCCAGGCAAAAGGCATTTTTCAGACTCTCCCTCTGAACGCATTCCCAGGAATCAAGCATCCAAATGAAGAGAGAGAAACAGAAGAGCCATTTTCCTGGGAAGTCTTCTAATAAACCCCAAACAACAACAAAAAATATCACAGAGGAACTCAGGATTTCAGACAGTAAGAAAAATAAAAGCTCTCTCCAGCTCTGCTCACACCAGAGGATGGGCACTACAAACCTGTTGGCAGGGGGCTCCATGCCTAGAGAGCCAGGAGGTTTTCGTGAGGAGCTAGGATAATCCATGTAGGGCTACCAAATATCAAGATTCCACAAAGGCTCCTTCCTACCCACCAAACACCTAAAAGTGCATTAGTTACTTGCTCAAGAGGCAAGGATAAAGCTCTCAGTGAGAGCTCTCCATCCCAAATCAGTAGGAATCACTGGGAGAAGACAGCCAAGTGCCCCAAGTTGTTGGAACCATCAGCAAGAATCTTTGTATGAGAAGCAATCCTACCCAAGCAAGCAGCTGCTGAGCTGGATGGGAGTAAGGCATGGAGCTGGCTGCCTCTTGGGTATCCCATGAAGCATAACAAATCCATTTAGACCTGTAAAGCAGACATGAAAGCAGGGACTGGTTCCCAGCTGGAGCTGATTTCTCCCATGAAACTTGTTCCATGGTTCCAGGCAACCATGCTTCATGACATGAAGGTAGAAAATCCCCATCCTTTTATGCAGTTCTTGGCTTTCATTTCTCACTTCTTTTGTTATATTAATGGGTGGTTTAGTGTTTCTTTCCTCTGCTTGGACTACTTTGTGAGGCCGCTGACTCCTTTTGCCCTCCAGCATGGATGGTCATGTTGTGGTTGTGCAGCGCCCCACATTGTGTGCTGAGCAAGCCAAGGCCCACAGTGATCCAAATGCTCAGGGTGAGCAATACTAAGATGAGTGGCCAGCTCTCACAGTCAGCTCTTTCACTGAGTCACACCTCATAGCCTTAATCACAGCTATCAAAGCTCTAACAAGGCACCCAGAAATACCATAGTCTTAGAATGGTTAGGTTAAAGCATCGTTCATGACCATCTCATTCCAACCCCTCTGCTGTGGGCAGGGAACCTTCCAGCAGGTCAGGCTGCTCAGAGCCCCATCCAGCCTGGTCTTGAACACCTCTAGGGGTGGCCAGTCCACAGCACTCCTGGGCCAGTGCCTCACCACCCATATAACAAAGAATTTCTTCCTAATATCTAAACCTACCCTCCTGCACTTTACAGCCATTACTCCTTATCCTATCACTACATGCGCCAGAGTCCAAGCTCTCCAGGGATTTTCACCCTAAGGAATAACAGCATTTCCAGGAACAGCCCCTATCCTGAATTCCTGAGGCATGAGAGGAAGTCAAGCAGATTTCTGAAGCTCACCAAAAATTGTTGCTCCAAGCAAGAGCAAGATTGACTGTTTTCTTATGACTGTGAGCAGTGGAGACCAGGGCTGCATTAGTGCTGTCTGTAGTGTGGAGACTTCTGCACAGGACTTTTCTTAAGACCTTCAATTGTTGCTGTAAATGTTGCAGGTTTGGTCTGAGCAACAGGGAGAGGAGCCAAGAACCCTGAAATCAAGTATTGTGGTTGAGAATATCTGCCAGGCCCTGGTCATGTCCATCTGATTGACATTTCCCATTTCATAGAGCCTGGCCCCACAATAAGCCCCTTCAACTGGGAGAAGCAACACCAAAGACAAACCTGTTCAGCCTCATCCATATTCCCATCCCAGCAGGGGAAATATCAGGAGGATTTGCTGGCAGACAATGAACACAATGAAACTGCTTTTTTTTTTGAAAGAAGAAATGTATAATTTGGCAACACACAGCCTCCCATAGACATGTCATGCAAGGCATCTCCTTAACACCATTGGGATCCCGTGAACCCTTTGTCCTCTAAAGCCCAAGATCCTGCTCTAAAATATGGAACTTGAGGAGGACAATTAAGCTTATTTTTGTTATTAACAAACAATTTCCAGTCTCCTTCTCCAAAACTGCTGAACCACTCTAACTGGAACTTTCCAAAACACAAAGAAAGAAAAAACAAAACCAAGACCAAAATGAGAGAGAATTATGATCTTTTGCACAGTAGGCATCAGCTGAAGCAGTTAAACTCTGCAACCTGGGAGCTCTTGCAAACATTGGCTCCTCATGGAAAAGCCTTAACCTTGTTGGTCATCCTGACACCTCTCCCTGTAATGCTGTGCTGTAAAGACTGACAATCTGCTGAATGGCCTGCACCACAGAGGAGAATTACATACTCCTGCTGCATAAAGGAAACATCCCAGGCCAGAGTTCAACTGTTGGCTTAGCTGCAGATGCAGGGTTTGACTCAAATGAGAGCAATTCTACCCTGGACAAGGTATTGCAGCTTGTCTACTGCACCATCACATCACCTCATTTCACACTGCACAGAGAAAGTCACTCTAAAGATTAGAGTAGGACTAATCTGGGTGCCAGCCAAGCTTCCTCAGCAGGAGACAATTTTTTTCCAGAATTAAACAAACAAAAAACCCTAATCAACCAACCAAGCAAGCAAAAAACATTCACAAAAAATGTGTTCCTGCTACTCTAGAATTTGTGTCCTTTTAGCTCATTTACTGACCAGGCACCATGTTAAGAGCTGTAACTCAATTAGTACTTCAGAGCTTTTACTTGGCCTCTGCACCTCGTCTTTAAAACTTTCTTGAATTTCTTGCATATCAAAACTTCCCCTCTGAGTTGTACTCATATTCCAAAGGAAAAAAAATCACAAATTGAAAAATAACAAACACTACACACCACCTACAAAAGCTCTTATATTGTCCAGCAAACAAAGGCTGCCTGCTTTGGGCTCTTGCTGTTTTGTACCTACAGACAGCAGCTGCTTTTCCTTTTGCCTCCTTCTGTCCACACTCAGACAGCTACAAAACACAGAGTGCAAATAATGACAAGTTGTACCTGGATATCTCACAGAGAACAACTCAAAATGGGTCTTTTCTATGGCTTAAAGGTCACCAGAACAACTCCTTGACATCCATTCTGGGTGCTTTTTCAATACCAAGGGTGCTGGAGAAGGAAAACAAACAGAAAACCCACAATGCAGAACTAATTTCATATTGTCCTGATTTAGGGACTGAAGAGCTCTGTTCATGAGACATGCTTTAGGTTTCATCTACAGCACTAGTTCAACTCCCCTTGGTGAGTTCTTGGGCTTCACTCTCAGCTTACTGCTGTCTGAGCAGGCTACCAGATACCACCTCCATTATTAAACTGTTCTTGCCTCAGCCCATCAGGTTTACATATTTTTTTTTCCTTCTATTCTCCTCTCCACCAGGGACAGGGGAGTGAGTGGTTGTGTGGTACCTGACTGCCAGGTAGGGTTAAATCACAACACCCTCACAAACACAGGCTTTCCTGGGGCAAGCTGTCTGGTCATGCTCTACCTCCAGAGCACCCTGTACCTCTGCTCAGAAAGCCACAGACCATCCAACCCAAAAGCATGGAGCTCATATCTCCTAAGTGGGCTAAGCATACTCTGGGCATGGCAGAGGACATTCCTCCTGGGACAGCCTCTGGCAATGCTCCAAGACAACAGATGGATTTTGGCCTTTTCTGCACTGTGGACACTTCACAAGCTCTGGACATAAAAGCAACCAGCTGAACATTCAATAGAAGTCTAAGGGTTAATCTGCACTTGTTTGATTGTCGAGCACCTGAGATATGACGACAACACATTGGCACACTGTAATTGCAACATATTATTAAGTACCTTCAGTCCCCAAAGGCTAAGACACTTTTGAAAAAATAATAAAGCTAATGCACATAATAGCCTGTGTCTTGTTATTTAAGAAACCTCTTCCCGGCATCGGACGTCGACAGAACGTGTAAATGCACTTTCTCCAATAACTGTGCACAAGGAGCAGTTTGATGGAGTGCCAGAAAGCACAATGACTGTTCTACCTTAGCAATGTACTGAAGATGACATGTTCCCTTTAGAACTAATTGCTTTATTAAAAAAAAAGAAGCCATTTACTAAATCCTAGGCTAGTCTCTCCCCTTGATGAGCAATTTTAGACTGCACATCGGAGCTTTTGTTTGTTGCTAAAAGACAGGGAGAAAAAGCCTGTTTTGTTAAGTAATTTTAATTTTCATATTTAATGGAAAATAGTTCAGAAGAGTATTTTTCATTATACTATGTGAACATTTGCTTTATATATTCTACTGGGCCTTGCCTTATGTGACTCAAGACTGACAAGTCCAGGCTGCCAAACACAACCCTTTGCCATCTATTAAATTACCCTACACCAAGATCCAGTTATAACTATTGACACAGACCAAGCTATACCTCTGAAAGTCAGAAAATACTCTTTATTATCCTTGTTCTGCATTCTCACATGCATAATAGGAAAGCATTTCAAGAACTGCTTCCAAAATTCACTGCATTCTGTCAAACTGCTTCCCACCTCCCTACATTGATAAATAAATAAATCAGGAATTCCTCTTCTTGTGCCTTCAAGAGAGAAACAGCTGTAATGACTTCATAGACAAATCAATGCCATTTCCAACAGAACTATTTCATTTTTTTTCTCCCTACTTCAAAAAATTAGAATAATTTCACAACGAGCCCTAGGGAACAAGCTCATGAAAATTCACAGAGCAGACAGCATGAGGAAAAGTGTTTGGTTATATATTTCAGGAGACAGGAAATGGGCCTATCTGCTGCTCTGTGAGCAGTGAGAATAATTATGCATGCATTTGCTGCATCCCATAATCATCATCACCACAAAGATGACATTTCATAACTGAGTTGAGAATCTGTCTTTCCCAAAATTATTTTTTGTTTGGAAAGAGAAATTATTCTAAATAATGCCTATGGAGGATAGATACAAGAAAGCATAGATTTGAGAGTCAGACACTGTAGAGTCAAAACCCTATCACCAGCTCTCTGAATTATTCTATTATATAATTAATTCCACATCAGCAAAATGGTAACACATCTGTCTGCAGCAGAGTCTCAGGCTATTAGGAATTTCTGTTAGATATTATAAACTGGTGCATTAATGTGAACTACTCAGACTGTGTTTGCATAGGGGAGCTCCTGTGGGCTTTGTAAAACTTTGGTCAGATTTGGAAGGGGTGACAACTCTCTCTTCATTGTTCAATCCTGGTGAAAGTCCAGGGCCCCAGTCATTGCCTCACTATAGAATGACAGACAGGAAGTAAGAACAGGAAGCACACACAAAGAGTTGTGTTTCTCAGGCGCACCTCTCTTTCCCTCAGGCATCCCAGAAGCACAGCTCCTCTCTCAGCTCGGTGGTGAGGGACAGGACAGGAGGAGGAAGGACCAGCCTCGAGGCACAGCAGACATTCCTTCCCCAGGAGTATTTCCACCCACTGGGTCATGGCCATTGACAAAGATGCACCAAAGCCCTGCTATCAAGGGCATGACTTAACCAGTTGCTCTGGCTGAACATGCTGCTGGATTCTTACAGCAGAGAGGAGCTGCTCTGGAGCCAACCAGGCTCACACACCTCCCCGTGCCTCCTCTGCAGTATCCTGCTCTGCTTTTCTCGCTGGTTCCACATTAGACCATGATAATCAGTCACAGAACCACATCTCATTGCCTTTTCTTATTGTGATGGTGCTAAAACTAACCCTGCTCCTTACAGATTCTCCAGCTTGGGTGGAGTAAAGATCAGGACACAACTGGACCTGTAGCAGTTTCTTCATGAAATAAACTGAATTGACATGTAGGAAGTCATGGCGGCTTCTGATCATAGGACTTTAGGTGAACCATTTCACTTGTGTAGCTTCTTCTGGTAGTCCTGACATCTTGATGTTTTTCTTCAAGGGACTAAAACTCCAAAATGTCTTTTAAAAAGCTAATTTCCATTTTCATTGGAGTCGCAATAAAGTGGGCCTCTGTTTATGACATAGATTTTAAAGAGAAATGAGTGCAAGTAAACCCTCACCTCTGGAAGAGATATCATATTAGGCATGAGCACATCATAAAAGGGCACTCTGGATCTCAGCACTCCTTTGCCCAATACTCCAGTAGGACTTTGGCTTTCTGATCCACACCAGCTTCTCACAGCCAAGAGGTGTATACAGGCTGATTTGCCTGCTATGCAGGAGCTCAGAGCAAACCTTCGTGTGTAAACGGTTCCTTGCAGGTAAGTAGTGCCTAAATCAATGCCGGCAACAAGTGCTTGCAAAGGAGTAGCTTTCAATGCCATGAAGGCTCAAGATCTAAATTAACCACAAGCCTGCCTTTGTCTGCCTAGCACACACAGATCAGAAATCCTTGTTTCTCTACATACATATGTAGCAACTACTTGCACATACAAAGCATATTCTCCAGGTGTCCTGTGCAGTACAGTACACACTGTCCAGAGAACTGCTACCAAACTTTCAGCCAGGACAAACTGCTGGCTGGACAAGAAAGCAACATCTACCCAACAATATGATGTCACTTGTGCATTTGGGGGAGGAACAGAAAAATCTCGGTTTGTTCTGGCCATAGATGAGGATACAGCTGGAAATTAATTGATTGTGGGTACATTCAAAGTATCAGCTTGATCCACTTCCAGCAAAATCCAATGGCAAAACTCTGGTGCACAATACTGAGCACACCAGACTTTCTTCCCAAAGACTCTTTAGAAGCAGTCAGACCCTCCTGTCACATTGCTGGAGAAGTTCTGATCAGCCATTCAGACTTGAGCTCCCTCAGTGGTAGGGATTCGAAGAGGAAGAATAGGCTGATGAGTAAAAAGCTTTCTTTGTTTAAAGATTTAGATTAGAGAAACTAATTAATTAGGATGAAACTTGAATGAAGATTCTTCAGCCAGGAATCCACTCCACAGCTTGCTCTTTCTTTCTGCCTGTGTGATCTCTACTGTCACAGCACCTCAGCATTTTAGAACCTCACGTTACACCCAGTCTTAGAGGCACAAAGATGTTTGCTGTCCCCTTTCAAGAGTTACATCTCTGCAGAATTAGCCTAAGTGCCCTAACAGTGGTACTCCGCAGGATAATCCTTTTCTCTTGCACGTCCAGCCTTCATTTTCTGCAACACACTTTTTCCTACTGTTTGCTTTGCTTTTCCCCACTGGTACCTTACACTCAGCTCAGAAAGTAAACTCAGCCAGTCTGCTTTACTGCCATTTACAATCAATTTAACTCCCTGGCTCTGGGGCACCTTTTGCTGGTCTTGTGACCACTGCCACAGAGTTCTGTTTAAATCCAGAATTATTTGCTGACGTGGAAATTAAACCATTGTTCTTTTGATGCCAATAAACCAAAGTGCTGACAATTGGAACAATCATTCCAGCAAAATGGTAAGGAGTATCCACGTTTGTCATCCAGATAAAGAGTGCTCAATTCATAAAAAGCCAAAAGATGAGTTCCCAAAGTACCAATGTCACAAAATTGGAATCTGAGTGTGTTTTCTTAGAGCTACTTAATAGAGAGAAGTATCTTTATTTAGCACCTGTCATCTCAAGTTCCCAAAATGTTCTCTCAAAAACTAAGTCTCCTAATAAGCCTTTCTAGCCAGACATCAGGGTCCAATTTACAAGGGGTAAACTTGTTTAAGGTCACGCGGCCTGGGAAAGAAGAGCTGGGAAGCAGCTCCAGGAATCCAGAGGACCACACCCCTCACTAGCCACTAGACCACACAACTGTCCCCATTTCACTTGAGTCATTATTAAGCAGGATAGAAGAACACTGTGGTTTTATTTTATGTCAGCTGAACTCTTGTATTAACATTTTACTGTCCCACTGATGTTTTGCCTAGAACATTCTGTAATCCACAAATTAATATGTGAAGAACATCCAGTACAGTTTGGAGGAATAAAAAAATTATCCAAATGGCAAAGAAGTTTTGATTTCCAGCAGTTTCATAAATCAGAAGTGCTGGAGAAAGAAGGTTCCTTATTTTATCACACACAACCTTTTGTAATGCCAACAAAACTGCTGCCCTTCCCAAAACCAAGCAGAAACCCTATTGTTGCGGCAAACCCCATCTGGTCACATGGAGAACTTAAAACCTCATGGCATTCTGTTTCACACAGACAGAAAGGGAGTTCTGCTCCAAATACATGACAAGAGCCAAAAATAATTTTGCTTTACCTATGCACAGTATCTGAAGATTTTGTTGCCTGCTCTTATTCACCACTTCATGTTTTCTGTGATCCTGCCTTTAGCTTCTGGAATAAGAGTTTCTCTGTCTTGCAAATTCTGCCCTATTCTCATTTTTGTTAAATCACTTCGTTAAGGGATTCTTCTAGGTGGAAGCACATCCTCCTCTTCTAAGGACAGATCCATGCTGCATGCAATGCTGTGTGCAAATCTAAGGAAAAACCCAATTCCAGTTCAGAAAGTCTTTGAGAAAAGTAGCAGGAAACTTTCCCAGGCTTGGCTTGGGCACAGGCCCTGCTTGTCCAGAGTACAGCCGGGGAGGTCGTGGAAAACCATCACTGCTCCCAAAGTCCAGTGCTCCAGCCCGAGCTGGAGAGCCAGCATGGAGCTAGGCAGAGCATAACCCCAACCTGAACTGAATTATTTAAAATGTGTTCAATGCAAACTATTTAGCAACCATCCCCCACCTGCCGGATGCCGTCAGCTGCTTCTCCCCAGCAGCGCCGGGCGATGTCCCGCTGGAGCTCTCCCAGTGCTGAAGGCTCCGGGCGGGAGCAGGGCACGGCCGAGTGTTAACTTGGAGTGAAGCTGCAGGGAAAACGCAGCCACAGGGCTGAAATGAGCCTTAGTAAGACCAGCTGACACAGATGGAAGGGGGCATGCCAGCAGGGAGCATCTGTATTGCTGGAGTGAGATAGCTGGAGGAGGACAAGCGTGCTACATGTCAAGGTTTTAGAAAAATGCCTCCTTTTTACTCCCCCGGAGCCTTTACTTAATAAAATGGTGCTCTCCCCTCTGCCTCTCCTTGCAAACCTGAGAGCAGTGTAAAAATCCCTATGATGATAACAGTTTAAGGGAAACAAAGCCTGGTCCCTCTGATCATTAGAGATATTACACCACTTCATCCAAAAGCAGTTCACCTTGGCGTCATTGGCCAGCCTCCAGCTTGGGTTATCAGAGCCTGCACACCTAAATTCAACTCTCAGCAGTAATCAGAGAGGCTGTCCTGCTCCATCCCTCACAAGTAAACACCATTCTGGATGATAATTCCAGCCAGAAGTGAATGTGACTAGACATGTGCCTGGACATCCAGCACTTTGAATGTGCTTCAGGCACATCTAGAATGGAAGAAGCTAAAATACAGATCAGAAAGTCAAGAGGAGGTAGTTTTAGCAAGTGCCTCGTAGGCATGAGCACAACACAGCTGGCATGGCCTTACCCAGGGAACAGAGAGCGGGTGTGGATCTCCTCTTTAACTCACCTGGAATGGCAAAACTGAACTTTGATGTCCCAGTCTGAGGCAGCAACTTCCTCAGAACACACAAAATAGATTTTATTTTCTCTGTCAGCATAACTTCTTGATCCTTTATGACCACCCACAGACTGATGTAGAAGTGATTCCCCTGAGACCAGCTCTCATTCTGTGCCCTGGCTGGTATTTTCCCCTGTGTTATCATGTCTTTGAGGCTATTTCAAGGATCCAGCAGTGGCTGCACACTCAGTGCTGGGCTGCTGCAAGTTTGGATTCTGCCAGACTGTGTGTTACAGTATTGTCAAGTGCAGTAGCCAGTGGGCTAATGCTGAGTTTGTACCATACAGGGTCAAACACCACAATACCAGGTATTTATGCTGCTTTTTACCAAGAAAAGCAAAAATATGTGCAGACAAGTTTTAGCATTCTTGGGCCTATAACAGGATATGTACAGTAGAGTCAGAAGTGTGTTATATGGGATTGCATCTGTAATCACCTCTCCAGATAGGACATCTCATAATGGAAACAATTTTAATAGGACAAGTACACTGCAGATACACCCATTGCACCCATCAAAATATACACTCAGGGAAAAGACAAAATGTGACCTCCTCCAGCTCTGGTTATTGTGAGGTCTCAATGTACACAGCTACCTAAATTATTATGTATATTACTATTGTGCTTAGAGGCTGCACTGGAGACCTTAGTTGCCCTATAATTAGACCTGCCTAATATAATCAAAGCTGTTCTGTGAATGAAAGTTCAGGGGCTACTCCCCACCAAGTGACAAGCTGTGACTGAGTGTAGCAGGGGTGACACAGCTAAGCCCTTTCTCCAGAGGCTCACAGCCTGGACAGGCAGGGCAGACAGAGACAGAACGGCAGAGCCAGGTAAGGCAGCAGGAACATTTTAAAGCAGTGTAGTGTAAGTGATGGTGATGTCACCAGACTCTGGGGACAGGCGATGAAGACCCGTAAGGACACACCCCAGAGGACTCAGCCTCAGGAGAGGATCAGCACTGGGGAGAGCATTACTGCTGGGTGTTACTGCAATCCATCGAGGTGACACAGGCAATCTGGCACTGAGGTAAAACCCAGCAAGTGCCAGGGAAACCTGTGCCAATGACTTTGTAAGGACACAACACATTACCTAGATGAGCAACGGCTGCTTTGCTTATGACACTGGCAAAGGGCAGCCAGCACTGGCAATGCACATTAAAAGAAAGTACACGAATACTTAAACAGTAATGGGATACAGCCTCTCAGCTCCTCTGCTGATGTCTAGGTGCACAGTCCTTCCAAACATGCAGCTGGGTGCAAAGGAAGCTCCAGCAGAGGTTATGGATTTCTGCAGGGTAATGACACAGTTGAAACAGATGAGCTTGAGCTGCTCATAGAACAGCAGTGTCCTAAGGTTTGGCCCAGAAAGCAGATTCACTGCACTACCTTCTGCAAATAGTCAGCAGTGGCAGACTCTGTTCAAAAGAGCTTAAAATTCAAGTAAATAAGATAAATTCAGGGTCACAGACGTGTTTCGTGGTCATGTGTCATTGATCACCTACCCAAAACTACAGTCAAAATCTCCTGAGCTCCAGCCTAACAAATCCAAAAACCCCACCTTCTCTTTAGCCAATACTTCCTTCTCTTGTACAAATCAGGCCACAGGGAAGACACTTCAAAACTACAGTACAACCTTTGCATTGAAAACAAACACATTTAAAGGCACCAGCAACTATGTTTCTTCATCTACTCTCAATCAACAGCTAATTTGCTATTTTTTTTCCAAGTACCTATTTGCTGGTCAAACCTCCAAAAGTGCTGAAAACAATAGCACCTCCTTCTGCACACCAACATGTTCCATCCCCATGGGACAAGATCTGTTTCCAACACAGTGATGAAAAGCTGTGTCTGTAAAAGCTCCAAAGCACAATTCTTCTGCTCTTGTCAGTGGCAATCAGTGAGGTCACTGCAGCATGAGCTTCCACTGAATGTGTAAAGGCATTCAATTAATCTCTGTTTGCTGAGAACTCAGGGAATTTAAGTAAGGTCAAAGAGTTAAAAGAAATCAGGAGACTCCACACTCCCCCTGACACAATACTTCCTGAAGAGCTGACACAGACATATAAGTTACTCCACTGAAAAAAATCCCAGTTTTTTTTTTTTTTTTTTTGTTTGTTTGTTTTTTTTTTTGCAATCAACACCCTAAGCACACATACATTTACTCAGAAAGAGTTTAAAACATCTGGACAAGCCACTTCTGCTTGCTGCCCCCTCATTATATTGGCAAGTTGTCCTGCAGAAAAAGGCTCCAGCTCTTTTTTGGTTTACAGACCATTTGTTCTGTAGTTATCACAAGGTTACCCAGACATGCTTACCTGCTTTCTCAGGCGAAGACTGGACAGCCACACATTGACTGCTCCTGGGGACATCACCAGCCACAAATGCTTCCTTTTTGTCTGTTGGGTGTGGGGTAGAGCTCTTGAACAGCTGGACACTGTTCTCATACACCAGAAAGGAACAGATGAAACAAAAACAACAGATAGGGTGCAGAAAATAATGCCGAAATAGGGAAAGTCACATAAAGAACTCCAAGCCCACAAAAACAGCCCAAAACATCCCACAGATGCCACACAATTGAACTCTGTCCAGGAACATTAGGAGACCAGAGGCATGAAAATTTTGCCCCTTCATCCAGCCTCTGTTCCTCAAGGAAGCTCACCATTGTAACCATTATCCTATCTGTACCAGGGAAAGATCACAGAGCTATGGAGATGAAAAAGCAGGATAGAAGCCAGGTAATAACAGGCAAGATGAAGATTCCTCTGAGAAGTGGGAAACAGTTGGTGCTACTCTGAAGAAGTCATGGATTGTGCCTAGACACAGGCAGGTGAGAAGAAAGCAGCCTCAGTCAGAAAGACACCAAACCCAGGTGCCCACACATGAATCAAACAGTTCTCAGGCACCTAATTCAGCAAGTCTGAGTATGTGCTCAAAGTCCAAAGCTAGTGGCTCTCCCCTCAGTAGTAGGTACAATATTTGGGACTAGTGATGAAGATACCACCATTTATGGTCTCCACCACACTGAAGGAGAAAGCACTGGAACAGCCCAGCACAGCACTCCTGTCAACTGTCCCAGGCAGGGCTGGTAATGGTGCACACAGGGATCTGCAGTCCCCACCCAGGCCAAACCTCTGTGCCCAAGAGCTAAGCAGGACAGCACTCAGCCCAACTTATATCACCAAGATGTAGCTAAAAGGGTCTTGACAGCTTTCCATCAGACAAGCTTTCATTATTGCTGCTTGGACTGCCTCCATCATTTGCTAATGCAGAACAGATTAGAAGGTCTATCTATATATTATGAGATTCTTCTTGCTGGTGCAGGAATCCATTTCAGTGTTTATAATAAGTAGCAGCCTCAGAAACACAGCTTTCTGATCATCTTACAATTGCATCCCAGTAAACAAGGAGACAGATGTTGCTGTGATCACCAGCAATGAAAAAACAGCTTCTAAATGGCACGTCAAACACAAGGCTGTGCTTGTGTCACCCCCACAGCTGCACACGTAGCAGGGGATTCCCAGCATTACCCTACCAGGGAGGGCAAGCCAGGGAAGGGAAGAAGAGTGGCAGGAGAGAAATTTTGCCAGCAATGTCAAAGCAAAGCAGCCTCCAAACAGCTCTATGTTGAGCTAGGATGAGGAAGCGAGGAGTCATGATCATAGCAAATCCCTGCTCCAACTTCTATTTCCTCTCTCCTTAACTGAGCAGAGAAGCTGAGTGAAAGACAAGACTGTCTTATTCCTGGGAACAAACAAGGAACACTTCTGGGGAGCTAAGTCACTCTACGGAGTGACAGCGAGAACTGTTCATCTTCCAAAATAACCACGTTTATAACACTGACTGCTACAAGCAACATCCTCTCCCCTTCTCTTGGTCTAAAAAACTGCTCTGCAGACAGGGAGGATGGAGAAGATGGTAAGGAAAACGGTCCTGGGAAAACAACCCACTGAAAATATTTACAAGGGAAAACAGGCATAAACTTTGGAGGCAGCCAGTACAGCTGGCAGACCAAGCAGAATGAATTCTTGCCTTCAAGATGACTGCTAGGGTTTATAGCACCTTTGTCAGGAGATGCCAGCATCCATAGCATATGGATTCATACAATTTCCCTCTTACAAATACAGAGCACCATGATCACCATCCCTGTCTACCTGCCTGCTCCTCTGGGATAGTTGCAGCTCTGGCAGCATTAGCCAGGCACGTCCCTCCAGTGCAGAGCCAGGCAGGAAACAAGGACAGCTTTATTCAGGAAAAAAGTGCAAAAATGTAACACCATTTTGGGAAGACACAGCAATAATTCATCTGCTTACATGATCAACAAAATACTTTCCCATGTCACCTTGGCAATTGCCCGACAGCAGCGTTCCATGACCAAGAGTGGTCCAATGGGCAAACATCCCTTTTCCACATTGCCTCCCTCTCCCATCCACTAAACCCCACTCATGGTTTGGCATCAGTGGGTAGCAGTGACCTAGCACAGCAAGGTCACTCAGGGAACAGCTCTGTAGGGCATCTTGCAAAGTATTTCTTGATTTGTGGTGAGAATTCACCACTGAGCCCAACTGCATACCACAGTGTTGGGAAGGGACTCACTGGAATTAACGCTGCTCATTCCTCTGGCATCTCACCCAAAATTTCTGTTCAGAGAGCTTCAGCATTTGTTGAAGATTGCCATTAAATGCAAGTCTTCAAAGGAAAGTAATTATTACACAAGAGTGGAGCAAAGACCTTGCTGCAGGGAATCCATGCCCCACTAGAAAGTAAAAGCCACTTCCCCAGTCTGTAATTCAGCTCCCACCACCCAAATACTTTTAAGACAGGCATCACTAGAAGATTTGTGAGCACCTTATCTGTATTTCCTTATCTCCCAGAGCTTCTCTTTACATCATTATATATTAAAAACTCCTGTGGAAGAAGCAGTTCTATGCCCATCCTTTTTGCTGTTCAACAACACATGAGCAGAAACTTCACCTCACTATCATCCTCTGGGCCATCAGACTGAAGTTTACTACATGGACTATGTCACCTTATCAAGGGTCAAAGGCTGAATATGAGTTTGCTCACTGACCTTCATACCACCATTTTTTATGCCCTACATTTTGCAAAGCACACCCCAAATGGGAAAATCTCATTCATTATCTGGAAAGCCAACATTTCTCATCTGCATCCTACAGCCAGAGAAGCTGAGTCATCAGCTGCTTAACTTCCACTTCTCCAGAAGAGAATCTGGCATTTAGATAACCCTCCTCTCAAATCCACTCTAACACAAAGTTGACACAGACTCATCCCTGTTATCTCTAAAGTCTCCAAGAAGGAAAAGCACTTCTTTTACACCAGTCTGTGCAATATCAATATTAGAGATGCCTCTGTCCATGGGTGCTCCTTGAGATACTGCAGAGAAGCAGTATCTTCACATGCAAAGGCTACAGTTCAAGCATGAGATTGATTTTAAGGGTGACCTTAAACCTGTTTAGCAAGAAAGCTGCAGTGTCAGCCTGCTCAGAGAGGAGGGGTTGGTGTGGGACAGCTCCCACATTATTTGTCCTGCTCTAGGCAGACTAAATCCTTAAAGACAAGGAGGAAAGCATCCTCTCCCACCCCAGGCATAGCCAGAGGGCTCCTACATGAGAGACCCTGCTCCCCAGCTACCTGCTGCAGCAGTGTCAATAGGCACACACAGGGCCTCAGGATACCCTGGGTTGCTGAAACACAGATCCAGACTCTCGTTGCCTCCCACACAACCCAGGATCAGCAGCAAACTTTCTCCTCTCCCCCATTCACAAGCCCACTCCACGTGTTTTGGGGTGTTTTTCTTTTTATAGCTCACCTCACATCACACCTGTGTCTTTAGCCTGAGGGCTGGGACTAAATTGGCAAAAGCTGAAGTTCAGGAGAGAACATACCTGACAAACAGGCCTTCCTTCTCTCACCAAACAAACCAAGCTTAAGGCAATTCCCACCTTGCAGGCATCACACCCAAAAGACAACACAAATAGAAACAGCCTTGCAAGCAACAGCAAACAGGATTGAAAGGAGCGCGGCTTGGCTTTCCTTAGTAGGAGAAGTGTTAACCTCCCCTGAGGTCAGATCCCACACAAACATGGGCTTTATTATCAAGGAACAGAAAGAGGCATTGAAGAGGCACCAACACCTGACAAAAAGGTCTCATAGCCCAAACCACACACTTGGTTCTGTGTATCCACTTGTCCCTAGCTCTCTACCCAGTCTCAGCATTCCTAAAACACTAAAAATGCCACCAGCCTCCTGCCAGGCAGCTGCCCCTTGGATGTTACAGGTGCTCTTTGTTTCAGGAAATAAGCAGTGAGTTATTTACTATGTTGATTCATTAATTTCTCCCTGATGATTTTGGAAATAGCAGACTTCATTTGGCTTCCAGCAAGTGCCACAAGAAACAAACCATGACACCAAGAAGGATCCTTGTAGTTACTACACAAATTCAGGACTTTGCTCATGAGCTGTTGATATAATGGCTATAGGATATCACACAGCATTAGTGCCTAGCTACAGAATCATTTACTACCAGAATTGCATTGTGAGCCATGGCTCAAGTTGTCCCCAAATCCTATAATGGGTAAGTTAACATCAAAGTAAGGCTTCCAGCTGGGAGAAATTTAATGGCACTGTTTTACACAGCACATCTCATTAATAATAAGCAGTGCATTGGACAGAAGAAAAATACCTACCTTGCAAATACAGAACTAACAAGGTCACACATTGAGATGTTAATATTGGTATGGCATCATGCTGAGCTAGAAAACCTCCTGGAGCAGCTTCTATCTCTGCATTACATAGATTTGTAAGAAAGACAGCCAGAAGTTGAAGGACAGTACAGACTGATTAGACACTAGCAAGAGTCTAATGAAGCTGGGAGAATATAGGATAAAAACAAGATAGCCAAACCAGGTGAAGAAATCAGATACTCAGGAGTGCAGGATCTACAAACCAAGAGAACAACAGGAAAGGTGTTCTGGTGGGCTCCATGGCTTTGCCTTTCCCAAATGGGAACACCAGAATAAACCTGGTTAGACAACTTTTTCACATTTTAGAGTTCCTTCAGATCAATTTACATTTTATTCCCAGCCCTATGCAGAAGAAACCCCAAGATCAGCCTAAACTCCGACCTCTAATTGTACATGACTGATTCAGGACAACAGTCTTTTTGGACATGTGTATCAAGACTCTTGCTTAAATATCTTCAGAGTTCAAGTACGTTTGGGTGCACACTCAGAAGTCAGAGCAAGCCTTCAGCCCTGCTCCTCAGCTGCTATCTGGAAAGGCAAGAGCATGGTAAGTAGCATTGCTTGGTTAGCCATGACAATAATCAATCCTGTGTGCTTCAGAGTGGAGTATTCTACATCAGAATAATAAAGAACAAAGGAAAAACAAACCAACCAAAATGTAAGCTGTTCTCTGAAAAGTGTTGAAAACAAAGTCAGATCATACCAGACTGCATGCCACTTGGAAAAAATACTCCTAGAGCAGGGCTCTGGGCAAGTTCCTGAAGAGGTATCTCCACAGGTAATGCAAAAGAACAGGCATTGCTACCTCCTGGACCAAAGGAGAGTTTGAGACCAACATTAGGCCAACATGCAAGCAAAGACACCATTCTCATTTCACTGCTGCCTCTTGTACAGGTGAGTGATGGAAATGACCCCCATACAGCTGTTACAGGTGCCATGCTGCCTTTTAAAAACAAAACAGCAGAGAATTAGCTGAGATATCAGCACTTTGTCAGAGTGCCTGAGACTGATTGGTGGTCCACAGTTTTGTAATAAACTTTAACTACTGACTTCCAAACACAAATGTATGTGCCCAAGTCAATCCTGCTTTAGCATCTAAAGCTAAAGCCGCTAAATTGTACACACAGCATATCTGAAAGCAGGAGCAGGATTAGATCCTGCACCACTTCAGACCCTCTGTTCAGAGTATCTCAGCACCTCCTGCTCTTCCCAACTGTAAATCTCAAAATAAAACCAATGAAAGGATACAATAAAACAGTGACAAAATAGGAAACTGAACCCAGTTCAGATGCCCCAAGTGAATGGAACTTCTTGTCTCCAAACCATACCGGACCTGACATTTTCCAGCACTTTGTCCAATTCACTTCTAAGTATCTCCCAGAGGGAAAAATATTTAGTGGTCTAATAAGCATCAGTGTTGGGAAAATCAGCTGACATTTCCCTCTGGGGTTAATGTGGGCTAAACATCGTGAGAATTACGTTTTGGCTGAGTAATTCTGCTTCCTCTTACATGATTTCAAAGCACCCACCTCAGCTGAGGTCTCAGGCCTCAACTCCTTGGGTATCTGCCTGGTTTATTCCCTGTGACACCTGCAAACACAATCCAAATCTGCTGAAGTCAATTGAGGAGGTAGTTTAGCTTAAAACAAAGCTTTTTCTCTGCCATAAGTCCTAAGGTTTGCAAAGATTAGTGTGGCTAACTTTCCCATGATTCAGAAAGTTTGAATTATGCATTAGACAGTTATTAGAAAGCATCCTAAGCAAATATTGGTCACTTCTGGTAACTGAGCACGAGGTATGTTAATTTTAACATGGTTGGGTAACCTCACCTTGAAAACCTCTAGTGACAGAAAACCCATGACATTCCCTAGTATTTCAAATTACTGCATCAATTTCTCTACCACTGGGAAGGTTCCCTAAGCGTCCAACCTGATTCTCCCTTGTTATAATTTAGTTGCATTATTTCCCAACCTACCTCCATTGCTATGGAGAACAGTGTCTTTCTCCCTCTCTGCATGAGTTTTTCTACATTTTTTGCAAACTCTTTTTGTACTTTATTTTAATTACAGTTAAGTCAGATTTTCCCCTCCTTTTTCTGAGGTTATGCTTTTAAGATCTACAATTGTTCTCCCTGTTCTCCTTTGGCATCTCCCCATTGTCCACATCTTCCCTGAAATGTGCTCAGCAAATTGTACACAATGCTCCAGCTGTTTTCCCCAGGACTCTGTAGAGTAAAAGAATTACAGATGACTCTCCTGACACTGCATGAGTAACTAGATCATGGTTCTTCAGAAATTTAAGATTTGTGCATTTTCCTGCTGCTACACAGCAACTCTGTTCTTCAAGACGTGGAACAAGCTGGCAAAGTTCTTCAGAACTACCAGTAAGGGATGTTAAAAAGAATCCAAATTTAACATAGAGTTTCATTAGAACTTATAATTACCCTTAGTTTAAAGGGAAAAAAATTTAAAACCCCAAACCCTCTGCAGACTTTCATTAACTTATCTGTACTGCTGGTGCCAGATCTGTTTTGAAGTACACAAGCCTGACAATACCCTTGGAAGAGAAAAAGAAATGAGCTATTCTCTGGAGGCATTATTATGAATAGCATGTGTTCCTGGCCTATTTCCTCTGGGTCTATTTTATGAATCAGTCCCCAGAAAAAAAAAAAAAAAAAAAAAAAAAAAAAAAAAAAAAAAAAAAAAAAAGAAAATCAGTCTCATCATAAGGTCACCATGAACTCAGCTTTTTATTTTAGCAGGACAGAAACTAACCTAAAAGCTCTGGGCTGCTACTGGGCTTGATCGTGAAATGATGCTACTGAAACAGAATTAAGCTGTCTTCCATGCTCCAGAGTCAGCACCACAGGCGTTTAGTTTGTGCTGGGGATGTTGACAGAGCAGCCATCTCTCAGGAGGGAGAGCACCAAACCCAGAATGATCACAGAGAGTGAGCAGCTTTTTGATCTTTCCATTCCAGGCTGGAATTATCAGCCCCAGAGCATTCCCAGCACTGACAAGGTACCACACAGGACCTGCACCACTCCTGCAGCACAAAGCAATGGTTCAGCTGCTGTCTAGTGGAAAAGTGCACAAAACCATTGCAGTGTAGTTCACAACAGGGAAAGTCAAAATAGGTAATCAAACAAATCCAGTGTGGGTTAAAATAAAGAGGCCAGGACATATGACAAAACTAAAAGAAAGATGATTATTTAGAAGTCCACCAAAGTATGTATTTCCACTGCTTTGCTCCTGCAAGCATGTGTAGACAAGCTGTTCCCTCCCAGGTTGTCATGCTCTCTCTTTATAGGCTTCACTGGCCTTTGAGGAGGCTCATAACAGATTTTTGAGGAGGAAAGGCTTGTACTGGACTATTATTAGTCAATGGAAGGAGAAGATAAAGGGAAATGAACTTATTTTTTGAGTTCAGCACCCAGAATTATGATCTAGATTCATCTAATTGTACTTGGATCCAGAGAATTAGTTCCATCCATTGTAACAAATGGAACCAATTGCAAAATTTGGATGTGGGTCAGTATTTAGAATCCAAGCCAAAGGTTGACAGCAGGCTTTGTTACAACTCCTAATATTTAAAGACTAAGGGAAAACAGAAATTCGAAAAGAGACACTATTTGGCACAAAGCCCTCTGAAATGCTGATGCTCTGCTGATCAGGATACCTGCTGATCACCACAAACAAAAAATGAGAAAGAAGAAGTGGCACCAGCCAATCTTCTAAACATGATTAATAATTGAATGTACCAGGAAGAACATTAAAGCACAATTCTTGGTCTGGAACCTTTTACAGTATTCTGATTGGATTTATTGCCTTAGAAATAATTAGGGAGAGCCTAATAGAAGACCTAAAGACCTTTGGGCAAGCAAATGAACACCAGCAATGCTTTGTTGTCATTTAATCTATTGCTGCTTCCAAAAGGCTCCCTCCACCCCACTCACTACCCCAAAACACCATTAATTTCATCTTCCAGTCTCACAGGGGCTGGAACAGCCACGTAATTGTGCTGTGCTCCCAAATACTGCAAGTTGTAAAGTTGGGATATTCTGCTTCCAAAAATATACACACAGGTTCTGGAGACTCCAGGTGAGCCAACACATTTCAACAAAGCCCATTTTATGCTTCTGTTTCGGACTGTTTTCCAAGCTCACACCTAGTGGGTAAGAGAAGCAACAGTGGCCTGCACTGGCGAGCACCAAGCGCTGACTCAGTTTCCGCTCATAAAACGAGCTGGTGACTGCAGGACAAGCAGAGCCTTTGTGAGGGGAGGCACAGAGCTGTCACATGCCTCAAGCATGGCAGCAGGAGCCAGGAACACCAGCACAGGGACAGGGATGGGCACCCACCCCCCCTCACTTCTTGTGGCCCCTTTTCTTAAGCAAGGGGTGTCCTCCTCACCAAGCAGCCTTCTAGGGGCACCAAGAAGGCTTGTTGATGTCTGCACAGTATTCTAAGATCTTTGGAACCAAGATCTTTTAGAAGCACAGACTAAAGCTGGAGTTTTGAGTCAGCCAAACAGTAAACAGGACGCTTATTTTTGACAGGGAAGGGGTAATTGGCCCTTGGCACTGTTGAGACTCTCCCTCTGGACAGAAGAGCTTTCTGCATACCATGGTTCAGCTCAAACACCAGATACAGGCTGTCTGCAGGAGCAGCTGGCTGCTGATCTCTGGTCTGGGCATATTACCTACTGCCATCCTCCCAAACCAGCTCTTTCTAGGCAGAACTATTTTAAAACTGACCTTAAAATTTCTTCTACAGAGCCAGCAGCAGGAGAAATCCTTGGTTAGACTGGAGACTGCTTGCTTCCACTGCTCACCAGCATTTCCAAGCACGTGCAGAACAATATTGGCCGAAGAACCAGAAAAGATGAAGGTTTCAAGAATCATTCAGACACAGGACTTCAGCACTGGTTGCTGTACAGCTCAGGCAGCAAATGTTGACAACAGGAGACTGTCCAGCTCAGCTCCATCAGCCCTGTTTGATACAGGGAGAGAGTGGGGGGAAAAAACAAGAATATTTCAGTTTGTTAAACATGACAGCTTGATCCCCCAAACACTGGGTACAAGGGAAGGTTTGCATCAAGTTGCTGAAGAGGCATTTACAGCCAGAGGAAGGGAGCTATGAGCAGGATTTACATGCCAGCTCTACACAGAAAACTTCTGGTTTTTCTGAATGGGGCTACAGAAAAAAAAAAATCAAGTCTTCCAAATTCTAAAAGAACCCTCAGTTCTAACCTTTGACACTTTGAGCCTCTTAAGCCAGGATCACTTCCTTCCAGTGGGCTGCCACCCCAGTTCTGAGTTTGGGAGTTGAGACCCGGGGAAGAAGCAAGTTACCCTTGCTGCATGTGTTTTGGAGGACTGGGAGCCCTGCATTATGTGTTTACCCAGAACAAATCCAAAGCGAATTTGTCATGAGTGACAATAGCAACACCATAAACAGGCTGGTGAAACTCAAAACCAATCCCTGTGTCTACAGGGCTACAGTAAGAAGATTAACACCCCAAGCTCTCTCAGCTGGCATTGCTCTGAAACTTTTTTCTCTTTTGAGTTTGATTCTTACCCTTAGTTTTGGTTTTTGTTTGGTTTTTGTTTTGTTTTGTTTTTTTTTAATAGATTGAATTTCTAAATTAGGCATGAGGCAGAGATCATGATCCACACCAAACTGTAATCAGTATTCCAAGCTAAGGGATGCTTACAGGGATAAGCCACATCTCCAGACCTGAATTTCTCCCTTTAAACACTAGGGTGGAATCCTGCCTCAGAGATAAGGTCAGGCTTGAGTCCATCTTCCAAAGAGATCTATTCCAGGCCCAGTGAGTAATGCTGGCTGAGAATCAAGAGACCCAGCAGGCATGAAACCCCCTCTCCTTCTTTCAAGAGTTAATTCTGAAAAAAATAAAACACAGCTGATATAAACAAGGCAACTAATCTATAAAGGGGGTAAAATAATTAAAGAATCTCAAAAAAATTATTTGCAAACAAAGATTTTTTTTGCTCTGCTAAGAGTGATTTTCCATGCCTGTCCCATGCTTTCTGCGAGCGCTATTTGGACTGAGCTGCGGGGCGAGGGGAAGGAAACCGTGATCAAAAAAATCCCAAACACCACCATCGCTTGGAAGAGCAAGGAAAGCTGTTCCAGAGGGAAGGACGAGACTCACCTGTGCCAGGAGAGGGCGCATGGTCCAGCGGAGCCCCCCGGCCCCGGGAGCGGAGCGGCCGCCGGCGCCTCCACCTGCCGCGCTCGGCGCTGCGCTCCCCATCGATCCCTTCATCCCTGTTTATCCCGCACAGCTGCTCATTCATCATCTCCGATCCCACACGGGTTTTTTTTCGCTCTGCTCGCCTGGCTCCATGTTAGCGCTCGGCTGCCTTACATGACACCATGACCTACTTTATTTTTTTTTTTTTTTTTTTTTCCTCCTGGAGAATAGCAGAGCGCTGCTTCAGTGTGGCTTGCAAGGAGGAAAGGCAAAATTAAGGAGTGTTGGCAAAGCAAACCAAGACCCTTTTAAAAAATTCGTGGCTGTTTGTGAGAGGTTAGGCAAGGAGAGGCGAAGCCAGTCCAGACACTCCAGACTGCACAGCTGAAAACAGGGCGATAACAGAAAGAATAAGAGAAGGGGCTTGTGCTTTGAGTCTGAAAGACAATGCCTGCAATAACTTTACCAAAAATCGAGCCCACCTGGCTCCCACAGAGCTCAAATCAGCTGATCCAGAGGCAAGGGTAAGAAACACAATCACAGGCAGCAGCAGTGACTCAGGGAAGCAACTGAGGGAAGAATGGCCCAGAAGACACAGGCTCATTTCTGTCCTCCCCTACAGACATCATCTAAGGAAAATGCTTAGACCCAGAACCTCCAAGATAATCAATTACATGCCTATATACCAGAAAAGTCAATCAGCTTAACCATAACCCTGAGGAAATCCTGCTATCTCCACCACTTTCCAGCACAAATTACAAATCTACATTCCTTTGAGGATGTGGATTTTAGCCTCCATATGTCTCACTTCCCTGGTGTTTGAAAAGAGATAAATTTTCCCTAATTCTTCAAGGTATTCTATGCAGCAGACTGTCAGGCATGCCTAATAATTCAGTGAAGGGGTATCTAAAAGAATAATCTGGAAATATCTACTCTTAAAATAGCTAGAATTCAGTCTGTTCTGTGAGGTCAAATAATCCTTCAAGAATTTTTGATGCTCTCATCCATCCAGACTTCCTTAATTCCTGAGCTTTCACAAGCTTGTCTAGCGTGATTTTAAGGGTACATTGCTCTGGTTTACCATGGCTTTCTTGAAACACAAGGATGGTTGTCCTTGGCAGGCAAGCTCAGAGCACAACTGCAGCAGGGCAAGCAGTATTAGTCTGCACGCTAACAAGACTGGAGAGTCAAGGCAAGCTATTTCCAGACTGGTATTTGCTTTCCTCATTGCTGGAGAGCTTGCAGGACAAACAGAATGTATTGCCATGCTTTTAGGTCAGGCCCAAAAGGTCCCCATGATTTTTGCTCTTTTACCTTCAGGACCTGGTTTGCAGTGAGGCCAATGCAACAATGGTATGAATCCTGGCAGTATTCACGTTCCTTGGGATAATGCTCAGTGGGAATCACTGGCAGAATTGTAACCTTGAACCAGGCAGTGAATATCTGACCTAAGGAATGGCTCCAGCAGCTGCAGGCATTTATATGTTCAGTCTCAGAGTTTTAATCATTACAGTGCCTGCCGCTAGGGAAGAGCTAAAGAGCTCTAAGGTGTAGCACTAAGTTTTGAGAGATTCTTACTATCAAGTTTAGGACCTGACCCAGCTGGACATCTGCTGGAAGTTACTGCCACTGTACTCACCAGCCACTGATGCTTAAGGCTACGTTGTTGCTGTTCAGGGAAAAGGATCTTGTTTCACTCACCTCTGAATAACCCCTTGGGGTTTATTCTTACTGAGCATGTCAGCAGCTGGGGCAGGAGTTGCTGAATGTCCAACATGTCATACTTCACCGAAATACAGGTCCCATTCACCTCAGTGGTGTCCCAGATGCAGCACTTACCCTGTGCTGTGTCCAGCTGCACAGGCCCACAGGGCTGGAGCAGGAGATGCTGCACTTGGGAATGTTCCAAGCACCAAGCCCTGCTGGAGAGCCAGCTGCAGACTGCAGCCTCCCTCCTGTCACATACCATCCATGTCTCCTTCATATGACCCAGAGTAGGTCATATGTTAGGAGGGAAAAAGAAAAAAATCAAAAAGAGTGCTGACAAACTGATCTTCACTGCAGAATGCATTTGTGAATAGAAAACGGGCTCCAGGGCTCACAACCTAAATGCAGATCCCAGCAGCTCCTAAAAATATACCTTCAAAAAAACCCACACCTGAAAACTGCCCCTGAGTGCAGAAGACACTGTTCCCTTCTGAGCATCTTTTTTTTTTTTTCCAGAGCCCTTCTGGAACCCAGCTGCTCTGCATAATCCCTACTTACGGACAACACACAGCAGCCCAATACAAGCTGCTCTCAGTTTTCCACTGCAATTAGCATAGGTGGTGTTTATCTTATTTTAGAGTGACCTGGCTCCTCTGGGGAAAGCCCTTGTCTCCAGTTCACTCAGAAAGACACAGCAGCTGCTTTTCTGCTTTCAGCATGTAGTGTCCTTGCAAATGGCTGGGATGGGTGAGCAGAGGGTAAATGAGAGTCACTACCACCTAGGCACTGAGTATGCACAGGCGCACTGCTAAACACCTGCAATCCTATCCCAGAGGACACAGATAAGTTTCAATGGCCTTGTCAAAGGTTCAGGGAGCTGCTTTCCAAAAGCCACGGATTCCTCGGGTTGCCCAGAACTTGCAGACAGAAGAATAAAACGGAGAATGTCTCAGCTGATCCACATGCAAAGAATAAACACAAGAAGCAATTGGCAGCATCAAGGCACCCTGCACTCTCTCTTGGCTCAAACACATGCTTTTGGGCTTTACAGATGTGCAGCTGCCATGCCCCAGGAGCTACTTCCCTCCTCAGACAGATGTCAGCATGCCTAGAGCACACCAACACAAGCATCTGCATTCAGACAAAAAGGGGCTTTAGAAGCAGATCTCCAGCTCGTCCCCACTCACTGCACTTTGGTTCACATCACAAGGTGATCCTGGAGGGTGCAAGGGGGGCTCCTTTCAGATGAAGCCAGGCAGACACACATGCCAGAGCACACCAAACACACGCCACACATCCACATCCAGTCCTGAGGACTGGAGAGCACAGCTAATCAGAGGAAAACACCTCCAGAAATGCCAACAGCACTGACCTTATGTTCTCAGCGCCATCCAATTTACTCTGCAGAGCCACTCAGTGCTCAGTGACACAGAATCCCAGAATACTCTGAGCTGGAAGGGGTCCTACCTCAGAGCCACCCCAGCTACGCTTTGCTCCCACCCCTCTGACTGCTTTCACCTGCTTCCCTTGCTGGGTGCTTCAATGATCAGCCCTCAGAGACAATCCCTCAGCCTTTATTGCTTGCAATTGCAGCAGCTAGCCAAACAGGGCCTTCGTTCTCCCTGCCCAAGATGCCTGAATAAAACACAATTAATTCATTGCAGTTTTTACTGCTTCCAAATTTGCTTTCTACAGATGTTTCCCCCATTTCACCAGGAACCATTATACTTCAGTTTCAGCTGCAGAAACCATTAACCCATTATGAATGGGCAATATTGACCTATTTTGAAAAGCTGGTTCTAGTTCCTCTACCACAATAAACAATAGCAGCAAAGCTGCTTGGCACTAGCCACCTTCCGAAAGGCTATTCATATTCTGGTGTTTGTGCATGGTTTACGGCAGGGATTCTGCATTGTTTATTTTCTGTTTCTCTGCAGACAGTGGCATTGTTAAACAGCATGTGTCCGAGAGAGTCCACCCTCTCCATGGGATCTCCTCCCAGCTATTACAGCACTTCCCAGAAACCTACTGAGCTCTGGAATAAACAAGTCTCAATGGGGGGACTGAGCCCACACCCAAGAACTAGAGTGCCATGAAGCCTCCATAGCAATGAAAGTAACTTGGCTTTGCATGAAACCTTCCTTTTGCCTAATGAAAACCCTGTGCAGTCACCCTTCCTAATGATGCTCTCTTATCCCTTACAGGCAGAAGGCACAATAATGGACTTTTCTCCAGCTTGTTCCAGCTATGATATGGACCACAGGAGATGATGCTTTCCTTCTAACCCATGAGCTTGTGCACCCAAAGCATTTCAACTTGGATAGAAAGAGCAGAGATGAGCTAGGAAGGGGGACAAGGAAATGGGGAATTCCTCCCAGCACTGAGAAGCCTCCCACATATTCATCAGTTTGTTTTTCCTCACCCATGCAAAGTTAGACCAAATGTCAGATTTGGGGTCAGGAAGGAAACTCCTCCAAGTCCAATTGCAATTACCACTATGTAAATAACTCTTGTCTTCCCCACCCTTGCAGTTTGGGGTTTGATACATCCTCACTATCATCAAGCCATTCTGCCCTGGCAAACACCCTCACAGCAGCACTGGAAAGCCTCTGCTGGCACTTTGCCTTGCATACATCCACTCATCTCTTGTCATGTGATACAGAGAGATGCTCTGCAACATGTTATATTAGCAAATGCCAGGAAGACCCTGCTGGTCCAAACATCTCATACACACTAAATTAGGACTGTGGCAACTTTGATTCATTGATTCAGACAGTGCATTTCGTACTCACATTCCAAGGGTTTTGGGTTTTTTCCTGGCTGGCAACAGATGTCCAACATTTCTGCTGCACAAGGGAATCACTGAGCAGTGAAGACATGGGCTCATTGTAGGATCTGTAGCTGGCAGCCCACCTCTTTCCTGGACCAGAACAGGCCTAGACTGACAAGCAGTATCAATGACTGCTCTCCATATGGCATGAGAAGGAAACGCTGTCAAACAGGAAGAGGAACACTCAGTCCTGCATTTCAAAGATTTTGCCATCTGACCTCAGATTTGCTCTTTTTATTTTTCCCCATTGGCTTTAAAAAGCATTTACCCATCTATCTGGATCTTTCAACATTACCATGTTTACAAGACATGCACATTTTCCTTCTCTTCATAATTCATTCCCACTATAGTCAAGCTCACACACAGTCAAAGCAGAAGCCCTTCAGAAGCACTAAACCCAGTACTAGGTTGCATAAAAATGATAGTTCCCATATGTCCTTATAAACACCATGCCAAACTGTATTGTACTGTATTTACATTGTGTTAACATCTACCAAATTACCAAACCAGCAGGAGAACATACACCCATTCACATTTCTAAACAAGGCTTATAGTCTGGTTGAGCATTTAGTTTTTGGTTTGCTTTTTTTTTTTTTTAAGCAATGTCTATGAAAAAAAAAAAGAAAATTTAAGCATAAACTTGGCCTGCAGTTTTGTGTTACTTGCCAGAACTAAAACATCTGCATCCTGTGGTATCAGTCCACTTGGGGACTTTGTTAATTCAGAGGCAGCCAGAATTTTGGATGGTATTACCCCTGGGAGAGCTTCCTATCCTCCTGACATTTCACGTGGTTCAAAAGAAAAGAATTTAAGCTACCATGACTAAATTCTCTCTCTCTTTTACATTTCAGTTTATTTTCAAGCCTACAGTTCTACAAAACAGGGAACCAGGTCCATTAATACAAACTGAGGATCTGAAACTACACTCTGGAAAGTTCTCTTCCTATCCAGGGATATTTCCTGGCTAGCAGCCTTCTGATTTTCCTGGACCTGGGCTTTCTTTATAGCTACTAGCTGATCAATCTCAATGCTTCTAATAAGAGACCCTCACATAGTTTTTCAGATGAGGACAACAATCACTCCCAAGGGAGACACAGGAAGTCAGAAGTGCCAAATGGATCAGAGCAATGGCCTGTTAAACCTGTCCCTCCCTAACTGCAGCAGAAGAAAGACAAATTCAGCTCTATACCTCCTGCCCAGGCTCATGAAATCGTTTCCTGACCTCACGGACTAGGCAGTAGATTGTATTTGTAGGCAAAAGACTGGCATCCTTCCTTTTAATCAATCTGGTTACAGGCAATACCTCTCTCTACTTAGAGCTGTACACAGTAATCAGTAAGATTAATTCTAAAATCTCTGTGAGAAATACCAAACCACCTGGCCCAGATTTGAAGCAGAGGCTGAAGTCAGGATACAGTAATAGTTACCTGTCCTTTAGAGATAGGTTCTGAGTTCTGACTGCACTGGAGCTTCAGGGAATTATGGTTGTCTTTTCTGGTATAAAGAGATGTTCAGCAGGATTTAGGTTACAAAGTGCATCAGTGCCCAGACCAGTCAGAGCTGAACACTGGAGACCACAATGAGGAACAAACCTGAGCCAAACCAGGGCTGTGGACATTCAAAGTGGGTGATACTGGACTCTGCTGTACACACAGGCTGCATGACCTCAGAGCACTGCTGTAACAAGAGGGGTCTCCCACTGGACCACTCAGGCAAGCTTTGATCATAGACTATTTTTCTTGCTGTTTCCTCATAAGTCACACTCTTCAGTTTCCTTTAAACAGGTCAAAGGACAGTGACAGCTTTCCATCTCCTCCCTTAAGGCTGATCTAAACAGACCTGCAGTAAAGAGAAAATATCTTCTAAAGAGTTGCTTAGCTGTCCATTAAACCTGAAACACCAGTGTGGAGGAGTGGTAACAGGCCTCAATTCTCCATGCATTCACTCTGTATTATAGTACAGATTCAAATTAATTTGTCAAAGTACCAGTCTATAGTCATTATATTGATGGCAAAAGGCAAAGCACAAGAATGTTTGGAATTCATAATACATGCCTCATTACAACTTTGTTTATTCTTCATGTTCGAGACATTTGTCGGATCTAGAACAAAAGGAACACAGGTCACTGCTTCCAACAAAACTAATGGAGATGATTTTCAGATACTTCTGTTTGAAACTACACATGCATTTGTCAGACAATGCAAGTGAAAAGCTTTGTAGTCAGCAGCTTGGGCATAAAACCCAAGGGAGTTCCTGGGTGGTCACATCCAATTCTCCAGGCAGCCATATTTTAGACAGCATTTTGGATCATCTCTGCAAGCAAGTTCATGCTTAGGTCTTGGATTTCAACCAGGATTTTGTCCTAATTTTCTATCTGTGATGGTGATGCAGCTGCTCTCTTACTTAGGTCTTCTAGCAGCATACACTGACTATGCAGGATGAGCAGAGGCAAGGTGTGATTCAAGAAAGGCTCTCATGCTTGAGGGAGGATTTATGAACCTTTATGAACCTTGTCTATCAAGGTTTTAAAACAAAGGTCACTCATTTTGTCAGGAAACCTAGTCTGCACCAAAACTTGTGGCTCTTTCATGCTACTTCAGGCTTGAACTGAAAAAAACATACGGTAAAATGCCCTTCATTGAATCCACACATTTCTTCTCCCTTGTTTCTTTGAGGGACTCAGAATGGGATAAAAAAGGATTGTCACAGGAAGAGGTAGGTCACACAGATCCTGACAGCCTCTACCATGCAGGATGGACCAGCTGTGTTTCTAAGAACAAATTCAGCCACTCTGGAAGGGAGGAAGCAAGCGCAAGAATTTGCCTGTGGTCCACAATTTATTTATAGCCGCAACTGCAGTTAGAGCTCAGGTCTTGCTGGCCACTAGGAAAGCACAGTCTGAGCTCCAGCCATCTGTTTGAAGGTTAGGCAGCCTCCATCTCTGCCAACTCCTAAACTTTAATGAAAACAGGGTAGTTCTTTTTTTTCTTCCATCAAAGCTCCTCCCAAGCTTAGATTTAAGAGCCTAACAGTAACACTTCAAAAATGCCTCAGTGATTTGGGACCACAAGTCACAGTAATTTCATGCAGACACTGTGGTGAAGACTGACCACTGACCAACTCCTAGTATGGAAAAATTTTGGCCACCACCATTCCAAAAGATGGCAAGGAAAGGTCTCATCTCCAGAGAGACAGTGCAGCCTTTGAAAAACATTTTAGTAATACTTGGTCATACTCAGCACCAGCACTGGCATTGCTAGAACTCATTCCTCGGGGATATAAATTCTTTTCCTCAAAATGATATTTAAACTATATAGTCATTGTTTTTGAGCACAGTTCAAGACATTCCTTTTCCCTTAGCATATATGCCTGTTTGACCTAAACCTAGGAGTTGTGAGAACTCTGAAGGACTTCTGGTAAGTGAGTAAAACTGTGTATGAAGAATTGTAATAAATTACTCTTGGAGTCAGGGAATGTCCACTACCTAAACTTCATATTTCAGTTCGGGTAACAGAACATCTTAGAAAACCCAAATTTAGCCTGGAATGTACCTGTATCTTTTGTGATGAACTTATTTCTCTTAACATCTGCCCTGAAGTGGCCCTTCCTACATCAACATAGAAAGAAATAAAAAAGGGGCAAAAAAAGCAAACCTTGTCTCTTCCCAGAGCATTGGTAGGATCTTTCAGCTGAAAGGGCCAACTGATGGGTTGTAAAATTTTGACATTCAATTTCAGCGTAGAGGAGAGACCCCACCCCTCCACCTTCCACAAACCCTTCAGAAAAATGCTTCAAGACCAATATTTGCTGCTAGCAAAAGGCTCATTGCACATAACCTCCCAGGGGAGGTCTCACAAGAGGAAAGGCTCTCCAAGACAAAGATCTCTTCCAACCAGCTGGAAAACAACATGCCTTCATTAATTTACTCAAGATACTGGGACTTTTGCAGAGCTACGCTACAGATTTGTGCAATACCTCATATTGCAGAGCTCTGGATTCTGAGGAAAAGATGAAAGAAGGGATGAGTGGGAGAAGAAGCCTACAATGGAGAATTCTGATTTCTGACCTTGCACCCTTATTAGGGCATCTCAGGGGAGCTCAGGATACCCCAGAATTGTACACCTCCTGTATCCAGGGGTAAGTGAGCACCCAGTTGCTTCATTTTCATACAAATCTCCCCCTTTCTAAGAGGCACAGGGAGCATTTGTCAGCCTCCAGCACACAGAGGTTGTCCCTCCCCGGTCCTGATGTCAGAGCACAGGAGGTGCTCCATGTTCACACACCTGTTCACAGCCAGGAGCAGAGCTCAGGAGCCCTGGTTGGTAATCAAAGCCCTTATCTCCCCCACATGCTTGCTATCAACAACTGACAGCATGTGATCAGATGCAGGGCTGAAAACAGACGTGCACCAGAAGACATTTGCCTATCACAACAGAGTTGACTTTTTCTCCTCAGCACAAGTCTAACCTAGACCACTACTGAACAAACTCAGTGATCTCCAAGGACCACAAGAAAAATAAATGCTGCTAACAAACTATTTGATCAGTAAAGAAAAGGACTTATTACCTCTGGGATGATTGAAAAAAAAAAAAAAAGGTGGAATGTAAAAATGAATTGTCACAGAAGAGAGGCTCAGCAAGGACTCCATGCCAGCTGAGAAGCTCTAACATCTGGGAGCCATGGGTGCCTCAGATCAGAGGCTCTCAGACATGCTCTCAACACCACAAAGTGTTTGCCATTGCCTGTTTCTTGCTCCTTACCAACATCCTAGAAACAGCAGATACCGAACAGACATAGCCAGCACCAGGATAAGAGAGGGCCTGACACAGCCATGGGCCCCCTTGAAAGATAAAAGGCAACCACCAGGACAATAAACTACAAGTATTTTAACTTCCACATACACAAACATCGCATTAGAAAATACTCTAAAAGCAAGAAAAAAAATTCCCCAACTTTTTATGCTCTATGAAAACTGCAAACACTTCCAAGACAGGGAAAGGTGAGTGGAGGGTCAGTCAAACACCAAAACCCTAACAACACATATACATTCTGGTACACAAATTACCTCTCCAGACAGCTTCTGCGAGGCCTAAGCAGCTTAGCAAGCTTGTGAAGACCGAGAAAATTTGAAGTGGCAGTGAACTATGATGCTCTGAATCAGGTCAGCCTTTTCTAGTGTGGCTATTGCTGTAATCCCAGACTTTGGCTTTGCCTGCAGCCCATCACTGAAACCTTCCACCAGGCTGCTTGTTTACCTGCAAGGAAAGATGGCTCTGGGATCAGATGTTAGTTTAGACTTCAGACAAGCTCCCATCCCAAATCCACTATTTATTTCCTGTTGTCATCCCACACCTTCACTTGCACAGGCAGGCTGTAAATACGTTAGCAATCTTCACCATTCTGGCTCAGTTATGGCAAGGGCCATAAAAAAAATATAAGTTATGAATTCATCAGAGTCTGCAAATCTCCCCCTTCCTCCCCATTCTGCCCTAGGCTTGTGTTTTTGGGTTTTTTCCCCCCCTCTTTCCTGGGAAATGTGATGAAGGAGGGTGGAGTGGCTCGGGCTATGTACAAATATTCAGACAGTCTCTTAGCAATAAATGGATCTCAGTCAGTTCTATTATCCGTCTGGCTGTGGCTCCTATTATCTGCTGTGAATTGTAGCAGCGATCTCTGGAACAGCATTCAGGCTCCATCATTACTTCCACACCCTCCAAAGACTGCACTGTAACAAGGCATGCTGGATAATACTTGCCATTATAAGAGGGAACATAAAGGCTTCAAGCTATGACTAACACAGTAAAAGGCTCTGCATGGGGCTTTCACATTCATTGACCGGGGTTTGTTATTAAAGAAAATTCTAGGTTCAAAACCTAGACCTGCCTTTTATACAGCGCATCAGCTGACTTACACAAAAAGGTGATTTCATCCTGTTCTTGCTCACTTCCCCACTCCCCTCAGCTAAATCCTCGTGGAGGGCTGCAGCTGGAGAGTGGGGAAGGCACAGCACAGGCCTGCCTGGAGCTCACAGTCCCCAAATGGGAACCATAAGCCCAAAGCAGTGAAATTGTCCAGCCCAAAGTGCCTGGGAGCCTGCAAGGCACCACAAATGTGAGCACCACAGGGAGCATCCAGCAATTCAGAGCTGAAAGCCTCCAAAGCAGCACTCACATGGCTCCTTGTTAGGAGCAGGAGTTTTGGGATCCAAACCCACATCTTACTTCCTTGTGTTTTTCACAAGCCCTTCCATTTGTTTGAGGCCCATCTGAGAAGCTTGGATTGAAATCCAATATCCTCCCCCAGGGTAGGATGAGGGTTTTAAGAGAAAAAACCTCTTAGGTCTCCCTCTCATAGCCAGCAAGGCAAGGCCACAAACATGAACTCCACCAAAACTCATTTTCTTATGGGTTTCTACCTGGCAATGGATTGGTTTTAGCTTCCCAAGCACAGAACCTCTGGACAGAGGCTTTCCTGAAACTGGGATATTCCAGAAACCTCCCTCTCCTACACAGATTCCCTAATGCTTTTCTCACTTGGACCCCTATTTCGCAGCAGGGCTTAATATCTTACTATTACCCGTCATTCAGCATGGCTGAAAAATTAGTCATCAACCTAAAAAGTTATTAAGAAACACTTGATACTATGATTGCTTTTCTGTGGAACGAAGCAAAGGGAAGAGGTAGGGGAGGGAAGGTGGGTGAAACATTGCACTTACAGTCGGGAAGGCTTTCCCAGCACAGGAACAGGTCTCCTGGGGAACCTCAGCCCACAGCAGAGCACCCAAGATCCCAGCTTGGCACATCCCCTCCAGCACTGATAGCCCAGAGGCAGCTGGCAGAGACTGCCTTAAGTAGAGCTGCTGCTCCCCAGCAGCACCACCCATGGCTAATGTGCTCCAGATGAAAGTCATTCCTTGCCCAGAATTGCTCCCGGGTCTCAGCTAGGAAATGCAGCCCTTCTCCCTGCTCTGCCCTTGGGCATTTGGGTTCAGGAGCAGGGCTGGCCACTCTCCCATCCATGCACAGAGCACCTCAGGGATGGGGACAGCAGCCAGCTCTGGAGCATTGTGCCTTGGGCTGTGAAGCCCAGGGAAAGATATAGGAGATGAGGGAAGGGGCACAAGATGAGCTCTACAGGGTCCACTCAGGTCAGGAACTTGCAGCTGCCACCACCAGCAACATCTCTTATTATATCTGTGTGTTCCTTGGGTGTTGCTCAGGCAGAGTGGCCCACTGCTGTTTTCCTGCATCCTCAGATGGCTTCTGACCACCCCAAACTGCTGTCGTAGGCTACCCTCTGCTCTTGCCACCACTCCTACCCAGTGTCCTGGGAGCTCCTCCAGCTCTGCAGATGGTCTGATGTGCAAGCCTGAGCTGGAGACAGCGAATGGCACTAGAAAAAGGGAAAAGTTATAATGGGAAGATAAGGGGAACAACTGGAAGCACTGAAAAAGGGCATGGGATTGATCACCACCACAAAAAGCAGGGAAGAACAGAGTACCACCCCTCTTCATGAGCATTTTCACACCATACACAGTCAAACTCAAGGCATCTCAGGGTGGAGGGAAAAGTAACCTGTTGAGGAAAAAGAAGAACCAACAGTCTGTAAAAACACGGCATCTCCTCAGGCAAGACTTTTTGTGAGGCAGAGCTGAGCCATTGTGTGCGCCCGCTCAACCCCACCGCCCTGAGAAGGCGTTTGCTGGGAAGGGGCTGCCACTGGCTAAGAGTCCTCGTGCCCACAGCAGGGCTGGCTGGAACGGGCAGTCTGAAAAGCTGCATTTTAAGTGGCTTTCTGTCAGGCAGTGCCAAATATTTGTGAGGATGTTTTGAGAAGGAAAAAATAAAAAAAGAATGAAAGATTTCCCCCCTTTTTATGTTAATAAAAACGTATTTGATTTGTATACAGTTTATATGCTTCATAAAAGTGCTCATCACTCTCCCAAACAGAGTAGAAACAGAATAATGTTTTTTTGCATCCCACCCTTCCTCCTGCCTTACTCTTTTTACTTTTATGACGCAGCATTTATTTAAGTCGGAATTGTGCCCGGCTCATTCCGCCTTTCGCACGGCGCATCCTCACCTCTCTTCCCACTCATAACAAAAAATAATAACAACTTGCAAATTTATGTCAGTGGAAATTTGGAAAAACATTCTGAAGGGGAAAAAAAAAGTCTCCAAACATAAAGCACGCAAGGACTCCAACACCGTCCCCCCCCTCCACCCCTTTCCACAACTTTTTCTTTTGGTGCATACATTTTTCCAAGGTCACCTCGGAGGCTTTTCCTAGTTGGCTATTAAAACAAAAAAAAACTCTGCCTGCCCCAAGAAGCACATGAAGCCATCACTGTGGCTTGGACTGTTTCCCTGTGTGTGGATGCCATGGGAGAAGCAGCAGGGCGGGGGGTGAACTGATATTTTTCCAAGACTTTTTCTCTCACCAGAGGAGGATGAAGATGGAGTGATGAGTGAGGTTCCGTTTGTCTGGCAGCATGAGTCACTCAGCAGCAGTTTCCGATACACACTTTTTTCTTTTTTTCTTTCCATTACAGAACTTGGTGTCATTTATTCCTTCCTCCTTCTCAAGTAAAAAAAAATAATAATAAATCCTGCTACCGTTATGTCTAATTTATTCTGGGAACTTGTCTGAGGACCCACCAAACCTGGGGGGGAAGGGTGATTTGAAACACAATCCAAAATATAATCGGCTCTGGAAGCTTTTAAAGAGACTCCTTTAAGGCTGTGCCAAACCTTAAAGAAGGAAAATACTTCCACTAAATCCCTCCCACCATGAATGGGATCCTGTATGTCTGAGGCTTTTTATTGGCTGGGTGGTTTTGGGTTGTTGGTTGGTTGTTTTTTTTATATCAAAGATGTTACTCTTTCAAATGGGGTCTGAGCTCTGTGGCTTTTCGGCAGGCAGTGAATTCTTGCTCCTCGGGCATGCAGCGATCTGACACAGCCCTCCCCCACGCTGGGTCGGGTTCTCATGCTAAGATCTGGCTCCTGGAGCTTGAGCTGTTGTTTTTTTCTGGAAGCTGTTTTTTCCCCCTCTTCACCCTTTAAAAGCAAAACTAAACAGAACTAAGCCGTTTAAAAAAAAAAAAAAAAAAGCCTCACAGGGCCCAGAAACCCAGCCTGACCTCCTTACTCTGGAAATATCAAAATATTCCCACTGTCTGCAGGCAAGGGCTGGTGCTGCCTGTGCTACCTCCACCAGCTCCTCTGCATCCAGCCAGCACCAGGGGTGAGGCAGGAGAAGGCTCCATCAGCAAGCAGAGAATATGAACAAGACATCACAGTTGTTCAAGACCACCCAGTCAATGGTGGTAAGGAGTAATGTGTGACCATACCCAGGCTTCCTCTTATTTCCCCCCAAAACTAACCCCCTTAGGTCTTGCTCCAGGTCCCAAACTCACCAAACCCAGGCTGTCCCCCTGCTGTGACTCCCCTGTGTCACAGAGCTGAAGCAGGCTTTAAAGGGGACATTGCCTATCCCAGTGCTAAACTGGTCCCCTGCATTACCAGAGAGCAAGGATGATTGCAGAGCCTAAGTTTAATTATTTTGATGGAAGAGTATCTCAGGGAGTAATGGAAATACTGTTATATTTTATCTAGAGCTGGAGGCCCTGTTGCCTTATAGCTCTTTCCTTCCAGCTTCATGTACATCCAGGTCTGGAAATGCATGCCACTATAATTTCTGTTTCACAAGGAATAGCATCAATAAAGACCCCCAGCCTATGGTTTTTTATTCTCTCAGATGCCACATTTAACCTCTGCTTCTCTGCCCAAGTCTCAGCTGTGTCCACCCTGTGCTGAGAGGGTAAAAGGAAAACTCAGCAGCAGGGGAAAGCAGTGCTCTAGGAGCAGAAATCTCCTTCCTGAGCCCAAAAGGCACAGGGAAAAGGCTGCAGGGAAAATGCCTGGATGTTCGGTTGGAGTGAACCCCATTTTGTCTGAATGCAGGCATGCAGCAAAGAAGGGTCCTTTCTCCACTGACTGGGAGGTCAGGGACCTCAAGGCATCCTGCCCACAGCAGCCTCATTCTTTACATGCCATGAGCAACTTCTGCATTTCAAGTTCTTTAGTGCAATCTAACCCAAAGCTGGTAAGGCCATCCTTGTACCAGCAGCTCTTCTTCTAGTTCAGACTGGAAGGCCAGAGAGGAGCTCTGGCACCCTGGGAGAGTCTGCTGTTTCGTTCTGATAGGGAACAGCTGCAGTTCAAACATGTCATTGCTCTTCCTTCTCCTTCCCCTGGAGGAGCGTGTGCTCTGGGACTGCCCCAGCACCAACCTGCCCATGGCTGCAGCAGAAGGAAGTGGCTGGATCCAGAGCTGTCCTCTCTGGACACCGGGTGACTCTCGGCCAGCATGGCCCAGATATCTGTGTGTCCTGAGCCAGGTGTCTGTGTGTCCTGAGCCAGGTGTCTGTGTGTCCTCAGCCAGGCTGGCACTGACTCCCTGCTTTCTGCTTGGCCACTCTGAAAACACTCGGCTGTTTGGGCCTGCAAAGCGTCTTGGAGACCCCACAAGAAATACTCCCCCTCAGTTCTGATTTCCTGTTTACAATGACATTTTGGGATGTGCTTCCAAAGCCAGTGTTTAATCCTTTTACTCTGTCACATTGATTTTGAATCATTCTAGTTTAAGTGTTATGAGTACCAAGACAAATATTTTTTAAGAGTCTCAAACCACAAGTATCTTTTTTGACCTTATTTTTAATTTCATCACCAGTAATCCCAAATTTAGCTTGACAGGATCCATCTTCCACAAGGTACCAGAGGTTGCCTGATTAAGACCCAGCCTCATGAAAGCAGATATTTAATGAAATTTCAAGACAACTCTGAAAGGAATAGGTTCAGACCTCTGACCCCATAGTAAAAAAGGTGCATAACCCCCTCTGGGACCACAACACAAACTGTTCTGTAAGAAAATTGTGCTCATGCAGCTTTACTTTCCTTTTGCACTAGGTTTCAGTAGCTGCCAAACATGACTGGCATTTCCCAAACACAGGCAAACATTATTTCTTGAAGGAAATTGGAGTCCCCTCCCTGAACAGCCAGAGGGTCCTCAGTCTAGGACACAACCCAGGAGAAACCCAGAGCATGGAGGCACTGCAGACTCTGAGCACTACCTCATCCTTCCCCAGATCTGTGGCTCCTTGCAGCTCAAGAAAAGTTCAGTGGAAAGTGAATGGTCAAGTCTCTATGCACAGGAATACGATGGCATTTTCTGGAAAGGCAGCTTGCAGCAGAAAACTCAGTGTGTTTTTCTTCCCCCTTTTGACCAGCATGATCCAGCAGAATGTGTTTGCTGAATCTGTGAGGGAACCCAACTTAAACATTGTAAGTTAAAGGGAAGAAAAATAAGTCAACCTCACATTAGGTTTTTTGTGCCAAACCTCACCATATAGAGATGTGCAATTATGGAATTTCCTGAAATGCACTTTTGCTAGAAAGAGAAGTGGATAAAGGTTACATGGGACTCTGAAGAGCCTCATGAAAGGATGCAGGATCAAAACCAAATGACCCACTGAGTGGGGGAAGAAAACCACAGTATCCAGTTTCAAGTGGGAATCAAAGTCTCAAGTACATATGATAAAGGAGGTATCCACAAGCAACATGTGCCAGCATGGGGTTTTTAAGCACTGATTATACCTGGAAGCAGTGGGCCCTGTGTGCCTTGCTGTAGATTGGTGTTACTGGCATGAACCTCCTTATTCATTCCCAGGAAAAAGAAATGTTCTTTTAGAGCAGTGTGTTCTAATATAAATTTCTCTGGCCTTCTCCTAAAATGTCAGCACTTCTGGTCAACTGCTCAATATCATCAAGAGAGAGCTGGAACCTCTCCCAGCACAAGAGCCCACATCTCATCCCCCACAAGGCCCTGGGACAGGCAGGGTTTCTTCAGCCTTCATTGCATTCCAATGTGCTCACTCACACAGGTTTGTGACCTTTTTAAGGGTCGTGTTTTTATTTTCTTTTTTTTTTTTTTTCCTGGTCCTTGCAAACCCTAATTATGAATCCAAGGTCATTATCAGTGATGTAAATTATGCAATGGCTGAGCAGCTGCTCCCCCTGTTGCTGGCCTAATAGTGCCATGTTGAAGGAGACAGCAGAATTTCTTGTGCCATTTAAAATATGCTATATCATGAGTTTCCTTTCAATTGCAAAAGCAGAAAAACAGCTTGAGTACTTTTCCTCCTACATCTTTACTTCAAGCTGCTTTTACAGTCCTCAGTACATCTTTCAGCATCTCATGCCTTAAATACATATCCCAAGGGTAATAAAGAGGAATTACAAAAGACCAATTTTTCCCAGATGGTACCCAAAGTCATCTATGAGCACAATGATAGGAACTGCTTTAAAATCAGCTCCACTGGAGAATTCTGGCTATGAGAGTACAGGGCAAGCGGCCACTCACATGTTACAAAGTGCTGTACTGGGTACTAAAATGCAACTGCTTCAGGGTGAGAATGCAGAGGCAGCTCAGTAGAGAAGAGCAGTATTTAGCATGCCACTGAAATGGAAGGGGGCTGCCTTTCTTCACCTTCATAGATTTTATAACAGTTTGGATAACTAGAAGGAGGTAGCCCCAACAGCAAACTATCAGTTATCAGTGATTTCCTCCTCTGTGCTCAGGGTGAGGAGTGTGGTGTGCCACATCCCACCACGTAGGAAGTGTTAACAAGCATTTGCTTTTTCAAGGCAGGCGTCTGGTAGCAAATATCAAAAGAGACCAAACTCTTCCCCTTTCACATATATCGCCTATTTTTTCCTTCTTCATCTCGGAAAATAAAAGAAGGTGTCTGGATTCACATGGGGTAGCCTCCTCTGTGACCTGTCTCACAATGTCACAAATACCAGCACCAGCAGGGAACACCCATTTACCAAATCTGAAGTTTGGCTTTAGAAGAAACCTATTTCAGTGCCTCTTTTATATAAAGCAATGCCAACAGGATGTTGTACAGAGGAACACAGCTGCCTTTTAGTCTGCACATCAGCTGTTCATAAATGGGTATCTCTGTTACTGAGGAGCTACTGGCCTCCTCTCCCTCTCACCTCCTTACTTCCCATTCCCAGTTTCTACCTTGCAAAACTCCTACTGGAGTCAGACTGAAGCTGAGCTCTTCCTCGCTGAATATTAATCCCAACAAGGAAAACCAATGGTCCAATTTATCGTCTTGTTGATGCTTACACAATCCTATCTCTGTCCCAGTGTTTGCTCTGCCCCTTCTTATTGCATTAACAAGTTTGGAAAGCAAATTAAAAAACCCTGCCATTGTCAGTGCAGCCAGAAGCTATGACTCAGAATACACAGAGCCTGCAGATCTGGTGAGTAAGATGGAGCTTTTTCTCCCCACACCCCACACTTTTAAAAAAAAATAATCGCATTAGAAAATAGAAAGACTTCAAAGAATTTGACTCTTTCTCAAAATTACTGTATGATTAAGGATTTCTGGTGGAGCTACCTTTTCAGCTAACTCCAGTGATAGGCAAGGTTCTCCAGTCTGCCAGCTTTGCATGGTCTAAGCAGCTCCAGAAGCTGGAATACCTCCTGATTATGCCCTTAGGGTTTGTGCATCTGGGCTTTAACCATGCGAGATCCAGAACTCTCAATGCCTTCAGACTTTGAGAACTTCCTGCTTAGGCCAGGAGGATGCTGTCAAAACAGACTTCTTTAGTGAGTGACTCAGTGTTGCTTTCAGTCCTTGCCAGAAGCCAAGTACAGAGGCATGAGGAAAACAAACACAAGTTGCTGAAGCATTTCAGAGTTTTCAGAAAAGTTTGGTTCAGCTTTAATTCCAGTAAAGCTCAGAGAAGGATGAAGCAGAAAAATATTCCCCTAACCAAATTCTTCATGCAAAGGCTCTTAGTAGACAACACGTGTAAATTTTACAACAGTTTTGCATTCCTGATCAGGACTCACAAGGTTCCACGTCTGGAAAATGCATGTACAGAACTCATGGAAAAATGCCCTAAAGATACCAGCTTAAGCTTTGCTCTCAGCTCTACTCCCACAGCCAACCAACTTCCCGGGAATTGCATGGGTTTCAGAGCAGAATTCAGCCTGGTTTCTTTTTTCTTCCTGTTGTTTTTGAAGAAGTATAATCACTTTATGGAAGAGCCTGGCAGACACCAAAGGCTGCACGCACACAAGCATGCTTGCTGGGAACTCTCCCCCAGGAATGCTCAGCTTGGATCTGGCCAGCTTTTCATCTAATTCAAACAGTAGAATGCCAGTTTTTGAAAACAAAATAGTCCAAATATATTGAAGTGTGAAAACCAAGGCTATATTTGCCTAAAGTTGGAGAAAAAAAAATGAAACCCCAGATATGCTCCAAAAAACACTTCCATGCCAAAGCCTATCTTGGATCTGTATTCACACACTCCTTTGTGGGTTGTTTGTGATTAACATCAGTTTGGCACTGGGGAAAAGGAACCATTGGATGCTTCATCAGCTTCTTCCCTTCTGCCTCCCTCCAGAAAAAGTACCATAGCTCAAAGTAGGACACCAAAGCAGTAACAGCCACTAACACCCCAAGCTTATGATAATGCCACAGTGGCAAAATAATACAACAAAAACATTGACTTGCCATGTAAAAAAATTAATTTAACCTAATCTGGGCCAAAGAACACTGAAATATCTTCTTCATGACAGCACAGTTAATTCCTGACATCACTGAACAGCAGAGAGTAGTTCAAGTCCCTGAGAGTACTGCTACAATTATATTAATGTTCACCTTTTAAATTTTCTTTTAAATGTAGCTGTCTACCTCATGGGGTTTATGACACTGTGACTTGGAACAATTTAGCCAGCCTACTCTTTATTTTAAAATGTGCATCTCCTATACATGTACACGCACAAACTCAAATCCATCTTAATGAGATTCCCCTAGCCTTCAAAATCACCAGGAAAGCTACACAAGTATCCATGAGCTCCAGCCTACAAACCCATCAGGAGCACAGGCTGAGCTGGCCACCGCTGAGCCCAGGGTTCAGACTTGGGCTCAGCCCTCCTCCCGTCAAGCCACCAGGACATCCCTTGGCACACACAGCTGCAAGGAAGGGTGGCTATTGCTCTTCCACAGATTTATCTTGATCAGTAGCCTATCTGCAGGCTGGCTAATCCCAACAGACTGTAACCACTGATAATGGACCTTGATAACAACGTGGTGTGTTAAAGCAGTGCAGCAAATCTCAGATGTTGTTTTCTTCCATCTTTACGGTTATTCTGAGTGCAAAAAACCCATTTATTTTCCTCTCATAATTCAAAAAAATTTAAGTGTCTTTTTAATCAGACTAGTTAATGAAGCAACTTGCAAGTTCTCTGAAAAATTCATGTGGCATGCAAAGTCCAAGGCTTACAAATTCAGGGAATTCATTAGACTATCTTCCTTACACAGGACAAGAGGAGTTAACTCTGGCTTTTTAGACAAAATAGAGCCTCTGATTCATCACTGCACCAACTGACTAGCACAGTAAGACCAATTTAGGCAGTTTCTAACAGACTCCAGAACCCAAACCAAACAGTCAACAAAATTAGACCAAAAACCTGTGCTTCAGGGGGGATTCTGACCCAGCCATAAATCATCAACTGCAGGTTCTTCAGCTGTTGTTTGTAAGGTCACACTCCCTTCTTCAAACTCACTGGAGGTCCAGAAGACAACTTCAATGCATTCTCCCAATTAAATACCTCGTTTGGATCTAATAAGATGTTTATTGACTCCTGGGCCTGTATTGATTCTGAATAGACTGCAGCTAAGGTTTAGTAAATGCCTTGGAGATAAATCAGCATGCAGGTAATAAACTGCAGATCACATAAGCAAACATTACTTAATTATATTCCTATTAATATATTGAGTCTGTAATGAATTTTTGAGGCATTTAATTATCAATTTGACAAGATAATCTAGGGGTAGTTAATGATGGACCAGGAAATTGTTAAAAAAACACAGACACTTAATAAGTCTCCTAACTGACACTGAATTAACTTGCTTTAGCTGTCTGGTTAAATAGACAGCAGTTAATTACAGAGTGCTTAGGCAGTCTCACAATTTTAATATATGACCCTCTTTGCTGTGCAGTAACCATACAGCAGAGGACCTGGGGTTTTCTCCATGTATTTCCTTCTGATGGCTGAATTATTGGCTGCTGTAACCACTTTTGTCTTCAGTAAAATTCAACAGTTAGGCCTTTATTATTTACAAATACAATGGACTGTTCCCTCTGTTTAATGATCAGAAATCATTGTGTGTTTTAATCCCTCCAGGATTAACAACAAAAAGGGAATTTCTCACTCCTAGGAGGGGTAACAGTTTGGAAATGGAAGCAGCTGCCTTGAGGCTCCGAGTGGTCCCTGGACTGGCAGAGACACCAGAGATACCCTGGTTAGCCATGGATGTCAGAGTTTTGCTGTCTACATGTTCATGTATATCCAAGAAATGCTCTACCCAGTGCAGGAGTGCAGCTCCTTATTTGGATAAAATCCGACACTTCACTGCAACAACGGGATCAGCACTGACTCATACAAGGATGATCACTTGCCATAGTGTTTAGGGTGCATAAAAAAAATTAAGGGAGCTGAGCCAGCCAAGGCAGCACCAGAAACAAGCATTAACAGTTCATCTCAGAGGTTAACAAATAAGGGTAACAAATAGTAATAGCTGTGACACCTTCTCTTGGAGTAGCCTCAAGCTACACTGAGGAAATGCAGCTTCCTCGAGCTGGGGAAGTGGTGGCACTAGCTGGTTTGAAATGTAAAACACTGCTGATAATCCCGGGCTGTGCATGAATAAAACATTGTAGATCCTTAATCAACTGGAGAAAACACGCTTCTTTAAGAAAAAGACATTTCAGGAAGTAGAAGCAGTGTTGTTTGGCTCCAGGAGCTCAGAGGCACAGAGTCATCAGTCTCTCCTATCATTAGCTTCAAGAGAAATTTTCAAGTGCTGGTTCTTTTAATTTATTTACTTTGGGGAGCCTTTAAGAATGAAGCCTTTTTCCACAGGCCTAAAAGACCTTTTTCCAAAAATAAATAAAAACATTCATGCAATAGCACAAATCCAGGAAGAAGGGCTTAAAAAAGCCACCAAATGTTTTTGCTACTGGAAAACTTGAGCAGAAGCCCCAGGGACCCTTCCTCAGCCAGACATTTGCATGACAGTGCAATGACACCAGCAACATCATTCTGCTCCCAAAGCCCTTAGCAGCTGTGGTAGTGTTAAGTAGCAGGGTTAGTGGGCAGAGTCCTTCCATCACAGCCTCCAGAAGGTACAAATTCAGTGGAGACAGCCCTCAGTCTGAGAACTGACAAGTCTTTGTGAAATCTTCATCTCTGGCTGCTTTATTTAAGTCATGTCATGTTCTGCACAGCTAGGCCAAGGAAGACTGAACAGGGTTGTTTCAAGGCACCATTCTCCAGCTTCACCCAAGTGAGAAAAATACAAGTTTCTCTCACCTCTGGCTGAGGGCAGCTTGGACACCTGAGGAGGCTCTGATGGCTGCTGAGGACACCCCAGCCTTCAGCTTGAGCTGAGCTGCTTAAGCGGTCCTGCAGGCTTGTTGTGCCCAAGGAAGGTAAGAAAAGCCATCAGGAATCCTTGCACCCCCAAAGCATTGCTTTCCATGTGTTTATCAGTGACACAGAGAGAGGGAAAGGATCGTGTCCTGTCCTCTTGCCCAGCTCCCCCAGAATCAGCACTGATTTGTCATCTCCTGAGCAGTGACCTCCCTTCAAGAGCTACCGGGTCACTTGAGGGCAGATCACCACTAGATCAAACATCTACACTAAGTCTCCTCTGAGAGAGGGAGCCGTAGTTGAGGTTGGAAGGAATTCAGACCCTTCAGCTGGTGCTGCAGGTGGGACCACGGCAAATTCACAGACCATTCCCTCGGCAAATTCACAGACCATTCCCTCGGGGCAGAGAGGGGAAGCAGAGCTGAGTTTAACCCCTTGCTCTCTGAAAGAGAAGGCAGCGCTTTCCCTGCACAGACACCAAGCCAGTGAGGTCGCTGACAGGGCTGTGCTCTGCGGGATACTTGCTCATGCCCAGTTGTTTCAGGCTTTCCAGTAGAGAAACTATTTTGCCAGAGGTGTTGTCAGATTTACCACCAGCTCTGCGTGTGGAACTCAGCACATGCATCACCAACATGCTGTGGTAAGTCATAAAAGCTGCTTTTGGTCCCTGCACCCCTTGGGATGTCTAGAAACAGGCACAGCCTATGGTGTTTTTGGATGGGCTGGTGATGGAGTTGCTGGCCATGGTATGCAGCCGTGCTCTGGCCTGGGAGGTCAGATCATGGCCCTGGCCCTCAGGATCCTTGGTCAGTGCTGCTGTGGTCCAGAGCCAAATGAAAGTTGATGTCCTGCTCTCCAAGACATTTGCTTCCTCTGACCTATCCCTATAGGCTTCTTCTCTGTGATTTCTGCTCAGAATGGGCAAGACTGTCCCATTTCCTCGGGGCAGGCAGCTGCTGTGCCCTGCTGAGGCTGCAGATGTGGGCTGTGGGTCCATCAGCCCTTCACCTCTCCTCGCCTGCACAGATGAGCTCTCCAGCCCCTGCACATCCCTCCTCCTCTTGCACAGATGGTTGCTGGGGTTTCTCTTTGGCTGCTGCTTTTGGGCCCAGCTGCAGGAGGGCTCTGCTCCAACACAGGCTCAGCTGGGCAAGCACAATGGGAAAACAAAGGCCCGCTTGCTGGGGATCTGAGCCTTTTCAGCCCCGTTTCCTTTTCCGATGCTTTCATTTCCTCCAAGTGAAATGGCGCTGAAAGGAGGACACTGTGCCTGTGGCTGCTGCCATAGGCATGGGGCTTGGATGTCACTAGCTGCTGCTTCATCTGGGTCAGGGATTTCAAAGGGGCCTTCACCCTTCACTCAGCTCCTCCCACGGAGATAATATTCTAAACAGATTTCCCCAAGCAATCAGTAGAGACCTGGTGTCACTCTACCTTGGAAACAACTGGCCTTGCCTGGCCCATATTCCTACAGCAGATCCCAGAGGAGGTGCTGGACATCCTGGAGCAAGTGCAAGCAAGACAGAGCCTAGCAAGAGCTTCTTAATTTTTAGCATTTGCTCTGCAGTTTTGAAGGCACCCAGAAAACCCAAGGATGCACTTGGGAAATCAGGAGGAACTGGGGTAGCTTGTGCTTTGGCAATTGCAGTGTGGGGCTTGAAAGAGGAGGAGGGAATAAAACAGCTTAATTTATAGCATGGCCTTACTGCCACTGCCCGTGACACCGAGGGACCAGGGGAATGTTTCCTGTTGGAGAAAGGGAGGCTGCATTCATTTAACAGCTTTTTGGCAGGTGGAGGGCGAGGGAGAAGGTGTTAACCTGCGCATTTGCTAAGGAAGGAACTAACATTTCCTGACTTGAGAGGAACCTTTAAGCTAAACCAGGCCGAGCAGAACCACGGGCGGGGATTCCCTGGAGTTGTTTCCTGGGTCCCCGGCTGGCTCGGTGTCCCCGGGGCAGCCGCGCTGCGCGGGCCGGCCGGCAGAGGGCACTGGCGGAGCGGGAGTGCGGCCGCGGCTCCCGGGATGCGGCTCATTCCCACCTGGAACCGCCGCGCTTCCCAAAGCGGCACCTGCCTCTGCCGGCCTCAGAGCTCCCGCGGCTTGGGAACGCCCGTGATGGGTCTCAGCATGAGGGCACCAGCTACAGGAATGAGCAGAGGGATCCTTGGGCAGTCCAGCAGAATCTCTCCTAAGGATGGATCGCTTGCAGAGGACGAGGATGGAAATGAGGCACGATTGAGGAAGGAGTCTGGCAATGTGGCACCTCTCTTCCCCTCTCCCGTCCACCCATTAACCTCCATCCCGTGACCTGCACTCTGAACAGCCACTGAACAGTTGGGGGAGATGGGGATTTTTGGAGGCGAAGCACCATCCCCCTGTCCCTTGGCTGGCTCTGGCCAGGACCCCCGTTTCTGGGGGACCCACCCTCTTGCAGCCTGCAGAGCCCTCACTCCCACTGACAAGCAGGTTTGCTTTATTTCAAGTTTCACAAAGTGACACGGGCTGCGTTATTTGAGCTCAGGAGCCTCCTTGGCCTGCTGGCTGCTGTTTCCCAGCACTGCACCTCTTCCCAAGGAGGGGAACCAGCCCGCTCTGCCTGCAACCTGCAGTTCCAGCACAGGAAGGCAGCCCATGCCGATGGGGTGGCCAGAAATACCACATGCAGCTGGGGATGGCAAAGAGGGGTACACAGGTTCGTGGGGCAGTGGCAGTACCTGGTCCCAACTCACACAAAGGTTGCAATGGGGCTGCAACCCAGGAAAAAGCCCTTCCTTGGAGCCCCTCTAACCATGAGCAGCGGGAGCAGCACGTCGCTGGAAGTGACTGGTTTGCTCCAGTAGCCTCTTTACAAGCACCGAGGGACAGCTGTTTGGGGACCGCTGGGTTTTTAAAAGGCCACTTACAAGCTTTAATACTGCGCTGGGGGAGAGGGAAAGGAGAAGGGGGGTCAGGGAGGGGTGGTTGCATTGACTGCTTAGGACTTAAAGCTGTAAACCTCTTCTTCCCTCTCTCATTGCTGGGACATTTTTATTGGCGAGATGAAGGGAGACAGAGCACAGCTCCACAACTTGCTCTTCTTCTAGAGGTTAATGACCCAGTTAGCAGCTCTTGGCTGCATTTCCCGACATTTTGCAGACATCAAGACCCGTCTCCCTGCCAAGTACATTCTGTTCCCTGGAGCTCGGCCAATGCATCTCAGATTACTATGTAATGCGACAAAGAGGGAGAGCTGGAGGTGAGGGTGGGGGCTGGAGGGGAGATACGGGAGCCGTTGGGGAGGGGGCAGGAGAGGGTGGGAGAAGGGGAAACACCACTTCTAAATATAACAACTGAGATGGAAATGAGGCTCCCAAGGTGCTTATTTGCTGGATGAAAACGTGAATCCCAGGATGAATTGGAGTGATGCTTCTGGGAAACAGATGCAATCAGCAAATAATTCCCCCCTAGGGACTGTGCAGGCCTGTGCTTCCTGGATCTGCTGACAGTCAAGCTCTGCTTCTGATGCCCTTGTGCCCAGGACAAATGCTGCTGGGGAGCTGGGGCTGCTTTCCTGAATGACAATCCAGTATCCCAAGAGGAACAGGGGCTTAGACAGGAAAATGGGGAGATGGGGAGTGAAGAGCATGAAGCTCCTGTATGGTCTTTTATTTATCTTTTTGCACCCAGAGCACAAGATGCTGCTCAGGCACACTGTGCTTGGCGAGCTTGGCTGCTCCAGATCCAGACACTTTCACAGTAAAGGAAGGAAAGTGAGACCATGGGGAAGGCTCTCCTGGCTGTGGCTGAACACGCAGCTTGCAGAGGGGCTGAGTGACCAAACCTGTCGGTAGCTGGTGCCTGCCATTGCTAGAGGCCAACCTGATCCCACTCTCCACATGTGCCCTCGAGCCTTTGCCCAGGGACCAGTCTGGTGTCCTCTCCTGAGCCATGCTGGGGTCTTCCCCTGCAGCTCTAGGGAGATCCCATGGCCATTACATGCCCTACGATGCCCTTGGCCCATGTAAACCTTTCCTCACAGACATCTTGTGTCATGTTTCTGATTAAAACCACGTTGTTTTCTAGGTGTTTCTTTGAGCCAGAGACCCTCGCATGTTGGCAGCATTGAAAATGAATCTTTGGGTCCTGACCCGAGAGGAACTCTTGCATCTCCTCTTCTCCAAGGCTGGCACCTCTCTTGCAGCTTTCCCATGTTTCCTAGGTGCAGTATCTCCTACTAATTCAACTCTGGAGAACCTTCTGTTCACAGCTGCTTGGAGAGCCTTCCAGCCAGACCTGCAGATCCACCATGCCCTGGGCTGCTGCACCACTCTCATGATGTTCCAAAGCCTTTCTCCACTCAGGGCACAGTTTCTGGCACATGGTCATGCCAGTTCTCAGCCCAAACCTTTGCCAGGTCTGGGGTTTCTTTCCCTCCCACCTTCCACACTCGTGTCAGCTCCATGTGGTCTGAGCATTTTGCTCATGGACATCCCAGCCATGGGCACCTCTGGCCGAGCCCTACCCTGATGTAGGAGCTCATCCAGTCCCATTCCTGCTTGGACATAGCCATGGTCCCAATCCCAGCCCATTCCCTCTCCTGTTCCTGCCATATCTGCCTGCTCCCACTTTGTCTTTCTCAGCCTCTCTGGAGCACAGAGTGTGTGGGGTCTCCTCTTCTGCTGCTGGCACACTCCTGGCTGAGCCTGCTGGCAGGAGGCCTGGGGAGAGCTCAGGGCAGGAGGCTGACACATGCAAGGTGTCAGAGCTGCTCACAGCACCTGAGATATCCCACAGCCAGCCCAGCAGTGCCCGAGCCCTGCTCTCTCTCCATGGCCTGGCAGGAGTGGTCAGGCAGGGTCTGCTCCCAGAGCTGAGAGAAAGGGTTGTTCCCCAGCATTGCAGTGCAGTCAGGTTGTGCTCCAGGCAGAGGATCTGCTCCCCCCTTCAGAGGTGGTTTGATGGAGCCAGGCTTCCAGGCAGCACCTCAGGGCTCCCACCCTGCTCCCACAGGCTCAACAGCCCCCTTCATGCCATCCCTCAGGGTGCTGCCTCATGAAATGGGAAGAGAGGAAACAGGAGAGGTCTGGCTCAATGGGTCTGCTTATCTCCCTGGAGCAGAGCCCTCCCTCCTCTTCAGGAATTATTTCCTTGAAAGACACAAACCAGCACAAAACTGCCTCTTGCTCAGCTCCATCTGCCACGCGGGGGCTGGGTGCTGGGAGGCCATGGTTGCTCACTGCATTTGCCAGACATGGCTTTAGGAGGAGTTTTCATGATGTGCAGCCTAAGAAAGAGATAAGTTGGGTTTACCTGTACCAGGAGTTGCTCAGGAAAGTCCTGGGAAAAAAAAAAAAAAAAAAAAACAACCATGTTTTTATGGAGAAGAGCTTCCTCAAAAGCCACAGTAAATGCCAGCATCTAAAAATCTGGCACTGTGTCACTTCACTGCTGAGCATCTGTCCTCGAGGCCAGCCCCCCAGAGAGAAAGTCATCAGGGGCCAAAGCATCCTTTAAAACACAAGCCTTGGCTAACCACAAACATGCAAACCTCCTGACTTCTAAGCCACACGTCAGCCTCCTCCAAAGGATGAGAAGGTCCAGACACAGTCCTGTGATGTGGGACAGCTGGGAGGAGGGCACAGGTTGCAGGAAGGAAGGAGCACCTCCTCCCCAAGAGGAGCTGGGTAGAGGCATACACTGAGTCTCAATTTTCCAGCAAACTCATCCCAATCCTCTTTGTGTGGCTCATGTCCTTCCACAGCAGATGCCCAGTGTGGAGGTGAGCCCACACCACCCACACTGGGCTTGATGCTGCACAAACCCAGCCTGCAGTGCTGCTCCTGGCCCCACACACCTGATATTCCACTGCCCAGCAGAGCTGTTACAAGTCAGCAACTCTCAGCCAGCAGGGAGGGCACAGATGTGCAAATGGGGAAAAACCTGCCAGAGGGATCCCAGCATTTAGTACAATGCTAGGAAGATTTGGGTTGGGACAATTATGGTTTAAGTATTTCTATTACCAATGCCAGAAGAAGCGTTTGAGCCCTTTTCAGGGTAAATAATAGCAGACAGGTGACTGCTAAGTTCACATTGCTTTTTTCCACCCTTGCCTTTCCCCACAGATCTGTGCTGGAGTAGAAATCCTGGCAATAAACAAACATCAAGGCTAACACATATAAAGACAGAGAAATGTTCCAGTCCTCTTTGTGGGCCAGGGTGAGCCAGGCAAGCACCAGCTGGGCTCTCCATGTGACTTGTAGTAGGGAACTAGGGACATGAGTAGGGAAGCTCATCCCAAAAGCTGAGACTTTTTGTTGTTCTAGGAGACCAGCACAGGCCTCATTTCTGTCTCAACTGGCGCTTGAATTTACCAACTCACAGAAGCCATCAGGCAGTTTCGTGCAGTAACCACAGCCAGTCCAGGCTCAATTCCTCCCCTTTTAACATCACCCCCAGATCCACCTGCCACAGGAAGAAGTAACCCAAGACAGTTCATTAGACCCTTGTGGGCAGGGCAGAAAACAGTGATCTTAAAGTGCATCAAGGAGGACTTAACTTTGGCCCATCTCTAAATGTTTTAAATAACAAACACAATTAAGCACTGAAATCATTGCCTAGGGGGTCTGTGAGTTCTGTAACCTCGAATGATTTCAGGAACAGACAGAGGCAAACATCTGCCTGGGCTAGCTTGGGTCCAGCTGGTCCTATGTTGAGGCAGGGTATGGACCAGTTGACCTCTTGTTATGCATCAGCCTTTCCCATCCCAGTTTCCAGATGTGTTTGTTCAGCTCCTCTCTGTCACACGCTGACCCCTCCCTGTGTGTGCACAGGATGTGTGGCACACTGCTGAGCCTGGTGCTGAGCCTGGTCTGACTTGGGAAATCATATTTTCCTTGAAATTAGGATGAGTTTTGAGACATACATAAATGTATAGAATAGCAGAGAATATTTATTAGGGTTGAAATTAACATTGATTGATTTGATTTTTGCTGATTAGGTAATTATGAGAACTAAAGGGGTAATCACCTTTTCAACGAGGAAATGAAACAATCATCCAAGCTAGACAAGTCCTGAGTTTCTAATTTGAGCAGGAGAAAAAAACCAAGCTACAGGTGAAGAGGAAAGAGCAGTATCTATGCCCTGTTGCCTTTTACTCTCGAAGCAAACATGGGCTGGGACTTTTCCCACAATGTTCATCTCAGTTTTATCTATCCATGTGCCTTGGGAGATGGACTGAGGAGAGATGCAAGGGTTAACCTGGGGAAAGCAATGCAAGGTGCAGATTTTGGCTTAGTTCACACCCAGAGGAGGAAGAAGCCTTTCCTGCCCCTCCCCACCTCACCAGAAGTATGAACAGATCTGTCAAGTCACTGACAGCTGAACGTGAGGCTCACAGGAGCAAGTCCTGCCTCACTCCCCTCCCTGGACCTGTCTCTCACACACCTGCAGCCCCTCAGGGCCTCTGTCCCCCAGGGTGACCCCCAGACTGGTTCTCTGGGATATCTCCAGGGCTCACATCTTGGTGCTCTGGCCTTTCTTCCTCAGTCAGCAACGTGGGAAAAGGTCACCAAGTGCAGCCCTTGGTCTCACACCCCCTGCCCAGCAATTGCCACCCCTCGTTGCCTCGTGTATGGCTTGGATACCCAGACAAGCACCAGGATTCCTTGCCCCTGTTCCCACCTGTGTCATAATGGAAGCCAGGATGAAGGGACACTCTGGAAAGCCAGCTACCATCAGTCCCTTAAAAACAAAACAAACAAAGGCCTTTTCTCAGCTGCAGTGGCATGAACAGAGCTTAGTCCCCCTGGCTGCTCCAGGATGTGGCTGAGATATATCAGGGAAGAGCAGCTGTCAGCATGGATGTGCCTAAAATTAGCTCAAAGAGAAGGTTTCCTCCATTTATTTATTTATTTGCTCCTTAAAAGGCCCCTTCTTATTAGATGCAAATTCAGCACAAAAGCTTCAAGCCAGTACAAAGGCACTGCTAATATTTTTCAATTACACTTAGAGGAAGGTCACAGCACTTTGTGTTTGAATTTCTACTTGGGATAGAAGATGTAGCAAAGGGGGGGCTCTTTGGAGATTTGACTTCAGGAATGTATTTGGAAGAGCTGCACCGTGTGCAGCAGGTTCAGTTGGTGAGCTGATGTACTGGAGATCAGTATATAATTTATTTCTTGTTTTAGGTGCCCCAGGAAGAAATCATAGAGAAACCATGGGTCTCTAACCTTATTTTATCTCCTTTCAGATACACACAAACTCCCTTCCAAGATGTTTTTTATTATACATTATGACATCTGCTTTCATCTGTTCGCCAGCTTTTTCCTACCATCCATCTTTCCCACCCTCTGATAATTCCAGGACTCCCTCACCAATTTCACTCCCTCAGACTGGAGGGGAAGGAAGGGAGTGGAAAAATCTGAAAGATACTAGGTTCCTGCAAGTGTTTTGTCAAAGAGAGTTGCCTCAGTAAGGCCTTTTGTAAGCAAAAGACTGGAGAAAGAATTCCCTCCTTCTTAGAAAAGAATCCACATATGGCATAGATCCATAGGAAGGCTTGATCACTTCTGCTGCTCAGGGGATCATCTGTTAATTAAAGAGCTCACAAAACTTCATCTCATCACCTCTGGCTCATGACCCAGGGACTGAAATGGGAACACCTATGCAGACATTTAGAAGAATTGAAAAATAATAAAAAAGAACTCTAGGGAAAAAACAACCCAAAATTTCCTTTAATGTACCTAGTCCATTCCACGTAGCTCGGAAAAAATACCTTAATATTTCTTTGTGCATACTCCTGGAATGGGCTTTGCAGGACACAAGTGTGCCCTCAAACTCCTCCTGGCACCTGGCTCTGCAGTGACCCACAGCCATCAAGGAGCTGAGGCCCGAGGCTGCTGCCTTTCTGCAGACTTGCTGCTCTCCCAGCTGCCTTCCATTTCCTGCTCTGCCTACCCTGTTTTCTGAGGTGAGGAGTTGCCATCACCATTGCAGGGAGGCACTGGGTGAGCTTTGGGCAGGGGCTGCTCCTGCAGTGTGGAGGGGCAATAAATGAGTGGGCAGTGAGTGGCAGCAGCACCTGGATCACCCCTGCACACATTCATGCTGTAATGCAATGTCTGGTGGAGCCTGGTCAAGTTGTGCCACAGCCTTTGTCCTCTGATTTTAAAAGTATTTGGACCCAAGTTTTTGGTTTGTACAAGCAGAGGAGGCCATTCTGTACAGCTCTGTGCTACCACAGCATAAATAATAGGTGAGCTGGAGCACTGGCTCTGAGCAAGCCATTCCATCTACAGCCAGCCTCCATATTCAAGGTCCAGGAGCAAAGTTTCCAGGCTGCAGCTTCAATCGTTTTCTGATCCACCAAGTCAATTGGATGCACATGCAAGCTGGATCTTGAGATTTTTATGGCTTTTTAATGAGAAGGTGAGAACTATTTACACTCTGCATAAGCTCTTCCCTTGAGACAGCAATCCTGTTCAGGCTTAAAACCTGATAGAGCTACCTGCTCACCATATCTTTATCCTCTTCTCCAAGAAAGTACATCAGAGAGGAGAAAATCAAGCATCTCAGAGTACATCTGGCTTAAAAAACCAACTCCCCTGCCCCATATCGCTCACCCGTCTGTCTGATGGCATCAATGTTGCTCTGAACAGCACTGCAAGTAGTGCTGATTGCAGAGCAGCAGCAGGAAGATGGGAATCATTAAAGCAACTCAGCCAAAGCCCTGTAATTAATTAGTTAGAAAAGCATCTTGGCGTTATTAGAGAGGCCTCAGCAGAGGAAGCGACACCTCTGTTCTAACAGATTCACCTTCCGCCAGAGCTGCTGCTGTGATGTTTGACATTGTGCTGGTGTAAACAGAAATTAGAAGTCAGTGTGACAGGGAGAGGAGCCACTGGCAGGCTGTGCCCTTGGCCAGGGCTGTGCTGTGTGCCGGGAGGTTTCCGTGCTTTGCTCGCAGGCAGAAATCAGATCCTGGAAAAAGCTCAGGTAGGGATGATTGCTGCTCAACCAGGAAGACCCTGATTTCTGCTGTGATTAAAAGCAAGCCCAGATTTCCCAGGGTACTGAACATAAATCTGGTTATCCAGGCGTTTGTGATTAAAAACAGCTAAATATCCACAAAATGCCACCCAATACTCCAGGAACTGGTGTCTCCTGGGATGTAGACACATGCAGGATGCTGCTGTCCCTGGCAAACATGCACAGGCTGGCTGCATGGAGAACTGGGCCATGCCAGAACTGCATATTCATGGCATGCAAATATTAGCTACTGCAAACTCCCCCAGCTGTCATCAGCACACAGTACCATGGCCATGAGCCCCAGAGATGGAATAACATCCTATGGGGAGCAGCAGGATGCTGCAGGATCTGTGTGTTGCTGAAAATAAGAGCATCCAAAGGAAGATGGAAACCCAAGACTAAAATAGTCAGGATTGTTTTAAGGACTCCTAATTTCCTCTGGGGCAGGAGGAGAGGCAGTGTGGCAGTTCCATGGGACAAGGGGGAAGCAGGAGGCCTGGCTCTCTCACTGACCTGCCCTCATACCTTTGGCAACTCTTATTTTTACCATGGGCTACTTTTGTCCTTTCCCCACTTGATACTGTCAGCCTCTAGGAATTCATAAGTCTTGACTTGGACCTCCAAACACCATGATTTTGGCTTAAAAATCAAGAGCTATAAACATATATGTATGAATTATGTGCCTTTTTGAGTGGCCTTGTGGTTTCTGACTCTTTATGGATCATATTTCCAACTGAGCAGGTCAGATTTTTTTATTATGATTATTATTATTTTAAATGAAAGCCAAGAATGTCACATAAACACAGGGCTCTGGCAGCTTGAGTTGGCAGCACTGCCTGCTCTTCATGTGTTCTGCCTGCTTAGACAGGGAGCATCTGAGGCATGGGCTGTCACTGGCCGTGTCTGCAGAGCACCAAGCAGAACCTCCCCAGTCTCAGCTGGCTTCCTGAGCTTCCCCAGGGCAACTTAGAAAAACCAGCCATTCCCCAGATGTTTCCAGTGAGGGCAGTAGCTGGGGTAACTCCTGAGTTTGGCTTGCATTAGAGCACAGGTAAGCAACAGACTGGAAGTGACCAAGGAATAGGCTCCTGAGGAAGATTTTTGGAGCATCCTCCTTTGGCCCTGCTGTTGCAGCTTTGCCAAGGTGCTTCAAGTGCTCTTCAAAGCAGCAGAAAGACTAAGCTCTGAGAACTTGTCCGTGCATGCATTTGCTGTTCTCTTTGCTGAGTTTCAGATGATGTCCTGGGCATACCCTGGGCAAAGGTTTGAGAGGAAGACTGTGCGTAATTGAACTGTCTTGCTCATCCCATGATGAGCAAAAACCTCCAATTCCCCATGTTTTACCTTGCAGATGTGTGTCTGTACCATGGGAAGCTCCCTGTCTGTGCAGCTGTCACCAGCTTGGTGATACCAAGAATCATGGCTTTGGCTCTCAGCTCTGAAGCTCATCTCTTCACACTCTGAAGATGTTCTCTGGATAAATGAACAAACTGAGATCTTCAAATGAACAACACATTCTTCCTCAGGTCAGCTTTGCAGAGAAAGCAAATATTTCAGGAGAGTATGGTTACTGCTCATAGCTCTCTGGAGCCAGCCTGCTAACTCCTCTGCGGTGGCTGTAAATCTGATGGTGGTTCAGCTGAAGGACCTCACAGATGCTATTTCAGGCTGATATAATGTACCATAAATGGGATTGAAAGCACCCATCTATAGCTGACAAAGCCTCTCTGGTTCATTCAAGCACCGAGGAAACCGACCATTGTATATATGCACAGCTGGGATTCATCCAAAAGTGAGTGGTAGCCAAAAGAATTTAGTCCTTCCCTGGCTGGGGAACATGTTGATTTCAGAAGGTAGCAAAGGTAACACAAGGATACAGGGAGACTCCCCTGCCTGGCATTTAATGTTTGAATCTCACCATGAAAGGCAAGAGTCCCAGAAGGACAGAAGAGCCCCCACCATATGGAGATATTCCTCATTTAGAGGCAACAAGGAATTTGGTCTCCATGGGATGGCAAGAAAACAGAGCTTGCTCTCGGAGTCTCTGGGTGAATTTTAGGGGGTGATACATCAATAAACATCACAATCAGCTTGTGGAATGCATTTCTATAAAGTCCTGCAGAGAACTAAGGGGATCCAGAAAGGTTTGGGGGTGCAATTCTTCATCTCTCAGTACAAGAACGGCCACCAGACCCCTGTGTATCGAGAGAGGTTAAAAGCAATCACTTAACCCCAAATGAACACGATGGCAGGGGGAGCCTGTCTTCAATGTGTGAGAATGTATCTAATTAACGGGTCAGGGAAGGGTCCCCCGGGGCAGACGGCCACACCAGGGGCACACAGGGTGCCCTGGGAAGCTGTGCTCCTGGCATGGTCCCACGTGGGCTGCAGAACCAGAGGGATGCGTGGTCTGATCCTGCCTGGCAGTTTCTGTGCAAAATGGGGCCAATTTGCTGGGAAGCTTCCCACTCTCAAGGAGGGAAGAGGTGGGCTGCGAGTTTAACAAACATTTTGGTATTTGGAAGTCATTCCCAGCTCTCGTTTAACACACAGACTGCATTTCCCGTTGCTAACTGGCAGCAAAGAGCTCATCAACATTTAAATAAGAGGCTTGTTAATGCCAGCGTGAGGCAGGTTTGCATGCCAAGGCTGGCTAAGGTTTCGTGCCAAGGATTTTCTAAGAGAGAATTTCTCTAGGAAACTCCTTTAAAAGGAAGAATTCACTACTGGTTAAAGAGAGCGAGGGCTTAATTTGAAGAGGTGCTGAGCTGGTTAAGTCAAATGGATGGTGCAAGAGCTGAAAGCCTGTGAAAATCAGACTCCAGCTTTTAAATCAATTAACTGAAGAATGGCATGCAGAGTTTTGCAACTGGTTATGCTTTCTGCAATACACTAACTGAAGGAAAAAAAGCCACCCAGAACCTCTTCCTTCAGTGTCACTGACTTGCCCATTGATGGTAAATATGCCCGAGTGAGGCTTTAAATGCACCTGTTACCTGAGTGTGGGAATACTGTGCTCTACAAATGGTCAAATGTGCCTTAGTGCAGGGAGGATGTGCAATATTTGGCTCTGTTTCTAGATCTCAAATGAGTCCTGTAAACTACAGAGCATTTTTACTCTGGGGCTTTGTTTTGAGCCTCCCACATAGAGATGGAACCCTCATCTTAGAGAGGACGGGTGGCAGTTTTGGCAAAGCTAGAGGGCCCTGTGCTATATGTCTCTGTAGCATGGTTTATTGCCTCTCCTTGTTCCGTCACAGAATAGAAGTAATGTCCGTGGTGTCGGAATATGCACATGGTAATTGGCTTTTGCTGTAATTAAATGCCTCGGTGCCAGCGTTTAATCAGCCGCCAAAGCCGTTTATTGCCTCATATACGGCTGCACCACGAGCATTACCCCTTAATTAGTTGCTGAAATAGTGATGATTTAGCAGCGTCTTTATATTTATACTTTAAGACAGCAGATTCAGTCCAACACCAACAATATGGCAAGATAAAAAAGCAGACCATTCTGCTATAAAATTATTTGGGCTTATTTATGTTTCCTTACCTTTTGTAAAACAGTGTCATGTCTAACTCCCAGTGACACCACACTGGTGGTGGTTAGCACCAGGAAAGCAGTTGCTAAGTCTCTGTTCTGCTCCAGGGCTGACCTTGTGTATTTTAAGTAGATTCAGTATCAATAAAACATTGTCCCCAAAAACTCTCAGCAGCAAAAGAAGTGCAGGCTTCACCCCCTTTGACTCACCGTTACCAGGACTGCCTGGTTGGGCAGACCAGAGGCAGAGAGCTCTTGGTCTCCCTCACAGGAGCTCCCTGGGGAAAGGAACTCCCTGGTGTCACCAGAGTAGTGGCACTTTGTTTTGCAGGGCCCTGGCAGGTTGTGACAGGTGATGCTGACAGCAGCAGCAATTCTCCAACAGCCCCACCCAAACTCCTCCTCCCCCTTTTCCCCGCTTGTTTTCGCAGCTGTGGTGGTGCTGTGTGATGCAGACACTTGCCATTTTTGGGGGAATGGAGCAGTGAAAGGGCCCACTCACTGTGTCCATTCATCTTCTCCAGTTTCAGTAGTCTGAAAGGAAGAGGTCTGGTCTGATCTTTCAGAGTCCCTTAACAGTTAATGGCATGAGAGAGACCTCTCCAGAAAGCAGTTCACCCTGCCATGAAGAAGCTGCCGGAGCTATGCTGGAGGAATGGCCCTTTGGAAGTGTCCATCTCCCACACAGGGAGCCCTGCTGCTCTCTTGCATTGGGCTTTTCCCTTCCAAAGTATTATTCCAAACCCTTCCCAGAACACCAATACTGCCTGCTAAGACTAGCACTGGGGACAGATTTGTCACCCTTCCAGGTTTCTTTTCAGCTTTGAAAACTCCTGAGAAAGCTCAGGAAGCTCCTGAAAACTTCTCAAAATTGACTAGAAAGCAAAATAAAACTCTTTTTTAGACACAGAAGCCATACAGGAGGTTAGCCTAGACAGACATCAAGATAAACATCCCAGACCCACCTTTCTTCAAGGCCAGGTGGTTAAATCTCCAGTAACCACAGCTGGAGACAGCCATTGCACCAGGAGAGCAGGGGGACAACTGCTTCTTCATCTGACCAGGGACATTTCCCACAGAGCCAAACAGTCAACTCTGCCTCCATCCCTCCCTCAGCCCCGGGACAGCCCCCATTGGCACCTGGATTTTAGATACGCTTCACTCCCAAAGTTTTAACTGTCTTCAAAGGATTCTGGTAGCCTTTGATTGCAAGAAAAGCAGTGCCAAACTATGGAATTAATAGCTCCCCCACCCTTGGCCCTCGCCTCTGGCCCCTGGCCTGCTAATGCATTTTGATTTGCGTGTGGACAACGTATCCCTGGAACTTTTCCATCGTAACAAGTTTAGGAAAAAGTACCTTGTGCTATAAAGGAAGTAATAATATCGAGTTTGGAAAAGTATATAGCTGTTTGAATAGACTTGAAAGCCCACACCATCACACTCCCTTTACTGCCAAGACAAAGCCTGTCAGACTCCCGTGTCCTGTAGGAACAGGCTGCAGTTTGTCCTTTCCTGAGGGAGAACACAGGCCCTTCCTAAAGTCCCCTGGGGAAGGGGAGGAGGAGCTGGCTGCTGCCTGCGCCTCCTTCCATGGCTAACAAAGCATCCCCTGACAATACATAACCTACTAAAGAAGTCCTTCATTTTCCCTGGTGGTGGGAAAGTAAGGATGGGATTTAATTTACAGCCAAGAATATTTAGTCTGGACAGCTGGAGAGATTGTCCAAGGGTGAAGGCAACACTGCTGTAGAGAGGACTGCCAGGGGAGGATGTGGGATCTCCATATGCAGATGTCTTCAAGGTCACATCAGATAAGGTTTTCTTGGGAATGACACAGAGGGAATGGGTTTAGCTGTATTGTGTTCCTTGGGATTTTTCTATAGCTCTCAAAAACAGTTTTAAGATAACCACTTCTGCTGATTGGGAGGACAGCATTCATCTCATTTAACCCTTAAAGGCACAAAACAAACCTGCCCCAGATGCTTACCTGTAGAAAAGATGACACAGCTTCTCCACTGACTGGAGGGCCACCTCAGACAACAAAGCCATCCTCCAGGTTTCTAGAGTTCATGGAAATGAATCCCACCTTGAAGATGGGTCTGTGCTGCTCTGTGCAGATTTCTAAGAGAAAAGGGCTTTTATAAAAAGGTCCAAGGAGAGAAAGGGTAGAAACACAGAGGCTATAAGCAGGGTGCAGATACTTAGCATGTATTTTTGGAAAAGCTTACTGGGATACTCTGGATCCCCCACCTCATGAAGCATTTCTGTCAGGGAGAGCATTCAGTGCTGCACCAGGTTCTCTGGCTGAAGAGGTGGATCAGTGATATTTTTTAAGCAGATGGGAACAATCCTGTATTTACTGCAATGATAGCCTAGAAACAAGTTTCTAGAAGTGTGGCTTTGCTAACCACACTGCTTTCTTCTCTCCCCGTAACAGTTTGAATAATGTTCCTCCAGTCAGCTGCAGAGCAAGGTGCTTGGCTCTGCTGTCACCCCATCACAACCCAAATTTGAGAACATTTGTGGACACCCCCTGATACAACCCAACTCTGCATGATTTAGGAAAGGAGTGCTCTCCACTGCAAAGGCACATACTTTTAGGAACAGTGCAAAATTCATCAAGAGATGGCTGGTATGACAGGGGGGAGCCTCTCTTGGGACACTTTTGCACCCTTACTTCACCCAACAGTGAAACAGGCTCTTGAATTAGGTACGCTGAGGAGCCACACAATGAAATTTTGAACCTAAAAGAGAAAAAGGTGGAGGATATGAAGCATAATTGCAGGTGGAGGTTGGGAGAAAGTAAATACCATTCGAGTTGAAAAAATAATTTCACACGCTAGCAAACAAAAATGAAATTTATAAGAAGTTTATTGGATTGGTAAAATGTAATAAAAAAGCATTTGTGATACTTCTTCTGCAAAGAAAAAAGGCATCTGGCGATTTTGCATATTTATTTTCCCTTACAAAACATTTGAAAAGCATAACTGATAAAAAGGATAACAACTGAAAGAGCAGAGCAAAGAGGAAAATACATCTCAATATAATTGGATAATGCATAATAAAAATACAGAAAACACATGCTTAAAACAGCTTTCATTCTCTTACTGTAAAAAGTCATTTTATGTGTTGAATAAAAAATATATGCCGGTTGCTCTGAAAATTGCAGTTTAGTAGAGGTAACTAGCTGAGAACAAAATATATATATCTATATATATTTATAAATATAGAAAATGTGTATATGCTGCATCTGTCCTCAGAACAAACTGGAATAAATGATTTTCAATTCATGCACACAAGTTACCAGAGAAAAAACTTCATTTATTGCCTAGCAGATCGATCGTGTAAGGTGCTGATTGCATTTCCTGAGTGCCCTCAAAGCCCTGTGGAAGTAGTCAGTGAGGGAGACAAGTGGCCTGATGGGTTCAGTGACAAGGGAGGCTACTCAGCAGCTCACAGGAGGTGCACTCAGCAATTCACAGGAATCGGGAAAATTCCAATGGCAGCAGGATTAGGCCCCCCACAGACTTGGGTAGTGCTTTTGCTCAGCAAGGAGTAAAACTCTGGTACCCCCAAGCTCTGACAGAGAGGAGACCAGTCCTAAAAGCTCAAGTAATGTTACTTCATTAGGATCCGAGGGCATAGAGTGTGCAGCAGAAGCATTCATCAAATAGAAAGTGCTTCCTTGTGCCCCCCTTGCCCAGATCCCTAGGCTAGTGATTCACATTTAAAAGGAAGATGCTTCCCACACCACTGAGAGCCTCTGTCTGCTGATACCCAACAAGGAGGAGCATGGCCAGTCACGCTCCCTCCCGACTTCAACAAAGGCAACAACACAAAACCTTCTCCGTCTCAAGGGCTAAACCAACAACCACCACAAAGCTGAAACACCACATCAAACCCCTGTGAATTACTGCACATCCAGTACAGATCATCTGCAGTGAACCCTCGAGCAGACAGGTCTGCATCTGGCAGGGACAGACCAAAGCATAGCAGCTATGTAGGACAAATACATTCCTGGGGGCACTTCCTCCTTGCAGTCTGAAAGAGCTGAATCATTCTCCCAGCCTTCAGGGGGTTCTCCATGGGGCATATAGCCAAGAGGAATCCTTCTGGAATGACCTACGTGTGGTTCAGACCCCCATGCATCAGCCCACAGGTGAGGCCAGCATGAGAGACTGGGCTCTGAAACACTACAGACCTCTGCTGTTTGTTCTGTGCTGGAAAGTGACTTTACTAAAACTGCAGAATTAGTACTTGGGGCCTCTCATGTGACTGACTAGAGGGAAGCACTGGAGGCTGCTCTCCAATGTCTCTGACTGTCCAAAACACAAGCTGTGGCATGGGAAAGTACAGGACTACTAAGGAAGCTCATGTCTCACCAAGGCATATCCTTTCTAGCAAGACTGTGAGAGAAAGTCCAGGCATTACTTTGCTCTGCCCATACCTCTACCAATACTCAGTTCTCACTCTCCAGAGGGACAGCAGAGGAGGTCACAGTGGTGCAGTTCAGAGCACTGAAACATCAAATCTTTCCCTTTACTGTATTTCCAATACACCTTGCATTTCCTGTCTGATCACAGCAGGGAAAAGTTTGCTAAAATATGATTATGAGGACTGAAAAGGAGAGCATATCAGCCTTTTAAATACAGTAGCACCAATCAAACTTTGGTTCTCCTTCAGATTTTCTCTTCTAGCATATAAAGAATGAGTGATGGAGATTTTATAAGAGAAAATATTAAGGGAATAAATTCTTCAGATATGAATGACTCTGGAGTTCTGATCAGGAAGACATGTTTGAGGAGATATACCCAAATACCTCTGCTACAGAACAGCTGCCCACCAGACAACATGGTATGTGAATCAAGACAGGCTGTATTGATGGGATAAGCCATTGCTTTGCTTATCCCCATGGAGAACAGATGCTCAACATCAGCCTCTCACTTCTCTTCTCCATCACCCCCATAGTTCCCATCCCTGCTCAGCACTAGAGCTGTTTCTCTGCTGCCCATAAAGGAGCACAGCAGGTCTCTGAAAAGGCACACAGTGAAGAAAGTAGAATACACTTTTTGTAAAGGCAGCTCTGTCAATAGCCTGCTTGTCACCTTGCTGGTTGTTCTGCTGAGATGCTTTGCCAGGAGCTTAGCTCCTTAGGCACATTAGAAATACTTTTTTAGAATACCACCTTTTATGTGGATAAAGCAAAGAACCAAGATCAGACTTGGGGGAAAAGGCACAAAATGTCCATTTGCCAAACTGAAATGGGTTTCCAGCCCACACAGAGCTGTCATTAAAGCACTGGCAGATGCAAAAAAGGGCCCCAGTTCTGTATCTTCAATGGGTACCATCTCAACACAGTTGAAACTCAAACTACAACCTCCGGCTGTGCATTTCAGTGCAAACTGCTCTTATCTCATGCAGCCCTGAATGAAACATTAGCACAAAGGCAGCCTAATTGGAACAGGATCTTCTCCTCCCTCCCTGCAAATCCTCATCATTGCACACAATCCCATAGCTAATGGCAGAGAGAAAACAGCTGATTCTGGCAAAATCCTCACACTAGGAAGGCAGGATCAAGCCCCAGGCTGGACGCAGACTCACCATGGGGAGCAGTGCTGGCTGTGGAGAGGATGAGATTGACCTTGCTCCTTTAGCAAGCCTTCCTCACTCCCATGCTGCAGCAGTGTGAAAAGCTGGAGCTGGAGTAAATGTTTGCAGAGTAGATGCTGGGCTCTGGCTTACTTTAGGGAGCAGAGGATGTAATTTTTGTCCTTGGCCAGCACCAAGGAAGATTATAAAAGCAACAAGAAACTACACTGAATGGCCCTCTCCCTTTCATTTGGAAATCTAAGCACTTCCCCCAATGAAGACATTCCTCCCTTGTAGAATTCCTATTTTGAAAACCTTCCTATATCAGAACTGGAAACTTTTCTGATTGCATTTTCTGGTTCCAAAGTCAAGGTAAGTTCTCCTAGACAGAGCTCCTAACTGTTTTCATTCAATTCCCAAACCAAAGTGGCTCCATACCTTATGGAGACCAGGGCAAGACTACAACTCAACAAATGAAAATTAAAAATAATGATACCATGAAAAAGCACATGGTCCTGATTACCAAAAATGCTGAATAAGCAAAGCTACTGTGGAACAAAATCAGCGGGAGACATAGGAACAGCCATTAAAATAAAAAATCAGAGCAATTCTGCCCTTTATTTTCTTGCCACGTTTATTATTTTCACCTCTCTCTTCTCACAGATGAAGTGGGGCAGGCCAGTTCTTTTTCCTATTGAAGCTGGCTTTGCTCTCTGGGCTGTCACGCTGCTGGCACAGCCCTGTGGAGACAGGACTTCCCGCACTTCAGGGGAATGCTGAACTGGGGCTATTTTTTAAACATCAAACTATTCCTGTTCACTGTACATTCTGCTTCCAAAAATAAAACGAGCATCTGAGTCTTTAAACAAGCAGACGGACCCTTTAAAGTCTCATAACAATGTTTTAAACCTGGGGTAGGAGGGATGGGAACAGGAATACATTTTCCTACTAATTGGAAATAATGAAACTGATGTTTGTGGATATGAAATGCTGGGTAATAACAAATCAGAGGTCTGTTGCTGAGCCCGTTCTGCCAGCCAGCCTTTGCGAGAAAAAGGCAGCAAGAAAGGGTTTTCTCTTTGCATTGATGAACTTAGAATGAAAGCAGGGGCAATACATGGGAAGGAAAAGGGTAGACAGGTACAGGGCATGGAAATTATTTGCCTGGAGCAACCACAGAAGTAGGCAGAAAAATGGCAAAAATAATGTCTCCTCATTCCCTTAGCCCTGGTTCCTAAAACTAGTTTGGGAATGAACTGGGGGAAGGGGAGGAAGGAGCAGCAATTTGAACACAGCAGATGCTCCAGTTAAACCATATCTTCCCAAAGAGGAACCGAGGGTGGGGGCAGGGGAGATGGCTATTATTAATGTCCTTCCGTATATAGCAAAGCAGACATCCTGCATAATGGCAACACAATACATCAATAATAGCCCAAGAATAGCTTCCTACCGGTTTTTTCCCCCTGACAGTTAGAAACATAAAGAGAAAAATCAAGCTGCTGAGATAAATAGCTGAGTCTCCACCCCCACCTCAAATTGCCTTGGCATATTTTAAGAGATAAATGGTTCTATGAGAAATTTAAATAGCTTTCTCTTTTCTTTTTTGGCAGCTGCAGGAACTGGGTCAGGTGTAGAAATTATTAATTTAGAAGCCTGAAAAACCCATGTTTGAAACTAAGTTTTTTTTTTTTTCCTTTAAAGCATCAACTTTCTTAGAAGCAGAGTTACAAAAATTAAAAAATAATTGAGGGGTATTTTTTTAACAGAAGTCAGGTTAAAAATAATGAAATAACAGTGCAAGCTGTAGAAAAGGGACAATTTGTGGAACAGTTTAATGGACATTAAAAGTATCCGTAGTAGATTGTTAATGGGTTTTTTTGCCGAGTACAGTATTTGCCTAATGGCTTTCATTCCTCTTGATCAAACATAGCACTGGGAGTCTGCCTTGAGGAAAAAGACTGGGAGCACCACTCTGTAGCTTTACCCAAAGTTTAGTGCATGTTTCCAAAGAGACAAGAGATTACTGCCAAAGTGACCAGCACCAAACACTCCCACAAGGAGCCCATTATTCCTTTGCAGGTCTCAGAACTGGCACCTCAGGGAGCTCATCTGCTTGAGGCTGTGCTGGCTGGTGCTCAGAGCTGGTGAACTTGGTACTGAACCATGTGTAAATCACTGCCTTCCCCCTCCCACTCAAGTTACTCTTGCTTTACACATTGATACCAGGATTTGTAACACAGCTTCTCTGCACGATGCCAAAAGCCACCTCCCTCCTCATGCCATATGGGGAAGGAACTCTCTGCAACCGTAAAACCTTGAATCTTACAGAGAAAAAAGGTCAAGTTCTGTAGGAACAGCTCCAAGCAAAGAAATGCTGATGAACTCTCTCACAGGAGAGCACACTAGTTAAGACCTGTAAAAGGTTCAAATTTCCAGTCCTACAAAGAACTCTGAGGTCTTGAAAGATACCCAGTTGGCAGGCAGCCCACTTCCTCTGCTGCACGGCTGGTAAAATCCTCCTGTTCCTCATGCTCTGCTCTGTGTCCCAAATCAGGAGGATACCTGAGAGGGAGGAGGACTCCGTGGTTTATAGTCACTGCACCTCGCAGGGCTCACAGCTCGTGCTCTTCTTCCCTTAGTGACCAATCAAAAATTTAAAAAGGTGACAAAGAGCCAGATGTAAATAGAACTGCGGTGCCTAGAAAGTCAGAGCACAGATAGGATCAGAAGACAGACTGTAATTACAGGCCCTCCTACTTATTACATAGGCCAGTTGGGCTACATGAGCCTTTAGTGGAAACTTCCTGTGCAATTAATAAAGGAGAAACAGAATACTTTTGCAATCACTTTTCTAGCTTTCACTGTGGGGGTCCAATCCTGCCATCCTGGATTAGCTCTAATCATAGACAATCTTTCTCTGCATAAAATGAAGGCATCTGTTCTGTAAGACTAACAAAAAAAAAAGAAAAAAGAAAAAAGGACAAAACCTTCATTGCAAACCTACACCATGCAATCAAGAAGGAAAGGAAACTGATCCTGATCCCCCCCAGATCGTAATCTGACAATGTTTTCAAGGCATCTGGCAAAAAGGAAGAAAAAAGAAGAATGCTATGAAATATTTAAAATCCTACTTCTGTCAAGAACACACGAGAGGAGAAAGGTGAGTTTGAAAGGGCTGCATTATTTGTAAGGTAAAACCTGAAAGCACCACCTTTTGCATAGAGGCATGAGGTGCCCTTGGCCTGAGCCAGAGCAGTCCTGAGAACAAATACCAGGCACTGATTCAATAGGGACTGGTGTGACAGAGTCAAGGCTGGGTGTGAGTGGGACCAAAGCTGTCCTGCAACACCCTGGGATGTACCATGGGACATGGAGGGTAAGGACACGTGTTGATAATACAGCAAAATAGCTGCACCTTTGCAAACAGCAACCGATCCTCCTCATCTAAAGCTTGAATCAGATTTTCAAGAGCATGAGAAATGGAGCATCCCCAAGGAAGGATTTCTCCTAAAGGCATTTCTTTTACTGCTGAGATTCTCACCAAAGAGACTTCTAAGGAAGGGGAGACTGCCCTGTGAGATCTGAGATGCATCGAATGACACTTTGCTTTGCTCCTGCACCCAGGATATTGCCCTTTCCAATCTCAAAATCCCACTGGTATAGAGCACCTTTGCAGAAAGATCTCATCTGGGCCTGACCACTGGACTGATCCCAACCCCATCACGAGAAGCTGGCACAGAAAAGGGCTGGATGTGCTCAGCTGTCATAAGTAGGGACCCCTCAAGATTCAGGAGATTCAATGCTCAGCTGAGCCTTTTTCTTGGTCACATCCACCTGCCTGCTGTACAGTCCCCAGTAGAAACCATAACAGATTTCAGGACTGGTACTGGGCACACAAACGGGACCAAAATGGTAGTGAAACACTGAAACAAAAGACACTTTGGAACAAAACCGGCACAGCCACAATCCCCACAACGCTTGTGTAAGATAGAAAGAAAGAATCCCTAGAACGTATTTATCAAAAGCCATTTTATGCAGATTTTTCCTTCTGAATATTTAAAACATGGTGAATATTAAACTTCAGAGATTCTTAATATGTTCCAAAGCCCCACGGACCTTTGAAATGCTAGCTCATCAATATGCAACATCTAATCTTGTCAGGAGAAAAAAAAAAAAAAAAAGAGGGGAAAAAGAAAAGCTATTCATCCTCTGCACACAGAGGTTACAGTGAGAATCCCAAGGAAAATAAAAAAACAACCAACTTCCAGCATCTTATGCAATAGATTGAATTTACTCTGGTTGGGAAAGTTTCACTTTCTGCAAGAGAGAAAGTGCCTGTACGTGCATAGCTACTGGAAGCTTCTTCTGAAGTGTGAGGCTGAAACTGTGTAGCTGGATTACAGTAAGTAGTTTATTAAAAAAAAACAAGGCTTGTGGCTTTGCATCCAGTTCCAGTCCAATGTAGTCTCAGGATCCCCTCTCCAAAGGCCAGCAGACAGTGCGCCACCTAAAAATCCATTCTAGTCCAAAATGCTGTGGTTGAAATGGCTTTGCTTGTTTATAAAGTTTAGTGTTTCGTATCGCTTGTATCTGACCTTCAGCAGAAAGAAAAGCTCAGTTAAATTGTGCAAATATGTACCAAATGGGAGCAAGGGAAGGCAGCCAAAAATGCTGCATGAGCTTTTGCAGGGCTGCAGCCTTTTAGGAGCACCAGTTAGATGAACTGGATGAGAGGCCAAATTGATTTAGGCTCCAGGCAGGAGCTTAAAACACCATGACATCCAAATTCACAAAGAAAATGTTCTGTTACTGCAACCCCAAATTTCCTGCACATGAAAACACTGTTTTCTTTCATCTTTAGGAGATGCTCGTTCTGTAATCCGACATTTAAAAATGAACAAACAAACAGGAGTCAGCTGACAAAGGATTCTTGCTGCTGAATGGAAGTAGGTCACTCTGAGTGTTTAGCCTTTACAGTCTGGCTTAATATTAGTGTTGTACACAGAGCAGTAACAAAACTGCTCTGGAGACAGGGAAGGACTCTAATTTTGTCTTTTCTGTGAAAATTAGCATTAACGTACTGCATTAATGTGCAATGCCTCCCCAGCACCCGATATCTGGTTAATTAAAAGAAAAACCACAACCACAAAGCAAACCACACACTAAATTAAACAACAACAAAAAACCCTTACTGGTCAGCCTGCATTTAAAGACATCTCAGTATGAGTAATTGGGGAAAGAGGAATTTTCCTGAAGGAACATAAAAGAAAATGAAAGCTCTACATACAAGACCAAATAAAATTTTCTGTCTCTCACGAATGCAAATTCTGGCTGTCCTTTTGCACAAACATATTAAAGGAACACAACTGGAGGAAAAAAATAAAAGAGGAAAAGCTAATAAAATCATTTTTTGAGGAAAAAAATATTTAAAAAACAAACTATCCTTCAAACATATTTCTTCATGGTAAATCCCTGCAATCATGTGGTTCTAAATTACATGGTTAAATATGACTGAAAAAGTAAGGCACAATTTCATAATCATTTTAAAAGCAATACTTATAACAATTTTCTTTGATATCCATATGGCAGGCCACTGATACTAAGGACGCACAAAACTACTTGATTAAAGATCTGAACAAGTTTTTCCAAGTACTAGCTAAGACTCACAATACCTCAGTGAAGTAAGTAAGAAACCATCTTCACTGCAAAGAGGAGTGCACGTTGAGGACATGGAAAAAACGGGTAAGAGAGAGGCTTGTGGACAAGGGGAGGCAGAGGCAGGAAAGCAGAGACACCCCAAGTGTGATGTTCCTGGGGAGGGCCTCTAACCCCTGGAAATGTAAAGGTAATGCTACCACTGGGGTGTCTGTTTCCTTCCTCATTTTCTAAAATATCTAGGCAGGATGAGAATACTGGACAAATAGCAAAAGTAAAAAAAAAAAAAAAACAAATAAAAAATAAAACTGGATGCTCTTTCTACCCGTGATAAACCCTGTGCTTCCACACGTTACATGAAGCCAAAGAGACCAGGGACATGTAATCAGGAATAAAGCCCAGTGGGGTACAAGTAGCAACAGTCAATATTGCAGCCTGTATTTCTACTCAGTTATAGCCCCACAAATACCTGACATGTGAGTGTGTATACCAGACTGCTCTGCAAGGGTGGAACTTAGTTTTTTCAGACCACAGCAGCAAATTTCCAGGCTGAAGTGAGAGCTGGTCCTCAATGTCCACCAGGAAACCTACAGAGGTTATGTTTTTTGTCTTAGATTTTTAGATGCTGGATGAACGTTACAATTTCTCAAGTGTAAAGTCTGTTCTCTCTCAGGCTCCAAATGCCAGTTGGGCAACCAACTGTTGCAAATTCAAACTTGAAATGCTGAGGAAGACAGGTAATATTTCTAGAAATGTTTAAGGAAAAATGCCATTCCCAAGCCCAGAAAGGAGATGAAGTTCAATCAGTATCTCTTGATTTTCATGGCAGTTGCCATAACGTGCTTATATTCTTCAGTAATTTCAGGGGAAAAAGCCAAACAGAAAAAGACCCCAAGATAAATCAAAGAAAATTGCAGTTGCCACAGGAAAAGACACTGGCAGTCCCTACAGCCAGCCACTCCATGGCTTTAAGACGGATAAGAAAAATGAATCCAACAGAAGTAACACTGTTATTTTAAGAGTCACATTATTTGGATTGTTCCAACAAAGGAAACAGTGACTTCAAAATTAGCAAAACTAGTTAAAAATAGGGAAAAAACATCTTGTGAAAAGTTTCAAAGCTTTTTTAATTTCACCGGGTCCAACACTGAACCATTTCCCAAGAACATATGCTTGGTTTTAAGTAGAATTTTTATCCAAAGAAGTTTTCAAAATTGTAACAGAAACTTCAATTTACCAGCAGAAGAAACCCAAGAACTACAAAAAACTGTGAAAGAAGACATGGGTCTTTGAGAAATAAAAATATTTGTTAACAATTCTGAAATTCATTTAGATAAAAATTCAATATCATTTTAATCATAACAGCAAAAACAACCCCCAAAAAATGTTGTGGGTAACACTGCAAAAAGATAGACTTCCTCATTTAAAAAATGGCCCTTTTGACATCACATAATTTAGTGTAAAAATTGCAACCAGCTCTAACTGGAAATAGTGTTCTCACAGCTCTCTTGGTCTGTATTTTACTGACCTCTAGGTTATGGAGCAGTTCCTGCCCTCCTTCCACAGCAAACCCTCAGTTACCATCGCTGGTGTTTTCTCACGGCAATGTCACCACAGAGGGATTGTTCAGCACCCCCTGTCCAACAGCCCCAGATTGCAGTGCTGAACCTGAGTGAGGTGTTGTCCACCAGGCTGGTGAACAAACAGCAAATCAACACTGGGACCCAACTGCAGGAACCAGACACCACTAGACACCACTCAGCAACTCAAACCCTTTCTGAGCCACTCAGCACAAGTACCAGGTGTCTAACATTTATCCTTGACACAAGATTTCTCTCAAGAACCTTCTCTTGGGTCCTGTTATCCCTTGCCTTCCAGACTTTCTCAAAATCAAATGGAACCAGCATTTATCAAACCTAAGCCAGGCTTGAGCTAACCACGGCCAGGCAGCAGCCAGAACAGATCCAAAGAGATTTCAGACACACTTGTCAAGTATTCTCTTTAACAACCACCATTTCTTTTAAGACACGTTTTTTCTCATTCTTCTCAGGCACATTTTGCTGATAGGCAGAAAGTCAACTTAAGGCCTGTGTTTTGTGAAAGCCTCACTCCTGTTATCAGGTTGAACACTATTATGTAGAGTGACAAACACTTTGGTACTCACACACCTCTATGATTAAATCATTACCCAACTGTTTTGCAGCCATGATAAAAATCTAAGAATTAAAATTTTAACACCCCCCAAAATCAAAATTAAAGATGCATTATCTGATAGGCTAAAGAACTGGTGTTGCTTTCTGTTTTTAAAAGCAATGTTCAATGAATAAAGTAAGTGACAATAAAACCATCACATTCAAAAAATACGAGTGTTAGCCTTGGGGATATGCTTAAGGATTGGGCTGTAACCAAGGCAACGCAATCTCCTGGAGAAAGTTTAAGTAGACAGTTTTAAAGCCATTGCTCAAAGATACAGTAAATCTGGCTGTAGGGCTACTTGTGACAGATGGAAGGTGCCACAGCCACCCAACACTAAGCACTCATCTTGTAACAACTCAGCCTCCTGTCATCCAAATGTTACATTTGATCAGCTGCCACTGCTCTCCTGCATTTGGCATAAGGGTGACACAGGAGCCATTTCCTGTGTTCTGGGTAATTTGATAGAAATTAGACTGTGCCCACATCCTACCCAGACCAAACCTGTATGATAAGGGGATAAAGAACCAGTCTGGTATTAATGGCTGATGTCATCCCATGCAATGGCTTTTAGTCTGTGCTTAAACAAACTCCAGGGACTGAAGTATTTTGCTAAATTAGAACCTGATCCTGGGCCCTGTATGGCCACACAAGTCATGGGATCAGGCTCTACTTGCCAACAAATGCTAGACAAAGACAAAGCAGCATAAGCAGAAACTGCAGACTTGAACAGAAATGTTTGTGTGATCTTCCAATTCTTTCTGAAAGGAACAGTTTGGACATTACCACAGCCACAGATGATGTCAATTTTTGTCATGGCTAGGAAGTCCAACTTAAGAAAAGCAAGGTCTCTTTGGCATAAAGACTCCTCCTTTGGAACAGATAAACATGATTTAGTGTAAATATGTGATAAATATTGTGATGAAGCCATATCCCAGTGGTTCTTAATTGCAGTGCAATTGAGATAAATCCCACCAGCATTTCCTAATTAAATCCTGAAGCATCAGAGGGGAGATTTCCATATACATGTGGATGATGAGAGCCTCTGTGATGTATATACAATATCTTTCAAATATATTTATAGCAATTTTGGAAAACAAAACCACACAGAAAAAAGAAGAGGGTTTTGGACACTCACTCCTTCCAACAGGCAGATGGCTTTGGTGTTTAGGGGTAAAAAAACCCATCACAGTACCTTTGCACAGATGTGTCAGGTCTAGAAACCAGCCACAGCACCTCAAACATCAATACTGTTTAATCTTTGTCAATCATATTTCATCCATGAAGTATTCAATGCTTGAAAAGTTTGGCTTTCACCTCCCTGCATGCCAGCCCAACTCACCACAGCACTCTCACAAGAGAGAGGATTCAGAGCTAGATCTCCTGGCTGGCCGCATGCATTGAAATGTAGGCTGGAATCCCAGGCCTACATACCAGCAAACCTTTCTGGAAAGAGAAAATAGAGCTCCAGAAATCAGTAGTTTGGGCTAGTCTGTGACTAGTTTAATCCCCATAGTGTCTCTGGGAAACTGCAAAGAAGCTCTCCCATGCAGAGGGCAAGGAGCCATATGACTTGCTCCAGTCCAGCCTAAGCAGGGCCATAAAAAGCCCGAAGGCTCTGAACTTGAGTCCTCCTTAGTCTAGGCCCCATTCTGCTGGAAGGCACAGCAGCTTGTTCCCATCAATTACCCCAGTGTTATTCAGGAGAGTCTCATCAGCCACTTGGTTTAACACTCACAAAAGTAAGAAAGCTCAGAGCTATGTTTTCTGCCTGATGAATGGATCATACTGCATCCAAGTGCATCACATTCTCACCTGTTGTTGTATCCCAGCACTGACCTCCTCTGTTTTTGTAGGGTTAGTTCAAACTAGATGTGCTTAGTACATGCAAGGGTTTTTGAAATGCTGGTGGTGCACACTGCGTGTCAAGAAGCGAGCTCAGAAGGACCTTACACGCCACGGTTCAGGGAGCAGGAGCCCAGGTAGAACCTGATGGAAGCCAGAGTGCCAAAAAATATGTTTATGTCTGAGGCAGAAAAATTCTTGCAGGCCAGGGTAGAAATCCAGTATAAAAAGTCAAACTGCTTCAGCACAGCCCCTGTGGTGGTGAAGGAAGTCTTTTGCTCAATGATGCCACCCTTCTACAAAGAAGGATTCATTTCAAGCTGTGAATTTTGGGAAACTTCCCTGACACTGGTGAAGTTTGCCAACATATAAACCATGTAAGGAACGGAGGTTTCAGACTGGTATTTTTGCATTTGAATTTACCACAGACAGCTGAAGCTACTGAATATCACAGTGCTCTTCCAGAAAGGTTAGTGCTAAACTGAAAGGAAATGCACCATTTGCAGGAGCTGCAGTATCACATAACAATTTTTTCTTTGTTTCTTATCAGCTCAGCTCATCTAACTTTTCTTTTCAGCATTAATGGATATAACTATTCTCTATAACAGAAGCTTGATATAAAGAGGAAAGCACCACATTCTTATTATTTTTCAGTGGGATGCAAAGAAACAACTTTTTTAACTTAGTCTTGAAATGTGCCAGTTTGTCACTTACATGGTCAATCAGCTTGAAACTGTTTCAGTTCTGCTTCTTAATTTAAGTGCAAAGAAAGGTATTTTCCTTGATTACATCTGCAAATAAGATATTAATGTCAATTCAGTGATATGAAAATTACTCCCTCACTATGTAATTTGCACCTTAGTTATTATGGGTTTCATGAACAAGACTATTATAGCTGCTCAGAGTGCCATAGATTTCTAATTTTTTGTTTTGTTCTTAATTAACCAAACTAAAAAATCAACAAAAAAAACCAAAACCCAAACCCAAGATCATGCAAAAAAAAAGATTCTCTGTGCCCAGGTTTTATTTACTTTAGCATATATTTTAATTCTGGACTGAAGGTGAAAATGCTGCTACGGGCCCAGCACTCTACTGCCATGAATTTCACCACAGACAAGTTGTAAGTGGCTGGGATGAAAATGGAAGAGGAAAAAAATTGCCTTCCTTTTGCAATGGCATAGTGAAGGGCTTAATACCTTCTTTAGCTTTCTTAAGATGAAAACTGAACCTGTATTTAGGAAGATCTTTTTTTGCTGTCATTGAAACAAGATCTGATTTTTTAAATTGAAAACTACAGATCATGTGTGTTAACATCAGAGAAATGTGTATCATTCCAAAGCCTGATTCAATCCCTGTTACTGTTGAAGGAAAATCCTCCAATTGCAATAACAGGAGACAGAACAAGACTTTATTGCTTAAATGTCTACCCAGAGACCAACACTGCTGATGGTCCCATTAGAATGGGCTGTATGAGAAAGTGGCGTAAGATTTTTTTGAGCATCGCTTTGCACTGCTGTTCTGTGTAGTCATTTTTATCTTTTTTTAACCACTGGGATTTCAGAAATGTGTTTCCAGCCCCACATCCCTTAAGAATTTTCTCAGTGGACATGACTGGCTTATGGCTCTGGTAAATCAAAAGCATGTTGTGTGTGTGTAGTGTGCGTGTAGTGTACAGTGTGTGTGTAGTGTACACTGTGTGCAAGCTCACATCTTTCTGTGATTGCTGATACATTGTGAATTGGAAGCATCACTACTGAATAAATTTATGCAATAGCTAAGTAGACTTTCATGAGTAAAAGAAAAAACCCTATTGTACTGGAAGGGAATGGAGACAAGTAAGGGCCTAAGAAATAACCAATCTGTGTCCCAAGGATACAAGATCACACCTACACTCAGGCGCAGTACAGTTGCAGTTGCACTGTTTGTGTTATTGCTGGGTCTGCTCTCACACCTTCTAGGACAGTGGAGCTACTTCTGCTGGTGACACAGATCCTATTAAAGTCACCAGCAAACACTGAAGTCCCATGACTTCAATGAGAGCTGGTCAGATACTCAAAATAACTTGGGAGAAATAACTAGCTCAGCCATCTTTCACCCTCTACCTTCATGTACTTCTTAAAAAACAGGAATCAAACACAGAAGCATAGTAAAGACCATGTTCAGACCTCCTTCTACAGGCAGATAACTTAGGTGCTGTGACCCCTAACTTCATCAGCTGCAGATAGAGCAGCTGCTCTGACTCACTCATTGCCCTCCTGAACAGTTGTGTCTAAATTAGGTGCCTATCATGGGCAGTCTGAACATGGCCTCTCAAACTGCCCTCTTGTTCCAAAGCCTTCCAGTTTTACTTTTTTTTTCTTTTTTTTTTTTTTTTTTTTTTTTTTTTTTTTTTTTTTTTTTTTTTTTTTTTTTTTTCCTTTTGTTTTTTTCAATAACAGAGATTCAGACCCTAGGCTGGAAAGAAATCATGCAAAGCTTGTGCAATGTCCCCCACTGGGCATCCTGGGGAGGGTCACAGTTGATACTCAGAGATCAGTGCTGGCCTTGGCAGTCAGAGCCTGGATCCGAGCAGAGTTGCAGGTCTTGCAGAGGATGTGCCCGTCCAGAGGGTAACAGCCCTGATTGTCCCCTTCAGACAGGAGGCCACCACAGTCCTAGGAAATAAGTGAACAGGAAGAGCAAAGTAAATAAGAGCGAGCAAGATTAAGCAAAGAATCTATTAGTCAAAGAAACTCTCTCCTCACTCTCCACCTTGTAAGAGGATCCAGCCCGAGTCAGCGCAAAGCATGAAGCTGAGGTATGTGATGTCTTTTATGATTAAGCCATTTTCTGATAAGAGACAATGCTGCGGAGAAGATGGGTTCCCAAGCTCTCTGCTGAACTTAATCCAATTGAAAATAAAAGGAGATTATTCCCTTCACATTTCTGAGGAAGCAAAGGTCTTTAGCATTGGAGAAACATCAAACTGAAGCACATATTTATTAATTCAAAGAAAGCATAAAAAAGAAGCATCACTGGGAAAAAGTTTAGTACCAGTATCTGACTATAGGTAATCTCCTTTGAAAGAGTTAATGCCACAAAGTTACAGCCTCCATTGCAGGAGTGGCAGCTAAGCAAAGTCCCTGTCTGTCTCCCCTTACCAGAACTGTCACCTGTGTTTGTATTACAACTGGCCAAAAACGTTGTGGCTAAAAGGAGGGTGACACACAGGCACATGGAAACTCCACTACAAGGCCCCCAAATCTTCTCCAAAGACCTCAGCCTCTAAGCTTCTATAGCTGCTAGGAAAGTTGGGAATTACCCCTTACTGTGATCAAGCAAGCACTTGGCCTAGGACTGCTGATGGATCCATGTGTGTGAAAGCCTGGGGATCTCAGCAGCCAGCATGGGAACATGCTGCATGATGAATTAGGCTCTACAAAATTTAGTGTAGGAATGCCCCAGCATCTTAAAAATAATGGGCCTAAGTAATGGGCTGATATGTACCCTGAAAGCCAAGGTCAGATTGAGAAATGAACCAGATGCCTCAGGTTTCAGCCTAGACCTTTAAACCTCAGTCCATCCCTTTTTCCTATTAAGGTTATTAGAACCTGCAACTGCAAAAAGAAATATATTTGGTCTCATTTTCTTACCCTGCCATCTGGCTGATGTATTATCCAACAAGTAACACTTGCACTGAAGAATTCTTGAAGGTTCCCTAACACAGCTGTTCCCACATGCTAATTGCTGTAAGGTGATTTTTATTCTCTGTCTTCAGATTCTTACCATCAAAATTACATGAAGTGTGTAATGAAACTGAACAGGAAAAGTAGCACAAAAAGCACTGCACAAAACAAGAATGATCATGTTTATGTGTCCATTAAAATTCTTCAACCCAGAGCCATATGCTGAGTCTCCTGTACAATCTTGCTCAAATCCTAACATGAATTATCTTTCATTTTAAGAACATAAAGATGAGCTACATTTGTGTCCAGGCTATAATTTATGAAGTTCTCATGGATTAAGCCCTAATTGCCTGAGTCACATTCTTTTGCTCTCCTAATGAACCTGTTATAAACAAGGGACCTGATTTTCCTCTCATTTGCGCTGATATAAATGAGGAGAAATTCCCTGCTTGCTGAAGTCAGTGAAGTAATTTGATTATAGAGCCAGTGTTACAATGACTGTTGTGTGAGCAAGGTGAGGGGGTGATGAAGTTAAGGCTGTGTGCTGCTGTGTGTCCCTGCCGTGACTGGAATACCAACCTCGCACCGGTAGCACTGCACATGGAAGTCACGATCCAGGGCAACAATGCGCACGGTCTCCTCTTGTCCCGGGGCTGGCATGATGGGCTCCTTACACACAGAACACCTCGGGGCAAACTTCCTGGGGAAGCGACAGACAGCCACAGTCATCCCCAAACTTGGAGCAAAAGGTTTTGTTAACTGGACCCGCCAGAAATGCATGCATTTGTACCAACGCACACACATGTATGTACAAACACAACGCAGGCTGGAGCTCTGCACAGCTCCCTCCTTGGGAAAAACGGGCAGGAGCACTTCAGTCTGACAAGGCAATTTCAGACTTGTAGGGTATTTATTAGGAGAGGACTTACAGAACTTCTGACAGGAAGCAACGCATATTGCCTACCCTAATTAACCACTAGAGTGCCTGTTGAATGACCCTCGATTGTGGCACCTGTGCACTGCCACAATCCTCATCCTCTAAGAAAATCCATGCAAATCCCAAGGGTAGAAATATGACCAGAACCTGCTTCAAGAGCATCTCTTGAAAGCAAAAATCAAACTATTACAATTTGGAGATTGGAACAAATAGTTTTAAAGTCTGAAAAGAAATGGTAAAAAGAATTGTTTTGCACTAAAACTAATCTGTTGAGATTTATGCCATCCACTTTAAATTTCCAAGCCATGTTACTCACTTATGCACACAGAAGCACATTTCTGGCTGTGCTCACTCTCAGACAAGAAGCATCAGGGCAATTCTGACTTGCTGCATTTTCTAGCTAAAACCAACTCAGTTATTCAACAGGGTGTTGTCCAGGCTTAAAAGGCAACAGGTCTGGGTGCAGAGACCTCAATGTTCTCTCTTCCAGTCAGCCTGACTTCCAATTGTACAGTGACAATAATTCACTGCATGAAGGGAATGACTTGAATCAGGGTCAGCTCAGGGATCAAGAAAGCACAGCCCTTTCTTTTTCCCCTTCTATTGCTCACCATATGCCTTTCTGGATAATTCATCCATGGTCTATATTACCTCTGGTTTTGCTCCCCCCAGGTCCCATGAGAAGTGGCCACCTCTGCTCCTAGGCTTGGGAACATTTAGCCTCTGGTGAATCATTATCGGCTGTTTTGGTTCAAAACCTACTGGTATCAGTTTCCTGGCTGCAAATTCTGCCTGCAAGAAAGGAAACTTACACCCACAGAATCTGCTGCCATGTAATGAGAGCCAGGGGCAGGGGCTGTGGAGTGACAGAGGGCAAAGCTTATGGCAAACATCAGAACACAAGGAGATCAAAGGCCCTTCTCTTCTGAAATGCCTAGTAAGGATTGACTCTGCCACCCAGCCTGTCACATGAACCACCTCAGAATTAACTATCTTAGAAAAGAAAAAAAAATAAAATCTATCTGTACTAGGAATAAAGAAAAATATTAATTTCACTGGCAGCAGATGAAAGATGCCTGTGTAGCTGTGATCTAATGAAAGAATGAATTAAACAGTGGCTATAACGAGCGCTCTGAAAAATAACTTAAATGGATCATGATTTGACCTGAGCTGTGATGGCAATTAATTATGTGCTGCTTCATGCAGGCCCTTCCTTGTGCCATTTAGCTCAAATGTGGTACTTAAGAAATACTTCAACATTTCTTTGTCCAGGCTACTGTGAGTAATTCATTATGAGACAAATATTATCTCCCAGGATCCTGAGATCATTCCTGCAGATTTTAGGGGATGTGGATCTGTTACTGTGAGGCCTGAGCTCAGGGGGTAGATGAGTGATAGTGTGAGCATCAGCTACAGTTTTGTTATCAAGAGGATGTAGATGTAGAACACTCAACCTCCAGATCAGGAGGACATGTCATCCCTAATCAATTAAAACTGGGCTGGGCAAAACATTGCAAAATGTGTGGTTGGCCAAAGCCATTCTGAGTGTCACACTGGGTCTTGTGCTATTCCCATCATCTTCCCCTCAGTCCTTCACTCAACAATTTTTATGTCCTTCCTTGGACTGACAGCCTCCCACTTCCCACTCTCAGAGCCCCGAAGTTCATGTGCAGTCACTGCCAAAAGACTTCAATGTGGGACATCAGCTCTTGCTACCAACCTTTCTCCTGAAAACATGTGAGCCCTTGGCCTTTGTGGCTTTGGGAAGGGGCAGACTCCAAATGGTTGAGGGGGTGTGAGGGGAAATCCTTCAGGTGCCTGAGTGGTGCATAAACTCCTGTTGGGCCTGTGCTCAGGACCACATTTTACCTTACACACAACTGGTGGCACAGAAAGGCAAAGCAACACAGCAGCTGCCAATTAACCCAGCCTGGCTGAGCTACAGGGAACATCCTCCTGTAGGATTCTAACATGCCAGTTAATTGTGGCTGCTTCCCTTTCTGTCAAGCCAGCCAGCTTCTTTGAGCTTTCCGACCCACACACTGATGTCATGAGGCTCTAATTAAGTCTACCCCCTTAGAAATTAAGAGGTAAATGGTTGAGATGTAAACTCACATTTGTCAGTATTGATTTCATCTTTTAATTGAGGGGTGTGATGTATCTGTCTTTTCCATACAGGGCAAACATTTGTGCTCTGATTATATCTACCTGTCTTCCTTAGATTAGTTGTGATGATGGGGGTGGTAGCATGTCAGTGACAGAAATTACTTGCAACTATACCTTTCAACTTACTTTAAATAGCAGTTTCACTATAAATTATTACCAGGGCTGTATTTTTAGCAGCTTTAAAAAGCTAATTAGCAACTAGAAACAAAAGAAGCTGTGAGCAGCCTGTGGCCACTGAGAGCCCTCTAGCAGGTAAGCAAACACCTGCAGAGTGCACGAGGACAAGACCTCTCTTAATTGCTTGGTGGAAGAAGCAGGGAGGTGGTGATGTAAAAGTGCAGGTAGAGGCAGTGAGGAGAAACGTGCACATGCAAGTGCAGTGAAAGGCAAGGGGAAGGCAGAGCACTTAAAACAGAGGGACACAGAGGTTATCCCTCAATTCAGCTCTAAGCAAAACAGAGATCAAGCAGAATTGTCCCCATACCAATTAACCTTGTATGCCACAGTGTGCCTGCTTGGAGCAAAGCTCTCCCTGCTATTTAAGAGCCTTGGGAGGAAGTGGGATAGGGTTCAGAACTTCCTGAAAGCTCAGTCTGAAAAAAGGATAATTTTTAGGGGCAAGAAGACAAAGACAACAAGCAAAGCACTGACAGCAGCTTAGGCCTTACTTATGGAAATCCTCGATGCAGTGGATGTTGCCACCAGCATCCACAGTGAAGGGGATGCCATCCAGGCTGCGATGGCACATCACACAGGTGAAGCAGTGGGGATGGTAGGCCTTCCCAGTGGCTCGGAGGATCCTTTCCATGATGGGCTTCGCACAGACACTGCATTGCTCCAGTGTATTCTGTGAAGAAAACATACACAACAGATGTAAGCACCATCTCAGCAGGACAGTTGCAAAGGTCAGTGGGGCTGGAGGCTGCTGCTGGTCTGCTTGGAAGCTTTAGGTACCTTCATTTCATTTCTTCTAGATAAAGTGCAGTACAGTCAACAGTTATCAAAGAGTATGATAACAGGACAGGGCCTGGGTCAAGCCTTTGGAACAGTGTGAGAACACAAACCAGAGCCTTCTCTCAGCAGCTCTGACAAATGATCAGAGATGGCTCCTCAGGTGGGTTATCTGAGACACAGCAGCTTTGGTAGCCAGAAGCACGTGAAGGAGTTGTGCAGCCAACACTCCGGGTTTTTGCCTCTGGACTGCCCAGTCTGAGCAAGCTTTTGCAGTGGAGTTCATTAGAGACAAGTTCCACAGAGGGAAGTGCTAAACTGAAGTGCAAACTCCTGGGGCTACACAGAGAACCCCTCATTACTTTGCCAGTGCAGATCCCATACAAATATGTTTATCTGCCTTCTATGAAAATCTTGATCTTCCTCTCTCACCACAGAGAATACTGCTAAGCCTGGGGAGAGAACAAAGCAGTGGCTGCAAGGAAAGCATCCACAAGGACAGGAGTTCAGGATGACTTAAATGCTTCATTTATCTCTGGCCCACGATGTTTGAGATAATGACTGTGAAATGCCAGCTCTAAGGCCATGATCCTTGCTGCGCAGGTTTTACATACTAGCCTGCTTCTAAAGTGCTGGAGCCAAAAAAATTCCCACTTTTCAAGTGGGGTCCATTGAATGATTCATCTCATTTCAACCCTCACTCACCCTTGCAGTTAATTATAGAAACGCCAAGATAATTTTGTTTCAGATGGTTGTCTGTGAGCCACACCAGCCCCTCTGACACCAACTCGGCAACTTACCATTTCAAAGCAAGCACTTTAAAAGACACATGCCATGAATGGAGGGTGCAAACCACATAGATGCAAACAATAAATCTGTGGCAATGATTTGGAAAATTTCACTGGACTTTAGAAAAGCAAACTTCACCTACTATTCTTGCTTGATGCACCTGAAGTTATCAAATAATGTTATCAACCAGCATTTGCATCTTGGGTGGCGTAGAAAAATCTATCATTACATTATTGATTATTATTTAGATAGACAGAAATTGGGAGATGGGGGAAAAAAAGGAAAAAATCTAATAGGACAGAAATATAAAAAGCTGCTGAAAGGCAGACCTTGTTGACAAACATAGGAAGGCCGAAGTTCTGCTTCCTTATGCAACAAAATTCCCAGGGAAAGCAGTGCTTTGACTGATTGTGTTGTTATTGCTTCTTTGAGCCAGTATTCTCAGGGGCAAGATCCAGTCCTTACATGTGCAACCAAAATATATTGTAAGGAGATGAATCACCCAGGAACTCAGAAGTTCTACACTCACACATTTGCTCTCAGGCATTATCTCTGGGCTGCACGTCACTGGTAAGGTACAAACATAGAAATATATGAGTTCCTTTCAGAGGATCAGAAGGATTGTTTTTGGAAAGGTCGATATGAAAAGCCCTGAATTTCAACCCCTATGAGAACTGCCTCACGCATTTGTAAGGAGAGCACAGCCAGACTAGCACTGAATTCAGGCTGGATTTTGCTTTATGCCTTGTAATAATGGGCAGGAAAGAATGACTGCTGGCCTTTCTGTCTGGTTGCTGTCACCATCATCATCATTATAACGGTGGCTGGTATGCCAGAAAAAGCAAGGTCAATAATTTTCTCCATGGAGAAATAACCTGGCAGATTTACCATTTTGCTTTGCATAAGCAGATCACATCATCCCAGTCCGCATCCATGCGGCTCTCTGTGTTTTCCTGCCAAGGAGGGAAGGCAGGATACCTGCGGATACTGATGGAAGATTGTGCCATTCATAAGGCATTTGCCATGAAATTTTCTGAACCCACGCAGGTATGGAGCATTTGCCTCACCAAGTCACTGCTTGCTTCATTTCCAACAGTTGCCAGCAACAGAGGCCAAAGTATGAGAACGGGGTAAGCAAAACGCAGCAATTCCTTGGGATTTGCTTCCAGTCTCCACTGATTACTGGTTTAGGGACCTCCTGAGTCAGAGCTTGGCTTCCCCATACTTTGTCTCAAGTGGATGCTTCTCCCATGAACTTTGCTGATTGATTTTTGAATTCTGATGAACACTGATCCCCCACAACATGACCAGGAATTCTGTGGCTTACTTCCACGGTGGGGACTGATCTGTTCAGCAGTTCCCCTGGTCTGCTACTGCAGCCCACCCAGGACTGTGACCAGAGCAGGCACCTGCAGCAGCAATCCACCCTGCAGAGGGCTCTAGCACCAAGCAGTATGGCCTGGAACTGCTCCCACCACGGATCTGATGTAACTCCCGCTCACACATTTTGGGGACACAGAGTTTAAACCCACAAGGGATCAGTACAACCATCCTGTCTGACATCTCATGTGAATACTGATTTTGGTGGAAACTTTGCAGTGACCAGGACAGCAGGCAATCACCCTGTTGGATCATATCTTCTGAAAACACACATCTTCTGCTCCCAAATCTCAGTCACAGTTTGACATTCTCACAGCTAAGTAAGACAAGCATTATAAATTAACCAACTCCTGATTAAGCCTTCTATACAACCTGAAAATCAGACCTGAGAAATTTATTCTTTTCATCCTTCCAAGTCTGTACCAGTAAGGGAAAACAAAGTCATTAGTTTCAGACTCCAGCTCACTCCCTGTCTGGAAGTGTATTTGCTTAAGCCTCTCTCCTTGCTAGAAGCCTGGCTCAAACCCTTCTCTTCAAGGTGTTACCAGATGATGCCAAAGGGAAAGCTTCCTTGATTCACACCCATTTGACATCAAGTTGCTGTAAGGCAGGATTTGGCCTGTGAAGCTACCAGGGTTTTCTTTGATTCTCTAATCAGGTTATCCCACATGCCCAAGTGCTGCCCCAGCAGCTAACAACCTGCACAAAGGTATTTCTGCACATTATGGGAACAGAATCCCTGTAGGATTATAAGTTTGGCTTCTGGATTTTGCTCCCTTTCACAGTTAAACTAACTCTCCTAGCACCTCCTGGAGCCTTCAGACCTACAAAAAGCCCAAGAAGATGAAGAAAAATGCCTAACAGCTCTGTTTTCCTTCTCTTCCCTCCAGCTGTTGTTGCAAGCCTTCTCTGTAATCAACAGGTAGAGTTGAATGCATCTGATGAGCTACACTGAGAGCTAAGGCAAGGCACAAAGAAGAGAGATGAGAAACAGCTAGGAAATATCAGATCTAGGGGTTGTGGTTACATCCATGTCATAAGAATATGGACCACAAATCTAGTGTGGGCTGAGGGTAAAGTTTACCATTCTTTTCCCATATTTTTGGCCAAGAGGCAGGGAATGCCCTTGTGTCTCCAAATCCAACTAATTTTTTGGGGGTTTGAAAAGCACAGGGAAGGAACCATCCATTTCTAAATGGAAGGTTGACACAATGTTTAAGGCTGAGTCTGGGTCCGTGTCTCATGAGGGCAGAACTGCTTATCCATAGCAAAGAAAAAGAATTTCACATGGGGAGAATAATGCACCCTAAATACTAACAGGAACAATAACCCCAAGCAAAGATACAGTAAAACACAAAGGAAGAACTGAAATGACCAGGACATCATGCATCATCTTGGAAGTTAAAATTAAGAGACTTAAACATGTATAGCACGATCAGTAGCAAAGTGGGAACAAGCTGCTTGGGAGCAAGCATCTAGCAAGTGGTGATGGGAGTTGCTTGACCTCCCTAGGGCAATACTTGTCCCTTCAGAAACCACAGAAAGCCAAAGGGAGTTGCTCTGCAGATTTTAGGTTTAAACATGGGACACAAAGGAAAAACCCTGACTGCTGGGAAAGACTTCTGTGTTTCAAGAGTGACTGAAGACTGGAGCTGGGGAGTGTCTGAGTCCTCTCCTGAAAACTTCATATCCCAGATGGCAAAATGGCAGAGGCTTTGGGGAGCAGAGGTGCAGAGCCAGCCCATGGGGTGCAGCTCACCCCACTACTCTAACGCTGGAGATTATAACCCCTCCTAACTAAACTTCGTGGGACAGCAGTAACTCACAGTATCATGCCAGCACAAGGACTCTCCCACAATGACCCAGCAATGAGCGCAGAAGAAAAACCACTCAGATTAGTCATTGCTTCTTCTGCATTGGCAATTCATCCCAAGCTCTAATGAACATAAATAATGTCTCCTGCACTCTGAACAGCAGACCAAGGAGAGCTCACGCACAGGGACACGAGCATGGTATTGCTTATTTTGCTGGGAGAGGGGAGGGAAGTTGCTGGAATAAATTACATTGGCAACTCATGCACAGGGACACAAACTCACTTTCTGTGAGCACTGCAGAAGAAACACATTTTTTGAAGTGACTGAGCAGAGGAGATGGTTTTAAGCTGCACAAATGAAATGTGACTGCTGTGCTAAAAACAGGCACATGGTCAAATACTATAGCTGAACTGTAACTTAGTAAAGTGTGGTAAGTGACTTGCTTTAAATCTTGTGACTCCGTCCTTCATTTCCTCAGACAGCAAGGAGAGCAGAGCAGCAGACATTTTCCCCTTTGTGGGATACTTTTTGAGGCTTGAAAATGTTTCCATACTTAAGCGAAGACAGAACACTTTAATCTCAAGAAGTCTGGTGAATTTATAAACCTCAAATTAGATCAGGTCAATTGAAAAACTGCACTTCAAAATAACTGCAAATGGTTTCATTTAGGTTTTGGGCCTGAAAATATATAGTTGTATTATAAATTAAATATAAAGCAGACAGTGGTAGAGGGGATAAGTGTCAAGATGTAATTTCAACACTTTCAAACACTTTTTTGGCGTTATTTCTAGAAAAGGAAAATCCAAGACCTGATTTCCACCCAAGACTCCCCAGCTATATCCACAGATGGGTTAAATCTTGGCAAACATAACATTTAAGTCACTAATAGCCAGCATGACATTCCTTTCTGCATGTCTGAGGCGAGAACTTGGGCATGAGTTAATCCTTCTCACTTCACCTGACCAGCTGGACACATTATTAGCAGAGGGAGACACTCCCCTTCTTGCTGCTCTGAGGGGTATTTTCAGCAAGGGACAGCACTGCAGAAGCACCTTGGCTGGTGCTCTGACCTTCAGATCATGCTGCCATAGCTGCATCAGTGTGATGGGGCAAGAGATGTGACCCCTGACAGCCCAAAATCTCGTGGCAAAACCCCCTAATTCAGACACAGTGGTGAGCAGTGAAGGCTGTTTTTTAGATGGTATAGCTTGATTTGCTGGGAGATGCAACGGAAGATACTGGAATAAATTACATTGGCAACCCTGCAAGGTTACCAGCATGCTGGTAATGGGTCTGAGCTGTGCTCACAGCTACCAGTTGCACAGTGCAGACTCAAGCCCTGGAGGTTCCTGTATTCAGTGGCTTTCAAATCGTTCTTCCATTCGGCTCCGTTTTTAGTGGCTTTCCCAGCACAGTAGCAATACCACGGCTGGCACGCTTCTCCTCTGCTGGAATTTGCTTTTCTTGTCAGGAAAACTGAATTCAGCTTTGTAGTTTTGGACTCAGAGCAGCTGGAGGTGAATCTGGCAGAAAGTCCTCTCAGCATACAGGATGAAGGAGTCCCTTCCCCTTGCCCTGTAACTATTAGAGAAAGGCTAGACGTATTTCATGGCTTGTGTTAGTAGCAAAGATAACAATGGCATGCAACTGAGTCCACAAATGTGCAATAACAGAAAGGTCATGATGAAAATGGAACAGTGCTTGAGAAATGCTTCTCAAACGATATGCAGATGTCAAAATCTGCTCTACAGTGAGAGGAGGAAGAAGCTCCATTTTTCTTATCAAGTGAAGGCTGAGGGATGGCTTTGCCATTGTCTGAGCACACCAAAGGCTGGGGAGGAAACTTAGAGAAGGCTGCTGGGCCTGGCAGGCACACAAGCTGGCCATACTACTTGCAGAAAGAATTATATTTTTAATGCTGAATGGAATTAATGCTGGGAGCAGCACAGGCAGGGACTGGGTGACTTCTCTGATGCTCAGGGCCAGTTCAGCTAAGGCCTGCATCCCTTCCTAGCACTGCCAAGTTGAGAGTGATGAAGAACGTCAGGGTTAAACAATCTGCTCTGCATTATGCTCAATGTCCGACCACAGCCACATTGACTCCTTCCAGCTAAAAATCCACAAGAAGCCCTGTGTTGGAAATTACTTAACTACTTTCTGGCACTCAAAGCTACTCATCTGTACATTCCTTGCTCTGACAACAGAGATCTTTGTCCCTTTAAAACGGCAGAGCCTATGAATTTAAGAAATTAGGGAATTGTCCTCTGAACTGGTAGGCTGGAAGATAAAATGCCTGGACTTCTGCCTTTAAACCAAGTAGCTGCCACAGGCAAAGCATTCCCATGTTCTGTGCCTCAGTTGGCCCGTAAATAAAATTACTGTAGAAGTTACATATCCCAGTGAGAAACTGGATATTGTTAGGTTTGATAAATACTTGTGAAGTAGTCTGTGTGCCTAAATGGTTACTTAATGGAAACAAGATATTATTAACAGAAAAAATTAAATTCTTTATGTCTGTAACGACTTGCACACATCTCAAAAGTCAACTTCACAGAGAACAGCACCTGAGTTGTTCTTCAGAATACTCCAATGTGGCTACAGCCATTTGCAAGACGAAATTCTTCTAACTTAAAGTTGATTTGAAAATAGCACGGAGAATAAAAAAGTCTATGCATATGAAATTTTTTCAGCAACAATAATTATAGTTGCATGGAATACTACAGTAAGCCAAACAATTGAAAGCATCCTTAGCAATTGCTATTCAAAAGAACATTGTTAAATATCTTAGTAATCAGCTCCACTTCCTTCAGTAATTTTGTAGTGAAGCTGCATTTCCAAACCTCCTCACATCTTGTCCATTGCCACCAGGAAAGGGGAACTGCGTGCTCCCCAGAGAACTGAAGCAGCACCTTGTGCGTGTCGGGGAGCAGAGCTCACTCTTGCTGTTAGCACTGGCACCAACACCACACCCCAGGCATGAACACCAGTATAATGATGTGAAATCAGTCACTCCACACCAGGAAGCAGGGGCAGGATTTTGGAGCACCGGAGAGAAAAACATCTGTAAAGCACAGCAGCACCAGCAGAGCACAGGAGATGAGCCTGCCTTGGCAGGCGGGGATGATCTGATAAGCCAGTTTCCATCTCAGATTCCTTCAGTCCAAGGAGATCCTAAGTGCACAACCAGACCTTCATTCCAAGACATTGCATAATACAACGCCTGGTGCAAGATGCTGATTTTCAAAGATTTCTAATTTGAAGGAAATCCCTCAAAATCCGTCCCAGAATGTCAGAGGTAAACAGTTTGTTCAAGGCTTCTGCAGCTGAGGTGAACCGGCACAGAGCTACCGTGGAAATCCCTGGGCTGCGTCGCACAACAGCAGCCATGCCTTAGCAGATTAGTACTGCTTCACACCACTGTACTCCCTACCTCGGGAGAAACCAGCCCATGGCTTTGCCCAACACAGAAAGATGTGTTTGAGGATTTCCTAGGACTCTTTTTCCACTGAAGTGAACCTTGGTAGCTTTAAAAACGATGATATTCTATTAGCTTTGCTCCTGAGGGACAGGGGGGAATACATGGCAGGTTTTGACAGCCTGTGCTTTTATCTATTATTAACACCCGCACATCAGGTGAGAGCACCTACAGACCATACATAACTCAGGGCTCTGCGGAACAAAGTGCTCTGGGGCATAAAGCAAAGCTGTTCGTTATTCTCAAGCACTTTCAGTCTTTGTGCTATTGATGTAGCTCTGCATGCCTTACGTGTTCTCGCCACCAAATTCCTCAAAACATGATGTGCCTGACCTTGCATGCCGCCCTGGGAGTTTTGCCTAAATAAAGGTTCTGTCCTGTTGTGATTACTTTCTGCACAGGCAGCAGAATTACATGCAGCTGGGAGATGTGGCAAACATCGAGCTGATACACTCTCCTCCTTGTTTAGATACAATTGTGGACAACACAGAGATTTCAAGCTTAATTAGCAACGCCAAGGAAGCTGTTAGAGAGGCATTTCAAACCGCTTGCAGTTTAAGCTGATTAGAACTTTGTGAAAACAAAACAAAATTGTGTAGCAAATTGTTAGGCTAAAATTCAAGTCAAACTGAACCGCATCAAAGGAAACAGAGAAGTGACTATCGGCAAGAAGTGGGCTTTTTTTCTTTTCTTTTGGTGAGGAATTCAATGTCATAGCCTTTAATAAACCCAATGTTCCAATCCAAGCTTGCCACTCTGGCAAGAAGCTTAACCAAAATAACATTGGAACTCAGAGCTGGCGGACCAAAGAGACTATAAATTGGTCAAATCCGGGCACAATACAAGAAAAAAATTGAAAATTCCATTCAATTTTCCTGTTTTAGAATTTTGATGTAACTGACCATTGACATGGAAATGTTATCTTGACCTTAACTGCTAAAGCTGACTTGCGAAGGAAAAAATGACTGAGGCTCTGACATCTCAGTGGTTATTTATAGTTCCCTTCACTCTCCTCTTTCTTGGTATTTTTACATTTGAAATGAGTTCTCGCCTGCCATGCATTTCCTGAAGGACTGTTCGAGCAATGCAAGAATTTGTGACATAAAAACCATCAAGAAAATGGAACTTCGTTGATTAAAATGGAAAACAAATTTTAGTTGGAAACTCTCATCAGTAAATTAGCATCCAGCAAAGCTGGGCTTGCTTTGGTTACAGATTGAACACTACAAGCCTCTTAACTACAACCTGTTTAAAGCAGGCTTTTTCTGCTTCCTGTGCTTTCTAAGAGAGACTTCCTGAAGAAACAAAAAAAGGAGGAAAGACAGGGCTAACGCTCAAGAGTCTGGGTTCTTCTAGAGTTTATAAGGAAAAAAAAAAAAAGACAGAATCCTTCCCCTTCACTCCTTGAGAATAAAAACCCCTCATCTCTCTAAGCCCCAAGGAAAGGCACACAATCTATTTTCCTCTGCGTATTTCAAATCACAGATAAGGGCATCTCTAAGTCACTTCTAATAGCTACTAAGTAAGTTAAATATTTCAGCTGGATATCAGTTTAACAGCTCCCCCCTCTACCTTAATTGCTCAAACAAAGAGAATGCAAAGCTTCTCCTGAAGATCTCATACAAGTCACAAGAGAAATTAATTTTTTCTAGAGGCAGGGGCAGAGTACTGGACACTAAGGGTATTTGGCTTCTGTCCTTGGTTCACCAGTGACTCAGAGAATAATTTCATTATTCTCCTCCTCTGTTCTTCATATTATCTATGGAGTGGGTTTAGTCAGCTATTAGGAGGTGCATGATGCTCTGACAGAAAAGTCACATCTCTATTGCAAACACCAAAGTTGGCACCTGGAGCTACCAAGAAATAAACACCTCCCCAGACTGAAACAAAATGAAAACCCAAGCAAGAAGGTAATGAGATTTTGCACAGCATTTCATGGAGCTTTCACTGAAACACCTTTTGAGTGCAAGATAATGTTTTCTTCAGTGTGTACGTGCAAGTTGTGAAATGCAGGTCATTGCAGCAGTTCAGCATAAAAATAGCTGCTTTTAATAGATAACGTAATCCAGTATAAAGCTTGGAAAAAAACTCCCCCAAAACTCTCACAGCACTTGGATGCTGCTGCTACCCGAACTGACAGTGAGAATATGATTTGCCCAAATCCCTGATATGTTTCCTAAAGAGTTGCCAAATACATTTATGTCCCTGATGTGAGGAGAACATCTTGGAGCCTTTGGAGCAATGGGAGACTTATCTGTGCTTGAAATATGAGGGCTGAAAGCTCTGTGGGTGCTCTGAGGTCTTTCCAAAGGGAGAGGAAAAGGGAGTTTCTTATTTCTTGAAGAAAGCCTCCTGAGTGAAATATCTATTTTTAAAGACTGTGAAAGAACACTGGAAAGCCACAGACAACCAGCACTGGCCACTGTCAAGAATACAGAACCCAAAATTCAGTGAGTCAGTGTAAGGCAAGAGCTGTACTATACTCATTCCCCTCTATACCAAGACTAGAAATTTAATTTTTTGGGGGGCCAGGATTTCTTCAGAGGTTTGAATTGAATTATTTCCTGAAGCGATACACCTTCTTCTATCTAGAGTCAGACTCTAATTGGAAATAAATCCAGGCTGCTGACTAAGCCCAGGGTCAAATATGTCACCTACCAGGTACTGGGATTATTTTTAGACGCAATGACATCCCTATTCTTTTCATTCAGTTGGCCTGGATGTTTGATTTAGTTCCTGGTCTAGGAAAGCAAGTTCGAGCCACCTGCTGAGATAAGAATGACAAAGAAGGAAGGGATACAAAACCAGAAAATTGAGACAGCTACGTAAGAAGAACCCAGACAAGGCATGGCACAGAAAAGAGAACTTCCCAAAGAGGTCAAGTGAGATGTGAGAAAAGCAAAAACTTGAGACTGATGTTCTATCCTCGTCCATCACTTTCCTTCCTCCACTACGAGATAATCCCATCCACAAAGACAGAGAAGATGATTTATAGCAGTCCCTCTGCACCTATTGCCCACCCCGAGTGTGCTTCTGCTGGAACTCAGCTTGCTGTACAGGTGGGAGAGAAAGGATGGCACATTATTCTTCCTAACCTTACAAAGAGATACCCACATGATAGATCAGATCCTTCCTGGAATAAGTGAAAAGTAACCCAGAAGCTTTAGGCTACTTTACTGCTCAAGATACTGCTGTGGGAAGTTGCTCTGAAGAGTCCTTGCAACACAATTGTCTGCCAGGTTGATCCAACCTCCTGGCACTGTTGCTTTGCTCTCAATCTAGAAAAATTAAGGCTCCCTGAAAAAAAAAAAAGTTTTTTGCTATTTTGTACAGACAACATGGAGACTTGGATACAAAGATCTTGGATGGCAAAACTATTGGAATGCAAATAAGCTCAAGAGTTGCATCAAGAGCAGACAGGCATGTCTGAGTAGGTGGTAATTCTCTGGTGTCTGCAGGGTTAGTCAAGGATGTTCAGAGCAGGAAACATGCATTCTGAAGTAATTTCTTTCCCTTTCATTACCATGAGAAATTTTGGATTAATTTGGAACATGAAGGACACTGGTCTGAGCTGTCAGAAAGGTTTATGTCAGAGCAGAGCAGACCAAAAATCAAGCTGACAGTTGGCATTTCTTTATCAGGTCTTTTACATCACTTGAGGAGGCTGCCCTGGATGTTATTTCAAGTTGAAAAGCACAGCAACTGAACGTTGTGCTAGTAAACTGTCAGTCCCTAGTATTTACTAACCAGATGACTCCTGAGTTTGTGAAAGCAACACCAAAGGCTTTCAGCCAAATATTGCATTTAAAAAAAGAAACAACAGTTGAGAAAAACCCAGCAAAACCCAAAGTGAATGGAGCTGCTGAAAAGAAGAGATTCACTTGGGCACACACATCAGCAGCACAACCTGCAGTGTCTTGTGACAGCATTTAAGAATCAGCAAGCGAAGCAGAGCAGCAATGGCAGGAGAAACCAACTTGTCCAAACTCACTGTTTTCCTAGTGACACAGTTACATAAGAAATATGCATTTATATGAACACACCGCATGTATAATAGTTGTTATATAACATGTCCATTCTCCAGTCAATAGCATCCTCTCAGTGTATGGACTCTTAGGCTGAAATCACAGTCGTTATGGAATACAGAGAAAAAACAACATTATGGCAGGATCATTCTGATCTGTAACTGTTCCATTCCATTATGGGGATTTTCTTTCCATAACAGTGGAAAAGACCATGCTCCACTGCTTCTCACAGTACTTTAAAAAGTCTGAGATCACCTGCTTCAATGGTTGCTTCCCAATGTAAATGCTGAATTGCTAATTTCCATCCTAATACAACTTCCAACTTTCCTTTCTGAGGACTAGAAGTTGCCGTTTCCCCAGCAAAAACATCTGAACTCCCTAAGAAATCTGACCCTCTCATTTTGCCAAGCAGCTCATGCAAAGTAAAACTGGACCACATCTTTCCATACACAGCTTCCGATTTAATGGATATATGAGGAACAACAGAAGGAAGAGCCAGTCTTCATCAGGCTCTAACTATGGACCAGATCAAGGTGAAAATGGACAAGACAGCCTGGCGTTAGCATGTGGCTCGTGTATCTGAGTGATCCAGCTGATGCAGGCCATAAGGACAAGTGCTGGCGATCTCCTAACGGACAGATCACGTTTTGTTGCTGCATTGGTGGCGCAAAGTGGTCACTCCCCACACGCACTGCCACACCAGCTTCCAAAGAGATGAGGGACAAGGACAGAGCGACAGGGAGTGGCAGCGAAGAGTGGGGAACAAAGACATTATCTAGGGCTTTCTGAGTCATCCTCTTTCTCAAAGTTTGCTGCTGGGGCAGTTCTGCCCTACCTGCAAGTTTTCCTATGGAAAAGTCACTGTTGGCTGCTTCACATGCAGCATGAGTCCAGCGAGCATTGTCCTGCCAGTTCTGCAAGGGCAGCTAAGGAGTCTTGCTGGAAATCTGGCCCCAGAGAGAAACAGCAGTGGAAAGCAGCCATTTCAGAAGCACATTATTAAGCCATCAGACCAGTAGCTACAGGATCCCCATGGAAAAGTTGATCCAGGCACTTTGTATAATTATTTGAGCCCTCCCAGTCATTTATTCCCCTTTGTGGTTGGCAGGGAAAGTCAATATCTTCTGGAGCTGCAAAGTCATAGGGCTTTTTAAGAAGCTAGGTTTGTAGGTGAAGACATTTCCCTTTGCAAAACCTTTGCTGGAGCATACACTGCTCATCAGCAATCCAGGCTAATGCAGCGAGTTCAAATGAGCATGGCACACAGGCTCTAAGCTTTCCATTTGCTTTACCTAAATATGTTTTAACACTCACATTTTTAGATGAAGAAGCATAAAAATAGCTTAATTGTGCATATTGCCTACAGTACTGCTGGACTCCACCTGTGGGAAGGAACTGGAGTTTAAGTTTTATTAAAGTTTTACATGTTTCCAGAAGGTTGCTAATTATCCTGCGTGTCTTATATAGTATTTCTGGCTCCAGAGTCTTTCTGCACTTTTCTGAAAGAAACCCAACACAAAAATATTTGAGCTGAGACCTGGAATGTGTGATTGAAAAGGAGGCACCCAGTCCAGAGCTCATCTAACCCCACATATCCTTGTTCTCACCAGGCTCTGGAAAGTGCTTTTGGTAAGAAAATACTACCTGGATACCAAAGGCTTGTCTTTGTCATTTAGTTCTTCTGCTTCCATGCCCTTTAAATGGCACTGTTTGCCTGGCATTCGCGTGACTACAGCTGGGTGTAGACTTGATCTTTTTAGGGCCTAATATAGGAATTAATTCACTTTGGGTACAACACTCCTTTTAATGATCAAACGCTGAACATTTACACACTGCAAAGTGTCCTCAGGGATAGGGTGCTCTATATTTTGGGATGGTTAATTCAAGCCACCTTTTCTTAAAGACACTTCAAGCCAGCAGCTTGAGTTGGGGTATGTTCAGCATCCTGGAAAAAAACAAAACAGCCCATATTCTCTGACAGAGAAGACAAACCACAAGATGGTTGGAAAGAAGGCCAATTTTTAAAAACAGCAGTTTTTACCTCTTCTGACCTAGATAGCTGACCACCCCAAGCACAACCTCCAAGTCCTTTTCTTGTGCTCCTTGAACAAAGGCAGACAAATCTCCAGTGGCCATAAATCATCGTTCTTCAGTGGTATCAGCTGGAGTTACTGACATCTGGACCTGCTGTGGCAATGGTCTAACGTGAGGAGTGTGTTGGCTAGTGCCATGTACAGAACACAAGGATCTTGTCAGTACGCTATGTGCATGCTTCCCACTGTGCTTGGGCTCTCTGCTTTCTTTTGGTAATGCGACAAAAAGAAAACCAAACAAGGCACCACTCCTTCTACCCCAAATCCAGAGTTTGTGAGGTCCTTGGTGCCATACCAGCATTGTTTCTGTGCAGAACCCCGGCAACAGATCCACTTAGGATTTTTAGCACTTTACAGGTTTGACTAAATCAAGACTTCCATCACAGTGTCCAGGCACAGCCTGAACACATTAAGAGACACAGAGCTACCACTTGCTAAGGCTCCCTAAGCTGGCTGTACAGAAAGCTCTGACCCTTCCTAAGGAAGATACTTTGCTGGATGAACCTCCACCTGGAGATAAAACTGATGGGCCAGAAGATGGTTTTGTTCCTGAACAAATAGATGGCCTCAGAGTTGGATGTGTCAAACCGATTTTGTACAAACGAGTCCGGGATGTTCATCAGTCCATGCCTCTCCATTCCACTGCTCTGACATCTTACTAATCCACTAATTTTATCAGCAAGGCTTTTTTTATTTGTTAGTAATAACAGACTACAGATAAGCATCAAGTACTATCAGACATAACAGCTCTGCAGTACCACACCACAAATCTGTTTCAGCCATGCTCATTCACATGGTTTCTCTTGTGGGGACAGTTGCACTGGTCCCAAAGATGTGGCTGGGGGACAGATGGTTTATCCCAGGTTACCATCACAGAGTGGCTTAAGCAGAAGCCATTAATAAGCTGTGTGATTATTTCAGGGTTTGTACAGTGTGTGGAAGTTACTCCACACATTAATTATTAAATAAAAGCTTCAGTGTACAAAATGTTTTCTAGAAAGACTTAAGAATTGCTTCAACAGGAGAAAAAACTACTTTACCTTACTACAGTATAAATTGCTAATTACTCCACCAAACCCCCAGAAAGCAACAAGCTCGCTCTGGCTGTTATTGTGTGGATGATATGAAATGTCTAAATGACATTTTCAAAGCTACTGGTCAAGCCTATGTCTGCAGCAAGTAAAGGGCTCAGAATCACCATGCAGAGATGATCCCAGAGCTAAAAGCATGGAGAAAGCTTGAAGACTGACTATTCCCCAAAAGACAAAACTGCAGTGTAAAAGAAAGTGCAGTCCTAATGTTAGATCTTTCACAAATAGAGCCACGAGAAAAAGATGTGAAAGTTCCCTTGGGAAGCGAGTGGGAAGCATCTGCAACAGCTGATACAGAGCGAGGGGAACCTCTGAAACTAATCTGAGGTAGTTTTGTGCATCTGTAAATCCATTTCTGTAAGCTTCAACTTTATAAAGCTTTTAAATTATTCAGTGTCTATTGGATGCTACAGTTACTTGCTGTAATCTTAACACAGTTTGAATTAATGTTGATGATATTACATTAAAGTACTTGAAGTGGAGTACCAGGAGTTTCTAATGATGCTCTCTGTCAATAATACACTGCTGCAGAGAAGAGAACATGTTTTCCCTGTCCTTGCTAGCCTAGGAGATGGTAAGGTGCAGAAGAGAAATCCAGCTAGGAGAAGCTCCCAGCTCCCCAAGACCATGGCCATCCAGTCAGCCAAGCCCTCTGAAGTCACTCCATGCAAGTCTCAATGAACAAACAATTCACATCAACCCATTTCTCAGGAATGTATAACTAAGGCACAGTGAATGAACTCAAGCAGAGCAAAAAATAGACAAAAGGCAATGAAGAATTCAGAAGGGAAGCCAGGGCTGTGAGATATGGACCAAGAACTGTATTGAAATAGCTCAGTCTCTGCTATTTTAAGTTAATCTGATTTTTTTTTCCTTCTTCCTGTTTTAAGGTACTCTCAACTGCTTTGGCACATTTGAGGCCAAGACAACCTGTTGGACTCTGGATCTAGGAGCTAAGGAAACACCAAGGGGAAGGACTGCCAGGTACCTGGAAGGACATAATGGTACTCTAGGCAAGAGGAGGAAAAAGTCATTTCCCAGTTGGCTCCCAGAACCCTGACATTAGAGTACAAGAGGTAACTGAAGTGCCAGGAAAACATCTCGGGGTAATGTGGACAGAAAACCCAGTGTTGAACACAGCTCCAGCAGCCTGGCCATGCCACCCCAAATAGCTGGTGCCACAGAGGGCACAGGGTAGTTCACCTGCCCATCCATACCCTATATGGGGTAAAAGCAGCACCACAGGGCCATTTTTCACACTAGGACCTCCCCTCTATGAGGCAGACCAAGAATTCCTTCTTTTGGCAGACTTGTGAAGGACACTTTACATTTTCCTCTTCCTTTCCAACAGGTGCTGCCATTTGGCACACACAGCTGACACATCACCCACACATGCCCTGGAGCTTTGTAAATCCCATCTAGCAACATGTTAGCTCAGACATGCAAGATGAACTCAATTCAGAGTGGAAGGAGAGTGACCACAGTAGAATCCCATTTTAAAGTCTTTGGCAAGGATTTCAGAGGGGAGGGTAATCTCTACTGTATGTTTTTTTATGCCAGGATATTTTCCATAATTACTTGTGCTTTAGATCCCATTCACTTCCTAAAAAAAGATATTTTTTCCACCAAAACCTGCTGAAAAGAAATCTATTGCAGAAAGGGGCAGCTGCACCTTGCAGTTACGCACAGCTGAAGATCTTTTATGTAAGACTCCCCCTGACTGTGTGGAGAGCTGTTAAGATGTCAGATCATGGTTTGTTGCTCTCAGGGAGGCTGCTGCAGCACTCAGTCAGAACAAGTTTACGTCTTGGAGGAATTAATTTGTCTGAATAATGTCATCCTGGTTAAACAAAATGTTAGGGAAAATATTGCAGCGTTCTGGTGCACCTCCCTGAACTGATGCCTATATATGGGGATTAGCCAGCGTGAAAGGGATCCTGCTGAGTCAAACTGGATTATGGCAGTATTATTTTATAGAGACAGTAGAAAAGAGGAGGGAGGAAGGAGCTAGGGAAACCTTGCAAAAACATCAGCTATTTGACATGTTAAAGCAAACAGCATAGATGTGAAAATGCTGCCTGCTTACACAAGTGCATCAGAGCCAGGACAGCTGACAGCAGTAACCCAAAAATAAGTTTTTACCCCTTTTAGCCCTTCAAGCAACCCAGATCCCAGAAAGCAAGGTGGACTTCCGTGCTTTCTGAGGCATCAGGAGATGTGTTTGTGTTCCCATGGTGGCAATGTTCCTTACATGGGGAGGATGTCCTGGAGAGCCTTGCCAGACCTTCCCAACTGCCCAGACAGCACATAAGGGGGCAAATGAGCTTGCAGACTCAGCTCTCAGAGCCCTTGGGGAGCTGGTGCGGATGGCAGGAAGGGAAAGCATGTAGATTTTCAATAAAGTCCCTGAGGTGCCTCCATTTATCATCACCAGGCACTCACACAATCATTGATGTGGTGATTATTCAATGCTGGCTGGAGACTCAGGGCTGGTGGCAATTCACAAACGGGACATGTCCCTGTACATCTTGTTTGCAGAGCTGCATCTGCAGTGTGTTCTTAGAACACACCTGGAGGGCTGATGTCCTCTCCCTCTCTCTCCAGCAAACAGCTTGACCTTACAGTAATGGCATTAGTTCCTCTGCCTGTCTTGCTCTGGCCCAGCAAATATTTACCTGTGCAATAAGAGATGCCCTAAACTAACCCCCTGCACCCTGAAGTGCAGGGACAGAAGACTGAGTGAATATCCTACAGCTGTGGTCAGTGAACAGTGCAAAGGACCCAAGGGTGGGTGAAGAAGAGCCCTCCACAATTATGTCATTAAAGGACAGACCCTATTTAAGCACATAAAAGCAGCAAAACTCAGGCGGAGGAAGTGGTGGCACATTTTAGGACAGAAGGAGTTGCCACAGTATGAGGCAAGGCTTGTGCCTCTCTTTGTAGTGTATCTATTCAGCAATGCTGGTCTTGGTGGATCAAAACCCCTATGCCTGCTCCCCCTGGGAAGTGTCAGGCCAACTGAGTGTGGTGGATTGTGCTAAAAGTTGTGCTTTGCAACAGTGAGCTGAAGACTGCTGTGGTAGCAGTGGAAAAACGCTCCTCCATCCTCCACTGTCCAATGCCAGAATATCCAGTGCAATGCTATGCTAGTCAGAGATTACAAACACATGGTTTGAAGGAAAATTTCAAATGGTTTTGAGTCATGGGAGTACAAAAAAATTCTCAAAAAAACCAAATAGAACATATCAGTCATGTTGTAACTTAGAAAGCCAAAATTTCCTCCCAAAGACAGCAGTGAAACAGTTTCCAAGATTCCAGGACGCATCTCTGTCTGGAGCTAATAAAGACATGTTTTTTAATCCAAGTTGCAAGCCCAGTAAAATCCATTTCTGACAATAAGAACCCAGCCAGCCAAAGAAATCACACCACACCTCCCTAAGCCACCTTTTGCTCACAGGTAGCATTGCAGCCCATCCAGCTCACTTCTCCAGCACTGTCATGCCCATCGTGGTGCCCACTGCACACCTCCCATGGATTAAGACCCTTTTCCACCTCCTTTTTGCAGTCATCTGTATTAGCCCTGTGTTTTTCCAAGTGGGAAGGTAGAGCAGGCTGGGAGACCGTAGTGGGAAGACAAGTGCAGTCCCAACCCACATCATCCCAATGAACACTTCCATCCCTGCCTTGACCCTCTCTGGCACATCCCAGGGTATTTTCTGCATGCTGGCTTCAGCTGGAGCTGCAACAAGAGCTCTTCCTGAGCAGTCCTTTCTGTCACATCACCCCTACATCTAAGAAAGGAAGGTTTTGGTTTTACCCTCCAGTTGAGGCAGTTTCAGAGCTTGGGTCCACTCATCTCCAGGGCCCATTTCCTAAGCACTTAAAACCACCAGGGCATATTGCAACTCCACTTTCTCTTCCTGGCTGCATCACAGAAAATGGTCAGAACTGCCTTTTCTGGTGGAGTCAGTCCTGAACGAGAGTGAATTAGAGCATGACTAAACAACCAGGCCATGTGGGAGCTATAGGTGGAAGAAAACCTACTTTCTAGGTACTCAGATGCTGCTTGCCTTAAATACACCAAGCAAAGATGACACCTGCAAGCACTGAGGTGATTGCAAGAGCTGTTGGTAGGGCTGGTTAAAATATCCTTCCCTAGGAGGTACCAATAACTCTCCACCATCACTCCCAAGGCACATGCATGTCAGCCCAAGCACGTGGCTTGTAGCGAGATGAAGTTATCTGGGATGAATTCCACCACAAGCATCAGACCCATTTAACAGAAATCCCCTTGTGTTCCCTTAAAAAAGCAGTAAAAACCAAAACAACCCCCCACACTCCCAGTGTGTAAACATCAGCAAAAACTAAGTAGTTTAATATATTTTGCAAAAGTAAAACCAGAGTAAATGCTTTGCCTCCAACACATCAGGAACATATTATTACCACATTGTCTTCAGTGATTATTCAAGCAATGCATTTAAATGTTCAGGGAGAAAAATGTTTGCTAAAATATTGTTATGTAACATGGGGAAAATGACTAATTCTGCCCTTGATCTTTTCCTATTTTGCTCCAAGTAAGAGTCATTAGAACTCATTCTCTGGTCGAAGCAGCAGCACGGCCGAATTCTGACCCAATTCCCCCGGTGGCTTTTACAGTGGGCTGATCCTATCCCAGGCAGCTGAGCTGTTCCAGAATTACTGAGCATAACTGTCTTCTGAATCAGTCCTCCAGGGCTGCACTTTTCCAAAGACAGGTGGAATAAACAACACACATTTCTCCATGTTCCCTGCTGACGGAGGTCGGAGATCATTTACTTCCCGTTCCTCATGACTTGTGAGGAGTCTGGAGCCTCACACATGAGCCAAGTGGGGCCAGCTCCATCCAGCAATTGTGTGCATACTTCAGCAACTGCTGATTCACAGAGTGGGATTACTACATGAATTCCTCACCTGACAGCAGATGCAGAAGATGAAGACCTGTTCTGTGTATCCTTATTTCCATTCCATTGGCATCAACAGTATACATACATGAAAAATAGACCTGTCTGTTCTTACAGACACCTATGAAAAGCTGACATTTTCCTATCCTACTGGAAAAATAAAACAAAACAAAACAAAACAACAAAAACCAAGCAACAACTACAAGAAAAGAAAATCAGAGGTTGAAAAATTTTCAATGGCCTTTTTTAAGTTGTGACCCAATCCAACCTGTATTGGACTGAAACCTGTCCTGCATATACAGAAAGAAGGTGACAGTGACCCTGGGCTGTATTCACAGAAGAGTTCTAGTTACAGCCAGTAAGAAAATACAATGTTGTTTAAAGATCCAGAAAGGCCCCTGATTTCCCCTCCTAAATGAAAAATTTGCATAGGAAATGCCTAATCCTGCCACAGTTTTGAGAATCAGCTTTTCACTAGTGGGAAGAAAAAAAAGTCTGTTCTTGGGATTTCCTTTCAAAGCTTTTAGATTCTAGTCTTCAAAACATGTGATTTAAGATTTTCATTTTGGGGGATAACTGGGGTGAAAACAGAAATCCATTTCTTGGGCAACTTTCTCCCTAAGGCACTGGAGAGGCAGGGATGGGTTTTAGCTCTCACAAGGCTGTGTTGCCCCATCAGGTGATACATCACAGCTCAGGTATCTGCAGTTCTCATCAGGTGAAGATTGTGTTTTTATCCTTCCCATAACCTCCAGCTAGGAGCATAATACTATGCATGATTAGATACGCTGGACAAGTCTACATCTTGCTTAGCTTGGAGTTAAGAAGGAGAGAATTTATTGAAATCAAGTATTTGGGATTTATCCAGATATTTCCACAGCCAGAATCCAGCACCTTGGGGCCAACCCTATGACATTCTCTCCCTTTTCCTAAGATTGAGGTTCAAAGCCACTCATGAAACTGTGTTACTGCATTAACCCATTCCAGTGAGATTTACCCGATCTGCCACAGAGAACTCAATTGTCACCCACCGGACACCTGATACAGCACTTCTGTTATTTTTAATTTTTTAATTTAAATAAAATTACCAGCTCAGTCCTCAGTGAGTCTGACTTGAATCCATGTCCCCTCAGTAACAGCGAGGGCTGCTCTAAGTGGAGGAAAATGCATCAGCCCTCTAAGGGGTGGTGAGGCAGAAAGTCCCTGACCATACCAGGAGGTTCTGGAAAGCAAACAAGGCTCCTTCTCCAGCTAGAGCACCAGGACTTATTTTGCAATTAGGCAAGAGAAGATAAAGGGACAAGCAAATTTCCTGCTGTGATGGGGCATTTGCAATGCAGTCCCTATAACTGCATCTCATTCCTAGCAGTACCAGTCTACACAGTGCTGGGTTATTATGTAGTGTCTTGGACTGCTTGGAGGTAATAAGCATTCACCGAAAATGGACTGCTATTAGCCACTGGCAAAAGCTGATTATAATAGTGCCAGCACTGGAATATGTTTTCCACCCATTTACAAGAGGAGTAAAATAACAGGAGGGGAAAAAAAAATCACATTTGCCAGTGTTTGGAGCGTAGTGTGCTCTACATACAATTATCGAGAGAATGACAGGAAATTGACCCATTTACTCAGAAAAGTTCCTATCGTGTTCTGCACTATTTCATTTCATGCCCATTTGAGAACAAGTCATTTCTCTTCAGGGCAGAAGATAAATTGTCAGCTCGTACACACATCTCTTTCCATTGCCAGGCACAAAAATATCACAAAGAAACATTTTCCTGCCCTCTGCTTAATTTTCTTCTTCTTCTTCATCTTCTCTAATAAATGGTGCTAACTATAAAAGTCAACAGACTGTAAATAAACTCGATTCTATTCCTACCTTACCTTATGATTGATTTTTGGACATAATGTATTCCACCCACAAGGTCTCTTGTCTGATTCAACCGCTTTTCTCAGCACCAGAGAAAAATCAGATAACCTCGATGGAATAGCTTCATGTAAAAACAGAAACATTTGGCAACCATAGTTTTCCTAATGGCACATTGCAATAGAGGCTAGAGAGCTCTGTGTCAGCGTGGGGAGAGTTCTGGGCATTTAGGCAGAGGGGCTGCCAGCAGGGCCATTTCAGAAACAACAGCATGAAGAGGTGCTTGGGTTACTTGGACAGGGCGTGGGGAAGCCCTAGGCAGCTTCCCAGCTCTGCCCTTGGACTTACCCTGCCCATTTGAGCCAATCACTTCTCCTCTCACTCTGAATGTGCTTGACAGAGGGCAGAAGAGCAACTGGATCACCACCATGGACAGGAAACTCACACAAAAAGGACCTAGAGACCTGAAGACAGCAAGATCCATGGGGAGAGGCAGCATGTGCATGTAAGAAGAAAAAAGGACATCATGGAAATGTCTCTGTCTACATCCTAAACTCAGGTTTCTAGAGAACTGAGCTTGCTGTTCCTGCTCCATTGAAGTGGCAGTGCTCAGCTCTGGTTAATATCAAGGACATCAATCAGCAGAGAATTCAACTGCATTCCTGATGAAAGTGCCAGGAGTCCGGGTTTGCAGAAAACAGGTGTCTCCTGTGCTGTACAGCTGGAGAACTGCTAATGTAAGGATGAGCCTGGGGCACGAGGAGCCAGCATGGCACTAATTTTGTACTCCCCAGCTCCTGTCAGATCCATCACACACTATTCCAGTCCACAGCTGGTTTCTTTGTTCCCTCACACCAGTTTCTTGAGTTTTAAATTAGAGCAGCTCCACAAATTCTCAGTTCACACAACTTTTCCTGCAGCTGGCACATTGGCCAGCACACCCCAGCTTATCCTCCAGCCCTTGCTCTGCAAGGTGCAACTTCTTTCACATGTCCATAGTGCACAGTGCTGAACACGCTGTTCATTTGCTCTTGAACTTTATATTCAACCTGATCACTCAACACTGTTCTTTCACCTGAACAGTAGCTTCCCTGTGCTCTTCCATTCTGGAGCATCATTTCTAGGAGTGAAAGTTACCAATCATTTGGAGCAGGAAATGAGATGGGGAAGGGAGCTCAGAGCCAGAATCTGCCTCAGGAGTTGCAGCACTCCAATCCTACACTGAGCACAGCAAAATTCATGTTTTACACAGAAACCAGCCATGGTGAGTGTTATTCTGAGTTTGACTATGATGGAGATATGGGATGGAAACATGCAGAATGAATTTTGGGAAGCGCAAAGGAAAGAAGAGACTTTCTTAACAAACAAGGAAAATATTCAAGGTTCTGCTAATTCACATCTGGACTACTTCCCCTGTCCCCCAAACCTGTTCCCCAGGTAATAAAAGGGTTTAGCATAGTAACAAAAGGAGGAATTTCCATGTCAAGAATCTATGAAAATTATAGTCAAACACAAATTGTTTGGATCTGGTCTTTGTCCCAGGGAAAAGCTGTTTGCTCCTGCTTAGTACAGAGCCCAGCTGCCTCTGAAACCCAGAGTGTGCACATGCCTACAGGGAATGTGAAAAAGAGGGAGAGAGAAATAAAACAGCTCTCTACCTCACAGTGAGAGGGTTTTGTTCCTCTCTGGCCAACAGTCTACATGGACAACTAGACATGTGCAGGAGAACAGCAGAGATCATTACCTGCTGGGGAATAGGATTGCTGCTCCCCTCTGTGAGGGCAGCCAGATTCATTCAACTCCCTAGGAAAAACAGTGGAAGCATTAAGAGACACTTTCACCTTCGGGTCTTCATCAGCCGAGGAAAGAATTTCCTGTGGCTAATTACACATTTTAGCACCAAGGTAGTGATTGTCCTCTAACTGCAAACATCTGCCTCCAGCCTGGGGGAGAGCCCAGCTCTGACCACAGTGCCTCGGGCACTGGCACTGGGCAGCTGCAGGACAGGATGGTGGTCCCTCACCTCCTGCCCCGTGGAGCACACACAGTCATGGGAACACAACCATTTCTGAAATGGGATCCAGCACTGGAGGTGCCAGCTCCTGACTGTGCAGCCTCCTGCTATGTGCAAACACCATCCAGCCCTCCTCCCAGCTGCCCACCCTGCCTGATCAAAGCCCACAGAGACCTTTGGGTCTGTTAGCTACCAGGAGGAGATGAACTCTTCGCTTAAGGTAACATTCAAAGCCCACCAATCCACATATCTGTGGCAATTTTTCCACTGATAGGATATAGCTCCAGTTTTAAATCAGGTAATTGCTTGTTGCTTATCCATAGACCAGGCTTGTTGGCTCACTCTTGGTCCCTTAAAAGATAACCAAATTCTTCCTAACACTGAGAAAAAGGAGACAGGGCTCCTCAAATGCCCCACTCCCTCACCTTGCTTCCTATTCCTTTGCTTATAAATGTTGAAATATGAGCTTCATATTGATGCCATGGCCCTGAAGTTGATTCCCACCCAAGGGTGAGACCAGGGATGTGACCCATCCACCATCTGTGCAGGAGCAAATTCCCTTGCACATGAGGAAATTTGCCTCCAAGTCCCCACCTCGCTTTCTGCATAAATGCTCACCTTCTCTCAGCATGAAAAAAAAAAAGACAGAAGAAAGAAAACAAATATCTTCCTCTGCCAATATGTACATGTGTACACATGCACAAATACTTAGGAAAAATTGAAGAATCTGTAGACGTAGGGGTTAGTGCCAGATTTTAAAATTATTAAACATTATGTACAAAGAAAACATAATGAGCTCCTACGGGATGTAGAAAAAATTACCCATGAATGAGAGGAAAATGGATAACCACTCCTGGGCTTGCCACTGGTGAATTATTTAATAATCACTCCCCAGCAGATGGAATATATTTATCCACCCCATTGGAGCACACTTTGCAATTTATTTACACTGCTTTAAAATATGATTATTTATTTAAAAAATAAACAAGGTATCCACATGGGAAAAGGGAAGGAAACAAGCTTAGAGGGGGAAAAGTGTATTTTGAGCTTTTCAGTTAATTTTAGGGAATTTCCACTAAAATTCACTTGAATCTTCCATACTTCTATTTTAAAAAGCAGAAATTGAAAATTCTTTTGATCAAGCCAGTCTAGATTCTTCACACACTCAAGAGGATCACTTTGTGAGATGGGGTCTATGTCTCATGTCTTTCATTAGCCACATTGTCTTGGGCACCACAAATTGGATTCAGGTCCTAATAATCTCAAAGAAAACATTCAAATTGGGATCAGTGGGAGCAGGCCCATAACTTAGACTAATTTGTTTTATGGGATCCAGTCCCTTATCTAAGCTACAGTGACTCTAACCCGTGGCTCAAACAGCACTCAGACTGCCATTTAATTAGCTACTTATTCTAAAACGCAAAGGGTGCCATTTAGCAAAGTTTGAAAATGCAAAAGGTACCCTTTAGTACCATATAAGTGCATAAGTGTACTGCCTGCTCCCAAAATTAAAACAGCAGTTGTGAGCAAAAGACTCTGCCCACTCAACAGCAAAGTGTGCGACTGATAATTGAAGACTGATTTGGACAAACCTGAGGGAAAGTCCATGAGAGGAAGAAGTACCTTTCCCAGGCAAATAATTTCAGATTGAATTCTGGCTTCCAGATTCTCCCTTGTGCAAGTCTGTGTGTATGTACAGGTATACATTAGCCATGGAGGGCTGCACAGAAACTGTTACCCAGCTGGGCACAAATGTTTTTGGGAGCCAGAAGTCATCTGAGAGAGGGGAGGTCAAGAGAAACTCCACAGTGTAACACAAGCTTTCATATTTTGCCCAAAGAAAACAAAAAAACCCCAAAAAACCAAAAAAACTATTCCAAGCCCTAAACCACTGTTCCCTCACCAAAGAAAAAATTAGTTGCTTTTGGTGAAATCTATTCTCAAGTTTTTCAACAATCCACTAGGATTTTCTTTAAAACCAGTGAAGTTTATTTATATATCTCAAATGTAGAAGAGTCCCATGGTGAAACCATCAGTGGTTATTGGAGACATAACACTTTCTAAAGTGACTAAAGAATAAGACTTTGTAATAAGAGTTTAAGTCTCATTGTCAAGAGTGGGTTAGCAAACCAAAAGCAGCCAATCCCTCAGTCATATATGTGCTTTTGAAAAAGTTTCTCCACGTCCTGATGATATTTTCTCTCTCACACCTTGCTTCCCCTCCCCAGACCAAGAAAATCTGCAACTAATATGAATCAAGAATAGATATTTTGTAAAAGATTTCACCTTAAAAAGAATGGAAATATGATAGACTAAAATCCATCTGCAGGCATGGATGTCAATGCTGTACCAGCTACCTAGTTCAGCAAAAGAGCTGCTCTATAAATAATCTAGTATAGTGAATGCTATACATCTTTAAAGTTAAAATGGACTACTGGAATACTGGAAGTATTTTTACTGGAATACTCCTACTTAGTTCAGATTGAGGAGAGCAAATCAATGTGTCCTCCTTACTAGGAAAAGGCTCAAACATAAGTAAATCCTCTCTTGAACTGGGAGTGCTGCACTTTGAGCAAAAAATACAAACTGACCTCTACAATCTCAACATCCTGGAAGAGTAAAAGCAAGTGCACTGTATATTATTTCTGGAAAGAGAGAGATCAGATTTCATAAATTACTTCCACCACAACAATCTAACACATGAAGACAGACAGTACAGATGTGCATGTCTCTGGCTGGATGTGCACAAAACAGACAAGGGAGCAAAGTCCTCCCTACACCCTCCTGAGAAGGAAAGATGGAAATGTCAAACACCTTGTGTGGAGTTATGCACTCGTTTATTTTACAGACAGAAGGGATTAAATACATCTACATAAAGGAAAGAAAAAGTGTTTAAACAACAATAAAAAAAAAAAAGATTTAGTGGCATTAATAAAGAACTCCCTTAAACCAGCATGTCACCGTTAAAGTAATTAATAGGGCATGCAAGACATTTCAGTAGAAAGTGAGCAGCGCTCACATTAGAGCCTTTTAAGTTCTCACATGACCTCAAGACAGACTACGGCATTCCTGTGCAAAAGTACCCTCTAAAAAAGACATGGGGGCATTCAAGTCTATAAAGGAGTGATTTTAAAATTTAAATGATACGGTCTAAGTCTAAAATGCAAAGGTTAAGGGAATATTAGAAGGGCAATAATTCTATCTGATTAAACTTTTATTCAAAGTGACAATAAAATGTTCAAAATGAATTAAGGATTTTATTAACAGATGCAGAGGCTCTATAAAAGAGTTTGAAATCTAAGTAGCTGAGAGGAGAGGCTTAATTTTTTTTTGTCTGGATGGAGGTGATATCACTATAAAACTTTAATCTTATTGCCATGCCACAGTGAAAGTAAAACTGTCAGAGGTAATAGAGCAAATCAGGACTGCTTTCTCTCCCTGCTTTGCATTGCCAGGGCCTCTTTCCAGAATATAAGAATATGCATGTCCTATGTATGGCATTGATCCTACAGGTGACAGACACATGTGGACAGGTTATGGGCTCATTATTCACCTGGGCTTCTGCTGGTTGCAACAGTCCCAAGGTGGTAACTACAGGCAAATGATATGGACCATTTAAAATGAGTACTGAGCAAAAAATTGGTGCTATGCCACCAGGGACTCTTCGGAACATTTCAGCCTTTCCAAAATGGAATTCTCTATTTCAGGACAGGTTTAGCCATTTTACTTGTTTATTAGTACCTGTATGTAGTAAGAGGATAACACTGATTTCTGAGCCCATGAACAAAGGCATTTCACTACTTTAGAATGATCAAGTTTAAGCCAGCCATACATCTATGGAACAGGATAAAAAACGTTTGTGAAAATTATTACTAAATGCTAGATATGGTTTAGAGCACAGCTCAGCTCCATCAGGGCATTTAGCAGCCATGATTTCGGCCACCACTAATTTTTCCTTCTGTTTTGCTGCTGCTAGATTCTGGCAATTTGGTTGCCTTGGTGATGGCTGCAGTGCCTGTGGCAGATGCACTGGAAGACATCCTGCAAACTGGTTTGGCTTTTCTGGGAACTCTTGAGCCTTTGCATGTTGGCAAGAATGCTGTGATGGTGACCTGTGCCTGTTACACTGCCCTGTGACCCACCACTGTCAGCACTGGGCACAACCTGGCCCCCAGCCTGCCCCTGTCACACCTTCCACAGGAGGACCCAGGTCTCAACTTCTCTCAGTCCCCACAGAGCCCCATCATGTGCTACAACTGCCCCATTCCCCGCTGAGGAGCCCAAAAGGCACCTTCAGGGATTCCCACATCCTCCTTTGGCCCTGCAGCACCCACAGGAAAAGCACAGCTCCTCAGAGGAGCAACCAACTGCAAATTGCTGGGGAGACTAAGATGTCAAACAAATATTTTTCTTTTCACAACAGAACATAAATATTTGGCAGCACATTTTATTTAAAAAGTCTAAGAGTTACTCAAAGAGATTGGCGAACGTTGCTATGATGTTCGTTTCCTTCCTAAAATATGACCAGTCACAGATGGCTTGCTGTAGGAAATACTAAATAAATTTTTTAAAGTGTTGTCTGGCTTGAACACAGATTGCATTTACACAGATACCTTTGTTGGTGGAATGCCAAAATGGTGTATTGGTTGAAACACGACCTTAAACAAAAAACTAGCTTGTCAGGAGCTAATGGAATATTCATACTGAAAAGCTCAATCCCTGATAACATCTGAGAATTAATTTACATTTCAACACTGTTATTCTTCCCCCTCTTGCTGTATTTCCCTTCACAAACAAGGGAAAATATCTGGGTTTGGTCAGTAGCAGCTTTTAGGTTTTGGGCACAATAACCATTCCTTTTTACATCTTTGAAGCAGTTTGAAAAACACCTACATAAAGAACAGTAAGTGATAGGAGAATCTGGAAGGCCACTCAGTGTTAGAGAGTCAAACAGTAAGGATGCAAATACAATGAGCTGCAGCATTAAGTACATCAGTAGATTGACTCCAGCAAGAAAATAAAAATCAAAACAATACAAAGACTTTTTTCTAGCATCTGCAGGAGCACATTCCTACAGTGACTAAAGACTATCAAATCTGTGGTTTATAACCTCAGACCAAAGAGGTCACAAAGATTCTTCATTTATTTCTTTCCATACAGCACCATTTTTAACAAGAACAAAAGCCTTCAAAACATGGGCATGTAACATAAAAACTGCCACCAGTTTCTCACTGCCTGCACGTCCTGCACTGCTTCAGAGAGCTGTGTGGTGAGTCTGCTTTGATAGTTACAGCATCAGGTTGGTGTGGAAAACCTGCATGGTGCTTCTGCGTCAAATGGCTGTCAGGAAACAGCCAGGGAAAGGCAGGGACAGCGCTGAGTAGATCTCATGACTCATTTTAAGCAGCCCAGATGCCCCACGAGTTCTGTGCTCACCAATGTGCATGGTGCCATCCCTGCCTAACCCCCACAGAGCCCTCACAGACATGGGTGCACGCGGCAAGCACACGAAGGTCTCACTGACCACATCGACCTCTCTGCTCCTGTGAAGGCTGCTACCTACCAGTGCACAATAATCTCTTGTCCCCAGCAAATGCCACAGCATCAGAGTTGAGCTATAATCTGGTTTTCCTTCTGCGCAAAATACCCCAGTGGATGATTTCTCTCTTCTGTCAATATTGTACTTGGCCCACAGCTTTGTAATCAATGCAGATGAGATGAAACAACAATCTTACAATTTGCTTTGTCCCTACGTGAGTACCAAACACTCTCCATACTCTTAGAATCAATAAACTTTTTCTCCTGTCACCTTTCCCATTTGTTGCACTTTCCCTACACTGGCATGATTTTGGTTTTTTTCTAACCAGAAATCTCCCAAGCCCACTGGGGTTTCTGTGTGCGTGATGGCAAGTTAAACAGTCTCCCCCACTGCAAACAAACATCACATGCACACAAATCATGTCCTGGAGTGAAGAGCAGAGGCAGACACTAGAGGGAGGATCGACTCACAGACTGAGCTTTTGCCAGAGCAAATTCCTTGGAGTGTGGCTTCACCAAGGAGACGGCTCAAGTGGCATGCTGCAAGAGCCTGCTGGCCTCCCTGGCACTCAGGCTTGCAAATCACTGTCTGGACTGAAGGAAGAGGGAATCTGGAATTGAGAGTGAGCAAGATTTGGCTCTCTGCAAGGCTGCTCAGGGAACCATACCTGCTCAATCCAAACATGCCCATTCCAGGACAGATTGAGCTCTGTTACCCACAGGTTCTGCAGTATGCTTTGCCATCAGCTCTGCACAGGGGCACTGGTAAAAATAACCAATATTTAATGGATTGTTTACTTCAGTGAGTTCCAATTTTTTTAATGTCTGGACACTGCAGGGATTTGACATCACTGCATTAGAAAGGATAGGGCTCCATAATACATGGATCTGATGGAAACACACACTTAAATTACAGGCCCAATTTCAAATAAATCACAGCCTTTCCAGAATAATTGTCTTCAGCAGTTTGAATTGACAAATAACTATGCAGGGTTACAAGCAAGCAGTAGGACTACAGGAAAAGGAACACTGTCACAGTACCTTTCACCCTCCTGGGTTTTCCAAGAGCCCTCATTGAGCTTTCAGATGCTTGTTCATATTCATGTCCAGTCTCTAAACAGCAGTGGTTGCAAGAGGGGAAGGAAAAAAAGCTAACTCCTTCACCTGAAGATCTTTTCAGGCTGAACTGCATCTAGGTAGAAAATTGGGGTGTGGAAAACCTGAGCTGTACAGTGCAGGACGTGTTTGTGGTCCTAGACAGGTCATTCAAGCTCTGAACAGGAACAAGTAAGGCTAGAAAACACCCCTAAGCCTGTCCATGCCTAGACCTTAACTATTCTTAGGAGGTGTTTGTCCCACCTGTCCTTGAAAGCTTCCAGCAATGGAGTTCCATGATCTAAACAAACTGCATTTGAACTTCTTAGGGCCCGATCTCCACCTGCAATATGGAGGCAATGCTGCTGCCTTTTCCACAGACTTGCTTTTTACCAAGAAGGTTTTTAGAGGCAGAGACTTTCACTCACTGACACACCACAATGAGAGTTTATTACAGTGGTATCTCCAAATGCTGCTTGGGCAGCAAAGGGTGAAAGCAGCAAGTGGTTCACTGAGGAGGTGGTGAAGTCCAGTTGAAAGAAAAGAGATGAATGCTGTAAACACTGGATGTAACTTGCCAATACCCATCTACACTTGACTGCAAATGAGGAAGATACTACAAAGATGTTATTCTTTCCTTATAAGCCATTTCTGCTCACTTGCAAAGGCAGCAAGCTTTGGGATATGTTCTATAGGGAAAGCTCAACACAGAGCTAAAATCCATTGCTAAATGGATGACTTCACCATCCCCTCTACTGTAGCATGATCCCTAAGTAGATCTATAGCCAGGAGCCATAAAATCCCATTAGTCCTGCAGAAAAGGAGACTATTTTCTTCCAAAGAATATACAGTTGGTCAGTGGAATTCACCCTGTGAGGTAAGAAATTCACTGAATGGCAGCAGCTGGTCCTTCACAGTATCATCTTTTCAGTCACTAAGAACTTTCCACTTCCCCTGGTATAGTTTTGCTAGATAATACATGTCAAATCAATGCTTAGTTCATATAATCAAAATATGAAAAATGCCTCTAATTATAAAAGCACAAGGCAGAGACAAGACTACAATTCAAGTTGTTATGGCTGCCAACACACACAGGAGGAAAGATCTGGATTCTAGCAAGCCATCACAAAAATCTCAAGCAAGCCCAGGTGTAGAGGAAGAGTCCTCACCTAATATGGATACATTTTTAAACAGGGGCCATGAAAAGGAATGAAAAGTGATCCATACCTAACAAAACTTTGCACCACCAGGACATCAGTGAATAGTTAATCAGCACTTCATGCCCAATCTTCCAACACAGATGTATCTATTAAAACACTGTCCAGCACTATGGTACTTTTCCAAAAATATCCCCTTCATGACACTATTCTCATTGGTAGCATCAAGTTGCTTTACCTCCACAATCCATAGCTGGTCTTCCTCTAAAGCAACACTCCAGTCAGCTTTCTGGAAAGTCAATTACACCAAGGTATATTGGTCTCAGAATCCATCACCAAGGTGAGCCCAGTGCAATTCTTGGCAGGGCTCACTCTCGTGTCTTCCAAGAACACTATGAATTTTCCCTCTTACAGGCTTGGTTTGCAGACTTCTTGTCCTGTCCTTGTTGGACAGCAAGATGAATTGGCCCTGTCTTCTTTAATATGAGTTTTGGGTCTCTACAGAGGAGTCCCTGTAAAGCATTACCTCATCATCTCATGGTACACTTTCTCCCCTTTCTTTATAATTCCAGTTTAGAAAGGAGGTTATTGGCCTCTGCTGACTCCCCCAGCCACCCACCCCTGCAAAGGAACCTTTTCCCCTGCCTCGTGACAAAATAAGAGGCATGACCCATTCCCTGTAACAGCTGGTCAGCCACTGAAAAAACAGATGCAGTCTTCCAGAGGGTCAGCTAAGTTCAGCTGTCCCAGTTCTGACAGAAGCTGCTTCATCAACACATTCTCTCACACGTTTTTGTACCTCCTAGACTTGGACTCCTGGAAGATCCAGGTGCAGCTTATGCAATAGCATCCCATCTATCTATGCCCTGATTGCACAAGAACATTTACCACTCAGAGTAGCAGAGTTGAGCTTACAGCCACCACTCCTCCTCCACCTTCCGTCAGTATTTTTTGTATCAGCTGTTGCTGGGTGGTATCAATAGAAAGGGCTGTTACATTATCAAGGGATTCACTAATTTTTTACTTTTAGAAATGATCAGTTTACTAGAGGAAGCAGATTTCCCTTGCCAGGATGTTTTCCCCAAGGAATTACCAACTGGGTGCAGACTGGCAGAATTATCTACGCTCTGTAGGAATAAAACACATCTGTGAGCAAGCCAAAACTCTGGACCTGCTTTGTGGCCACTACGCCCATGGATCACTTTTGTTGAGGGTAAGAAATAGCCAGGGCTGAGGCTGCTGCTGCCTGGCAGAGCCCAGCTCCATCTCTGTGCTTCGGGAGCTGAGCCTTAATGCTTTTCGATCCACGGGTCACAGGTTCAGCTCCCTGCTGCCGATGACTCACACAGGAGCACCGGACTAAAACTAGCAACACCAGCTTTTTTCCGGGAGAGGATTGAAGAGCAGCATTGATCTCAATGAAATATTTCGAGGGCAGAAAAATTCCACCACGCAAAGAGTGCGTGACTTCTCTTTAGTTTATTTTATATTTTTGTTCCAGTTGTCATTTTGAATTCAAACTCTTTGGAAAGCAGGCATAATAGTCTTAATGATCCCATTGAGCAGTTTAAATTCAAATTGTGGAGCACTTGCAATACCATGCTGGCAGCACTTTCCATAAATTACTTTCAAATTCAATACATTGCTTGACAAAAACAAGAATAAAGAGCTTTTTACTTTAAAAAGAAGAAAACTTGTATCATAAAAAAAAAATCTTTAAATTATAGTTTCTCTTTTCTGGTCCAATTTAAATTGTTACATAGTTGCTAAATTAGTGCTGTAATCCCTGCTTCCAAATTGCAGAATTATTTTTAAAAATAGATGTCGTTTTACTGCAGGGAACAACCTTACCCTTTAAACGATATGTGCTGCAGGAAGCTGCTCTTGCGCAGCTTTCAACCAACCACACTCACGTGCACACAGGGTGAGGTTTACAATACCAGTCACACTGAAGCCAATAGCAGTTTCACCAGAGATTTCAACGAGCACAAATTGAAGTTAACACTGACCTTTTAGAATGATTAGCAAATTTAAGCTTTCCCAGGATGCTCCATGGCACCAGTGCCTCCAGTTGTAGATATCTCAAAACATCAGCATTTCTCTTGTATTCTGTTCTGAACTATCTTCTCCTATTGAACCACAGCCACTGATAGGCCAGGAAGTTAGAAGATTGTAAGAGAAAAAAAACCCTCTAAGAAATATTTTTTTCTGCTCACAAAACAAGTAATTGCAGGGGGGAAGGAGGGGAAAAAAAACAGGTGGAGTACTACGATCCCAAGTTCAAAGCTGGGGAACAGCAATAATCAGGGCATGACTTCCATGCATAATTCTTCCTCCTTCAAGCACTCCCACAGCTTTAGTCCTATGGAAAGATGAACTTCACCTGCAAAAAATCCTTGTAATTGATCTTTGTGGATAGATTTAAGATATTGTCCTCAATATCTCGCAATGCTCAGCAGAAATAAGAAACCTTGATCCCTGGGTTTCCACAGGGCTCTGCAGAGCACACCCACCATCTCCCCTGCTCTAGCTTGACAGAAATGACAGTTTCTTTCTTCTCCTTCAATCATCCATCATTTCTAGCCCACCACTTCTCTGAAGTCTTTCATCTGACCCTGGCTATTTCTGCTTTTTTGTACCCCTCCCAGTCCCACCATGGTCCTCTCCTCGGGTGGGTCACATTGACTTGGGCACAACAGAAGAAACCCTCAGAGGCCAGGAGCATCTGCAGGATCTTGCTGCTTTCTGCATGAACTGCAGGAGCTCAGCCCCTCCCAGCCCTCACCTCAGAGTGCACATCTCCAGCTGCCAACCACCAAACTGCCAGGAGGCGGGAGGAAGAATGGAGGAAAATTTCCACGTCCTGGAGAAAGTTATCTGGACATCAAAGAACACCCCATTCACAAAACAGCAGCATCATTCTTGCCAGACTGGTGTGTCTGGTTAACCTTGTGTTCAGTCCTTACGATAACACAGTATTTGGACAGCAGACAGCTGGCACTGCTCAACATCTTGCTCTTCAGTCTTTTATAACAACAGTTCCACTGATATTACTCTTAGCCTTTTTCCTGCTCAGAGTCCAGTGTTAAAATCTCTTCAACCACTTAGAGGAAGCAAACCAAATGTTCTTTTGTCAGTAATTTGCCCTGTAAGGGAGGGGAAAAATATACTGATAACATACTGCAGACAGGGTGTTCATCACGTGCACAGCAGTCCACTGGTTACACTGGAAACCCTATCATGGTATTTCAGATGTTAACTTGACTGTCTTAATGACTGGGAAACATCTGTCTCCTATTAACACTTTAGTTTTTACAGTTGCTTTTAGTTCAGCAGAAGTGTCTTAATGGAGAAGACTGGTACTCTTTTAGAAATAACATCAATAATGAAAGAATCCTTGGATGCAGAGCAAAACCAGCAAACACATTGGCAACAGAACTCGCTGCACTCAGAAGATATAACAGGAAATGATAGTGATGGGCTTTTGGGTGGGAGGATTTTTGTGTGAAAAGAATTAACTCTGGTACTCAAATTCCCATTAAGAAAAATATTTCTTTTTAAACAGGTGATTGATTTCCTTAGATGTTAATTCAGACTTTTGGGGAATTTCATCTTAATTGGATCACTGATAAATAAAACCAGAAACAAAAACAACAAAGAAAACCCCTTCTGCAGGCTATTTAGGCTTGGTACTGACTAACCAGTAATTAAATACAGCTCTTCACAGTAATCTTAATTATGGCTTCACTACACCACAAGTAAGAAGAGTCACACAACAAACTGAGAAGATTAGCCAATTCTAATTGTTGGAAAACATTTATTTTTGTTTTTGTGCATAGTTTCTGTGTGCATAAGACCACAAGTCACACCAGTGAATTATTAAAAAATAATCAAAGACTTCAAGAATTTATATATCACAACTAGGCAAGTGTCAGTTTATTTTCTTTATATAAATGAAGCCACAATGGCTTGCACTAGAGGTCAAGAGTTTCCAACTTAGGAAAACAGGAATATGTGCTAGAAATCAGTGTGAATTAGGTAAACCAAAAACAAGCTTCACTGAATTACTCACATCAGGTAGAACCCTGTTTTCTCAGCTGGCCACTGCCATGAATTAGCTGTGCAGTCTTGGGCCAGTCACACCTGCTGCACCTTCCATGGGAATTCAGGTCCAGAGGAATCTGAGTCAAGGTACTTCAGTCCCAGTGACTTTATACAGATCTAGGGTTCCTAGTAGCCAAGGTATTTTCTGAAACAGGGACTTTGGGTAACAAAAAAAACCCTACCTGCCCTCAAAAACCAAACACCAAAACCCCCCCAAAACCAACCAACGAAAAGAAACAGGAAAAAGACCCAAACCAAAACAAAAATAATCAGAGGTCACAATTCAGCAGAATGTAGCTAGACAGGCTAGATTTTAAGCAGGTCATTAACTCTCGGAGTTCAGGATAACTGCATCACACATCTAAAGGCATCTGAAGACAAAAGCAGTCAGACTGTGCCTCATCAATTTAAGGGTCTCATTCATCTGCAGGAACAACTTGCAAGCCTAGCTCAAAGCCTCAGTGTACTTAGGCATTCATTATCCTACTGAAACCAATGCAGGCTTCATTCCACTGAAAAATCAATGAGACATATGCTCTAGGACACAAATTCCTCAGGCCCAAAGCCAGTGGCATGGCAGAAGCCTAGATCTCTTGTAGATTTGGCTTTCAACACAGCAATCCTGAGCTTTCTGAAAGACTGAGACATAGGCTCCCAACACTTGTTTCTTTCACATTTAAGAGTTTAATGTGTGCTTGGATTTTTGTTTTTTTCTTTACTGCATCAGACCGCCAGATTCCTGCTTCCCATTTTCCACTCACAGTACCAGCTGTCCAGCTCCATATATGTAGCCCCATCAGCACTGCCATCCTTTCCCCTGCATGTGCAGCAGCAGATGGATCCAGACGTGTTTTGGGTTAACTCCATAACCATGTTTTTGTGGACTGCATGGATAAACATTTAAAGGCCCCTTCTGGTTATATAAAAGGAAGCTATTAAACGTTTACTCTTTCCTCTGTACTCAGAGCTGCAAAGCCGTATCACAGAACATACAAACGCAGATGCAACCAGGCAATTATCGTTCCTTTATCCCTTAAATAGATAGAAGATAAATTTGAAAGAAAATGAGGAACAGAATCCTTCTCCCTTTCCTTTTTTATCCTTTTATCTCCCAATGTAGGAAGTTTACTGAACCCTTGCCAACAATTCACTCAGGCTAATGAAGTGTATAAGTAATGGGATTAAATAATCTTAAACCATTACTACAGTGGCTAATGCAGATGTTTTCCCAAACTAAAGCAGATGAGTGCTGTAGAATGCGTGCTTGATTTAAAAAAGAAGAAAAGAAAGTATCAATCTGCAAGCAGATGAAGTCAATTCCAGCCTGAAGTCAATGAAATGTTTAATTCCAGTTACATAAAGTTGCTCCAATCATATTATGAATGCACCTTCCCAAAGTCTTCAGTGCTTTGCAAGTGGTTAAACTTGCCACAAAATGAAACTTAAATTATTTATGGCACAATCACTTTAGTGCAAACAAAAATAGAAATTATTTAAAAGGTACATATTCCACCAAAAGACCATTTAGCTTTTAAAAGCAAATTAACAAGGCCCATCTATCACTGCCATTGTAAATAAGACACAATCCTCCCTTTTTATATTCACTATTTCAGTAACAATCTCACTGTGAAGGCTCTGTAGAAATAAAGAACAATGAGATAACTGGTGGCATTTGCAGAAATATTATAGTATTATTGCTCTAATTATGACTGGAATGACAGAAATGTCAAGAAAAACACAGATTTTTTACTTTCAGAAGTGTAAATCCAGTTGTGGAAGGGTCTCAGGTCCAGTGTCTGTAAGAACTCAAAACTGGAGGTTTAGAGAAAGATCTGTCAGTGCTTTAAGAATGTTCCAGTGCTTTTCTTACTCTAAGTCACAAAGATAATCCTTATATACTGGATGCTAAGGTCAAACCAAGGTAAGGCCTCAGGCACATTATGGGATGTTTCTTTAATTTGCACCTGTGCAACTGGTTTCAACTACCTGTTATGGGAGCCTCTTAAAATGTGCAGCTCCTCAGAGCAACTGTTAATTGTTTGCTTTAAGATCTTGTTCGAGGTACGAAATGAAATTTTAGGGTAATGTAAGCTTCAAAAGATATCTAATCAAAGACCCTTAGTTTAGTAGAAAATCTTCCATCAAGCAAGGCAAAAGTCTTGATTTCAGAAGTTTCAGTGCTTTCTTGCATTCCACCTCCTTAATCTTAGTGGGCATCACAGTCTGTAACCATTTTTGTATCAGGTTTCTCAATACAGAAAGCTGAGAACCACACTACTGCTAAAAAATGACTGCATAGTCTGCTCCTTACAGAGATGAAACAATCACAAAACCCAGCTCTTTCTCCTGCTGTGTCCACTTCATTTCAGAAGCAGGTCAGACCAGGAAATGTAATTCACCCAGAAAGTTGAAAAGACCAGAATTCTTCCAAGGACCATAAAAAAACCTGTTGCTTATGGTACTGCACAGGGTCGCCAGATTTTCACTGTAAGGCAACTCCACAGCAATGAAAGAAATAAACGTTTCCTATGTCTGTGCATTAAGATCAGGGCACAAAGAGGAACAGGTACTCACAATGTAGCAGGGTTCACAGTAGGCCTTCTTCTCCACGGCGTAGAAGGGCTGTCCCCTCAGCTTGTTGTTGCACGTTATGCAGGTGAAACACTTCACATGGAAGACTTGGTCCATGGCTGTGCAGCCGGTGCCTTCTCCAACAACATTCTCCCCGCAGCGGGCACAGCGTCCTGTCACCAGAGCGAGAGGACAGCAGTCAGAGCCAGCCCCTTGTCCCAGCTGCTCAGCAGGTCCCTCCACTCGCCCATGGCTGCAGGGCAGGTGAGGGGGCCACAGCAGCTCAGCCCACAGAAAAACAATTTGTGCCACTGCTGGCAAAGATCCAGTGCCACCGGAAGGCACTCTGGTGCTGGTCCATGTGGAAGGATCTAGAAAGGATTGAAACTGGCTCCCCAGACAGCACTCATGTCAGCCTTGCTGCTGCAAGCCAGCAATCACTGTAAGGATCCAGACAAAAATGACTCAGCTATCATCCGACCAAGCTATATAGTCATCCTCACCTCCTCAGTTAGGTGGGATAAACCTGTGCCTTAAGTCTTGCTTCCACATGAAAGGATTTTGTGGTAGGAGGCCTCAAAAAGCTGCCTGGTGGCAACACAATTTAAAGAGAAGTTTTTGCTTGTACAGCTTAAACCAATTCTCTCAGTGGAGCCAATTACTTTTTTTTCTGTTTGAAGATTAATACAGATTAAGATATTCTGTCTATTTAAAGCACATAAACTATTTCTAAAGAAACTGATGTGTGGATACTTTATTCTTACCATCCTTCAAGAAAGGTGTATCGGAAACTGCTGGTAAAGACTCCAAGTACAGACAAGCCTTAAGAGCTCTGTCTCTTTCTGAAAAAGGTCCTTAATGTCACATACACATGCATAACAAAAATTCTGCAGACACCCACATACAAAAGGCTTGCTGCCTTGTTCAGATTGTTGCTAAAGATGTTATATGACAGGTAGATTTAAAGTGAAGACAAGATTTCCTTAGACCATGGGAAAAACATTTCCCTAGGGAAGACTGTGGTGCAGAGATGATGGAAGAGGTGAGTAGAAGGCACACCTTTGCCATTTTTCTTTGGCATTTGAGTTCTAGAAAATGGAGACAGCCCAAGAAGTTTTGGTGTTCTTACACAACAGTGTTGAAAATGGAAGGCACTAAGGACAAGGTCTACCCTACACAGGAGAACCCCACTAAAGGTAATAGAGCAACTATGGTCTGGGGCATTGCCCCACTCAAAATGGTACCCTCCAGTTTAAGAACAACTGTGGTTACCCTAGCCTTGGAGCCCTGCACTTCTCGAAGGCTTCATAGGTGGAGTGGTGTGGAAAGGGAAGCAAGAGCTAAGGTACAAGCAGGAAAGCAGACTGAGTTCAATATAGAATTATTCATAAAGGCATATAGAAATAATATGTACTTGATAATAATTACATAATCCAGTAATGATACAATGCTCTCATACCATGGTCTGTGTTTATTGGCCTTTTCATGCAAATACTGCACAACTTCCTACAAGGACTTAGACCTATCTTGCCATCCCAAGAGCAGGACTGCTGCCCTTCACTGTGCCCTGTCAATGTCCCCACACTCATGACTTCTTTCTTGCCTGTCCCACACTCCAACAAGCTACATTCAGGGAACAAAGCATGTAAGCTACTTTCGGATCCCTCAGGATGTGGCAGGATGATATATATACACATTTGAGATATATTAGGAAAGCTTGGAAAAGAACCCAGATCATTACGATTTGCTACAATGGTGTAACCATGGTTGGCTTTTTACAGGACAGACAGTTCCTGACTCAAACAGCTCCCAGCCTGAGCAATGTGGAGGGAGAACTCACCAGATGAATCCAGACAAGTCTGGAAATCCCCCAAATGGAATTAATAATGCTGTATTTAAACTTAACTTTCCTTAGCATTTGTTATTAGGGTTTTGGTTGTCACTGTTGTGCTTTAATCACTCCACTGTAACACTTCTAGAGAGGACTCCTTTTTTATGAGCAGAAAAGGAATTCAGGTTTCCCAGCATGGTGGTGAGGCTACAGAGCATGGGGGAAGAATGGAAAAAGCCATGAGGGCTAGGAAGAAAAAAACCCAAAGCCACTGCAGAGAACCACAGGAGCAAGCACTGCACTGGGAAGGAGGCAGAAGACACCTCCTGTGTACCATGGGAGAGCCCTGCTCAGCCCTGCGTGTGGACAGCACGGAGCTGCTCCAGGGCCTTCTCCAAACATCTCATGTAGCTGGGCTGTAATACAAAGAGACGTCTGGGGAGCAGTTAATATCTCTATATATAAAACATGAAATTGAAAGCCATTAGTGTATTACTTTACACAGTGTTTTTCCAGAGGGAATATTCCGCTGAAGAATTTATTTTCCCTAGTGTGCCATTCTGTGATCATCCGGTATTATTTTTATGAGGCATTTGGACATGGAATAATGTAGTGTCTATGCAAACACTTCTCAGCTTTCTTTGTTAACATCTGAGCAGAACATGTGGGAATCTTTTCTTCCCCTCCTCCTCTTCTCACATTCATAATTTAGCCAGCTCTTCTGTGCTTCAGCATTTATCTTCCTCTTTGACCAAGGCATCTCTCCATTTGCTCAAGAAGCTGTCTACATGGAGACCATACTTCTGCTGTACTTGTGTCAGGAGATCTGGGTCTGTTTCCTAACTCAAACACATACTCTTGTAACCTCTGACAAGTCACTTGGTGCCTTTGTACCTCTGTCCTCTCTTGGAGCAAAGGGCATAAAGACATCTTCTCTGTCTCCCAAAGGTGCCCTAAGGCTACATTCCTCCATAGGTCTGAGGTATTCCCCAACTACACTGCTGGTGGTCAGATACAAACCAAAGAGTAGCACGACACAAGTCTTGGCCAACTTCTCCCCTTTAAGCTGGTTTCCAGAGGCTTTCCTTCCTCTTTCTGGGTTTTTCCATAGAAGATTCCCATTGAGGTAGTGACAGACTTAACCTGTATACATTTATGAGAAGCCCAGTTTCTGCCATTAAGTACACAGACAGAAATACTCCTATAAACTCTCACACAGGAAAGCTTAAAGAAAGCTTCCTTTTTTATAAGTTTATATGCAAATTATAACACTGTGGCCTTGAGCAAACCATGTTTTTCAGGAGGCATGGCCACTCCAGTGAGAATCAAAACACAAGCTCTGTGCCTAGCAACTCTCCCAACTGAGTCACTCACCCAAAAGGTAAAAGCAAATAAGCCAAAATATTCAAATTTGGGAGCTTACAGTTAGGTGGCTGCATCCACTTAAAGGCACATGGGCAAATACACAACCGATCTGGTTTGCAGCAATGTGACCACTGGAGACTGCACCTTCTGCAGAGCTTGGTGCAATCTGGGAACTCACAAGACTTCTGCAAAAGCCTGTCTCTTCTCCCAACTCCTGCAACTCGCTCAAATGTAGTTGAAAATGGCCATTAGTTTCAAGTGTTGGTGAGGGAGGAACTGACAAGCAGACAGGCACACGCACACAGGCCGTGCGATTGCACAAGCCTAATTTCCTTAGAAAACAAGAAAAACCCCACTAAAAACAACGTATCTATCATTATGCCTGATAAAAACAAAACAAAGGTCTGCTTTTCCTGTGTGCCAGTTACCAACGGCGAAGGTATTTGTGGTTGGGCTCACCACAATTAAGTGCCCACACATGTTCCCCATTTTAATATTTTCACACTGGCTTAAATAACCCAGTCCGTTGTGTGCAGAATACCCATGAGTGAACACAGAACAAGTTGCACTGCTTATTGGGAAAGAAGTAGCAAAGGCAAAGTTTGCAAGACTCAAGATACAAACAGATTGCACAAAAAAGATTACACAAATAATCTAAGAGAAAAATAGCAGGCAGCGTATTACAGTAGAAACACAGAACAACGTGACCCATTTGCTTCCCACAAACAGCATTTAAAAGGCAGCTTAAAGACAAAGGACAAAATTAGCACTAAACTGCATGAAGATGAGAAACTATGTCATTTCAACATTCTTCTTTTGCCCCTTCAGCCCTTTTTAGATCCTTTTTCAAGATCATTTCAGCAAAACTAGAAGGCAATATGTTGGCAGCAAGCCTGGGAGACTGGAGTCCTCTGTTTTTGCATGAAAGAGGTTCATAACCTTGGCCATGCTGTGACCTTCCTTGAGCCCAACCTGGCTGCCATGTGGTGGTCTTACCTTGAGGGGACATACAGAACTGCCCACAGAGGCTTCCCTGCTGAAAATGCCATCATTAGCGAGCGAATCCCATAGAAACACTTCAGCAGCTGAAAGGATACATCAGCTACTATATTCTGAAACCTCCTCACTTACTGTCCTCTGTTGTGTAAAAAATTTGAAATATTGTGAATCTGAAGGAAGAGCGGGAAGGGAGAAGAGGAGCTCATAATGCATATGATGCCATGTTCTAACTTCTTGTTGACTCATTACTATTGTTACATGGCTTTTGCCTGTATTAACACAGATTCTGGCTGTTCAGATTATGGAACAGATCTGGATTATAACAGATTATGGAAAGAAGGGCCCAGCTGCAGGAGTTTACAACCCAATACAAGCAATAACTACCAGGTAGTGATGGCAAATAGAAGGAAACAATCAGACAAAACCAGACAGCAAGGGAAGCTGTGGTCTCAGCACTCTAGAGGTTTTACTGTTGACAAGGAGTCTGTAGAGAGCAAAGGAAAAGGTTAAGGAAGAATTTGAAAGAGGACCCGGAGGGAGTTTAAAGGAAGTTTAATGGAATGCTTCTGAAGAAGGGACAAAGACAACACAAAAGCGAATGGAAGTGCTTGAAGATTGAACATAGATGCCTTCAGATGGGAAGGATGAGTTGGTATGTCACTAGAGAATACTAGAGGAAAAAGGGTGGAAATAGGTCATTATAGATCATGCAAGTAAAGACATGACGATTCTGTTTGATAGGAGGCAGAAGTGAAACCAGAGGAGAGATGTTTAGGAGTTGGATTCAATGATCCTTGTGGGCCCCTTCCAACTCAGGATATTCTATGACTCTACGAATAAGAGGCAGGAATGATCTGGCCTAAGTTACAAGCCAGAAAGTTATTTCTGCAGCTAGTTGAGCATGAATAGAGAGAAATTGCATTTTTTTAAAAGGATGTTGCAGAAATTCAAGGTCACTGGAGCTTGAATGCAGGTTTTAACTGTGAAGATGAATAGGAAAGGCCATAATCTCAGCTGTTATTCAGCAAGATTCTTAAGATTTGGCCAGAAGCTGGGCACAATTTGGAGATGAGGAATTGGGGTGATGAGGAACAGGATGTCCAACCTTATCTGGGACATGCGTAATTTTTAAACGTCAGATTAGGAACGTGAGCAAATGGGACAAACATCTACCGCTGAAGATGCAAGATGGACTAGGTGCATAGTAATGCTTATGGCATAATATTCTGATAGCAGTCACACTGGAGCCGAAGACAAAGGCAATGTAAATCCATGCAGGTGGCTTGAGATGATCCTGTTTGCACATCCAGGGACTTCAGCAGCCTTTTCTAAGCTACAGCATTATTCTTGTGTCTTACCTATTTAGACACTAAGCCACTGGCAACACCAATGTGATGTACAGTGCCTAACACAGACAATTCAGGCGGTAACTACAGGTGCCAAGAGCAGAGAAAGCAGAGAGAAAATGTGCAAACCTCTCCACAAAAGGCTTAAATTCATGAATTCAAAGCATGCATTCTATGTAGAGAAGAGATAGGGGATAATTTTCTGATAAAAGCATCAAAGTAGGGAGCTTCTGCATTTGCTGAAATGTGGGGAAAAATGTTGATATCTCAAAAAACTCTGCATGATGGAAAAAATTGTTTCCCACCTAACTGTACTGTGGGAATACACTACAAGGTCATATCCTCAGTGCCTATCAATTACACAATTTCCCTTGATCAGCTAAGTGTATTCCCCGGTTCTCACTGCAGCCCTGATACACAATGCAAGAAAGAACTACAAAAATACAGCACACTGCCTTTTCAAAACAGTACCAAGAACATTTTTAAAATACATAAATACATTGAAAAAAATATCTCATTGAAAGTTCCCCTGGCAGTCTCAAGACACCCAGTGTTTCCGCTGCGTTATTTTTCTAATCATCTCTGTTTAGAGTTCGCCAGCGAATGCATTTTAGAGATTCATGACACAGTCTGCTTTTTGGATGGCTTTGAATCAGCTGGCAGTAAATGTGGAAAAATCATTATTCCTAATGAAGAAATATTGATGACAAAACAGCATTTCGAGGACAACGTTGACCATAAGTCAACAATGTAACAAGACTTTCCCCTCTCTCCCTCCTCTTTCCCAGTGACTTTTATCCAAGGGTTTTCAAGCATTTCCCAAGCACGTGGGATTCCTCAGGACACCTATGTCAGACAGGCACAATTACTCAGTTTTAAAGGGATACAGGAGCAGAAATTGATTATTATGATCACACTGTAACTGCAGACTGCAACTTAGTACACACTAATCAAGTTAAGTCCCCGTGTAAGAGCTTCTGCAATCCAGAAGCACCCAACAGATCCTGGGTTCTTGGATTCATCCAAAGGGAACTGAAGAGGGATCTCTGATCCACAAGGGAGGGTTTATGCCCTTCTACAGTGCATGGGAGGCATGTGTCTAACTGATTATGCTAAACAAAGATGTGGTGATCAAATTTGTTCCAGAGTGATTCTGACATTTTGGCACTCGGGGCACTGCAATAATGGTACAAAGGGAAACCCAAAGGTATTTTGTACATTTTGCAGAAAATTATATTATTTATCAGATCTTAATCTTGCCTTCCTTACCTTCCTTTTTCTTGCTTTTGAACTCAAAACTTTTCACTGAGTGGGAAGCCCTTGGCAATGGTTTATTGTGCCAGGATCCAAGCCTGAACTGTTACCATTTGACAGTAGCAGGCTGTATGCATCAGTTGTCTTACACAGCCTTTGGACACGAGACAGATCAATCTTAATTCCCTCTTCTTCAGCAGACGTCAGAAAACACAATCTTTCACAGTAAACACAGATTCATGCTGCAATGTGTGCCTGAAACACTTCATAAATTAAATCCAAGGCAGTGATTTAATTACTGTGTCCTGGTTATTCTGCTTTAACTGTGTTGCACTTGTACTCCAGATGTACAGGTCCCTGCAGTGACCTACTTGTCATTTGTACTGTACAGCACTGTGCAGTAGCTGCACTCTCGTGTTGCTTGCATCCCTTTCCTCCGACCACAATACAACTTCATATTCTCACTTTGCTTGGCCGTAAAAACCTGACACATTCTCAGTATGCCCTGGAGGTCCCATTCCACACCACAGAGCAAACTGCAACTGTGCAGACTCACTCTGCCAACACTTTACCTTTTCAAACATTTCTTCATGCTGCTCATCACAAGATTACTATCCCAGCTGATCTCTGGCCCTCACAGTGAACCTTTCCAGGAGGACTGCTAGGACACCCAACATGCAGGCAGGGAACTTGAGACCCACACAAGTTAAATAACCCTCCAAGGGTCACATAAGAAGTTTATGATGGAGCCAGGAACTGAAACCGTATCTTCTCAATCACAGCCTGGTTTCTTTAACTACAAGGCCATCTCTGAAAAGACTTGATGGTGAGGAGGGCTTGTGGCATAAAAACTCCATTTCAGAGGGAGCTCCCAGCATCAGTTGTGCAGAAATCCCCTTCACAGGAAGAGGAATGTGCTCCTTGTGTGGACCATGGCATCACTCTTTGGCAGCCTGGCTGAGCCAGATAGCAACTGAGCACAGAGTTCTGTGCCTCTGCTACTGTCCTCTGTTTATTGACAGAGAAAGAAAGGCCTCTGTCTCCTTCAACACCTGTGTGGTGGTGATCCTTTACCCACCTACATCCCCCTCTCCTCAACATCCTGGGATACAAGAAACAATTTAGCTTGTTTCTGATATAAAGCAGATTACAACGAGAGGTACCTCCCCAGATTATTGCAGTCACAATGCATTACTGCCACAACATGGAGAGGATCACCCTGGATTTTCCCACAAAAATTCAGGTTGAATAGGATCTTGAAAAGACATGGAAAAGATCTTACTGCTTCGAAGGCAGCATCAACTCTCTCTACAGCATTCTTGATAGATACTTGTTTAACCTGCTCCTAAAAACCTCCAACAACAGAGATTTCACCAACTACTTGGGCAAAAAAATCTCAGCGAGTACCTAACCGTACGCTAGTGAGCCTTTCTGCCACCCAACCACAACACCCCTCGCAGCAAGCCAAGCCAGTGCATTTTTACTCTGTTCATGATGGACATAAAGAAAACAGAGAGGCTCGGGTTGTAAGGACCTACACCAGTTGTAAGGACCGAATGGAAGATGCCCCCCCTCGCAGGAAAGTGTGTCCCTGAGCCCCACACGGAGATGAGGTGCCAGTCCCCAACCTGGATGATGTGCAGTGAGTGTGCCAGCCCAGTGGGGGTCAGTGATGCTCTACAATATTTAAGGTCCCAGACACCTTTTTTGCAGCATGCTTTGCCTTTTTTATTTTTTCTCCTCCTGTTGTTGTTGTTGTTACATTGTGTCAACTTTTTGGCACGTGTTTTACCATGTGCGAACGGCTTGAAATAGAGCCCCGCTAACATCTGGAGACCAAAAAAAAAAAAAAAAAAGGTGAAAAAAAAGAGTGGGAGAGAGGAAACATTCCTCCCTTTGCTAATCGATCAAGGAAATGCAAGGGAGAGAGTAAAATGTACTCTATTTCCTTTAGAAATGTTTCCTTTAATGTCGATGAAAGCTGCCAGATGACAGAGACTACGGTTGTACATGCACTGAAGAGCCGGGCTCGGGAAGCAGAGGAACGAGCTGCTCGCAGCTCTGCCAGGCACGGGGGTGTCCCTGGCAGCCACAGCAACTCCTCCTTCAGCCCCTGGCTCTCCCGGGCTCTCCAACACGACAAGCACGGTGCCCTGTCCCCTGGTGTGTGCGGGGCACTTCGTGCTACCTGCTTCCCCTCCCCACTGCTCCCAGCCTGGACTGAACTAGGCATGGGAATGGGAAAGAAAAGTAGCTTTAAGATGCAAGTGTATTGAAAGAAGTAACATATCATAATTATTCTTTTAAATTAAACACGTGTTCCTGTTTGGGGGCAAGACTTTCAAAGCACCGATTTGCACAAAAACCCCAGCCAACAAATACTTAACAAAGGAGTGCAATCATTTCATTTGGGGAAAAAAAAAAATCATACTTTCACAGAAGTCCCCCACATTCCTGTGCCATTACTCCTCTCCTTCAGAGCAAACTGCTTGCATGTAGTAAGTTCAAAAAGCAAGAGACATAGAAACCTTTTTTCAAAACAAGAATAGGACAAAATTTATAAAGGCTGTAAGAAAGTGGGCTTTCCCATGCTTTCAAAAGCTGAGAAACCTCTTGTTTTATTTTACTTTCATAGGAAAATAAGAGTTCCTAAACTAAAAACTACTCTTCTTGGAACACATCACTAATGTCAAGATCTTATTTTTTAGTGAGATGTCACCAGTATGTGGCATCCAGGGAACAACCTCAGCAGCTCTCTGCTAAAGCCCTGGTGAAGGTGAGGCTACCAGCCAAGTCCTAGTGGGGCTGGCAGGAAACCTCCCTCTGGGCAATTTATCCCAAAGCTGATTCTGTGGGGGTTTGCCCCTTGTAGGAAGGACGTTAGCAAAGGGAAACAGTTGCTGGCTGAGCTGCAGATCAGACAAATTTTGGCAGTTTCAGTGATCCCAACAGCAACAACCACTGAGCCACTCCCTTTGCACTCGCACTTGCAAAGCCATGTTGCATGATAAACCCTGGACAGTGAAACATATGATGGCACACAAGGTGAGCAACCATGCTTGTATGAATCTCCTGCAGGGAAAGGAAGTCAGGATACCAGGCAGAAATCACTGCTCCTCCCACCCTCATCAGGGGCCACAGGCAGGGGGCCATTTCCTGAGCTATCCCCTGGCTCACTGGGCTCATTCTGTAAAGCTGCACCAAATTTCAGGATCCTCTTTTGGAAAGCCATACTTTGTCATTACTGGGGGTGCCAGTGGCAGCAGCCCCAGGCAGCAGCTACATGGGGCACCTCTGCCTGGCCCATCTGGGTCCCTGGGCAGGTCCCAGCCTGTCCCCTCCCTGACTCAGGAAACAGCCTTGCTGGTAGAGCAGTGGAGGGTGATTTCAGGGGCTGCTGCACCTGACCCTGTCCGTAAGTGATGGCTGTAACACAGAGCAGAGCTGGGAGCCAGATGAGCTGCTCTCCTCAGCGGCTTGGTGCTCGTTGTGGGGTTCACGCAGTTTCTCCCATCCACTCCTCCAGCTGGGGAGGATCAGCAACTGACTGTCCACTGCTGCTCAGTGCAAGCACACCTTGAACATAGATCAAATTCTCCTGAGCTCTCAGCTTTCTTACACAGTTGAACCAAGAGTGCAGTCAGGAGGGACCAGCTAAGATACAGACACTGGTAAAGACAGCAGCCTTTACGTCTAGGTCAAAAAATGAGCTGTCTTTTACTACATTCCCAAAGGACTGTGGCTGGGTTTGCCACTTCCAGCATGAAAGCAGGCTCAAGGGGCCCAAGCAATGGGACATAAATCTATCATGTTAGGTGCAGGACAAACACAGAGCAAACAATGTCCCCTGTCCCAAAGACTTTCATCTCCAATTGTGTCCACGCTGCATAAGGGCACTTCAAACCACTTCTGACCTCTGCCCAGTCAATCTGTTTCATAAGCCCAGGACAGGCATCATCAGTGTGTTAAGCAGACTCAAGCCCAGCCAAAAATCACATCCACGGCTGGGCATGAATGACTCAATTCACTCTTCCATAGCCTGACTATGCTCCAGCTGGTATTCCACAGCTTGTCTCTGCCTCGTGGCATCACTGGGAAGGTGGTGGCATGAACTGATTTTTACCAAAGGCTCTGTTCAGTGGTGAAGATGAAATTGCCTGAGCAATGGCAGAGTTTTGAGTCTGAGATGCTTCCCGTGCCATTGGCTCTGGCGTACCAACCTGGAATGCCTCCTGCATGTTTGCCTGGGGAAAAACATCTGACAAAACCCAAAAAACAGGGAGGAAACCTATCTCCCCACTGCCAAAAGTGAAAAAAGTGAAGAAAGGCTGGATCTGACAAAGAGTAGTGTCCTGAACAAATGGCAGCTCTCATAGGTCCAACAACGTCAAGGCTTGAGGTTTTCAAAGGTGCCTGGCTGCATTAGAAGATGTCACACCAAATTTCAACCAGCACCTCATTTATTGAAGGTCTTTTGAAAACCCTGCCTTTCACAATCCGGCACCAGCCCAAAGCTTCCTTGCTGTTTTGAAACATGCGCTGTGTATTGACAGCAGCCCTGCCATAAATCACATCCCTCAGGCACTGGAAACCACCTCACCTGTATGCTGAGCATCCACTGTTCCTTGCAATGAATTCCATCACTCCAAATTTGTCAGTAGCTGGAATCAACTAATGCTGTTTTTTTCCTCATTAAAGAAACCTACTAGACAGAGGTTTCCTTTTTCACCCCAAAATCTGAGACCTTTCCAACCAGGTACAAGGTCCAATATTTGTTTACTCTCTTGGACAAGTAACAGGAACTTTACAACCTGGGATGGAGAAGCACTCTGATTCTGCAGGGGACGTTCAGTGTTTGTTCCAATTCAGAACGACCACACATGTCATAACCTTAAAATGTGACATCGGTATTGAAAGCAAAAGTCTTTTTAAAATGTCATTTGACGTAGGTGACACCATATTTATTAGATTGATCTAATTAAGTGATAACTAAAATTGTGTTCCTCCTTTGGGTCATGAGACCTGCTTTTACTGGCCAGGGTAGATGGAAAGTAATACTGATAACTTTCTAATTTCAAAATAACCTCCCAGAGGCACATGCTTCATCTGGAGTCCATGATGGAGCACTGATATCAAGTATCCACAGATCATTAGTCTCACCTGATTGTCACATTCTCAGAGCTTTCTGCATATGGATATCAAAGTTTTCTTGCTTGGCCTCCATTACAAGTGAATTAGTGCAAAATATGAGATGTGTATTTATAACAATTATTATTTTATTTAAAGAAAGTATGTGGAAGTCCATCTGCACAATTGCATGTGTCACTCTCACACATCCTACACCTTTTGATTCAAAATTAGCAAGGCTTAAAAAATAGTAAGTTAAAAAAAACTCATGCCATAAAACCAAGCTCTTTAGTGGCACTAAGACTGATCTGTTTGACGTGGTGGTTTTGAGTCTAGGGCCTATTGAGTAACAGAAGGAGACACGAGAATTGTAGGTACTGATCCATATTTATCATGATTAAAGACTGTCCTGACATTTCACCTTAAGTCCTCTATGACGAGGCTCTGACGTTGACCAGCATCTACAAAGGCGTGCTCAAAGTACTACTCATCACACTTCTAAGAGGGAAGATCCTTCCCGAATTGCCTTCCTTGCTAATCCTGAATTAGTAATCCCTGTCTCCTGAATTATTCACACAATTCGTGACCTGAAAATTTTGTGCCAATGCAAACTGAAACCCCCAAAAGCTTTCCCTCCTTGTGACAGGGTTGAACCAATCAGAAAGGACTGATTCAATATCCAGAGCTGATGATGAGTTCTGCCAGTCCAATGCCCTTGAGCAGGCATTAGAAAAGGCCATCATCTGCAGGGATTGTAAGTGTTTGCCAAAAACTGGGTGTTGAAAATGTCCTGAACATGCCGTACCAGTGATGGCAACTCTGTATGAGCAAAGCTGGCCAATCGCTGTGCCCTGAACTTTCAGGGTGCTCTTTATTGGTTTCCTACATTCATGGGATTTCACTGTGAAAACAGTTAGGGTATCTAATACTCATTAAGAGCTTTGGTGTGACAGCAGGGAAAACTGATGGACTTGTTTACATGTGATAACAGAATCATTTGAAATCCACTAGACCTCCAAATTTAGATCTGAAGTAAATGTAGGGACAGTTTATAACAAGCCTGATTTTAGCTGATGTAAGTTTAGTCGACTTCTTTTGAATTTATATGACCAAACCTTGAAAGTCAACACTGGTTTAAGACAGTTGGTTTCCATTTGCACATAAAATGATGCAGCTTTATTATGTTCACACAGTCAGATGTGATGGTTAGGTTAGGGAAGCAATTATTCACAACCCAGCATAGGAAAAAGTGTGGGAGACTTTTGTCCCAGTGAAAAGCTACAACTTACAAAAGCCTTCAAAACAACTGCAGAAACTTGAGACTCGATGCAACCTTTTGAGACTTCAAACATTTTAGAAATTGCTTTCATTGTTTTCCACTGTTCTAAGCATCCCTGCACAGATGAGGACCTACAAAACAAAATGCATTATGTAGCTTGTGGGAAATCTACAACCATGTTCTAGACCAGATGACTCCCGAAGAGTTCGAGATAAGCTTCTGATCCATGTCCAAACACTAGAACACCTGCAAAAACGTCTGAGTTCCAGTATTGCTTCATGAGAAAGTCTAAGGAACCTCTCAGTAGTAAAACAGAAAGACTGGCATTTTGGAAATCACAGACTAAAGACTTATGAGCTTCTTTTCATGCAGATGAGCCCTGCCTGAGGTATTAAGGGTCATCATGCAATATTCCCAGCTAAGAGTGACACAAAATTAGTAAATTGCCATGGGGGAACAGTATCTCATTTTACTGTCTTATTTGTGCTGCATGTTGTCCTGTTCTTCCCTGTCCCCAGAGCACAAAAATGAAGCCACTGCACACTGATGTCCTGAGAGTTTAGGCAGTATTTACTCAGCCAGACCTCTAGCCCAGCTGATGTCAGTTGAAGCATCTTCTAGTCAACCTGTTGAGATGTGAGCCACTATGTGTCACAATTAGACCATGCTCCAAAGCATTATCCTGTGAAATGTTTGTTCTTCTGAACAAATTGTTCTGCAATTTCCCAGAACAGCTCTTGTAATCAGGCTTTTGCTGGATGCACACCATTTCTACTTGCTGCCTAACAGCTGTTATTCGTAGTACCAGGACTTCTGTCACTTACAAAGGACTCAAGGCCACAGGTCAGACACCTTGTCTTCCCTGAAAGTTGTGCTGCAAAGGGCAGTAGGCAGCAGAACACCTTTCAATTGTACAAAACAGAAGGAAGCGGAGTCTGTAGACTTGGAACATCTTAGTTATGGCTCCTCACTCAATGTCTTGTGTAATCAGAGCAAAGAAATAACACAAAACCCACCAAGATCCCAAGACTAATTGGCTTTATGTGAAGTATTGTTTTTGTTTAAAACACCAAGCCACACTTGGATCAATGGGCCTTACGAACAAAAAACCCTTTACTCATTACCAGGCATGACCAGAGCTAGCTCAGGGCTCAGATCTCCCATCCCCACAGCAGCAACATCCCTCTGGCCTAAGTTTGGAGGTGGCCTCTTTTCCAAAGCCTCTCTCTGACCCTCCTGAGGCTCCTAAAATTTGCATTATCAGTGCAGTTTTTTGCCTAAGACCTCAAGAAAGTATGTGACTCTTCCCTGTGTGTATGAACAGAGCAGTTTCCACTCCTCACTCAATTTAGAGACAGCAGGGAAGAAAGAGACCAAAAGAGTGTAAATGACAAGCTTTCACTAGGAGCTGGCCACATAACTGACATAGACCTTGCGGCTCTCCACAGCCACCTTTCTGACAGAGGGATGCCGTGGACATGGCAATGCACCAGCTGTGCTCCACACTTCCTTCACCTTTTGAATTCTGCCTGTGAAGAAACAGTAGAAATAAATCTGACCATGAGCAACCTCCACTTTTCACTCCCCTCCCCTTTTTGTTGTCGTGCATGCAAATTGAGTATACACAGAATAAGAGATTATAGTGGTTTTAGCATCAGTAGTGGCCTAATGGAACTACACAAGCACAGCACACTGAAGCCTGTGTTTTGCCATTTTATCTTTAGAAGAAGACAATGGGTTTAGGCATATACAGATAAATGATGGAGTATTTTAAAATATCCCACCCAAACATCCACTGTTACTGTAGCCATACCTTCCCCAGTCCTGCCCTTCCACCATACCTTCCTCCCTCCTCTAAACACACACACCCCAGATTTTCCGGTGTTGGAGAGAGCCACACTTCACATGACCCATGTAGGCATCGAAAGCTGAACAGCTGATGTGAGATGTTGAGATAAAGAATGGGAAAGAAAGGAATGCCATTAGAATCAGACTCCAGGTAGAATCCTGCTCTCTCTCTCTATATATATATATATGTACACACACATTTATTTATGCATTTTATGATTCTCACTAATTTCAGCCATGGGACAGAAATGAGAAGCAGCTGCCCAGCTTGTGGAGATGACGAGAAAAGACATGACCAGAATTAGCTCCACGTTGGCAGTGACGATCACTAGGACTTTCCTGTCCTGGCTTCATATGACAGTCTTCTGCACAGCATAAAGGACCCACATTAGAGTCCTTTCTAAATGACTCCCTCCAGCTCAGTCAGACACAATTCCTTAGCTCATGTGATCACAAAACTAAAATGAGTCTGCACTAAAATGAGTGGAAAGTCAATATTTTCATGTCCCAGCCATTCATCAACTCAAGTGAAAATTCAAGGTAAGGGGCTTCAGGCTTTCTGCAGTTTTTTTGGCAGTCACATGCTGAATTCACTTGCCTTTCATGGTAAGTACATAGTGAGGAAATAGAGACTTTTAAAAAGCTGGGGTTTTTTCAAGTGTAATTTTAAATGACAATAAAAGCAACTAAAAACCTAAAACTAAAACTAAAAAACTAAAACTAAAGTATCCCTTCTTTAAACCTGCACTCACACAGAATGCAGCACATCATTTGCCCAGCCTGCCCCTGACAGTAGACAGAATCAGAATGTGTACTGAGCAGATAGTAAGTTATTAACCTCTCAAGATATTGTCTGGAACCAGAATTGGTTGAGGAAATTGTATATTAAAGTTCAACACTGCTGCTAACTGAAGACAGCCTGATTCACAGCTTTAAACAGACAGTTTAGCATGGCTGGGACAGTGATTTCAAAGTATCTACAAAACAAAATAATTCACATCCCACATCCAGCTGTCTGTTTTTAGCAGTGGACAGTGCCTTAGGCTGTGGAGTATGGTTGTACCCAAACCTCTAAACTCTCTACAAAGGGGTCTGCTATTGCCATGGTGCTTTACTGAACCACTTGTGTTCAATGGGGAGATACATTCTGTCAGAACTCATGTCACTACCTGTGCTGTCCCCTTTTGACCCTGGTGCTGTGAACACAGTTTTTCAGAGGTTTGGCTCTTAGCTCACACTTCCAGAAGTAATTATTTCTACATCTCTGTGCATGTCTTGGCAGACACACAGGAAAAAAAAACCAAAAAAAAGCAAATGAGCAAGTTCCTAAATGAAAGCTGGTGACAAGGTATCAGATGTGGTCTCCCACCTCCTCTTTGCACACACAGTGATCCTACTGCTATTAGCATTGTCCATTTCCCTCAGCGGGGCTGGCTCAGGCAGGGCCACGGGACAGGCACAGAGTGCTTTGCCACTCTCTCCTGCTCAGCTGACACAATCTGTGCTGGCACAGTCCAGGCAGGGGACATCTCAACTGCAGGTTTCACAGATCAAAGCAGGTTTACTCTTGGCTGCCTGTAGCATCCCAAATGTCTGCCAGGGCTGGCTTCTCGTGATCTGCCTGCCAGTTTGAGATGACAGTCACCTGACTTTTGAGCAGCAGTTGTGACCTTGGCTTGTAGCCAGAGACATGAAAACATGTGTTCATGACATGACATGATGAACAGCAAGGTGCATTTGGAGACATGAAAACAGTGCAGTTTACTAAAACCAGCAGGAAAATTTGGCTACTTTTGATTCTTTTCATTCTTTTAATCCTCCCCTACCTCTTTGCACCACTGAGAATCACTCTGTATTGATTATGCTGACATTGACAGCAGAGTTGGAATTTTTTTTCTCCGCATCTCAGATGAGAAAGTGGGTTATGATTCATCTCACAGAATCTGAGTCAAAGCAATTCCTTATAAAAAAAGAAAAAAACCAAACAGTTTTGATGCATTTCCATCAGAAGAGAAGAGGCTGGAGAACACTCAGCAAATGAGACAGTCCTGTTTAATTCTTCTTTTTACCACATTTCACTCTCAGATAAAATCTGTCCTTTCACCCCACTGGAAATAACTCATTTTGAGTTAATGACACTAAAATACCCCCAAAAGCTACTAGCAAAAGACAAACCACCCTATCAAAAAAGACAGCATGAGACAAATGCCACGAGAAGAAGAAATAACAAATGCCACACTGTGCCCCACTTCTGTGGAACAGTGATTGCTAGAGTGGAAAGTAACAGATTACTATGGTGAATTATCAATTTTCCTAATAGCCTTGAACTATCTAAATGCTGAAGTGTGATAACATTAGTGGGTACATTATATTAACAGCAGTTAAAATGATCAAGTGTAATCCTGGAGCACATTTTCCCCTCTTTCTTATTTTCATAGCCTTGTTACTAACCCTGGAAAATAGGGCTTCTGCTCTGCATGCTGGGAAGAGCCTTCAGTCTGGTTGTGATTTCTTATCAGAAAAGGCTCACAATTCCATTTTGGTTGATTTTCACATAAAATAAAGAGTGTGGCCACAGCTTTGGGTAAGGCATGGAACTTGAAGGAATTCTAGGCTCAATTCCCACTTTGCTACTGGATCTCAGGATGACTCTGGGTGAGTCATCTTAACTTTGCCAGTCAGCCCCTCGTTTGTAAATTAGGGACAGTAATTTCCTAGTCCTTGACATATTTTCAGTTTTGGAGCTCTGAGGGATGGACACTGTTCCTACTCCATGTTTAATCTGCACATAGTACAGGGTGACCACAGCCTTGGATGCCACTGCAGCACAATGAGCCATAACGGAACAAGGGAGCAAATTGCAAATTTAGTGCATCCAGCTTCAAAGAACAGGTGAGCTGTTTTCAGTTTTAAAAAGCAAAGAAAGGGTTCCATCCTGCCAGATCACGTACACAACTAACTCGAAACAAAGAAATTAAACTTCATGTTGTTGGGACAAAGATTTGTCCAAGACTGCGCGGCTAGAAAGGTTTCTAACTCCAGCTCCAAAACAGTGCCTCACTTGACAACTTAGCTACAAGCCATGACAAAAGAATGTCTTGAGGCTTAAAACACTCAAAAGTTCTATCTGAAGTGAAAACTACTTCTATAATATTACAGTCCAGAAAAAAATTCTCAGTCATTCAGAAATACACACATATATACACCCCCTCTCAAAATATCTGCATGTGAAAATTTAGAGCTTGTGATATCCTGGATGGAGGAAACTCCTGGTTGCACTCATCTCCATAAAACAGGAGAACCAACCTTCTCCATCCTGCATATCCTAGACTAACAGTCTATCTTCAGCTCCTGGCCTCACAAAGGAGATGCCCAACCAGGGCTCCTCCAGGTGCCACAAGCTGTGGGTTTTAATCAAGTGATGACATCCCCACAGAGAACCCCCAGAGACCAGCCAGCTCATTTCATATGGAGCAGGAAACAGCCAGCAGATAGGTCCCATTTTTGCTTCTTAATGACCTGAGTTAGCTACAGACTAATGAACTGCAGCTGAAGACTTGATGGCTCACTATCAAGCAATTTCAGTCCACAGAGAGTTTACTTTACTTTGTAAGTTCATCATGAACAAGCTGGATTATCTTTGAACTGTTCGTCCAATTAAGGTAGAAAGATTTGGTTTGTTTCCATGTAGGACTGTTCAATATGGGGGGTTGGCTAATAGCCTCATTATTGTTCAAAGGTTTTTCTGAAAGAGGATGAGCTTTCCTATCCATCTGTACAGCTCCTAGCACACTAAGGGCCCTCTCACAACAAAAGAAGTATCTACCACACTCATGGATTTTTTTTTCATAGCTATGTTGATTTTTAAACATGCTGAAAAATCATGTAGAATACAGCTGTACTTTAGAAAGACACATCCCTGAATTTCATTATCACATTTCATTCCTCTTAGAAGACCGCAGGAAATTATCAGCTTTTATTTACTAACTTTAAGGACAAACCTGGTTTCATTCATGGCCTGAAATCCACCTCTCTTTCACAGCATACAGGTAATCATGGGAATCCCTTTGATAAAATGCTACTTCAGTATTCTGAATTTATTCTCTATTAAATAACTTCGGCATCAAAAATCAGTACTGTTTAAAAGTAAGAATGTCTATGTTGACTGCCAGCAATTCAAGCTAAATCAGGGAATTAAAAACACAGAGGAAGTCATGCTGTTTGCTACCTGTTCCAGCTGGGATTTTATGACCTACAGTAACAAAGGGTAATTGTGGTTTTGATGCAAGATTTAGATCCCATCTGTGAAGCAGTGGTGGTCTCTGAAAAGACTGTGCTTCAGAAACACTCATGATGCAAAGTCTTGACCACTCTTGTGCAGATAAGAAGAGGAAAAGGGAAGGTGAGTCTCCTGTCTCCTGGCCCATGTGGGTACCAGGTGCTCAGGGCTTACAGGAGTGCAACCCTCTCTCATTCCTGGCTGCTACATCTGCTGCATCTTCATTTAAAAGATGTGTACTCAAACCTTCATAAGGCTAAAATCCCTGACATAAGAAGATCTAGGTGCTTAGCTTCATAAAACACATTTCCCAGAATTAATACAGAGTAAGATGTGGATAGGAAGAATCAAATTTTTGCATCCATTTCCAGTCTTTCAAATGCTTGAGAAGCAACTTAGACCAGCTCAGAACCTCTTGCCTTTCTCATGGCTGGAAAGAAGTGCACATAGAAATGGAAGAATTTTGCTCTCCAGTCACTCACTGGCCAACTCTTTTTTGCTTCTTACTTTGGAACTGTGGGCTGAAATTCACCCTCTAGGTTGCATTGAGATTATCCTTATAGATTTACTCTACCTGCACTTGCTGTAAAAGGATGCCAGCAGCCACAAGACTCCCCGAAAATAAGCTAGACGAGGGTGGCAAGTATTGACAGAAGTGAGACTGAAGAAACAGGCTCTGAAAGCCATTTACCAAGATAATTCAAGCCCCTGGGGAGCAGAGGGAGGGTGACTCCCCTTGCGGCAGGCCACAACAGGGCCGCTGGATGTTGATGGTGCTGCACTGTGACCTCCCTGAGCAGAGGTTGCTCCCAGGCTTTGTAGCCTGTGTGCAAACGCTGGAATATGGCTTGAACATAAAAAAATAATGACTTGAACTACAATGGAGAAAAGGATCCCCATTATATGTCTGTTCTTCCTGCTTTTGTGAGCGGTTACATAACAGAAAATGACTGTCAGCTCATCAGTTGTTGAAAGTCTAACCTACTATTTTCTGACCCAGATGTTGTTCAAATGAGGACAGACACCATCTTGCAGCAGAACCCCTGCCTTTAGACAAAAGACACATCACATTACATGGCAAAATTACAATGTAATTATGCTCTTGTAATAATAATATGCTTCTTTTAATGATAACCTTTTCAGAACAGATCTAAGAGTACAGGCAAGATAAGACAACTTTCAGTTTCTTTTTCTGGTGGTAATTCAGATGAGACCAAGTGGCTACTTGTGCTTCTTAGAGGCTGCTGATGTGCCTGACCAAGACTGAAATGCAACACAGACCATGTTCAGTTTAGAGCCTCTAGAACTGTATGGTGCACAGAGCCATGCCAAAGGAAACAAAGACACCCTGAACCAAAGGAAGTCATACCTGGACCATCCAGTGTGTCTCCTCAGCTGAATCCCCTATGACTCCACCACACTCTCTTCCATACCTGACTTGGCCTGCTACCTGCTAACCCATGTCCTGACTCTCAAGAAGTAAGATTAGGGAACACATTCAACACTGTTTGGATACCAGGTCTCTGGTCCTAGTGAAGGAATTTTAGTTTATGGATGGAAGCCTAATGGAGATGCAAAGGCAGCAATGGGAAAGGTTGGCAGAGCCTTGGCAGATTAAATACTGGTGTCACCACTCTTTAATCTTAACTGTGACACAGCATCTCAAAGAACCATTGGAGATAAAGGCTTCTCCATGGGGGATGCACATATCACTGCTGCTGCTAAGCAGCTCCGGCAAATTTGGTGAAAAAGAAAAAATTAAGTTTGAAAAGGTAAAATGATCTGCCACAGGTCAAGAGGTCAAGATGAGAAGTAGAAAAGAACATAAGGCCTCCTGTTTCTTGGCCTTGCTCTTCGACCCAATTCTGCACCATCTCTCCCATTGTCAAAGCCAGGGTACACAGAAAAAACACATAAAAAATCTATATGTCCTGAATCATCAGCTCAGAGCTAAAATAAGATTCCTTTGCTGCACAAACTGAGTATTTCCCACAGGATGATTTTACCATCACTCTCCTCCCCACGTGCATCCCTACAGCATGCTGGAACTACAAAAGGAGACTGCTACATTATCCAATACATAAAAGTGGTGGTTCCTTTGGTAGTTCTGAGCATTTATGGTAAAATACCAGTGAGAGTTTCTTCCCACCAGTCAGGGAAACTGCTGTGGGGAGTGACTCAGCTGGGACATAGTCCAGAAGGCAACAGGAGATGAGGGGCCCCAATGGCACTTTTCCAGTCTTAATCAGCACTGTCTGCAGGGTGATAGAGACTGATAAGCTGCCAGAAGTCATTTCTTTCTATAAGACTTGAAACAGTGGTCCAGAACAGTTGTGATCTTTGTGTGTGTGTATTTGGTTGGGTTTTTAAAATGCGAAATCAAGGGCTGTAATTTCCCATGGCAGCCAACAAACAATTTTGATAGTTTCATTTTAATCTCCTATAAGTATCCATTTCTCCTCCCTCAACCTTACCCAATTTCCACTCCACTAAGTATTATTTTCCCCAAACAAATCAGACATGCCTGTCTACAATAGCACACTTATCAACAGGGAGGGCTGTGATAGAAACTATCCCTACTGCACAGAGCATAAGACATTTGGGAATCCTTTCTAATAAAAAGGGATTTGATTAAAGACAGCCAACTACCACAGATCAGCAACTGAATCATCAGTAAAGAAGGAAGAGCAGCTTAGACTTAAAAGACTTCAATTTGCTGATCTGCCAAGGACTTCCCAGGAGTAGTCACTCCACAAGTCCCTCCAGAACCTACAGGAGGGTAGGAGGGGACATACACCAAGGACTGGGGTGCTCAGACTTATTGTAGCAGTGTGGTCTTAACAAAGTTAAGTTAGGCAGAATATTCAACATACATGTTTAACTCCTAAAAATTCGCAGGATTTTTAAAAAAATTATTATGCTTAGTGATATTTCCATGTTTAAGCACTGCCTTGCCAATGGGAGCTAGAGGATTTCCCAGTGACCGGATTGTGCTGCTGTGGTAAAACCTGGCAACACAAAGCTGCCAGCTGTTATCTCGCTGCTCCCAAGTGTCTCCAGCGTGCTACTCCTGGCTCCCACCACACTCCCAGGCTCCCCAGGAGGGCAGTGTGATCCATGCCCTCCTCCCAGCTGTGTGTGCTTGTGTGAGCAACCCCTGCCTAGAACAGTTCCCCCAACTCTGAAACAACCTTCAGTGGTTTCCACCTGGGAAGCTGCAGAGAGCTGCAGTGAGCACAGACTGGATGGAAGTGCTGGCTGTCCTGCTCCTCAGCTCAGCTCAGCTCAGCTCAGCTCAGCTCAGCTCACTGGGTCTGCCAGCAGTACCACGCAGCATTTCCAGGGCAAAGAGACAACTTTAGTGATTCCTACTCCTCTTCCTTCCCAAGGAGCCTTCACCCTGCCCACTATTGAGCAGATTCTGCTGACTACAGAACCAAGATGGCTTGATTGAAAACCAGATATGGCAAGTGAACTTGCAGAAGGACGTTGGTTACAGAGAAGATCCCAGAGTGCTGGCAGACTAAGTAAAATGACCTTTCTCCAGCCTGACCGTTCAAATGCAATTATTCCAACAAATTATTTTCATGACTTAATATAACGCCTTGCAGCTTTCTAGCAAGGTTAATTAGCTTCCTCAATTCAAAACCTATCTGTTCTTAACCAACTTCTAATATGCTGAAATCCAGTTTTCTAAATTCAAACTAATAAAAGTGATTAGCTGACAACTATCTGGTATGCTACAATTACCACGGCATTTAGACCTCAGGCATAAGATATTTAATGCAAATCAGAGTCAATGTCTCTGCCCATTTGTCCTTTTTCAGATTATTTGATCCATGTGCCATATGAATCCTGCACAGTCCACACCATGCTAAACAACTAAAGAAGAAGGGCAGAGATATTGGCTGAGACAGTTAACCAAAGTTGAAAGACTCTTTTTTCCCTCCCACACTTAATTTGTTCTTTCCACATGAGCACGAAGTTACTGAAAGGCACTGGCTGACAGCTCAAGTAGAGATGGGTATTTACTTCTGACATAGCCAGAATTAGTACAAAACTCCCAGCCTGCACTGCCAGATCAGAAAGCTTCATCCACTGTGACTCCAGAGACCCAGGAAGAAGCCTGGGCTGGAACAAACCTAGGAAGATGAGGGCAGCCTACCTCTTTGACTGTACCTCACCACAAAAAGCAGTTGTCATCCAGCGCTCTGTGTTTTGTTAGATAGATAATGCTCCCAGAAGGCTGTATGGGGCACAATATGCTTAGGAGAGCTGAGGAGATGGTCAGCCCAACACATGGTTCTTTGGCACATCAGGAATGCCAAGGCTGGACACCACCTCAGAGATTAACTTCAGTGGCACACAGTGCAATTAGAAGATCAGTCAGGTGCAGTTTGTAATTACACATGACCTGCCCAGGGTAGACCTAAGGTTCTTGTTTGGTTTTTCCCCCATGCATCATGCATGATTATTCCATCTTTGATCATGCTACTGTTTATATAAATAACACTGGCAAAACTTCTGAGTGCTCTGAAGCCTCCTTTCCATTTTCTTGTCTTCTGCTGAATTAAAAGCTATTGGCATGCCATTGGTCTGACCTCCCATCTGATAGCCAAATTGATGACCCAACACTGAGAGACTTTATGTTCCAACCCTTTCAGCTATGCATCCCTTTTGGATGAAGAAACTTTGATGTACCACCCTCTCAAATAGAGCAGAGCAATCTTAGTCATACGATATTAGGCTGCATAATCTGAGCTTTTCAGCTTCATAAATACAAGTGGTAAACAAAACTAAAGCTTCACTTCAGGAAGCAATTTCCGAACTGTGAGGAAAATTAATCACTAGAACAGCTTATCAGGGTAGGTGGTTGACTCACCATTGCTCGAAGTTTTTAAGATAAGATTAGATCTTTATTTTTTTAAAAGTCATGATTCAATCATGTTTCTGAGAAACTGAGAGTAGGACATTAAGCAATATAAAGGCAAGGTCCTTTCTGACCTTGGAGCCTGTGAATCTTCTTTGTTTATCTGACTACCTTCTCGGGCTAAAAGGAAAACTGCATGGGCTTTGGTCCATCAACCAACTCCTGCCACACAGTTCTACATTAAGAAAATTGCTATAATCAGATCTCATGCTTCAGCCATTTGCCTGAAGAGGGCAGGAGAAAAGTTTCTCCCTCTTGCCTGCCCAGCTAGTGGCTAAATACATGTTATTTTTATTTGGTTGTTGCTTCATGTTTAAAACATCAGAGAGTGAACCCAAAATGGCTGTGGGCAGAGATGAAGTCAAATGCAGCAACACAGAAAATGCTCCCTGGCTATTTTCTGTTCAGTTAGCCATTCCTGCTCACACCTCTGATCTGTGATAGTCATCAACTCTGATGACTATCAGTGTTTACAGAGAAGACATTTTATTAGGGCGCAGCCCACAGAAGGTAGAAGGTACTGATAGAAAATTGGGACTGATACTAACTCCACCTACATGGGCAATATTTGTTTGATGAGAACACATTAACCTTCTCATATTATCAGATCCTTGCCACTGCAAGATCTTTGTTTGTTAGTGAAACTGTTGTCCCACCCACTTTTTTATTAAACCAGGCCACAAAAGTTTCTTTAAGCCAGAAATGTTTTGGTCCAACCAAACTCTATAGCAAATAGACCTGGGAGCACTCTAAATGAAGTTCTTAAGAAGTTATGAAATAAAGGAAGATAAAGAACACAAAATGAATGGCTGGTCCCAGTGTTTAACTCTACAAACTATAGCAGTTTGTTTCATAATAGCATTATTACCCAAGCCTGTAAGAAACTAAGCACACAGGCAGATCCATCAATAGTGCCCAAGACTCTTGATTCCAATGCAGAGTTCAGAGGCCTTATCACCTCTGTTTCATGTAAAGGCAAGATATAATTCTACACCTATAGATGCCTAAGATAATTATATTCTATACCTCTTAAGTAGGAAATTAGATGCTTATCGTTTTCTAGGCAAGGAAGATGACACTGTTATGAACCAATCAATCCAGATATGTCTTACTTGTACTGTTGGATCCAGTTCTGGTCCCCATGTATAACCAACCTGATTGACTCAAAATGGATTTCCTTTTAATCTGTGCCAGCACACAGAAAATGAAAATCCATGCCTTGGAAGCAGAACACATTTACACTGCCAGATTTTTTTGCAGCTGCAATGAGAAGGGCTGGGGCAGGCAGGCACGACAGCAACCGCACCTGAATTCAGACTGGTAGCCTGGAATCTGGGGACAGATGGTGAGAAAATGAACCAGACACTGAAAAATTCAACTTTATATCCAGAAAGACTATAAACATACAGTGAGTGAGCATGAGATTTATGCTGAAATTACAGAGGAATTCCTATGGATGATTACACTTCCAGCCCAAGCATGGAAAGCACATCCATCAACACGAGTGTCACTATGTTACCAGTGCAGCTGTCAGGCCTCCCATTACTGAACCCAGTACATACAGAAGAGGGCCACGGACAGTTGTGACATGGCTCACCAAAGTAGTCATCAGAGGGAGGATTCTCCATGTCATACAGCATTTTCTTGGTCAGATGTTCCAGCTCGTCCTCAGGCCTGAAGGCAGGAGCGTTTGATGCAGGTCCAGAGCTTGGATACCCACTCTGAAAAAAAAAAGAACAGCCTGTGATGTGATATAAAAGCATTCACACACAGTAAGAGGGTATATTGGCTGTTCAGTGTTGAACTTCATTCTTTGTCTTATTTTTCTTTTTTTTTTAAGACCCAAGGGATGCAAGCAAGTAAACACCTCACTTAATGTAATGAAAATGGACTCTGAAGAACATCCAGTGAAGTGCTGTATATCCTCCTAGAATGGGAAATATCCTGTGCCTCATAATTAGATGTCTACTGGGTAGCACATAATAATAAATAAAGGAGAAAATTATTTCAAGAATAACTTGATACAAATGTTCTCCAACACTGAAAAAGGCTTTGGAAGCATTTAAGTTTGGACTTGGTAGAAGTTTTCATCACTTAACAACACAACATAAAAGATAATCCTACAGTGATAGAGTATATGGATGAAGACAGATAATCCCAAGATGCTAGTTATGTTCTCTTGTTTGTTTTGACACAAATCCTGCTGTTAACATTAGTGAGATCAGGAGCTGGTCCACAGATTTTTCGTACTAGAGATACAAAGGTTTTAATATGTGTGCAGGAACTGAGATCTCTTGGCCTTCATAAGCTAACAGCTGCATATGGTATTTGCAGCCTGTCTCAAAGTGGTTTCTCCCTGGAAAGCACCAAAAGTATGGCATATTCTGAGAAGCACAGAAATAGTCTTATGCCTAGAAGTTTCTTAGAAGAAGCTACGTTTGGTGTCCATAAGGCAAAACTCGGTCATTTCAGGATTAAAAAATGCTGACACCAGCTCTCCTTGTGTGCATTGCTTTCTTTCAAGACTTGCATATGAAAACTAACTTATTTATAAAACATATCATTTCAGTAAAGCAAATGATTTCATTGATTAATTGCTGCCTACATCAAGGATTGGACCTTTGATATGAAACAAGAAAACATTTTTCCATGCTCCATAACTACTTAAATGGCATGAAAATGTAAAATCACTGGAGAAACAATACAGTGACCACTTCTAGGGACTACACCTGACATGATGAATCTTTATTGAGCCAGTGATGTTCAACAGAGAACCACAGCTTTAAAGCACTGCACTTCAAGAGAATTAACTACATGCTTTCATACTTTTTTCTTTCAGGCAAGAAGGACATTTCAAATGAGACATCAATCAATGTAGAGGTCTCAGAACAGCACTTTGTGATAATATTTCAATCATCCACTGCCAAAACCCAAATACCTGCATGTTCCTGAACCTGTCATAGTTTCTTCTCTAGGGTCCACGCTAAGCTGTACCATCACTCTTCTCACTTGTTGGCCTCAGCAGGTGCCTGTGCTCCCTGGAAGGGCTGGATTTGCTGTGCACACATTCAATGCAGCAGCTGCACCCACTGCCTGCCCAAAAACCACTCTGTAGCAGAGTAGCAGCGTTCACAAGGGAGAGGGGTGGCACGGTCCCTTAGGAAAAAAATGTGTACCTGGAATAAGCCCCAGGCTGGATGAATTTCCCTGCAGGGCTGTGCAAGGTCTGTTTGCCATACATTCAGCCTCCCTGACTGAGAATATAGATTGGACCTAACACACATTCAGATTTTCCCACAGATGTTTTCTTTTTTTTTTCTTAGGAATTTTTTTCTGAACAACATTTAAGGATTTTGTGCATTTCTCCAGGAATTCTGGTTGCCTAGCAGTTGTTCTGAGGAAGCTGTTGAACATGTGGAAGTGCTGAATGTCCAGATACAGAGCAGTAAACTTTTTTGTACAAATGCAACCATGCAGACGTGTTTGGGTTACCACAACTTACTTTTTCACATGGGGAGGCAGGCAATATGGTGCACTTGCATTTGCCTTCTAAGTCATGTAAGTGTCATCTCTGTGGGATACATAATTTTGGTGTGGATAAGGCCATTCATATGACTAGAAGTTCTAGAAGCAGGCATTTGAGCCAGAACACCCAGACTCCCTTGGCCAGTGCTTTGTGGCTGTTTTTAGAAGAGCTAGTCCACAACTACTTCATTAGAAATAATATATAGCATAATACTAAAAAAAAAAAAAGTTTATTAATAAGTCAATTAAAGGTGTCAAATGGAATCTTGGAACAGCCTGTTTTTTTCCCTTTGCTCTGTTGTTCCTAAGAGCCGATCACAAACCTTGCCTGAACATATATTTTAATACAGCAAGTGGAGCCAAGGATTTATTAGCTTGAGAAATCAATCTGGCAACTGAGCTTCTCGAGGTTTTATTCCAGGTATTGTACCTGTTTCAGTTTCCATGCAGAAAAGAATGACCATTGCCATTCCATCAACAGAGACTCCTTTCCTAGACTTTGCATGAAGAAGACAGCAGGGTCTGAAGCTGATGATGGCCCCCATCCCTGTATCTCCCATTAGTCATCACCAGCCTCTTCTGCTGGGCTCTGTCCACACATCATCTGAAACACTGCCTTTACCCTTGGGCCTTGTAATATAAATGGACCAAAACAGAAGGCAGAAGGCACAAGCCACAGTCTGTTCACAGAAAAGGGCAGTGAGAAACATGGAGCTGAAGCGATTTGCTCAGCATCACACATAGGTTTTAACGCAAAGACAAATCCTGTATCCAGGCTGCTGGGAGCCCCACACTTTCCAGCCTCACGCACAGCCCACTGGGCTGTACCTGGCATTCCAGACCTACACTGAACACTCAGCAACCCAAAGCCACTGCACCTGCAGGCCCCCACCAGCCAGGCTCTGGCAGGAGGCAAGTGAAGCCTCTCCCTCTTTCCCATGCTGGCTTCCCACACCTCCCAACTGGGGAGCCCTCCGTGCCTGATTCATAAGGGCTTGGACTAGGCCCTTTAAAATGAAAGACCAGAATCTGCAGATTTTCAGTTTTATCTGACTCTCTCTGGTTTTGGAGGCCACACCGCCTCATACACACAATAAATAGGCTGCTCTCATATTTTATCTACATTGCACTTTTCCAAACCAGGCAGATTTCTTATCCAGTACCCAACATCAGCAGAAATAACATATACCAACCACAATGTTATGAGACACTTTAACTTATTTTGACTAAAATGTTATGCCTTTTTGACCAGCATTTAAGTAGTGCTAGGCACATCTCTTTCCTCCTCCCATGGCACATGCTGACTTCGTGCCTCCAGGAAAATGCATTTCATGCATATGAACATGCTCTTGAGTTTGCTGGGAGATTCACACACACACAAAAATAGAGAGGAAAGGGTATCCTTAGTCCAATATAAAATGTTTGTCTCAGCAGAACAGTTTCCTTCCTCCTCCTTTGTTAGGTCAGGGTAAAAATATATCTCTGGTTTTCCTTACAAAACAGAGTTGTGGTGTTGTTGTTATTTTCTCCTGATCTATACAATAATCAATACTGTCTAGAAATTCAATTTCCTGTCTGATCTACCAGTTAACTTCATGCATTCTCTTTTTTCCATGATGCCTCAATGCACACAAATATCCACTTCCTTAGTTAAACACAGCTCAAAGATGGGGACTGCATTGACTTGCAGATCCTGAGCACCACTCTGTCTGGCTAACCACAGAAGCATCAGGGATGATAAGCTGCCCCACAAAAATGGAAAAGAGCTCAGCAAAAAGCTGGCAGGAGGGACTATGCTTTGGAAGCACAGGCACCTGAGTCCCTTCTTTGCTACTGTCATCAAACACCAAGCAACTTCAGGCAAGAGAAGATTGCAGGAGCAATCTCAGGAAGAGGATTGCAGTAGCATGTGCAGATGCAAAAGCATTCCTGAATAAACACTGTCCTGCATATTTAGTTGGGACGTTAAGGAATACACCAGCACTCCCACGGTTAAGTCCTGCAGCAGAAAGTCTCTTCATGCTGCAAAGGAAGTGAGCTAATTGCTTGTGTCACTATCAAAATGCTGCAACCACATCTGGCTCATCTTCCTTATTAAAGTTCAGTTCCTGAAAAGCCAGGTCAAAAGAAGCAGTCGTGTGGAATCACTGCATAATTATTTTGGTACAGGAAGCTGATACTTGTTTCAGTGCTTTCCTGGCACATGTTTTCTACTCCAGACCTGTCTCAGATGTAAGAGCTGCCCAGAAAAGGGAGCTCTGCAGTCTGTGTGGCGCATTCACCAGCAAGAACCTTCCCCATCCCCACATAAATATTTACCTAAATGGGTAAGAACTGCAGTGCAAAATCTGCAAAGACATCTGAAGATGATGCTGTGATGAATCCACCATAATTCAGAATACACTGTAGGTGGTCATTTTTCTTGTCCATTTGCAAACATTGTAGAAGAAGCTTCTTCTCTCTGAGAGAAAATAACTCCAATTACGTGTTCCCAGTTACAGAAACGTGGAAATTATCTTCTTTTCAGAAGGTAGAATTAGCTGAATTTGGAATTGAAAGGCAGCCAGAAACATCTTTCACTGATAGTTACTTTCTCTTCATTTTTTTTCCTCCTGCTTCATCTGCATAAAGTTAGTCCTTTCCCTTCACTTGCCAAAACTAATCATCAGTTAGATAGTATTGCAGCATAATTTTTTATTCAATGGTTTGACAAAGACCACACTTTTTTGTTTAAGTTATTGACTGTCCAAAACAATCGCAAACTTTCAGAGCAAGAAATCCAGCATAGTGCCACATCTCTCATGAGTTCTGCTCCCAAGGAAGTATCAAGATTGCCTACAGCTGCAATTCAGTTTATAATTAAGGCCAACTCTTACAGAGGAGATGCACTAGAAAAAATCTTTTAATTCTTGATTTATTTTCCCAGTGAAAGGTTACAGCTGCCGGAGTACATACAGATTCCTGAAAAGATGATTCTGCCTGGAATCCCTGCAGCATGCACGTTCCTGGGTTTATTCCTGGTCAGAGAATAACTCAGCAAGATCCTGTGAAGAAGCTGCCCTGCATGAGGAGATACCCACCAGCAGCCAGTGCCCTCCAGCCCACACCCGAAGACCAAAAGTGTGGAGCTGCCAGGAGAGAGGGTTCTTCTGGGACATACCAGAGTGGAACAAGCCACCAGTTCCCTCGCTGTCTACCTGCCCTGCCATCCATCCCTTTCCACAGCAAACCAGCAAACCAGCAATCCAGAACGTGCAGTTCTGCCAGCAGAGCCCTCATTTGTTTAACACTGCCTGGCTTTGAAATAGGACAGTTTTGTAACTGCTTCAAAGCTCTAGAGGATATTTTTCTTTATTTTTAAACTTCATTATTGCAACTGTATCCTCACTTAGCTATCCATGCACACAGCCTGTCCTAATCCTGCTAAGCTCTTAGTTTCAGTGATCTCTTGTGGCATTAAGCTACAAAGAATTTGAGTAATAATAACAATAAAAGTATTTTCCTCTGTTTTAACTTCACAGCCTGCAATTTTGCACATTTGTCTGGTTTTTTTACACTGTGAAACTGGGATGCAGACAGGTAGGAAGGGGAGGTATCTTGTTGATAGTTTTAAAAGACAATACAGCAGAATGCAAAATCACTACAGAATTAAGAAGTTTCCTGGACTTCTGAAAATCAGGCTGCTCATACAGATGTCTATTTTGACTCAGCAGAGCAGAGCTTTTAGCTTACAGTCACAAACCCAGAATCTTGGTCTTTGTGTACTGATACTGAATTCAACAGGCTCACCATACATGCACCCTAATTACTCTCTAAAATGGGTATAACAATATTTCTGTCTTAATTAATCAGTGCCACAGAGCTGTCCAAGCTTCTGCGATGTAAGTGACTACACACAGAGCATTTTATTAAACATCAAGCATGGTAACAAATGAACATGACTGTTTTGTCCTTGGATTGTTTTATGCTATTATACATAAACAGACTAAGTAGCTTTTCTTGCTATTCTTCATATTCTCATTAATGTTTTGAATCTGGAAGGGCTGGTTATTTTTGCTAGGTATTATAAAAACTGGATACTCTGTAAACACCACCATCTGCTTCTGGCTTCTGCACTGAGCATGACGGTGTTAAGTGACACCTTCCACTGCTATTCTGGTGAGTCCTTGCTTCTGCTGGACACTGTGGATTGTTTATATATTCAGGGTTAACAGCAGATGTGCTAGATTTTTATGGAGCAACACTGACCATTTCTCATTAGAAAAAAACAAAATAGTGGCTGGTTCTCCAAGTAATAAATTTTTTACATGTTATCTCAGGAAACAGCAGATTTAAGCTATATTTCACATATAAAATATTACATTTTAATGTCCCATTGGTGCTTAAATGCATATACAGAAACAAATACAGCAGTGTCTGATCTTGCCTGGGGCCTCTTGGCCCTATCATTACACAAAAATGCTTTACTTGTCAAGGCTTATCTCATATGAAAAGGGGAGCAGGCTGTTTTGTTTCGTGTCTTTCCATTAACCCCACTTATTTTGGTAATAGACATTTTAGGTGCTGCAAAAAAAAAAGCCAGGAACTCAAGGAACAGCTGGATGGTACTACTGAGAGGGAGAATGAGGTACCATTATTATACCCATATGCAAATAAAGAGACTGCACCATTTTGGCCCTGTGTTTTTGGCTGGAAGAGCTCATTCCGCTCCATAAAATTACACCAGGAGGTCCTATGCTTACTCGTCTGTTTGTTTCAAGATCAAAGGCTTTATTCTGCTCTAAGCTGCTTGCCTTGGCACATCTCTCTGGGCTCAGAGTCAAGCACTCTCTTACTCCCATGGATCATCACCAGCAGGAAAGACCCTACAGGCTGCTTATCAACTCTCCTCCTCTTCCCATCATAATACTGTGGGCTTCCAGGATGGCCTTCAAAGCACTAATTAATTAAGCATTATATTTACTGCTATCAACAGGTCAAAATCTGCATTTAAGAGGAGGAGTCATAAGCTTTCATAGGAGATAACAGTCTCGCAGCATTGATCCCAAGCTGTACAGCAAAGTGCTGTACAAGAGTTTGAATTCACTTCTTGACATCTTGGCTATAGCTCCTGGGGTGCACAGAGCATCCAGGCCTCCTTGCCTGGGCAGGTGATGAGCCTCAAGACCTGTACAGGGCTCCCTTGTGCCAGTCCAACATGGCTCTACTGAAAGACGTCAAGTTGTGAGGGGCTCCAGTGGCAGGGACTGGCACTCCAAGGTGGGGCTCGCGGTCTCACCACCAACCAAGTCGTATTCCCATCTAACAGGACAAGCACAGAGGCCCTAATAAAAATGGAAATGCTTCAATATTCACACTGATGAAAAGAGATGTGTGTCGCCTTGAATTTTTAGTGTGCTGTGTTGATACTTAGTAGAAAAGGTTCTCATAGATTTTATGTAAACATAGTCTGTGTTTTGCTGACTGGCCAAGGATTGTTTTGTACCTTTAGTATTGTTTGTCATTCCTTTCCCGAGGGCGAGGAAAGTTGATGGACTGTGTTCCTTACCTATGGAATTGGAGAAGTGGTAACCTCATTGTCCAATCCATAGTTGTCTGTAACAAGATACATAAATGTAAGAATAAAGAGAGGCTGGGGGCGCTCTTCTCTCCTGCCCAGCCTTGGTGGCTCTGACCTGACCTAAGTGCCTGATTTCTTGGTGTCCAACGGTGCAACAGATGTGTTTGCTGACACAGTATTCAACTCACCCAGATGATTCATTGCCACAATGATATGACAGAAAGAAGCACCTTCCTTCCAAAGCCTACCCTTCCAGAAACATCTTCTCTCCAAAGCCTAGCCTTCCAGAAGCATGCTTAAAATCCAAGGAAATAACTGAGCTTTGCCCATTCTTAAGTTCAGAAAGGCAGAGCTTGCCCATTTCCACAGACACTGAGGGGTGACACACACGTCCGGCACAGCGACCACAGCCCCCAGGGAGCTCCCCAGCACTCCCTCACCACCATTCAGCCCCGGAGCTGGGGCTGGACCCGGCGCCTCTGCCACCAGCACCACCTGCCCTGCGGTTCAGCTTCGGCACCCAGCGAAAAACAGGCAGCCCCAGCTGCAGGGCCTTGTCAGGTAACAAAAACAGAAGTGCTGGGGCATCACTCGTTTCAAAAGAAAAATAAATCTCACCACTTTAATGGTACTAATTTTGCATGTGAAACTTGCATTCATACTGTATTAACAGTTTAAATATAGCTTTCTTGCCAGATGCCTGAATAAGCTAGAAAAGATACTTAAAATATGCAAATTGTGTTTCTGTTTTAATATACAAAGAAACCTAAAATCACATCACTTTCCATCACCAAGACAGGTTTTAATACAAGGTTTTTTCATGTGAAAACTGTAACAGCAAACAAATGGTTAACCAAGTGTATTTAACCCACTATCTGCAGTCTCACTTTTAGTCAACCGTGACATGGGCCATTACACTTCCCAGGACACCAATGACTTAAATGAAGACTACATATTTTGCTTTACATTTAAAGATTATATATATAAATTACAGTTTAAAAAAAGGCTTCTCAGACTGGAGGGCACTGAGTTCAACATCCATAGCATTGGAGGGCAGGATCCTGAGCTTTATCCTCAGCAATATTCTTAACCAGTCTGATCCTGCACCCTGCTGTTATAAATGCTGTTCATAATGCTTGGCTGTCTCAAGAGAATTTGGGAGTCACAATGAACTCTTCATTACAAAATGCTTTGAGAACCTTGAATGAAAGATGCTGAATGAGTACAAATCATGACTATTATTAATTACTTTTACTAGCCAAAATTGTGCTTCCTTTCACTCACATGTGCCTACATTGTGTCTTTTAAGATTATAACATCTTCAAAACAAACACTGGTCTCCCAACATGCCCCTCAGTTGTCTTGTATAAATGAAAGTGACAAGAATAATATTAGAGGAAACAATAGTGTGGCAAAAGCAAATTACATTCCTGCCGGACTAAGAAGTTTCTTCCTTATTTCACAACTAGGAGATTTCTCCATTTTACTCATGTTCTGATCTCAGAATCACCTGTTCTCTTTTCCTTATGTGTAGCTGCTTTCATTCTAAGAGCATTCCTGTTTTTCTTTTAACTTTGCACAGGCTGTGTTTCTTGAAGAGGTTACTGGAGGGTGCCAACCTCTTTTAATAAAATGGGCACATGTTCCTTTGGAAAGAAGATCGGGAGCTCCAAACATGTCAGAGAGTGTAAGCACCGAGTACGATCCTTCATTTGACTTTGAGTCTCTCAGATGACTGAGACATGGAAAAGGAGGTAGACATTTAAGAGACAGTCCAGACACCTGGATTCTGCTCAGGCCATCTTGTTGTGCTCACCTCTCAGCAGAGGTGTGCTTCAAGGGTGACAAAAAATTTCGAAGTGCCACCTTTTCCGGTGATGCAAGAGAAAAGAGAACTTGCAAATAATAATGAGAAGAATGAGAAGATTACTACTCATTGAAGTCAGAGGGAGACCTCATTTGCTTGCACCTCCAGGTCTTGTGGTGAAAAACTGCAATGAAGATTTTTTAAAGGATACTGACGCAGCTCAAGACAGTATGTAAGCAGTAAAGACTAGAGTTCACCTCATCTCAGCCTCAATTAAAGCATCTCTATCTATCTCCATCTATATGGATGGTTTTGTTGCTGAATTGCTTTATTCACCTCTAAGAGACTGGAGCTTTACTGCATTTAAAACAACTAATTCTCCTCATGAAAAGCCCTCTGCAGGTATCTGTAGGTTGCCTGGATCTCAGCTCAGTCATCTAACATCATATCAAGTACCATTTGCAAACATGTGTTATTCAGTACATGAGGAGCAATTGCCTGGCCCTGTCAATATTGAGCAGACCACACTCACACTGCTACCAGCAAGCCCTGGCCTCTCTATCTCCAGCCCAAGCAAGGACAATGGCCTCTTCACAAAATTACCAGGCTGGAGCTGGTGATTAAAAAGTTAGAGAACCCTTCACCTTCTGTTATATGGAGGTGCCCACCAAAAGCAGGCAGTTTGCTCATGGACCTGATGCTGCTCGCTCACATGAGAGTCTGGGGAAGGGTTTGGCAGCCAGCTCACGGTGCAGCCACACCCACAAGGCATTACCTGCACTTGCAGGTGCTACTGTGATGCTGAGCAACGTCAGGCAGAGGGCAGGACACACTGGCAGTAAGGAAAGAGGTGGTGAAATTAAACAGTGACATCAGGAGCAGAGGGAATAATACACCAGAAAAGACAGGAAAGAGTGAAGGGCTGCAGCCTCGAGTGAATGTCATCTTGATAGCCTAAGCACTGCTGCTTTAGAAGAGACTTGTACATATTTCACTATCAATTACCTCAGGATAATCAGAAATAATATTTTCAGAACAAAGCAGTGCCAAATTCTATACTGCACTTGGAGGAAAAAGGCCAGGGTAAATGCCCGTCATCTCAACTATAATTTATTTCACCCAATGTACTTACAAAAATGATCTCTCATTTGGCTCACAGCAGTAGAAATTTCTCTACAAAGTCATAATTCTCCTGTAATAGAGTCCAGGGCAGTTAAGTATTACTCAAATAAAAGCTCCAAGACTCCCTTGAAAAACCATCCCTGCTCAGGAATTTTCCCACAATCACAACGGAGGTGGGAGCTGAGAAAAGGGCAGTAAGGGAAGAGGAATGATTTCTCCTCAGACAGAACCACAGGCTGAAGACTCAGCACATCCCACCTGGTGGCCAAATTGTGGCAGGGAGGCAAAGAAGCAGGGGTTATGGGCTATCAAAAAATGCTGCAGGAAGTTTCACCATGGCTATTCAATATTCAAAGGGTCACAACCTTCTCCCTGCAACCTGCTGGAACAGGAGTGATTTGGCTGCTCTATTCCTGTTGTGGATCCTATGAATCCTGCTTGTGTAGGGGGCAGGAGACGGCCCTTGGAGGACAAGAGCCATAGGACCAGAGAGGTGAAGGTCAGATCTGCAATGAGGGCTCTGGCAATGTGGGGAGAGAGACAGGAGAAAAAGCAAATTAGCATCTAGCAACACAAATACAGCAATTAAAAAAGGCAGAACTACAAAGGCAAGAGACAAGTGCTGGTAGGAAGAGGGGAAAACCACTCAGAAGGCAGCATGCAGTAAGTGATTTGAGCCAGAGCCCAGCATCAAAGGGGAGGATGGGATGAGGCAGAGAGGAAGGAGAAGAAAGTGCAGCCTGGCTAAGAGCTTCCAGAACTGGCATGAGTCCATGCAGAGAGGGCACATGGAGATATGCACCCACCACAGGGAGAGTGGCTTAGGAAAGACTAATGTGCAAAGGAGCTGTATGAAATGGAAGGATGGACTAATAGCACCCTCAGAGTAGGGAGCAAGCAGAAAAATAAGATCAAAGGACAGGCATCAGTGGCAGCTGATTTTATTGAATAATTTCCTTTGTACAGGAACTATCCAATGCTAACAAAACCCAGCAGTTTCAGTCTATGGGATTGGTCAGATGCTTCCAGACACATGGGTGTGTGTCTGTGTGGGTGTGTGTGTGTTCTTGATGGGACATCAGTAAGGGCAGGCAGCCAGAGGTGAGCACTATACCCAGTGTCACTTTTGATTCCCATATGGAAGGGGTATATGGGGTGTTAGTGTCACATGATCCTTCTTTCCTCTTCCCCTGCCACATGTAGTGTGGGATCCCACATTCATTACAGGCATGCTTTCCAGTCGAATGGAAAACTACTTTTAAGGCCATGATGCTCAAGATGGCAAATGCATGGGGGCTTGTGCCGTGGGGATTGTGCAGCGTGCTGCAGAAATACCTATGGAATAAAGGGCAAGGAGAAGGAATTCCCTACTTGGCCCTGGAGGCAGAAGGGAATATGGGATTCCCTATATTCAGAGCTTTTCTACTTCTTTTCCTCATCCTCTGCTTTCCCATCAGCCTCTCAAAAAGCCCCAGGATCTTGGCAGCCAAACCAGGCTGTGCACTAAGGAAGGGAATCTAACTTCCCCAGCTGCACCCTCTAAGGCTGCTGCCATCCTGAGGGCACAGTCACTGCACTGACATACAGACCTAATGATCTACACTGTTCAAGGCATCAAATGCTTGAAGAAACTCACCCTGCTCAGAAGGCCATGCTCGAGCTGTGTTTCTGTGCCATCTTTTGTGTGAGACTGGGACTGACTCTGAGAAGGTCAGGAAGAGCCTGGTGGCTCAATAAATGAGGCACTTGGGAGAGTTAGTCAAACTGACAGCTCAGCAAGATACATGTTTAGTTGTCAAAACTTTCCTCCACATACAGAGATGCAGCTAAGAAGGCTGTCCACATCCATCCCAGGCTGGAGACAGGCTTATCTCACTAATTGGTCGAGCAGTAGTTCGTGGAGAATAGCGTGAACTGGCGGAGGTGGTGGCATGTGCAATTAGAGCTGAGGAGGCTGAGGGCCATGGATACAACACTGTGCCTGGACCATTCTGATGTACTGGAAAGGTTATTTTGTCTGTGAACCATTTTCGTGTCCTGTTCAGCCACAACAGCAGCAGCCTCCTTCTGTATTTTAATGACTAAGCAGCTCACAGATTGACTGAGCAAAGGCTGAAGGGGAAAAACAAAGGTGTATATATATAATTTTGCTGAATTTACTTGAAAAGGATGGGCTAGACATTCAGACTGTGCAAATCAGAGTCGCTCCAGGGAACTCGCTGATTTACACAGCAGTGGAGAATCTAGCTCAACATGCCAAAGAGAGCAATGTACTCAGGTGTACATTGGCTGGTTGAGAGGCACTGTTTGAGTCAACAAGGCTGTCCAAGCCCAGCCCAGACTATCTGCAGCCCCCTGAACCCTCAGCTGCATTTACCTCTCACAGAACATATGACACAAGGAGAAAACTGGCTCTCAGACTGCCAGATTAAGAGTGAACACAGCAGACAAAGACCCAACACTTTGAGGATATGGGTAATTGAAACCAGCTTCCTTGCAGGTGACACTCCAGGGCTTACTTAAAAAGTAAAGTTAAAAGTCTCTCTCCCCATCTGTGGAGCACATGTCAGTCAGGCTTTCATGGGTTCCTGTTACCAACTCCCAGCTCCAGCTAACATGTTTTTCAGGGCCTCCTCTCTCCTGGCTCCTTTTGAGAAGCTGACTGCCTCTTGAAGAAGACCTTCAGGGCAAGCATGCCTCCTCCACCTCCCTTGTCATCTACACTTGCTCCTAAGAGCCATGCAAATTTCAACAGCATGCCTAGAAAAACAGTTGAGAGCATCAAACACTTTACAGACTCCTTTCTCTTCTTTTCTCCCAATACAATGTATTCTCTCCATGCTCCCTTTCTGCCCTTCTGCATTAGTTTTACACTATTAAATAAGGGACTCAGGCCCTCTCCCTGTGTAGGACCCTCATCTGAAAATCACTCACACACTTTAGAGGGTTTGCAACACAGAGGACGAGAAAGTGAGGCCAGCAAAGTGCTGGAAGGGATTGCCTGGGGAGAGTCTGTGATTTCCATCACTAAGATTTTTTAGCGTAGGAACAAACAAATATTTGTGAAGAACAGCTTAGGCAGAGTTGATCCTGTCTCTGAGCAGCAGACAGATCTTCAAGTCTGTTCCAGCTTTACTGTTTATGCTTCCATGGTTGTGATAGCAGTTGTGACATATTCTGCAACGGAGTTGAGCAAAGCCAGCTGAAAGCCCTATGGATCATCTTCAGGGCTGAAGCTGCTTAGAGGAAAGGAAGCTCATATGCAGTGTTAAGTTACTTGATGGTTTTGTTCCAAACACTAAATCAAGGAAAGTTTGTTCTTAAATGGTAAGACAAAGAAGCTGGGTCCTAAGCAGGCCCTGCCCTGCTTTTACCATCTCCAAAATGCTGTATCTCCAGCTCTGACTCCAGGTGCAAGAGGCAGCACATTCAGAGCACCCACTGTATGGGCAGTAAATATTTGTGTTAGACAAACAGCCGGCTTCTTTTGTCCTAGTCCTCAGGAATGCCCAACTGGCACTCAGTGCAGAATCTCTATTAAAACCTCCCAGAAGCTAGACAGGATGCAGTGAGTCTGGCCAGGAGCATGGAAATGGCAAGCAAAAAGCATTCAGAAAATCATCATAGGTGCCCCAGACTGCAAAATGCTCCACGTGTCTGTTGTGCAAAAACCCACGTGTGTCTGCAGTGGATTGAAGGAAAGAAGTTACTCCAGAAACATCAAAGCCAGATCCCCCTACAATACCACCTTCTGGGGAAAACAAATGGTAGGAGAGGTATCTAATCTACTCATCGCAAAGTCTTTATGCCACAAGACGGTATTTACTAGCTGGTACCAGACAACATTCAAGCAAGAACAGAAAGTCACTTTCCCAGCGCTCCTTGTGAATTGCTCCCATCTGTGCAAGAGAGCAATCCAAAGCCCTTATGCCCATGACAGTGCTGCAATCACACGCTTCGTGTTTTACACCCAAAATAGCGGCAGCCAGACCACGGTGAGGCTCGCACATCCCATGCAGCTGCGCTGATGAAGAGGAGCCACTGGAAGCGGTTCTGGGGGCGCGGGTTGCTAGGGAACGTGGCAAAGCCGCTGCAGATTCCCCCGCCGCTCGCTGGCTCTTTCCCCTCTTCCCATCTCGCTCGCGCTGTGCCAGCGTCTTCGCCCCGAGAGTGCCGCTCTTCCTGTCTGAAGTGTGCAAAAACAAATCTGCCAGCAACAATGGAGCACGATTGCTTGGCACGTGTTCCCAAGGAAAGAAATCACTCTAGCCTTTGATTTACAAAGGCACCAGCTGACGGTTTGGGGAAAAAAAATCCATTCTCACCATTTTCTCCATGTCTGTGTGTTATTTCATTCTACCTGTGCCACAGTTAAGGGTGGGTGGCAAGCCCAGGTGGCACAACTCAACAAGCTGAGTTTGTGGGAGCTATATCAGCTTGCAGATGGCAAGACTGGTGCCCTGAGTGTCACACTGCGTCCCCTGGAGCCCTTCACTTTCCCTAATGTGCTGCTCTCTGGGAGGTGGCTGTAGGAGCCAGCACAGCTCTGTGAATCTGGCTGGGCACTGCATGGCGCTGCCACTGCTCCAGTGGCCAGCGAGGCTTACGGAAAATGGCACACAAGCAAAGGGAGAGCTACCAGAGAACTGGGAGGGAAGGGGAAAGAAACTTCTGCCTTCTTAAAAAAGAGCTGGGAGAAGGAGAGACCAGTGACCAAGGTGGAAACATAAGGCTTTCCAGTATTAATCAATTTTTAAACAATTTGACTTAATGATTAGGAAACGCAATGCTCCCTACTGAGGCATTAGAGATTTATATTTAGATGTTAGGTGTTTTTTTCCACCCTGCATTATTTTTAGCTACTCACTGATGCTAGGCTGGTGGTGGCTGCTGTTGGATCGATGAGGCTCTTCTGTGATGGCAGCTGGGTGAGATTTGCCAATAGGAAGTGGGATCTCATTCACCCCAGGATGCTGCCTGGAATCCCTGTCTGCACAAGGACATAGTTGGACAGCAGAGCAGTGGCTGGTTCCCCACACCTGTACCCACACACTGAGGCTGCAGGCCTGGACAAATGTCCTTCAGTACAAGCAGGGATTTAAGTAAATCCTAAAAACAGCAGAGAGGAGACACCTAATAAGCCTGTATGACTAAGAAATAACAAGAAAGAAAAGATTTGGAAGTGATTTTGAGAGATTGCTTAATAAACCCCTTTATCCCAAGAAGGAATAAAATAAAGTATGCGTTTGACCTATTAGACATGCTAATTCTGGAGACAGAGGAAGAAACATTTCATTTTCCTAGTAAGAGCACACCACAAATCTTGGGTGTTCACAGTGCTTGTACTCATAACATTCTTTGGACAAGGGGAAACTCACATGATCCCCAGGGCAGACCAGAGCTGCTGTTTCTACCCACTGCAGGGTTGTATCTTTGAGAGGAACCATCACCTAATGATGAAGGGGTAAAATAACCCAAGAAATGTAGAATAATGAAATACTAAATATTATGTCAAAAGACTAGTTTCTCCTTCACTCCAGGTAATTTGTAATTAGACTGCTTTGAGATAGGAGGATTTATGTTTCTGCCTACGAACGGAGCCTTTTATGCAGTGTGACAGCATGATCTCTTATCTCATGGCAAGCCAGGCAAGGATGGTCAAGGTCTCATCTTGAACTTCGCTCAGCAGCACAGCAGCAGCACAGCAATATGCAAATATCTTCCATGGAGTCGTGTTATGTATCTTGTGTCAACCTCTCCACAAACAATGATGAGTCTCATTTTGTGAGGGAATACAAAAAGCTGAATGCAAATGCATGCCAGTATATCAGCATTCCTACAGAGGAACTGCCTTGCACCACTGTGTCATCCTCCAGAGACCCTGGAGCAAGACCTTAAAAATGAGAAACAGTGCCAGCATCTCCTAGAGAAATTGTGTGAACACTACTATCCCACCTTCATTTCCCCTTTAATCTACATTTCAAAAATTATATTCACCTGCAGACACATGCTAGGTTGATACATGTCAGGCACACTTTATTCTTCAGTTCAAGCCATATGGTTCTAATAATAGTGGCTAATAAAGGAAGAGTATGTTTTCACTTGTAATTTTTCAAATCTCATCAAAAAATGGTACAAGACAGAACACTGCAGACTGCAGCACAGGACAAGTGCTCAGTCACATTTTGCACTGCTCTGCACTTGCTCTGCTAATGGCCCTTAATTAATATTCACAACCAACTCAGTATCAAGTGCAAAAAGAAAGTGGTACAACTCTGTGTTTGCAGAAATGGTACCTTAAATTAAAACAAACAATGCAGTTGCAAGTTTATTAAAAGTGCATTTGGAATCAGAGCCTTGCAGCAGACTTTGGAAATAGGAACAGAACATCAAGTTATCTAATGGGCTTTTGGCAATCATTTTACATCACAAATAAATTTTCTGGTAATACAGAGGCAAATGCTCAAGGCCAACCTTGACATCTTGGTCTTGGCATATCTCAATAACCTCTGTAGTTAAAATCATCTATTGGGCACTTCCAGGAAAGACAGACACTAGGTTTCTCAGAGATGAAAATCAGCAAGTAGCAGCCATAGCTAACTTAATCAAGCTTAATGGAAACAAAGGGTTGTGGCTGGTATTAACACCCTGGTCTAGCAGTAGGGGATTTCCAACTAATTTATTGTGGAAAAAAGTATCATTCACAAAGTCATCCATAGAGTACCTACTGCAATAGAGCATTTAATATAATAGCCTGGCATCATCTGACCCCAGATGAAAGAGTAAGAGGATATATTTACACTGCACATGACTCCTGCCTCCAAGAATACACCTCAAGGCAGTAGCAATGTGATCTTTTAGCCAGCAGTGTCCTTAGCCTGCCACAACACCTGTGCCAATCTGCCACACAAGCACAGGTGTGTGCAGGCAGGCTTGCTGAGGGGAGCTGGGGCATGGATAGCACGCCCTGTTCCACCACTGAGGCACTAACTGTCTTCCAGCTGCCTTCCACAACTCTGAATGAGCCCAGGGGCCAAGCACAGTCTTCCAGGTGACTTTTTGCTTGTGGAGGAGAAACCCAACAAGCCATAGAGAGGCTGAGCTGGCAGCTGCACAATGAGCTGCGGCAGACGGGTGTCCTTGGAGAGCCCAGCAATGAGCACACGGCCAGAGAGGACACACAGGCTCAAGAGTCACAGCTGATCTCTGAGCTGAGCTAAAACCATGTTCTCTGAACCCAAGAAATCCTACAATGAAGACAGGCTTTCTCCAAGGGACAGAGGCAAGGCAAAAGGCCATGTCAATGGCATAGTTTTCAATTAAATGCTGAGACATCAAGTCTAACTCAGCACTTAGAGAGGTTATTCCAGGGGATCTATGGGACACAATCTCCACTGAGGTCCATGTCATGAGTCTGACTTGACTCTACACAAACATACTCAAAGAGCCAGTCTTTTTCTATAGGGGCTTCAGAATAAATAGAATCAATTTTCTTATTAGGTATTTGTCTGATTGCTCAGGGTATCACAAATTTCAGTGCAGCACTAAACATTAATTCCCACCTTACTGCCATGTTTATTGTCTCAGTTCTTTGGGAGATTAAGTCTTATTTTTTATCTCATGGGTTAGGAGACCAAAAGACAGTGGCAAGGGAAAGAATAAGACAACCATCTGCCTTCTCAAGAAACTGTTAGTTGTCTCTTCTCATTCAGGGAATCCAGCTGTTTGCTGTACATGCATATTCCTTTAAATACAGATAAGTTTCCATCTGTGGCAGAGATATTTTGAACAAAGTTAATGCTAGAAGCTTATATTCCTCTTTTAGGGGTCAGATCTCTTGATACACATGACCTCTACTGAAATGCATCCAAGTGGGGACACTTCTTATTAACATCACAGAAAGAACCATTTAAAAGCCAAGCCTTCTGAAACAGGAGGGGGAGAAAAAAATCATGTTGTTAATAATCTAAATGGCTCATTTCAAATTATGCATTTTTAGTCCACGATCTATTTTTTCTTTTATCAGCAGCTTTTGAATTTCCAGACCAGATCCCCGCCAACACCTGCTCTCTCTGCTCAGCAAGTACTAGTGCTAGCTTTACCTCTAGTACAAGAACTAGCTGATGCACAGTTCACAGTGGCCACCTCCACTTTGCATCCTATGCGCTCTCCCAAAGCTGGCTGCTGTGTTTTCAGCGACCTGAGAAGGAATACTTGTTCCCTTCGTAATTAGTATTCACAGTAAATGCGGGAAGCGAAGCAAAAAGAACACAATGTTCAAAGCTGCCACTCATGGTTAAATAATTAGTCAATATTACGCTCAAATGCTGCCTCCAGTGTTCATGCCAATCTGTACAGGGAGACATTTGTCCTTACATTACTTTGGCGCCTCGTTTCAGTAATTTCTATAAGCTGGCAGTCTGGCCTCAGCAGAGAATGGGTCACACCACTTCTAATTCAGATAGATTACTAAATACAAATAAGAATGGTGAGAGATTAAAGGTGGTGAGGTGTTAACAAAGCTTTGGTAAGTAATAGATGCAAGAAATCCTTTCACCTGATTTTTATAAAGTGGGCCTTGTCTAAAAACAAGGGGCTAATTAGCTGATAACTAATGCAGAACTATAATCCTGTTCTGCCTACATGTTCTGCTATAGTTACACACAGAGAAGTGCTATTGGTTCCTAAAGAGAGGGATTTGGTTGCTTCTCCTCACTGGATAGGAACCCACTTCTTTGCTTACCAGTCAAATACTGTGGGTCCTAGTGGAATTTTGAAATGCTTCCCCACCCTGGAAACTGCGGTTTGCTGGGACACTTCTCTGTCTCTATGTTCATGTTGTGCCTCCAGTGCAACCCTTGCAATGGCTGTATTTTTCCCTACAGCATTTGTGAGTGGTAGAAGGATTTCCTGACAAGAGGAGTTGTGATGGCTTATAGCTGATCTAGAGCTGAACTTGATTCTTTTGGAGTGCTAGGTGATGCCTGAATGAATGCTGCTGCTTGTCTAACTAGGCTAACTTAGAAAGAAAGCACAAAGGATTTCATGAGCAATAGAAACAAGTACAGACCAACTCCTGGAATGTTCCTGCATCACCTGCACAGCTATTCTAATACTCTTCCGTCAAGGGAATGGAGACTGTGTCAACATTTAGCTTAATTGCCTAGCAGCTGCCTGGCTCATACCTGGTTAAGCTGAGGAAGTTTCACTTCCACGTCATGCCACCCAAAGGCAGGAGTACTACAGACGTGAATTTTCACTCTGTTGTAAAATAGAAGCAGGAAGAAAAGCCAGCACTGCGTCCAGCTCTGCTGAACCATGAAGCCTCTGCTGGGAAGTTGTCCACAGGGAACAACATTATGATATTAGGAAGAATTTTCTTCCAGTGCTTTTCACCAAGACTGAGCTTAGTAGGGGTCAATAAAACAGCCACATGCCACAGATGAGGCAACAAATGGTGATCTGCAGCACGAACAAGCCCAACCTAACATCAGCTCTTTTTCGTAACATTGGCTGCCCCTGAAAAAGACACACTTCTCCCTGACCTTTGCCTGGTGCAGAGATTACTCTGCCTTGGGCTACTAAAAGCATCACTAATAAAACCAAGAGCATCACTGCTAAAACCAAGAGCATGTCTCACAAGCAGGCCCTGCAAATGCATCCAGCCACCTAAGTACAATTCTGATTTATCAGATGCCTGCTGGATGAGGAGACTAAGGAGCACTAAGAACACCCTGCCCAGCCTTTAACACCATGTGAAAGAGGGGACACAGAAGAAATAAGAAAACTCTGAAATGATTCATTTTGTCTGAGTTTTACTATGCATGCCTGACAGTGACTTCATTAATCAGATAGCTCACATCTGGATTGCCACCCTCCCCTGGCTGCTTCATCCATCCACACAGCTTGCTGGGGAAAAGACAGTGAGATGGGATCCAAATTAGAAACTACTTATAATTACTGAAGTAGAAAATTAATTGCTTTTCTTCCCCTTCTTCCCCTATTCTGAAGCACCCCTCCCAGGGAAATTTGTGCTAAGAAGTCCTCGTGAACAAACACACGGAGAGTAACAGAACAGGGTCCATATGTACCAGCAACCAAAAATAAATTGAAGTCTGAAATCCACACAGTCAAGTGGATTCACAATGTCTATCTCTATGCCACAGTAACAGATGGTCAGTGAACTGTTACAAGACAGACCAAGACTAGTTAAACAGATGGGCAGTATTATTTTTATACTGGTTTATAAGTGAATATTTAAGTTTCCACTAGGTTATCTGAAATGCCATCAAAGAAGCACACACAATACCAAATTCCATGAGAGCTTCTGCCCAAGGAAGGTACTGAGCTTCTTACGGCTTTCTGCTGATGCTGTAGGAACTGTGGCAAAACCTTCAGAGCTCAGGAAGGATGGTCTGAGGCTGCACACCCCTGGAAGCCCTGCTGGGATGGCCCGAGGCTGCACACCCCTGGAAGCCTCTCTGGAAGCCCTGCTGCAGCCAAAGGCAGCTGGGGTGTTTTCTGTGCCATGGCTGCCCCTCAGAGCTCTGTCCAATGCTGAAAGAGTTGTGGCAGCAGCGACATGTGAGCCACAGGGCTCCTGTGACTGCAACCTCTCATCTCCCTTACTTTGGCAGATTTTGTACCCGTAATTAATTCACAAAGCAGTTGGACTCCACAGCTCAACTCTTGTTGGGTGGACAGAAGCAGCAGCATTACAGAGGAGGAAAGGGAAATGGGGCATATTAGAAAAGGCATGCTTTTACAGACTTGTCCATGCTGAAGGGATGCGTGAGAAAGACCAGAGACACAATCTGACTTTCCAGACTTCTCTCCATTTTTGCAGCCTGCATTACTTTTTTTCAAGTCTCTCACCTACAGACAAATTGGGCAGGAGCACCTTCTCTGGGTTTAAGCAGAACATCTGGGTTGACAAGGGGGCAGGGCAGACTAAAAAATAAGTTAATTAGCAGCTTGCAGTACCTTAAATCACATTCAAAAACCCAATCCAACATTCGCTGAAGACACTGACACACATCACACTGAGGGACATCTCAAAGGAACTGGGCTTATAAAAAGCTACTGGACACCCTCAGACAATCTGAGCAGCCCACTCTTTTCAAGGTGGGCAGAAGAATACTGGAGACAACCACGTTCACCTACTTGCAAGAGAGGGAAGTTCTGTAAGTGCCCATAAACTGAAAGAATCATTCTCCTGTCCACAAGATGCCTGGTTCACATTTGCCCTTCATCTTTTTTTGTAGCAATTTCTGCAGTGGGCAGGTGCAGATTAGTTAACCCCCACTTCAAACTCATTTTTTACAACCAGAGTGATGCACAAAGGCTTCAAGTGTGACTATGACTCAGGCCCCCCTTCAGCATGACTGCTGCAATCAGATGTGGTCACAATTGTTGGATCAGTGCTTCGTTTTGAAATTCACCATCCAATTCCATTTCTTACATTTCAAAGTGACCATTATCTTCTCACTGTTTGAAATATTGCTGACTACTGCTATGAAGCTGCAGGGGTTTGCCTGCAAGCCTCAGAAGAGCTTGTACTTGCACTTCTTTATAAAGAAGTTTCACTTCGTGGCTGCATTATCTGTCCAGCTGCCACCAGAAAATAGTGCTAAAGAAAAATGAAACTCTCTTTGCAAGTATTTATTCCTAATTTACTAAAGGCTAACAGTATCTAGTGACAAAATCCAAAGAAGTTGTCATTGAAACATTTCATTTACCTAACAGCTTGAAATCTCCAGGCTGAAGATTATGTGCACGTACACGCCTGTGTGCTAAGTCTTCAAATAAAGAAAATATAAAAGCTTTGCAGTTCAGCCACTGGGAGACTTTTAAGCATTCACAGCTTCATCTTTTTGCACATGAAATGCTAATGGGGCAACCACGCAGGGCTGGCTCCACAGATAATGGTTCAGATAACAGTGGCTTTGTGATACCTATCACTGGGCTCCAGAGGTGAAGGGGCCAGTCTTGCTTCGTCGTGGATGACTTCTTGTCAGCATGTCACCTACTCCAGTCAGTTCAGGAGTTCATTACATCTTGGTAACACCCTTTTTTGTCTCTGGCACTTGTTTATTAATGCCGCACACAACGTGGTGATTCATCAGAGAAGATGAAGTGGTGCTCTGCAGCAGGCAGACAGCCTCCAGTGGATCCACTGTCCTGGCTGAAGTTCACCACAGGGTTTTAATTTCATTCATTTATTTACAGAAATTCCTGAAAGTCCAGTGCTGTTATAAAACAACGTAATGACACCTGACAAAGATTTGGGGTTTGTCAAAATAAGTCTGATTTGTTCGTTGTGTAAACAACATTAGACGTTTGGAAGTTCAGCATTAAGCCTTCAGTTATTAAAATGGCATTGTTAAATAGGCATGACTAGAGAGAAATTTGCTGAACACGTTGTTAGTGTGCCTGATAGCCAGCACAGGGCAGCAGCCTACACTGTGCTGCTCTGTGCTGTGCCACACACAGGACAGCAACCTACTGCAGCTCCCAGGCCAAGGGGCAGAGTTCAGGGCTCTCTGCTGTGGCAATTAGTTTTCCGTGACCCTTTAGCAATGGCACAGAAAAGGCTTTGTAGTTTTGCTCTGTAGTTTAAAATACTCCAGCTGAGGAACTGGCAATACCAAAACCACGTGCAAATGTAGCACAGGCTTCAGGCCCGATGTACCAGAGGTCAACGTTGTGAAATGCTTTGCACAAAACTTACATTACTTCTTTCCCTTGGGCATACTTGCAACATCCCAATTTCATTCCTTCAGTCTGAATCTTTTTAACATATCGTCTCCATGCTCTGCTTTGGATACTAGAGAAAAGAGTTAGCAGGAGAACAAGACCAAGATTTTTCAGAAATATAAGCCCAGTTACATAGTATACATATGTATAATATACACAAATATAGTATAGCTATAAAAACACACACCCACCTGTAAAGCATCTAGGTCATCAATCTGGGCAACTTCATGAAGCAAGTTGGAAGTGCACAAGAACTGTTTAGAAGATGGAATCACTGGTCTTTGGGCCTAATATAGGTGCAGGAAATTCCACCTTGGGCTTGCACGTCTGAACTCAGAGGACATGAGCATTCAGGCACTGGAGCTGTGATCCTCTGAGACAGCATGGCAAAGAGGAAAGTAAAGCTGTGCATGCTGGACAATTCAGCACTTCTGGTTTTTTGACTAAGTGCATGCATGTTTTATAGGAGAGTTGGTCAAGTATCATCTGCAGGAAGATTGAAAAATACAAGGACATTTAAAGGACCTCTGACAATACTCAATTTCACTTAAGGGAAAAAAATGGTGCTTACTATATCATAGGTTAAATTTTGGCTCAGCCAGAGTCAGTGGGAGTTTAGCCAAGGCCAGGTTTTGAAAATGTAATTTCTCTTCAGAGACCAGTACAACCTAGTATTGGATTTACCTCACGGTCTGATTTTATCTCTGCAGAATGGGGCTTTTTTGGTGGGTAATGCAAGACTGACTGTTCCACTGAATGAACATTAAACAAGATACACCAGATAACTATTGTTATAGCAGAAGATATTAATACTACATTTAATACATTAACTTTGACTGACAAACATACAGCTGCAGAACCACTGTGCCACAGTTTTAAGTAACATTAGTCTGCTGAAGCTAGGAGGATGAGCAAATCCCTGCTTTTCAAGAATAGGGAATGATACCTAAAATAACTTCAACAATTAAAACCACCAAAAATCCATTCCTCTCTGTTAAATAGAAGTTTATTCCTGAGACACACTTTTTAGATACTATTTTCAACCCAATTTTGGAATTTTATGGACCAATCTGGTGTCAAGATGGTTGCTAAACCAGTTGTATTAGTTGTTACAATTATGTCTTCCTTCTACAGAAAACCATAAACCTTCCCACTTGTTGCATTATGCTGCAATTACTCCATAAACTCTGGCAGTCAGTTTGTTGACTGCAAAATAAAGTGTCAATGAGAGCCACTGGCCTGCACAGGGGATGAGAATGCAAATGGCAACCAGTGAATTCACCAAACAGATTTAAGGAGGAGAGTTTATGGGCTGTTATCAAAATGTCCACAAGATTCAAATTTTCCTCAGCAAATAACATTTGTAATTGTAAAACAACAGTATTTCAATGGAACTTTCCACTGCAGGATGTGAAGGAGAGAAGGAAACACCACTGCACTCAGGGAGGTGATGCTCGCCCCAACTGCCGCCCTCCAGGTCTTAATTCCTCTTCTCTAACTCCCAAGGTTAAAAACAACCCCTGCTTCATGTGGTGACTGGCTTCTTTTCCAGAGGGACTGGAAAATGCTCTGCCTCTCTCAGGGGTGTGTAAAGAAGCTCCTGCTCTGACCAGGAAGAAAGAATATAGACAGAATGCCAGCAAGTTGGTTTCTATCTTCAATTTCTTGGACTACTGCACACTATCAAAAGTCTTTTGCTTCTTCAAACCCTGCAGTTCCTCTTCAGCTGAGCTGTGAAGTTGTTTCATCAACAAACTCAATAAAAACTCTCAGTGACAAGCCTACAAGATTTATGATTTTTGTCATCTTTAAATAGGCATCATAAAAAAAAAATATTGTCAAGTTGCTGGATTCATTTGCTGGGAATTGACACTTACTGATAGCTGCCACTAAGGGATAATGTGGTGACCTGCTACAGTAACGACCAGATAAGAGCTGGCAGTAAACCAAAAGGGGAAAAGGACTTTAGGGCAAACATTTTCAAAATCATGTGCCTGAAGTCAAGTTTTGAAATGCATCTGTAAATGCTAAATGAGAAGTCACCTTTTCTCTGAACTGCTGCATCCCCTCAGCCCCTGCTGAAGTCAAGTGCATTGTGCTGTGGAAAATCCTACCTCAGGCTGCTTCTTTAGCAGCCAAATACAGATGTATATTTCTAATGTTAGGTGCCAGAGAGAAAAAATTGGCCTCAAAGGAAAGAAAAAGAAGAGACATCACAATGTGCTACAGCTGCAGTGTCACATTCTCACTGCACAGTTATTTCTAATAAGAAAGATCAGGTGCTACCTTGTGTTTGCAACTCTCGGGCTTGATGCCTTGATTTTATATTGAAGGAAAAAAATCATGCTTTGGCAACAAAAATGAAGAATTTCTTGTTTTGGGGAGGAGACAAGGCAGCTCAGGTCTCAAACCCTTCCAAATCCACTCCCCAAAGCAGCTCACTGCCCCCATACCAGGCCCACATCTCTGTTCCTATCAAACTTGACACAGAGGAAACATCTTGATAGGGCTAGCTAAGCCTGGGCACCTTCTTAGTACCACACCAGCAGGAATTCAGGTCAGGAGCCCAGCAGGTATTTGGTAGCAACACTGGGATTCCCAACTAGAAATGGCCTTTGCCAGGAGAAGTGTCTGCAAGGTCATCCCTGAGATATGCTCAGTCCTGCTTTTCTGATGTGAATGGGATAGTGCCCATATAGTCTGCATCCCTCCCGGACTTTACATTTCTAAGATTCAATGAACTGAGACATCTTGGGTGACACCAAGGCACCTGGCTGTTCTCTCAAGAATGTACATTTTTGGCAGAGAGACATCCAAACTGCTCCTCTCTGCCAGCATGAAAGACTTTTAGCATCACCTGCTCCTCTTCATGCTAGAAATCAAGAGGGAAAGTGTAGCCAAAAAGGGAAGACAGCTGCAGTGACCTATTAGTTACATCCCACACTCAACAGGGAGTTTCTACTCCCTGTCCCTGCCTCTTTCCACACAGTCACTGAGTCCCCAAAACTGTTGGTCAGCATTACCCCAACTGTCCCATATTTCCCATTGCTGAAGAACACAAGAATTAGGCAATGATGTCCTGTCCCTAACAAAGGTCACAGATGCACAGAGCTGGTCTACCGCAACTACCATCTCCAAGGCACCCTTTTTGTAACACCACCAAAAAACAGACAGGGCAGAGGCTTGCACAGCTTGCATGCTGCATTATGGAGCTGCTGTCCTGTGATGGAGGAGAGTTAGGGTGGTAACCACACTGCTAAAATCTTGCTTCCAGCACACAAGTGGCATGTTAGGTGTTAAATGCTTCAGTCTGTCCCCGTAACATGACCTGAAACCCAAAGAAATCCATTGGCTCTGAACCTTTCTGCTTAATTTGCACAGATTTGCACTGAACTTTCTCAGCATGGCTGTAAGTGCAGGACAGCGGTGACAGGGAGGGAGTGAGGGATCCTCAACATGGACAAAAGCAGATGGTGGATGTGTGAGGCTGAAGATGAACACCTGGGGGTGCCAGTAGTATCACTGGTCCCAGTCATGACAGTCCACCCAGACATCTGAACAGAGGTGATGTTAAAAAGGAGAAGGGTGAGGACCACAGCAAAGAAGCAAATGAAGATGCAGACAAGTAAATAAATAATGGATCCTGGGTGTGCAAGCTACAGCCAGATAATCAAGATGGAAAAGTATAAATGCAGTGAGCAAAAAATCTACTGTAATCAGGATCAAAGACAGTATGCTTCAGTGTGCTGGTGTTTGCTTAATCCATGACATTTGGACAGTTTCAGAGTAAATGAATTAAGGGGAAGGCAATAACCTCACAGGCTAACCCAGAGATACTGGGAAATTGGTACCACCACTAGAATGAGTTACTGGCTGAAGAACAGCCTGGCCATGTCAAAGCTCAGGGATTCAGCAAGGGACACCTAGGAGGTTAATCTCTCTTGCAGATGGATCACAGGGCCCTGCAAGGCACAGCACTCACATATTTCAGCATGACCAACCCGGCCAGCTGCAATCCCATAAGATTCAAACAAAATGTGGCTCTTAGCCAATAGATTGAAGGTTGAGAAACCTGTGTGCAAGGCAGATGCCAGAGCCTACAGCCAGTGAAAGTTTTTATGCACCAGAGGACATGGTCAGACCCAGCTTTGGGCCTGAAATGACTGTGACGGGAGCAGAATATTTTCTCTTTTCAATGTATTGCTGTTTCCTGCACCATGTGGTTAGAACAGTGCAGGTGACAGTGCAGCTGAATGGTGACACCACATACCGCAAAGATTAACTTCTCATATCTCTTCTTGGGGCTGAAGACGTGGAATCTGACCTTGGCTTTCATCTGGTCAGTCTTAGATAATTCAACAGGGTTGCTAAATGAGGTGCAGAAATAACAGAATGAACGTCCCTTGCTTGAGACCACTGCAGTCCCTCGAGCTCAGGGCTCGGCTCTAGTAGCCAAACCAAAGTGCAAACCTCATGTCTGTAAAAACTGTCTCAGAGGCAATAGGAAACTATGCTTCATTAAACAGCAACTCAGCAGCTTGCACATGTGCTGTGTTTTGTAATGCAACAGATTTAGGAATAACAGTGTCAAGTTTGGAAAAGTAAAAGTCAGGAAGATTTCTCAAAGCTTTTGACAAGGGGGTTTGCAGTCATTTCCCTGTGGTTTCTTGTTTCTCTCACACTCAACGGAGGAGATGCATCCTAGAGCTCTGTCAAAATCCCTCACAGTCACTCTAGCCTAATTCTGAGCGCTGGGGTTCCTAAGTGCTGTCCTATGCAATAACCATTCCAGAGCTGCTTTTGTTTGTGGTAGACATCAATCTTTAGTGTCCTGCTTTCTCTGTGTCTTTCATTCCTCAGTTTTGCTTTGGACTTCTGGGCTTCTTCAGTACTTGCTCCTCTACTTTGGTCTGAGTTTCTGCTTTTTCCTGCTGAAACTTTCTGCCTTCTCTTCTTCATACAGGAAATTTTATCAATGGTTCAGAGGACAACATATTAACTTCTAGAATCACTGCCAGACCAAGATCTCGCTTTCCTGTTAACACATGTACAGTTTACTTCTGTCTGTAGCCATGGATTACAAAAAACTGAAAACGTGCAGGCTCTTCCATATGCAAGATTTCTCTGCCTTTTATTTGTATCTTAGGTGCTGTAAGGAAAAAAAGAGAGAATACTTCCTTTATTCTTCTAAATGCTGCAGGTTCTGCAGGGTCTGTCTCACAGCCAGCCCTGCAAATGGTAGCAAATGCTGTCCACGCATGCAGCTCTGGAGAAACTGCTCAGTAATGCATCCCTGAGAGGAAACTTTTCAAAGGGGATGCAAAACAAAGTGCTTGACCCCCTTGTTATCACTGGTGTCAATACATCCTAATGCCACTCTCTAGGCCAAAGAACAATTGTTAATTTTCATTACAGGGCACTGCCTCCTAAGCTCTGGGCATCCCAAAACAGGCAAGAGCAGCTGGGTGCGCTTCTTTTGAAAAACAGGTGCGCAGGCACAACTTCTGAATGCTGCAAGTATGCAAGAGAAAAATAACATTCCCTTTCTTGGAACTTATTTTGGGCGGTTGAACAATTCACAAAGAGAAACTGTTAGTGCAAACACTCAAAAGGTCAATCTCTAAATAAACAGAGGGAGAGAGTGATGAAAGGGGTTAGTTGTTAGTAATGAAGCTGAGATGATCACAAGTCAAAAAAAGCAAAGCAACAATGAAGTCAGAGCACTGTGAGCATGCTAGAAATTTTGGCAAGATCACATGTGAAGATACGAAAAACAAAAGTTATATTCCCCAGTCTGAAATGGCACAAGCCCCAAAAAATTCTTCTTTACTTTTTCCTGGGATTGTCAGCTACTTTCACTCAGTTTAGGAGGATCAACAACGAGTTTTGCACTAGCAATGAGCATCAGCTCCCCCACCTAAATGCTATATTCATACTAAAACAAAGAATGAAAACAGACGTAATTTGCATCTACTACACAAATCTTGTTTTATCTTCATGCCTGAACAGGATTTCCCTCCAAACCAGATGAACATTTCTCCTTGAAAAAATACCAGCAAAACACGGCATGTAGTTCACATTAAAAGGAATCTGTACAAAGTCAATTAAGAAAAACAGAAAAACAAACAAAAGGGATGATGACAACATTAGACAACTGATAATAATTGAAAATATTTAGGGAAACTTCGATGATGTAAATACTGTTCATAGGCTTCCTATTTTATGGTATTTACTTTTGGGACTTGCTTGTTTACCAGTCATGTGTCAGTGTCACATTGACTATAAATACGTACTTTACAGAAAATGCAGAACTGTAGAAGTTAGAGATCAGTTCTTGGCTCTGAGGTGAAATTCAAATCTGATTATGTATCCCAGTTAAGGACCGGCTTTCCTATAATGGGCTAAGCTCCAAAGATCAGCGCAGTCAAAATTTGGCTCTATACTTTGTAGCTTGACCCTAGGTAAACCTCAGGCAGAACCATTTGTGGTTCAAAACAAACAAATAAAAAAAATCCCTTGATGTTTCTGAGTCATCACATTGCATTAGTTCAATTTTCAAAGGTGAATTTGTCTCAGTCAGTCATAGAGCTTTTGGTGGGATTAATAAGTGCTTTGTGGCTCAAAGGTGATTTGGCACTAAGGACACCACTCCTGTGCAGGGAGGACCTGTGTGAAAACAGCCATGTGTTCACATCACAGAGCCTTGTGCAAGGCTGAGAGGGCTGTTTGCAACTGCTTGGAGCTGGGCCCCAGCTCCTGAGAACAAGGAGAGCACTTTGGACATTCCTGTGAATATCAAACATTTGCTAAAAGGGCAGGATAAAATCTTTCCTCACACACCAGTAAAACCTCTTTGCCATCTCATATTGTGCTGTATGTCTTGTCCTTTTCCTGCTGGCACCCATCCAGCACAGTGTAATTAGAGGACACATGGCATGACAAGAGCAAACGATATGTGAAATACACACAGATCACCAGCCCCAGCTGAACAAGTGCCAGTGTCCCAGCACAAGCCAACAAAGGTGCTTAAGAAAGCAGGCAGCTCCCTAGACACTGAAAGACAACAGAAAACTCTCCAAAGCAAAGACTGGGACCAAAACAGCTCATGCAGTGGTGGGGAAAATAGCAGGTCTTTCAAGAGGCTGATCTACATACAAGGCACCAGCAGCTTTGCAAATGACCCAGGTAAAGAAAGCAATGGATATATGCAATGGCCTTCCAGAACACAAGATTGCAGAAACTGTGTGGCTAACAGTCTCTTGGTTTGGGGAAAAAATAAAAGAAGGAAGGACTACTGGTATTACTGATCAGGATGCTGAAAACACAGGAAAAGAAAGAGCAATTAACTTCTGGAATTCATTACTATTACAAAAAAATAACCAAGACAATTACTGCTGGACCAACAGAGCATGAAACACGACGTAAGTTTGGCCCTGGTCTTGACCTGTCACTTTTATGTTAAAACCTGCTCATGCTGCAACAAGGAAAACACTGAAGGTCAGCTCTGCAAGGCGCTCAGGGCTTTCACCAGAAGCCAGACAATTGAACAAACTCCTTGTTTGTTAGACGATGCAAGAGAGAGATGTAGAGTGAGAGGGAATATATGCATTTGTGAATCACCAAGGACTAATGTGTGTTGTGGTGGCAAGAGAGGGAAAGCAGGGAGACATCAAACAAGCAGGACTGGCTATGCCTTGAGCTACACTGAAAGCTTTTCTTGAGGTTTGCTCTTTCAGTGTCATCCACAGGAGGAATTTTGGCCTTGCTGCATTGTCAGGCTGCCCTAGCCTTTTGACTAAGACAAGGTAGGGGATAAACTTACATGCTGTGTGGGCAGTGCTGTCCCTTAATAAACAACACGACCAAAGGATTAATTGAGATAATGTTTTACTAAAGGCGGCTGGTGACCGCTGGCTGTCCCCTTTCCCTTGTGCTCTGAAACAAGCAGACAAGGCAGCTGCGCTCTGCTGAGCAAACACACAGAGACTCAAACCCACCCTGTTTGCTCTGCTCACTGCCTGTGCATCCCAGCCAGAGAGGCAATGTCACTCCAAAGCGTCACTTGAAAGACATCACAACTTCAGCTCCTAGGCTTACCAGTGGTGCCCAGCGGCTCCCAGAAAGACACACAGATATGGCCCTTTCCCTCAGATTCTCTGAGAATCCAGTGAAGCAGGAACCAAGGAAAACTGAGAGACTCACTGAAATTTGGATTTGGCGGTTTGGATGGCCCCACACAAAACCCCGCAAACCTTACAGGTGCCATTACAACTTCCCCTTTTCAGGGGAAGCACAGACCACTGCGTGTCAAAACCTCTGGGTTCACTTCCCCCACTTCAACACCACTTTCTCTTTGGAGTTGGGCAGGTTAATTAACCCAAACAAGGCTTGGGTTTTGCATCTGCATGATGCCTGTTCAGAGGCATTCTTATGGCCCTTCACTGCTCAAACACAGTAATGTCCGGGCTTCTTCCCTTGGGGGAGGATTTAGTGATCCCACCAGAGTTCCTATGAAAGGAGAATGAGCCACCTGAATTGCTCATGCCTAGGGCAAGCAGGTTGATGGGGGAAACCAGTGTGAAACAGCTCATCCACAGTAACCCCCTGGGAAAAGGAAGGTAATACAGGGTCCAAGCTGTCAAAGTAAGCTGGCAAATTCTTTGATCCAGCGTGCTAAAGGCTGATATTGGGCCACTCAAATATCATGTTTTGGTTAAAAACAATTCAATGCATATGTTCAGCTGAAGGCCATAAGACAGTCCTCAGTGTCTCAGTACTTTAAGATTCGAAAATAGGAGGCACAAAAGAGCAGAAATCATGGACGATGAGCCAACATTGAGGATATGGGTAGAGATCTAGAAGTGCTATTACTCAGCTGATATTTGTCTGTACACATGTGCATGCATCTGGGTGCTAATATCCCACAGCAAACCTCCAACTAAATGTATGTCAGCAATTGCCAAGTTACTTCTTTTTGTCAGGTAGGTTTTTGTATTCATTTTTGTAGCCCCACAATTTATGAGTCCTCATGGCTCTCCCAGCACTCAGATCTCTTGAGCCCCTACCAATCTAGATCTACCCAGTGGCAATTACACAGGTCTCAGGAAAGCCACACACCTTGGCCAAGGAATTGCAGTCTCCTGCAATTCAAGTGAAAAATCAGTGTTGGGGAAGAAAGGCATCTGCAGAACAGCTGAGGCAGATATGAGCTGATATGAAACCATGAGTAATAAACTCTCATCAGCAAAAGCTCAGTGTAGCTGCCTTGCTCACTGTCCTCGCAGTGCCCTGGACACTGTATACTGACCCTTGTATATATTCATCACTGAGGAGGAGTGAACAGCTGCCTCTTGTGCAGAGCGTAAGAGAAGCAGGAAAAAACCTCTGTCCAAGAAAAATAGGGTGTGAGATTCAGAGAAATCCTTCTGGGAAAAATCAGGAGTAGGGGGCTTGGAAAGAAAGCTTAGGAGGAAATGTATATCTGTAAAAATGGCCCAGGTTTTCAACATTATTTCTGCTTTGTATCTGTGAGGATGCATGTTCACAACCAAGCCCTCCTGATACCTACCTTTGCTCTCTGCCTATACTGCCAGCAGTCCTTTCTGATGAGTCTCACATCACTGGTGGTGTCTGTTCAGAAGCAGCCCCAATCACTCACAGCCCACTCTGAATGCTGTAGCAAACCTCCCCAGAAATGGATGGGTTTCCACCGCAGGGTGTTATTTACTTGAGTTGTTCTGTTACAGCACCCCTCTTCCTTCTTTACAAGAACTCACACAGGGATATCTTCTTACATGGGAAGTAAAATCTCTGTTTGCTTAGAAACAATGTCTCATGAAAGAAAGTATTGAAAAATGTTAAGGCTGGTAACCAGCAGGGATAAGGTCTTGATTCCCCTAGAGCTAACCATAAAGTGCTGTACCAGAAGCAGGTTCAATGTGTAATTGTTTTAGGCATGCAGGAAATAAGAGAACAGAAAAGGCTACTCTATGATTTACTCAGTCTCCTAGTTGTTGCTTGAGAACCACAGATGACAATACTGTGTTAGCCTCTGATCCATACTCCCAGCTGTTACTAAATCAACAGAGTTGCTCCGAAGTCAATACTGCTATAGTGACATCACTCTGGTCCAATATACACCACAAAATTACAACCTGTACATTACAACTCAAGAACCTTCATAGGATAGATCAAACTCACTGCTAAAATGTTATTCTATACAAGTTCTGTGTATGTGCTTCATGTATGTGTGGTCGTATCTGCTGTGGTTTTTTAGGATGTCTGCTTATTTCCATTCCTGATTTCTCATCTCATTCCAGCAACAGCTGGAATTACTGTACAGAGTTAGCCTGACTCCAGCTGCAACACAGCTCCTTCCATAAATGAGTTTGTTTTAAAGCCTTCTAAAACCAAATGGGGCATAACATGGCCACCAAATGTCTGATGAACCATCCGAGACTGAAGACCAAAGGAAACTGGTTGAACAATCCTGAACACTGGGCAACAACATTTATCCTCTTCCTCATTTCCCACATTCTTTGCATCTGGTTCCCCATAAAACATGCAGATGCCTCAGTAACAGGAAAGCTGAGGATGTCAGTAGTCATGCCTGATCTCACTGGCCCTTTCCCCATGTTTGCCAACAAAGGAAAACAGGGACTTAAGCCACAGTGAGGCACTGCATATTTCTGCTCTAAGCACACACTCAGCACGTGGGAGGGTGGGCCACATTCATCCTAAATCCCACCAAAGCCCTTAGATCCAGACAAGGTCACAGCTCTGCACTGCTCCTCAAGGAATGTATGTACCTTACTCTCCCCTAATGGTGACTTATTCATAAAACTGTGTGACTTGCTTAAATAGCTCATTCTCCACCTCTGAGGGAACTTTTTTATCGGCCTGGAACAGGTCCTTGCTTTCTGTCTGTCACCAAGGGAGGAGAAAGCCATGGGGCTGCTACCCATATGAGCCTGGCTGAGTTACTTTCTCCCTCTGAGTTTGGAGAAATGACCAGAATAGCAGGATATTGCCATAAGCTTTTCAGAGGCTTTGTGAAGAATTTAGTTGAGATTCATGAGAGAGCTCTGACAATATAAAACACTACACAAATGCTAAAAGTTAACTGTTTTTAATAGCCACAGATTTAAGAGAGATCTTTCTTTTATTTCCATACAAAGGTGCAGAAATATCCTTCATTTCAAATAACCACTGTGCCTGCTGTGAGAAGCTCTGCACATGATTTTCACTGCCTTTCACACAGAAAATAGGAACACTACTTTGCATTTATAGACTTTAAAACTAATTTGCAGACAATCAAGTCTCGAAACCCCCACTGTGATACAGGAGGTAAACATTACACCTGTTTTAGAGAGGAAACTAAGAAGAAAAAAGGTTAAACCACCAAGTCTAAAGCCAGAAAGGAGACATTTGAGAAATCAGGCATGCTCGTAAGGTCTATCTAGACCCACAGTTGCTCACTTGTTCTTCTTACTGAACAGTTAACTCTTCTGCTCTCAAGGTTCTAAACATCAGGGCGCACACACCATATGGCAAGAGTGGCCACCACATTTATCTGTATTACCACCATATTTAATTTCTGAGGATACTTCTGTTGACCACAGAGTGTGTCTGGAATTGCATGAGGCCACTTATTCCATTTTCTAACATGTGTGGCAGTAGAAAATTGTTGACGACTACAAGTTAACCAAACATTTATTTTTAGAACCCAAGTCCAATGTTATAGTGCCTGGACTCATAACTACCCATTTCTCCAACATTAAGCTGAGCTACCACATGAGAAAATTGCTAGAATGATAGTATTTCCAGGGCATATTGAGTCACTGTCCAACATCTAAATTGGGAAATAAAATAATTTCTCAGCAACTGGCAGCACAGTGGGAGGCAAAGCTAGCACAAATTCAGCTTGTGTTGAAAAATTCAGGCTTTTACTTTAAAACAGGTTCCTCGTCACTAAACATGGGTTTTTTAAATTTCCCAACAACAGAAAAACAATTAGGTTCCATGGTATTGAATTCTTGGCATTATCTAGTATTTAGAACAATTATTAAGCAACGCTAGCAGAATTTTAATGGTGATAACCAGGGAGCAGCAACAGCAGCACCATGGAGACTCAGAAACATGTATCATTTTTTAATCTGATCCATCCTTGAGATGTGCTATGGTCCCTACCTGGAGGCTCTTTCTGATCAGTCCTTGGAGAAAGATGCCTATGAACCTCAACCCTGCCTACAGCAGGAATTCCCAGTCCAAATAAGACCACCTTGGCTTGCTTCCTCAATGGCCCATGGGAATGCTAATGTGAAAGGGTAAAAAAGTCTCTGGCAGTGGTTTTTTTGCCTTTCCCTTGGACGTGCAGGTCCCACATAATGAATTTAATCTTCTGACAAAAGGCTTTCCTAGATCAGGGGAAGTACAGCTCAGAACTAATTTGTTGATGCTTGGGATTTGCACGCTGAAAGATCTCCTGTCCAGGATATCCTCTCTCCTCAAGAGATGCTGCCTACAGTGCCTCAGTTAATAATTAACTCCTAAATGGAAGCAGAAGGGTTGATGAGGGTGATGAAGGTTTACAACTGCATGTCTTTGTATCCTTTCTAAAAGGAGAAACAGATGTTTCCAACCACCACAAACTTCCATTCCACAAATCTCTTCCTCTGGCTGTTACCTTGGGGCAGTGACTTCCAAATGCTGAATTAAGAAACAAACCAATTAATTGTTTTGCTGGAAGGTTCAAGAGGGAGTCTGGGGCAAAGTCAGAGGTTGAACACATTCCCTCACACAGCAGCTCAAAAGGCAGAAGACAGCATGGGAAAATCCTGCTCTAATACTGCTTTTTTTGCTGGTAATCAGGGTCTCCACGACTGCCAGTTCAATTGGAGAAGAGCCCTGGAAATTCTTCTGCTTTGTCAGCGACATGGTCTCAAGCAAAGCCCCGTCTCATCTGTCAAAGTACAGTCTGGATGCTTTCAGTAGCATTAATTTAAATTTCTAAACAAACACCAGACCCTACCAACTTGTGTAATGGTGAAGAAGTTAATTTTATCTGAGATGTTTGGGTTTCCTCCCCTCTTCTGTCTCCCACTTTAAATTGATGCCATCTTGATTTAAAAAAAAAAGGAGGGGGGCATTTTTGAGTGCTGCCTGCAGATATGCATTTGTATGCATTTCCATCTTTTAACTAACAAACATGAGGGGGAAAAAAGTTAATTTTGCTAGCAGCCTGCTGTGATATAAATAAAAATAATAGGTACATTCACAGATTTTGAACTTTTTACAGCCACTGCTGCAAAAAGCAATTTTAATTTATAACCACGGATTCTTGCAAAACATATAACGAAGACATAATAAAATGGAATGTTTATCCTGTGGCTCCCATTAGACCTCTTCCGTTCGATGGTTGTAACTAATGACTTGTTTTTCCACTTTTGTATTGGAAGCCTTATTATTGGGCTGCACAGAGCATACCTTATTTGATTTCCCTAGCAATGTCTGCACCTCTTGCTGAAGCCTGCAATTAGATGTTCATGAAGTAATATTAAAAAGCTGCATAATCACATCTGTGGTCAAAAATTAAAAAAAAAAAAGAAAAAAGCCAGTAACAAGCCAGCTCTGTTTGTATAATATTATACTGAGTACAATAGACTAATGTTCACTCCAGTGCATGTGTCCTTTTGACTAACCACTTCTATCTGACAACCTTTTTTTGGCAACAGAACACATTGTACTTTTTGGATAATTGACTGTGGAATATAATGTTGTTTATTCAAAGCAGGTCACACAGAACTGAGCTTCCAGTTGTCTTTATCCTTCTACCTTTCTTATCTTCATGCTGTTTAAATTTATGCTGAATTTCTTTTAATTACACATATGGTTTTAATTGCTGTTCTGTATTTATTCAGTAGAAGGTGACCTGATGGTGAAATGGCACAGAAAGGTGGGTGGGAAGCTGAATTCAGATTTGAAAACTGTATTTGGACATATTTATTGGTGAGCAACCTCACGAAGAAACAAACACAAGCACACGCATTCCCAACACCCTATGCTACAGGGTCATGTTTGTCTGCAGTACAACTGCATTATTTCTCTGTACTGAAAAATCTACTAGAAAGAGTCATCCACCACCTGCTCAGTGATCTGGAAATTCTACAGCAGCAAAAGGCCTAATTTTAAGCCTAAGCCTTGGAGGACAAGAACCCTCAGGGAAAACTATGTAGAAACACGTAAAAGTTGTGAAAAATCTAGATGACGGGAAATGCAGTTGAGAAAATGGGTTCAGGAGAAAGTTTTAACTGAAGCATTCAAATGAGGTCGTGCAAGAATTGATGTGTTTCTAAAGCATGTTTTTGGGATGCAGCCTGTGGAAAGAGAAGTCACAAGTAAGTGTTGCATAATAGGAGGGGGAAAGGATTTTGATGCAGCAAGGAGCAGAAAAGCAGCCTTCTAACACAAACCAAAGAAGGAGATGCAGGGCACCTTTCCGATGCTGATCATCAGATCAGGAAAACACAATTGTCACCTGAAACTTTGAGTCTGCAAGATACACATGAAGCGGAGGTTTACAAGAATACAAAAGTTGCAGGGCACTTCCTCACAGAGATTTCTTCTGTTGGCCGACTTGGACTGCAAAATAAAACCCACCAGGCTTCCTGGTGACAGCCTAGAAGGAATCCATCAGTGGCATAAACACAGCAGGAGCCTCCCTGTCCACTTAGGCCATTTTTCTCCATGGAAAAGGCATGACTTTTCACTTTAAACTCTACCACAGCAACAACAGAAAAGAAGGTGATTCATTTGAATGATCAACCAGCTCTCAGAAAGCTGGAGGAAACCCCTGCAAAAGATTCTTCAGGTGTAAAGTAGAGTCTAACTAGGCAGTAATAGGATGAAAATTATGACGGCTAATCTGCTGCATTATCGCTCAGGTGTGGTTCTATTTTACTGATGACTAAACTAATCCTAATAAGTCAGGTAAAGTTACAGTGGACTCATTTGAGGAAATTTTGTTAGTTTGTTTAGAAAAATATTTAATTGGGAAGATGAGTGATACTGACAGTAAGAATAGTTCATCTGTCTGTGCTGGTGCTAAACCACACTGTGGAAAATCCTTGCTAATGCTACATTGATCAGCTAACACATAGCAGCTCCACTCTCCTAATTTGTTTTGTGTAGCTGACTTCAGATGGCCCATTTCAATCTGGACTATTTTGAGGAGCCATGTGAAACTAAGTCACTGCCCTATTAGTGTGGATAAAGAGGCATATGAATATTACTCTGCTACAAGCAAGACGTAGTTCATCTGATATTTTTTCCAGCAGAGAAAATACACTGCATCTGGAACAAAGAAGAAAATGTGACTGGAAAGTTTAGAGCCCTTAAATTAATTCCCTAGACAAAAAGTTGAGGCATCATACTCATAATATCATGTTATGTAACTTGCTGTGGAGCCAGGCAGCTACTAAGTGAAATAGTATGAGTTATAAAAACAAAATATTGTTGTGAAAACAATTTTACAGCTTTATAATTCACTATTATTTTCATTTAAGAACAAAACTGTCAGTGTAATTGCAGATTCTGTTTGCCTTGCAGGAGTTCTTTCAGCCTGTGATAGGAAATGTCTTCTTTTTTGTTAAACTTTTTTTCCCCCCCCAAAGGCTGCTATTAAATTTACTGTATTATGTTTCTTTATAGTTATTCAGAGGTAAATCTTAACAGAAAGCCCATTATGTTCAGGCCAAAATTAGTTTAACACCAGAACATTTATGATCAGTAAATGTAACCATATATTAGCAACTGCTTCATACCATTATTCTTGGATGAAACAAATACTGTATCAGCAGTCATTATGGACTATTTTGCAATCTTTACAACTGAGTATCTATTTTTGGTGGGAACCTACATGGCTGGCACTGCTCACTGTGCACCATGGTAGTTTTCTACCTTGCCTGCTCATTCACGTGCTAGCCTCAAGACCCTATCTATGCACAACCATCCCTATCCATGGAAAAATTACTCCTCTTTTAAACTGTGCACAGCCCCCTACAAAAAGTGGTGCTTCAATAACAAACCATTACTATTTTATCTCTATGTGTGCCATTAAAAACTGGATTAAGACCACAAATATGCTTCACAGAAGTCAGTGGGAAAACCACCCAAATATAGAAAGATCCACTCCAAATGACATGGCCATAATAGGCAATCACCCAAAACATCATCTATGCTGTCACTGTGTTGTGAGCATAGTGATTTATCTTAACACTGGCATTACCATCAGGTCGTAAGCCCAAAGAGTTGCACACCAACAGGGCAGCCAGAGACCTTCTCACCTCAAGCAGAAGAGCCACCCAATGACACCAGGATGCTCCATGCCTCCTTGCTCTGCTCAACTCTCCTAATCAGTCGGTGCCTAACGTTGGACAAGTTTCTCTACCCATTCAGGTTCTGGCTTCATTGCAATAAACTATCAATGACACAGAGGTTATCTGACAGAAGAACAGCTTTCTCACACGTTCTGCTGCTTTGGCTTTGAAAGAATTGCAATGTGCTTGGAGACGAGTGCATTTTAAAATGGAAGGAATCAGCTCCTCCAGTAATCAGCAGCACCATCACACACAACAGCCAGAGTCTGCCTGTAAATTAAGTGGCACTCACTTTTCTGGGTGCTGCTTTCTGTACTGAAAGCTGCAAACCAGCAGCAAGGCCAACCATCCTTGTCTCATCATGCTACAGACCAGGCTGCCCCTTAGAGCCCTGAGCTTAGGCAGCCCCAGGGCTCAGGCAAGCCCTACTGCCTGGAAACCAGCCAGCCTCCCTGTCTGGTGCTATGTAAGTACACATTCATTGCATCTTACGACCTCAGACCCAAAATTCTTGTGTTAGCCTGTAACGCAGTATGGCAGTATCTCTCAAGGTAGACACTTGGTTATCAAGAGTTAACCAGCACAGAAACAGAGCCCTTGATTAACTTCAAGGTTGCCCCATGCCTTATCATGTGTGGAGGCATTGTCCTCAGCTTATTTTAAGAAGGAGCAAGAAAGAACATCCAGGTATTATGCCAAAAGCCTCTTTCTCAATTATTCCTCTTATATTTCTAACCCATTGTGGCTGACTAAAGGCTAAAGCTGCAAAAGCTGCATCCTGAAGCTGTAAATTTAAGTTGGTTTTTCAGTATATGCTGACCTGACTTACTCCTGTAACTGCAGGCTCCCTGTTATCTTTAACTTCAAGGTAATTGTTTGGCAACTCTTTGTTTCACTGTTTCAGGAAAACAATTCAAATATATGATTCCTAAGAGAAAAAACTGATTAATTGCTCTGTCTTCAGCTGGTTCCTGCTAGTATATGGAGTGCTTAAATAATAAAAATATAACACAAAGAACAAAGAGTAAAGTTCTCAAGCGAAAATGTTAAACACATTTCAAGCCAAGAATTGGGCTCTTTCAAAAGTTTAGGGTATAAACCAGACTGTCTCAGATTCCTGCAGTCAGGATAAGGACACCACTCTAAAAACACCTCTTTGCATCTCTTGCCAGCACCTATTCACCTGAAAAAACCCACAAACATTTTCATGCAGAGATTTATAGAAACTTGAAGAGGAAAACATCATTCTCAGTGCCACAGTACTACAAGTCCTGAGCTTCTCATCTTATTGTTAGACACCACTGCCTTCTTTCCCCTCCTCCTCATTTTAACAGAAGCAACAGTATTTAATTTAATCCACCCAGAAGCAATGACAGAGTCAGCAGCTGATATACAGCTAGTGCTGGTTAGAACTCTGAATTACTGTTTTGTGAAGAATGTCAACATTTTGACATTTGTTGCTATTCTCAGGGTAGAAAGGAACTGCATATTCATCTGGAAATTTTGAAATGTCACACTGAACTCACAGATTCAATTCTGAATTTCAGAATTTCACCTTCTATTTCATTTTGCATTAGCTTTCAGTCTGTTTTAATTCAATAAATGCCAAAGTAGAATATTTTAAATAACCATTTTTTAAAGTTTTACTTTATTTTAGCATATGAAAACTGTTGGAAGCCACTGTCCCACACGGACAGAAAACCAACTTCAATCATCATTTTACACTGTCTCCAGGTTCCATCCATTGAAAATTTTTGATACGTGATTTTCGTGAAGAAGACACTTGGGTGAAGACATAAAATTTTGGGTGAGAAGACACTTTGGGGGAGGCAAGCAATGCAAAGCAAGCTGCCTGCCTTTCTCCACAAGTCAAAAGCAACACTAGGAAGGAATATATCCCTGTGACAGCAGGAGGGAATCTGGCAGAGTGCTTTTATTCATCCGCAGAGAAGGAAAAATTTCTAGTTGCTAAATTAACAGCAAGAGAATTAGCCTCAGTTCAAACACAAGTGCCAGAGGTATCTCCTTTATGTGAGTGATGGCAGACTGTAAAAATTATTAAACCAGTACAAGAGAAGTGCATCAGTCATAGTGAAGGGCATTGGTGAGCCTATGCTTCTGAGGCAAAGACAAAACTTCCAAGTGAATGTCTCCATCACAGGTATTAAATCAGTGGAAAAACTGACAAAAGTTGTGTAAAATGAGAAAATAGCGAGCCGTCACAGTCCCTTTTGGGCACTGCAAGCTGCATGAGACCGTGTCAGGGCTGGGTGCAGCAGGCAGCAGAGAAATCACCTCCAGCACTGCGGAAACCACGCAGTGGCTGAGGTCTGCTGGTCATGAGTGACCACCACCATCTAAACCATGCCACAAGCATGAGCTGCCTCGTTAAATCCTCGTGGTTTACAGCTGTCTCCCCACTCTTCATGGTGCTCACCTGGAAAGGTGTGCAAAACTGAAGGGCTGTCTGAAGAGGAGGCCATGCTCCATATGCACTGGCGTCTCTATAGGTGTGAACGGGGATACTGGGACCCGTGACTGACCAGGTTAAGGAACTGGGGCATTTGTGTCATGTCTGGGAGAATAGACAGGGCTACCAAAGAGACATTGCTCCCTTTCTCCTTCCAGCAAATCTGCAGCAAAGGAGCAGTGGATTTGGATGCTGTACTAAATCAGAGCTACAAGGCACTTCTGTCCTCACCAAATTGGTAAATCACTCTCAAGAGATCAATGCTTTTGTTAAGATTTCCACCATTTTGGAACAGAGCCACAAAGCTGTCTCAAGTGGCTCCAGTGGTAGCCAGTCTGGATGTTGAAAACGTGAAGGTTCCTTTATGAAGGAATGTACTTACCAAAGACTATGAGTAGAATTAGGAGAATAGCTGGGATCTAGAACAGACCTCCCAGAGCCACCCGCTTAAATACACCAGGAGATATATGAGGTCCCTAAAAGGTCCACAAATCCACTTGGGAGGTATGATAGTGTCTCAAAAATGCTCAAACATGACCAAAAACAGTGAAAGGACCTAGATCTGTTTGGAGATATGAGAACTCAACAAGAGTTTTTGGTGTCTTAACCAGTCCAGCACAAAAACATTTGGTGATAGATCAGCTGGTGGGAGTTTATCAATCCTGCTAAGGCCACAGGGCAAAGTTCTGGGAATACTCCATGTCAGAAACTGGCTTTGTCATATGTCTACTGTGGACATCTTGGTGCCAGAAATGAGCTCACCTAATGAGGCACCCAGGCCTTGTGCCCTCTGCCATTTGGAAGAGGAGAAGTTAAGAGAGAAGCTTCATATTTTGACTTGGTCTGAGCAGACACACCATGAGCATGAGAGGAGCCAGTTGTGCTACATGTTTCTGGGATGGTCTCATAAGAACTCTGCTGCTGCTCCTGCAGAAGTCCCCACCACCCACCATCCAGAAGAGAAAGATCCTGAGGTTTTTAGGCTGTTGAAGCTCATGAAAGTTTAAATGAGGACATGCACTCCCACCAGATCATTTCCTAACTAGGACTGGGGCACTAATGCTAGGCAGGGCACTGCAAAAGACTAAAATGCCCAGAGGCTTCATATGCATGACTCTCACTCCATAAGTGGCCCAAGGACAAAATGCAACGTGGAATTGTGTGTGAGTAAAACTCATTGTTTTCAGTAGGCTTTAAGAACCAGTACAGATTATTTGCTGTTCCCATACCAATCCAGATTTATTTTGGATCAGCAGCGACTTCAACATGATTAGTACACAGCAAAAAGCACAGAGCCACAGTGTCATGAACCTTTTCCTAGCCAGAATGTCAAATATAAACTTTTTTTTTTTACCCTTTAAAAACATGAAACAAATTTAACTAAAAGTTTGCCTCTCACAGTGATGGATCATGGTATATGTTAGAATTAAGGACGATGAACTTTTAATCTGAGATATATTTGCTACAACATCGTTAATAATTTGTACACAAACTGTGCTCAAGATTAAGCATGCACTTTTCTGAATACATTTAGAAATTGTTTGATATTTTAAAATCATTCCCTTGCAAGAAGAAAAATTCCTAAAGGTCATCTTACATTTTATGTGGTATCTAGTAATGCTTCTTACCCTTTCTATTTCCTTAACTGAAAGGTCTCAAACCAACCTTGAAAAGGCAAAACACAACCAAATGCAGAATCATGTGTGTGTGTGTGTAGGAAAAGACGCTAAAATTCACATGATAGCCAAGTCAAACTACAGTGACAATTCTCCCTAATAGATATCTGGCTCTAACACAGCCTTTTTTCCCTTTTAAATAAAAAAAAATCCCAAAGTCAATTTTATGAATGAGTTATTCTGCAAAGGAAGAGAACAGCACGTGGTAAGACTGGACAACACTGCTTTAAAGGCAAAGCCTGCCACCAATATGTTACAGAAGATTTGTAAGCTCAAAAGTGAAATAGGTAAGAAAACAGATATTTAGCGGGTTGGAAGAGAAAGAAAGTTTCTGGAGGGATTTATCATCAAGCAGATGATAGTCTGTTCTGCAGAAGAACTGAAATTATTTTTTACAGAGATATTTATGAAATATTTCTGCATGCGTATTTGCAAATGCCACGTGCGCACACACCAACATATCTATATAAATACATACAGGCATACATGAAACCCCAAACTTGAGCTAAATTAAATTGTCCCTCCAGCTTTGTAATGCAAATGAGACCAACAGGCTTGTGCTGTTTGTGGTTCGAGATAATTTGCGTTTCCATAGAGATGCTGACTGAACTACAGTTTTTAAATTTTTTATATATATAAGCCTACTTGTATCTATAAAAGTCTAAATATGGATCTGCTCTACCTCAGCATTTCCTCAGTGATTTCACTGGAACCACAACAATTTACACCAGTTAAGGCTATGTGCAAATTTTGTGTCTTTCACTACTTTCCACTCTAAGCTCTGTACCAAGTATCTACAGAGCTGAGAGTTTATTGCTTCTCTCCCTGCTTCAAAGCTTCTTGTTAAGGGAGGGGAAGAAAACAGAAAAAGCAGTTTCTTAGCTGCTAGTAGATAATATTTCAAGGACTTCTGTAATTTCTTGCCCTCTCTAAACTGCCTTGAGAAACGTCTTTGCCTTCCAAAGTTCCCACTGTCAGGAAACCTGGAATTCAGGAAGACCATCTGTGTGCTGTTAGGGAAAGAAATGACAAAGGGATATGCTTTCTGTTACGTATCAGAAGCTTTTTCCCTTTTCCCTGTGAGCACCCACAAACTCAAGAGCACGGATGTGCTCAGATATGCCAGGGTGGGCCTGGGCAGCAACAGCATCATTGCCTCCCTGCCTCACCCTGCGTGGAACCTCAGCTCATCATACACAATGAGGGCCCAACAAAGCTAAAACACCTCTGTCCTCCCAGAGCCACATTAGAGACAGCCACCAGCAGAAGTGACAAAAGCCAGGAAGGATCAGCTCAGGCAGAGAAACCAGACAGATCCACTTTAACTTTCCATTTCAAATTGACTTCACTTGGTGTATTCCAGGCACTGGTTGCAGTGGATAGGGGCCACCCGGTGTACCAACATCGGAGAGGAAAATCAGAGCCGAGCTCTGTGGGGACTCATTTCCATGTGGTTTCAGTGATAAGTGATCTTTGAACAGCAACACACCAGAGGACAACCTCCGCAATCACTCTGAACCACAACCAAAACCAGCCTCTCGTGTTCCTCCCATCTGCCTGAGGACAGGGAGGATTAACTGTTGAACCAGGGATGTGCACAAGCACATGAAGCAGTTCACACCCAACCTCTCACTTCATCTTGGGAGTGCCCAGAAGAAAAGGCTTCATTCAGCAGTGCCTTACAGAGGCATGGCCAGGGAGCTCCTGGGGCAGCAGCATGTCACAGGGAGAAAGCCTTTGTCCCTCCTGTGGGCTGATGCCATGCCTCCACATGTGGCACCACCTCACCATTTGAGGCTGACGGTTTTGCTAAGCCCCTGCAGAGGCTCTTTTCAAAGCAATAAGAGCTCCCTGTTTCCAGCTTTTAAGAAGCCATGTGTAGGGAGACCTGCCCCACACCCCTGACAGCACTGCCTTAACCCCCACCACCTTCCAGGCCACGTCCAGCCATGTGTCTCTCCCAGAAATGCCAGTGACCACCCACATCTCCTACCTTCTGCTGCAGGGCGGCCGGCTGTGGGGCCATCACCGGGTCAGTGATGTAGGTCTTCTTTGTGCCCGGTGGCTGGTAGAGCCCAGGGGGAGCCTGGCCCATGGCGTTACTCGCAGGATACGGCGGCTCGGCCTTCCAGGAGCTCTGCGGCACGTAGGGCGCTTCGGAGCCGTTCCTGCCGCCGTACCCCCCGTAGTAGGGCTCCTGGTAGCGGCCCTGCGGGGGCGCGTATCCATAGGCAGGCTCGGCAGGCCGGCCAGCCGGGGGGGCATAGCTGTAGTCGGGCCCGTGGGGCTGTGGCGCTCCGTACTGAGGGCCGGCGGGCTGGCGGGACGGCGCGGTGCCGTAGGGCTGGCTGGGCCCCAGGCTGCCATAGTGCCCGGGCTGCGGGCCGGGAGGTTGGTAGTGCGGGCTGGGCTGCGCCGTCCTCACCTGCACGTTGAAGGCCGGGCGGCTCGGCGTGGAGGCCGTGGCGTAGGAGGCCGGCACTGGCTGCGGCTTCAGGGTGCCCACGGGAGTGACCGGGATTGGCGCTGGCTGCCCCGGGCCCTTGGCAGTGGACTTCTTGGTGGCTGTGAGGGGAGGCTGGTTGGGAATGATCATCCGCTTGTGGCCGGTGACAGGGGTGGACACGGATGGGGTGGTGGCGGCAGAGCTGCTCGAGGTCCCGGAGCCCTGGGGAGCAAGGAGAGAGACACAGGGTCAGCAGGAGGGACCACTCGGGCACCGCGTCGAGCAACAAGGGTGGAAATGGGGGTTTACAGTAACGTCTATGCAGCAACTCAAACTGTTTAGGAAAGCAAGAATAATCTAAGGCCGTGCATTATAGAATGATAATAGCAAACTTCCCCTGCTCTGACAGAACAGGGACGGCACCGCAGTAGCCGAGCAGAACTGCCGTGCATGGCATTTCATCTCCCCTTGGAGGCTTCTCCTCCGCCTCCAAACAAACAAACACATTTAAAAATGATACATGCAAAATAAAGGGAGATTCACTAGAGGATAATTAGGGGAAACCCCATGCATTCCTGTGAAAATGAGACCGTTTTGAAAAAGAGAGAAAACGAGATTATATTCTCTATGGAGACATGAAATTCCTTGGGTCCCTAGAGCACTTGTAGGATTCTGCCCCAATACAGGATCTCCTTTAACTGTGCAGAAGGCAACAAATTGGGATAGCACGCAAGCAGGTCCCAGGCCGTAAGAATTAACTCAGATGAAAGCAAGTCACTGAGGTGTCCCTACCCTGGCTGCACTGGTTGAAAACCTGGAGTGAACCCAGAAAAGTTAAATGCTGCACATGCTTCATTAAAGGGCAGAAAGCAGGTCAGGATTTCCAAGAGCTTCAGAAGTCAGCTCCTACCATGGCAGCCATGTAACCCTGCACCAGTGCCCCAGGCACAGCACTGCTGGGGCAGCCAGGGTAGAGGATCACAGCAAGTGCTGCCGCTTCCTGCAATTTGCCACGGAATGAAGCTTTGGTGCAGTGACGCCATCTAATAGCCATCATACATCCTTCAGTCTAATGTACTTGTTTGTCTGGCTTACCTCTCATTTAAATGTTCAAAAACACCAGTGTGAAAAAACATCTTTGTTACAGAGCTAACAATGTGAAATAGTTTCTGAAGAACGCTGACAAACACCTTTTATGTCTATTCACTAAATCAAAGAAGAACAAACTTGAATTTCTAGAGTTTAGGATTAGGTAAAATTTCTTGCTTCTCTATTTTCCTTTATTCTAGAAGAGTACCTGAATTTTATGCCTTCTACAGAGCGATGCATTAAAGTGAAGCCATGCAGTTTGACTGCACTTAACACCATAGTTATATGAGGTTATATCTCATCCAAATTTCCTGTACCAGCCTTGATTTCATCCATGATCTGCTCGATAACCTACAAATTCACAGCAGCCCAAAGCCAGACCAGCTCAGCCTTCACCCATGGTTATGTGCTACCTTTAAATGACCAACCTTGTATTTGTCCCCAGGCGTTCCTGCTTTATGCAGGCACCCTGACCTCCACCTACTGCTCCCTCACCCTCTTACTGGGGAGGGCATGGTGGGGACTCAGACCTGCAGGAGCTGTACTAGGGCCAGAGAAATCCTGTGCCTGGTCAGCAGGTGGCGGCAACTAATTGCTGCCAAACCACCCAGAGGGGGCTGGGGGAGCTTCAGCCATCCTGAGCCTCCAAGGCTCCGAACTCATCCTCTGTACAGGGTGGCTGTGCCCCCCAACATTTAGTAACCACCTCACAAAAGAAAAAGAAGATAAGTGCAAGTCACTCAGCTTCTGGTGCACAGCCTACAAGCAAGTCTACCCAAGGGACAAGGAAGCTCTACCACCCAACTGGCAGCCCTTCCCTGGCAATGTGCAAATACTTTTTTGCTGATGCACTGGTAAAGCCCTTACTCCTGCAATCACACCTTCAGGGCAAACCTCCCACAAGGAAACAGTATAAATCAGCAAAAAACCCCAGGCAAATAAGAGCATCAATCTGTTCTGAGAGGTGTAAAAGGTGTGTATTCAGAGGTGGGGAACAATAAGGCAGCAAACTTCTGCTGGAGGAAAAACATCTCAATGTATTCACACCCTGACCTTGCTAACAGATCCATGACAAGGCTGCACATAGACAGACTGAAGAGATTTTGAAACTGAGAGCAAGGAAGAGCTGAAGCATGTCTCAGTTGAACTGCAAGGGCAGAGACAGGTTAAGGGTCTGCAGCCCTCCATTAATACTGCCTGATTCTTCTACTTCTGAAACACTTGAAGAGAAGCCGGCACTCCTCCATCCCTGCATTAGAACACAACTGCACCAGCACTCATTGCTAGCAAGAAAACTTGTTTTCTGTCAGAATTGTTCTTCCATGTCAGGTTGGCATTTATTCCTGGGAGTGCCAGAAACTTTCCCATTTCCTCACCTATTTCGTTCTTGTATATTATAGTAGTTTGTCCACTTACTGAAATGGGATGAAAGGTCCACAATGCAGCACTGTGTAATTATCACCAGAAATGCATTTTTCTTTTTCATGTGAAGAGGTAAAAGGTAGATAATGTTATAAAGACAATGGCCTGTCTGGGGGAGGAGGAAAGACTAAACCAGAACAACATAAGTGAGCCCTGTTCACCACATTCTATATTTCTGAATGCACACTCTGGAAGCAGGTCAGGACAGACGCTACTAAAGCTCTTCGGATCCTATCTCAGTAACTGGGGACTTTAATCTTACATATAAGACTTCACATAACTTTAACATAACACTTCACTCAGTGGGCTGATGCCAGTCTCCTGCCTGGACTGGAATACACCTTAAGAATGAATGATAAACCCTTCTTCCAAAAAAACCCCAAACCCTTGCAATCTGTGGACTGGCACTGAGCAGCTCCTGTGTTTGACACTGGAAAGAGGATGAGCTGGGAGTATCCCCTCCTGCACCAGAATCCAATGAAGGAAGGTGGCAATTCAGGGGACCAGAGCCCAAACTTTGCTATCATCTCCACAGCAAAGGCCGGAGTTAACAAGTACCGGTTGCATTGTGGCATCAAACCACAGGCTGCCTTGAGGAGGAGGAAGTTTGCATCAGTAGGAGTCCCCAGAGGCACCCTGTGTGACTCATTCTGAATTCCTCTGAGGGCACTGGGCAAGTGTGTGATGAAAGCTGGGGTTTAGGGGGGGAGGTGTAAGGCTAGCTGATGTGGTGTAGTAGAGAAATGGGACAGGCTACAGGGAATTTAACACTACTGGAGCATTGATGATTTATGGGGACACAAATTGGTTGTAGCTCTTATGCAAGGGCACAGGTGATGTACCACCATAAATCCTCTGCCCTTTTGCCTGAGAGAGAGAAGGGTGGCCAGAGTCCAGCCATGCACTCAAATATCACCCCAGGCTTAAACCTTATGATTACTAATGGATTAAGAAAAAAATTTTATAAATGAACAGTAACTATGGACAAGATTCCTGCTCTGAGGACAGGAATGTGTGAAAGGATGAGAAAAGGGTACTCAGATACCACTAGAAGAGAGATTTCAACAGCTGTTTGGAAGGCACTAGGAGGATAGGAGGGATGGATGAGACTATAAAGATGCCAGGTAGATGGAGTAATGAACAGAAGGCTGGAAGGGGCTATCTATATCACTGGGTACAGTCTAGCAAAACAGATGACTGTCACAAATGTTTCATCCAAGTGAATCTATAGAACTTCTACCAACACAAGTAGTCTCATCCAAAAGCACATCAAAGTGACAACCAAGAAACATGAAAACAAGTAGAAACAGGAGAAAGAAAAAGGAGAAAGGCAAAGAGTGAATTCATAGGAGTACAGGCATCCCTTTCTCCAGCAGCTCCTGGACAGCTCATTTCAAAACCATACTGCATTTGCAAGTGATTATCACAGCCAAACACACTCTCTGACATCCTCTGAGGGCTGTTTTCAGAGGAAGACAGGCTTTCCTCTGCTCGCCATGCCCTGATGAAACTGTCTGACACACTTCGCAAGTGCAAATTAAAACCACGCTACTTACCATCAACCCCTTCTTGCAAATTCATATTTGCACGGAGAGTAAACTAGAAACCCCAGGTGTTGATAACACAAGAGTTGTTAAGAGAAACTAGAGTAGGAAGGAGTTAAATTCAGAACCTCATCTACCACAAGCATTATAATACAAAATCTTTTTTTTTTAAATGGGAAAGCACAAGAGCCTTGTTTAAACACAGATGGAAGTACCTAAATGTACTGCCTCTTCTACAAATGAATTATCCAGCAGTTCAAGTAAAGGTGAACTAATATGGACAAAATCAAGTAAAACTCAATCAATGTGGGAGGAAAAAAACACTAAAACACTTCTCCTAAAGAAGTTTACCATGTATAGCCATGAGGGGAATAATTTTGCTTGGCAAATCCTGCCGTGTCTTCTTAAATGCAGAGGAGGTTTATAAATGTTTTCAGGACTTTCTTGTACCAACCATCATAGGAAAAGTCTATGGCATTGTGATAAAGCCATAGTGTCCAAAAGATCTGACTGTCAGAGCTGGATGTCTGGATTCAAAGCTATCCTGCTGGGGAAACTCAAAATCCTTAGTATTACTGATTCTGCATCCTGTAGGAATTATTTACATAGATCTTAAATTAAATTCAACGTACATCTACAACTAAAATGTCATTGCATAGGTACTAGGGATGAAACCTATTGTTCTACAGAAATTAACCTATAATTCTTTACCATCTGTCAAGGTTAAATCTTACAAAGAATACTGAATAATCACAGTCTACAGCATGAGTATGATTCTATAGGATCAGCTGGAATCCATATGAAAAGGTCTTCCATTCTTTTATTTTGCACATTTGTAGAATTATTTTTATAGAATCTCTTCAGTTACTCAAGTTTCAGAGACCGAATCAAAAATGCCAATACAAAGTTTAACACATTCTATTCAATTCTCCAGACATTTTTTCATAAAGGTACAGTTGAATAGCTTTAGCCCTTTAGCTGTCAAATTATCACATATAAAGATACATTACTCCAGCTCAGTGATTTTCAACCTTCATGCTCGGCAGCCCCCAACTGTTTTTCAGAAGAGACAAGCTCCTTTATGGAGAAAGTTAATCTATTGACAATAAACATGGGTTTTTCAGTTACCTTTCATTGAATTCTTCTTAGTTACCTTAGGAGTGATCCATGGACCCCCAGGGTTTGCAGAGCAGAGGTTGAGAACCACAGCTCTAGCTGGGGCTGCCTTTTTTGGGCATTTCAGCCACTAATTACTCCAGGATAGGAATGAAACAACTCTTCTTCCTCGAAAGGCAGAAACCTGGCAACTACCGGTGGGCTGAACCCAGGATGCGGCGTTCTCAGGGGGCTGCCAGTTCAACGGGCCACTGCAGCATCTCTCCTCCTAACTCAGCCCCTCTCCTGCATGGTCCACTGACACAAGCTGGGCTGAAACACAGGGCCAGCTCAGGCCACCTGAAATCCTTTAAGTAGCACTCAGTGGTGGTGGAAGTTGGAGGCCTGGGTGGGAAGGTGAAATGGTGAAAAATTAACTTGGCTTTTTCTAACACCAATGACGGGCATTCACCTCAGCTAACTGGAGGTGCTCTAAGCTCTGCGTCTGAAATGTATCTCCACAGGGTCATTTATCCCATTCTAATACTGAAGCCTAAAACAGGGGAGATGAATCACCCACTGGGGGAATCCACTTCACTCCGCTGACTGTAAAAGAAGCATAAAAACAGGCAAGACAAGTCACTGAATATTTAGACAGCAGAAGTTAGTGGAGACAAATTCCACAATAAGCAGGTAATTTTGATGTGACTGTAAGAAGCACAGATCCCTTTTCCCTGCGTTAAGTGCCCTGCCACTCAAGCTCAGCTACGGCAGCACACCGAAGGGATTTCTGAGTGCCAGCAACTCAGGTGATCTGCCAGGATCCTGCTGCACCCTGTAGCCAAGGCATGACCAAGAGGTTGTGTTGCAAATTTATTCCTAGTTATGAAGGGGGCTGACAAGAATGGGACATCCTTCCCCACCCCCTTCCACCTCTGTGCTGAACAGTGGCTCCCACTGGAACTGGAGCTGCTGCTTTTCCACGAGCAGCATCTAGGCTCAGCCTCCCTTCTGCCTGAGGTAGCAAATCTCAGCTCCCCTTCAGTATGGGAATGATAACCCCAGAGAAAAATAAAATACTTTGCTTTGAAACCTGGGCCTTTAGGTACCTGAAAATGTGAACAGGCATTTTAGGGGGTTTCCTGATGTGCAGATACCTCTACCTCCTGCTGACTTCAAATTCTGCATTTGAACAAGCTGCCTTGCCAGTGATAACGTATGGCCAGGTTCCCCTGAACCTGTCTGAACCTTCTTCTGTCTGAAATAACATCTGAGTGAAAATGAGAAATCTGGCCTCTCATTTGGGACTTGCAGATGCCTGGAGACCTGGTAGAGCTCCAGCTGGGCTGCTTCATTTCCAGAGATCTTGAGTGGATGGACTGCTCCCATTTAGCATACCTGATGCATTTTCAATATACAGCATTCCCTGGCCTTCTTTATAAGGTCCAGACAGTCCAAGCACACTGAGGACACATCCTTACAACTCTGAACTGCTGCTACACCATGCACACAGCTCAGTTGCTAACACAGAATTCTTTCAAGTGTCAAAATGTCCTTAGAATCCAATCCAAAGTTTTGAAGTCTGGTCCAAACCTTAAACCCCTCAGCCAAAACACGTTTATAATCAGATGAAGTTTTTCTTTGCACTTTCATCATTCTCTCATTTCTAGTTTACAGCTGACAAGTGAGTGTCACGGATGTATGGGCTGTGCATGGATCAGCAGCCACACTCAGACTTTGCAGATGTGGGATTCAATTTGCTGGCTTGATCACCAGAAGCTATCAAGGTACTCAAACAGAGTGCTCCCAGGCATTATACCAAAAGAGGAAGAGGAGAAATCTAATAAAGTGTTCATCTCTGGTTCTCAAATGAAGAGAATACCTTGCGAATGCCATGAAGTGTTACAAGAATACAACTGCTTCTGAACTTTGATCTGTTTTTCAGCTGCTACCACAGGTGGAAAAGGAGTCAACATAATTGTTAATGTTTCTGTCCGTAACTTCTTTTGTACTCCTTGTGATGGCCCAGTCTGAAACCATGGGAGATGGTGCACAGAAGAAAAGGTGCTAAGAGTTGACCTCCAATATTTTATCATGAAAAAGAGCCTTCCACAACTGACGCATGTAGTTATAGACACACACCTTGGTTCAGCTTTCAGTGTGGGTGTCAAGTGTTTTAGACAATCTGGATTTCCACTTTGCAACACTCCATTAATTCCAAAGAGTCTGAACACATCTGAAAAGTTTGGTCTCCAAAACACAACAGTGTTATGCCAGGGAAGAATTTCCTTCTTGGTTTCATATTTACTTTTTTGTTTACCTAATACTATCGCTACGATGACTACTCTGAGCTTTTTTATTTGCTTTTCCTTTTCTGATGACTGATCATCTGGTATTTATGAGAAGGACTCTGTGAGAGACCAGTTTTAAAAGATGTGCAAACAATTGACCTAAATACTTTTAATGCCAGTGGACAGTCAAGGTCCATAATTCTAGCTTAATTCATTGAAAGGGTTAGTTGTGATTTAAACTCTTCTATTTAAGCAATTCCACTTTACCACTTCAAATGCAGTTGCAACTTTATCTAGAAGAATATCAGATTACAGCATGAGACATAACTGTAAAAAATTACAGAATATGCCAGTCAAGAGAAGTTAAACATTTCCTGAATTCATCTTGGGATGTTTCTGTAATTTCCCACTCTCATCACTAAAATGCCATTATTTGCACCCATCTGGACCTGAGGACCATGCAATAGCAGTTCCCTGCACAGGCTTAATCAGTGGCACATGGTCTCAACAGTAAATAACATGAAGAGCTGTAAAAAGGCACCACAGCCCTTTGGCCACACCAAAAGGCAGAACTACTGAAGATAATCCCAGAAGCAAAGACCACAAAAAAACCAGCACTGCACCATGTGAAGGCAAGCCACCACGTGCATGGAGCACTGAAGCAGAGCTCCTTAAGGAACACCTCCTATAAGTCTTAGTAATGCAGGAATGTCCAAAGCATTTCCATTCACCTAACTAGGCCCTTCTAACGGGCTGAACAAATTCCCTTGCTTAATTTAGGCAAATATTGCTGAGCTCGACAATGGGGAAGCCCCCACCCCCCCTATAAATAAGAACTTTGGGTAAGTAAAGTATTTTTATGACTTTTGCTATTACTAAGCTAGTGAAACTTAAAGTATCATAATTACAGCATCCACTGACTTTTTTTTCCTTCCTTTTATAGCTTGCTATTTGTAATGGAAAAGAAGTTCCTGTGCATGACAAATATGGGCAGGTTTGAGGGTTATACAGGTTATGCCACTATCCATGGATGTGAATCATGATTACAAAAAATGGATTAAGAAGGTATAATGAAAGATACATGAGTGAAGGAAGAGGTCTGTACCTGTGAGTGGCAGGACAAAATTACACGTACATGAACTCTTCTGGAGAAGTCTTCTACAATTTATATGGAAAAGTTATCATTTTCTGTTGTGTGTTGAACAACAAAGAACAGTCCAAAACCTCTATAAAAACTTCTCATTTCCTACTAAATTGCAGAGGAGTTTTAGAGTGTTTATAGAGTATACAAGCTTTCTTCCTTTATTAATTCTAGAGAACACTAAAAATGTGTGCATATGCACACAAAAAATAATAGGAATTACATATGCACCCAGACACTACATGGTTTACTTTGTGTTACTTGTTATTTGTTTACGATTCCATTTATTTGCTGCATTGCATTTATAACCTATTTATCTTTTTGAATTCCAAAACTCTATTAAACCAGATTTAAAACATTATCCTACCAGAGGGCATAAACATTTTCAAATGTTAGTATTGTCTCTATTTCCTGTGAAAACCATGTGTTTTCATTCTTCTTTTCCCCACATTTTAAAGCCTGTGCAAATAGCAGTACAGAAGAGCAGAAGCATCAGTGAACAATTCTGTGTTCATACAACATCTGCTTTCTTATGGTTCACTTGAGGTCCAGAACCCACTGTCATCTGCCAGTATTTTTAGTGGGCTACAAAATGGTTCAAGTTAATAAGTTGAGTGGTTAGCAGCAGGCAAAAACTATACAGCCACACCAAAAAAATAAGAGTCTTGAGAAAAAAAAACCAAACCTCATAAAAGACAGGCATATGTGACAGAGAGGTTATTTTCCTATTAGGTTCAGTGTACACCTTTCCAAAAGGCTGATGAGCTGCAACAACAGGTCAAATTTAACAATTTTCCCAGATGGCTCCTTCTGGGAAGTGGAGTGGAACGTTCCCTCATTTATCCGTCTGCCTGGGTTATCACCACTGTCCGAAACACCTTAATCTTTCCACAGTATCACAGACTCCAAGCATGATGTTGAAAAATCTGATTGGAAAGGTTTTCTTTCACCTGCTGTAGCTTTTAAAATTAGTCTCCAGGTATATAAATACATACACCAAGATACACAGAAACCCCCTGCAGCATTTCTAGTCAAAACACCAGGGCAGTACTATAACCAGTCAGAAAAAGTGAAAGAGAGAGCATCAATTTATAGCACAAGCAAAAATGCCATCTGTAGCACAGAAATAATTCAGTATGAAACAATACAGAAAGTTAAGATTATTTTTAAATTCAAGTATTAACTCAGAATAATCACTGTTTCTGCACTATTTTCCTCTTTTCATAGAACATATAATTACATTAAATGTATGGGAAATAAAGTGTTTACTCAAATAACACACTGATAAAAATTTAGAATCATAACAGTATCACTCTAAAAAGCCTGTGTAAAGGAACGTTAACTCCATTGCCTCACCAGGCTCCATTCTGTTGCAAATGGCATTATAAATTAATCCAGTTTTCCTAAATATGCCTTGAGGAAACAAGACCACAAATAGCCATTGTAAGTTTTAATATAAAAAACCCACTGAAAAAAATCAAAGAACAAACAAAGTGCTTCTCTTCATTCTTAACCGGAATGCAAGAGCTGTGTTTTCAATGATTGATACTGCTGACTAGGTTATATACTTTGTCCAAAAATGTCACCCTTTTTTGATACAGCTAAGTACTACATCCTAGTCTAATACCAGGCTTTCTCCTCTGCCACACTCCTTTCTGCTCAGTGAGTTTTAGGAAGAAAAAAAAAGTTCCTAAACTTCATCACTAGTGACCTAATGAGCCCAATTAAATTATTATTTGTAATTTTTCCTGCTTACATTGCTCTTGGACCAAAGTAACATCCCAAAACATTTGCTCCATGGCTTTCTGACTGAGTTATCACAGTCACAGCTTAGAAAATACTCTTCCATAGCCCTCAGTGTCTGAATTACATCTTTTAGAAGTGCTTTATATCAAGCCAAATTCTGATTTCGGTGACAGTGGTGCCAGCTCAAGTGTGTCTATAGACTCCAGCAGATTTACTCCAAACACGCTGGCTGCTGCAGATCTGGATTTGGCCTTTTACTGCCTCTGAATTCACCAGGTTTGTCTTCCCACTGGGAACACACTGGAGGTTTCTATGCAAACAGTAATGAATCCTACCAATCTGACCTCCTCCAGGTAATAATCATCCAGCTTTGCTCAAAACTCAACATGCTGGAGACCTTGGCAATTCTTCCTGCTGCAGCCCAAATGAAAGCAAATGAAAATTCTAATCAAGGTTAAATACAGCCTGCACTGGACTAAATCTCAGCACCTCCAAGGACTCGGCTCAGCCTGTCCCAGCAGCAGCACTTCCTGACCTGTGCACCCAGCCATGAACCCTTCTGCATTAGGAATTGAACCCAAGCGTGCTAATTCAAAACAAACAGACATTTCCTCCCTCTCTCCTCACTTCTTTCCTTGTGGTGGATGTATAAATGCATACTGATGCTTACCGCGACTTGTAGTCTAATTGATTTTGACATTTTTAACTCCAGAATTTGAAACAGTGACTTTCTAGCCCTGGGGCAGGAGTACTAAATGCTAAAAAACTTTGGGACTGGGGAGTATTAATTTTAAATCTGAGAGCTTGGCTTCAACAATGTTTCTAACAAGGGCTCAACGCTCTCCAAAACTCAGCAGTGGATGCCCAAAAACTGCAAGGAATTTTGGATGCAAGAAGGAGTTTTGTGGCTTTAATTCTTGTTTGTCACAGGTCAAATTAAGCTCCAGACCTGGACTTCAGGGGAGTGGGGAGAATTCAGGTCTAGGTCTGAATTTACGGTGGGATTAAATCATATGTAATTTCTAGTTTGTAATGTTTTTTTCTTTTGCGGTTTATGATGTATTTGTATTTTAAGAGAAAAAAATTATGCACAGAGGAAACATCCTGGCATCACAAGTCATCAATAAATCTTTTTTCCATAACAACCCACAAAAATTCACTGCAGGACCCAATTGTTGAAACACAAAGCAATGACATTCTATAAGCTTTCAGAAGTATCATTCTAACCCTTGCGGACTCGATGAATTCTCTAAATGAGTCACTGGCTTCTCAATGGAATTGTCAAAACTTAGGTTAAGCCAGGTTAATTCCCTTCCCCCTTTAATTTAGAAGTCCAGCCGCAGCACGTGGCTTTCCAGTGAAAAGATCTAAATGCAGAACCCATTCACCCTGAACAGGAAATCTCACAGGGCCCAAAGCTAATTTTTTCCTAAAAGCTAGAGATAAGCCACACTTACGGGAAAAAATGTGATTTCTGATGCCTCATGGGCCATGTGATGTAAAAATCAATATTCCTCTTACATGGCACAAATAATTTTCTGCTGAAGGTTAAAGGATCATGGTTGAAGCTACTATGGCTGGGGAGGGAGAAAGGGCAGCTGTGAAAAACAGGGGGATGAGGACAGCAGAGACTTTAACCAGAGCAGGGATAAGGGAGATGCTCAAAACAACACTTGTAACCAAAGCAACCGAGTAGATGTGGAAGTGATCATATGGTCACAGAAGGGTTTGGGTTGGACAGGACCTTAACATCCATCCAGTTCCAAACCTCCGCCAAGGACAGGGTACCTTCCACTACACCAGGGTGCTCAAAGCCCCATTCAGCCTGGGAGTAAACACTTCAGGGATGAGGCAGCCAAAACTTCTCTGGGTGATGTATCCCAGTGCCTCACGACACTCAGGGAAGAATTTCTTCATTATATTTAATCAAAACCTGGTCTCTTACAGTCTAAAGCCTTTCCCCCTTGTCCTCTCCATAGATGTCCTTATTAAAAGTCCATTTGGGGTTGGGTTGAGGGTTTCAGCTAGGTGGGACAAGGAGGGACATCCTTCTGCCCCACAGGCTGTCCTTGGACGATGATGAGCAGTCCTTCTCTCTGTCCAAGGCTACCTGTGACAGCTCCAGCTTCCAGCACAGCACCCTGCTTTACCTCCTTGCCTCCACCTCACAGTGTCAGCTCCACTGCAACCCCCAAAAGCGAGATTCTGCTGGGCATATCATACTCTTCCACAATAGGATAAACTACGCTGAAAGTAGAGAAAGTTTTTATACTCCCACCCCTACTCTGCTAGAAGATCACTTGAAAACATCACTGCCTACTTTTGTTAGGGACAAAACCACTCAACTTCCAGGCTCAATAGTTCATGTCCAGTTTGTCCTCAGGAATGGGTACAACAAACAAGAATCACAGCTAACCATGCCATTGATGTCGATGGTCTATACAAATTTGATTGCAACTGGTAAACTGTCTTTAGCCTTCCAACAGCACTGCAGTTCTCACCACTAACAATATGTCCTAAGGAGGAAAGGATTTGTAATTAATTCCTTTAATAATAAAAGGAAAACCTAATAGGAATCAGAAAAAAAAATTATGGCAAAGAAAAAAACTAGAAAAAGGGATGAAGGAAAAGAACAGAAATAGTTTCGCCTACTACCACTGCGGAGAAATATTTGAGGACTCTGGACTTCATTTAAAAAAATGCAATTTTCAAGAGTGCAGAAAAAGCTTAAGACATAAAAACTAAAGATCCTGATGGAAAACTGAAAAGCAACTGAAATAAGTTTTCTTTAAAGTGAAAACAAAAATGACTTTAAACTGATCCCATGATATTTTTAACAGCTGGAATTGATAATACTGAACTTCGCCATAATTCTACTATATTTAGCTTTGTATCAAAGTTCACATGACTTTTCCATGAGACAGAAAAATAGATATATAGGCTGATAGACAGATGGATACATACATAAAAAGAAAAGGGAAAAATATAATTAGGAAAGGGAACATTTTCTTGTCTGTTCTTTCAGTATCCTTTTTTTTTCATTTCAATTTCTACCTTATTATTTCCTATAAGTAGAAACAGATTTCTCCCTCTTTCAAAAAATTCTTAAACAGAAAACCTCCTTTGACAGCTCCAACAGCAGATTAATCACTTTTGTAACCCACAAAAAAAAAGTTTTCTGGAAAGCATAACTGTCTGTAAATGTAAATGACAGTATTACTCTCCCTTATGCTAAGACGCCTACACATTCTCTCACTTCCATGACTCAGCACCAGATAAAAGCTTGTGAGATAATAAGCAGCAAACCTTCCTCTGGAAGAATAAAAATAGGTAAAAAACCCAATTCCTGCTACCCCCCTAAAAAAAAAAAATCCTTATAGTGTTAAAGCAAATTTTGCCAACAGATTCCACTCCCACCGAAATAAGATACAAATATCCCAAAGACTTCAGAAAAGAGAGGGACCAGGCTCAAGCAATATCAAAATCCAAACACATGCAAACATGAGAGGCTTTTCTTTTTCTCCAAATGAGCAAGAATGGGTCTGTTTCAACTAACAGGAATTTTATTACTGTTCATCTCCTGCCTTGCTCTAATTTGGTAGACAAATGAGTTGAAATTTTGCTCACCTATAATGAAAATTTCCAGGCACTCTTAAGGCAATGCACTCATGCCAAAAATCACACAAACCCGTGGGGAAGGGAGGGGAATTTCAGTGGGACTTCCCCTCCTGCCCTGCAGTCCTTGTCTGACTTGAGCTTGTTAGAGCCCAAGTAACTTCTCCTTCAGCAAACCAAATCAGGGGCAGACCCTTCAGACCAAAATACTCTTATTTTGGATAAATCTTTGGGAAAAGAAAAAGCTGAAGAAGAAGGGCTCGGACCTCAGCTAGCTCTTGTGATGTCCCTGAAATGAGAAGGAATGGTTTTGATGCCAAAATATTGCCAGTCAGCCTGTGAATGCTGCAGGAACAGAGACAGCCACCTCCTCTCCATGCGCTCTTGTCAGCCCCAGCACACAGGGTAATTAACCAAAGGGTGGTAATTAAAAGAGGGCTGGTTATTTACTTATTAAGCAGACTTGCTGCAGATCTGAGGAGGAAAGGGATGACTTCCCAAGCCTCAGTACAGCCTGGAGTCCCTCCTGCTGAGTGCTGGACATTTCCTCTGAGCTTCCACCACCTCATGTGCTGGGTGCGTGCCCATGAGTCTGTGTCCCTCGGAGCAGCTCATTCTACCAAGAGGTGGAGGTTATCCAGGAAATAAATCAGGAAAATGCTGCTCATGCCTGTCACCTCTGGAGGAAGCAGAGTCCAGCTAAGGAGTACCCACAGCCCCTCCTGAACATGCTGCTGCTGCCTTTCACATTTGTTTGCACTGAAAATAGTAAATTAATGGAATTAGCCACAGAAGTTCAAGTTTAAAGGAAAGCCCCAGGGTAAGGCATCTCAGGCCATGGGTGCAGGACTTCTTGACAGCAGGATGCTTTGAACTGAGCCAGAGGTAGAATCAAACTCTTCGAAATACCTTCACTAATAGAGTGCACCTGCTCTAGCAGGAGGCTGGGGAACAGAGTCGACCTCTCAGCGTGGTGCTGGCGGGGCTGTGGCTGGAGCACACGTGTCCCACATGGCCCAAAGAATGAGCAGGAGCATCCCCAGCTCAGCTGCTCCCTATCACTGCCCAGGGAGCAAATGCAGTGGAGTCAGGATGCTCTGGCTCAGCTGGCTGCCAGGCGGGGGAAGCACTGCCACTGACAAACTCAGTGCCCCTCATCTTTGCAGAGCTTCAGATTCTGGGCAGGCTCCTTCAAGCACTGGATACCTCTCAAAGAGAGCACCCAGAGCTGGGAAAGGCATAGCTAGAGGGCTCCTAAGACCCTCATCCCAGTGTTACCACGGAATAGCCCTGTCAGTTCTAGATAAGAATTTTCAGGCTCAGAAAATGACAGTATTGACATATTCGTGTTTGTGTCTCAAAACCATGCTCGTTATTTCACAAATAACAGATTTCCATGTTCAAATCCGACTGAAAGCAGGTGTAGTCCAGTGGTTTCTGTGCAACCACATCTGCTCATACTCCAGGGCAAATGCCAAACTATTTATTGCTACTTATAATTTACTGCATTTTTAGTCCTCCATCCCAAAACTGCTTTTGTTCAAAAATTCCTTTTAAATCCTTCTATGCCAACTGGATAAATCAAATCTGACAATTAAAATGGCAAATTGTTCAGAACTTCAGAGTTTCCACCTGAGGATCTCCAAATACTTTTGGATCTTAAACACTCTTAATCACACCCATGCTTCTAGCAAAAAAGGAAAAAAAAAGTAAAAGCATCCTTTTAAATTCTCTTTTTACAGATGAAAAACTGAAGTCCTGGGAGCCCCAAATAGCCTGCTAGGAAGCTGCTTGCCCCAAAGACTCCTTATCCACTAAATCAGAGGCAGGGCTGGGAAGGGAAACCAGGAGTTTCAGCAACTCTCAGTCCTCTTGTTCTCGCCACTTCATCAAACAACAGGCACAGCGATGTGATCATGCAGTTGTCAGTGTTTTCCCTCAAGGGGCTGGACAGAAGATGCTGAAAGCATTTGATCCACATGTGAGCACTGAACGGTATTGTTCGACACTGAAAATTCAGACATAAATAACTGGCTTGTTTGGAGTGAGTAAAAGGATGTCTGCATTTGCAGGAATCTCACAAGAGGGAGTAAAGAACCAGGGTGTTCCTTTTCTTTTATTATTACCTTTTTTATTTCTTTTGTAGCGGCATCTGGAAATAACCCATCAGCCAGAGGAGCTGCTCCCGCTGCTGCTGTGGCAGATGGCAAGCAGGGCTCAAGAGCAGGGCTCTGCCTCACCAGGGCTGTGTGGGGAATTCTGCAGCGGGAAGAAACAAGGCGAAATGTGCAGGCTGCTGTCTGCATTCAGATCAAGCGCTGTCTGTTGCTAGCAGCACAAGTTGTTCTGAAAACAAGAGTCAATCATCTGTAGCCTTATTTCTGTACATTTCCTGCAGGGGTCTCATGAAATAAATGAGAATAAATGTAAGGGCGAGAGTTCCTATTAGGAGCAGCCTCATCAGCATCACCCAGCCAAGCATTTACGTCATCAGCATGCTAATTTAATCAGACCTGAGCAGTGATGCTATAAATGGATTACCATCCCAGCTAGTGTGGTTACCGAGGTAACTCAGCCCTTTGTGCCACAGATACAATCGGCTTAATGATAATAAAAACCTCAGCACAAATGAAACAGAAGGAAAAGCCTGACAGGGCTGACGCATACACGACCCTTTCTCTCCTCTCACCCCTCCCCTTCCCCAACCTCAGCCGCTCACTGCAATAAAATTAAGTGCTGCTGTGATCTGTATGCACAACATTCCCATAGGGAACACGCAAGTAAATAGAACCCGCGGAAATAATTAATACAGGCCAACAACTGATGTCGTCAGCACTACTTAGTCATTCCTCCAGCCCTGAATGGAAGAGAGACACGCAGACAGAAACAGCACACAGGCAGATTCCAGAGATCCTGCAAAGGGCTTCAGAGCTCTCCCCTATGCAGCATTAATTATATCAATGGAGTGCTTGGACCGAGATCTGACTGCAACGGTGAATCCAGCCACTGCCTGTCCCTGCCAGGGGGGAGCATTTCCACACCATCTCCTGCTCTGCCAGAACTGGAGGTGACCTGAGACTGGGCATTCCAAAGGCTAGGGAGAAATTCAACTGCAATGTCACCAGCCTAGAAGCAGAGGTGACCTGGTCCTTTGCAGGAGGGCTGAAATGGGGCATTCACCCAGCTCTGCAAAACCAGCAGCCTACTCACCTCCCAGCTTAGCCTGGGAAAGAACATTTCCTTGGAAAATGCTAGCCTCAATGGGCTAAAAGGCAGTGACCATGCCTTAAAATGGATAGAAGGTCATACTCCTCAGCTCCTCTAGCTCTTTGCCTGATAGAGCACCAAGTTCCCTGTGGATGCTGAATGCCACACATTTTCCTACTCAGATGCCAAAGACCAAATTTCCCATAGCATTCAAAATTTGATTTTCTTTTCCTCCTACCCAAAACCTCAGCAACTATGAGCGAAACCACCAGTATCAAAGCGCTCAGCTGCCACAGCAGCTCAGGCATTTCACCTGCCCTTACTGCAAGTCACCATGTCCTCACCTAAAATACTTCACCTGAAAGCACAGATCAGTACACCATAACCTCAGGTCCATCAGGCTCTTGGTGGGTATTGCTCCAGTCCAGGCAGCATCTTAAGGGATTAGCACGAGACCAACAACTTTTGATGGATTCACCAGAAGTGCAATGAATTCCCATTGCCTGCCACATGAACACATGCATCAGACTTGTTGCTTTGTAAATGCCGAAACACAGCTCACATAATCTTTGGAAAAAATCCAGAGAGACTTCCCAACATATACAACTGGACGTGTACAGAAACAGCTGTGCCCTTGCCTTCATTTCACAGATTAAAAGCATTCTGTGTGTGCACTTTCCTGAGGGCAATTCATTCTACGTATGTGAGACCATCTCAGCAGCCCAACCCAGCAGTTCTTCACTGAGTGGAGGTACCCAAGTGTGGGGACTCAAGCATCAGTGAGATCAACACTTCAGAAGAGAAAGCCCTTTCTGAAGTGGCAGAACCCTGGCAAAGTCAAAGCTGCTTCTGTAAACTGCAGCATGTGCCTGCAATGAGCAGTAATAGCAGATATGTCTACAGAAAAGACACATTCAGGCTCATCTCTTGGGAAATCTCACTAAATACTTCCTCACTCCTCCACCATGCAGAAGAGCACCAGTCCTCACGGGAAATTTATTACACACTTCTAGAGCAATAGCTAAATAATTCCTTTAGGAGCCCTTTCAGATCAGATTACAGGAGTACACTTTTCCCTCGAAGGGAGAGAATCCTATGCAAATAACACCAAATTACTATGGAAAGCTATGTTCTTTACTGGAAGCACCTGGCTTGCTGAAAGCATGGAGCTGTGTGTCCTGATGTAACTATGCCCTCATGGCAGCCAGGCAGGTGAGATGCAAATAACCCCAGGAAAGAGGCTGGGGGGATAAAAATCCTCAAAGCAGAAGGCAGGCGGCGGAGCGCCAGAACACACAGCTCTGGAAATGGCACGGCTGTTGATGTGAGAAGGGAGCCATCACCTTTGCTTCGACTTAAAAGTCATCATGACAGCTTGAGAAATTGTAACATTTAAGTGACACAGTGACAGCTTGATCCAGTCAACAATCGCAATTCACAGACCTGCTCTAAACACAAACCCCGCTTCCCAGGGTGCAGAGCAGCTCAGTTGGGTAAGGCATGTATCCAAAGAGAGATGTAACATTAAAAATGTTCCTCCAGGATCCTCACTTGGCCAGTTATTCTGCATACACTGTGCTGGTGAGACTGAGACTAGGGCTCTCTCCACCCCTGTGGCACAGAAAGGATATGAGCAGGCTGATGGATGGAATGAAATGGACAAGAACTGGCATCAATGTCAAATGTTCCATTAATTTCAATGGCAGCTACAAGTGTGCAGAACTTCAGAGAGAGCCTTTCTACCACAACCAAGTGAAAACTGAGCCATGCAATCTCCCTTTACCCCTGCTCCTCCTGACAGCCAGATGGACCCTGAGCTGGTTGCAGCAATGCAGGGCAATGCAGAACAGCCCCAGCTCACTGCAGGTGTCCCAGCCATATTAAAAAGAGAATTAGGCGTTCACTAAAATTTACAGTACACTTATAACCTCTTTATAGTTAGGTGTTTGTTCTCTTGGCCAGGGAGTTACAACTAATGGCATTTTGGGCCTAATAATGGCACATTTTTTTTTTAATTTGGCCCGCCCAATGTCCTGCTTATACAATTTAGTGCTTTGGAACAATGCCAGAGTAACAATCCCCAGGCACCAACATCTTGGCAGATGCAGAACAGCCAGTGCTGGCATTTCTTCCCCTGAGGCGTGGCCTTTTAGGTCCCCACATCTGGGAGGGATTGCTCTGAGCCACTCTGGACATGACTTTTCAATACAGTAGGATTTCTAAGCATTTGCAAGTGGCTTCTAACCTATGGACCAGTTAAATAAATGACAGAAATGGAAATACTGGAGAATATGTCCACAAAAAAAAAATGAGTCACTAGGCCAACTGCTTATTTCAACCCTTACAACTGTGAAGGTAAAGCTCTACTGTGCCTCTTCCTGCTGCCCAAAGGTCTTGTCATCCACAGGCAACATCAAAAGAATGATTTTGTTGTTGTCATTAAGAACATGACTTTTCAGTGACCCACAGCACCACAACACATGCTTACCAATGGTCAGCTCTCCACACAGTCTAATGCATTTTAAAAGCAAGTCTGCTCTCTGTAACTGAGTTTATTTCACTGTTTAATGTTGTCTTAAAACCAAATTAAATAAATAAAAAGCTGAAATACTTTCACAGCTTTTGACTTCTTAAAAGCATGTTTTATACTTAAGAAATATTAAGACAGTGACCATCCTGAAAAGAGAAACCAGTGGCTACAGAGCTTGCTGCCTTTGGAACATCTGCTCTGGTTTGCAAGTTCCTCAGATAGGAAAGGAAGCCAGAAAATGAAGCCTTCAGTAATGGCTCCTTTCCAAGCCTTTATGGACATGGCTGGGCACTGAATTTTCTTAGAGAGGAAGCAGGGCATCCCTGGCTGTGGCTGTGCACAAAGGCAGGTAGTGCCTGCAAGGCAGCTCGGGACCTGCTGGTCTCAAACGTCTGGGGGGGACCTTGCACTGCCCCTGCCTGAGCCCCCAGACTCCAGCTCCCTTGGGAACAGAACCTGCTCAATCAGCCCCTGATGATGCAGAATGACCTCTCTTGAGTAAATCTCACAGGCTGAACAGGACTTCAGGAGACCGTTCAGACCAGTCCTCTTCCTTAAGGCAGGACTAACCCTGCCTGAACTGCTCCTGAAAGACCTTCGCATAACCTGACCTAAAGCCCCTCCAGTAACCAGTGAGCTTCTGCTTTTCCATGCCATCTTCTTCTGGGGTTACCTATCCCTCCTAGAGCAGTTTTACCCTAATGGCTAATCTAAATCTCTGGCTGGATTTTAAGTCCCAGACATTGTGCTTTCCAGTGTAGATGTGTCATTCCCTTTTTCTTTGCAGCTGGAAGCAGACAGACCCTGAACAATTAGGAGGCAAGAACACCCACAGGGAAGAGGTTATTTACATAAACAGGATCACAATGTGTGTGTGTGTTTATATATTTATTACTTATAAGAAAATACTGCAATCTCTTTTCTTTTCTAATTAAAAGACCCAGTTTGCCCTGCTGCACAATTGCTAAGCAGATTTAAAATGGGGACTTCAGTAGCTATTTTATGGCTAATCAAATGAGTAAATATAATGATCTGCTCCAATTCCCATTCTGATTACACAGTGTAGCTATTTCATTCCCTCAATAAGCTCCTTGCACCCAAAAAGAATAGTTTAACAAGCTTCAGAGTAGAATGTTAGGCTCAATTTCTCTAAAGGGTAATAGAGTGGGAGTGTCTGTATAATTAGCTTTGTTGGGCTCCCTCCCTCACTGTACAATACACTCTATACAGAGCTTTCACTGTCTCTCCAGGTCTTCATGTTAAAGCAGAAAAATAATGCAGAGCACATTAGAATCACACTGGCTGCACAGAGGAGTTTTGAAAGACAGAAAAAAGCTGGAGAAGTGCTGGCTAATTCAGCCCAAAAGGGCTCAAGTTTTAATTTAGCTTCAGCAATAAAAGCACACATGTTCATGTACATAGCTTATTCATCTCTAATGTACTGAACTCTTAGATGTTTCTGGAAGTTAAGATCTGCCAGACTACTAACACACTGATCAAATCATAGTATAAATCACTAAAGCACACTCAACAATTTCTTCCCTGCATAGAACTTGAAATTAAATTAACAGCACACAATCTATAATGCAAAACATTACCTAACACATTTGGAAGAGTCTGATGCTGAATTCCCTTATAGAAAATAAAAGTGTTTGATAATACTGATTTTTCACTGCAAGAAACAGTTTTTTACGTAAGCTGGCAAAACTGTAATATTTCTGTGCTTGCAGAAGAATTTTCTGCTGGAGATTTAAAAATCCTTTCTGAAGTCAGACAGCCAGGTGGGATATGTTATTATTACCACCTCTGTTTTACAGATGGAAAACTTAATGCCAAAAAAATTAAAAATCTTACTGAAAATAAAGGGACATGTCAGAGATCTGTGAGGAAAGGGAGAACAGCAGACCCCATCTTGTTCCAAAGTGCTGTGGCTGCATCAGACCTCTCCCAAATCAGTCATCCTGTATCTCTCCTATCACTTTGTGTTTGCAAGCAGAGTGCCCATGGATACTCTTCGGAAACTATCACACAAAAAGCTTGGCAAAGAGGTCAAAATCCAGTCAAATTGCTTAATCCTGCAATGATTGGGAAAAAAAAGGCCAAACAAATAAAACCACCAAAACAGACCAGAAAAAAGCAGGGCACTATGGAAGTTACTCTGAAAGTCCCACAGCTGAATCACAGACTTCACCTCTAATTAGTAAAACCCACAATTAAGCCATTGCTCCAGAGTAAGTCAATAGCAAATAAAAAATAAAATAACATGGGTCCAGTAGCCACTTCCACTTTTTTTGGCATATAAGCTTACCAGTTTGCAGTCAGATAGCAATACCTGACAAGAAGCAAATGGATACTACACCTAAATTTTTCACATTCCTCTGAAATGACTAAGTATCCCAAGAGCCTTGAGCCTTGAAAAGAGACAGCTAAAACTCCGTGGTACAAACAGGAGGAATGATTGTTCTGTCGCTTCCAATGCTAGAAAGAAGCAACAGGAAACCACCCCTGTGGGAGGCAAAGGGAAAATATCAAGAATAAGGTGGGTATGCCCCACCTCCACTGAACTTCTTTGCTATGGGATGTTTTAAATTCCAGAGATTTGCATGAGCTCATAAAGCAATTGGGTGATCTGATGGAGGAAAAATCCCTGACTGAATATTAAGGAGGACATAATTTAAATCAAGCCAGTTCTCTGTGAACAGCAAATTCTTAGATAAAGGGAAATATTCTGGGGCAGTGGAGATATGAATTTACACCACTCTTTTCTTCTTTCTTTGGTATTTATGGGGAAGAACACTGAGCTGGAGTGACCATTCATCAGACACAGGGTGGGCAAGGTCAGGTTCTTAATTTCAGGCCTATATACTCTGACATATGAGAGAAAGATACTGAAAAGCAAAGGTTTAAATTCCAGTTTCTCATGCAGGCACTTTTTTTTCTAGAAACCAGACTTGTGTGACTTCTGTCTTTAAAGAAGCACCAGCAGCTGACCAACACTATAATGATAGGAGTCGGGACCAAATGTATTTGAGCAAATACTCTCCAGATTCAACTTCCCTCCAAGTTCAGTTGCAGACAAAAAAATCCTACAAGAGTATTTATCTGAGTCCAGGACACCAAAATGCTTTCATCAAATGAGCCAAGCCAGAGATGAAGCTGAGTCTTCATAACAGCCTGCACCTGAGACACTCAAGAAAACTTGACAGGTAAATAAGATACTAAAAATTCCCCAGAAGACAGGCTTCCAGCAGTGAAATTGCAGTGTTTTCTGCATACAAGTCCAATTAATGGAGTCAAAAACACGTGACGGAGCCAGTGCTGGATGCACTGGTACATCCCCACAAAATGCATCTCCAAAGGAGATGGCAGTTCTGAGCACTGATCTTTATTATCTCCCTTTTACCATTCTGCATTTGTGTGCAGGAAAAGTTTCCAGCTGTTGGGCACAACATTCCAATTGCAAAGCCAGTTCAAGCATCTTTGCTCAACAAGAGGATCACCTTGGGTCGTTGGCTTACAGCTGCTCAGAGACTGAGGAACGGGAATTAGAGCAGATCACAAGCAGATTGAGGGACCTGGTTTGGATGCATAAGGGAGCTCTTAAGCTGTTCAGGCAGAGAACAGCTTAGAAACAGAGAACAGCACCTTGGTGCTGTTGACTCTGCCAACTCAACCACACAGAAAGGTGAAAGAGCTGCACAAACTTGCAAGGCTGTTCTCAACATAAGACTTGGAAAGAGACACTTTATCCCAATCCACCCACGATGCTGTCACAGAGGACTGAAGAGGATAAAACCCCAGAGGTCCAGATGCAAATACTAAAGGTCACAAAGAGTACATCACCCATGCATCCTCACTGCACCAGGTACTGGACATTTACCCAAACACTGCACACCAAGCAGCTGAGCAAAGAAATGGGGGCTTTCCCTCTTTCCCTATCTAACACAAGAGCAGCCCAGAGGCAGAAGATGGCTCAGCCAAGGTTACACAACAGCAGGTAGAGGTCTGGCAGTCTCAGGGACACATCTACGACACAGGACTGAGAGGAACTTATCTCCTTCTCAGGTTCAGGGTGGGACTTGGTTAAAAGAAAGTGCAGGTTAGTGACAGATGCTTCAGACTGAGCACTGCTTTCCTCTCCACTCTTTCAGTGTAGCCTTACTGTCTTTAGTAAGCTAAAAGGAAACAATTATAAAGCTGATGCCACTCAGTCCAACCTGACTTTTCTCCTAGTCAAAGCTCCAAATTCCTACCTGGCAAAACTCTGACAAAAGTATCTGAGAACCCTGCAGGGTGCAGCAAGGAAAACCCCTGCAGGACTCAAGCTGCTATTTTACATCAAGAGACATTTTTAGCCTATAATTTTATCTCTTCCATCTCTCCCCATTGCTTGAAATTAAAATAAACATGGACCAGGGCCTAGGATTTTATTTTATCTGTCACATATTGCTATCATTAAACACACTTGAAACGGGTGGGTTTAGTTCAAATAAAACTGTCTCTTCCCTCTCCCTTTCTCAGCTCAACAAACATAAAATAGGAAACTGCACTCCAATATATTCAAAGAGCAACACACGTTACATCATGAGTAGATGATCCATCTGGCAGGCTGACATGGTAATAAGTTTGCTTAATTGTCAGGTCAGGCATATTACAGACCCAGTCTGTCAGTCCTTTTATTACAGCTCTGTCTCTACTGGGGAATTTCAACCTCCTCGCACTCCGTATGTGTAAACGTGGAATGTGTCCATATGGTACGAGGACATGTGTATGGACACATATATGAAGTGTCACTCAGAACAAGGAGATTAAATTAAGAAAGGAAATGCTGAAGTCAAATAGCTCTTAGCAGCTGTATACATTTCAGTCTGGAATAATCACCCAAAGAAAGCAATGAGATATTTACATTTAATTTATTTGAAACTCGGCCGGCAAAAGCACTGATTATAGGGGATAATCCAGCACTGCCTCATAAGGAAAACAGCCAGAGATCCTCAGATGTTCCCTCCATTTATACTTTTTAAGTGATCAGCCCATCATTTTGGTTTTGGCTCCATGCAGCTCCGATCATGCAGACAGTCTCCTGAGATTGTCCGTATGTCCTCCTGAGAAATCACTGAGTACGTTCAGCAAATGATTGAATTCATCACATGGATGCTTTGCCTTTAAAAAGCCCACAAAACAAAACAAAAGCCACCTTTTTCCTCCTTTGTCTTTGTGCCTTACCTCATCTTCTTCTCGCCATTAATGAGCTCAATTCTGAAATGATTTTATTTACAGGAAGGCTTTAAGGTGTTCTGAAATACAATTCGTAGGAAACATGCCAAATATAAATTGTATTTTCTAGACCTGCCTGCATTTGTGATTTTACATGAGCACGCACACATATGTTCAATATCCAAACAGCAGGTGTTCCCTCAAGTTTTATTGCCGTTAGTTAGAAATGACCACATTACTCAACAATGTCAAAGCCAAGTCTTGTCAAAGGCAAGTCTTGCCAGAAAGTCTGATGATTTCCAGTATTAAACAGTCCTGCTTTGGGGTGCTGGCTCTGGCTCTTCCAGATATCTCCAAAACCTAACAGTGATCTACATTTACCCGAAAGAACCACTTAACAATTCATCCTCTGTGTGGTATCTCCACAGCTTTTCTCAGGAAGCAGAGAGTGCTGTCTCGAGCACGGTAGCAGCTGTCACTGAGGCCTCATAAAACACTGTGATCTTTGTGGTAACCCTTTTCCACAGCCAGATCCCTTGTCTTGCACTTTGGACATGATGCAGATTCCAGTCAAAATCCTTCCAGAAAAAGATTAAATATAATTCAAAACAATATCTGTACTATCTCCCTGCTGAACTACACAGTGCTCAAAAAAATCCAGCTGAACAACTGTTTTTCTACCATTTTTTAGGACTGTGAAAGGGTCTTAACTGCACAGATATCCTGTGTAATGCACAGTTGATCTTTCTGCAAACCAGCACAATAATCAACCCCAACATCTTCTCTTCCCCTCTTGACAATCACAGCTTGAAGCTGCACGAGCATCCTGACTTTCTGATGGATGGAAAGAGAACTGAGCTTCCCATCTTTCTTGAATTCTCCTTGGATCAGAAGTTAATGGTTTTGGAAGAAGGCATCAAAATTGCTTGAGCCCCCAGGATGACTGGAGTGATTGCTGGTACACAAGATGCCAATTCTTCATGGTTCTGAGCTGCCTGGGACAGGAATGGGTTCTCATCGACATCTTACAAATCACTCCAGAGAGGGTAACACACTCAGCCTCCTGTCAACCCAGAGAGAAACAACAGTGCTACTTATGGCAGGACAGCAAAGCCTGTGACCTGGCTTGTGCTGGCAATCAGGTGAGGTGACTGCAGCAATCCTGCCTGTGAGGGACATAATGCCATGCACACTGCACAACCTGCCCTTGCTCTTACTGTACTTATGCACACGAAACTATTTCCTTTCAAGTGAAGAATTCATTGTAAGACTCAAAATATTTGGTTCGGGCAGGGAGGAATCAGTATCAGACTGCAAACATTGGCAGAAGTATTTATAACTGCTTCAAAATCTCATTTTCCTGGTTGGGTCCTTTTTTGTTTAGCTTTTTTTTTTTTTTTTTTTTTTTTTTTTTTTTTTTTTTTTTTTTTTTTTTAAATCTGTGGGGAAAGACAGTAATACCCATTGGACCAACACATTATTGATTTCCCATAGAAACAGCAGTTAGTTAGAGTGCTCACTTTCAGCAGTGAAGCAGCATGTTAGTTTTATCTTACTGTAATTTTTTTTTTTTCATTTCATCCTCTTTTACATACTCATGGAAGTTTCCTATTCACTACTGAAACACCATATGGTGATAATATATGCTAACACAGGCACAGTGACACAGACCACAAGCCTGCTATTGAGCAAAAGTTGACAACATAAGGCTGAGAGAATTGTAAGTGCTTCCAAGCCACAATAAGTACGTCACCTAATTGCATTTCACTGTGATGCAAAGAAGTCTGAGTCAAGGAAGGAACTTCCTCACAATGAAACTGTAACAGCCTGGAGTAATTTACAGTTACTTGAAGAGCTAGAGCAAGGATCTATCAATTCATGGCTTTCAGATACAGGCTAGATGTGGGTTAGGGCTTTTTTTAGCCTACGCAGCTTTAATATACAGAAAGAGACAATGCATTTCAGCATCACAGTCATCTCTCAAAAGGTTCCAGACAGGAAGGCAAGAGGCCATCAGTAAGAGAAAATACAGACACTCCTTCTCAAACAGCTCACAGATGCCTCTGCCTCTTACTTTAATGAACTAGGTTTTGAACTAGAACATCTTGGAACAATCCTGAGATATATTCAGGCTACAAATGGATCAAGTTTATTTACACACTGGTAGCAGAGTCTGATGTAGAAACTACAGGGCCAGGTCTCACTTTTCTGTGGAGCTCTAGGTCCTTGCAGGCAGCCCTACTTGAAATGAGGCTGTGAATAAACCTGATCTGCCTTTGGAATGGCCAGCAAGGGCTCCAGGGAGAGGTCCTCCCTCCCTGGCAGGGCAGACCCTTGGAAAAACAGACCAAGGAGAACAGGATGGACCAGTATGAGTGACAACACTATCCCAGAATGTCACTGGTGTCTGTCCAAGGCCCTGTTCTACACTGAGCAGTGAGGTGTCTCTGTGCCTCAGTTCTCCATCTGCAGAACAAAAGAACCAAACCTCTCCCATCTCAGGGCACAACAAGGATAAACACATGGAAAGCTGCAAGCACTCATGCAAAGAGGCAGCAGTAAGTAACAAGGACATACTCACAAAGGCCATACTTTAAATGCCAGGGCTTCCCACTGTGTTTAAGACTTCACCTTTCAAGTTGTATTTAGAAACTACTACCCTGCAGAAGGCAGGTGCCCTCCTCTTCTAAAGAGAACAGTTCCCCAGGAACTCCCATCAACAGGAGTTATACCTGCCCTGCAGTGGTCCCTGGATAGATTCAAAGCAATTTGAAGGCACACCAAGGCAATGCCCGCCTTGCTGTGAGTGTGATGCACGAATCACAAAGTCATCACTCCTACTTTGGTGGAAATGGCCTGGGGAATACGCCCAGCAGAGTCCACAGTGGGAGCAGAGTCCCAAGTGATGTATTGCCATGCAGGTGTTTCTACAAGTTGCTGTGCTGTTCCCCTGGCTCTGAACAATTTCCTTTCCCTAGCAGGGAGGGAAACGCAGCTGGTTCCTCCTGTGCACAGAAGAGAAAAACACAACACAAAAGGAATAGAAACCATAGAGAGCAGAGCAAAGGAAGCCTGATTTCCTATGGACTTGTGTCTTGCGTCTTGAGCAGACTCTGACCCTTCCTGTTCTCATCTGTTACCTCTCCTGACTACCCCCCCACACTTCCCTTCTCCCCCTAGTATTAGCCTTGGCATTTGTCTGTGTGTGTCAGCCAAACAATCCATGTTCCAGGTCAGAGATCCTGGTTACAGCACAGTCTGGAAGAGCAAAAGTTCAAGCTGCCTGCAAGACACGCAGCAGGTTTGGAGCTTGCTGTGCATGTGTGCAGAGGGGCCACCCCTTGGGCAAGCAAGGACAGCCAGCAGCTCCCTGCAGCTCCCCAAGACAGGGATCTGGGTCCCTCCTCCCCAGACAGAGTTCTTCACACAGATACCCCTCCCACAGACCCACTTAAACGTGGTCACAGAACTCAAACCATATGTGCAGAGCAGCCACTGTTGGACACCAATGGGTGCTGGGTAGGAAGAATTAATCAACTGTGTTTTCATTTCAAAATGCTCCAGTTATTTCCTTGGCAGGCACTGGGCAGAAGAGTGGCTGCCACACATGGGGAAATCAACACCTTGTGCCAAAGGACTAAGTTCAACTTCCAGCCGTATGCAGGTGGAAAAAACAGATTCCCACTTCTGGAGTGCTGGGAGATCAGAGAGTGATGATACAGATCCAGGAAACCACACCTTTCAGGGCCCAAGGCTTTGAATCCTTGTAGGATTGCTGTCAAGGCATCTCATCAAGAAAACTGTTGACTGGAGATCACAAAACTGTAGCTGAATATCAGGCAACACCTTCCCACACAAGAAACGTAAGGGTTTTTATTTTCCCTGCTTGGTTCACACACTCCAAGACAGAGATGGATGCATTTCCCCACACCCGAGACCTCTATAAATCTTCTTGACAGGGGGTGTTCTCACATGTGCTCTGCCCATCCGTTCCCATGGGGTATGAGATAAAGATAAATCCATGACAGGGTGCCCATGGTGTGGCCTCAGGTCCTCCGGTGACTCAGGCACAAACCAAGTCATCTGATCTCCCAGTGCCTGGGTTCCTCCCCTGCCCATGACAGCCAGTGCACTTCCCCCTTTCGCAGGGCTGCTGTCATGGTGGTGAATCTGATGCCACTGAAGCACTCGGATGCATCGACCCATGCAAGAATGTGAGCAGAGGCTGCGTCCCAACAAAACACAGGTTCCTGCCCCTGAGGCAGCTGCTCTTTGCTGGCTGGACACACGGACAGCTCGTGAAGTGTGCTGCGGCCCTTTGAGGAGAGTGCCAAACCACAGCGAGTGCCAAAACGCAAGGATGGGGAAATGATGACAGGCTTCCTGAGATGATGGCTTACAGAGGCTCAGTCCCATTGTGGGGAAAAAGAAAACAAAACATAACAATAGGTAGAAGGCCTTGAAAAGCTTTAGAGAATAAGAGCCCTGCTCTCAACCACTCACAGCAAAACTATCACAAATGCAGAATGAGAAAAAGACCAAATTATGAAGTACTATTTGCTTTTTATCACTGTTCCCAAAGTAAATGTTTATCTTTATCCATATACAAATTTGAGATGCCTGCACAGATTTTAAAGTCCAATATATCCAACACTAGCTGTCATCTAAAGCTTTAGCCAAACACGTAGGCAGAAAACCAAAATGGATGCAGAAAAAGAGAAAGGGAAAGAGGGGAAAAAAAAATTTACTGATATTTCTGTGAACTTGATTATATACCAGAAAAAGAAACAGCAGGAGTAGCGCTGATTTATTTTCACTCTGATGATAGTACAAGAGAAAGAAATAATACCCTGCAAAGGTCACTCTTATCCTGTTCATCTGTGACAGGCTGATAATCTGGGATCTCAGAAAACTTTCTTTAAAAATCTTCACGGACATGCTCTTATCAAAAGGATTAAGGTTTAATACATACCAGCAGATGCAACCGATTCAGGCATCTGCTAATCAGAGCAGCGTCAGTTTGCTGCACGCACCGGCTGGAGCTGATGACTGCAGGAAGGTTTCCCTTCTTATAGAGAAAGACCAAATCCAAACATACATGAAATCATCTCTTGGCTATGCCTCCCAACTCACACATTCATGGCTGAACATCCCCATCCTGTGCACGCTCTGCCTGCAGACATGTCAGGGATGGCAGGACAGATGTGCTGCTCACAGCAGAGCACCCACAGTGGTCCTCCCAGAAAGCTCCAACCCTGGGACCACCTCAAATGCCACCCACGTGGGGTGGGAATGTCACTCTGCCTTTGGAGAGGGGAACCACAGCAGGAAGGGTTTCTGGATGTAGAGGCTTTGCATTTTGAGTGCTGGGAGGAACCTACTGAAATTGCTCCAGATAGGATGCTTCCTTTCCTACTTTCAGTAATCCACCCGGATCTTCCAGACAGCACAAAGCCAGCGTGCTGCAGCCAGAAGCAGGAGCACAGCTCTCAGAGGTGATCCCATCTTCAGAACAGCCCATGCAATTTCTGATGTCCATGACTATGGCGAAAGTGTCACAGCCCACTGAGAACTGCCATAGCCAGCATCCTGCAGTGAGGCTGCACAAACCGTCTGGTGCTGCTACAAGGACTGGAGCTCACCAGCTCAACGCCAGCTTGAGCCACTGTCATCCCTCTGTGTCCACATGAGCCATCCAAGCCAGCAAAACAGCAGCACTCACAGCCTTCAGGAAAAGCATGGTGTAGCACAAAAGCTCTGGAGTAGCTGGATGGTCCTACTAAAAGGTCATTAACCCTTTAGGATCGACAGCAGATGAGCTTATTTCCAATGAGCCCCTTTGTCCTACAATAAAGAGATTCAAAAGCCTACAAAACCCAAAATGCAGAGAACAAATAGAAAGAGTCCCCTGCAACTGGGAAAGCACTGCCTGGCTACCATCCTGTGCTGCTGGACACTGAAGATACTTTGGCAAAGCTGTGCAAATGCCCAGCAGTTAGATGTGCTCAGAACAGCAGAATGAGGCCAGAAAACTTTTATTTACCTCAAATATCATATGCGAAGATGGCAGAAGCTAAGCCATCCATTTCAGCCCAAAATGAACAGCTGTAAAAGCCATATCCCCCTGAGTCCCCTAACTGAGGAACCATAAAACTCTGTCACATAAATGCCACAGGAGGGAGGAATTCATTCTGAGCCCACCAAATCAATCTCAAACTGCTTGTACCCCTAAATTTTCTTTCCTAAAAAAATAAACACATTCCTGACAACAACTGGGGTTCTGTAAAACACTCTGCACTTCCAAAATCCTTTTGGTGTGTGAACCAACTCAAGCAGACAGGCTCAGGCAAGTACCAGGAAGAATGAAACTGATTCTGAGCCTGGACTAGCAGATTTGCACAGACTGTTTTGAGTTTAGATTCAGTGATCTGTTTTTCACAGGGCCTCACAGCCCAAACCAAGAGCAGTCACAAGGATCTTTCTTGAAGCTGAGGGAATGTGCTTCCCCTTGCTGGGCTGGAAGCTTTAATTATGGTTGGAGACACAGCTCTTAATAAACCAAGATAAAACACCTGAACTCTCAGCTGTGCATTCCTGACACAGCTATAAGTGGGGCACTACAATTAGAAATTCACAGGGAAGAGACCTCCTAGGAGTCTTCAGCACTCAACATTTTGCCTTGTTTTGTGGTTTGCCATCATACAGGTGAAACTGTTCAATCCTGTCCCACCACTCTGCAAGAAAGTACGTCCATTGCCTTTTCATTGCTTTTATTATCCTCAAATGGTTATCAAAAGAAGTGACGGAATAACAACCAGCACTGTCAAACATTTAAATCACTTTTAAATTCCAGTCATTACAAGACATTATTTCTCAGTAGGTTAGAAATTTAATGAAAATGTATCACTGATTTTTTAAATCTAGTTTTCTTTACATCTTTGCTGCTCTGTAGCTCATATTGAGAACGAGCCTCTTTTCCTTCAAAATACTGCTCACTTTGGCTTAAAGTGTTGGATAGTGACAGATGTCAAGCACTGGGGGCAATGACACAGAGGCAGGGACACAGGCATGAATCCTTAAATATCTTGCCTAACTCTGCCTTCATGTTCCCCACCTGTTTGCACAGCCACATCGCCTAAAGGCCTTCAACCCAGACCAAGGTTCCCCATTGCCACATGCCATACACAGGGGGTGTAAGAGGCAAATCACACTGAGGAGGCTGCCAAGCTACAAGGACAGAAGAGATTTTGAGAGAAAGGAGAGGGGAAACACTACATTCAAGGTCATTTAGCACAGCAGTGGTTGCTGGGAATGAAACAGGTCTCCAGAGTGCCAGCCTGGCTCCCTCTGGATCAAGCTGCCTCTGAGAGCTGTACACAGCAGATTTCATCTTGACCATGGCACATGGTCAAACAAGATTTATTTGCTATTTAAATACTTCACAAATACTGGCCACAGAGCATTTGCTTTTAGAAAAACTTTAAATACCATCAGACCAGGTACATCTTATTACCTGGCACACCTCCCACAAAGTGCTATTTTGCCAAACAGACATTCTGTTGGAAATTTGGGATAAAACTCAAGAGTTTTGGAAGGTAGGTGTCCAATTCCAGACAAAGCAATCATCATTCAATAGATAATTCACAGCAGGGACAAAAAATCCTGAGCTTACGTGTGCTGCTATTTCCAGTATTTCATTTTCACAGTCTCTGCTGGAAGCCTTTTCACCAGAGTCACAATGTTTTCTTGCTTTTAAAAAATGGAAACATTTGTTTTATGGGCTGAAATTTGGCATGTTTGGTTTGGGGCTTTTTTTTGGTTAAGGTCTTGCTGCACTGATTTCTTACATAAGGATTTAAGCACAACAAGTAAAAACTGGGGGAAATACCCTTTAAGGCAGGGGTCAGATGACCACAGCATTCACTAGGCCTCTACTTAGGGGCTTCACACAATTTATTACTTGCTCCAGCTCCCATCCATGGAAATTATGCACCTAACATCTTGTATTTTACTAGTGCCTCCTTTTACTAATGAAAGATACAGTGGGTTCTCTGCCTCTGAATTTTCCAATGAGTTACTGCAATTTAGAAGGTGTGATATGTACACAGAAGCACATTGCAGCTACACAAGAGGAGCTCTGTACTTTCCCATCACACCAGTACTTCCAAACTGCACCAAAAAGGAAGAAAATATTAATTAGATTTTTTTCATAATGCATCTGTAGTTCTTACAACACCACCCGGGGCAAGCTAAACTTCGTATGCCACTGCAGTCATGGCAATTTTGAGACCATGTTGGTCATCTTGTCCATTTCAATTTACTGTACCAGAGGGCTAGAACAGGTCATGCTGGTGGAGGTCATGCAGATCCTTTCTAAAACTTCAGGTCTAGCTTAATTCTTTAAATACAGTCTCCACCACCACATGACAGAAACATCGTTAGATGCTGCTGTGTTGAGGCTAAAGGTGATTATTTAGTCTTGTAATTTTCTGTGCTTTTAGGTATGTGCAATTTTGAAAGGAAAGAACTTGAATTTAATCACTTCTGACTGCTTCTGTGATTCAGTCAGAGAGACTTTCACTTGAAAGACATGGACTCAGCCCAGGTCACCTTTGCTTTCCCACTCAGCTGCCTTGAATTAGGCAGCACCACAAGGTACCAGGAGGGCACTGCTGACCACAGGTGTCCAAACTCTCTCCCTGCTTTCTGTTAATGGTGGTCAGTTTCAGGTCATGGCAGTGTCCTTGTCACCTGCCCAGCACACAGAAAACGCTACCAGAGTGACAATGCAGAGATGGTGCAGAGATTGATACTCATCCATGTCCTCTACAGCAAGGGCTAAGGGACATGGTCTGGGGTTGATGTTGGCTCACCCTTTCTGAGAAACATCACATCCCTCTGTGTCAGAGGCATCCCCTGGTACAGTGTGTGTCTGCAATCTTGAGCTCATACCAAGGATCAAAAGAGCTTCCCTTTGTGTGAATTTATGCCAATGGGCAGTGTATGTTAAATAAACTGCCTGTTATTACCCTGCTATCACTCCTACTCCAGTGAGAGAGGACTATGTTACGATTTATCTTACGTTGCTTTAAAACTGTCCTGAAGATAACATAAAAAAAAGAAATGCAACAATGAAATTTCTCTTACTCCAGAATAGGAGTATCCCCAAGGGCAAGGTATTCCTATAAAATTATTATAATGCTTTAACTGTGTAAGCACTACTGAAAATGTCTTCTCTGAAAACAAGTCATAGCTCTTTTTTCCTATCTGCAGCCATTATCCTGATAAATTTGGGAAGGTCAGCTAAGGTGTAATCCAATAAATGTGCCGATGTTCTGAGTAAGTACCTTACAATTTGCAGCCTAATCTATTATCCTACTATAAGACCATCAAATGACTCACCAGTTTTAATACTTAGTACAGATCAAACAAAGGAAAATATCAAAGCTTTACATTCTAGTTCCACCTTTCAAGGACTTGTTTGAGTACTCTTTAATTACAGCACATGATACATCCAACTCTGGCATTTTCTTTCTCTAACAGCTCTAGGTAGAGGCTGCTGTAGCAGTACTTCTCCCAGGACATCATCACATTAACCAAAATATGCTGAAAAGTCACATAGACTAAACAAGTCAAGTTGGGCTTTGATCCCAGAAGTGGAGTTCAGCTTCCTCTGCCCACCAGATCACACAATGTGGAGTGCACCTGGGAGCCTCACCATCCAGGTGCTCCTGGGTGCAAGGGACAAGTCTGCACAGCCTCCACCTGAGCTGTGGCAGAAAGACATGGGAACAAGCACGTGCATGAATGGGAATGAGCAAATTGTCTTGGAGAGTGATGAACTTCAGAAGTCAGATCAAGTCCTACACTTGGGCTATGACTTCAAATCCTCCTGGAATTCAAATACACCTGGAGAAGTTTGCATTTGGATGCTGTGATTTTTATTTTTATTTTTCTTTTAATGGTAAAGGCATAAAATAAAAGTGAAAAAACAACCTATTTACAGAACCCCAGATCCCAAAGGAAGAAGCACCACAAAACAGCTGGCAGCACTGTCAGTGAACTGCAAATGCTCTGTCAAGTGGGTACAGAAGTTACATGAACCCACAAAGATGTTGGAGCTGACTGTGGGTGTTGCTGAGGAAAATGGAGAGCACAGAACTCTTTCACCCAAATCTGGCAGGATTTTGAGTCTATAAAGCATTCACAAGTAAGAGTGCATTGGTGTGTGTTTGGCCCATGCAAACAAACTGACCACGGGTTACTCACCACAGTGCCTCAGCAGAACTCCTCTCATTTATCACAACAACAAAAACTCACTGGAAAAAGGGCTGAATTGTATCTGGCTTACATTGTTGCTCTTTTTGACTAACTCAAATTAGACTATTTTTCAAGGACAAGTCTGTAAGTTTATGCAATAACTGTGCATGTGCTACTGAAATGAAAGATGAGTTTATAGGGAGGTCCCTGCAGAAAGGACAGAAACCCAGAGGCTCTGTGTGCAGGGGGATACTTTCAAAAGAGCACAAATCTGATTTCACTCTGCTTTTGCTCCATTTGTGGATTTTGCCCAGACCAAATCTAAAGAGACTCCGATCACTGCTTTAGCTCTGCTCCAAAAGTATCACTTCACAGTTACTTAATAAAAACAACCAAAAAAGACAAACCAAAGAGAAGGCTTGTATGGATAGTGGGTGTGCACCTATCACTCACCTATCCCTTTGATACTTTTGACTTCTAGGGCTTTGCTAAGAGAAATAAAGCATATGTATAGCTGCAAACAGCCTACAGACCCACAAACATGTAAGAAATGAGACCAGTGATGAGACTAGAAAGGAAAGACAAGGCACAAACATGTCTAGGATGATTTTAAGAGATCTCAAGAATTGCCCTTTTTAAAGTGCCACCGGGGTGTCACCACTTCCTCTGATAAATAGATGACATCTCACCAGAACTTAAATAGCTCCACTCAAGCACTACCTAGATGAGTGACAAAAATTAGCCAAGTCGCTGTCACCCCTGCAGTCCTTGTCTAGACACAGCAGAGAAGTGCGAATTCCAGTCTGCCTTGCTGGGCTACAGCCACCCTGACAGCTGAGCTCCCATCCAAGCCACTTCGTGAGATGTGGATATCTGGATCCTTCTGGCAGCGCGACAGACAAAAGTTAACAGAACAGAAAAACAACAAGAAAATAAAAGCACAAAAGTACTTGTGAACCGAGCAGGTTTTAATTCACAAGCCATTGTTGGTTGAAAGTTGAGGCAAATGAAATGCCATTTTTTGCAAGTATTTTTCTAACAATCTCCGTGGCAATCTGACAGTCAGGATCAGAGGCTCTTTGCTCAGAGGTGCGGCAGCTTTTGAGCCAGTGCCCCCTCGGAGCAGCTGCGCCCTTCTCCCCATTGACAGCCACATCTGGATGCTATCAGGAGCAACTGGCAGGCCTGCTCGCAACAAATACCAAGCACTTTGCAAATTGACTCCAGAAGTCGATGCTGGCCCCTTTCCCACTCCGTGTTTACACAATGTGCCACTAACCTGTTGAGTCCGAGGCTTGTATGGAGAGCTGCTCTCTAGGTCGGCCAGGATGCTGGTCAGGGAGTCGATCTCTGCATCTAAACTGGACCGCCTCTCCTCAAGTGTCTTGCCACCCGGATTCACCTTCAAGAAGAAAGAAAAGTTCTGGTTATTCAAACCACTTGGCCTGGCACATGGTTTCTTACTGTCCTCACAGAGCTGCAGCCATGCCCAGCAATAACTCTTGGGTTGCAGGGACAAACATGTTGAAATCCTATAGCTCCCTCCAGAACTAACAGCAAGCCTCCATCTCACAGGAATTTGTGCTGCTTTGGGGCTTTTCTTCACGTTTTTGCCACGAGGATCCCATTGTGTTAAACTGACTTGGAGGATTAGCAATTCAGCTATCTGCTGCCAAGCTGAAGAGGCAGGACAATCCCCACACCACAAGATGGAGAAGATGTGTTTTAGAAGGATACCTGCCTGGGAAGACAGAGCTGGGGACAGGCTTGGAGCACCTGGATCCTGAGAGCATCTCTTCTGCCATGTTCTCATCCCAGAAAAAGCACAAACAGAACAGAGCTACAAGCCACAGTAGCCAGTGACTGGCCACGTGCACCTATTCTTACTTTAAATCTATTCTTGGTAAGTGTACCTGTCTGATTCAACACCTCTTCACAAATTCCATCTGAAAAGTGTGTTCCTTCAAGGAGTGAAAAAGTTCAATCCATTTCTAGCAGATTGAAGGTGAAAGGTGTGATTTGCAACAGGCAGTCACAAAATAACATAAGTAAGGTCCTTGTGAAAAGGCTTTTATGCAGGAAAGCCCATGCCCAGAGCAAATGCCAACATGCAAGCAGGATCCTTTCTAATTCAATACATTCTGCTTTCTTTCTGCTTCCAAAACACCCATTTGTACCCAGGCTGGTAGGCATGCTCACTTGGAAGGGAAGAGATGTGAATCTACACTACCACCACCACAACCACCACCACCCACTTCGAAAAGTAAAACCCAGAACTCAGCACCACAGCAGAGCATGTGACCTTCAAGCCACTGTTTAAGGGCAGCACTGCAATCCCTGCTGTAATAAGCATTTTTAAAGAGGAGTCATCCACATGCTTTGTTTTTGATAAATCAACCTGGTCCAAAACCTCTGGGAAGGACCTTTGTGCTGCACAGCCCAACCCAACAGTGGCACCTCTCAACTGGGCACAAAGGCAGACAAAGGCTAGGAAACATCCTCCTCAATGTCTTCAGTGCTTTGGGAATTAGGCAGCTCTACTAGGAATGGGAAATTTAAGAAAACCAGCTGAGGACCCCTGCCATGGGCAAAGTAGGTGCCAGGGGTAGCCCCACTGAGGCAGCCCACCACCAGGGCATGCACAGCAACCAAAGTTCTTGAGTCAAGTGAAATATTACACTGAAAGTCTTTTTTCAACCTGACTTATTTTTCTTCTTCCATGTCTTATCTATCTGCAAATGTCCTGGACAGGACAGAGTCTCTCTGCATATGTGCAACCACAGAGCTCAGTGCAGAAGAGCTCATTCAGAGCTTGACGACGTCAATAATAAAAATACTAAAGAATTACCTAACAACTCACCTAATTTCAACTGCAAAACCTGTTCACATCATACCAGCACCTTCCCACAGACAATCCAGCTCTGCTTGCCTTCACTCTCAGCAAGTTACTTCAATTTTCCAAGCCAAAAATTTGCCTTTTCCTTTGGCTCACTGGCTGTTCCAGATAGTTTTTAAAGTTTCATTTTAGGAGCAGTCAATCATTACCTGTTTTAAAGAACTCCCCAGTCATCAATCTGATACATAAATGGCAAGTTGGTCAAAGAGAGACAGGCTGTGCAAAGTAGGCAGCCTCTGATCTGCCAAACTTATGCGTGCTGAGGCATTCATTAGTTCCTAATGATTACTAAATCTTATTGGATTACAATAAATTTGGCTTGAATAATGAGAAAATGGAAGCTCCAGTGTGGTTTGTGTAGAACACACCATTTTAAAGGCTGAGAGTCAGGTTAGAAAATACTTACAAACTCAACTCTTCTTGCCTATTTTTATTACAGAGCCAAAGTTTTTCCATCCAAACTATTGTTAAAAAAAAGAAGTATTTTTCACAGAAATTAGCTCAGACCATTACTCCTGGCTAACTGCAGGCACCTGGATTTTTAAATCTGTAAAAGTACAACTTCTTTTCCACTTCATGGCTTTTGTTTGGTTTTTCTCCATCTTCCAGTTGTTGGCCTGTAACTGCCACAGGCTTCTCAGACAGAAAATCTGTGATTGCTCCACTCCAGAGAATTTTGAAGCTACGCAGCCAAAAGTCAGCCTGGAAAGGAGAGGGGAGATGCAAAGGGCATCCAAGGCCCCAACATGTGAGGTGATAAATCAAGCCAATGGCAGACCCAGGAATAACACTGGAGTCTACACAGGACCTGCTTGGTACCCTGACCCTGGAGAGAAGGGATGGTGGCAGATGAGAAGATCAGCCAATTTCATTTCTGCTTCTTAGCATTTCTGGGCCATATTATTCCCAGGTTCTCATTCCCCAGAACAATTATGCAATAGCTGACTAGCAAATGCTGCAGAACAAGTTATAAGGTTGTAAAAGTTAACTGTCCTTAGGAAACCTAGAAAAATAAAATAAAATAGCATAGAAGCATCTCTATTGATTCTGGGCTCTGATTTATTTATTCAATTAAAACATAATCAACATAGATTAAGAGCCCAACTCTACAAATGCAGAAGCATAATGCATTATAACAGTGCCAACGAACGACACTACTAATGTGTGCCAGGGCCTACTGGGACAGGAATGGACTTTAAAGACATTAAGAAATGGTAATTCTCACAAAGACAGGTTTCTGCTTGCTTTTATTTCCCCATCCCCACAAATCTTGAATTTTTTCTCTTCCCATGGTGTTCCACATCCAACCGAAGGATTTGCTGCGTGGGCAAACCGGATCATTTGCAACACCAACTCCAGCAAGAGAGAGTTAAGTTATTCCTCTTCCCATGCTCTTTGTCATAACGTTGCTATAAAAGTTTTATGATATTGTTCTGGAACAAAACCCGAGCGCCAGGTCCCAAGGCACAACAGGTTCGCACAGACGCGGCTCTGCTCCGAGGAGCCCGGGCTGGTTAACTCAGACCCCGCAGATACAAACACCGGAACCAGAGGGAACTGCTAATTCTATTTCTGTCTGGATTTATGGCATTGTTGCAGACATGTCGCTTGTGCACCCCCTCCTCCAGCCAGCAGAATATGGAAAAACGGGTTTAAAAAGAAAAAGGATGCTATCTTTGGCTCAGCCAACGTGAGTTCGACAGAAAGCAAACGTAAGCCAACCCGGTCCAACAAATTACTCACGCCAGAGACTATCCACTCACGTGAACTTCTGCAACGCCTACACTCCTATCCCATGGCTCAATCTCTGCTGTGAGTCAAAAGAGAGAAAAACAGCAGAGAGCTTCACTGCTTGGCTTGTTTGTCAGCCCCTGAATTCCTGGTGTGCAGCTCAGAGCACCTCCGATGGTAATCCACTCCTGAGCTCCATCAACCCACTCTGTGATGAAAATTTGCTTTACTTTTGCTAATCCTACAACCCAACAGCAGCCAGTGCCACAGGTCCCCCTGACACCACTCCAAGGAACATTCATTATAGGACATGAAGCACAGAGGTCAATGCAGGGTCTCAAATTTTGCTTCACTGTGCTAAAAGGGTTGTAAGACTATTCACCAAACTAAAAGACATGAAAAGCACAATGATTTCCCCAGATGTCACCTCTTCCTACAACCCTAGATCAGCGAGTCTTATCATATTTTGCAGCTTTCAGCAGAGAAACAAGAACATCTCTCGTTTAACCAAGCCAGCTCCTTGCAGTGGGCTCAAAAAGAAGAATCTGGCTCCCAGATGTCCTTCCTTGCTCCTGCTCCAAATTCCTTTCCCTCCCCAGGCCCAGCTGTCTCTCTTTTATTCTCTTTCCCCCTCTCTCCATGCCCTGTTTGCTGCCCTGCAGAGCTGCAGCTCAGACCAGGCATTATCCCCTGGGATGAGAGGTGCAACGTCGGCTGCCAGGTTGGCCTCTGAGCCAAATTGCTGATGTCAGGTGGTGTTGGTGTGCCAGGGAAACACTGAGGGTGGCTTTGCAGCAGAAACCTGATGACATGGGCAGCAGGCTACAAGTAACTCCAGAGCCCCAGTGTGTGTTTTCTACCAACACAAGGCAATGACCAAACTCCTGAACGCTTTGGGAGCATCAGGACTTTGCTCACCACACTGCAATTTCCCAGCATCAATATCCACCATCTCTCCATCCACCTCAGAACTCTTGTCTAGCAGAGGTTAAGCTCAGCACATTTGCATGTTTCGTGAGTGCTGTGGCCAGTTCATTCTCTGAACTGTGTCCCAGGAACGTGAACTGTTGTTAGTGGGAAGTGCAGTGCTGGTTTATCTGTGCAGACACGTCCCAGACAGCAGAGCTGCAGCGACACACAACCTTTCTCTAGCATCAGCTCACTCCACACGCTGTGCTATCACAGGTCACTGATAACCTCCTAACTCACAAGTGAAAGACTGCAGATGAACACCATGGATAATAGGAAAGGTCACAGCTAATGACTCAAAACAAAGCTGCGGGCCTACAGTGCCTTCTGCTCCCGGTACATTGGTTTTACTGGGAGCCTGAGGTGCTTGGGAGCTCTCTTTGAGCTGTTACACATCAACACTTTTTGCATTTACACATCCAAGAACAGGGAAAAGCAGAAGAGCCTTCTGGGGCAAAGGTAACAAGAAGAGCAAGTGGAATTAGGCAAATCAGTTGTGAGCAAGCAGATAGTACATAAGGACTTCTGCCCTGAAAGACTTTACTGTCTCTTCCTCCAGTAAAAGCCATTGAGCCGCAGACGAGGTGGTAGAGCTGATAAATTCAGTGCCCACTGCCTGCTTCCACCAGGCTGCACCCATGGCAGCCACCCACCACGCTCTGTGGGCTGTTTTAATCCTGGGATAGGCACTGAGGTGGTGGAAAGAGCAAATAAAACAGGAGTGAGCCTCTCCTTATGCTCCATGGCCTTGGGCACTGGGCTTAGACAGAGACGCAGACAGAACAAGAAGGATGTGGTTCTTATTCCCTATTTTAGCTGGGGACAGGTGAGGGACAGAAAAGTGTTTCATGTCAATGGTATCCACTGTACTGACAAGAAGGGACTGTGAGAAATGTTAACCAGGAAGAAGAAAGGAAGTGATTCAGTCTTGATATACTTCAGGCTGGGAGTTGTGTTTAGTTTTTCCTTCTTTTTTCTCTTTCTTTGCACTTTCTGTAACAATGTCACTGCCAGAGGCAAGGTCCTTTTCAGACACACACCCCTGCTACCTCGTCTCTTATTCATTCTTCTTTACAAGGTCACAAAAGCCATCTAAAGCCCCAAAAGACATTGCAGTGGCAAAAAAGATGCATACTGAAGGGCATCTATCAGGAATATGAAGCACCCTTAAGAGTTGCTGTGTCTATTCTCCCCTAAGCCTACAGACAAGTGTAAACATTTTCTTTCAAATTCCCTAATGCAAATTTAAACAGTCCCAAGAGGCTGCCCCCCACACACGCACATGGAGACAAGAGCTGACTGCAGCATTCAGGGCAAGGGGGGTCTGAGATGCTTGACTGATGCCTGATCTCCGTTCCAGGCACCAAGGAGGGCTGGAAAAGAAGTCGTGCCCTTTAAAAACAGAAAGATTGAGTCTTTTGAAACAAATCTGAAATGATGGAAGATTTCAGCAGATGTGACCGCAGTGATTTCACCAGATGTGATTGTATCAAGGATCTAATAGAAAAGAACTTCCCTGCTGTTCCATCAGGCCGAAGCCAGGCCTGAAATATCCTTTTTAGTCTTTTGATGACATCAAGGATAAAAGCCAAAGGGAAGTTAGGTTTTGATTTATTTTTTCCCCTTGCTCTTTCTTTTTTTCAGGCACAGAATAGTTTTACCTGGTTTGTGTTGCTGGATATTAGCAGGACCAAAGGAAAACACTTCAAAAGTTTAAAGAGGGCTGTTCAAAGGCACCATTTGGTGTCTCTCAGAGGCCACTGTCATTTAACTGAGCAACTTTTCTTTAACTCCAGCCACTTTTGAAGATTTCACTGTAAGGAGGCAGGTCAGGCCTACCTGGAACAGGGCTTGAACAGGGTGGGGGTTATCGTCTACTAAACACCAGCCTATCTGGTCCCAAAAAGGGCCAATGAATGTACCAAATATCTTCCCCTGGCAAGGTTCAACCAGCAGCTGTGCCATAGCAAACTGCAGGAGGCACAGTGGGGTAAAGGGAGCCGCGCTCAGCCACACCTACAGCAATTAGTCTGGGGTAGCCACATTCCCACATCCAATTTCTACACTCATGGAAAACACAAACAGCACTGGGTATCCAGACTGAGCTCATTTCTGAAGCAACAAGGTGTGGTAAAGAACTGCACGGGTTTTCAGCTGGGGCAAACAAACAAGCAGATGAAGGAAAGTTATTTGTTAAGCATTGCTAGGAGACACCTTGCAAAACCTTAACAACTGATTTAAAAACTCACTGTGGTGTAGAAAGCTTATGAAAAGGACAAATAATAAAAACATTTTTAAAAAGGAAAGATCCAGAGAAAGTATATAACAAGAAAGCATGAAACTAGGAGGCATCAGTCTCAAAACAAAGGAAAGGGGGTAGGTGTTTTGTCACACAACACGCTGCTAAGCTGCAGAGCTATTTCTGCTGCAAGACACTGTGGTTGCTATGAGTTTACATGGATTGCAAAAGCAGCAGGAGAAACACATGGAAGAGAACTCCAAGATACATAATAAATATAAAATGTTTTGTGCTTCCCTTTTACATTTTTCTCTGGTCTCTGGTGATTGATTTGGCTCTAGAGACATTCATATGAAGTCTCCACTTGTGTTTTCTATCCACCTGCTGACACCTGCCAGGAGTCACCTCTGCTGGTGGGTACATTCCAGTCTCTGCAGGTAAATAACTGACCACAGCCCTAGGGGCCAGGGTTTGGAGCAACACCTGGAAACCCATTTCTTCCTTTCTTTTAGCAGAGACAACAGAAATCACAGCCAACTGCACTCAGCCTCCTGGGATGCATAGATGAAAGAAAGCAAAGACTTTGTTGCAGTTACGAATCTGTATAATGAAGATTTATATTTCCCTAGAGATCAGTGTGACAGGCACAGCTCACACACAATACCTAGGAAACATCCTTGTCCCAAAGAGCTTCTTGTCAATTGGATACCAGCCCTGGAGAGAGAATGCAGGTAAAGGAGTGGGAGCAAGGTGCTGAAACTCGGAGATAAAACCAAGCTCCTACAGTCCACCTGACGAAGGCACTAATCCCCTGGGCCAATCCAGCTCCTTAAAGTACATTTCATTCTCTGTATTTGCCATCCAAGACCTGAAAAAAAACGCCAGAAGACAACAAACCCGTGTCCAAGCCATCCAAGCTCCAGCTGCAATTTCATTGCAGGATGGCCCAGATTTCCATGACCAGAAGGCTGGGTCTGAGCCACTGCTGTGGCCAGCAACTGAACTGTGGGCCAGTAGGGCCCGTGGTCATCTGCCATCACTGTTTAATAAACTGTTGCTCTCTGCTTATCCTGAGCAGGGCCCAATCCCAACACCAGTACCCTGGGGGGAGGCAGGATCCCACCAGCAGGATAAGCAGTAGAGTAAAACCCAGGATTACATTCTCTTCCCAGCAGCTCCTGCCCCTAACACTGGAGGGGAGATTTTGCCACAAACACCTGTGGTTAGTGCAGAATTCTCAAGACGATTTGGCCATGGATATTAGAGGAATGAGCAGAGATAAAAAAAGGGTGGAAGTGCATCACAGAAGTTTAGCCAATAGGATCCATGGCCTGGGGTATGCTCTGCTGAAGCCCTGGATCAAAGGCCACCAGTGGATGACAGGTTGATTTCATGGGACATGGACAACAGACCACGAGAAGATCTGCAATACTCCCTGACCCTCTGCCACCCCTGAGGACAACAGAAGGCAATTATGCAACAGGAATAAAGATGATGCAGCAAACAGCACTCAACAAGATCCTCCCTGCAGGCCAGGAGTGTGTTTGTAGGTGCCCTGAAACTGGAGATACCAACACAGAGGTCCTGTGCTGCCTGCTCCCCTCAGCCCAAAAGGGGCTCTGCCAGCTCCCAGCTGCATCACAGACTGACACCTCCATCTCGGGCATATAAACCTGCACCCAGCTTTTGTGGGTTTCTCATTGCTGTGTTTTGCTCATGGAAAGAAGTCCTGGAATTGTTAAGGTTGGCTAAATGGGGCTTTTAAAAGCGCAGTGCTTCTCTGGGCCTCTACACTAAAAATCAGCAAAACAACAAATGCCTTTCAGCCGACCAGAGGATCTTCATGCTCTGGGCCAGAGAGTACGTGGGGAAAGGCACCAAGATCCTTAGCACATGAAAGCAACAGGATGGATTTGATAAGGAACAGTCAGGGGGTGAAGAGAGAGGAGGAGTCCCACGAGCCAACATCTGCCAGAGCAGCAGACCCGACAGTCCTGAGAGTTTACTTAACATGTCTGATCAAAAGCTTTGGGAGTCTTGTCTGTGTTAAGTGCTACCAGATGCAAAATCAGCAGCAAGATGAGAAGTGTATTAATAAACTAAGGAGGCACATAAAGTTATTTGAAAACTGAATGGGGAAGGTAGGGAGAGAAGGGGGAGAATAAAACCAGTTTATTTTTCCATTAAGGCAATTTAATATTCTCCGGGTGGAGTTACAATTACTCATCCTTGGGAATTAAATTGAATTTGTGAAACATTCCTGTTCATCAGCAGAATATACAATAAGAACTGGGATATATAATTTTTTTCTTTACACTTTGGGGGGGACAGCACTACTTGTCTGTCCACAGGGCAAGAACAGCTGGCCATGAAATCTTTTTGACCCAGCATGACTTTCACTGACTTTAACTAACTTTATGGCAGCAGGGAATATATCCCTTTTCTTTTAATAATGCAATTAAATTAGGACTCATTATTGACAATTATGGTGACTGTTAAAAGTTTCCCCTTTCTTTGCACACTCCCCCACCAACTTAAAATCTGCTCCGATATCGTCACAAATTAATGTTTAATTAGCCGTCAAGCAGAGCTGATGTTCCCCACAGAGTATTGGTGCTTACAGAAAAACTGAGAAATAGGAGAACATAGAGGATATTTCATCATCTGCCTCCAAGGGGAACCATAACCAAAGAGCAGCCAATTACCCCAATACAGTTGCAAAGTTTAATCCATGTAGAAACCAAACAGCTCATTAAGTATCCACTGCAATTATGGAAGGCCTTCCCACTGACTCGTATGACATGAATGCTACATTTTTAAAAGATCCATTGGTGATGTCAAAGAGCAGAGACTCCCTTCATCTTCACATCCTGGCCAAGTTGTGATCTTCACCTTTCCTTTTCTGGCATAAGAAAAGAGGTGAGAGTGGGGTGCCTTTGACAGCAGGGATGTGTCTGACAAGCCATGAATTACGCACACCTGTGCACAAGGCAGCCTGTCACACCCAGCCCCACCACTCTGGATTTATATCCCAGAGGGGAAAACCACACCAAACACCATCTCCTGCCAGGCACAAGGAAAGTGCAGAGATGAAGGTGATTTTACTTCTTCCAACACTTGTGGTGAGTCTGGCACTGACATATTGTGTCCAGTACAGGAGGCAGCAGTTTAAGAACTTGAAACACCCCAAAAAAGCAGAAAACAGCTGAAAAGAAGACACATACAGAACTCACTTGGTTCCAACTACAAAGGAGACTGAGCAGCTCGACAGCAACATCTAAACAGTTTCACAGAATGAAAATCCCAGATACCACAAGACTGTCCAATCAAGCAAAACAGAAAAACACACAGCAGCCGGGAAGCCAAAGCTAGGGAAATTCATTTAGAAATAACAGAGATACTCATTTATGTGTAATACTGCAGGCAATTAAATGTTAAAACAAACTTCCCAAGATTTCTCCACCTCTTGATGTCTGTGGATCAAGGCTGGATGCCTTTGGTCTCCCCGGGTGATCAGGCAAAGCTTTATGATCTGTGATAGGCAGAGGGGCACAGCTGACAATTTAATGGCTCTGCCTGGCCCCCACCTCGACAGAGGTGAGAAAGAAACAGCTCTGCCAGACCATAAAGATCTATTGACATCACTTTGTGTTTGCACCACTTTAACTGGAAATTAAATTTACATGAACAAACTCTATCCCACACAAGACTGCATATTGTGACAGTTAAATAAAGAGCTTTTTAAAAGGCACACGTCTCAGGCAATTTAAATCAAAAAAGATAGGTTTTGTTAAAGCTACCAATTTCAGAAAATTAAGGTTGACTAAAACTGTTTTTAAAAACTCCTTTTGGAATTTAATCACATATTGGAAACCCATATGCAGCTGTTTGTGTCACCTGCAAAAAGACTGTATAGAACATAAGCATATGCTTAATTTTACACATGTGCTTAAGTTCTATCAACTTTAATGAAGTTTAAGCACACAGCCAAGCTTCTCTGAATTTGAGGAAGCATTCCTGAGCATGGGCTGTGAAGCTATTAGGAAATCACCAATGAGAAAAAGAGTAAAATTAAAACTGGCTGGTCAATTTTCACAGCCTGAGTAAGCACTAGGTCCAGAAATTAAACATATAACATACTTCTGAGTTTGTTTGCTTGTTTTGCTGTAATAGGAAGGGGTGAGTGCCAAAATGTTTGCAAGGATTCCCAGTGAACCTGGCAAAATGTCAGCAAAATGGATGTATAAAACTACATGGAAATCAATGGCTTGAGTTTGGATTCTGAGGAAAGGAATCATGTTAAAAATCTACCATATGTCTCAGAGCTGAGAACAGGAAAATCTGGACTCTGCCTCAGTCTTCACATTTTTGGGGTGGTCAATGGCTGCAGTTCATGGGGCAGGCAGGCCTCAGCTGGGCAAGCCCCACAGGCTGATTCACTGAAGAAGGTTCTTGCCTTCAAGAAATTTGCAATCTCATTTTCCAAACCATTAGGTCCACTTCTACATTCCCTTCAAGGCTGCCAGATGTGTGTCTGGTATTGGATTTGGTTGGCTGACCAGGGGTTTTTATTTCTTTTTTAACAACTGCCTTGTTCGGACACCTCACGTTCTATACATCTCCTAAGTGGGAACCTCAGCTGAACAAAAGGGACCTGAATCACACAGAAATCTGAACAATGGATAATTTCTGCTGCCCTGAAATGGAATCCACAGTGTGCAGATCCCTCCTGGGTGAGCTCCAAAGTATAATCTGATACTGTCCACATGCAGATAAATGAACGTAAAGTGATGTCTTTCAATTAGAATTCACGCGTCAGAAAAGATGGTACATCCAGCACACCTTAGACCTCAGGAAAACAGCTTTCAACTGTATCTCTGCTTGGGGCCAACACGCCACAGAGGCCAAACTTCTGCACTGAAAGTGTGTTCTTTATCTAAGTGTCTTTAAGAGGCTCACCCGACCTCAGAACTGAGTGCATGCTGCTCCCTGAGGGCAGCCCTACCACCACCCAAGGGACACCTGGGCAGTGGCATCCTTAGGAACACACAGAGAGGGGACTGCAGGGCTGAACTGCAGGAATTTGCAGAGCCAGAGACAGGGGGAGGGAGGGGGGAGCGACTCAGGAGCTGAAGAGGAAGGCCAGACCTTTAACATGACAAGGCATGAGACTGTTCCCATGGCAAAAGAGAAATGTGGAGATGGACAGGGAAGGAGCTGTACCTCAGGACTGTGGCAGGAAAGGAGTTTGTAAAGCACCTTGGTCACTTCCTGGCTTCAGCAATACTTGGGAGCTGCTACAGCTTTTACAAACATTTATATTTTACTTCTCTCACCATTAAAACCAATACTAAAACCATCACATGATATTTTCCAGATGCTCTTCCTTACCTGTTGTGTGTTAAAGCTAATCAACATCCTGCATTTTAATCAGCAAATCAAACTGAAAAATACAACTGTGGAGAATGGTCCTTCAAAGATGGAGTTTTATGGTACCAGATACTTAAAATCATGTCTGGAACAAATTCCTTCAGCTCTGGCTGCAACATTTCTCATTGGTATTTCTACCACCTTTCAGCTTGCTCAGTCACTGTGCCACACACTCCTCACAGAGGCAACATTTTCTAACAACAAAACCACCCTTTGTGGCAGCTGAAGCTGTTTTTCACCAGCGATGGAAACTGAAAAACAGAGACAGGAACCTGCATTTCAGCCACTTCCATTCTTGGAAATTAGATGCTCTCACAACTTCTCCATATCCACATCTCATTGCTGCCAGACAAAAGTTTAACCAAAAATAAGATGAAGTTTGCCTGACTCTTTGAAAAACTCCAGGGCTCTAAAACTGAATTTAGGCCACAACTGGATTCTCCAATCAGCAGAGCTCTGTTTCCTTTTATCTTGTTTGGCCAAAGCTCTTTTCTACACTGCACAGCATCAGCACTTAAAGCACCAAAGCCAAGGTGGGAATCTGACCCTGCTCTGTCACTTTTCAGACTACCACCATGCCCAAGATGCACGGAAAGACTTTGGCTTTCTAAACCACATCTTCCAATCCCAGCCAGTTCCAGAGAACAGGCATAGTAATTTGTCTACTGCAGTTTTTAGCATTCCTTCTTGCTACTGACAGTCTGTTTGTTTTAGTCTTGCTGCTGCATTATAGTTCCCTAATGCAACACAGGCCACCCAGGATCTGAGACAAGAGCAACCCATCTTGCATGAGAGTTTTCCTAGGACCTGCTAATCCAATAGCAGACTTGATAGCACTCAGAAATGAGAAGAATGGAAACTTCTTCTGCATTGGTCATGTTATCTCACTCTGTCCCATCACACAGCTCATCTGGTTTGATAGGCGAATTCCCATGTCTTCATGATCTTTTTACCTTCCCTCTGCTTAAATAATTCTACCTTAGATACAATGATGTATTTGCCTGCTTTTTGTCTGTCAATGGCTAAGCTCTGACAGAACAAAATTGCTCGCTTTTTTGGCATGCTGTCCACGCCTCCACTATTACTTTCCATTCACGTCTCTATTACCCATGGGTATAATCCAGGTTACAGATTAACCTCTCTGCAGGTGCCAGCTGTGGTTGACTCCAGCATTTGCAGTGTGACAGTGTCCCACAGAGATGTGTTCACAGAACCAAGGACATGCCCACCAGGGTTTGTAGCCTTGGGCACAGCACTGGGGGAGTACAGCCTTCTGTTTGGACCCAAGCTGGCACATGTGCTATGTCTTAACCTGGGATGGATTTACCTTGATTAGTTCTGACCATCACAAGCAGCAACATTTCTGACCTTTCTGTTTCCTCTCACAACTTTTTAGTAGGTTCCATACCCGTATTTACACATGATCTGTACCACGTTTTGCTTTCCTCTGTTCCTTCACCCATCACCTGCTGTATGGCAGATTATCAAAAGCTGCCCTGTTTCATCTCTGAAAGCATCTCCCAGACTCAACCCAGAGCTCTCCTCCAAAAGAAGGCACAAGTGTGCAGGTCCTGGCACATCCTGTGTGTTGGGTGACTGTATTAAACAATAACATAACAAATACATTAAATAACACAGTAATAAGCATGATGAAAATAATGAGCATGGTTAACTGTTTGGGTCCTTGCTTACTTTGTAGTCCTTGCTGAGAGGTTCAGCTATTAAAGGCTGTGTTGCATTATAGCATTGCCAAGATATTAATAGCCAGGCAGGCAGATGAATGGCAGGCTTACACTGCACAATTAAAACTTTTCCAGTTTACCCTTTCAGTAAAATTTGTGGTTTATAATAAGCATCTTTGTCTGTTCTGAAGAGAGTAAGGATTGGAAAGTTACATGGATGGGAACAGAGGTTCATTAAAGATTTAAAATAGAATGTGGTTTGGCAAAGTAAAATAAACATGCGTGTAAGATGGGATGCTTCAAGAGCTGCCTGAAAGAAGTGCTCAGTGTTCCTTTTCTCTTGTGATCCTGGATCTACTGGTCATGCTACCCACAAAAAGGGATGAAAAAGCAGCAGAGATTAAATGTGCATGCTTGTTCCCAATAATGTGAAGATCTGCTCTATATCCCCACTCATGATTCATTTCTCGTACGTACATCTATAGGGTGCAAATACATATATACATGTATAAGAAACACATGCATTTTATCTCTCATGCATCCCAATATTCATCAACATATTCAGATGTTGTATTACTGATTTTTCTCACCCTAGAATCTAGAAACCCCTACTATAGAGCAAACCCCTACTATAGAGCAAACACTTAATGACCTGTAGAGACCCAGTAAGTATGCAAAGAACATCCATGTTGTGTAAGTCTAACTTACAGCACAGCACATTCCTGATTCTCAAACACACAAGGAAGACAGGAAGGAAACAGATTAAAAGCATTCCAGCAAAGCCAAAGTTTGAGTAAGAGGGTTAACATTACCAGGTAATTTATTTATACGGTTGGACACAGCTTCAATTTAGATAAAAGGCAGATGCTTATCACATGGATTTTAATAAATCAGGTTAGAAGTCACAGAAATCTGCAAAAGCTGGATCTTGAATGGCAAGCAATGCACACAGACTGACTTTATTTACAGAGTTTATGGGACCTACTGATCCCTCCTGGAGTCAGGCAGCCCTGCCAGCAGTGAGAGCTGTCCTGTGGTACCAACGTTCCTCGCCAGTGAGCACCTACAACCAGGCCAATCATCCCGATGATTAACAAAATCTAGCACTAGAGGGAGGCTGAACACATGTTCTGCTCTCTTTGGCCTTTTCAGCTTCTCCAGACATTAAAAGGCAGGTGATTTAAAGCACGCCCAGCACCAGCAGGCAGAGCCCAGCCTGTGAACAGAAGATGAGCTATTTAAGGCAGCAACCCCCACTGGCAAAATTCATGCTCTTTCCTCCCCAGCTATTTGCAAAGATGTGCACCCAAAATTAAGAAATAAATTTAAAAAAAACAAAACAAAAACAATTCCTCTGTCCTGGCTGTTCCTTCAGCCGGTGAGTCAGAGCCCACAGAGGCACCACCACCGCAGCTCGTGGGGAGCAGAGTCAGACAGCGGAACACCTGGCAGCCTCTTCCCTAACAAGGATGAGGCTCTCGCTTCCCGCATCTATCAACACATTCCCACCTTCTCCCAGGCGCCAGCACCAAGGAGAAGTGAGGCAGGTCTCCTCAGAACAGCCTCACACGCCTCCACAACGCGCTTCAGCTTTTGCCCTTCCACAATTTCTTGGCAATAGGAATTCGAGCCCTTTGGCTGATTTTCTGCACACCACAACAGGACCATACCATCGGTGAGTTCAGGAGGTCTGATTGTGGGAATAGTTCTCTGCCCATGTACCTGCAGCCCCTCCATGCATAGATGGTTATATAAGATCTGGTATATCAAAATGCTTTATATTGCACCTAATGCAACTGTTCCAAGTCTGATTGCTTCTTCACATTACCCCTCAACCTAAAGCCACTTCTTCACATCTTCTTTGACATATCCCAAATTCTTCCTGTGTTCAGGTACTGATGATGATTAGTCATTAATCTGCAGTTATTACAGTAATGAGGCTCTGGGATGTAGCAGGCAGAATTGCTCTGGGACACAGGAGATCTTGGGTCTTATTTTTAGCCTGCTACTGGTCAGCCTGGTGACCTAGGCAAAGCACTTTTCCTGCTCCAGCTTCCTTATCAGGAAGAGAGTGGTATTTCTCTTGTAAAGTGTTTTGTGGCCTGTCAATAATAAACACTGATGACAGCTGAGGGTTCCTGGGAAAGAGGTGCCATCGCAGCTCAACACAGTCCCCTCCTTCCCGTGCCGTGGTAGCATCTCAGATCCCAAAAGTAAATCAGATCCATCTGCAGATGCAGCACGTGCAGGTAATTAGTAGAGATCTGTAAATGGATGTTTTCCCAAGGTGGCCCTTGGCAAGTTGGCAGCTGAGGGTCACATCTGCTCTGAGCCACCCAGATCCTGCCCCAACATGAAATGCTCTCAGCCTCTTCTTTAAAGAGAACCAGTCCTTTCAAAGCCAGTAGCACCCATAACTCCTGGAACAGCCTTCACAAGGATGGGGCATGGGGCAGGGATTGGCTTTTCACACAGCTGTGCAGTTCTCATCCCTGCACAGCCCTGCCTGGCAAGGAAGGAAGGAATTGCCAGAGCCATGAGTGAGGGTCCCTCTCTGTGAGCAAACACGGTCCTTGAGAGGTGGCTGATGAGAGTTTTTCACTTTTGCTTTCCCTGGCCTGGGCAGGATGCCTGTTTTGAAACTAGAAGGCAAAAACACAATAAAAATCTGCCTCCCTCCCTCCCAGATCTATCTATTTCCCTTTGACAAACAGTGATTTCATTTTTCTTCCCGTCCAGAATTTTTTTTTCTTTCTCTTTTAAACTGAGCCCAGGCCAACGTGGCAAAAGGCTCTTTGCTCATGTCCTTATTTGTCAAACACGCCATCGCCGCGCCCTCACCACCATTCTGGGAACAAGTCCTTGCCTTCCCCGGCTGCAGCCGAAGGGGAACTTCCCAACACAACTCTCCCCCAGCCCAAACACACTCTTTTAAAAATAAATATTTCCTTTTCTTTCTTTTTTTTCCCCTCTAAATAAAAGGCATTCCAGTTAATAAGAAAAGAGTTTAAATTTCCTTCCCCTTTCCTCCCCACAGCCCTGCTGTGAATCCGAATATGACAGATCTAGATGGGAAAACAGAAATTACAAGAAAATGCCAGATCTATCACAGAGGTATTTCATGACCCAGCCCTCCTTCAATTTCCATCAGAGCATAAGTCAGATACTAAAGTACCTTTTTGGATCTGATCCTAAGTGGCCAGTTCCACTGTCCAAATAGAGATCCAGAGATAAACAGGTCTATGAAAACTAGGTATTATTATTTTAACTGCTGTTCTTAAGCTACAACTTAAAGTGTAATAAGCTGTGCAGCTTTCAGCCTTCTGGTAACAGTAATGCACAAAATGGTAATAAACTAAACATTTATCCTGCTGTCCTCATCAACTTAACACCTAGTATAAAAAGCTTTACCTGGAGCCCCACAGCACATATACTTCATAAGCTGTCATCAGCAATCCAGAGAGAAATTTCTGATGTAAAATGGCTGATTTGATGGCACAGATGAATTTCAAACTCTGGAGTAGATCTAGAGGGCTCTCACCAGGTTCACAGGGGCTGAACCACCCCAGACAGCAGCATCAGGTCTGGTCAATGCTCAGGAACTGGGTCTGCTGCTCCAGCACTTACATTAGCAACGGGGAAACTGAGGCATGGAAATTAAATGGCTTGGCACTGGAGAGCAAAATCAGCCTCCTGGAGCCCAGTACAACACATGTTCCTGAGATCCCTGATTTCAGACAACCATGTCTTCATAGCAGAAGGAACACAGTCACCATTCATTCTGCTCCTTTAACACAAGAATGTCTGTCCAGAGTTGTGAAAATTACTGTGTTTGATGCACAAAGGCATTGAGCAGCTTTCACCAGCATCACCTGCCCTTTTCCTCCTCTCTTGGGCTTTACGTCTTGCTTCAGTATGACTTTTGCTGCTCCTGAAAGATAAGAAGCTGATCTTGCAACACAAAACCCTGCTGGCTCCTGACTTTAGCCCTGACTTTTGCCAGCTCCTGATCTCCTACAGAAAATGGAAGGGAAAAGGGAGGGGAATAGGTGACCAGAGAGCACAGATTAAAGGCAGGGAGCCATGTCTGCTGTGTAAGAATAAGTCTGTGGTGGTGACAGACAGGACTGCTCAGGTACAACTGGTAGGCTCACCTTCCTCTGAGCAGGATACCATAAAACCCAACACTGAACACAGCTACAGCCCCAGCTTCCCAAAGCCAAAGAGAAAGGGTGTGACAAAGAGCAATTCCATGAGCTCAGAGAGAAGAGTTGTCCTGCTGAGTGGTTCTACCAAGGGTCACATCCCCGTGACAGCCTCGAGTGGCTCAGGGACACTTTTGGAGCCATGGCAGGAGGGAGCTCCTTTCAATAAACACACAAGGTCCTCTCCTTGGGTGACCAGGGAAGGGGGAAGCCTGATCCTGAGGAATCCAGTGAGGCACCACGAGCCCTTGCTGCTGCCCAGGCTCCTGTGCAGGCACCATGCAGGCAGTGCTCTGCCCCTGCCAGGAGCCTGCTGCTCCACGGCTTCCCAGGGCACTCTGGAAGCTCCCCTGCTCCCACGGGGGCCACTCTTCTCAGAGAGATAAAAGGCAGAACAACACTTGATGGGGAATTACTTCATTCCCCCAAGGCTGGGAAAAGCCATGCTCTGCACTTGGCAATGTCCCTGACGGCTGCAGCCTTTCCTGGCAAGGGAGAACACAATCCCCATTAACCCCTTCCTGCTCAAAGGCTGCTTCCAACACTGAGCCCAGCACTGCAGGAAAGGCTGAGGCTTTGTCACAGCATCTGAACATCTTTCCATGGGCAAGAGATCCCAGTAAGTCCATGAGGGGAATGTTTTGTTTTTACCAAGGCACAAAGTAGACGAATTGACTCTAGAGCTGGTGAGAGGGTCAGGAACTAAATCAGGTCCTCCAAACCCTGTTTAATGCCTGCCTGCTGGCCTACTCTCCCGTTCAAACCCACCAAGGAACACAGGACTGCCACAATCTTCCAGGGCCATTGAGGGCAGCCCCATGTCCGTGGATATGTGGTTACACAACTCTCAACAGCCCCAAACCTAGACCATGCTCTCTTTGCTCTCACTGCTTCTCACAGAGGCTCTTCCAGACCTTTGGAACCTCAGGGCTTATATAATTTCTAAACACCAGCATGGAGGTACCTTTGGCAAGCTCAGCCTCTCCTGTTCCAGCACCAACACCCACACAGAGCTGAAATATGGGCTTATTCCCCAAGTATATTTCAAATTTGCAACCAGACCCATCCTCAGCCTTCCTTTTTCTCAGCTAACAAGACCAACTCTTCAGGTCTCCACTGGAAAGGTCAGCTCCTCACTCCTTGATCACCTTGACTGCCTTGTCCCTGAAGTCTGAATGCATCTTTCCTGAATGTGCCTGAGCAAACACAAACCTGTCACTCCAGCAAACCTGAAACACAAAAGTGTTCATATCTTTCAGAGGTGTTCAGGGTCTGTCCATGTCTACTTTGGACATGTCATCATCACCTGATGCATCTTAGAAGTTGCATTTTCATCCAATCAAGATGAACCAAGCCAGCAACAAGAGGGTGAAAAGGGTCTCAATTACATCACTGGAGCCTGTGCAAGGGCTTATTTGCTTCACTTAATTTTAAGCATCTAAACAAAGCACTTTTAGGATCATATTACTGCCCTCCACAGTCCACGGAAGGAGATGGCCATTCCAGAAAACAATTCATTCTGGGAAGGTTTCACTCCCATCCACCATCACAAGGACATGAGGCAATTAGTCTTCTAATTCAAGCCGGATGGGAAAAATCCTTTAATAGCCCAGCAAGTTTTGAATGGAAATATTCCCTGCTTGGGAAACACAGCTTGCTAAAGCTGACTTGGTTATTCCTGACCCATGATTTTTAACCAGAACTTTGCCACTTCGTTTTATTATCATTCATTCATTTCCCCAATTTCTGGTTCAGTTCTGCACAAATGACAAAATTCTTTTCCTCTTACCTGCACATTGTAGGTAACATCATCCAGAGGGGGTGGGGGGGGAAAGGCACCTTGTGATGATGTCATGTTCCCAAGGTCATCCACAGGAGGGGGTGGGGGAGGAAGAAAGTCCCCTAGGAGAGAGAATGAGAGAATTTAGACTCAGCAGCATTTCCCCACATTGTGACACGGATGATCAGGATGAACCCTGCAGTACGTGCGGCTCTGCCCATCAGTTTTGTGGTACAGAATAATATTATTTTATCATTAAATGCTCAGCTTCACCCCTCACTGCTTCAGAAGACGGCAACACAGCTCAGTAACAATGGCAGGTGGCTTAGGGGTGCTCAGACTCCACAGCAAAAGGTGATGTGCCACAAGGCCTGAAGGCACCAACGAGCAGCTCCACAGATCCAAGTCACATCTCAAACCTGCCACAGGCAAGCACAAAACTCACACTAATGAACACCCCGTGTCTAACCTTGCAATGGATCCCATCCAATTCACTTCCCTCGTGTGCTAAACTATGCCAGCTCTTCTTGATCCCTATAAAGACAGCATCAGGTGCTGTTCAGAAGCAGGGATTCCCTGCTACAGAAGACACACAGAGGGCTAGAGCTGGAGCCCAGAATCTAGACCAGCCCATCTCCTGCATCCCTGCTGGCAGCCACACTCTTTGCATCTCCCTCTTCCTGTAGGGACTTCATGGCTTCATGTAAAGAACTGCTGGGAAGATCACAGGCTCTTCTCGGTGACAACAGTCACGTGATGGGCCAGGTGCAAGCACACAAGAATCCACTTCTCTTAACTCTGGATTTTTACAAGGGGGCTGAGGTACAAAATTTCTAGGACTCAATTTGCTCATGTTAGTCTTCCAAAAGTGCTGATGGAAAGACAAAGCAGCACGTATTGGCTGTGAAGGCATCCAGCTTAGCATAGAGATGGGAGGTGGGAGCAGAGAGAAGTTCTCCTTGAGAATTTCATGGGATGTAGGACCACAAAGGAGAAAGAAAACAAAGACAGAGCAGCACAGGCTGCAGGACATCAGGTTCTGAAAGCACCTCCTAATGGTGGAAAAAGAGCATTTGCCATTAGCACTGGATTTGTCTCCAGGGAAGGCAGCTGCCTGCGATTTGGACTACTTTGGTATGTTTTTATTTCTCCTTATGAAGATTGATGCTGCAAGAAGAGTTGTTTGCTGTTGGCTCTTATGTGTGCAGCATCTGGAATGGAAGGTTTCAGATTAATAAAAGTGTGATATTTCACATATATAGGAACTGCTGCTTTTGGAAGGAAATATGAGCTCCCTACTTGACCTTCCAGATCTCCATGCAGCATCACACTGCATTCAGGCCAGAGGCCCTCAGCACCATCCCTAAATGCCAAGGAGCAGGCTCCAAACTGCTCAGGAAGGTGCTGAGTCAAACCCTTGTGACCTGCAGCCTTCTGGGCCACCTGTGCCCAGGTTCAGCCCAGACCAGGCACAGACACCAGCTGGGAAGCACTGGCAGCACAGCACCTTCATGCTCTCTGCCATGGGAAGCAGATGGATCTGCAGCCCTGGAAAGTTTTTCTCTTCTATTTCAAATCACTCTCTGAAAGACACAAACTTCCCCTAGGACTTTCCGAGATGTGACTTCCCAGGAAAGTAATTTCTTCCCATTTTCCCCAAAGTGAGCATGGATGGGACTCAAAAAACCCCTTCTGAATCCCTAAGAAAGTATCATCCTAAATACAGATGCTCAAAGACAGCTCAAAAACAACACACTGAAAACTAATTTAAGACAATCATGCTGCTCCAATACATAAAATCCCATGAAACCCAGTGGCTCACGCTATTATAGAGTTCAGGATTGATTTTTAAAAAATTTATGTCCAATAATATCTGCATTATCCTCCTCATTGCTCTATAATTAATCCAACCTTTTATTTCAAATCATGTGAAATACAATACGAAATAAAAAGAAAAGTAGAGAGATTTTGAAATTAATATCTAAGGGTTTAGCTCTAAAAAATGCTGGGATATTTGAGTGCTTCTTAAACTTTTCTCCTTTGCTCTGAAAATGACCCTCCAAGCAGCCAACATGATTTTGCAAACAAATTCAACTCCAGCGGACACAGACTTCTCAAGATTATGCTTCAGATGATGTTTCTCAGTTAGTCCTGGCTCTGATGCCAAAGACTGATCTCCCTGCACAGCACATTAGTCAGACACTCTTGCTTTGTTACAACCCTTCAAAACACCTAAGGAAAATCGAGGCAGAGAATGTGCTGGACGGGATGAGACAGGGAAAGAGGAAGGTTTTCTGCATAAACAGAAGTCTGCATCTAACAACGATCGTTAGAACAAACACAAACCAAATACCATTTTTGCCCCTTTGGAAGACCCACTCCTCCTAAAAGAAAAAAAAAAAAAAATTGGCAAGATTTTTCAGAAAAGGAGCAAAGGACAGAAAAAGAGTTTTCTCCCAGAGTTTGGAAGAAAACACTTTGCTTGCAGTAGGAGACAGCTGGCTCTACCACATCCCAGCCCAGCTCTGCTGACTCCATCCTGTGTTAGATAAGCTGCTGGCTCCACTCTCCCCACAAGTGGGAAGGTTTTTAGACTGGGAAGCAGAGAGCAGATGCCTGATGAACTGGGGGGACCTTACAGATGTTTGGCCTTTTCCTGGTCCTTTGCGAACAGATGGACCTTTCTCCTTCACAGCTTTAGTTATTTATTCTGCCACTGCGCCTTCCTCTTTCCCACACACAGCCACAGGACCCGATGCTGTTCCCACTGCACTCACGGGAGAGCATTCCCTGGGATGCAGAAGGGAAAGCTGCCACTGCATTATTATTATTGGCATTGCTGGAAGTCTCCCTCCGGCAGGGAGGGAAGTATGCAAAGACTAAAATCTGTGCCCTCAGCAGTGTTTGATTCTAGATGATGTGGGGAAGAAACAGGTCTAGGTTTGAGGGAGCAAAAAAGGAAAAGAACCTGAAAGCCAGCTTACACTGCCTTTAAGCACAGTGTCCCTACACTGCACCTTTGGGACCTTCTCTGACACCCGGAGCTTTGCAAGTCAGATTCCACTTACTTAAAGCTGGGCAGCCGTGGGAGGAGGCAGGAAAGTCCGTGTCCAGGCAGAGCATATCAGTGCCACCCACTGCTGACCACCTTCAGAGCCACAGAGCGAGGTGGGAGCCGTCAGGGCAAGGGACTGTCCCTGGTCTGCGTGGATGTACTGGTAGCCACAGCAGAATGGGGCTCTGGAGTGACCAGTTAGCCATGGGCTGGTGGAGGACACATCCCACCCTGAGCACTCACCCTCTCCTGACTGATTTAACCAGGCTGTCCCTCTGTGAATAAGGGATAAGACATGCAAAAGGCTCATTAGTATTGATTATTGTTCAGCATCAAGACCAGCATTTTAGATGACTTTCACCTGACATCAACTTGAGCACTTGGATGTACTTCAAGTTATGTGAGTGACTGCACTGGGTTCTGTCAACAGAGAGACATCAAGGCACCTCCACAAAGCAATTTGTACTTCAAGGCAGATGAAGATCCTTGCCTTCCAATGGCAAGTCTCTCCATGGAGGCAGCCTGGGCCAGGCATCTTTGGAGGTAGGGAATCACATCCTGCCCCTCCTCACAGCATGACACAGCTCTTACAGTGACAAATCTCTACCCATTACCACACGTTTAAGCAGCTAAAATAAAAGCTTCTTGTAGCGCTAGCTACTCATTCTCCCTTTGTACAGCTGTGAAGACCATGAGTCAACCTACGAAGGGGCTGTGCAGGGAGACACGTGCCCAGCTCGGTAATTTCAGATACGGCGGCGCAGCGTGCCGTGAAACCACAGCTCTGAGCTCTTCCCTCAGCACCCCTGCACCGGAGCATCACCCGCTGCAGCCACCAGAGATGGGACTGCCAGCCCAGTAATGGCCCACCCCGAGCAACAGAACACTTGTACACTGTAAATACAGGTAATCAGGTAGGAATTAGGTGAGTCCATCATGGTTATGTTGGGAAGCAATGGCAAAGCCATAGGCAGAAGTGATGACTTCCAGGCTTCAGCCTAACTTCTGGTTTCCATGGAATCTGTGCTATTGCAGATGCACTTGCAAGGTTTTACCCCTCTCTGCCCCAAAATTTCCCCTCTGACACTTTCCAAGGAGCTTTAAACATTTCACTATTATACTTTTAGGTATACAAACATAAAATTGTTCAAAGCCCTAACACACACCTACGTCGGCACAAACCTGCCAGGGTGAATAGAAACTCACAGAATTTTTGCCACTGGCTGCCTGATGCCTTCTGGGTACAAGTAGGAGCTGAGAAAAACATCCTGTCTCATGCAGCAAACACCATTCTCACTTACAGCCTAACCTTTAAAATTTTAAGTGCACTTCATTTTTTGCTGGATCAGGCTTGTGTCTCAAGTCTTTGTTTTCAGGAGATATATCTGCCAGCCAACAAATGAATTGTAGCACAGTAACTGCCTCCCCCCTTGACAGACACAGTTGTTTAGACATGAAGATTTGCAGCTTTGAAACTTCTAGACTTGAAGAAGGGTTCACATGTTCAGTAAAAGAGACTCTTTGGGGGAAAAACAGAGAGAAACACAAAAAAGCAAAACACCGTATTTTTCACAGGAACAGTAAGTTAATAAAACCCATTAAACAAAAAAAACTGGGCTTACAGTGGTCTTCCCAGATCTCTGGCTGACATATGAAGACTTTATGTCAGATTCTGATTTCAATTTTCTCCTTCCAAGCAAAAAGAACCCTTTCTGATTATCATCTTGATAATTTCTGATTGTGAAGCTGGTTTAGAATCAGTTTGAATCACCTGAGAAACACAGTTCAGCCCTGACTCAGAGACCAGACTAAGGACAGTGATGGAGAGAACCCCCACTGGTGTGTTTCCATTCTGATCCAGACAGACTCCATTTGGCAAAGTACTGGACAGACAGAGGCACTGCTCAGTCAAGTATTTACCTTCTACTGCAGAAAGCCAAAGCTTTCTATGTTGAAACAATTAGGATTTACAGCTAAACCCTCATTCATGGAGCACTAGGCTGAAATACCACAAACCTGTATTCCACAGTGATCATTGCAGGAGCCTGTAGAATATCACAGTATTACTGCATGGTCTGGGAGACTTCCTACTGCAAAGTGACCACAGGATTTTTATAGAAAACTTCAGCTAGATGAGACCTGGTGCTTCCTAGGTGTGAACATACATCTTACTAAGTTTCCCAAAGTGAACATTTTCCTGTAGCATCTGTACTTAACACACATCCCTAGGCAAGGAAAGCACACAATTAAAATCATGTTTTGGCCCCCAACCACGTTGTGAGGAATCACTGACATCACGTCAGTGCGGGGTAAACTGTTGCATGATGACACACCAGCTCCACAATCCACCTAAATATACCACATTGGCCTGTGATTCCTAAAATAAAGCAGCTCCAACAACCCAAAGCACTGTTTAAATTACCACTCTTACCAATCACTAATCCTACCATTTGAACTACTTGTGGTAATCAGCTACTGTATTAATAAGCATGAGGGGAAAAAAAAAAAAACCCACACTGGCTAATTTCATCCTCAGCATTTAAAAAGGAATACTGAGTCTGTCAGGTAGTTGCAATGAAAATTTACTTCACCACCTGCTAGCTGAAATATTGCTTTTATGGATTTATATTGTATTAAAAGGTCACTGGCTGTTTAAGTCTTAAACAGTTTTAATCATTCTAAAAGTCTCTTAACAGTAAGAAAAGGAAGCTCAGAACAAACAGCAGCAGGGATTCTAATTAAAAGGGCCAATTCATCTAATTTTATTTGGGGTTAATTATTCAGGATTCACTCTCTGATGTGTAAGGAATAGTAATTAGTAATTTTAGTGATTTGAGGAACATTGGAGGTGTAATCAGTTAAAATGAGTGAGTGTTTACAACACAAGATGTTGAATTAGTTTCTCCCAGCTGGAGAACAAGAACATTAGTCCCCTACAGTTCGGGACTATGAATCGCAGTCCTGCTTAAAATATTCTCTTTAAATTAAAAAAAAAAAAAACCAAACCCACCACACGCCAACAATCATCTGGTAATTTTGTTTACTACATGGAAAGACAATAGGAAATGTGTACCATGGCAGCTCACAAATCCTCACCTCCACCTTCACCCTGCCATCCAACTATTTAACCCCTGGGATTCACTGGAAACAATTCCCAGCAATTTTCCTATCTGCACAACTCCAGTCAGACTACCACCCTCTTGCCATACTGCCTTTCACCACAACTGGCTGAGATAATGGAAGAAGCACCCTGTGAAACTTTGAAATGTTAATTAACCTCAGTGGTTAAATATACAGAGGAAAAATGACCGTGTGATTAACTTAAAACCTCTAGGTACAATTCCTCCTGCAAATGCAAATCCAAAATAGCTCTGCTGGAATCACTCTGGACTTCTTCCAGTGTTACTAGAGCCAGAACAAGGTACTAAAGCTTTCAGGAGAAGCAGATGAGACTCTGGTGGGGACAGAGGAGCCACGTGGGAGAGTGCCAGCGCAGAGATCCAGTGCTGTCTGCTTTGACATTCGGGTCTGAGCTGAGGCAGCAGCTCAAAAGCCATTTTTTACTCCCTCTCAAGAGGTAACTGGGTTTTACCATCTTTCAGGCACAGCCAGTGGGACTGGAGCTGGACCCCTTGCAAGTTTGTGCCCACAAGTTCGTGACTTAAAAGGAACAGCACTGGCACACCACGTCAGGCTCACTGCAAGTGATGCAGCTTTTAATGAGGAACTTAATTTAGTACAAACAGATGCTGTCTTTAATGTCCTGTACTCAGAGCTCTCACTCCAGCTCTGGTCACCAATGCGGGAAATCCCCTCCACGTCAGAACTTGCTGACCTCCCTCTCAAAACACCCCAAAGGCAGTAATTAGCACGAGGGTAGGAGATAAGGGTTCAGTTCCTCAAATTATGCAAAATCTCAGCTGCTTCACCACAGTGGATGCCCCTCATTGTGAAAACAATGGGTTTTTTTTATGAGACTGCGTTTCCATTCAGCTGGTGGCTGTAGACACCAAGTGCCATCCTTCCAAACCCCAGCCAATGCTCCTGCAGCCCCAGTGGTGGCAGGGAGGGGCAGACAGGTACAATCCAGTGCTGGATTGTCCTCCCACATGCACATCAGCTGAGCTTCCTAAACATCAACACACAAAGCACAAAGCCATTCGACAGAAGGCTGCATTTTGATCTTCAGCTTATTTTTCCATGTAACTGTGGGGCACAGCACTCCATCTAACACCCCACACCAAGCTCTCTGCCATAGATGTGACTCATGGAAAACACAGCACTCCTTTACTAAGGCTTAGCAAAGGACTGAAGTTAAGCCGATGTGAGAAACAATGGAACTTTAAAACTTCAATAAAAATCTGTGCTAAAATAGAAGGTGGAAGAAGAACTGTAAGATTTAACAAAAAAGCTCTAAGCACTCTTCCCTGTAATAGACTTCTTTTGGGATGTTGGGGATGTCACTTAACTCCACTGTGTCTCTGTCCACCAGCATGGAAAGCTTTCCTTTGCCTTCTCTGCAGTGTTTATTTGTAGAAGTGAGCATGAAGTCCACCTTACTTGTGCTTGTACTTGTGAGATCTCCCTTTCAGCTGCAGCTGCTCAGATCCAATAACAGGGGCCAAAAGTAGTTCTGAATGATTTTTTTAAAAAATGACAGAAAACAGCCTGCTAAGAGGGAGAGATTTCCACATAAACAAGTGAAAATTAGAGCATCTAAGTCGGAAGAGCAAACCCTGTCCTGGAGAGGAAATGGGCTGCATTCCCACGTACAATCCTTCTTCTCTGAGTGAAGGGCCTATGAAAAACTCAATGAGGGAAACACCGCCTCACTCAGAACAAAACTGGAACAGGTTATCTATTTGTTTATTAGATTATGGTGTTGAACTCATTTGTTCATTGCTAAAAGCTGCTGACAACAGTTGACATATGCATTAATTTACTAAAGAGGGCTGTTGTGAAGGAGTAGAAAAAAATGAGCTACACCACTGGATTAGGACCTCATTTTCCCTAGCTGCTGTTGCAAAGCACAATGAAAGTGAGTCTGTTTATTTGGTCAGCCTTCTCCCCTGAGGCAGCAGACAGGGAAGATGGGGACCGTGTCCTTCAGACACAACCTATCTTATCTTCAACCAAACCCTCTCCGTCCCTAGTGATGAAATACAAAACACTGCACAGACCACCAAAAAAAACATCTCTCAGAGCTCTTCACTGTCAAGGGACTTCCTCAAGTTTTGGAAGCTGCAGCCAACAGTTTTAAGCAATGCTGGATTTATCTTTGCCTATGCCTGTTTTTGTATTGTTTTCCCATTTTGGGGGTGGGTTGCAATCTGAGCAGTCAGAGGAAGCCCATGTGCTGCAGCCTTGGCTTGAGCCTCAGAGTCAGCAGTGGCCTGCACTGCAGAACATCTGGAAGTGCTGGATCCATTCTCTTTGCCCAGCGTGCAAAGGAGGGGGACAACAGAAACCACTGCCATAAGCAGACCAGCTGTGGAGGAGGGCGTCAACCTCCCTGCAAGGTGTTCTCTTCACTGAGTCTTCTGCTGCTGATTTGAGAGACCGGAGCAAAACCACCACGCAGGAAAGGCAACTGCAGCACTCAGATGAGCTGATCAAACAAATCCCCATGGACTGGTTTTCAAACTGGGTCATTCAGTTCCTCCCATCCTCTTTGCCACCCCTCCCTGTGTCACACTTAGAAACATCCAGACTTGGAAGATGAAAGCAAAATGTGTCTCCATCAGATGTGTCTCAGTTCACTGTTTACACCAATACAAACAGCACTGGCTTTCTTCCTTCCACTGCAGTTAGTCAGTGCTACTGGGGAGCAGAAAAGCATCTAAATTTTCTTCCTGATATAAAATTAATTGCCTTCTAATTCACTGGTGTAACAGTTGAATAGTAAATTACATACTTAATCCCCAAAGATAATTTCAGATAAAATTAAATGTTAGATACATAGAATTCACCTCTATCATATTTTTTTCAAAATAAATAGCTGTGCTCCATATCCAAATTTTGGTGGTGGACTTGGCATTGTTAGATTAATGGCTGGACTTGATGATCTTAAAGATCTTTTCCAGCCTAAACAATTCTATGATTCTATCTCCATATATAAATCTATATAAATATATATTTACATGGACTGGTGGTGGTTTGGTTCCTTTTGCTGGTACCTACTAGAAATGTCCCATATGATGTGTCTAGAACATGGAACATAAATGGGATTAAAATCAAAAGAAAACAAAAAAGGAGGGTTTTATCCTTCCTTGGGTAGGAGGTGCTACCTGGAGGTGCTCTACATCCTCTCTAATGTATTTCCTGCTAACAGAGAAAGCAGAGGAGAAAAACAAATGATGCAGACTTTCTCTTCTTCGAGATGAATTGTACCCTAAAACACTGATTCACAAGCTTTCTGTACCAAAGACCATTTTGCAACACACCAAAGTTACTGTACACACTTATGTGTGCAGTTATTTCAAGCAGAAATGCTTTAAAATTTACACTTTTGCATAATTCAACAAAGTAACTGGTCAGGAAAAAACACGTTAAACTGACTTTTTAGACAAGTAACTACACGTATTTTTCCATATTCCACAAAATCTGCTACCAAGAACCACCCCATTCTTCTGACTAGACAGAGCCCAGAGCACTGTGGTGGGGAAAACAAGGGCGGGGAGAGAGCATTTCCCATCAGGAGCACCTTAAAATGGGCAAGGAAGAGGTGAATAACAGAGGTACAAAAAGGATTTCCCAAGGATGAGAACCATATTCCCATTCAGGTCACTGATGATAACAGAATTCCCTCCCTAGAGTGACCCAAGCAGAACACAGAATCCTCAGAATACAGGCAGGGATAAACAGTGGCAGCATGGTTTTGTGCCACTTTTGGGGGGAACGTGGCTCCCACTTTGCACTCCCAGCAGGAATGGCCACAACACTGCACTTACCCAAGCACACATTTTAACCTCCTGAGCATTCTGAGAAAGCAGTCAATCAAAGCAGTGGTTTTACAGTAACTCTGCTCAGCACATGGTGCCTCCCTTCCAGAGAAGAAGTATTAGGGTCTGGCATCAGCCCAGAGCAACTGAGAGGGTGCCCTTGCCATAAAACACACCACACCAAAAGCAGGGTCAGCTATGTGGTGCAGAGAAACCTGGGTGAGATCGCTCCCAGGCTGAATTAAAACTTTTCTATTTAACTGACAGAAAACAAATTACTGTAATATTTGTGGATATTGTTAAAAGGAATAATGCGGAAGAAAATTAAAATCCTCTGCTAAGACTGTGGTTTTGTTTGGAAAGCCAGAGATTTTATTCTTAAAATAAAATGTTGTGGAAAAAAATGGTAACAAACTGTAGTAACATCCTGCTACAGTTTCTAGGCTGGACTTTGGAAATCTTCAGCCTGAGGTTTGGTTTTCCCTCAGAACTGCTATTTGGACAATTTTAGTTAAAGAAAAAAATTACATCACGCTAGGTGGGGAACCTCTTTTGATTTTCTTTTGTTCTAACTTCTTTTCCAGCTTTGCTGCAGGAGAGCTCCAATCTATCCTTTTCAGATTAATGATTGATCTTCATTCTAAATCTCCACTCCAATATTAATAACCTCTCAGAAAACAATTAAAATGGCTATATCGCTTGAGTGTGTGCTCAGGGAGGAAGAGAAGAGGATAAATCTTCTCTGATGACAAAAGCCTCTGACATACTTGGAGGGCTGCTGATGCCTGTGGTGATGGACAGTGGTTACCCACTGTCACATACACATCTCCTCGTGCTTCCACAAGCACGGGCCTGGAGCAGTGAAGGGGAAGGAAGGAGAGAGTGCTTAGCAGCATAGCAGAAGAGGTGATGGCCCATCTCACCACCTAACAAGAACTCCTTCATCAGTGAGGTGGGAAAAGTAGGCCTTTTCCTCCATCAGACAGAAGATGATGCAGGAAGAATTACCTCCAAGTTGACATTATCAGCAAGAGCAAACAGCCAGAGAGACACCAGGCAGGTTCATTGCTTGGAAATTATTCTAATGCACAGAAATGCCTGGTGTGCTGAGGCTTTATGATGAATCATGAAGCCTACGTCAGAGTTGCTGACCAGCTCTGAGAATTTTCTAACCAACATCTCTACCTTCTCCATGAATCACAGCAAAGACAGAAGTGTCTCCCCCACGACCTAAGTGATGCCCTGGAGCTGAGGACTACAACTGCTCTTTTGCCTTTTTCCAGTCCCAAGTGAAGCAATGGGAAGGTCGTAGTGCAGCTTGCCAATGTGGTGTTTTTACAGCATAACCAGGGGAAAGCACTTTCCCTACCCTGGCAAGGGCACACACAGAGATATTTAAGGGTGCAGAGTTTTCTCAGAGGATGGTTGAGGGGTGGGAACACCCTTCCTATGAAGACAGGCTCAGTTGTTCAGCTTGGAGAAGAGGAAGGTCCAGGGAGAGCTCAGAACACCTTACAGCACCTAAAGCGGGCCTACAGGAAGGTTGGGGAGGGACTTCTAACAGGGGTGTGTAGTGGTAGGACAAGGGGGAATGGCTTTAAACTGGAAGAGAGTACGTTTACATTCCATATATGGAAGGAATTCTTTACTGTGAGGGTGGTGAGGCATTGGCACAACTTGCCCAGAGAGGTTGTAGACTCCCCATCCCTAGAAATGTTCCAGGCCAGGTTGGATGGGGCTTTGAGCAACCTGGTCAAGCGGAAAGTGTCCTTGCCCATGGCAGAGGAGGTGGAATGAGATGATCTTTAAGGTCCCTTCCAACCCAAACCATCTGATGATTCTGTGATATGATTCTGTGACCATCTTCGGCAGAGTGAGACAAACTTGAGTCATGGCCTGAGTGTTCTCCTAGAGAACAGCACAAACACCTTCCTTCAGTGTTTACATGAAACCTAACAGAAGCAGGTTCTAAAAACTCACACTGCAGTTTTGTAATGCATGACTTGCTGCACGCAGTCATCCAAGGTGACTGCTTTATGCAAAAGCAAAGCTCATTCCTAGAGGATTTAAACAATGACAGTCAGATTTCCCTGATGAAAGACACTCAGGTGAGTAACAATTTCATTTAAAGAGAAAACATGGTATTTTCAGGCACCTGGGCTGTCAAGAAAACAAGAGGCAATTGAGAATGTATCTGAGAATGTTCTGAAATTGGCCACTATTTATATATCCACACAAAGGACAAATTTTAGATTTAAAAATACAGGCATAACCTAGCTTTAAAATCTAGTAGCACATCTGGGCAAAACCTAAATGTGGATGTTGATGATCTTATAAAGAACAGGATTCTCTGCTTTCACAAGACTATGAGATTTACTGCACAGCCTTATCAGGCAGTACATAACACATCATGACAGGGTGATTAGCCATCCTGATTGATTAAAATCTTTAATTACATTGGATTTAAAAGGCTAGTTTGAGACACACTCATACGAAGGAGCACGGCTGGAGCTGATCACAAGCACAGAATGGGACACTATGACTGCAACACTGATATCTGCTCCCCTCATTCTTCAAAATGTTGCAGCTAAAATTATCTACCCAACGGAGGTAAACAAAGGTGTGGGTCACGTCAGCCAGCAAAACCTTTCAAGGCTCCAGAGTCATCATGAGAAAGCAAATAAAACCTACTTTGGCTCTCGTTTACTATATATTTAACATTTGCAAGAGAAAAATCAGATGACTGCTTAAAGCTTGGGATGATGCACGCCATATTCAAGCTACTCTTGAGCTTGACATGTTTAATGTTTTATGTGGTTTGGAAATGGTTTAAATTCCCTGATGAATTTTTCATACCCATACACAATTTAGCCTTTATCAAAAAAATCCCCTTCAATTATGTACTCTGCAGAAATTCTTTGGAAGGATTCTAGACCCTTTTTTCCCTGTTTACTCTTTCGGTTTGTATAAAATACCCTCACTTGGGTACGCCTGCTGAAGTTCTCTGCACTTCACCTTTTGTGCTACTCACAGAGAATCAACTCCACTTTCTTCCCCTCGCTCTCTCCACAACTTTATCTTAACTGTGGAGAATGGGGAGAGAGAACAGCACTGGGGTGAGGCTAAAACAGTTGTAAACCTTTGGATGGACCCAGCTTTTTGCTGTGATGCCCCGTGGGGAGCAGTAACTCGGCAGCAGCCGTGGAGCAAAGCCGGGAGAGGGGCATCCTCTGGGCAGCAGAGCTGGCAGCAGGCACGTCATTCCCAGGGCAGGAGACGAGGCAGGAAAACAAGCCTAATTAGAGCACTGCCATGTGCCAGCTATTCTTGGAGGCAGAACAGCCCCTCAGGAGCTGTTGCAGGAGAGCAAAGCAAGGACAGCCCTCAGACCACTCCAGCTCACGTCAGAGGCATCCCCAGGAACACAAAGCCACCCTCCCCTGCTCTGTCCTGCCCTGCAGCCAAAGACACTGAACCTCTGCAGCTTTTGTTCTCTGAACACCTTCGTTCTGCTGAGCACACATCCCCTAAGGTTCCGGGAATATTAACATAAGCCACCCACAAATATTATTTTAAAGAAGTGATTCCCATAGTCCTCCTATTTTTGGAGAAGCATCTTTAAAAAGCTTCCCTAATATACTGGAACAGGCCCCATATTATCTCTTCATAAAAGGAATCCAACTGCTGCGCTTCTAAATTCACTGGTAAGCAGTTCAGACTTCCTTTTATATTGTAAGATTTCCTTCCCATAAGACGCAAGATATATTGCCTCAAGGGAAAAACAGCTTTATGAAGAGGAAGCTACGTGTGCCAGAATTGTTCTCTTCCATTATCTGTAACATCCTTTCTCCCTCCCATTGTTTTAATAAAGTTGGTCACCAGAAGAACCTGCAGCAAAAATGCCAATACCCTCGGCAGAGTATCTACCTGCCAAGAGCCCCAAAGCACATCTGCTGTTCTGCAGCCTTCTTGATGCTCAGAAAACCTGTTTTCTATGCATGCCACATATGCAGTGCTGATAGAAATGTGACTTTGCTAACAGACTTACTTTTGGCTGTTCCCACCAGAAAAATGTTTGAGGAATGGATGGCTCACCAGTAATCTCCCACCTACACATATTTTTGTAGCATTTCATTGAATAGAAGGATGAAAAGGAAAAAAACCCAACCAATCAACCAAAAAAAACCCCAAACCTCCCCCCCCAAAAAAAAAACCAAAACAGAGAGAGAGGAAACATATTCAGTGGCAATCTGGATTACATGGAAGAAAAATTTAAAAAAAAATTAAAAATCTGCTGTCTGATGTTCCTACATGTGATCCAGAGAAACATTCCCCTCCTGCACACACGTGCTTACATGCAGCAGGGGCTCAGTTACACTCTTGAGTTCAAGTGCATTCTTAAATGTTATGTCCCACGGGCCTTCACAAAGCATGTATCAAATTAAGCATTTGCTGGAATGCTTTGCTAAGCAAAAGGATTGGTTTGCGTACTTTCCCCAAAGATTCTGCTGAAAGGAGGCTAAATGGTTGCAGTGGTAGCTCTCAGGAGATCCCCAGTTCTTCCCTGAAGCATTCATTTTGCTAGGATTTCCCTCTTGTACATTCAGCTTTGGGGAATCACTATGGGAAACTGGGAACAGGGAATTCTCAGTGTTAGAAATTACAGAATTGCCCAGGGTAGCTAAAGAAACCACAAATCCCTCCCCACTGATTCAGATCCCACCAGCGCCACTGCCATCTCTTCAATTTCCATTAAAAATCTCCTCTAGAGGGTATAATCTCCCCAAATTTAAGCAGAGGGAAATCCAGGGTTCCCTCAGATCAGAATCCGCTTTATTTGGGACAAAAGGAATCTGCTCTCAGGAAGACTGGAGTTGCTAAAAATAAGCAAATATTCCCAGTGTTTCTGCACTCCTCTCCCTGAAGTGAAATGATCAAGAGGATTAATTTTAGAGTATGTACAGTTTTTATGTGAAAAAACCCAAGCTGCATCTTAGCTTTTAAGCAAAGACCAGATGGAAAGTCTATCATTAGAAATGCCAAAGGGAGAATACACTCAAAGTTCGCTTCAGGATGGAAAGGTCATTTCTAGTCATCCTTGTTTTAAATGTTCTCAGAAGCACTCAAGCTTTTTGTAATAAGATGGCTTTCTTTTAGTTTATCAACTTGATTTCCTTCAAAATAAAATATAAAAAGATCTCCAAAATAAAACCAAAAAAATCACCAAACAATACAAGACAGAAACTTTAAAGGCAGGCGCCAGCTCTCTTTTTTTTTCTCTCCAGAGCAAAAGAGTCATTAAATTTTTAATGAATTATTGTTTAGTTGACACGAAATGCCACAAAAATGACCTGCTGATTCCACCCAGGGGTGTTTACTTAGAGCTTCACAGAGAGATTTATGGGACAATAGGCAACAGATGATGTGTCAATGGAGTCTGAGAGGCAATGCTTCCTTCATCAGGTACCAGTGTTGATGAAGAACATCTCAAGATGATGAGAAATGGATCAGGTTTCACCACTATGTTCAAAGCAACATCCCAAGCCCCCAGGGAAGGCCATGTGCAGCTGCCCCATCCAAATCCACCAGCCCACCTGCACTGAAAGCCAGCATGCTCCTGGTCCTAAGATCTAAGCAGTTCAGTAAGAACCCACTTTGGGCTTAAGGTGCCTACTTAACGTTACTAGCACACACAGGATGACTAGGAAGTGACAAAACTGTGATCAGAGACATTCACTGGAATCAACAGGGCAACCTGAAGACAATGCAGTGCTCTCAGCTTTACTCCACTTTCTAACTCATATGAGAGCTACAAACACACAGGTCCCACTGAGATTACAGCAGTCCCTCATCTCCACATGCCAGCCAACCATGAAACAAACCCCCTGCCCATGAAGATCAGCCTACAACTGAAGTACAGGATGTGAATAAGCCCCCTGGGACACAGTTCCCAAACCTTAACAGGAAAATATTTAATCAAAGACAGAAAACTCCATTCTCCTGTTTTCCAACAAATATTTAAAAAGTACATCAATACAGCAATATAAAATTGACATTTTCACAGTAAACACATTTGTGTCCCAGAGCAGATTATTCCCAATAAAAACTGGAGCTACTGGCTAAAGCTGAAAGTGTTTTATTTCCTTGCAGGCTGTTCTCAGAGCTTTTCTCAGCTCTAGTGGGCCACTCCTGACAAGAAGTATAGAAGTATCTGGCTTCAGGTCTTCCTCTGTACAAATCCTCCCCAAGGAGCCGTCATTGATCTAACCAAGCAGTAACTGGGCTGTGCAAGTGTCAGAGGGAAATGTGCCCTGCGGTACCACTGAATGAGGGACAACCAGACAAAACCAAGATTCCATTCTCAAACAGCATGCTAAAGCATTGGGAGCAGCACACAAATGCTTTGTTGTTTCTTGGCCACTTGCAAATGGTGATTATTCCATACGAAATAATTAACAAACAAGGACAGAATCCTCCAAGCTCTCTTTAGAAATCTTCTTTTCAAAACACACCCTCATTTTAATCATTTACCGTTTGCAATAGAGAAGGAAAAACAAGGAGGTAAGAAATCTGACACAATCAAACCTTCCCTAGTTCCCACAAATAGATATTCACTGCCTTCCAATAGCCTTGACTAATCATTTTAATAAGTAGTGAAAAGATTTCGCAATTAAATGCTCAGAGAAATAAGATGCGTCTTCCTGCTCCTTCTGATGCCTCATGAGTTTTCCATCTCCTCTCATAAAGAGCTTTCATTACTCTGGGCATGACAGAGCCAGAACTGCTACAAGAGAAAGCTCTGATTTCAGTTTCATCTCAGTCACTATCCAAATGCCCAGAAAATTCTTCTCAGTTCTTGGACCACAGGGGGAAAAAAGGCCAAAAAAAAATCAAAAACAAGGGGAGTTTCAGACCTGAGATCAGAACCACATTTGCTGGACAGGTTTGTCAGAAAAAAACCCTCTGGACTTAGTGTAAACTAAACATATTTGGTCAAGTAGCAGTAGATCAAATACACAGGGAGCCTCACAAAGCCCTTCCTGCAGCCCCACATTTGTGGTGACAACTGCACTTTGCTCTGATGAAAACTGACCTTTAGGCCCTGACATTTAGGTCCAGATTCTCCAACTTGTGTCACCTCCGCCTCCAGTTTCACAGGTCGAATTCACAGCACTTTAAATAGTTGGCAACATTCATCAAACATGAGGCCATGTCTTGCCCAACAGAGTCTTAAAATGGAATATTCCCGCTCCCCAGTCCCATGCCATGCTGGATGGTCAACTTACACGAGGTACTGGATGTGCCGTATCTCTTCGGAAAATCAAAATACCAAGCGAAAGCTCATCTCCCAAAATAGTCACCCTGCTACTTTATTTCTCTTTTATTTGTTTCCCTACTGCAGTTACAAAACACATTCTCACTGAGGCAAAAGGGATCATTAGCCAGAGCACTTTTGGATGCAAAGAGGCAGTGCTAAATGTGCACCAGAAGCAGGAATATTATAATGGTCTTCCCACATGAGAAGGCATAAAAAGGCAAATGGACCCTCCATTAGCTTGTCTCCATGATACCTCAGGAAAACACTATATACTCAGAATGGCATCATGGTCAGAGATTTCTTACTTAAAAAGTCCAACTCTTTTTGCAGGGAAATATCTCAGCTATGGTCACGCGTCACATCCCTTGTGTTGGATTAGCTGCTAAATTTAAAGTATTTTCTGCCTATCCAATAAGAATTATCTACTGGCATGGAGAAATGTTTTCAATATCAGGAGTTTTCAGGTTCAGCCAAACCAGTCGTCCCTGCAGCTAAGTCTGAAAGACTCTTGACCCTAATAAGTGATGTAAACAATTGAATAAAACATGGAGATCTGGCAGCTGGAGATCCACCAGCCCTGCCCCTTCCTGCTGCCACAAGGTCATCTCTCCCTCTTGAGGGCCTATGTCCCATTTTTATGTCCCATTATTATGACCCAACACACACACAGGCTGAGCGCCCAATGCACCAAGAGAAGTCGGTCAAGTATTCTCCTGTTACAAACCCAACTGATTTTTCAGCTGTAGAAAAGAGTTACAGTGTCAGGCTCTGCAGGATCACTATTGGCAGGGATGGGTTAACAAGAAGAGATCAACTGTGAATTTAATTCAAACCTAAGGCATTGAATGGACTAAGCAGAAGGTGAGGAAGATACTACAATGCTTCATGCATTATTTGGTACAACTGCATGGTATCCTATCCATGCTGAGACCAGAGGAGATGCAGACCAGCTGTGATTTTACCCAACTCACACTTCCCTCGTGCGTTGCGTCTTGTCTTTATAAATTGATTTTTACGTAAGACAGCTGTGTCAGACCTGAGCTCCCAGTGTAATTTTCCCTCTACGCCTGCAGAATTAATTCAGTCAGCCAGGTTCTATTTCTCCTTGGGCACCATACAAAGAATTACAAATGGCTCTATTTGTGCCCAGCTTGTACAAAAGTGATGTCAAAAGTGTAACGGGAAGGAAAAAAGGACCCAATTACAGAAGCAAGGTCTGTGAGATACTCTTGGTCCCAGGACAGTGAGATATGGCAATTAGGAACATCTCATCTATCTGTCACTTGGGGTCATTCGATGAGCTTGTTATCAAGAGGAAAGGTGGCACCTCAAAACACCAATTACAACTTTCCAGACTCAAACTGTGCTTCAGCCTCTTCTGCCCCCCGTGCCATCATCTCTAACATGACAGGAAGGTCAGAACGAGCAACAGAAATTCAGCTTTCAAGAAGGAGCCCAATTGTACTGCAGATTAACAGCCAATTAGCAGTTTTGCAGAAGTTGTGCACTCTGGCTAGGGGGCTGCCAGGCTGTGCTGAGGAAGTGCATAGTGTTGACTTCCCAAACTGAGTCACTTCTGTAAGCCCTGGGATGGTATTTATAGAGTTGGGGGAAAATTTCCAGGAAACATCACTTACTGGTACTCATAAAAATAGCAAGGAAAGTCTTCAATTACTAAACTTTTAAGGAAGAAAGTCCTTCTTCTTTATGACAAGACAGCAAAGCAGAAGCCTCTATGATTTTCTTGGAAGAAGTCACAATTAATAGTGTTCCTTACCTCACTTTTCTTTGACAGTAGTACATGTTGCTCCTAAGATACTCATTCTGTACAGCTGCAAGGTTGGGGTTTTTCTCCTCTCTTCTACAGATTATTTCCAGGATAAGACATTGAAGTCAGCCTTGTCTCCAGAAACTTTAGCAAGATTTGAATGAAGCCAAGTACCAAGAACAACTTAACCACAGCAGTCCAAATCAGCCTGAACCTTTTACCCAACTGTCCAGGATCCTGATTTGGGGGAATGGCTGTACCCTTCAGTTAACCACATGAATCTGCAAGTAGACCTGTTACTGATAGTTAAACTATCACCTGCACAGGTGAGCTGGTCCCTCTGCACAATCTAGACGTGCCCTGGTATTACAGAGCACACAAAAGCAGAGGAATGACACAGACTAGTAGCTGGATCAGTGCCTGTTCCCCTCCACACACGCAACAGTGCCCTTATGTCTCCTCAAAGCCAGGGTCCAAGCCAGGCTTTCAGAAACATTTTGTCCCTCCATTGGTTTTAAGGATGCAATCACAAATCTGGGCACTCTCAACCCCTTTAGACAACATTTCCCTTTCTTTCCATTAAACACACACAGCTTTACGCCCGTGCTTAGCAATGGTCGGCAGAATATGCCAGGCTTGGTCCCCTTCCCTAAGCAGCCAGCATGCCCCATTGGGGAGGATGAGACTAGCTGACCACAGAAGTGCAACTTTCAGAATGAAAAAGATTTTTTTTGAAGTATAAGATACAAGCACACAAACTTGTCCCCATCCCATACACATACTGCAAATGCTTCAATTTATTACTGTGACTTCCAGACTGCTCCTACCGCTGTCCTCCCTCTGAGACCTGCGGCCAACATTGGCCAAATGGTCTTTGAGAAGGCCTCAGAGATGTTTCCCTAAACATCTTACACAAACCAGTAGCTTAGATGAGGCCAAAAACCAGGATAATGAGAACAAGGCTGCAGGCAGGAGCTCAACCACTACCTGCTCTGCCTGGCCTCTCAGCTGGGCTCTCCTGGCACGGCCACAGGGAGGGCAGATCGGGTCCAGCTCTGTGCCAAGCTGTCAATCATCACAGCTCATGGTCCGTGACACTCGTGAGACATGACACCTTGTGCAATGCAATGGAGACCCAACAAGTTTGTTTTGCACATGCCACCGCAGTGCTGGCAGATAGAGCAACATGCTTTGGCTCGCACTGACATGGGAAGCATTCAAAGCACTCGTGCAGAGATAAGAGGCTCCCCTCGTCTCCTGCCTGAGACACACTGACCTCCCCTCCCTCCCTTCTCCTTGGCATTGTCAGAAATACAAAAATCTGTCCCTTATATTTTCAAAATGTCTCTGTTTCACAGGGTTCTCCCCCTTCTTTTTTTTTTTTCTGAGGCCAATTAAAAATAAAAGTTTACCAAAAAGACAACAAGAAAAAAAAAAAGTATCTGATACTATTGGATCCAGCCTGTAAGGATCTCACACATAAAAGAATTATGTCCCTGAGCACTTTCCAACAGACTTTCAGAAAATTTCATCTTTCTACTTCCCTGGCTGGATAGTCTGTTTGAGTAATTTTCTCTTTCTCCTGGGGCTGGTTGCTAAGAGACGCGCTATTACTTCTCCCTCTCTTATGACCCGATTACTGTGATCAGCAAAGACAGCGTGCAGACAACAGCCTGACACGGCTCATACAAGAACATCGGGCTCGTTACAAAATGATGGACTGTATTAACACTCCGCAGCCCCTCCGCTCGCCATGGCCTTTGGAGAGTCTCCAGGCACAACTGGGGGCTTTTACTTCCCCAGCTTCTGAAGTGCGCGTTCAAACATTTTAAATCACAGGACTGGGAAGGGAGAAGAATGGACTTTTACCTCCTGTGCTTCACTGTCTGACAGCCAGAACAGTGTTAATGGATCCTCACTGAGCAACCTTCCTTTTCTTACCCTTCCCAAGAAGTGGCCTAGGAGCTATGATTATTCCTTTTCACTCTTTTAAAAAAATAAACTTTGCAAATACAAAGCACCGTTTGGGTCAGAACATTCCCTTGAAGGGTCTGACAGCACATTGTAAAGCTGATCATGACACTTGAGGGGCTAAGAGGTGACTTGCAAAGAGCTGAGATGGATTGCTCTGGATAAGAAAAGCAGCTGGAAATAGATCCAACTGTAGGTATCCAGTGGTCCCAAGGAAGCTACTGGGGTGCCCAACTCATGGCTCCCAGCTCATGCAGAAGCGGACACAGCCTGGCACTGTGTCCTCTGCAATAAAAAATAGGAGATGGAGTCAGTGGAGGAGAAGGAAACTCAGAGCAGATTGGGAGCTTGCACTGAGAGATACATGGGGCAAAAAGTTGAGGAAAGTTGATTTTGTTATGTTATTGCCAAAGAACTGGTCTTCTAAGAATGGGGCCACCAACCTCAGAGACCAACAGTCTCCACTTAGAAAGAATTAAACCCTCATGACATTCACTTTTTGTAACGTAAATTTCAAACTTCTATACTTTCTTCTATTAAACCCACTTTTGAAAGACTGTGTTTACCCACACTGTTTTGGTGCCATTTTCATACTCTTGAGGTCCTCATCTCCTCCCAACCAGCTCACTCAGGGCAACTCCTGTGACAGGACCCCTGGGCAGACCCTCACACCACAAGTAGTGCAGAGTATTTAGAAACACCAGTTGACAGAGTTTCTCCAGTGAGCTCTGTAACAGAGATGACCCAGAGCACAGGTTCCTTCCTCATCTCCAAGTCATTTCCCATAAATTCAGTGCTTAGCACAACAAATGCCAGCTGTCATGACAGAGCACTTTCTACCCACCAGCCCTTAACACCAGGCTTGGCTTTATGATTTGGGTCATGTCTAGACGAAACCGAAACCTTTCCTTAGTCATTGTCATCACAGGAATTAAGAGCTGGAAGAGACATGTGAGTCTTTTGCACTTCAGCTCCTCAAATAGTTTTGGGTAAATCCCCAATCCAGCCCCTGGAGCACGCCTGCTCTTTCTTCCACGGCTGTGACTTTGCAGTGCATGCTGGTTAAAGAAGACAGAAGGGGAATTTTCAGATAGTGGGAAACAAACTCACTGCTTATTAGGAACTAGAGCAATCCCTGCTCATCTCCTGCAAAATTGCCCTGCCTGGGCCAAGCAGAGCCACAGGACTCTCAGTCCTGCTCACGGACCCTCAATTCCTGTGCCAAGTCCATCTAAACACGCTTTGCTTAGCAACAAACATTTTAGGCCTTGTATACTTAGTCCAAATTGTAATGGTGTAGGATTCACTGCCAGAAATGCCTGCTCTTTGGCCACAAGTACAGCTTCTGTGGCTTCAAGAGTTGCTCATTCATTCTTCCAACCTTTTATTACACCAACCTGTAATATAATCCAATAGGCATTTACTGGTTGCTCTGATTTAGCAGGACTCAGCCAGGCAAAATAAAAAAGCTTTAGGCAGAGAAAAGGAAAAGCATACATATAATCCTTTATTATAATAGCTAGTTTTCAGTGAGTAGAAGAGCAGCATTGTCTGACGAAGGGCAAAAAAACAAAAAAATATTACTCGACTGTTAACTGTCGTATAACAATTGTTATTATTTAACAGACTAGCATCTGGAGGATGTTAACATTTCAGATTAAAATAAAAGGGACAAGTGCTGCCTGCTTGAATTCAAGCTATTTCTGCATTAGCATTGCTCTCTAGCTTTGACTGGGCACCACAGCCCTGTAAAACTACATACAGGGCAAACATTATCTTTTTAACAGAAGGTTTGATAGGGTTTATGACAGATGTTCGCAATTCAAGTTATAAAACGATGGTTCCTTTGCATTTCAGTGTGTCAGAAATGTCTTCTCTTTCTCTTTTCCCCTTCCCTTTTTTGCCCTTTTTCTTTATTCTACCCAAACTATTGTGGTTCACAGAAGAGGCCACTGCTAAGATGAATCCCTATTTGATGTTTGAAATAATGAAGTGGAAAAATTAAATATAATATCTTGGAAGAACAGACAGGAGAAAAAGAAAATGAGAAGAAATAGTCAAGGCAGAAAAAATTAAGAATCTACCTGCTGAGAAGCGCAATGTTTGCTTTATGATACCAAAAAACTGAGAAAATACAAGCTCACTCACCAGAATGAAACCCAAGGCTAGGCACTACTTCAAGTAGTTCCCAAATAAGAGGCAATGTGTTCCAGAGCCTGCGAAAATTTAATATTTGTAATCCTAACAAAACACAGTCAGAATACTTAATAAAACCTGGTGGCTTGACTTGACATTTTGTGAACTACAGATAAGTATACTGGTTCAATAACAGTTTTTATGCACCTGTTTTATGCTGCGTTTTTCCCAGGGCCTTTTTCTGAGGCGGTATTTCAGAAAAGAAAATGTTCATCCTGAGAGCAAAGCCAAGACACAGTTCTATGGATTTGTCTCTGGCAAAAACAAAAAAAGAAAGCAGACGCAAGACACTGGTATCCAGCACAACACAGGATGAGTGCTATCAAGACAGAAGGCCCCACACAGAGCCAGTTTATTCACACTGGTGAGAACCACAGGTCCTGACACTGGTCACTGTGCTGTAGACAACTGGCAAAAATCCCTATCCCCGTAACTCAGAAGTTATGGAGTGCCCAGGCACAAAGGCACCAGCTCGGTCTCACACCTCTTCAACAGGGCCCAGCTTGCTTGGGGCAGTTCAAATCCAGTTTTATACAAATGAGAACCACCATTCATTTCCAACTGGTTTCACTTGGTTCTTAACCAAGAGGAGAGAGGATGTCCTCAGAGAGAAATCTATGGACACTTCCAAAAGGGTGCCTTGAACTGGTTCACAGCTACTCCTGAACAAGGGACCCCTGCCATCCCACTCATTCTGTGGTGTTCAGGGGCTTTGGCTGTGCTTTAAATGCTCTTGGTGTGAAGGCTGCAAGCCCACCACAAAGAGGCCTGGAGCTTCAAGATCATTTTCACCGGCTGCATTTTGTAAGAGCCTGTGGATGATGCAGTTCTGACACTAATGAATAAAGTATTGCTTCATCTGCTGCATCTCATTCAGCACAAGAAACACATGGAAAAATGAGAGAAGGATTAAGAAAGACTTTAGAAGTCTATAATATGCACTTTCAAATAGCTTTTTCCAAGAAACAAGCACTGACATGGGGGCTGTGCTCAGGCACAGTCAGGATGATTTGCAACACTAAGGTCACCTCTTTATTCACACCACATTTTTCAACTCCATGAGCTCAGTCCTGTGAGGGATGGGACCACAGCAGCCATTGCAATTGATGAGACCAAAAGAGTGTTAGAGCACTTCTCAGCCTATCTCTTTGTCCCACCACTGAGACACTGCTTCCACCACGAAGCATCAGTGATTTTTCTTTTTTTCAGCTAGTGACAGAGATGAGGAGCAAGAGCGGGACAAGCAGATCCCACTGGAAGTACTCTGGTACTCACAGGACTCAATTCAGAGCAACAACGTGTTCCCATGCCTCATCTCTGGGCAGCAGCAATGGTCCACAGGCGTAACTCCTAACATGTGCAGGACAGCCAGCTCCTGCTGGCTCTCCAGTTCTGGATAATTGCATTATCTCATGTTAGTGTTGAACAGTGCACATGCAAAGCCACCAGAGGAGCACAGCTGAGACAGCTCACTGTGCCTGCACCCCAGGCCTGCCTCCAACAACCAGCACAGCACTGAAGAAGCTCCTGAGGTACTCCAAGGTACAACACCCCTCTGCATCTCAGCCAATACAGCCCTTCCACTAGTGAGAATTCCTCCTGCTACAGAAAAGACAACCAGGGAAGAAAACCAAAAAACCCACAGAATCTCTCAGGTCAGCCTGAATTTATTCTTTCAGGGCTCTCAGTGCAAGTAATGAATAGACTGGACCTTGTTGGCTTCTGTGAACTGTCAAAGTCTGCAGAGCAGGGAACAGCACAGCTATAACACAGGGTGTCTAGTCCAATAAATCCATACCCAAGCTTCAAAAATTAAGACAGAGCTACTGATAGCAGTTGCTGTAAACAAAACCCACTAGGTATATCTGCCTGGAAAAAAAACCCAAAAAACATAACAGCAAAACAACAAACATCCTGATAGTTCATACCCCCAGTCCCCTACAGACATAGTAGAACATAACTTGCCAATACTCAAAAGCCTCCACACACATGAAGAAGAAGAGGGCACAAAGAGTCAAGCTCTGGAAAACTTGGATCAGCTGGGTTCAAGAACACACACTGGTGTCCACGACATAGCCTCGCCCTGGAGCTGGTCCTGCTGATTTGCCTTGTCTCATGAGCCACCTGCCTAGTCCTCCAATCAAGGTAAATGGAAGGAGATGGTTTTTAAAAAAAATATAGTTAAAACCTCAGAGACCTTCACGTAAGACCTGTTGTTCACCAAATCTTAAAGGTGCCCAAGGAAAGGAAGGAGAAAGGAGGAGATTGCTTTGAGTCTCATCCCTTTGTTTAGTTTCCATTATTAAATCCCCATTAACTGTTTCTGCAGATACTATATTCACCAAGGATGGTAATTACAAGGAAAGACATCAGCACTAATAAATACTGAATTTAGAAGTACCCAACAGCATAAACTAAAGTGTCTAATTTTGTAAAGCATGTCCTGAGAGCCCCAGAGTGTGACAGAAAAGCACCTCCAAGCACTGAGGCAGCCCTACAAATGGAGCAACTGCCCTGGGAGGGACGTTGCCTGCACATCCCTTTCTGACCAGGACTGGCACTGCAGCATCTCAGTCTGCCTCAGGCAGCTTGAGAAAAACACATGGTCCTGTTCATATGAACAACAGACATTGCAAGAATAGGACAGATTTGGTTTTTTGGGAGTGGAAAGAGTCATCTTTGCAGGAACAGGAGACCTCCTGGGAGCCATCCAATGATCTGGCAATTCCTGGTAGGCAAGGATGGACTCATTTCCTTCCCTACCACCATGAAATCATCCTTCAAGTGACTGCACGTATGGCAGAGGAGGTGTATTCAATCCCCAGGGAGCTGCACTAGTGCTCACAAATGATTTGGAAAGCCCAAACCTGCAATCCAGCTCAGCCTCCCCAGCTCACCACTGTGCTCCACCTGTTTCAGCACAGTCTTGTTTCTGCTGCACTTGAAGAGCTTTATTTGGAGGCAAGGGGGAAAAGAACGTTTGTAGTTACCAAAACAAGATTCATACCAAAAGGATTCCAAACCAAAAGGCAACTCCCACTGCAAAGTTTGTCACTTACTGCACCCAAGCCATCCAGTGGCCCTGACTCAGGCTCTTCTGAGTACCTCTGACTGACGACAGATTTTTGCACATTTCTGAAGCCCCCAATTCTGGCCTTACAGCCCCCAGTGCCACCCCAGCAGCACCAGCTCCACGGGAGCAGACACAAAGCCAGCAGATCAGCTATCACCAAACTCACCCCACAGCAGATGCCTCCTTAGTCTGCCCTGCAGGGTGAGGCCCCATTTTCTGGAACTAAGGCAAAGATGGAATTTGCTTCATCTGCAAGCTATAAATCCTTTCCATCTTCTGAGCCCAGCATAGATGGGAACAGCTGTGTGGCAGTGTTTCCCTAAGGCTCCAGCTCTGCTGAAGATGCTGAAATACCAATTTAAGTCTAAAAGCTGGAGAGCAAGAGAGAAGTAAGTGGCAGGGAAAGGAGGAAGGGCAACCACAGAAAGGTTTGGATTGGAAAGACCTTGAAAATAATCCAATCCAAAGCCCCTGCCATCAGCTGGGATATCTTTCACAAGATAGGTTGCTCAAAGCTCTGTCCAACCTGACCCTGGGCACTTTAAATGATGGGGCATCCAATGCTTTTAAAGGAAACAAAATTAATACCAATTCCTCAGAAAAAAAATATTTGTTTCTTTAAGAGACTTTTCGTGTAGGACAAACACCACTGTGCACACTGCTGGGCAGGGTCTGATGAGGAAAAGAGGGAGGGGACAGGCAGTACCAAACGTGATCATGGAGAAAGAAGCCAAAATATAACAAGCAGACTGTCAGGACCCATGGCTGGTTGATGCTTCATCCATCTCAGGACTCATCTTCTCCCAGCATGAAGAGAAGACGCTCTCAAATTTCAAACACTCGAGCTCCATCCAAGGACCACCCCTGACCCCAGTTAAACTCTTAGAGCGACTGCTCAGATGTCTGGACATCCAATTTTGATTCCCAGCCTTATTCCTCAGCAGTTACATATTCTCCCAATGCATAGTTGTTCACCTTGTCGATAAACATCTTCCCCAAGCTTGAACAGCTCTTCTCTCTCTGGGGTAAATACAGAGCTCTGTAAAACGACCAGCACTTCCCAGGAACTGTGGTGCTCACACCTCCCAGGAACAGGCAAGGTTAATCCCCTGCAAACGGTCACAGTGGGGAGTGGCAGCACTAATTCCTCCAGAAACCAAGCCCAGACCACAGCAGGTGTTTGTAGGACCTATACAAACAGGCTGTGCCTGCCTCTTGGGCTGCCTGCATGGCAGAGACCTGTGCAGAATGCTAAGCAGGGCTCGGGTCTTATTGATGATGATTACGATTATGATCATTACTTCTACCACTACTGCAGTCATACCCAGGGGCCCCCAAGCAGATCCCTGCATGAGCAAGACACAGTCTCTGCTTTGATGAGTTGATAAATCTGGTCTGAAACAAGCTGCAGCAACTCAGCATGGCAAACAGCAAGGAGGGGGGCTGGCAGCACCAGGAAAATTGCTACTTCACTGGTCTAAACACATGTCTTGAGTGCTTCAAGTCACAGTAAAATGCTTCTGGTTTATAAACTGTTGGCTGTTGCCATTTCACTTTTTTCAGTCATGTAACCATTTCTAACTTCTGTTAAAGTTCCATTAAGTAGCTTTTAATCAGCACCTTCTGGCTGAGTTTTGTGCAGGTGTCAGGAAATAAAAAATAAAATCCAAGTCAAGGTGAGACCAAGGAAATGCTTTGGTAGGAGATGGGAGGGAGAGGGGGGTACACACAGCACCTGCTCCACAGTCTGTCACTCCAGTCTTTTCCCTCTGTTTTCAATATGATCAAGAAATAAAACCACAAATGTGATCCACTGGACAGACCCTTTACCCTCCACCCCCTAGAAGCAACACACCTACAAAATAATAATAACCACAAGGCCAGAGGATGAACATTCCTAAACGTTAAAAGCAACGAGTTGAAGAAATGATCAGGAACAGAATTTGCCAGCCTCCCAGAGAGATTCCAAATACTACAAAGGCTGCAGGGAGCCAATTCCAGTAACACTGATGGGGCAGACAAAGTTGTGACGAGCACAGCCACACCCTGACCTATGACAGCTCCAGGACAGCCCTTCCCCAGAGCAGTGCTGCTGCTCCCACTCATCTCCAGCAGAAGGATGCATGGGAAGCCCGTGTGCTTCCAGATAAGCAGCTTTGGCAGGGTAGGAGGGATGAAAACACACCGGGGTGGAAGGAGATGCTGCTGCTCCCCTACCTACAGACTCACAGCTAACCAGGTGGGAAAGACCTGTGTTCAACAAAGGACAAATTTAGGGAGAATGACAGTGCCCCTGTAAGCAGGGAACCCATGGGGCCTGGAGCCATCTAGCATGCTGAATGATTGCTGCAGGATTCAGGGAGGTCATTGAAAAAACAATTAGGGAGCCTGGAAGAGAGAAGGGAGCCACGGAAAGTGAATGAAGCACATTGGGCTAACTATTTCTCACTGCCCCCCCACTCCTCGCCTGCCAGATCCCAAAAGCCTCCTGTTCTCAGGGTTATAAATGGATGGGTAATGGCTCTGCACGGGCTGCTGACAGCGACCAGCAGCGTGTCACCTTCTGAAAGTGGATTAGCTTAAGCTGCAGGCATGTTGTCACATCAGTAAGCCCATCCCTGACCAGGTCTTGGCCAACCCTTAGCTCTTCCAGGCCTGTCAGATAATGATGGGATCTCTAACAGCCCAGCATCAGACAAGGCAAGGGACTGGCACCGACAAAGTCCCCTGGGAGCTCGTGAGTGTCTCTTGGTTTCCAGCAGACCCAGAGATGCCTGACTGCTTGCAGGACCAGGTACTCTGGCTTGCATGAGAAATGTTGGAGGGTCTTGTCTCCCCTTCTCAGCCATAAGTGCCTGCTCTGCCTTTTGGGAAGATCTCCTTCCCCAAATGGCAAGAAACACAGAATGTTTTTAGAAGGTGATAATGTTCCTGAGTCACATACAATCAGACCTATAATCACTAAAGCACTGACAATTAAGACATAGTGACTTTTTCACAGAAAAAAACCCAAAACTGACTGATCAAGAACAGATTTCCTAGAAAAAAGGGTCATTTTTCATTATTATTTCTAATTGCAAGAGAATTAGAAAAATTAGAATTGAAGGTGACATTTTCTTTGCATTTCAGAAATGGATTATTTTTTACTTTTTAAATTCCAAATGTCTTTCTCTTCCTATTTCTCACTAAGTTTTGTTACTGAAGGCAGCAGAACAGGTGCATATGACTTCGCTTTTCCCCCTCCAACACATTTTCTTTTTTCGTTCTGAATTCTCCGAAGTTAGAGCGGCAGAGGAAAAAAACCCAAAACACTCATCACGCTTTTCCAACTTTCCTATAAAATGTCCTTAACTTTAGAAAATCACTCAAGTGTAAGATTTAATATGCTGCTTTGTTTTTCTTTCTCTTTTCCATTACTCTGTGGTCTTCCTGAAAATGCATACGCTTTCAAAAGATAGAGCAGAAAGAGGAAAAAAATACACAGGTGATATTTATCTTATTGTACTCAACACAAAAGAGGAAAAAGTGGTGAAGGAACAATGTAGAGCATCCAAAACCAAACAGAAAAGCTGGTTTGGCAATTTCCTTTAATACAACCGAGCTTTTCTTTAGAGAAAGGTTGGAGAGGAGGAGGGGAAGAACTTCCCCCCATTTCTACATACATACAGTAAATCATGAGGAATAGAAATGTCATGCCCTGCCAAGACAGCTACCATTCTCTCCTAAAATCCTTGCCCTTCATTTGTTTCTGCTGCAGTTCCATCACAAACTCTCCACTGTCAGCCAGGGGCACCCCAGGTGTTCCAACTTGAAGGTTTCCAGTTGCAAGTTCTCAGCCATGCACTCCTGCTACTGGGAACTCTCTACCTCCACGTGTCCGCAAGCCAGGAACCCAAATCCCACACCTGCTGCTCAACTACATCAAGAGAGGAGAACTTGCACAGCAAGAAGTAGAGGAAGGCTAACACACAGTGACTGGCAGGCATTTGTTTTGCTGACATAACAGCTCCAAAGGCTATTGCAATGATCATCTAAATACCTTCCCAATTATTTCCATATTCAAGAGTGTTCCGTAGTAGAGGGAAAGAACAAAAGTAAAATAATCCAGACTGGAGAGAAAACACTTCTAGACTCACTTGCCAAATTTATGCCCTACCACCCCCAATTGTATTTCACACAGACCAATCCCTTGTTTGTAAAGTATTCCCACTGTGCTGGGGTGAAAGGACCAATACTGAAAAGGGTTGTTTGAGCCCAAGCTCCTTTGAGCCCAAGCTCCTCCTGTGCCAGCAGGGACCAAACAAGCAAAACCCCTTGAAAAGTACCATCTTGGACCTAGGATATCTGCTGTCAATTAAAATCAGGAAAGATCTTCTGGGTGTCTTCTCCCAGCCCTGCACCTCTCAGGAGGGCAGCTAGCCAGAGCAAAGGTAAGAGATACCTTCACATTCTCCTTGATTTGAATGATCTGAAAAAAGAAGGTTACCACAAACTCACCAACAAAGAGCAAACCAAGAACAGTCTGTGTTAGCAGTCAGTTCCTCTGAACTAGGCAGTTGTGGTTCCTTCCTAAAAAATAAATACTCACCATCACCTCCTGGTTGCTTGTACGGGTTGTACTTTGGTTTGGGGGCAACCACAGGCGCAAACTTCTTTGGGGTCTGCTGGGTGGACACAGAGATGCTGGGAGTCCCAAAGGTGTGTGTGGTCTCCATCCTTGCAGCAACGTGGCCAACAGGCTCGTTGGTACTCTTGGGTGGCAGCCAGGACGGGTGGGACATGGTTCAGGTCTGAGAGGAGACACACAGAGAGCCACAGGGACATTAGGAATTTAGGCTGGGGAAGTAACAGCTGCAAACCCACAATTTTGCTGATTTATGAAATCAAACCTACAAAACTCTTTACAGCATGTTTAATTGGTACATGTCTAACTTTAAATACGTTGTTCCTAATGCACAGGACTTTGGATACAAACTTGTCTTTCTCTCCCTAGCAGATCAGAATTACTGATCAGGTTATTGTTGGTATCTACAAAAATCAATGCTATTTACCTCTTCAAACCAGAGCAGAGACAGGCTGATACCCTGAAGCAGCCCATCAATCCCACCCTGCATTCAGCACTGTAGTGATATATTTGCCTTTCCCTGCTAGGCCTTTTTGAGTACATTAATGTACAACAGTGCAGGTGCTCTAGGGACAAGTCCAGTCACAGATAGGCACACACACTTCCAAAATACACTTTTAGCACTTTTTCACATGTCATTTAGGACCCCATGCCCCAGTGATTTTCATTCAGACTTTTAAGAAAACAGATTTCAAAAGCAGCTAATCATTCTTGATGCTTCCATTTCTGAATGCCCAGCTTAAGACATTTTAAAAGCATGTCAATTTTGAATAAATGCCAGAATCTCACAACCCCTGACAACCAGGCTCCTTTTAGACTTGTGTAACAAAAAACAGAGGCAGCCCAAATCATTACTTATTTATGAAAATCTTGGCTTTGGCCTCTTAAAAGCCTACATCACTTTTGAGAACTGGGTTCGGATGCTGCTGAAAATGTTGCCCATAGAAATCCTGTTCATTCCAATGAACAAGTGCTTTTCACCACACACAAACCACACTCGCTGGGTAGCCATGATAGTCCTACTGTACCATCAGATGGGACTATGGAGCTGGACTTGAGATTTGATGGAGAAATGAAGATCCCACACAGACAAAAGTTAGTGCTAATTTTGCAGCTCTTGAGTACCCTGTCGCTTCTGCCCGTGCACTGCTTTGGTGACAGAACCCCTTAAGGATACCAAAGCCAGCAGGCACCTGTGACCCAATCAGGGAAGATTTGATTTCATCATGGAAAAGGATCAGTGTAAGAGATAGGATCAAGGTCTCCACATGGCAGTGCAGGGTCAGTACCCATAGCCAAGAGCAATGACTGTTAAAACTGATGGGTATACAGGTGTGCTTATTCCAACCAGTAAATTTACCTCAGGAAACAGTTTCCTGCTTGAGGCGTAATTTCTGCTTTAAGCCCCAATGTCTGACCCAACACTAGGAGGTAGACAATTCTTGGTCATCTTCCACCTGCATCACTCCTTGCGTGAGGGAGGAACTGGCAAGTGCCTCACATCAGTCCCAGCCCTTCTGTCACTTCCTGGCCATGCAGTCTGACTGCTTGATGTGCAGACAGGGGTTTCACAATTCCTACCACTAGGAAGTGAGCCTGCTGCACTACGAATCCAACACCAGTGACAGGAAGACACTGGAGCTGGCTAGAAATGAGGCAGACAGGAGCATGGCAGGAGCAGCCTGGAGTTGTATCCAAGGCAAGGACACGACTTCCCCCATCACAGGTCTGCTGTCCAACTCACAATAAGAGTGCAGAGCATCATTCTGAAAGCAAGAAGTGAAAGGCAGGTCCTCCCCACAGGGCTGGAGAGGAAACCAGTCACAACGGGTGGGGGCTGAGGGCACACAAACCACGGTCCCACCCCCTGGCACTTCCCATTACCAGCACCAGCCCCAATGGACCTGGAAAACGACTGTCACTCCAGCAGTAAGATTCACCTACACTGCTGTCTTGTCCTCCTACATCCTTCAAAACTGTAAAAGCAGCAATAAAACTCAGGCAACTATCTAGGTTTTAAGAGCAGAAAGCAATGAGGGCAGTCAGCCTTAAGAGCTAAACAGGACGAGCCTGCACTCTGCAGAGTTATTACATCCAAAGATGACTGTACCTTACCCACTGCTAAAAGCATCCTGGAGTTTAATTCTGACAGGTTTTCAGCCTCTAGTTTGACATCTCATATGAAAGAGCCTCCTGCTGCAATGAAGCACCCTCAGATCCTGGACATTACCTCCATACTGATTCAAAGCAAAAGAAAAAAAAAAAATCCCAGTACTGGCTAGATTATCACCATTCCTGTCTGGAATGTTCTTTAACCACCCCTCAGGCAGCATGCCTTGGTCCCACTGAAATCTCATGGTCTGCTGGGCTGATGACAGGGATGGGTTGTGTGATGCACAGACCAAGAATATGTCTGCCTCAGTAGCCAGGTTGCACAGCACTGAGGACAGCTGAAGACAATGGGAGAATTTCAACGAATGAGCTTAAAAAGCAGACTGCTCCTATGGACAGCTTGGGAGCAGAGAGAGCACAGTGCTGTAACTCAGCTGCTGACTGTAAGCTGGCACACAGCTCCCCCTCAGCTAGCCCCTAACGCCTTTGTTTTGGCCATGGTCGTATTTTCTAATTGTTTCCCCATTAGCCTTTTCTCTTCCTCTTTCTCCCCCCCCCATTTTCTGTTATGCATTTACTGCCACCCGTTTTTGCTATCTGTGCCCTGACAGTGTTTTCAGCAAGTTCCCTTTTCCTCGTCTGTTCTAGCCCCAGCTCCCCAACCTCAATTAAATTTAGCCTAACTACTCTGCAAGATCACAGAAAAAGAAAATGAATTAATTTCTTTTTAAAAGCTGAAGCTAAACTTCTGGGTTTGCTATTATTTTCCCTCCATTTTGTCAGCTGGTAAAAGGCCAAAAGCAAGGAAAAATGTAAGGGACAGTGGCTTGCAGACAGGCACAGCCCCCCACCTCTCAGCAGACTTCTGCATGGTGGAGCACCCTAATTCAGACAAAACCATCAGTGCTCCCTCGCCACTCCCTACAATACTGCCTGGTTTTCCATCAGAGGCTTCTTTGGAGCAGAACATTTTGTGATGTGGACAAGTAATCAAAACAGAACAAGAGAACTTGGGCCTGTAACTAATTCCCTTACTCTAAACTTACTTTTACATATGTCACTGCCTGTGTGCCATTGTGGTGCCTGCACTTGGACAGGAACCCCCAACACGTAACAGCAGTGCTTTTTTGGCTAGTCAGCAACACAGCCAGCAAACACACATTTCACTCCTGAGGTATTTTCTTCCATTGAAAGTTATTTTTCACTGAAAAGTTAATCTATAGATAAGGTTACAGCTGTCCCCACATTTCTGCTCTGAGCAAATAATTCTTCAGGCACTGTTTGCATTAAACGAGCCCCTTCCTGGCAAACCTGGATAGATCTGGCAATGCTACAGTTAACACAGCAAGGATGGAAAAGCCTTTCTCAGCAGAATCTGTGTCCTGGGAATCCTCCCAGAGGGAGGGACAGCCACCTCTTGCTTCCCTGTCAGTGCCACACCTCCCTCTGTCTTGGCTGAAGCCTTCTGCATGTCTGCCTGCCGCTCTCCCACAGCCATCCTTGGTCAGCCGTAACTCACAGCTGCATTCCTGATTTGACTGCTACAAGCTTTTCCTGTGGCTCTGGCAACACCCCCTTCCCAAACTCACTGCCTCATCCCCCCCGGAAAATCCCTTAAATCTTCCTTATTTCACTGCTTTGAAAGCCTCTCACTGATCATCTTGACTAACCCTGAACCATCCCCAACCACTGCTCCACCAGGTTTCTGCTGAGCTAAAGAATATTTGTTGTAAAGCACACACAACCTCAACTGAAACAATGCAAGCATTGGAGAACCCAACACAGCATTAGGTAAATTGTTTGGACAAGCAATTAAGCACCATAATTACAGCTTCTCCTTTATGTCTGGCTTAAAATTTAGCTAGCTCCACTTCCAACCATTGCATTGTTATGCTCCTGTCATCTGCATTACAGACTTGCCTCTCCTCCTTATGTAGATCCTTTCAGAACGTAGCCAGATCATTGCTTAAATCAAACCAAAACATTTAAATTAAGTATCAATTAAACTCCCTGTAAAGGGCAGATTTCTCTTGATTCTTTCATGTATGCTTACTCTGAACTCTCTTCAATTTTCCAGCTACCTTTTCTGAACTGGTGGCTGATAGCGTAAGACCATTTTTAAGAATAGTAACTTAAAATAGAAGACGTAAAATTATGAATAATATAAAAAACAAAAACCTGACTGAAATCAGCTGTGGCTGCCTGAGGTTCTGTTATCCTTCCTTGCTTGGAAGCATTAGTCATCACCTACTTTTGGAGGCAGAGGATAAGACCAGACTAACCATGATAAATAGCATTAAAAGCAAAGAGTGAAATCACACTGCATAAATAAGGCAAACAGTGTGCTCTGGTTCTATCATTAGGACAATCTTAATGCTGTAAGTTCAGAAAATTCTAACCATGAAAGAATACACCACAGCAGAGGAACTGGAATCCACGAATCCCAAGCTGAGACCGCATTATCTAAAAATGTCAGACCAGGAATATCAATAGCAGATAATACCATGCAGTAATAACAGCCTGACAAGTTTTTTTCACTGTCTTTTTCTTTTTTCAAATGTGTGGGCATAAGAGCTTGTTTTTGCTTTTAATTACGGGATGTCATTCACCTTTGAGAAGCAAAGGTAAAACACTAGAGGGTTCCAAGTCAATTTATCCTTACATCTGATAAGCAATGGAAGGGTAGAGTACCAATTTGTCTACTTTTGAAATTGTTACTACATTCATCTCTGAGACAGGCTGGCTTTTCTGTGATTAGACTGTACCCAAATAAATCTTCATTTCATTTTCATATTTGCAACATGGACCAAATACTCCTTGGATGTTGATGGACTTCGCCAAGACAGAAGATTTTGTCCCTGAGTTAATTAAGCTAATGCTTCATAGTGGGTAGCAGCAGTATTTAACAAAAAATGAGCAACAACCGTCTGTGCTTGCAGGCTGTCTGCTCTGTCTTCCATCCCACGCCTTCCTAAACTCACTGGCTTGATGCAGGTCTGTGATGTTCTGTCTTAGTATCACCCATGCACAGTGAACCATCACTCCCTAAGGCCAAGAGATTGACTGGATATATGGAATTAGGACCTTGTTTGTTGACAGTAGATGTGACTGAAAGCTGTGTTGGGGCTTTTCTCTGATACACAACACAAGCATCACCTTCCCTTAATACCTCAAGGTTGTCTCTAAGTGTAGAAAGGTAAACTGCATCTTCCCCACTCTCTCTTCCCTTCCATCCATGTAAAAGAACTCAAAGAGAAAACTTTTGACTTTACATCACCTTCCAAATGAATTTTAAAGATCAGCTCTAGAACTAAACCAAGGGGACATCCTTCACAATGCAAAAACCATGCCACCCATTGTCCCTTTCTGTTAGAGGTGCAAGCTGCATGTCTGGATGTCTCTAAGCCAATTTGTCTTCATTTTTCTGCCTGAAATTCCCCAAATCCCAAACCTCAAATGCCCTGCTAAAATACAGTTTTTTGCTTTGTCCTCATCACCTCCAGTCATCTAATTAGTCAAATGCAGTGACTGAGGCTGACCAGAGAGATTTGCTCTTTACAAACTCCCAAACTTGCTTGTTTTTCTTGGCACTGTTCCCCTCTGGAGGTTAAATTAATTTATTTCTGCATTTGTGGCACATGGTTTCTAGCCATGAAGCTCTTCTACTTCTCTGGCCTTCAAAAGAGGGTATAATGTCAAAATTCAGGTCTCATTAGAGGTCTTTAACCAAACACAGGAAGTGCCATAGGTATTTATAAATTCAGCACAAGTTCTCCTGGGATGCCTTTCCCATATGGTACTACTTATTCTCATCAATTTTACATCATATGGCAAATTATGTGATTTGAGGAATTGGGAGTCCTTTGGAACTCCCTTAATCATTGCTGATCTGCACAACATCTCTCCGAATTTAACTCCTGCAGTATTAACCAGGCCAATAAAGCTCCTCCCTCAAACACCCCCAGCAGCAAGTTGACTCTGGACCTTCATCACGAAGCTTCAGGAACAACTCTGAGTACTGGGAATCCAGTGCATGGTGCTGACATGACCTCTGCCATCAGTGAGCAGTGAAGCTCTAAGAAGAGTCAACTGAACCACCAAAAGACTTTGAGAGGTGATGAAGAGGAATGGAAAACACTATCACTCTCCAGTGACTGCCTTCCTGACCCTAGGCAAACTTGATGCATCTGCATTCCAAGTCCTTGTGGCAGATACCTCCCCAAGACCAGGTTTCTTTCCTTGCACCCATTTTACATGGTTTATGGATATTTCCTAATGCTTTGCTGTATTCTTATACAGCAGGTATCAGCTGGAGCAAGTTTAACTCTGCCTCTTCCCCTCAGATTCATAGTTTATTTCAATTGCCTGGATAAGGCAAGGTTTTGTATCTTCATCCCAATTCCCTTGAAGTAAAATAAATAAGTAAATGAAATCAAAGTCACTTCTTCAGTTAAACAGGACTGAGAGCATTCACCTATTTCCTGCTGTGGGACGTCACTAATGTAATCAGAGGAACTAAAGGAGAAAGAAACCTAGTTAGAGCACAGATGAATTATTCCTTGAAGAATATAGTCTGGTAATATTTCATTCCAGCTTTAACTGCTTCAATCAAACTTCCATGGGATCCTCCAGAAGACCTGACTTAAATTCAAAGTACATCCTGGTTTGACTAAGGGGTTGGCCCAGATGACCTCCAGAGATCCCTTGAGGGATCAAAATCAATTATTCTGTGACTCAAAAACCCCAGACTGCCAGCTGTGACTTCATCTGCACTCAAAAGGGTTTCATGGAATCACAAATCTGCTGAGTTTGGAAGCACCCACAAGGATCATCAAGTCCAGCTCCTGGCCCTGCAGAGCACCATTCCCAAGAGACACACCCTGTGCCTGAGAGGGTTGTCCAAATACTTCTTGAGCTCTGTCAGGCTTGGTGCTGTGACCACTTCCCTGGGGAACCTGTTCAGTGCCCAGCCACCCTCTGGGGGAAGAACCTTTTCCTAATATCCATCCTAAACCTCCCCTGACACAACCTCAGGCCATTCCCTTGAGTCCTGTCACTGTCAGCACAGAGAAGGGAACAGTGCCTGTCCCTCCTCTTCCCCTCACAGGAAGCTGTAACTGCAATGAGGTCTCCCCTCAGTGTCCTCCAGGCTGAACAGACTAACTGACCACAGCCATTCTTCATACATCTTCCCCTCAATGTCCTTCACCATTCATAGCCCTCCTTTGGACACTCTCTTACAGGTTAATGTCTTTCTTACACTGTGGTGCCCAAAACTGTCTACAATATTCAAGGTGAGGCTGCCCCAATGCAGAGCAGAGCAGAACAATCCCCTCCCTTGCCCAGCTGGCAATGCTGTGCCTGATGCCCCCCAGGACAGGGTTGGCCCTCCTGGCTGCCAGGACACTGCTGGCTCATTCAACTTTCCATCGACCAGGACACCCAGGTCCCTTTCCATGGCACTGCTCTCCAACCTCTCATTCCCAGTCGGTCTGTACATACAGGGTTGCTCCATCTCAGGTGCAGAATCTGGCACTTTCCCTTGTTGAACTTTGTGTGGCTGGTGGTTACCCCATCCTCTAATTTATCAAGGTCTCTCATCAGGGCCTCCCTGCCTTCCACAGACGCAATAGCTCCCTCCAGTTTGCAGCAATATACTGTATTCCACTTAAGATATGCCGGCAATATCATCTACTGGCAATGCAACATTATATTCCATCTTCTCTAGTTGCCATAATTTGCAAATGAACAGAGCTTGTGCCCACTCCTTTAAGTAAATAACCAATACTTGGAAAGTAACTTTTTTTTTCTAGCTGCATCCACAGTTTATTTATTTTCCAGCAGATCCACACACCAGTTTGGGATGTGACTTTCATTGTACACATGTAAGTCACTGCAACTTCTACAGTATTACTGAGATAAAAAAGGAAGACAGTAAATCTGTAGTGGAGATTGCAGAGATGTGATGGTAAAGAACAGTCTCTCTGGTACAAAGATGCTTGATAAAAGTTAACGTCATCATGAAAATAGTTAATCAGATACCAACCCAACGTCACAATCATTCTTACTTCAAAACCCTGCTTCTGGGACAGTTTTGATATCAACCAAGAACCCACCCTTGGGTTTCCCTCTTAGCTCATTTTTCTTGTATCCGCTTCAGTAGTAGAAAAGGTAGAAGAGCAAACTAAACATAAAACTTCTTTTCTTTCCCAATATAATTGCATTAGGAGTTTTGGGATTAGATGCTGGCTATTTGAATTTGGCTACTGCTGCAAAACACATGCATAAAAGCTGATGAATGAGATCTTCCTTTTACAGCCATGTCACATCCTGGTGTCAGATGACAAACTAGGCTTTAAAATCCCAATAAATTGAACTTGACTTGTCCATGTGAACTGAAACAAAGAGATCATACTGGCTCCCTGGAGATAGATAGATCTATCTAATCTAATACAACTCTAATGACTGCCTTGCAATTTCACCAGAGAGCAAGCTGATTCTTGGCTTCTGTGGCATGAGACAATCCTCAGCTACTTCAATCATAATCATATTGGATAAAACATCAATCCAAGGCCTCAGCTAGTTGTGGTCACAACAAACCCCAAGGCAATTGTAACGGAGGAGGTAGACCTGCTGGGTTACTCAAATACAGTTTATCCCTGAACCTAAGGACCTATGCCAGGAGGTAGCTCTGAGCCAGCCAGATTTCTTCCAATTGTTGTAGCCTCTTTCCCTGATAACTTGACCTACAAGTTTGTGAGGATGTTGCTGTACCACAAAGAAAAGTTTGAGATGGATGTTTCAGAAATTTGTATATAAAATAAGAGAGGAAATATATTAAAGGAGACAGCAAAACCAGGAGTGATGCAGAAAGGTTATTCTGGGAGTCTCAGATCATGAGCTCCCTTACACAAATACTATTTTCCTGCATACAATTTATTTTCAAGACCTCTGCCAAAAAAAGCTGTCTTTATTCCTTCTGTGCCCATATTCAATGTCTTCCCTATAGCACAGCTCAGTACTTGGCTTCCTGCTTCAGCAAGGAACTGCCAAGCAACACAAAGCTTATCCATCAAATAAAATTATTAAGGACTGGACTTCTCAACTGATGGAGATGTACTGAAATGAGGAATATCAAGAGTCTCACTTAAGTGAAAAGAAAACAGGACAACAAGAAATGGCAAGGTTAAGGCTTTTGGAACAAATTCAGGTACTTTGGATGCTGATGCTGACTGTAAACAAGGAGGAACTGTGCAGAACTAACATTCAGCTCAGCTGTGAGATATCAGCAAGACCCCAGTGGGACCAAATGGGACCGTGGCAGCATATTGACACACAGATAATTGTATTAGCTTTACAGAGCAGTGTGTGTGGCTCAGCCTGGGGAGAAACAGCAGAGATCTGAGCTCAGTGGGAAGCTGATGGAGTCAACAAGGAAACAGTGCTGCGCTTGAGGTCCCACCCAGCAAGGCTGGCATGGGTGTAGGTGCATTTTGTATTTATGATGGGGTTCCCTGCACTTCTCTTCTAAGATAGCTGTGGTTCCAGGAAGTGTCAGATGTTGCCCTCCCTGGAAGAACACACATCTGCTACTGGCAGCCTGATCCCCAAGCCATAGAGGATTTCTGCAAATGGAAAGAGAGCTGCAGCTCAGAACACAGGCACAGCACAGGCCCCACTCAGGAAGGAAGCATGTGTGGGTCCATCTCCACCATAAACTTCTTTTGACACCTCATGGAGCTGGCAGTAGAATCCAGACTTTGACACTGTACTGCCTAAAAATCAAGCAATTAAATGAATTAATGGACAGGAAGTGTGTCCAGGATCAAAATCTTTAATCCCTGATTCTCTTCCTCCCACCTGATCCACTTGACTTTTCCTCCCTCAGATCCCAAGCCACCCTGGAAATCACAGCTTCAAGTATGACAAATCCATGGATGACTTTTTCCTAAGCACTGCACCAGCCTATGCCTTGGTTTTGGTAGCTCAGCTCACAGCACTTTGCAAATAATCAGGGGAAATAGCCTTTTTCCTATGGAAAATCCTGTATCTTAAAACACAGAAGAGTGATTGCTGCCAGATGACTGGAAATTGATGCTGCAGAGAGATTGCTAATGGAAGCAAGATATTTGAGTGTATGAAAACTGTAAGAAAGGAAATGCACAAACCCCTTTGTATAAACAGTCAGGAAAAAGATTACATTTCTCTGAGTTTCACAACAGGTGCCTCAACATCATCAACACACAAGCACCCCACAATGTCTTCTTGTCTCCCTTCTGCAACACAAAGCAAAAGTAAAGATTTAAATTGCTTCCTCCTTAAAGAAGCTGAAAGCCTGCAGTACTGTCAGGAAAGACAGAGGATCTCTGCAGGCAACCAAGTCCTGCTTTTAGCAGGAGACCAAACTATCATCAGCTCTAGGTAAGGCTTGCTGTGGCTTTGTCCTGGAAAACCTCCAAAATGAAGAACCCCTTGCTACCTGGTGACTTGTACTAGTGTTACACCACTTTCCCAATGAAAATGCTTTTCCAACTCTCCAGCTGAATCTCCCAATCCATTATGCACGTTCACAGCACTTTATTTTGCCATCTGGACAGAAGCATTTGGCTCTGACATGTTCAGAAGGCCCCTGGCAGTAGTCACAGGCTGCCATTGGATCACTCCTTTGCCTCCTTTCCATCAGAGACAGAAGCCAAAGCTCTCTCAGCCTCATCTTGTAGGCCACGTGCTCTCAGCCCCTGACTAACCCTTCCCTGGACTCTCTCCACCTCTTCAACATCCCATTTCAACTGGTCGACTCACGACTGGATAACAGCCTCAGCAGTAGGGAGGAAAGGTGAGCAATAACTCAGTCTACAGCCCAGGCTCCTCCTGAAGCAGCCCCATATGCAGTTTCCTTTATTGACAATCACAGCACACATTGGACTCGTATTTGACTGAGTGTTCACTGTCTGCTCCATGTCCTTTTGTCAAGAAATAAAGAATAAAAGGCATATTTTGAGATGGTGACTAATCTGGAAGAGCTCCACAATGCCATGGCCACATGGGGTAAGTCACAAGGTGATGTTGGCTACCCTGATGCTATTTGCAATAAACATGACATACACCTCATTAAGAAGACACCTGTCCAAAAGGGGGGTAGGGGGTTCTTAAAGCACAGGAAAATAGGTGAAGGGGAATATTAAAAGCAAAGGCAAAGCTAACCATGACACTGTGGAGTGCATGAAGATAAAGCTCTGGTTTAGTATCCATAGGGCATTAGTTCTGCTCTGAATAGAAACCTGTGACAGAAGACAAGTGCTTGAAATTTAATTTTCAATTCTACTTTGAAACTCATAAAAGCACCAAACACCAGTTCAAGAAACTGCTGCTCTTCCCTTTTAACTCAGTGTCCATTCACTTAAGTGATAAGCAAAGCTCTGGGAGAGAATTCCCCAGCTGGTGCAAACCACAGTACCACCAGCGAAGTTAACCCAGCCAGGCAGCCACACTGGCCTTGCGAGTTTGCTAAACAAGCTCATCCTATTAAAAAGCTGACTCCAGTTGCTCCACCACTATCACTTTGCTGTCTTCTGTTTTCGACCACCCAAATTAATCATTTGTTCCGCTTTCCAGAAATCGGTAGGAAGTTGTGTTGTGACCAAAGAGTTTTCATACTAGACTGGTTGCATCAGTTCCCTAGATGCGAAACAGCTCAAATCTCACAGTCTCCAGGAAAACATTCGTATGCTCTTTTACCTTCGCTGCACTTTCTCAGAAAAGACTGGCAGGGGATGATGGAACAGAAGAAATTAAGCACGAGCAGAGGGTAGTTTTAGGGGAAGAACAAAACTTTTAATATATCCAGAGATATTTCTGTGCTGCTGCATTTTAGCCACTGCTGGCAACCACTTGTTTTTGAGCTGTGCTAGGGCAGGCAGCTGGGCCCTGCAGCTGGTAAGTGCATACACAGCTCCATTTATCAAATGCCCTTCAATAGTTGCTACCACTATCTCACAGGTCTGAGGCAAAGCATGTTCCCACACACAGCCAAGCGTCTGAAAGGCATTTCAGCATGCCTCTGCTGTGTAATGCACATATTTCTCTTTCAAAGTAACGCAGCTGCCAACACCTTAATCATTCCTCGGGGACCTTCAACACATCAGCCCTTAAGTGCTTCATTACCTCCAGCAGCTCCTGCAGAGCTCACATCCCAGGTGAGCTGTACACAGCTCTCTGTCAGCTACAGACAGCAGGCTTAGCTGCAGGAGAGGAGGATCTGTGCAAATCAGGTCTAACAGCCTATCTTCCACTGCTCTTTGTTTCTGCAAGTTTGGCCTCGTTTGCGGCAAAATATCTAGGACAAAAGGCAAAGCGGCATCAAGAAACCACATTTGAGACTAAAATCGCTGTGTGTTTCTTTCTGTGAGATCCTGTGGGAGAGAAGATGCCTGCTCCTCCTCATGGACACTCTAAGGAGCACAGAGACCAGATAACCTTCACTGAGGCACCTGAGCTGTGTGTACCTCCCCAAAGCTTTCTTGTTTTTGAGTTAGAAACTGCTGCCTCAAGTCACAAAAAACAGCATTTTGAAATTGTATTGATATGTTCTTGGCACAAAAGAAAAATAAATTGCAAATGCAACCAATACAGAAACTTGAGCTGCCCTTTGTTTCTGGAGGGCTTAAAACACTAAGGAGAAAACCTAAGCAACAAATTTCATTGATCCATGGAAAGATGCAGTCTATTAGGACTGGTACACAGATACCTATTTTGAAATTAGCTTGAGCACGTGAAGGCATAACCTACCCTTTGAAGCTTCTAGATTGCTCCATCAGGTTCCTTGAGATGACACTGCTGGAGACATCATCACAAGGAATCACTTCCAAGTCAATTTCCTTTCTGAAACAAGCTACCCCAGGGCCATTTTTTGTGAAGCATCTCCACTAGGGAACAGCTTCACCTGCTCTTTTCATGACAGCCCCACTGACCCTCCTCTACAGCTCCCCCACCATCCAGAGCCCTTTCAACTGAAGTTATGATCTAATGGCTCAAAATAACGAAGGAAAGTTAATTAATCCTGCAATGAATACAAACTTACACACATAAGTATGCACAGACATGTACACATCCCTGATTTTTTGATTCTGCATCATTAGCTCAGGAAACTGGTAGAGGGAAAGAATAAGGAGAGAAACCAACAGTTGCTCACATGGATCAACACTTCCAGGCTCTCTCTTTTGCAGCTCATCTCACTCATACTTGTGGTTTCAACATGTGATTCACATTAGGCCCCTCTGCTCGCCATTTGATGGTTCTGCTAAACAGATGTGAATTTATTTAGTCACAGAGCCTGCTCTTTACACTGCCTCTTTGTAGAACAGATGGGCTTTTTTTCCCCTGTTCAACAGCATTCAGAAAATGATCATATCCAGTGCACAGGTTTGCTTGGCAATTTCACAGGAAAAGGAACAACACACGAACATAGGCACATTCTCACAGGAGTTCTTTTCAGCAGCCTGGACACACCACAAGAGGCAATGGCCCTGATGGAGAATGCCAAACTGCAACACCAGGAACACCCAGACAAGATTGAGATCCTCAGGGATCCCCAAGATCAGCCCCAAAACTTCAGGTAAATGAGTGATGCACGCTGCACCTGGCAGGGTCCAGGAGACACAACTCTGCCACACACCCACCACAAAGCTCTCCTGTGAAAGCTTGAGTGGAGAGAGAGCTGAATGAAGGGTAGGCTCCTGCAACATTGATGGGGACATGAAAACATGGCATCTCCTGGGACTCTTCAGCATGGTGAAATAGCCTGGAAAAGCTATCCACTCTCTGTGTGGGCATTCTTCTTTCTGCACTGAGAGTGCCTTTGGCACTGGATGAAGCAGAACTGCACAAAGGCCCTCTCAGAGCAGAATAAGACTGCCCACATGAGAAGTACGCTCGGAACAGCTATTGGACTTTAAATTCACACCCTGGCTTTGTTTTGCAATGGTTTCCCTGTGCAGAAGGGCCCTGGGCTTCAGATTCAATTTCTCCTCATATTATCAATAGCTGAGCACTGCTCCCATCTGAGGGTAGGATGTGGCCTGTACTAGAGGCCAAAGGACAATCTTGGAGGAGAAGGATGAGCTTCCCTTTTCCTTTGTACTACCCTGTACATGGATGCACCTCTCTATTGCTTCAGGAACTGAACACTGATGACTTCACCCTAGCAAATGGCCCTGCCATGTGGGTAAATCATCTCTGCTCTACCACAGAAACCAAGGATGTGTATACATGGCACACATGAATGCCATGCCCACACTTGTGCAAACATCTAATCCCTCTCCAAAAGCTGCAGTTCTGTCCCTCAGACACAGCCTTGCCCTCCTTGCACTGCCCACCTGTTACAAAGATGACCTCAGTTTCTACCAGACTATCCTTAGGAATTAGCATTAAAGACAATTTATATATATATATATATATACACACACACATAAGTTTTAAATGTGGTTATATTAAAATTTGGTTATCTGGAGAATGAAACTCCAAATTTCAGACAGAAAGCAAAAGTGGAATTCTCTGCCTGAAAGGCAGCTGGGACACAGCCATTAACACCCTCTCTGAGGGCCCTAAAGCTGAACATTTACAAGAGCAGAAAAATATGTGTGGCTTTCTTTTGGGGGGGGCGTGCATACAATTAAGCAGTATTAAAGAGCTAGTAGGTATTAGGCAGCAAAATATTTTCAATAATAGAAGACTGGGACTGAGAAGGACAGCTGAGTCCTTGCAGGGCAACAGGCACTTCCAGCTACAAAGCACTTGGTGTCTTCTGAGAGTTTTTCCTTTCTTTTTTTCTTGGCAAGCTCTGAGCCACACAGTATAATTTTCATTCCTATTAATGACCGTGCCATCCAAATACCCTGTGTATGGACCATACACCAGCACTTCATTCTTTTCTACATCTTAAGGAGAAGCAAAAAAGCAAAACACTGTGAAAGAGACTTTCATAAGCATAAAGCAAATTTATGTGCCCAATTCCCAGAGGCTGGTTGCTTAACCTTCAGTATGAGCCTTCAATAACTTTGAGCAGTCCAACAAAGCATTTTCTTTCCTCTATGTGAGAGAAATTAAATTCCCTCCCTCTTTGTCTCACCTGCTCTGCAGACCTGGTGGGGCTGGTGCTCCTGCTGGGGCAGCGCAAGTCACAAGACAGAACGTGGCATCAGGAACAGGGCTCCCCTGCCATCCCTTCAGGAAGTGTGGAAAACCTTTCCAGGCATCACTCTCCATCTGCACCCCACCTACTCTGTCACCTCCACCAAGGCACTGGGGACAACATTTAGCCCCTCCTTTAGAACATTATGAGCTCGGAGATGAGGTGTGGTCTGTAAGAACTGTCCCACCACAAAGTGCACGGAGCCGAAAGGCATCCAAAATTCCAAGTATGGATATAGAGATCTCAGTGGAGGGTTAAAACTGAGGGGGAGCAGAGCTGGCAAAGGCTCATGATGGATAGCAGTGAGCTGTTCAGAAGAAAATTAAGAAAACATTTTGAATCCACTCCTAAAAGGGAACAAATAGGTCCAACACTCCAACAGAAGGAGATTTTTTGCATCTCTGAATGATAGTGCTTCGCTTTTATGGCCTGCGGCTGCTTGGGAAATTCAAAACTATTTCTCTGAAGAATTCACTTGGACAAGCTTTATGGCTTTGATCAGTTAACTATTTTTTAATGCTAATCCACCCCAGTGATATTTGTCCTCCTTTTCCCCATGTGCACAGAAGCAGAGACACAGACAAATACTACACAAAAGCAAACATTAGCCAGATGAACAGTCAGGAACAATGACATCCGGAGCCCATAACCAAACACCAACTCCATTCTGTTTTATTCCTTTCTATTCTAGTGGTTCAAGATCCTTTGGCCCAGTATGACCCACTAATGGAAATTTAGGAATCAGATTTCGGAGTCCAGCAGGTATAATACTCACACAGTGATTTGGCCACAACTACTCTCACTCAAAAAATTTAAATAATTTCCCCTAAAAGTTGGAATAAAACACATGTCTTAAAGGCCTTATTAGAAACATAACACAAATCTCAGCAAGTAGCCCAAGTGCTGCCCCATCCTCCAGATGAACAAATAAAGGTGCAGAAGTAGTGATTTGATTACATTTATGAAGCAAAGATTAAAATGAGCCAAGAGCAGGACTGAAATTACCAGACACCTATCACCTCACTGGAAGTGCTCTAAGCTCCCCCACAATCTCAGGTGTAGAACCTGAGCACCAGGCTAAGCAAAACTCCATTTACAACTTCAGCATACAAACCTGTCTTTTTCTTCAGGGCACCAAAGTCTAACTGTGCACCACAACACACTGGCTATCTAAGCCATTATTCAATTATCTGTCATATTAGTTGCTCCATTGTGACATATACAGCAAAAAAATGACACTACATCAAAAAAGCCCTGAGTAAGGGACAGTCTCTGCTCTGCAGCACCTTTGGTATTCAGGCTGCTATCTGAACTTTGCTTGCTGCCTTTGAGTAACAGATTCAAGCCGTATTTCCTGTGGCAGAGAATTACACAGGCTGATTATTCTCTGTGGAAAAGTGAAGAAATCCTGGAAGCAATTTTCTGTCTCAATTGTTCCCAGAGTGCAGGAACAATCTCTTAGCCCTCTTCCTATTTTCTGCTCAGTGCCATCCAGGCTCAGGGGGCAGAATCCATCACGATGACGCTGCGGGTCTGGGTCCTGCAAACACTCATCCAGGTGAAACTTTACACATGAGCAGCCCAACAGGCTTCAACCAGTGCCAGCCTTGAACTTGGCCACAAAGGTTTTGGAGGACAAGGATTGACATAGGTGAGAAATTCAAAGTACCTGGGAAATGTTCAGTCCTAGGTAGGACCAGGCTTATCTCAGCAGCAAAAACACAATTGAAGTGTTTCTGATGCACACTTCTTAACCTAGCTCTTTCAAAATTCACTCTCAGGCACATGGTGTCATTCTTGGGGTGTCCAGTGCAGGACCAGGACTTGGACCTGATGATCCTGATCCACCCTTCCAGCTCACCACATTCTACGACTCTATGATATTTTTAAAAAATCAAAAAAAAAAACAGCTGTACTTGAGAATTGTGCATCACAGGCAAAGCTCCTAAGAAAAAAGATCATTTTCTCAAACTAAAAATTGAATTATCATGGGTGGAAAAAAATAAAAAAGGACAGATATTTTCTATAGGAATAAACCCCTACAATTCTAAGACAAAAATCTAAGAGCTGATGGCTTTCTATCAGAGCCTGAAGCCATCCCTGTGCAAAACCACTACAAGACCGATCCACAACGTGGGGGAAGAACTGAGTACCACATACCAACCTGTACCCCTCTGCATATGCTGCAGCAGCAGCAACTCCAAACATGAATTTTTCAACATTTTGGTAACAAGTACTATTCACCCAGGTACACACCCACACTCAAAATTATTCAATCAGAGCCTTATTTTCCACCCAAATGAATTTCAATATAAAATATTCAATTCGGCCTAATCAGTGGGGCTTAAACATCAGTCAAAATATTTTCTTGAATTGACTCCATTAGTGCCAGAGAATGAGAACAACCTCTTTAAATAATCTGCCTCTAAAGGCAGGTACTGACTTTTCATTTGTGTTATTATTTTTTTAATAAAAGTAACATTAAAAATATTGTTACTTTTCAGCCAACGCTGCTGAGGGAGGGACGGAAAAGGTCTGGGGGCCTGCTGCAGAATCACACAGCCAATCTTAGTATCACTTCATTTTCAAATGAGGAATTTGGTAGTAAACAACCTTTTCCTTGTACACAAACATTTTTAATTTCATGCCCTGCTAATCATACATCTGTTAGAGCTCCTTTTCCATCCACTGCACTAACGATAATAAAAGAAAAATCATCGCACTAACAATGTGGTTTGTCTAAAATGAAAATTGAGTAATAATCAATGTTCCTCTGTGGGATGAGGAAAGGCAGCAGCACTGGCCTGATGGAGGTGACAAAGACATGGTTTGAAATGTGATGCCTTCACACATGTCTCACTCGTGGCCCTTGCTGCTGGCAGCCCCTCTGCACCCCTGTGTTTGTGTAAGAGCCCTTCTGGGACTGGTTCACCTGACAGCTTCTCTCAGGCTTCCTGGTGGTCCACACCAGGCACCACCACCAGCAAAGCCTCTCCTGCTGTCATTGCCTCGCTCACCAGCACCTCCTTCCCCAGCTTTCTTCCCCCTCTGTTTTTTCCTCACCTCCTCTTTCAGTAGGATATTAATGTGACAAATGTTACAGCACTGCCCTCACCTTCCCAAATCTTCCAGTGGTGAGACCCAGCGGGCCTCAGCATGCCAGACTTCAAATGCGTGCAGTGCCTTTACCTGGGCCTTCCACACACCAGAGGTGGCTGATGTGCTGCTCAAAAGTGCACTTAAATATGTGACCACACCCCTGAAAACAAGTTCTTATCATCTCTTCAGTAACATCACTGCAAGTGTTGAGGTTGTTATTTAATAGACATGCCCAGCTGAAATTCCAAGTTAATCGGACCCCCAGGAACATCCACAATCAAGACCATTTGATTTGGCCTTAGAAATAATTTTTTTATGATAAGACACCACAATTAATTTCCCAGAGAAGCTATGGAAGCACCATTCCTGGAAATGTTCAAAACCAGGTTGGACAGGGCTTGGAACAACCTGATTTAGTGGAAGGTCTCCCTGCTCATCATAGCGGTGTTCAAACTAAAGGGTCTTCAAAGTTCCCTTCCAACTCAAACCTTTCTATGATTTTTTGATTCTAAGATTTACTGTCTTGCACTGCCCACATTCCTCTTTTCTGGACTGCTGACACACAGCTTTTGCCTTTTTAGACTCCTCCTATTCCCATAGCTGTGCTGGGCCAACTCCAACTCAGAAATATTGCACTTGTAAGACCTACGCAACGGTAACTGAGAGTTTTAACAAGCAGTAAGAATCCATCTGAAGCCTCAGGCAATGTGGCACAAAGACATTCTGGGCAGAGGTACACGACTCTGCTACACCTGGGACTCCTCTCTGGCCTCCAGTCCTCACATTAGCATGCTGAACCCTCTGCTCCTTCCAGAGGCTGTTTTCTAAAGCACGGTTATCTACATAAGCTCTCCCTTGTCTTCACCAGAAGTGCAGTTGTTTGACTAATCGGCTTTAAGGAGACTTGTGAGTTAACTAATATCAATTAATTACTCCCATTCTGCAGATAAGCAAACAAAAGAATTTTTAAAAAGCGAAGCATTCTGGTCTAAATTAATGGAAGGGAAATCAGAGCCCAAACCCACTCCTTGACCTGGGTCCAGAGTAATCAAAGGCACTGGGGAGAGGACCTTGGCATCCCCCTGCCTCCTCCTCAAGAAGCAGCACCAGCCCTGCCCTGCACAACCAGCCCTTCACTCACAGAGGATGCTCAGACAGCCTCGAGTTCTTTATTTTTTTGTGCCCTCATGCTAAACCTGCGGGGATTAGAATGCTGCTGTACAGGCCAGCTTTTTATTCTCAAGAGACAGTTTTAGCCCAACTGCCCCACATGCAGGTACCCCAGAGGCATCAGCACTGCTCCACCATGCTCACAAGGGAGACATGATCCAAACCAGGCTTTACCTAAGATTAGGTGACCAAGACCAGCAAGAGCACAGGCACTGACACATCCCTTCTGTCAATAAACAAAAGCATTCAGCTCTGGATTCTTCTGACCTCTAATCAGAGTGCATTCAGTCAAACAACCCTGCCAGAATTAACAGGGAAAAGGGAGGGGAAAAGAATAAAAAAAGACTTTGTTGAGCAAAAGTACTCTGAGACACATTTGATGTAATAGTCATATGATTAACAAACTGTCATATCAAAGTTTTCTGCAAAGTAGGAACACTCTGACAGTTCATATTTTAAAAACTGACATTTTGATTCATTACTGTAAATAGCACTCTGTATTAAATATTGTGACAAGGCATACAGTGTATTTTTTGAGCTCTATAACATTTAGGAAGTACTGGATTTTTTTAGCTTTTTTTTTTTAGCACATATAATATCAAAAGCCGTTAAAGCAGAACTCCAAGAAAGCTTCTAGAGGAGAGAATCATGATTTCTGAAATAACCTACTTCTCTGCCATCATCTCAAGCACTGTTGGGATCTTAGGCCCACAAGGATCTTAATGTACTGTTTGCATAATAAAATAGGGAATTGTCTCACAGAACAAAAGAGCTATAAGGAAAGTGGCTACATTAAATAATGTAAAATTACTCACTAGCAAATCACCCTGAAGCTGGCATAAGAGGGAGAGCACTAAAAGGTGCCGAATTACCATACAGAGTATCTGAGTGCAGGTTCATAACTGAGATAAACAACTCCAAGTCGAAATGACTGCCCAAACGTGCATCTTGCTTATCCCTTCTGTCTTTAGCCACATGTTTTGCCCCGTTCTGCAGCCCAGCATGGTCATACCCATCCCAGACAGAGGCAGCACTCCCTCACCCCTAGGGTGGGCAGGAAGGGCTGCCCCATCGGAGCTACCAAGGACGTCATGGGCAGGGGGTCCACAGCAGGGCAGCTCACACTGTAGGGATGCTGAGAGCCACCAGAACCCACCAGACAAGACAATTTAATCCCTTTATAGCTCCCTGCTAAGTTCCTCCCTGCTTATGGATCCCTTTTTCCCTGGATCACCAGTATCAGGGCAAACAGGACTGGCACCAGAAACAATACTGCCAATGTTCTGCATTTCCTGAAAAGCAAACCACTCAATGGAGAAACTAAACATCATAGCCCAAGCTAACATAAAGATTTTGCTAGAGCAGCAGAGGAAAACCAGAGGCTGCCTAGCTGTTTGCAAGAAGCTCAGGTGTTATGGGGACTGCAGTCCAGCGCTTTGGAAAGAAAAATGGTTACCATTATCATTGCTTGCAGCCAGCTGCAGTTGGAGCTCTGGGCTCAGTCTACTGACAGAATGGATATGCTGCCATAAACATGAGCCCGGAGCCTACCCCAGGACATGACGAGGCTGTCACGCACCCCGACGATGGATCACAGCACTGTTTCAGCAGGCGCTTGATCCAGCACAGCCTGCCTTTCCCCAGGAGCAGCTACACACCCCTCACATGCTGGAAATCCTGTGGATGTGTCTGCACGCCAGCAAGTGTGGTAGTAGTAGTGGTCTAGCCAGACATCCAAAACATATTGGCACCGCTATAATTTGTCCATTCACCAATATGTTTTCCTAAAAACGCCCATATGCTTTTCCTGCAGTTCCCATATGCTTTTGCAAAGAGAAACAAAAACATTTTGTTAGTCGCAAGCGATTGATCGCCGCATATTTCACAGAAGTCAAGTAGAAAAAAACAAAAACAACAACAAAAAAAAGCAGTCAGCTGCTTCCCCCTCCTCCTCTCTGTTCACGGAGGGAACTGTGAAGAGCAGGAAAAAATTCAGCCCACAGCAAAATACACACACCGCTCATTTTTTTTTGCACTGCAAGATATTCTAGGAATTACAGGAGGAATCTTCATTAAAAACAAGCTATCAAGGATCTGGCAGCCAGTGGCATTCCAGACAGCAATTCAGCATCGGGTGCTCAGCTCAGTGCTCGGCGCTCACTCGGGTCCTCGCCGTGGGCAGCGCAGCCCACAGGAATCCACGCTCCTGGAGACCCTCTTTAAACAAGTCAAGGGGTGGGAAGACAGGGTGGTAAAGAGGTTACAGCCCTTCCAATTCACAGGACAGCTTATGTGAGGCCAAGCCTATCTCTCTGTGCAGGTATAAAGCCCTCTCACACACAGGGCTTCCCAGGGAGGTGCTGCCATGCCAGCGCAAATCCCAAAGCAGCGGGCGGGCGAGGGCAGCGGGCAGGCTCGGTTCAACTGGGAGCAGGCACGTGGGTGTACAGCTCTGTGTGTGTGTCAAGGCTGGAGCATGTGGGAACCGTAGCTGTTTAGTTAAAGACTCATTAAGAAACAGCAGACCCACGGCCAACGTTCAAAGAGGAGCAACGCAAAACATTTATCTGGAGAAAGATTAGCGTGTGTTCTTCTTTACACAAATAAAATTAAAGAGGGAATCATAATATAGACGAATCAATTAACTTCTGAAAAGCCAAGGGCACTGCCTGCAAGAGCAGACAAGAGGGGAAAAGCTTTGTTACAGGGCCACCAAAGCAGTGCATAGGCTTTCTTCCCTGGAAAAGAAATTCAGCTATTCCTGCATGAAGTTCTGATGTCAGTCCCAGCTGCATCACGCTCATTGTTACAGGGACACAGCTGCTTCCTTCCCAACATGGCCACACACATACCCATATATCACTATAAACTTATGCACCAAGGGCTGGGCATCATCTTTGCAGAGACTGTGGAAAATACCTGAGGGCAGAGGTCAAAAGACTACAAGACTGCTTGAATCAACAGTTCCAGCCTAAAAACAAAGAGTTTGAAACTGGCTTTCTATATATGATATCCAGAACAGCACACACCCATTGATCACTCTAAAACTTTCTGTGATGCAGTCCCACATTCTACAGTTCACCTACAAATTTAACCAGGAATGCTCTCTGCAAAGCTGGTGTTTTCTTGCAAGGTTCTAATCTCACACTAAACCTAATGAGAGACCAGATGCAACAGGTCAAGAGCCCAATTTTTCACAGCAATGAAGCTGAAAACTCAGTCAAGAGAAGAGAAGAGAAATCCATCTCTTGCACAGGACACAGAGTAAAAAACCAATTTGTCAGACACAGCTTGCTTCTCAAGATACATTTTGTGATATGTTTTTGTCTTCAGAGGAGTTGTAAGCACCTGAAAATCTGACTTCACCCCTCACAAATGCATTGATGTTGCTGCTCACGTACTGACTAGAAAGCAAAACTAATACTGTCTCATTTAGTTAAAATAAGGAATATTTAGTTAATATAACGATGGGCTTCTTCCTAGACTTCGTGTTTACAGCAACCCACTGGGATGGTTTATTAAACTTAGCCAGGAAAGCTATCACAGAAAGAGTGAGACTAAAAGAAGAGCTGCCATTAATCTTCCATAGCCCAGCAACTGGGAAGATCAGGCCTTGAACCAGATTCTATGCTCTTGCTATTAATCTCCTGTCCTCTACTTATTAATCCCTGGTCTGTCTTTGTCTGTCAACATTTATTAATGGCCCCAACTGTTTGCAGTAAACAGGATACGGAAATCTCATCTTCAGCTAGACATAATTTACACACAAAAAAAATACCAACACAAAAATCAGACTCAAGAAGATGGTAAAGGAAGAAAGGAGGTATGTACATTGTGTAACAACAGAGAAGAATGAAACTGTAATTAAAGTCAGTGACACAAGAATGAAAATTCACTGTTCCTGATTTTGACCTGCCACACAGACGGCCCATGGTCCTAAAGTCAAGTCACATCACAGCAAACAAAGAAGCTCCACTGGTCAAAATCACCAGGTTTACTGTAGTTTACAGGGTAGTGGTTTACTCATTATCCGCTCCTCAGCAGGGCTGCACACGCTTTTTTCTTCCCCAAGTTGTCAGGATTTTGCAGCACCTCCAGAGCCCTTCTGTCTCCTGGGTTGGCACAACTGAGAGAGGCTTGAGGACAGACCCACTGTCCTGTGCCACTTGCCACAGACCCACTGGTCCTGTTCTGCAACCTCACCCTTCCTGCAATCAAGCCATTATATCATGGGATGGGCACAAAGGACAGTTTATGTCCCACAGGTAATCCAGCAAGGGACTCCTACAATACTTTCAGGTGGTTCACCACAGTGATCCCTAAGTCACAGCTTAATATCTCCTGTGAATTAGACAGAATTGGCAATTCTGGAAAATGAATTAATTTGCTCCTCACATTAACTTCTATTTGTCCACTGAAACACAGTTAGATTCAGCTAATAATACAGTCAGCTCTCCATCACCAGCTGGGAGCATCTACAGCCTGCAGAGAGCAACATCATGGATGGGGAAAGAGTTCAGGTCCACAAGCAGGAAAGCTTTGCTCCAACGACAGGTCAAAGTAACATGGCCCATAGGACCAAGCAATTGTTCCCATGCAACACTCCCATTTGCAGGAGGGCCTGCATGTTTGCTGCTTCCAAACTAGGACCCAGAAACAGGAAAACCTAAGCCTCCTGGGCAGGCTGGCATCCCACCACCCCAGGCTTTGGAGAAATGCCCATCAGTAGCTGAAGGACCAAATGTGGCACCAAGGTCCTCCCACCGTCCCTAAACTCAGCAGTTGGCAAAAGCCCTGGGAGTTGATCCATTCCTCACCTGGAAGCAAGGCAGCCCTGTCAGGCACCCAGTCAGACGTACACACAGGCTCTTCCAAGGGACCTCTGTGGGTGCAAACAGAAAGGTCAGAATCAACACTTTGCTCATCGTAAAAGCAGAAAGTAAATCAAGCTGGCTGTAACGCCTGGCCAAGAAAACAGCCCCAAAAGGGCATGTAAGGCCAGCTGCCCTCCTGTACAGAGCAGACCACAGCCTTTTTTCCTCCCCTCTGACACAACTTGTGTCAGTCTGTCCCTGTTTTGACCCATATAGGGGTTTTTAGCATATTGGCAGCACAGATTACATCTGAGCAAGTGTTGGAGTAGCTTAGGTTTATTTGGAAGAGAACCTACTTGTTTTAAATCACTGCAGAGCTGGTGAAAGGCACTGACGTAAGGGCTGCAGGTAACAAAGTCTCTTTCAAAGCCTGACCAGACACCCTTCTGCCTCTCATGCTTAAAGGGCCTCTTCTTCCCAAGCTTCAGCCACTGCTCAAGGCCAGGGTGAGTCACTCCCACAGCACTGGCTTTGCCATGTGAGCATCAAGGAGCACCAAAGCAGAGATGGGATGCTTTAAACACACAGCCATTGTGGAAAAAGAGTCAGGGTGGGACAGCCCAAACCCCACCACCACCTCCAGCCCTGGTTTCCTTTCTGGGTGCCTCCAAAGACACCCAGTTAAAGAGAAAACACAGTTTTTTTAAGTTACCACAAGCTTTTTTCAACCAGCAGTCTTTAATACTTCCAGCTTATTGATATCTGAGCTTACTCTGATGTTTTCTATTTCCTTTAATCTCACTCCTGGAGAAGAAATGAGCAAGTTTAAAAAATACTAGTGATGATTAGTGAAAGGTCCACCTCAGCCTACCCCAGGTCTCCCAGCCCACCATGCTCCTGGTGTCACCAGGTGACCCCTGGCTCCTCCTAACTGCATCCCCACCCCTATTTTCCTGAGATAAGCCAAGGATTAAAACTCATTAAAGAGAAGAAGCAGAGCCACATCTAGCCAGTTGCATATATTATTTTTTTAACGAAGCCAGGCTAAAACTCATTAGCCCCACCATCAGCTGTCTTGCTCAGGAGAACCAGGTCTGGCAGAGTAGCAGCTTTGCCCTCCTGGTCTGTGGTGAAGGAAGGGGAGCAGAATTTCAGCAGTTGCTGCAGATCCACAGCGAAGTGCAAAAAGCAGAGAAAAATCTGCTGAGAACCTGCCCACACAGACACTGGATATTCCTTTCATATTTGCCATGACAAAAAATTCACGTTAACATTTTTGCAAGCACTGTAAGCCTGTATCAAGTATCAGGAAAGAGGCAGACAGGTGTCCTGACCACAGAGGAGACGGCATATGCAAACAGTTTGGAATTTATTACTATTATTTTTTAAAGGGAGAAGCAAATCCCAGAGATTTTTCTGTGCATGATACATTTTCTGCTCCCTGTTTGATGTTGCTTTCAGACTTCAGACTTCAAATAGCTAACACTAACCTATGTCTCAAGCCTGCTTTAAACTGATGCCCCTTATGTGACCAGAAATGAATGCATGGTGAATCACTTATGCCACACAGAGCGGAGGTGATGAGCAGTGGTCCACGTCTCCTGACTGCTGCACGGACATGGATAAGCTGGGGGAAAGGAGATCCCAGCTCTCCCTACATCAGAGCCAGATAACTCAGCATAGTGCCTTTGCATTTTTGGAGCCGAGAGCACAAGCTCCAGGTCAACAGCCCAACCACAAGTCAGAGAGAACAACCCAAGCATGGGCATTTTCTGCAAAGTGAGGAGAGAGATACATAATCTGCATAGGCTGCACTTCCACTCTTTCTTGCCTGCCTTTAGGAGATGCTTAAGAGAAGCTGCATTTTAATTAGTAGCCCCAACCAGGGGAATCTGATCTTGACAGTAAGGGAAAGGGAGCAACCCAAAGTTACAGACTTCAGGCTATGTGGGTCCCAGCTCTTCGCTTCTCTGCCGACATTACTGCTTCCAGAAATTAAATCAAAACCCCACTTAACTTCACAGAGGTTGCAATTTGCATTTAAAGCACTGCCTAAGCCTCAGTTGTAATAAACAAATACAGCTCCACTGAAATCCAAGGAGTTATTCTAAGTTTGTCTGGTTACAGATCTGCAGACCTATAAACATTACAGCTCATCCAACCTCCAGCTAAGTATCTTCTAATAGAAGACCATTATCCTTGTCAGATGGATTGGGATAACTTGTTTAAAGCACTCTTGAATAGTCATTAGGATTGTTGGGTTTTGGTGGTTATATTTTAAGAATAAACCCCAGCAGCTATTAAACACTGGAACAAGGCATGTTAACAGTCCACAAACAGAGCTGGAGTGGAAATATAACTATGGTTTGGGATTTTCATTGGGAAACTGGTAAAATGGAGAGAAAAAAGAAAATACAAAAACTAAACTGAGCTGTGCATACACACTGTGAAATCAACTCCATTATTTGACAGGTAATGAATGAGAAAGAAATACAGGGAAGAAGGAAGAAAAATCATGCAATTCTGTCCTCCTTTTGAGCCTTATTAATATTTTGGGTATAGTGCATAGACAAGTTGTTGTGCAGCCAAGGAAATATAGATACATTTTGCTGGCTGTCACTGTCACTAATAGCCGACCTCAGGGTGGACTCTTCTCCCTGGAGCCTTCCTCACCTCCTTGTAATAAACCATCCCAGTGGCAAACCTGTGCTGGCCATGCTCTCCAGAAGCAGAGCAGCACTCCTGACCAGCTTCACAGATCTCTGCCCAGGGATGAACACCACTACACCCATGCCATGGACACACCATTGTCTTTAAACCATCTCACCAAATGATCTGGCTCCCTCCAGCAAAAGGCCACTCCATCTGCTGTAACCAATCTCCTCTTCAGATCGCTGCTTTGCCACAGCTTTGCTGATAGAGGAGAATTCTGTTTTATTTGGGTTTCTTCACTTCTCCTGACCAAATTATATTGTCAAGAATCAATTAACAGCCAAGCCTAAGACAGAGAGAAATGGAAGACTCATGCTTCACATTTTGCAGAAAATACACCAACATCCCAGGCCCTGCCATGGGATTCAGGTGCCAATTATGAAGGGCCATCAACACCTCACCACGAAGAAGTCCCATTTAGCAGCTCCTCCAACCTGCAAGCCTTCTGAAGGGACAGCCCTGACCAGGACAACTCTGGGTCAGCAAGGCAGAGGGGCAGTGGGGAATATTTGAGCTATTACCTTATCTGACTTTCATTTTATTCGTTTATCACTCAAACCAGGGAAGTCCTCTGAACCACACATGTTCAGACATGGATGTGAAGCCATCTCATCAGGCAAGGCAGTGGCACTGCCAGGTCCTGTGCTAAGAGTGCAACAAGGGCACTGTGGTGTCAGCCCCTATCTCACAGTCTTTGGCCTGTAGGGTGGCAGCAGATAGGTGCCACACATCTCAGCTGCTCTTCTGGGCTGGCACATCACCACACTTGCAGGTACGGCTGTCACACCCACACAGGTGCCTGCACCGACCGCAGCTCTCTCCTGGCTCAAAACGGAAAGGGCAGGGAGTAACACAGAAACTCCACACACACCCACCATCAGTGTGTGCACAGGGGTGCTGGGAGACTGGCATATTTGGAGCTCCACAGAGTGCACTCCATCGTAATTCCCTCCTTCTCTTCCAGCCCTGGATGCAGCCTTAAAAATCCATAGCTCCAGACAGCTAGCCCACACGCTGCTATTCCAGCTCAGCGGGGAGAGGATGAGCTCAATTTTGCCAGTCAAATTGGAAGGAACCAAAAAAAAATTAGTAGTAGTATTTTGTTAAAATCAAAGAAACACACCGCCATCAAATCAAAGACAAAACAGAAGAAATGATATGGAGAAGAGTCCCTGCTACTGCTTCCATGGCCAAGAGTTGCTTCCCGTTGCAACCAAAGCTTGGGTAGCTCAGGGGCAGGAGGAGAGCCATCACAGTCTGCCAGTGTTATACAACATGGCACTGTCCTCCTGTACCAAAGTGCCAATGAACCTTGAGAGCAGCTTATCTGGGAGAGGGTATTAGACACACTGCTCATGGCTCCCCAGCCCCATTTGCTGAGCTGGATCTGCAGGGACAAACATCTGGGACAACACACATTCCTCCTGCACTGCAAATCAATAACCAAACCACAAGCACACAGGAGCACCCAGCACACCCAGTACCCAAGCGGAAAGTGGCTGCCAGCCCCTCACCCAAGCCCCTGCCACACACACACAGTGGGCAGGTTTGCTCCCTGCTTGACAAGGACCTTCTTTCCACCAGCCTTCCAGAGAGACTAAAGAGAAAGGCATAGCTCAAATAAGCACCTGGATCTACAAACAACAGATTAAATTCTCAAGCTACAAAACTATGTTTTAGCAAAAGTGCAATTGAACTCCATGTACTTGTTACATTTCTAAATATACTCTGGTTGTCAAGACAACAAAGAGACTGATGGATCTCTAAAGTGTACTGTATCCATTTAATTGTCAGCATTTCAAACTGACTCAAGGAGGGGAAAAAAATGCTGCGTGATAAGTCTAATTGTCATGGTTACCACTGGCTAACCTCATAATAAAAATATATATATTCTGGCTAAATGTGCCAAGCCATGTGAGGAGCAGATGGGAGACATTCTCATTACTGCAACAGCCTCCACTGGAAAACTAAACTTGAGGAAAGATGCGAGAGACTTTACAGAGATCTCAGACACAACAGACACCGTGGGCTGCATCTTCCCAGTCGTTTGGCAGCAGTTCCTCAGGCTTTTCCGCTGTGCTTATCAGCCCCAAGCGTGTTGGGACAGCCCATAGGGCTGGGGATGCCTCACTTGTGAACATTCTGGTTTGGGGATCTCATCCCTCACTGAAGAAAGCCTGAGATGTGAGTTGTTACTCCATAAAAGCCTCTGACAACATCTGATGTGCAACCACCTGGGCTTTGCACTCCCACCCTGACCCCCTTGCCCTCGTCTCTCCTCATGGCAATACCCAAGCCCACAGGAATGGCTGTGCCAGGAGGCTGCCTGAACCTGGATCTCCTGCTCCCACACTGTTAACACTTAAGGGTTCTGTCCAGGCTTGGGGATGAGAAAACAAGTGGAAAGAAACAGGCCACTACTGCAAATACACCAGCCTGAGGCTGGGAAGTGTCAATGACCCCCAGCCGGCCTGTGCAACCTGTCTGATAGGCGTGATTCAGCAGTGTGAACAGCTCCACTATCCACATGAGGTCCCCCCTGAAAGGGATGCTTTCCAAAAAAGAACCCTCAAACATCAGCTTTTTAAATGGATCACCTCCAAAATAATATCTGAGTCATCTACCTGGATATACAATGATTGTGGCTTTCCTCCACAGATCAGAACTCCTTCCCTACACTCAGTTCTCACTTTTCTTTCATTAAACCAAATTTTAAGTTGCAGGAGAAAGGCATCAGTGTCATCCAGGTATGAGAACCAATGGAAAACAATTTACATTCACCTGGTGAGCACTGACTTAAAATCTGGACTCAATGAGCCTTGTGGGTCCCTTCCAAATCAAAATATTCTGTGATTTCAATGAAAGGGGAGGTTTCCAATTAATATGAAGCTTACCCAACATTTTTGACAGAAACCATCTCAAAGTTGAATCATCCTTAAAAATCTCCCCCAAACTGTTGCACTCCTTCACACAGATAAAAACTCTGCATCTCTGCTGTCAGACACTTTCAGGGAAACCATAAGGTGTTGCCTAAAACCATCTCCAAGAGAGCCACAAAGTAGAATCTGGTTGGAAAACACTGCTCAAGAGAAACGCCACTTTCCAGGCGCCTCAAGCAACACATTTGAGTTCGTGATATTTTCCCCGGAGCTTGCCCCTGCTCATTACCAAGATGAACAATTTCTGAATTCCAAATATGAGATTCTCAGTGATGTAAAATGAACTTTCATGCCTACCAATACAGCCACTGTGTGGTTCACCTCTTGTGCTGCTTCACAGAGTGGTCTGTGTGTGGAGACGGGCAGTGAATGTCAAAACAGAAGTAGCACAGAAGGGTCATCTCCTGGGCTTGTGTGAGAATTGTTTCTAATACTACTTAAATTAGGAGATTAAAAGGAGCCTTGGGCATAAAGAAGCCTGTGGTCTAATGAAAGTCAAAAGGACCTAGAGGCAACTGGTTTTTACATGTATATGGGTACACCCAAGCCAATACAGCATCAGCATTTTGTCCCTAGATAATTTCAATACTAAGCATCACCCATAAGGAACTTCAAACAGATTATAGTCCTGAAAGCTGCATCCAGATCTTAACTGAGCTGAAATCCCAAACAACTGAAAGCTTAAAATCATGCTTCTATTTCAACACCATGCAGGTGCAGGAACCTAAGTTTGGTTTTCCTGTTACTGAAAGTGCTTGCCTAAGGCACCACGCTTTTACAGTTATGGCTTTGGGACAACTGTTACATTCTGTACCAATAAAGTATGTGCTCTCTGGAGCAAACTCCCCAGGATGACTCCTCTGCTTTGGCACAAATGGACTCATTTGGTTTAGATAAAAGGATGTTCCCTTGCATCATTTTCATTTGATTTTTTATTTTTTTTTGTAAGATAGAGAAACAGTTAATTTTGCTAAATGAGTTCTCTGTTGCCATGACTTCACTGCAGACAAACACAAAGCCATCAAGCTTCTTTTCCTTGGGCGCTGTTTTTTTTAAACAGGTATTTGATCATCTTGATTCTCCTGCTTCTTTTCTCAACATCTGGATTTCCAGCAATATCCTGCAGCCAGACAGATACATAATGGCTCTAGCTACTCAGAAAATTACAGAGATATTCCTGCACACAGTCATCCCCTCACCACCCACCTCTGCCAGCTGTGCCAATGCACCCTCTGTGACTCCACAAGCAGGGCAGCACTGCCTGCAAGAGCAGGCAGCAAATCTCTCCAAATCAAACCCTAAATTTATGGGATTAGATCCTGAAAGTCCTAATTCCCATGCTTCCACCAAGGACCAGCCAGCAGGTGCCTACTCACCATCAAGCCAGGCTGCTGCCCAGGATTTTGCCCCAGTCCAAAACCAGAAGCGTAAAGTCCTTCCCACTGCCTCAGTTTCTCCAGTGGATGAAAAAGGCTGCACGTGCACCATCTGCCTCCATGGGGTATTACAACATTGGCTGAGTTAATATTCATGGAGTACACTGGGGATTAAGAGTATTATAGACTCTACTGAGGGAGAGAGGTTTTTCTTTTCTAATGTTTGCATTGAATAGACAGACTAAGTAGAAACAGCATTTGTAGCCTACAGCCATTATCCTAGTAAATGGCTTATTACAGCATGCAGCCTACCAGCTCACCTCCAACCAGTCTCGCTTAAACGCATGTAGGTGGAAGTGCTGCTCATTCCAAAGAACTTTCTTTTTCACTGTGTCTGTCTGATGGAGACTCTGGATCGCTGGGCTCACAAGACAGGACTTAGGATATAAATATTTCAGTATGAGCTTGTTGTTCAGTACCTATTTACGGCAATCACAGAACAATTAATTACCTCCCATCTAAGACTAATTCCCGTCTCTTCCAAAAAGACTGAAGGGGGGTGAGTTTTGTCTCAAGACTTTCAATTTCCTGATGAGTCACAGCAGACACACTACAATAAGCTCAATACTTCAATCAGACTGTTTCTTATCCAGATATATTCAATACATTACTAAGATGTGGAGTGTGCTATTTTAAGGGCTGATTTCAGGCATTGTATGCATAATGCTTTCTCATCTGAACACGCGCTTTCTCCTGCATGAGGCAGATGTACGTCCTACACCACCACCCCTTCTGCTCCCCCCCCCAAATCCTACAGGTAAATAAACTCTGCAAAAGCAGAAAGTAAAGAATTAAACATTTGGTGCACTGATTTCTACAACATGCAGCCCTCTCTCCCACTTCACTAGTTCATTCCCTGCCCTTTGGCAATAAAATAACTTATGTGACAGCAGCATCTGACAAGAAGAAAACATTCGCAGACTGCACAGGTTGCAACAAGTCCACAGCGTCTTGCTTTCTTCGTTCTAGGGCCAAGGATCATACATTTCTTATTCTGCCCCAAGGAGCAACTCTGCATCCCTGTATGAATCCTCAGTTGTCCCCAGTTCCCACGCCACCCACTCACAAGCTCCCAGGCTCCATCAGGCAGGCAGGAGACACTTTGTCCAACCTCCAGCAACACAAGTTATGGGGATCAGCAGGTGCCCTGTGGTCTTCATTATTTACTTAATTTAACAGCCTTAGATATAATTTATTGTGTCAATTGGGCAATTGCTCCCAGCTGGGTCATTTGAGCCTACAACAGAACGCACTCAGCCTCAGCCTGACCACAGCCAGCTGAGGAAACTGCCTTACCCAAGCAGACTGTGAAGAGCAGAGCCATGGTCACATCTCCCTGGACCATGTGCATGCCTAGGTTCTCACAAGCAATGCAGTTAAAAGCTCCCAGACATTGATAGCTGCTTAAAAAATGTGTGGCTATGATGACAAATAGGTTAAAAACCACAATGTTTGGGTGACAGACCAGGTACAGGTGACGGACAGCTGTGCTGTTGGTTATAGAGTTGCTGCTGTGCTGTCAAGGACACCAGCTGCTCTAAGAGCAGCCACAGCACAGACACCACCTCAAAACTACCCCGTGCTAATTGCTAACAGCAATTTTCCCCTTGGCACAGCTGGACTGTGCAAGCAGTTTCTGCACAAACAGCAGCAGTGCCAGTTTCTGCCAAGCCCATGCTAATTGCAAGTGATCCCAGCTCAAATGCTCTTAAGTCAGAAAGTATTTAGGTGACGTGTAACCAAGGTCTCACATTTGTCTCACCAGCTCTCCTGTGGTGAATCAACCTACCATCAGCTATGAAGATCTGTCTCTTCTCCTCCTTCCTCCTTGGAAAAACTTCCACATAAACTTTATTTTATGCAACAAAAATGCAGAACATTTTCGATCCTTGCAATGCCCTCAGCCTGTTCACATAATTGAACTGTCACAGCAGCACAGAGAACTTGGTCACCAATATTCCATTCAAGGCAGCAGATCCTCCAAAGCTCAGCAGCTCCTCAGGTGCCACTTTAAAAGTGCCAATATCTCCTCATTTACCTCAAAACCTGAGGGCATCTTAGGGACGTTCAAGTAGTTTGACAAACTTTGTGAAAATGAAAAGGGTGAGTGAGGAAGGATCATTTCACCTGCTTGGAAGGACAAAGCAAAGAAATAGACTGAGCTGTATTTTAAGTTTAAAACATGGTAGATATCCTCTTGAGTAGGCTCAGTTAGGTCACTTCAACTAAGGTGAGAATATTCACCTATATTTTATTGATTTCCATTAAATGGCCTATTATCTCAGTCTGGGTGCTTATTGGACAGGCACCAGGCTCCACAAGATCTACAATGAAATTCACTTTTGAGCTGCAGGTGACAGAGCAACACAACCCTGAATACACACAAGACCCCAGCTGGAATCTCAGCATCTCTTCTCTCTCTTTTTGAGTACCTGTGGCAAAGCTTCTTGAGGGAGTTTGTACTGGGCTCTCCATTTCTAACCAGAACAGAAACATCTGCTGCACTGTGCAGTTTTCCTCTCCCATGGATGGCAACCAGCTCCCTCGGAGAAAGCATCAGGCAGCAGAAGAGACCATGAGCTGATGGCTTTGGCCATGTTGCAGAAGGTGCCTGTGGAGTCACTGCTCCAAAACTGGTGCAAGTAACTTCCTTAAAACTAGTGTTATGAATAAAGAGAAAACATAGAACTAGAAAAAAAAAAAATCCTTAACTTAAAAGGGATCATAAATTATCTTTTTGATTTTTTGGAGAACAACACTGGTAGCATATGTGTTTGCAGCCTAAAGAGACAACTGATGAGATTCAAGCTCATCTGATATTCTTAAAACACACAAGACCAGGATTCTCCCATGCTGGGCAGTTAAGTCCACGTGTCTTCCTGAAAAGCCATTTGGAAAGTTTCTAAATGCAGTATGAGAAAAATAATCCTGCTTGGTCCACGCCTGTTTCTCCCTCTCCTCCCATTAGCACATTGGGAGAAGGTTTGCTTAGAGCAATACAACATTTCAATTTGAATATGAATCACTCCTCTGGTGAGAAAACAAAACAGAAGCCCATTTCACAGGAGCCTTATCTGAAGATATAATGAAAACCAACACATATAACAGGAGCAATAGAAATAAAACATGGTGAAAACACTGCCTCAGACAAACAAACAACAATACTTTCCATTCTAGAAAATCCCAAAGTGCTTCACAAACTCAGAGAGCCAGGAATAGTTTCATCAGCCACTGAAACATGGCTATCTCTGGATAGATACTCAGCACCGTGCTTTAGTTCATGATAGAGGGAAGAACATCATCAAGCAAGAGCTGTGAGAGAGTTCAGGACAGCATGATCCTTCAGTGGGAACTGCACCATTCTTCTGGGAAGTGGAAGTTGGGTCTAATTTTGATTCTTACAATTCAAAGTGCCACTATGTGGGCCAAGCACCTGAACATGCAATAGACGTACTTAAAACTTAAGTGATTGGATGTAAAAAGATGGAAATCCAACTCATGTATGCTGGTATTCTCCAGCTTCTGACTCAAAAGCAAGAAAACAGCAGCTAGGTAGAGGATTTAAATCTCTGAACCTGCCTGGGGATTACAAATTAATTTCTTATTATCCCACAAGGCTGAAGGGTCAGGATTTCCTCCCCCTGGTTGACCTGCTCTCTCCAGATGGAGTTTAGGGTAAAACACTTTCTCTCCCCAGCTCCCCTTCAGCAGGCACAGAAATATTCAGCCCCTCTTAGGAACAGGCTGGAAGCGAGCACAGCACTACTGTTGTAATTCACCACCACTAATGAACATCAGTCTTGCACTTCAGCTTTATTGAAACACTGACAGAAACACCATTTTCACCCTCTCTCCTCTGCCCCTTGGCTCTTCCCACCCACCTGCTGTGGCAGTGGTTCCCCTCACTGACAGCCGTGTCCTGCTGTCACAAAGCTGGCCAGCAGAGACCTGCTCCAAACTGAGGCCTTTCTCAGGCTACTGAAACATCAACAAACAAGAACAGGAGTCCTTCAAGGGCAGGGGACCTGGGCAACTGATCTGCACATTTCCACAGCTGAATGTTTACTTCTCCTCCTGGCAGCATCTGGAAGCTTGCAGACTATTTATCTGCATCTTAGAAACAGCTATTTAGTCCTGCAAACACATCAACAATTCACCTTGACTCAAAAGAATGGTTTGCTGAGCTCTGAGGAAACAATGAAAAAATCATCTCTTTCTTAATTTTTGCCAAATGTCTGTTAAAGCTTTTCTGAAAGGAGTTTACTTAATCTTTTCCCACATTACATTATATATATACAGCTGCTATTCCAGAAACAAAACAAAACAAAACTTGGTGCACAAATGCAAACAAATCTGGTTTTGGCCTGATCTGCCTAAACCAAAAGCCAGCTTCCTCTTCTACTGGCTCAGGAGCAGAGACCCAAAGCCAGATAGTTCCTAAGATTTCTGAGAGGCTGGCTTTTGGATAGGCTTGAGGTTGTCTTCAGTACCTTGGGACTGTGTGACAATTCAAGGGAAAATACCCTTAAAATGAACATGGATTTGAACACAAATTTGGAAAACTACTACCAAACCATTTTTCTCTGTAGCAGTGACATCTCTCCAATCATGCAATCATATTCTTGCGAGTTGGAGACTTTTCCTCATCTTGATTTAAGCAGACCTAATTAATTTGAGTTTTCTTGGGGAGGGGAAAAATCAACAAATCAATAAAGAAGAAAGGAAAATCACAAGGAGCTTAATATGCCATACAGGTAAAGCAAATTACCAGGAGTTTCAGGTAGAAAAAATTCATCACTTATTCATCAAACAAGTCACTGAGATGCCTTAAAAACAAGCTATTAAGAGAAGTCACTCTTCCTCTCCACTTTTATTATTAGCTACTGCTGGAAGTGATCTTTTCTGCAGATCTCAAGACAATTTTGAAGTGCTGGAGATTTTAGGAAGTGAAAAGTAGTTCTCAAAATGAACTAAACTGCTTCAGAAAACTTCTATTAAAGGTTGCATGGTGCTTCTTTCTCACCCTTGGGTCTTTTGGATGAACTACCCATGACAAAAAAAAGCCACTGCCCAGTTCTAGTTGAGGGTCCAGGTTGGATGGGGTTTTGAACAATCTGCTCTAGTGGAAAGTCTCCCTGCCTACAGAAGGGTTGGAAGATGATCTTTAACGTTCCTTCAAACCCAAACCATTCTATGAGAGTCCCAAATCTGGTGATAAAGGTGCTTTCAAGTTGTAGAAACTGAGTGAAAGTTGCTGAAACAAGGGAAAGAAAAAGTGTCCAGTGCCACTGGTGAAAGCCATTTCCAGAAACCCAGGAGAACCAAGGATCCCCTCGTGTGAGCTCTGCCACAGCCTCAAGAAGGGCTCTGTCAGGGAGCTGGCACTGCCTGCAGCCAGCAGACTCCAGAATCTGCTCAGCCTGGCAGAAGAGTAGGAGGTGAGACTGCTGGCAGGAGCAGGCGGAGCAGCAGAGCTGGTGGAGATCATAAATGGAGGAGTGTTGTAAAACACGGAGGTGAGCACAGACTGACGCTCACCTTCACAGCTCCCCCCAGAAAAGCAGGGCTCCTCAGGCTCTCACAGCTTTGAAACACATCCAGACTTCGCTGGATCAACCCAGGAACCTCATTCCTATGCATGTTTGTTCTCACACGCAAACACGGCGAGGTTTTAACCACACACATTTTGCACAAGTCCCGCAGGCCCAAACTTTCAGGTTACTCAGGGAACTTGGTCTTAAATGGGATTGTAAACCAAAGGAAAGAGATTATAGACAAAGGCAACAACCACAAAGAACTGCAGAGCAATTTGGGTTAGAAGGGAGCTTTAAAGCACTGCAACACTAAGGTACTCAAAAAAGAGGACCTTTTCTTAAAAGGAGGACTTACTTAAAAGGACTGTACCAACAGATCTTCCAAAACTGATTTAATCACGTGAAAATATGGGCTGGGCTCTCTCCATTTAATATCACTCCCAAGTGGAAAGTTCCCATCAAAGCTATAACATATTCAGTTCCAGTAGAACAATTAGGTGACATTAGGTAGGCATTTGTGACTCTCAGAAATAAATGACCTTGCTATTTACCAGTATGTGCTGTGCCTTTAAAAGTTTCCAAAAGTAATGGTCTGTTTCTGTGCGTACTGGAATATTCAAGAGCATTTCATATCATTTCTCATATCAAGAAAAGAGCAATTAGATCAATAATGAAACAGGAGAGCTCCCTTTTACTTTCTGCGGTTTGCAAAGAGGTTCATGTTTCTGTGTGAGCACAGCTCTTGTTTTAGTGATGTGAAAGTGTGTGGTTTGTGCGATACCCAGTTTCTTCTAATATTCAAGTTTCTGTTGTTATCTACCTACAATTTACAGTAAAGCATCTTTTATTCTCACACCTCTCAATTTCAAAATTAGATCAATTTTCCCAACAAGATTTTATTACCCGTGCAAGCCTTTAACAAATACTGGAAAACTTGCTGACAACAAACACCTCATTAATACAGCATGAAACCACCTAAGACATCACTATTGCTACCAAGTCTACCTATGCATGTGGTCTGTCTGTACAGACATGTGAGGCAGCAAGCACAAACTTTACTTTGGGTAAAAGGACTGTTTCTGTGTTTGGAAAAGCAACTAGAATTCTGCTGAAATTCATGCTGACAAGCCCAAGGCACCACATGCAGTGGGTAAAGATTATTAAGCAATACTTGAATCGCTGTGTATACATCACTATTATGCTATTTGTTGCAATTAGATTGCTACTATTTCCACAACATTTCAAAATATTTAGAATTTCCCCCCACCTCTGCAAAGCACAAATCTAATTCTAGCAAAAATTTCTGAAGAACCCTCCAAATGGGAAGGACACTGCAATTACTGGGGATGGGTAATCTACTGGCTCTAGCATCAAACCAATCTAAGCCATTTATAGCATTTTGGCCCTCTTCACAACAGACAAGAGCACTGATATTTTAGCCAGAAATGTTAATTTCCAGATAGTTGTTTCTGGCCACGTACTCTACTCCACAATCTTTGACTGTGCTCTCCCTGTGGCTCTCAGAGAAATGCATCTTTGTCAAATATACTGAAGGTCCCAAAGAGAAAATTCTCCTGCTGCTACAACACAAACATCAATTCAACAACAAAAATCTAAAACCAACTAGAATACTAAATATTCCTGAGGAAGCAAAGTAAACCAGTAACAGTAAGGTTTTCAACACTGTGGTGAGTCATCTTGTCAGCTCTGTAGCCTGAACCTACTAAATGCACACTCTAAAGAGTCTCCACTTCTCAGTGGTGCCCCATTCTGCATCTCTCTGGGCCAGCCTCGTAGTTTGCGTACAAGTATTGTTAATGGTCATAAAATCATCATGCCCTATCTGGCATTAATTTAATAATGATGGCACTACTCTGCACTACCCAGTCACCCAGCTGCCTCAACTTAGATTAATTCAGGCAAGACAAGACACAAATGTTCAAACTCCTTGATGCATCTTGCACCCACCCAGGGAGGACTTGGCTTTCAGCCAGTCTGCATAAATCCCAGTGGGATTAGCCAATGTTCAAGAGACTCCTTTATGGGATAAATAAGGAGGTCAACTGCTGAGATCTAAAAAAAAGGAAATGAGGGATGTATATAATCCCCCACAAGACACGTCCCTCCAGCCCTTTACAGTCAGCAACAGGGATGACTAAAGGCACACTGCAAAAACCATTATAACCAAGGACATGGAAATGAAACTGGCAAATGTACCATTTATCATGTTGTCTTAACATGAAATGAATGTAGCTGATTTTACCACCAAACATGCCAAAAAGGACATGTTTGGAAGAGATGTGAAGAGAGGACCATGAGACTACTGCTTACCTGGTTCTAGCTGAAGCAGAACTGCTGAAACCTTTTAGTTTCACTGCAGACAGCCCTGATGCTCTTGGGAAATACCAGCAGCTAAATCCAGACTACCACAAGACTCTTTAAAACATCCTCCTCAACTATTTGGGCAATGCTCAATGCTAAGGTACACCACACTGTGCTGTTGAAATGCCCCAGTTAGGTGTTACCACCATGGGCAGCTGCAGGTCAGAAAGTGCTGTTCAACCAAAATATTTAAAGTAAGGGTGGGTAAGCCAAAAATACTCTTCTAAACCATGGTCACAATTGATCACAGTGACCATGAAGCTCAAGCATGCCAAATTTCAAAGGCACTTGGTTTTCCCACTGCTATCTTCATGCAGGAGACCTGACTGCATCCTGCATCCCTGCAGCCTCAGCTATTGCTCAGATTTGGATGACATTGTGGGATCTGTATTTGGAATACAGGTAAACCCAGACTTGACAGCAAACAGACCATGGGAACAGTTTTGTTCATTTTAACGTGAACTCTTGACACACCTTAGGAGAGCCATCAGCTGCCCTACCCTTCTCCAAAACACGAGAAAGGAGCTCGAGCTGCTGCTGCAACTAAACCCAACGCTGGGAACAGCTCCAAACATCTCTCTGGAAACTAGCATGGTAATAAAACTTCTGCTGAAGTCACACGGCTCTCAGGCAGCTCGAGATGGGCTATCAGGAAGTGGGACCCATCTCAAACCAGCCACAAGCTCCTCGCCAACAGATTCCCATCAGCAGCACAGCACCAGTCGTTGCCCTCATCTGGGTTCTTGGCCATGAGAAAATGTTGGAAAAGCCTCTTCTGTTTTTCCCCTCCCTTGGACAAGTTCACTAATCACCACCACTGGACATTAACTGCCTTCCCTCATCAATAGTCTGAGTAGGATTTGGACCACTGACAAGTTTTCTCCTCATCCTCCAGACCAGCTTGTGCACTGTCTTCCCCCATCCCAATGCTAACAGAGTTTGTCACTGGCTCTGAGTGACCTTGGCACAAACTGTAATTCTTGTCTCTCTAAGCAAGAATTTGGGAAAGCAGCCTTTATTGGACAGGTATGTCTGGCTGAGATTTGTGATCAGATGCAATGCACGGTACAGTGTGTGACCTGGAGAGATATTACCATCAGCTAACAGCAGCACCCATTTCTTTCTTCCCTGTCCCTCATTAGCCTCAGAAGCTGGCCTTGCCAGCAGCAGTAATGCAAGCTGAGACAACAAAGCATATTAATGATGGGCCCCATCATGTTCCATATTAATTACTGTAGCTAGTAGTAAACTGTTGGTTATAAATCATATTTTGATAACCTGCCCTTTCTCTGACAAGTGAGCTCCAATGTTTAATGTTGCACTTAATCCTCAGATAATACCCCAGGAGTGCTCACTGTGCTCAGCAACAAATCAAAGCAACCTTCAAAAGGCTGGCACGGGTCCCCTTTTCCTACGCACCCCAACCTGAAACTATCCCGTTGCATCAGCTTTGTTATAGGTCAGCTCTAAGGGCTCAGCTGCCAAAACCAGCAGCACACTCAATCCTCGAGTGTCCACGGGGCTGCCCCAGCACTTCTCTGGGCTGGAAAAAGCCATGTACATGTTATACACATATCCCAGCCTTCCAGAAATGCTGCACTATCACAGTGCACTGCAGGGTGAAATAGCAGGGTAGTAATCCTCAGAATAACTCCGCATTCAGAAAAGAGCAGGATTACTTCTACCTAGGACTGAAATAGTCAACTAAAATCTATCCAAAGCAATCATATTCTTATTTTTGTTTCTTTTTAATTCAGTGACATTTAGCTAGCAGAACAGCTGTTAGCAAAGGTCTAGGAGAGGTGGAATCCCATTTTCTATATAAAGAATTGTGTTTTGGAGGAAACTGCAATTTGACAAAAATACCTATTTAGCAAAGTACATTTTAAAAAGTGGAAAAATATGCTCTGCTTTTTCTAAGGTAGCAAAAGATCCACCACAGCTCATGAAAATGAGCCCAAGTCTTAGGAACAAAGATATACAATTATTTTGCAATGTACATCCAGGAAAATAAGGAGGAGAGATGTGGCCCCCTAGAAGCAGCATGGGAAGAGAGCCTTCTTCATCTCAGGCAGACGTGCCCATCACCTCCCACCACCATCAAAACATGTAAAAAAACTCGTCTTGGTCTTACCACGGAGCTGCTCCAGCTTTCATTGGTAACAACTGTCTGTTTTCAGACAGAGCTGGGTCAAGCCTGGCATAGTCAACACCCTTCTTTATTTTACTCTTAAGGCACGACTCACCACACCGAGCAAGAATGAGATGTTGCACCTGCAATTTACAGCGCTAAAATCCCAACAGCTCAGGAAGAGAATTAGCAGTGGTAACCAAGAATCCCATCCTCTCCTCCACGAAAGGATGTGAAGCCCTGTGACCTCACTCCAAGCTGCAAATTAAAAGTGCTTACAGCAGCCAAGGGCTCAGTCTTGTCCTTCCACCACTGGTGGCAGATGGTATGTGCTATTATTAAATCTTGATTTCCAGCTTATAATAGTAGTCGTATGAAACCTTCTGCAGTAAGACAAAAATTCACTATTTTTATTTGGGGAAAAAAGCAGAAGTCTTACAGTTAAGTAACTTTTCTCTTTTAACGATTTCTTTTAAAAATTTGTAGCATACTTCTCCTAATTGGAAACACACAGAAAATAGGATATGGCCTATTAGTTAAAGGTCAATGCACATTTAGCCACCTCTTTTGAAACTGACAGTATTGTCATGACAGCCATAAAAGCTGCTTTGAATTTTAGTTCCCTAGAAAGTAAATATAAGGAGTCCCAAGGCCGTAACCACAAGTGCCACAGCTCTTAACACTGATGTCATATTCAGCTGAATGTGTGCTGCAAAAGTCAGGATGGTAAAGCTTCCAACTCAGCTCATCTAAGGGAAGGACAGAGTAATTATCCCCCAGCCCATTGCCCCAGGCATGTTCCACAATGCCTTCATTTGATGCAGCATTAACAGCAGAAGTGTTTTAACCCCAAGCATTTAGCATGGGGCACTGTGGGGCTGATGTCCATTCAGGGGGGCTGCTACAACCAAGTATCTCACACTTCTGTACCCCGGACTTGAGTTTGCAACTGCTCCTTGCACTTCCAACTACCAAACAAACATTTTATTATTTTTTTTTTAGGAACCAGTTCAATTCATTTGTATCAATTTGTTTCTGTGTCAATTAGCCAGGGCATAGGGGGCTGACTTTCAGACCCTCTTCTGGTGCGTTAGATGGAAGGGGACAGTGTAATTAATAGATGTCAGGCACAGTCCCCCTTGATGCATTGATTTCCTCCCACTTAGGAAACACTCTGGGAGAATACAATCACCCCTGGCTGTCAGGGGTCTTCATAAAATCCATAGGCTTGGATTCACAGGAAATGCTAATCATTTTGGACGCTGAGAAGGGGGGAAGGCAGAGTCAGATCGTTGTAAAGCAGAGGAAATTTCTTATTAACTGCAACACCTGAGTGTACTTCAAAGGGAGCTTACAAGAACAGAAAAGCTTTCAGAGCAAGAGGCAACTCAGGAAAACCCTTTTGGTCCCAAGCTGCATCAAGGGAGATGGGAACACTCCCCCTGAGCTCAGAGCATCTGCATCTCTGAGGCACCCAAACCAGGGATTGCTGCAGCCACCCCAATTTTCTCCCCCACTGTCACACCACATCACAGTCATCACCTTTCCATCACAGACAATATGGGTTCCATCAAGGTGTCTATATAGAAAGCTGAACTTCGAGAAAAAGTAATATTTTATTACTATACACCTTGGTTATTTCCTTTTAAAGTTTAATTTTTCTGTCTCTTACATAAAGTCCTCAAAATAAAAAAAGCTCAAGGTATTTGATTACTTCCACCACCCCGCAGTTCTGCCCCAGGAATGCACAGCTAACAAACCACCCAGGACCAGTATTTGTGTAAAGCTGGTTAAAATATCTTCATTTTGCAAATGCTAAACCCCACTGTATGTACCACACAAATAAAAAGCACAGAAAGAAGACAATGCACAAGCATATCAGGCAATCTTGCTGGATATTATGCTTACTTTGCACAAGCAATAAAGCATTTTTCACTGTACACAGAGACTCAAACCCAAAAATGCCTACCCAGAACTGCTCACTCTTACCTACCCTACAAGGCACAGGAGACCCATTCTACTTTAAATGAAAAAAATACCCTTTCTTCTGTTTGCTCAGTCTCTCTGGAGACATAATGGCACTTTGGCAGGGTAGCATGTTTAATAAGAGATGATGGGGAGAGAAAGATTCTCCAAGAAAGGAGATGTCAGTGCCATGCAGCCAGCACACCGCAAATGCCGTATTTCAAACCAATATAAATAACAAATTATTACATCTCTCTCTTTAGAAGTCAGAAAACACTCCTTATGCAGTGCTTTCCTTAAAATACTGCCCTGTTTAGGCACCTAGACAATCCAGTGACCTGGTCTGTGACACAGAGAGAGATGCACAGGGGAGAAGAGACAGAAGTAAAAGCTGGTCTGAAACAACACCACACGCATGTGGTCCTGCACCAGAACCCACCAGAGCACACATCTGCTGGCAGCTCCACCCTGCAGCCTGCAAGGGCTGAGTGCCTTTCCCACTGGAAACCTTTCCATGATGCTAATCTACTACAGGAGGAAAATCACTAGAGAAGGACACCCAATAGCTTCCAGCCAGAACACAACATGCCTTCAGCAAGACCTTTGATTTTCACAGGCACACACTGAAGTTGTTCTTCACAACAAAGAACAGCCTGTCTGTTGCATAACTAACCTTAGGGTGCATTAGATAAGTTGTGCTTTCTCACAGATCAACTGACCTTAAATAATGTCCCCAGTGTATTCAGAGCCAATAGGTTTCTCTTTTAGAGCTCAACTGACAGGTCTTCTCCTTCCAGCTATTTCTTCAGAAAGGCACACAAAGCAGGTTTCAAGAGAAATCTCATGCTTACTGTTCCAAGAGCAGCTTTCCAGGCCAAAAATGAAGGCTAAGATCTCAGCTCCAGAGCTGCATCTCCCTTTGAAGGCTTCTTGAGCACTTCACTGCAACAGCACAAGCGAGAGCCTTGGCAGGACAGAACTGGGGTTGAAGCAGATGACAACTGGAAAACTCAAGTCTATCTCTGGAAAGCTTGCTGCAGTTCTGCCACTGAGTCAAGACAGAAGGAAAACAGCTAGCCATGCCAATGAAACACTGCTTTGTATTCTGGGTAAGGCAAAACAAAGGTCTGGTGATGAGGAGCTCTTGCATGTCATGCAAGGGTCAGCAGCAAAGGCAAATTCCACCATGGCATTTCCGTTCTGTCGCCCAGCCCATTGCTGTGAGTGGATACAGCAGGATCTTTCATTGCTTTTCCAAAAATGGCATTTAACATCACTGTGCAGCATCACCCCATTGCCACATTCCACTCCAGAGGAGGGATATCAGTCCCTGCACAAAGCTGAAGTTACAGGGCACTGTGTAATGAGCAGGTAAGATCTTTTAATATCGTTTCTCCAAATCCTGGGTGCAAGATTATGCAGGAGCTCTGCAGCTGCCTTAAAGGTAGAAACATGTGGGAAGAAATGCAGAGTGTCAAAGTAAGCAAGCCTCTGCACCCCTCCTGGCAGGTCATTTCATTGTCCACAAAGATGTCTGTGCATTCCCTGTGATGTTAGAAACACAACACTCTGCAAAGCAGGCCCATATCCCTTTGGGAACACAGGTACCAAAGCAACAGCCCAATAAACCCATGGCAAAGCAGAGACACTAAAAGCCTGGCTGTTTTCTGACACCAGTTTAGCTGTCATACAGACTCCCCTTGAGCATCAGGTTCCTACTTAAAACTCAAGGCCCATAGGGCTTCCCTTCTTGAGATGTGTTGCTCCACTCATCCAGCTGATACCAGGACAGATACAGCACACACATCCAGCAATTCCCTGATCTTTTCCAATGGAGCACATTAGAGCAGAAGCCCTGCCTCACCCCTTGCAATCAGCCAAGCTGGGCTTCATTGATAAGGCTGTGCCCTACAAAAGAGCTGTGCTATTCCACATTCAGGGCATCATCACCTCTCGCTGTAAGCACAAGAGCCCAGACTTGCAAGGGTTGCTCATGCCAGGGGAGGCCCACAGCTGCTGAGGAGCTTTCTAGTAAATCCAGCCCTGATGGCAAAGGAAAGGGCTTGCAGAGCAGAGTTACAGGAATCTATTCCTCCTGCTTTAGTCAGCATATACGAATACATCCTCTTGCTTCATTAAATTTTAAGTGGAGTACATATGAATAGGCTTTGCTGGTTACTTAATCAAAGGGAGTCTGATTACAAGGTGTTCACATGAAAAGCTAGAAAGCAACATCCTTCCTGGCTTTTCTTTTGGAATTTTTTAGGCATCCATTGTCAATTTCTTCAGGTCAGTTAACATTTTAGAGCTGCTGCAAAGAACCATGAAAAGCAGCCACAAAGAGTAAACAAAGCACTTTGAAGGGAAACAGGACACAGATCATTAGCCCTGCATTCCTCTTTATTATCCAGACAAAAATTAAATGCAAAATCCCAGAGCAGATGTTGCATTAGTGAGCTGATCAGTAGTGCTAAACACAAGGACGGCTTTGCTGCTGTGTGCCATGAATGTGCGGCTGGACTGTCTGGAGTTTCATTATTTTAAGTGTCCTCAAGTGTCTGAAACCACAGCAGATCTGAACCTATAAAAAGCCCTACTCGTAAACTTTGGGATTTCCTCAGTAATCACATTCTCTGCAACACAGATGCTTATTTGTTCACACACGCTTTCCCTGAGGTTAGAGGAACTTTGCATGTACTTTCTTGCCTGCCTAGAACAGGACAAACATCTCCCAAACTCCTTCCTCACTAAAACCACGAGGTGTACAACCAGATCCACAACTTCCATAAAATCCATACATATGATACAGCTTGAATTGACTTACAGCAGTTTGCAGTGGCTGAAAAATCCACCAGCAAAGCAACTCCAGTTGCACGAGGCACAGCTGGGGATGGGAGCTCAGTGCCTGACTGCGTGAGAAATAAAAAGCAGCTATGTTGTTCTACAAACTCTTGTTTGCAAAGCGAATCAACAAAAACAACCAAAAATAAACAGACAAGGAAAAAAAAACAAAAATCTTTCATCAATTTTAAACCACAACAGGCAACTTACTGGCCTGCTCCTGCACACTTGCTCAGAAGTGTATATATTCTGTACAGTGACAGGTTCTGGCAGCCAGGGACTGACACACTTTCTATGGCAATGTCCTAATATTAGAAAAATTTGGTCATAAGCTAAAAATGTTACAGAAATAGCATAAGATCATAAGTTACGAGCTGAGTCAGAACTCTATCTGCTACTTGACTTTTATACTATTTTATTCTTTAAAAAAAAAATAGCCCATCATGCTGTGGGGTTTTTTTTAAAAACAGTTTGCTGCTGCCATCACTTATGAAGAAGAATGAGCCTTTGTCAAGGGGGAAGAAAGTAATTTAAAATGGCAAAAATCGATCTGCAAGAAAGCAAAGGACACAGATCCCCTCATATACCACAGCCCTGTGTGTAGTAAGCCCTTCACTAACACCACAGCCCCTCTGAGTGCCAGCTCTGGAGGGAAAGGGGCTGCCTGTTCATCAGGTACATACAAGGACTCCTCCATGAGAAGTCCAGGGATGTTGATGGGATTGTACATGGTAGTACAGTGCCCTAATTCCCAGGAATCCTGGGTGTACAATGCAGTCTCCTGCATAAAAGCATTTTATTTGCACTCTGTACTTGTAAATCACTGGTAAATAATTAACAGACAGCATAAGTATGTAACAGAACTGAGTCACAGGTGTTAGCAAAGGAAAACTGCTATAAATGGATATGTCACAGCAATAAGCCGCCTGTTCACCTGTTGAGTGCTGGAGGAATTAAGCAATTTAGTTTTTGTAAATTAACCCCTGACACCCAGAACCTCACTAGAAAGCCCATCCATATTCCTTCTCTGCTATTTATGACCATAACTTTTCCTCTTTTCATGGCTTGAACAGTCTCTAAATGAAGAAACAGTAAGTGTCCCAGGCTTCTGATTGCCGGGTAGACACACAGGTCCATTCATCCATCCCAGGGAGGGAAAGGGAGTTGGGAGCAGGAAGCCTTGCCCCAGCACCCCACTGGGAGCTGCCAGACTTCTGGGCTGCAGCAGCAGGAATGGATTTCTCAAGTATGAACACACAAATGCAGCACAGGAGCAGACCCACCCTTGTCCCACATCTCCTCTTTAGATTCTCCCTCCTTCCTGCTGTCCCTCATGTCCTGCAGGCTGTTTCTGCAAACAGCCCAGGAGATGTTCTTTTCCCTACATGTAGCAGGAAGGCAAAGGAGCAGAAATCCTCCTGCCAGGCATGATACTGCAAAGAACTGAAAGCTCTCAACACTCCTTAGATCACCAAAGATATTTGGCATCACATTTCAGCCCCAAATATGCAGCTACTAGAAGGGCAGGAGGCAGAAGCCTGCTAAAACAACAAGGAATGGGGAAAGCACAAGTCCTCAGAGAAAAGTGAATGACCAAAAGCTGTTCAATCCATGAGAGTGCACTGAGGAAAGTAAATCATCAGTGTCTTGCCATTCTTTGCTGCTGGTCCCTCAGAAAACACAAAGATCCTCTGCCTTGTCTGCAGCTCTGCCTAGAAACAAAACCCAAAAAGGATCTTTTCTGACAACAACTTCAAAATGCTTAAGCTCATTTCACCATGTTTGGTTTGGTTTTGAATATGGTAACATACAAGCAATGAATTCTTGATTTTTTTTTTTCAAAGTACAGCTCCCATAAGCTAAAAAAGTAAATGGGAGTGCTTTGCTTCCTGGGGTATGGAACTGGAACATTTTTCTAGCACCTAATAAAACATTGTTTGGTTGATACTAACCATTAAAATATGTGTTTCAAGTCATGTAATGTTCCCTGTGAAATTTGCTTTTTTGCTCCATGAAAAAAAGGGCACTGAAAGGAATCCTGCAGCCATAAGGATCTCACTTAATTCATGGAAGTATCATTTTAAAAGCCTCACAACGTGATCAAAGCACTGTTAAGAACAGATGTTCCAGGCTTTACAAATTCCAGCATAAGTATTTTTTATGACTTTTATCACTGCTAAATTCTTTCAGCCATATTTTTTCCCCACAAGAAGCATGTAGGCACTTCCCTCCTCGGGCAGGACGTGTTCACATGAGCACTGGGCTCCAGCCACAGACCCTCTCCTCCCAGCATCCCTCCCCATCCACAGTGAGGAGAGCTGTGCAGTGTCACCAGCAGCTATGGTGGCAGCCAGATCCCAGCAGAGCTGGGCATGGTGCTCCCCACTTCACAACAGGAATTTAATGTAGGAATCACTGTGTCAGTGCTCAGACTGTGTCTCTCAACACTTCATACTGACCCTCTCACAGAAAAGTCATTGCTGCACTACCCTGACACCAGAGTACAGCCTACAGAGCCCTGCATAAGGTGTCTTATTGTCACCAGGGCATTCACTATCATCATTCCTCGAGGCCATAGCAGGCCACCACCGTCCTGACAAGCTCTGAGCAACCTCATCCTGCCATAAAGCTAACCCTGCTTTGAGCCAGGAGCTGCACAAAAGATCTGCATGATCCTTTCTGCCTAAAATGTTGTACAATTATAGATCTCACATAGGAGCCACATAGAAATGCCCTCAGCCATGTCAGCACCCCAATAAAACACCTTCCCTGGTCCCTCAGCTCCTTCCATGGGTGTGGAACCTCCTGGCTGTGCACAGGAGCTAGAAGGGTGCTTCCCTGGCTGCAGCAGAAGATTCTCAGCACTGCCCAGCTACAAGGCCAGACACAAGCAGGAGATGCTCAGGTGCTTTGGGGGCTACCAAAGCCAGATAAGCTGAGCCAGAAGAAGCAACACTGGGGAGCTGCAGGACTGTGCAGGAACCTGCTTGTTCCTAAGACAGCAGCAACAAGTCCCCATTCCTAGGGGTGATCACAGAGGCAGAGAGCACATTTTTCAACTGCAATTCAAATCACAGTCAAATTTCCACCAGGACTGAAGTCCCCAGGAAGTTTAGCTCTCCACAGCAGTTTCTGAGTATTCATAGTCTCAGGAGCATCACCCAAGTTCTCTGTTGACAGAAAGTCTAAACACCATGCAGTGCTGGGCAGTTTCATGAGAGTGAGCTGTGTACCAACAAGAGACTCACAACTACCCCAGAATCTGAAACATACAATTTATCTCTGAATAACTTTGGTTTTTTTACCCCTTTCAAAAAAAAAGGGATCTGAAACAACCAGCTCCTTTCAAATTTCACACATTCACAGAAAAGGGTGTTTGTGAAGAGGACCCCACAAGCACATCACTTCTCTAATACGTGCCCAATTTAGTTTCACCTGTTTCCATGTGCTCCCTTCCCAATTCCTACAACCTGCTTGCACATCCTGTTTCACTATGAACACAAGCTTCTTCCCTGGGGCAGCAGTGCTGCCTTCACTTCTCCTCACGGTGAGCTTAGACAGCAGGCAAAATGGGAGCAAAAAAACCAGACAAGTTTACCCTTCTTGCTTATCCAGACTGTGAGCCCAATCAAGGCATCACCATGGCTATGGCAGCTCTTCACCCTGGGCTTTGGGAACCACCAAAATGACAGAGCAACAGGCCCACAGTTAAGTCATCCATCAAGAGGATGGGAGAGTGACCTCTGAAAAAGCAGCACAAGGCAACAGAGGTTTCCCAGAACAAGGAAAAATGAGGAAAACACATAAGAGAGGCACCAAGGTTGCAGTGACAAGGAGGATGCTGAAGGTGAGCACAGGTCTGGGGAATAAGGACAACAACTCAAGCAAAGGCTGAAGGATGTTGGAAGAGCGAACAGAAGCAGAGAGAGGATCTGTAAAAAGCCTCTACCAGCAAGGGAATCACAAGCAATCACAGCAGCAGTCTTCCTCTTGCCAATTCCATTGCTTTTCTTGATGCACCTCCTAGTCTAAGAACTTCTTGTGTTGTTTAAAACTCATTTACTTCTTCATTTATGAGGTACAACTTTGTATTTTAAATACACACAGAAAATGTGCTGAAAATGTAAACACTCACACAAAATCTTGCCATGCTGGCAACAGGGACTTTGTACATGCATGAGCAAGTGCTGGCACACAAACATACGTGCATTCACACCTGCAGTACAGCTTTTCAGGGAAAGGACTGTTCCCCTAAGAGTTCTCAAAGTGAGTAAATAAACAGGAGGGGTGTACAGCACTGTCACACAGTCAGGCCATGCTCCTCTGCTCCAGCCTCAGAGACAACCAGCAGTGACATCAAAGTCCATTTTCCTGCAGGTCCTGTCCAGTCCCTCCCCCAGTCTGTGGGAGCATCATCCCAACAGCTGCATTGCATCCTGGGCTGCAGCCACCTCTGGGGTGTGAGCCTGCCACCCCTGCCCTTGCACTGCCCCAGTGACAGTGCCATCAGCCACGGACAAAGGACAGGATCTTCAGAGCCCGGGATGCAACAAGGGAATTTTAAAAGGGTACTCCAGTCAGCATCAGAATTTAGCAGAATTGTTCTGCTGAGTTATTAATGTCACAGTCCTGCTCCACACCTGAGTTTGTTTGGTTATCTTCTCTCCCCATTCCAAGTGAATTTGCTGGGTGATTTTAAGAAAGAGAAAAAGGCGGTGACCAATTCTCAGACCTACTGATTTAGACATTAAAAGAGAAAAAATATCCCTACATTGCTTCCCCCTTGTTTTTCTAAATAAAAATAATGTATAGCCCTAACTGGATAATAAATATGCTCAAAAGCTGTCCTTAAGTAAAAGCTTTTGATAACAAATTGCCTGTGCTAACCGCTATTTTACTGTTGAATTTTTTATTGTTGCTTAAGCACTGCAATTATGCTAATAAGCCTGAGAGGATGGTACACTAAAGCATTGAATGTGACAGATATAATACTCAATAAAATGTTAATCTTACCTGAAAATTGGAATCAAACAGCCTTATTAGTATTTATGGATATGGCACCTCCAACATGTTTCTCTTAAGAGGAATATATATATGCAATAGATATTTCCAAATATACCCTACTATTTCTCATGCCTCCATAGAATTTAATTCCAGGTGGCTATTACCCCTGCTGCTAATTGCAAGTCCCTCTTGGAATAAGACAAAGGAGTGTTGCCTTCTGGGACGTGCAAAACTCCTGCACATTGGAGGGCTTTTCCCTTTGCCACCTGGAGGATGGCAGCTGTCCCTGGGGATGGGGACAGCTCTCCCCAGCTCTTGGCATGGCCACTAGGCCTGTGAGGGTGTGGCACTACACAACAAAGGCTCTGCTCTGCCACCCTCTTACCTATTTTCCTCATATCCTCTCCTTTTATTTGCAAGGCAGGTAAATCGAGCAAAGGGTTCAGTTATTTACAGGTGCTGGGGAAATGACTTCTGTTTTTTTAGATGGGTCTAAAGACAAATCTATTTATTTTAGTCTACAACTTTTCAGCTGGTGCTGACAGGGAACCAGACCCATCTACTTCACTGCAAGTTCCAGCACTGTTGATTTGGACCCAGAGCTGCTGAGCTGTTGCAGGGGTCTGGCATGGAGGCGCTCTGTGACTTTCCACAAGCTGCATTGCTTTTTGCACCTTTATTTCACTACCTAGTCCCATTCTGCTTTCTCAATTGATGGCATAGTTTTTGCACCACATGTAGACATTTTTTAGGGGGATTTTTTGGTCAAACCCATGGGTTTCAGACCCAGACTCAGGGCTTCACTGCCATGAACTTCCTGTGAATCTAATGCAAGTGGTCTTCAGCACCTTGACTTTCTCATCTACAGAAGGAAGAAAAAATAAATTCAGAAGAGCCACATGCTTCAGACAAACCACACTTACATCCATAAGCAGGTTCTAAAGAGACCATTTGTACACAATGGACTGTGTAGATTTCAAGTGCTGTAGGTTAATGCCTGAATAGCAGCTGTTGGTTTCCAGCTTCACTCCTCGTGCTGCTGTCACCCACAGGAGTCAATTCTGCTGACAGGACAGCAGAAACATCAATAACCACCACAATATTTCCTGACAGTAAAGCAAGATTCTTACCACTGGATGATGCACGCTTCCATGGTGGCAAACATTAGGTGGGAGACATCTAGGAATTGTTTTCATTAATAGTCACAGCAGGGAAAAACCCAACTGGCTTTCTATTGAAATTTGGGGTTCCCAGAGGGCTCAGAGATCACAGCAGGTAATCCACAGGAAACAACTCAAAACACCACAGGACACTCATGGGCTCTCTTTAGCCACGCTTGCAACCCATGCTGGCTTGCACTGAGGGCAAGGATGGAGTGCAAGGATGGGAACAGGGTGGCTTTGCAGGACAGAGCTTAGAGCAGCTCCACAAAGCCTCATTTGCATTGCAAGGAGCACAGCACTTGGAAGAAAAAAATTCAGTTACTAAATCAAGGGAAGCTACCAATTGAATGAGCTGGCATCTTGAAGAGCCAGGAGATGCATCCAGGGCTCCTCCACCCCAAGCAAGCCCCAGCATGAGATGCCAGACACCAAATTTCAGGAGCAGACAACTGAACCAGGCACACAGCTACAAAGTGCTGCAGGACCACACAGCAGCCACTCCCATAGAGGTGGCAGGACTCATCCCTGCCATGTTAAGTGAGTCTTGTCATTATTTTCAACCCTGCAGGGAAATCTAAATTGAACTTTGGCATATTGCTTTCTTTTGCTAAGCAGCAACGCTCGAATGTTAACTCCAGTCCTGACAGGCATATTTATGGACTATTCTTTGCAAATAATCTTACCCTGACCAGTCCGAAAGGTCAGAACCGTAAAAAAGAATAACAACAATAAAAAAAAGCACAAGGCTGGAAAACCATCACTGCCATTGGCACAACCCCTCAACTTATTAACCGTCCTTGCAACAAGGTGAGCTGCAAGGTCTTGGATTTATTTGATTGATTGAGATCAAAAGATCATGGGGGAACACAGTAAATTGTATCTTTCCACGAAGGCATTTTGCTTTCAAGATCTGAGCAGATAGTCACAGGAATTGAAAAGCTCAAGAGGAAGAAAAAAGAAAAGAGGAAAAATAAAAAAACATGTACAAAGGTGACTTCAGAAAGGCATCCCTTATTTTCTTCTTGACACCATCTGCATTTCTTAGAGCTATTTGCAAGCTTATTCCATGTCCCCATACCCCTGGGACACAATAGCTTATCTCTGCTAAGCAGAAGAAGATAAGGAGCAATAAGACACTGGTATAACTCCAGGGCAAACACCAGTGTTTGCTGACATTATGGATGAAATGTAAATTTTAGAAAAACCAAAGTCCAACAAGAGGTTGAAGAACTTCCCATTGAATTCCAGATGTCCTACAAGATAAGACAGGTATCTCACTGATCTTCTTAGCTGGACCAAGGAAGACAAAGCACCCGAATGCCCCTCTTGTCATACAATGGCTTGGAGGCTGCCTGAGCTCAGGCTCCATTTGGCACTGGCAGCTCCCAGAGAAGGGATAAAGGAGGAAGAAGCAAGGGAACTAAAGGAGCAGCTATCTTCAGGACATAATTTCAAGACCTAGCTGGTGAGCCAGCATTTTTAAACTCAGGAAAAGCCTGCTGCGCTTGCTGTCAAGACAAGACAAAGAAACACAATGGAGAACAAGAACAGAAGAGCAAGAGAAGAAAAATGAAACTCTCCTCCGCTTCATCAGCTCTGGAAACAGAGAGGAAAAGTAATCACTTGGTTCCTCTCTCTGTGTTCCACATGATATTTGTGTTTTGCTCAGTATACCTATATTTGTAGCATTATGTTCTCGTGTCACAATAAAACAGATGAGATTACACCCCTGAGAGAAAGAGTAAATCTCTTACAAGGACCATGGAAGAGACCCAAACTCCCAGGAACTTACTACAAAGGAGCCAGAATTGATACGACTTCCTGTTCTTGCCCTGCAAGTTTACACTGCATGCCAACAACAGAGGATTAAACCTCTTCTTTTCCCTGAGCTTATACTTCCCTCCAGAATAACATCACCATTCAGGTAACAACGACACTGAGCACCAGCTTTAATTGCTGCTGCATCACTTCTCCACCAAACCATGCAGCTCCTTCTGCACAGATTCACTCAGCTTTGCCTTTCACCTTATCAGCTTTGAACAAGGCTGTTAAGATAAGAATTTCACACATTCCCATTTCTAATCATCAGTGGGTTAGAAGGACTCTCCAGAAGTCACCTAGTCTATTCTTCCACCACACGGAAAGGATTGATTCTAAAAGCACATCTGCTACCACTCTTCCACCTTACTGTTAAACCTTTTCATGACTGAAACTGCCTAACCTCCTGGGGGGATCCACTCCAGCACTCAGCTATCCTTAATGCAGATCATTCACTGGCACCTCAGCTAAATTTCTCTTCCTGCAACTTAAGTTTCTAATTTGTTTCATTTACACTTGACAGATTTTGTTTATTCCCCCTCTCCATGACAACTCCACTATTTTCAAAATTTGCAAGTTGAGGCAGTGCTGCTTGTCCTCTTTGCCCATTCTGCTTCTGCTCACAGAACATTCTCAATCTCTACATGTGTGCGTCTTTCCTTACCCCAAGAGAGCAGGCACTTGGATATCACGAGGCTGTTTCAAGGAAAGACGTTCACCTCCAAAGGCTGATGCATTCAGGCACACCCAGTTACAAGGTACTCTGAAACAAGAAAAATAAAAGATTTGTCTTCAGGATGACAGGCAGAGTCCAGTCCAGGAATAAAGGAAAAACCAGCATCTCTGAAGTGCAATTTTCCCCACCGCATTATTTAACATGCAAACAGATCTTCAAAAGCAAAGTCAGTGACTGCAGATCTGTAGATACATCATGCACCACCACTCAGAGTTGGCCACATCCTCCCTGACAACCACCATAAGGGTTTGATAAATTTGTGTTCTAGGAAACAAAGTGTTCATGGGCTTTGCAGAAAGTTCTGCCAAGGTATAAGCAATACCTAGCACATGCCAAAATCAGATGGCTCTGACTCCAGACCTTTAAGCTCTGTAACAGAGGACAAATTTTAATGTTACCACTGGTGACTTTATTTACAATATCACCGAAACCAACCGAGGCAAGATTTCCAGTCTACTCTGAGAATTAAATGTGTGTAATTATGGAACAGATCCAGAGGGTGAAAATCAGATCTGATGAATGGCTTTTGTATTCACAACATGCTCCTTACCTTCTCATCATCAGGATGTTTTACCCAGGAAAACGAAATCTCTCATGAACCCAAGTGTTTGGTGACAATGCAGAAAGGTAAAGAAAGCCTTTACATGAACAGTGTTCAGAAACACAGGGGAGAGTTGTGAATGACAAAAACACCCCAAATTTCATGAAAGATAACAAGCAACAAGGAAGAGCAGCAATGATACATTTGTCATCCTATTTCTGGAGGCTCTCAGAAAAACAGAGTTAGACAGTAGCAGACAATTTGCAACAACAGCACCTTTCAGCAGTAGATCACCTTTTGCACTCCATCTCATCTAAATTCCAGTCTCCCCTCAGCAGGAGCTGCTCCTGCCCCCAAAGGATCAAGTGGCTTTGTAACAAATACGCCTTTTCCGATGGCTGAAGCCAACACACACTCAATTTGTCACCTGCTGTGAAAACAAGATGCTTGTTGCACATCTATGGAGGTGCCAATGCAAGAACTCAGTGTCTTCTCTTTTGCATGGATCATCCATCTGACTGTCCCTTTGGCTACTGCACTTTGTCCATCCCCAGGTTTCTGCTTGGGATGGCTTTTTTTACCCTTTCTAATCCTACCCAGCTGTCCTGGGCTTTTGCTTTCCTTCATCACTTGCACTCTTAGCAATGCCAGCACTTACAGCCAGCCAGCCCAACTGCTGTCAGCACAGGAAGGCGACACACTCCTGTTCAGCACTGATTGGATAACAGAAGTACTGTTTCCAAGGCTAAAGAGGAATACCTGCACCAATAACATCCCTAAAGCAGCACACAGTAGCTGAGGAGACTGAGTTTTTCACCTTCAAGCATTTATTGCTTAATCTCAAAACATATGTTGGACAACTGATAAAAGACTCTAAATGCATGCCCATCTTTAAGGGTGAAAGTAGCTCCAAGGACTTCAGCAAGATCATCTGCAGCATCAGACACGTTACCTCCCAAAATACTAGAGAGATAAGGATGTTTAGCAAGGGATAGAGATACGAGGAATGCTTCCACCAAGAAAATACACCCATTTCTACAGCTGAATTACGACAGCTGTTGAAAACCATGGAGTAGCATTGAATGGCAGCCCAGGACAGGGAGCCAAGACGACTACCACATGCAATTGAAACTGCCAAGGGATTAAGTTAGGTCAAATGTAATTACACAAATTGGATCCTGGCCAGAGTACTGGCTTATTTAAGAAAATTAAAAGAGGTGTTCAAAAGTTTCAGCGATTGAGTCCTCCTCCTGTTAATTATTTGGTGAGTCAGTCAGTGAAGTCTCAGTACTCTGGGAGGCCATCTGAAAAAGGGGAAAAAATGAGGCATAAACTTGAAAGGCATTAGAAGCGATTAGCAAAAGCCTTTGTTCTCCATGGCAATCCTGGCTGCACCAGTGCGCGAAAGCCTTTCATGTCCATGCTGAAAAGTGGCCTCAGTTCCTTTGATACTTCTGGGAGGAAGCGTTTAAATTTACAAATATCCCGCTGACAGAAGTTACAGACAACAGTCGAGGAACTTCTGCAGAACCCAGCCAGATCACACCCAGCTCTTGGCCAGGCAGCACTCCTGCTGAAGGGAGGAATGACTACAACACACAAAGAAGTTCACTGACACCTGGAGCAATGTCCACTCTACATGCTAGTGGTGTATGAAAGCCAAGTCATGTCAAAAAGGAGGTTGCAGCCATGTGGGACAGTGGCTTCCTCCCCCTCATTCAGTTTTCAGAAGATGGAGAACATGCAAGGCAGGCAATGGTAAGGAGATCCGAAAGGAAGCTTTGTGGTCTGGCAGCTCAGTGTCACTTGGAAAGATTAGATCCTGTTTATGCCTCTGCCATAAACCTTCTGAACGATAAGAGCAAAGCCACATATATCAAATTTTCCCACATATTTATTACTGTGCCTTTTCTGGCTGAATGAAGATACAGAAGGACCATGTCCAGGAGAGACAAGACTAGCAGGCAGGGATTGAGATTCTCTGTTCAACCTTTAATCAAGACTTGTACTATAACCATGTACAGCACTACAAAACATGAAGTGTTCTGAAAAAACAGGCCTTGTAAGTCTCAGTTTTGGCACCTGAAAGAAGTAGATACCTCTGCTGCCTCTGCGTCTGGAAGTCATCATTAGAGATACACTCATCGTGTCTTTGAAGCAGCTGGATGCGACAGTAAGAGCAGTACAGAATTGGAGATTAACCTTTTTTGGGTATCTTATTCAGCACAATGTTCAGATGATGCACATGAAACAAACCGCTTTTTGACTGACATTAAAAAAAAACAGAGAGATGAAATAACTATCTTCTCAACAAGCACCATACACAAGGCATGTCAAGTGACATGGCTTCATCACACAGTGACAGCAGGTGAACACGCAACTGAAGCCTCTGCCATATTGATTGCGTGTGCTTTTTTTTCCCCCTTTAACTTTTCATAAAACAAGCCAGGAAAAGGCAGACATTTCACAGCACAGATTGGTGCAATTTGTGCTAATGGCCCAAGCGTGGATGCAAGCAGCAGCTTGCTTCTCTTTGTGTGGAACAATCAACAGGGACAGTCTGGTGGGACAACTGCTACCACAGCACACCTTGCCCCAGCCCAGCAACACCTCCCCCTCCAGAGGCTTTGCAACAAGCAGGGCAAGAACTAACAACACAGGAAAAACGTCTCTGCTGTCTTGCCATGCTGTGCAAAATCCAGGGGCAAGTGAACGTGCAAAGAGATTGCATTCTGAGCTGACCACACACAAGCTGTTGTTCTTCCAAAAGGTAGTCAAGTGCTCTTCCAGGTAGCAAAAGCACAAACGTCCTGAATTCCTCATCCATGGCACTCCTCTGACAAGGTAATCACCCCCTTGGGGTCCTCAGGCACTGCACAGATGACAAAGACATAGATTTCTTTTACACATAGGGACAAAACACAATGGCAGTTCTTCCCATTCTTCCTAAACATCTTCCAACCAGCCTCCTCTGAAGCAGGTCCACACTGCTTGTGTTGGAAAGACCCACAAAAAAAGGCAGGTCAGAGCCAGAGGCATGACATGACCAGTGCCACATGTGGGCACCACCGCACATCGGGGGAAAGTACAGGGCTGACATTACACACGCTACAAAAAAATAGATTTTTCAGCACAAAACAGGGCAGCCTGAAGGGCTTCATGCTGAAGAGGGACCTGCTGCCATGGTGGCCAGCAGTGGTGATTAACCAATTCTGATAATGGCCTCCAGTGCCTGAAACAAAGCACGAGGAAACAGCACAGCAAGGACTAATGCCAAGTGGCAATAAAGACAGAGGCAGGGCTGTTGTTCAAATAAGACTTTTTCTTTTTGCCTAGGTTACTTGTTGTTAAAAAAAAGGTTCTGCATGCAGGGACATCCTGTTCACTATATTAAATTAAAGGGATGATTCAAGAGGGAACAGCTTTCAGCAGGCGGGGGGGGAAATCAATTTCAGGTTGCTATGGACAACTGGGCTGTCTCCTGTAAAACGGAATCGGATTCAGCTCTACAAACCTGAACACTAAACATTCCTCAAATACAACACACACATGCTCACTAAATTAATGAACACAATAAAATACAGACTTGTGTCATCTCCCGGGTTTTTCGGCTGAATGAAGGACGTGCTCAAATCCGCTAATTGCCACTAAACACAGGACTGGAGTTTGGCTCAGTAGTGGCTTTCTGACTGCCAGTCCAACACTGCCTTACAGGGGAAAAGGTCTTTAATAGCCAAACACACCAGAGCAGCACCCAGACCCACCTCGCTCTGGGCTTGCAGCAGGATCTAAAACCATGTGCTGCTGATCCAAGCTCCTGAAGAACTCAGCTGGAAGGGACAGCAAAAGCTCAGCCTGAGGCTTCCAAGCATGTCCTGGCTTATACCGGACAGAGGCAGTTTAACCTGCCCACAGTCCTTGAATAGCCTGAATAGAAACAATGCCCTCCACCTGAGCAGCTGACCTACAGTCACAGCTGCCAGCAGGAACCTCACATGGAAGGACCACTGGGGACAACATAGGACCCATGGTCCAACAGGTGTCCACTCCCCATGCTTTGCACTGGAATAATTTCAAACAGGTTTTAAGTACTCCCTGCAAGAAGGAAAGCCCTGGTGAGAGAGACTGGAGCAGAGATGAGGCATCTGATTCTGTGTCCTTTCCCAGTAGCTGTTAAGAAATCAAAGAAATCCATCTTGATCCATCTCTCCATCAAGGCAACAGGAAACATTCCCATCCCACAATACTGTAAGTCTTATGGAGCAGTTAATGATTTTCCAATGAAATGTACCATCAAAATATAAGATTTTATTAGCAAAATCAATGATGTGTGCAGAGACAGTCCCTTGTGCGTCTTAAAAAAAAAGGTCTATGAATAAACCTGACAGGAATAAAGAACATTGTGCAATTATTACAGCTGCTTTACAGGATTCTCTAGTAATGACAGCCCACACTTCTGGTAAGACACCTTAAGGCAGTACCAAAATAAATAAATGAAAGGAACAGAAGCACAGCATTCCCCTACACTTGGAGGGTGCATTTTGTTTATTAAATTACATCATTTTTCCCAATAAAAAGATAACATCTTGGAAACAAAACCACCTCAACACTTAAAGAAATATTTACCAGTCACCCGTCTTTCTCTCCTTCTCCACCAGTCCAGTGTTTCACTGCATTAGAAAAGCAACCAGTGGCAATTTACACCCATTTAAACCTAGCAGAAATGGAAGCAAGACAGAGAGGCTGTGACTTTTCAGCACCCACAAAACTCATGATGGTCCCAAACCATGCACACAGGTCAGGTATCTGGTGCATCCAAGAGCCCTCTGCAAGCAATACACCCATCTGAGGACACAGAGATGGAGTCCTACCAGCCCGCCAGTCCCCTCTTCTCAGCTGGCAGCTATCATCCACATCAGTACCATCATTAAGAACTCAAGACAGTCAAAACATTAAGGCACCCCAAATCCAAAACTCACCAAGCCCACTACCTGATTTTTTGTGGAGCTCTGGCTAACAAACAAGGAGCACCATTAAGTCACATTTACAGCAAAATGCTCAAGAGTGCACTTATGTGTGAAAAGAGTGCCAAAAAAACCACTTGACAGTTCTATCCCAAATCTATACACAAGAGCCTAAGGTCCACTCAGGGGAAAAAATTAAGTTTCTCTTCCACCTGGCTTTAAACAACCTCAGGATGCATGTGAGGATGGATAATGAAAAAGTAACAAGAATACCCAACAGATGTTTCCATTAGCATAGATTTGCCATTCATTTCTCTTTCTTCTACCATCTAACTCCTTTATTACCCTTGCTGGATAATTTACAGTGCTTGTTGCAAAGTACAGTCTCTAAGAACAGAGACAGCAAACACTTGACAATGTAGAAGTTCAAAGAGCTGAGCCATGCATGACCTGCAAGCAGATTGTTGGTATTTCCTTGCATGTATAAAAGGGCTTTGCTTTCATGCAATGCTGGAACTTGTCATCATGAAACACCCTCCTATTACAACATGGCCCAGAGGAGCTACTATTTTGGGTCCTAATAACGTGCTGGGTTTTACAGGAAAGAAAGAAGGCAAGTAACATGGAACAACCCAGCTGTCAAGGAAAGAAACAGATGGGATCCTCACAAAGCTACACAGATTGCCTTAGTCAAGTGCTGTCACAGCCCATCCTTGAGATGGGAAAGCACGGTGCAAGAGCTAGATGAAAGGAGTTTGTGAAATTAAGTAGCATCATCACCTCCACAAGGCCTGTGAAGAGACAATAGAGAACTGCTTTCCAGGCACTCTGATCCCAAGGCAGTAAAACATGACTCAAGGTTGTCAAACTGCTTTTTCCAAATGCCTTTTGGCTAAGTGACAATTGCCCAATTCTCCCACCTGTTTGGCCCCCATGAAACACAGAGAGCATCCACAAGGAGCATAAGTCACATCTGTGGTCTTGGAAAAGCTCTCCCTTGGATGACAGGCACAAATAGGGCAGCTGGAGGTGTCCCTGCTAACATGGCCCCAGGTGCTGGCAGACAGGCAAGCTGCCAGTGCACAGGTAGCACCAGGATTCACCCTGCTGTGCCTTCCAAACAATCTAGGAAACCACAACACTTGCCATGGCAGTTCAGTTCCCAGTGCCTTGGCACACCATGAACCAGTGACAGACCAGGAGAGGGGAGGGACTGGCCTGACCTTCCTCATTCAAGCTCTCAAGAGGGTGCTGCACCCAAGAGAACGAAGCAGTGCTTTGGAAACCCAGGTCCACTTGGAGACATCAGGGCCCATATCCAACAGATAGAGAACCTGTTCTTTGTACTTCCAGCCCGAGCACAGCCATTCATGCCCACAGAGATTCAAACAGCAGAGGGTGAAGCCAGATTATGAATGAAGTAACAGGATCGATTGCCTTACCTACCCTCCACCTCCCACTAACCGGAAGATGCTATTCAGGGAAAATATAATTTAAAGGCAGAGGCTAATGAAGAATCAGATTGATTTTCAGATTAAGAAAGATGTGATTGCAGTCTACCTGCTTGTAGCTTGCCAAGTCAGAGCAAGCTTCAGGAGAACCTGGCCCCCTCTCCCATTCCTCGTCCCACCTCTGTCTCTCACCAAAGCAAGAAAAAACCTCACAGAAAAGAAATTCCTTTACACAAGACAATTGAGTGTTGCTCAGAGCCAGCTCAATGCTGGCTTCCCTCTTCCTGCTCAACAGTACAGAGCCTGAATTAATGAACGTACAGAGGGCCCACTTTCCAGGGAAAAGCAAATTCCAAGTTTGCAGCTGGGAAGAATGCATCGTATGTCTGGTATTTGCGCTGCGCCCTCTTTTCCTCTTCCTTCTTTTGGCCGTATAAGGAGCTGAGCACAGCAGGCTGGACCAGCGAGTGCAGCGCTGCCTGCTCAGCACCGTTAGACCTCAGACTTTGTTTGTCTTTACTGGAAATCCAACAAATCCATCTAGGAAAAAGGTTAGTGCATACGCCATGGAGTGTCAGGTTCAGAGATCGCGGTGCAGAGATGCAGGATCCAAACAGGAGCCGGCTGAACGAGACCAGCCCAGCAAGAGCTCCTGCAGAGCTGCAAACACATGCACTGCACAGGCACTAATTACCTTTATTGCACTGCAGGGAAGGGGGGTGTTGACTTAAAAACTAGAGACTACTGCAGTCCTAAAGGGTTGTTTCACAGGTTTGCAGCACACAAGTAATACCTGCACAGGAAATAAAAGCCAACCTGGCCTTGAGTGCATACACCTGGGCCTGGGAGGATTACATGCCTTTGGCCACAGAGAAATACAACCCCTCTAACACACGCAGGTTATAAACAGAAGTGTGGGATTGCACTTTAGAGATGCAAATTGCTGGGAATTTTTCCTAGAGTCCTGACAATCCCTAAGTTTGGGGCTATTGCAGCAATTTCAGCAGCAGACTGGGATTTCCATATCCCCAGTGCAATTACAGTATTACCTTCCAAAAACATAAAACCTTTTTGCTATTACTGCTGCTTCTGTAAACAACAGACTATTCCTGTGGGCACCCAGGGCACTGCAGGAGCAAAAAGGAGAGAAAAAGACAAGCACCACATTACCTTCCCTTTATGGAGAGTGATGGGTGCTGCCCCATGGGATGGCAATACCAACAGTCAGAGCCCCTCATGCTTGGCCCTAGGACCAAAGTACAGGGGCAGAAACTGACAGGCAACCCAAACCCATCCAACCACCCTGTCTTGCCCTCCCACTTCTGTCAAGCATGTGAAGTTCCATCTCCTTCCTAGCACTAGGAGCTCTGGCCTGCAGCTCCTCACTGCCACCCTCTCTTTGGAGGCTCTGCCTCAGCCCCTGCAGCTGCCTGCTCCCAACCCTCCACCTCCACAGAGCCACCTGTATGAGGAAAACGGAAGGACAGTGGCCAGAAACCTCTTCATGACATCTGAAAACAGTCTTCAGCTTTCACCTGTAATATCCAGATGGAGTCAGGGATGCTCTGAAGCACAGAATGAAGCGGCTTGGATGAAGACACACAGTTGAGACTCAGCTGGGGGAAGGGAAAGTTTCTAGCCTCATTAATAACAGCCTGAAATTAAAAGCAGAGCTTGTAGTACAGCTGCAATTTCAGCTACCCCGCTGCTTGTGTTAACAGTGTGGCTTTATTATGGTCAGGGATTAAAAACAGCTTCAACAATTAAAGGAGGGAAAAGAAAAAAAATAATGACTGAACGAAAGAACCACCACCAACAAAAGTCAGTATAAAAAAATTCCTGCGGGCTGGAATGATTAGCAAAAAACAGTTGTGTGCTGTGAGGAGCATGAGTGAATGCTTCCTCCCTCACACAGGCCCACACATGTCCCTGACAAGTGTATCTGTCCCCCACCTGTGGGAAACCACCCAGTGCCCTGCGGTTCAGCACCATCCACCATCAGCCTCCCCAGCGATGTCACCTCCTGCCCAGGAATAGGTGGGCTACAATAACCCTTCTCCAAGCAGACAGCTTAGAAACTTCCATACTCCTGCTGTCTAAATAACACAGTCTGAAGAACAAAAAATGGAAGGAAAATAGTCTTGCAACAAATGGCTAACATGCCTCAAACTTCTCAGGAGGCACCAGTCTCATTGAGCAGCTCAGAAGAGCTGAGAAGCAGCATGCCTGTGTCTCTTGGAGGTGAGCTGGTTGCCCAAGGGTTCCTGAAGGGATTCACCCCACATTCCCGGGCACCTGCCGGGATAAGCTGCCTGTGGGAAGCCTCAGTTTGTAGCATCTAAATACAATAGTCATTACCTTAGAGGGCCTGGCCAATAATGCTGAGATTGAACCTACTCATTCTTCTTTATAATAATTAAGAACAATACCTTCACGAGAAAGAAAACTATCTCCCTTCTCCTCTTTCAACACCCTCCTGATAAAAGCATTCCCTGGAGACATCACCTTTAGAGCAAGCACCTACATTCACTGCAAAGCTACTGAGGACCAGAAGTCCCCCCTCAGGGTCAAAAATACCACACACCAAGCTCACACTTGCTTTTACTCAGCGGGGTTCCTGCTCTGTGCCCTCACAGGTTTTAGCTTCCATTTCTCCTTTCTGCAAAGCAGAGAATATAAGCAGGGTCAGCCCAGCTGACCAGAAATTTTGGACTTCAGGATTTCTTTTACTCCTTTTACTTCACTGTTGCTTTTGCCTTTGACCAACAACAGAAAGTGAGCGCAGCCACAGCACAGCAGGAAGGCATCAGTTTTCTCACAAACACAGCCACACCTACAGCTCTTTCTCCACTGCAGAAGGTTTGGCCTTCAAAAATCAGTCCAAACTTGGCCCATCCACCAAAGCCACTGCCTTTGCACTATGTGGATATTAACCCAATAATGCTCTGGGCAAATTCCTGCAGCTACCACAGAACTGTGATGCTCCAGAGCCAACCTCCCGACACAATGATGGCCATCTTCACCAAGACAGCAGATCCAGATTCCTCCAGTGTTTCCCATGAGGACACACTGGACAAATCTGGTCCTCATTGGTGCTGCAACCCAGCAGTAAAAGCAATGCTGGGAACACCCAGCAGATCTCAGCCCCATTCCTGCTCTGGGATGAATGCAGAATCATTTTCCATAAGGGATTAAAGTCACATCCCTGCCAAGGAAGCTATTAGTTGACAGAAAAAGTCTCTGCCATTTTTTGGAGACAGAACAGTGGACTCAGAAAAATTCTTGCTGCTGCAGTGAAGGACAGTGACATCCAACCCAAATAAAGAAGATCCATCATTATATGACAATGAAAGTGACCAGGCATCTGCCCTCAAAAGCCAGCCAAAAGCATTTTACACTGTTTGCTTTCATAAGCTTAGAAATTTCAGCCAGGCTGTGCCAACCCTTTGCAATTCCCTTCACTGGAGGGTACAAAGGACTTCAACGGAACTGCACTTGAAGCCATGTCTGCAAAAATATCACAGCCAAGGTAGCAAGTCCCCAGCAGCCACACAGGTTCTGCACGGTGTCCAGGGGAGGTTTGGTACCTTAGAAAATCAAAATCTCCTTTCGTTTTACACTGAACTCTCCAGCATTTCAAAACCATTTAAATTAAAACTAAGAAGCCCCACAATACACTTTCTCAGACACCAGAGCACTTTCTAAATGCCAAGGTGACTGCAACCAAAAGTCACCATGGCTTAACAAATTTGGGTGATGTGACTTCTTGGTGGTTTCAGTGAAAGGGCTTTGCCTTGCCTTTTCAGCAGGCTGGGAGCACACGTGGCCAACACAACACAGTCACTGTTCAGCTGTGAGAATGAGCCAACTCCAGGCAGCCTCACAGCCCCACCACACAAAGCATTGTATCCCTGCTCTGCCATGGGAGAAATGGAAGCTAAAAAACAAACAGCCACCAAAGAAACCCAAAACCAGCCACACACAAAACAACAAAACCCCCCAAAAAGGGTACAGAAAAAAAACCAACACAAGTTGTGAAGTTTGGCACTGCAATGCCCCAACACACTCACTCCTGGATGGAAAAGAAGGGGATGCTTGAAGGATGTGGGATGATGGCTGCACCAGGTACAGCCTGGCAGGAGGTAAATAGGCTCTGGCTTAGGGAAATTGCATGGAAGCAGGAAGGACTGAGGAAGTGCCAGCCAGCAAGGAAGGTGCTGTAGCCATAAAACGTGGCAAAAAAAGGCAAAAACCAAAAAAAAAACAAACAAAAAAAAAAAATCGATGATTCAGATCCTGTCCTTAGAAACAGATGCTACAGTTTTTCTCTTACATAGGACTGCACTGAAAAAGACTCCTCCTCTCACCCCAGAATTTGTGATCTTGCACGTCACAGTTTTTTGAGTGCAAGCAAAGTCCATTCCTGCACAGGCAGATGGGGATCAACACTATGGCTGATGTCAAGCCAGACTACTCCTCCTCTTAAAAAACTGCTTCCAGCTCCAGTAGAAGGATCCCCATGTGCTCAGATGGCCAAAATCAGGCAAGTGCTGAGCACTGCCTTTACCTAAAGGCTTTACTAACATCTGAAAGAATTGCAATGGACGATCTGCATATTCTTCTCCTAAAGTGTATCTGGTTCAAACACAGTTCTCCCTCACCTCCTCTGACATATGCCCATATTTCTCCATTAATAGTTGAGCTGCTGGTGACACCCTGAGCAGTTTGCAGAGCTTCAGTGTATCAGTGAAATAACCCACTACAGCTCAGGGTGGAAACAACATTGGAACCAGAAGCTCTCATGAACTATAATAGCTCTAAAACTTCCATTATAGAGTTACTGGAATTTATTGGGTTAACACATGCCAATATCTCAAAATCACAAAGGACTTGAACTTTGGACCGATACAACACAAGAACAAGCTCATTACAAATGTCATTAACAATAAACTATAACTGCATTTCCAGAGAAGGAAATCTAGGCACCTACAGTGGCTTGTCACAGAGACAAAGTACTAAAGTCAAGGAAAGAACTCTGGTTTGCCCCTTTTTCCAGCCTGTCACAGACACACACTCCCAAGAACCCAAGCATTTCCCCTTTAAATGAGGAACCAATGACCCTTCTTGGGTGACACCACAAGCTTTGGATTGTGTTCCCATTTTAGCACATGCAGGCCATGAGGCACCAAGGGCACCTATGAGCTGCTGCTTCTCAGAGAGACCAGACACTCCTGAATAACAGTTCCCAGTAGTTCAAAGTTGGCACTTTCCAGTTTCTGCCAATTTCCTTGATTCCCAAAATGCAGTCTGTGACCCTTCTAGATTGACAAGTCCATTTTTGTAATAAAAACATAATGGTCACTTGCTGCAAAGAGACACGAGCAGTCCAGCACAAACAAGCCTTCAGCACCAAATCATACATGGAGCTGAAAGCCCTGAGAGCCTGTCCTCCTATTCCATTTGTATTAATTGGACTTAGCATGGATTTTAAACATTACCTGAGACCATTCCTCAGTAAAAGGGGGTCATTCAGGCACATTCAGGAGCAAACCTCCTCTTTAGGGTGACCTAAAGTTGGAAGGTTTTGCTCTAGCCAACACTGTAGAGAAGACTTGATCAGAAAAGCACCCAACGTCAGTGCTGGTCTTGGCAAGGCTGGATTAACTACAGTAAGGACTGGAAAGAAGATCTGCCTAGCCTGGAGGCCAGGGGTCCAAAAGGCAAGCCAAAAAGTAACTCGTTCCCTTTCCTAACAAACTGTGTTTTCAGCTGGAAGTCGCTTGGCAGCCTTCCTGCCAGAGGATGCTGCAGGTCAAGACAAGGGTTCACTCCCGGCCAGGCTGAGCAGGGACACGAAACACAACAACAGACAGTGCTCTGCAAACATGGGCTGGGACACCAGAATTGCATCTGCTGGGCTGTCCTCAGACAGCAAGGGACGCTGCTGGCCAGGACTGGTGCGCCCCAGGAAGCTCTGACCTTCTCAAGAGCAAGGATGGGGTAAGCACCGAGGCACAAACAGGGGTAGCCAAGGCAAATCTTCAGGCACCCAGCTGCACCACACCTGCCTCACAAACACCTTGGGTTTCTTGCTTCTGTGAAAATCAAGAGCAGTGGCATTCTGTAAGAAAAATGTCACTTAAACTCCTTATTAAAGGTAATTTCCTCTCCCACCCCTTTTCATTAGCAACACTCAAGCATTCATCAAATGATCCTGCTACTTCCAGGCAAAACGTTAGTCTTCTTACAAAGAACCTACATATTAGCACTGTCTATTGTTCTAACCATAAGAAGTTGTACTAAAAAATCAATTGAGAAGCAGAGTGCCCCATTCATCTGAATAGGAGTTTACCTTAAATAAACCTATCACACAGGGAAACCCGTAAGTGCTTGGGGAACAATGCTCAAATGGGGAAAAGATGCAGCAGTAACCACATTACTTTTCCCTTCTAGGCAGTAGCTTTCCACTTAAATTTTATACAATGCACCTGCTTATTGTTCTTATTACACAACATTCCATTCAATTCAAATCCATGCTGCAAGTATCCCACTCATAGCAAAGAGACTTCAGAAAGGAAAAAAAAATTATACTAAAGGAAAGGAAAGCAATCTATAGAAGCACATTACACAGCACCAATTTCAAGCAGGCTGATCATTCTGATCGTGCCAGATGGCATTTCGACTCCAACAGCATCCTTCAGTGAAACATCCCTGTTACAGCATTATTCTTGATGCACAGAGTCCTTTTGAAATGAATGGTACAAATTCTCTTCGTCATTTCAAAAGAACCGTGTTGCTCAGAGTGCTTTACCTTTTCACATCATCCTTTCCAATAACTTGCAAAGGAGTAAGGCCAAAACAGGCAAGAATTAAAAAAATAAATAAATCAGCACTTTCCTTGCGAAGGAACTACAGAATAGGGCTGTGAATCTCAACTGAGGAGAGCCTTATGTGTCATTCCAGATCTAGGCCAACTCAGAAAATCACTTAAGCTCCTTATTAACTATAATATGTGCTTAAGTTGCTCTGACTTCCGGAGGACTTAAGCATATACTTACATGCTTTCCTGTACAGAAATACTCTCTTAAACCAGATCCTGTTCTGTAGGGTTGCTAAACACACACACACAGCTCATGCCCCCAAGAAACCTCTGGCTGCAAACCAGACTGCCTGAATTCTGTCTTTAACTATGGATCAAAGTGTTTTACCCAGAGCTTTAAGTAAAGCTGAAGTCTGGAAGTGCTTTATCTCAGATAGGAACTTTGTTAAGGTTCAGCTCGCAGTTTTAGACTTGCTAAGTGATGCTAAGGCTCATGAGAGACACTGCAACACACTGGAGCTGCAGATGTTTTCAAGAGGAGAAAATCTCCCTAGACCTAGTTCCATCTGCTCTAAATCACACTGTGAATCAGGCATGGGCTGTGATTGCACAGCAGAGACCAGGAGGACCTTTCACTGGTCCCTTCTGAACCACCACTTCTACTGCTGAGGTTATGCCTCAAAACATCACCAAGTTTTGTCCACATGACAAAAGACATACAGATTTACAACCAAGGAAGTCTCTCAGCATCAAATGGGACACCAGGTTTCAACACCTCTCCATGTTACCCATGAGGAATATACTGATTTCCCCCAGCCTTGCACCACACTACCTCGCTGGGCATGGGCAACTGCTAAACTATCCTGAACCTGTCCTATCATCACAGAGCTCTTGTGTTTCAAAACAGAACCTCAGGCAAAAAAGGACCCTTTGCCCAATTCCTCCCCTCATCAGCTACTCTCTTGTTATTAGAGTTAATTGCAAGCACATCGTTCCTACAGCTTGGTTGATAGAAAAGAACTCCCGCGATGTAGGGACTTGGTTTTCCCATTTTGCCTATTCTCAAGGCAGTGCAATAAATTACTATTATATATGTTGGCTTTGCAAATGACTAAAGCATCCTGAGTGCCTGCACGGGGGCATGCTGTTTCTCAGTGTGATCTGAAATAGCCAAGATATTAATATCCCACAAAGAATGGAGTTTCTAATGGAAAACCTGATGTGCCAGATGTTGATACTGATAATTACTGTGGTAGCCCAGACAGAGCCCAAACCCCTCTAGGTTGGATGGCTTCACCATTCCCTGTTCCTCAATGACCCACATTACTGTCCAGTTGCTCCCACATCCACCTACCCCCGGAGCTACTAACCCAGAAGAGGGATTGCACACTCTCCTTCCCAAGCCCTGAACCTTCCTTACATTAATCAGTGCTCTGTTTCAATAACTATCCAACCCAAACAAGGGATCAAGCTCTTCAATGCTGAAGACAGCACAGGAGAAGGAGCACTTCACAGCAAGACATCAAATGGTGCATCCAGGTTTTGGATTCCACCAGTCCAATGGCTCAACCCAATCCTCCACTTGGGGCAGCCCCAACTGAACAAAACTTAACTCAGTTCAGCAGTGCAAGATGACTGTATTTTACCTCTTGAAATCCTTCTCTTTCTTATAGATGCCACCCAGTGAAAAGATTACGATGAGAAAACTCTGCAGATTCAAGATATCAAGGTTTTAAGATCAAATCCTTTGTCAGGAACCAGGAGAGGATCAGGACAGCAAACCACACACTCCCAGCACACCTACAACTTCTCTGTGCCTGAGATTGGTGTCTGATTCAAACCCACACCAGCCTTTAAAACTACTTCTCCCCAAAGTGGTGGAACAGGCTCCAAAAGGGGATGCTTCATCCCCCTGCTTTGTGCAAAAAGCCAAGACCAAAGGTGCTGCTCACCCAGGCAGCTGCGAGGAGAGCACCAGGCAACACTGCTCCCTACTGCAACACAATTTCAGGGCTTTTCCCCCACTCTGGGACTTTGAGCACCCTCTGCAAGGGGATTCTGCACCTCCAGTAGCCCGGGGGCTCACGGAGCTGGGGAGAAGTCTCAACATGCACTCCCACACAGAGGGGAAGAGGCTTGAACTGGAGGGTCTCTGTGGGAGCCTTGCACTAAATATGAAATGTACAGTAATGCCGAGCCCTATTCCAACTAAAGACTAAACGTCTGTCTTCCCCTCTCAAAACACATGGATGTCAAAATATCTGCTGATCAGACAAATTACAGAAACAGAGACCACATAGTGACTGCAGGGAGGAGAGCTACTGCTGCAAGCCTGCCCCAGGGAAGTGCAGCATCCCAACATATAAAACAGAACACCATCCAAAAGAGAAAAGAAAATAGAAAAGTTTACGGCCTGTCATTTAAATATGGTTTTCTATTATAGAAACACACCAGGAGCCTGCCTGCCTGCCCTCCTCCCTGAGCCCCTGCAGGGAAACACATCATCTTCCCCCAAAGGTGACAACAGATCAAATAAAAACAGGAGTGACAAAGAGACAGGAGGAGAGGAGTTGCAGGATGCTGCAACTTCTCACTTCAAAGCAACAAACTCTATCTATCCTCAAGTTTATTTGAGTATCAACAAAGGGTAAGACTTGAGAAAAACATAGGTAGTTTCAGTATCTAAACTTATGCTGAGTCCCTTCCCAGCCTTTTCAGTATCGAAAAAAAAAATTTTAAAAACCTCAGAGGTTTTCAGTAGTTTCTTTCTCCCATGGTTGCTGTGAGAAAATCTTGCAGAAACCATGGTAGAAATTAAATACTTTAAAACACAAACATGATTGCACACATCTATTTAGCATGAAGCAAAACTCAAAAAATGTTTTGCCCCAAATTATAGTGTGAAATCAATAGCAGGGAATACATTTCTTTGAAGTCAGTGCTGTCCTTTCAAGCTGACCTTCAGTCACCTGAATCACATACCCAAGACCACCAACAGGATGCAATTTCCACCTCCAAAGCTTTGGTCTTATAGGATTTATTGTTTAAGCTGCAAGGGAAGCACATTACATACTGCTGACAGTGCATTTGCGCATGTGAACAAAGACGAGGGTGAGGTGAGATTAGGACAAGCTCGAGGGAATTAGCTCAGTGGGTTATTTATTTCATGACAGCACAGATTAAAAGGGCTGGCTGTCCCTTTGGCCTTACAAGCACTCATGTGAGTTATCAAGCACGTTTTATTTGAGGGAAGGGGAAGAGATGTTATCATCCAGGTAAATATCTCAATAAATAGCTGAGTATTTGACGGACAGCACTTTGCATGTGATTAGCATGAAACCTCCCAGGATCCCCAGATACCTGACAAGGAAATGCTCTTTTTAAGCCTTACTGGGGTGGGTGGGCTGGATCAGTCCCAGCTGAGAGGAAAATATCCTGAGTCAGAGGGATCAACTGCCCAGCCCCAGATATCACAATCTTCAGGCAGGGCCAGCCTTGCCCAGTATGCTCCAGTTCAGCAGCAACACTTGCAATTGAAGCCTCCCAGTCCCAACTGGTACAGACGAGCACTCTGCTCATGCCCTTTCCTGCTGGACCAGGCTTCACTGAGGCTCTCGAGGGATTTAGTAGCAGATTTAGTAGTAAAAACCAGACGGCCTCATTCCTACTGACCCATTCGCACCGTAACATATTTCTCATTTCCAAGTGACTGGCTGTTCTCTCTCAGTCCTGGTTAATATTATTTGTGTTTTAATGCTTTCTAGGAACCATTCCAGCTTTACATCACAACAAATACCACCGGGTAGGGGAAACACTTAATCTGGCTGGCCTTGTTTTTGGTACTTCACTTTAGGAATTGGTCCAAGCAGTCAGAGAAACAGCAGTGCCTGCCCCACAGCCAGAGCTCTCCCCACATACACTCAGCCCCACTGGGGATGCTGCCTGTAAGTCTGAAGGTGGTTTTCATCAAGGCTGAATTATGGAGCTCCTCCAGAAATTCTCCAAGGAGCATGAACAAGCCAAATAAAGAGAAACCCACAAAAGCTTGAGATCAAAGGACTCTGAGTTCTTTTTCTTTGCAGACACATTGGGTATTTCCCATTTTCTTCCTCTCGGTCTCACCAGCAGCACGTTTCTGCAGCCATCATTGCCAGAGTAAGTGCCCAGCCGAGGCTGAGCAACTGCTGACAACACCCAGGAGGAGATTTTGTCACCAGTTCATACTAAGAGCTTGCACTGAACTGCTCAGTGACACCCACCTCAAAACTTCCTGAGCCATTTCTTTACAAGCCATTACTCCCACCAAGCTTTTAAACCCCACTCGCTGTCCCTCCCTTCCCATCCTCAGGTTCAGCTCATGAAACTCATGGTTTAGAACAGCCAGGATGGCTTTCAGATGTGCCTCCTGCCAGAGGAAGAGCTGTTCACCCAAAGCAAGGTTCTGTTCCAGCCCAAGCTGGTTATGGAAGACTTTTTGGAGTGCTGTTCCTCTTTTCAGCACTCACCTTGCTCAGATCAGGAGGAAGCAGGTAGAAAAGGTGAGCACACAAGGCACATCCCACCATGGAGATCTGGGAGCTGCTGCTTCCCAATGCAAGTTTGCTCTGAAGCTCAAACCAGACCCCAACCAAATGCACCTGTTTGCACAGAGTGGCTTTATCCTTGCACCAGTTTGAGTCAGAACTTACTTTACCTTCTTTCAAACAAGAAGCTGTTTTCTTGCTGAGCAGGGATGTAACCAGCTCAGAAACTTAGAGGTTAGCTCCTCATCTGCAATTCCACGTCTCCTTTGCAGTTTGAGCATTATTTACTCTCAAAAATAAGACCCAAAATAAAATTAATAAAATTTTAAAAAGAGAGGATCCAACCCAGGGATCAGCTGTTTGGGACAGGCATGACAAGCTCACAAGGTGAATATTCCCTGTCACCAGCTTGCCCCAGGGAGGGGAGAGGGGGGACTCAGTGTTACAACACGTTAATTATTTACCCACAGATTTTCTCAGGAACTTGTAACCCACACCCAGCACCTCAGGAGCACATCTGCAGGGTGCAGGCAACGAGGAAATCGGGAAGAGGAGGAGATACCTTAAGTCAGCAGGAAAGTGTAAAGAGCTTGAAGCCAGGGGTTATCAACCACACAAAATGACCCAGTTAAGCAACTGAGAGAAGGAAGATGATAAAAACCCCAAGGAAGGCTGAATACCCAAAATACAGAAAGGACAGATAACTGGCACAACAGACCAGGAGAATCACATTAAAATACAGATTACACAGCATGCATCAGGATTAAAAGAAATCCTCGAGAAACTTAATGTACCTCTTCCCAGCATACCCACACAGTGTTGTGGAGCAGGAGAGAGCATCTGAACTCCAGGCAGCACCTGGAGGTTACCATCCATTTATTCCCAGGGAGAATTCTATTTATCTCCCACTATGAAGCAACATCACTTGTGCACAATAATTTTTAGTCGATATTTCAGTGTTTTGGAGGGGAGGGAGCTTTGTGATGTACAATTTTTCTTACATCAAAAAGATATTAGAAAGCTTAAAAGTTCAGATCCTGGAAGGACCTGTGGGTTTTATGGGAGGCAAAGGTTCTTTCTAAATTTTTTTTCCCCATGCAAAAACATTTCCCATTTTCCACCCAGACAGTAATTTGAACTCCGCACAGCAAAAACCTCTGCTCCAGTAGCGATGGTTAGAAGGGCTTTGACAGACTTCCATCACCCCTTGAAGTGTACAAAGCCAGGTGGGATGGGGCTCTGAGCAGCCTGGTCTATTGGAAGGTGTCCCTGTCCATGGCAGGGAGGTTGGAACTGGATGGTCTTTAACATCCCTTTCAACCCAAACCATTCAAAGATTCAAGGATTAGCAATGCCCTCCTTCCAGACTCCAAATTAACCTCCTGCTCACATTAGCTTTCATTTCTTTTCATCAAATTAATCATTACTCCTCCTGTATATTACTAAGCAGTGGACTGAATCAGGTCATCTTGTTTTTGGGAGGAAGAACCATTTGTTTGCACAAGAGAACCAGACTGTGTCACATCCAGCCCCAGCACATTGCTCCCCTCCACTCCTTCCCAGGCCAGTCCAGTTTCTAAGCATTATTTTTGTGTAGATCCCACAATCCCACCCACATGCAACGTCGTAAATGCTTGCTTTGAATTTTTGGCTGGTTGTTTTTTTCTTTTTAACCAAGTGACATTTTTCAAACCAGATGACTTTTTCCACTTCAAATGTTAGCAAAGCGGGGTGTGTGGTGAGGAAACCAATCAGTTCATCTTTCTCCTCCAGTTTGCGGCTACACTGCCCTTACTCTTACACAACAGCAGCATTTTTCAAATAAATTTTTCACCAAAAGGTTTAAATGCTGCAGAGAAATTACCTACTAAGATACCTAGCCCATACATTCTCTATTTTCTACCACCTGTCTTTTTGCATTGTTGAATGCATTAGGAATAGCTGTTCTCTTTTCTATTCTGCCAAGCTTATTCACATGAGATACCATGTCCCTACTGCTATTAAACGCCCCAAGGGACAGAGAAGCTCAGGCAGTGGGAACACACACCAGACAAATCCTCTGAAGCTACTCCAGGATAATACACAGAAATCAGGAGTGCAAGGTTTAGGACTGAAGTTTTTAAAGTTCCTTGTGTTGTCAACAAAAGTCAGCCACCAACCCAATGAAGGTAGCAGCACTTGGAGATTATGGTGCCACATGACCTCCTCAAACTCCTGCAGCATCAGAAACTGTTTGAAACAAGACAAAGACAATTTTTGTTCCCTCTCAGGCACACCAGAGACAACAGTTATCACTTTTAGCACAATTTATCTTCCTGCTTGAGCACAAATCACACAGTGGCTGGTACTGTCAGAGGAGAGCACCTCATGTCTGCCTAAGTGAGCAGTGGGGAAAGTGAACTTCCCTGCACTACAAAAGAGAGGGAAATGCACAGCTCCTGGGTTCAATGATTGGGGCACTGAGCAGCTTTAACCATGGAGATCATTTCAAAAGGTGGCAAGGACAGCAAGCAACTGCTTGGACACAGGGAAAACAGGAAGGGGAACCACTTTATATCCAGAGTGATTTCTAGCAGGGAGAAGTGAAGGGGTTGTTTTAATGTCCATCTCCTACACATGAACGCAACACTTTGTTTTCTTTCCTCCCTCTTTGGGAGCTGTCCTTACAGTCACAGAAGTTTCTAAAGAGACACTGCTTTCTCTCCTACAGCACACATCAGCATTTTAAGCACCACCAAGTCCAGCTTTACCCTTCCCCTTCAGACCTGCTCTGCCCCTTTCCTAAAAGGACGAAAAAAAAGAGGGGGGAGCACACTAGAAGTGACACACTGCTTGTGTGAGACCAGCAACAAGCCCTGCTGCAGCACCCAGGTGTGGCAGAGGAAAGAGGAAGCTTTGCCACTGACCCAACCTTCCCTCTGATCTGAATGCCAATACACGAGTGGGCAATTAGCCCAGTTACACCATTTGGCTCCACTTCCTCCCGGGAAACGTGAGATGGGGTGGATGCTAACACCTTATCAAAGAAGCAATGGGAGTTGGCCACACTGAAGGGGAGGCAGGAGGGGTTATACAGAACCATGACAAAGCAGAACCCAATCTCAGCATTCCCCATTCTCCCAGAAGTCTGCAGGGACAGGTCCTTAACACAAGCCCTGGTACTGCAGAAGAGCATCAGCCACCCGTCCAGCACTGCCTGTTCCCCAGGCCAGGAGCTCCACGAGGGTTTCTCACTGCCCAAGAGGCCCATGACTGCTGGCAATGTCACACTGCCCACCCAGAAAGGCAACACTGAAATCCACTCCTATTTTCCATGAGCTAAGCGAAACAGCTTAAATATTACCCAGCACTGCCAGTCCTTGTGATGGGTAAATGCTTTTGCGATCAGGGGGACATCTTTATTTAAATGACATCTGTATGGCAGGTGCCATCAGCTTCATCACCCAATCCATTAGTGTCAAACCCCTATGCAACCAGTGCAAGTAAGCCCTGTCACTCACCCAGCCTGCTCACACAAAAGGACCATGTGCCAAGCACGCTGACCCCTCTATTAAAATCACCATCATCCAGCTTTTTATAGAAAACAGCTGATCTCCTAAGGACTCTCTGCCTCCATAATGTGAACTGCAAAACTTTCAGGGCCAGCCACATGGCTTGGGATCTACCCACCCAGGTAGCCAGCGACTTCAGAACGCAAAAGACTCACAGAAAATACGCCCAATGCAAATTACTTTTATTTCTGGAAGAACAGAATTTTCCCCCCCCCTCCATGTTTTAGCTTATTCCACCTTCCAAAATAGCCTGAACTTAGTCAAGAAAGGCATGTTCATTTTGGAATGAAGCTGCATGCACACAAAGCGCTCACACAAGAGCTGTGGCAGAACAACTTGTTCCTCAATAGCTATTCTGAACCACGTCTCAGTAACAGATCCAGAGTACATCTCTGTAAACGAGACGTGTTGATCTGACAACCTGGTTGAAGTGGTGGGTAGAAACTTAAAACTTTTACAAAAGCATGAGCTCTCACTGACAACTCCCTTGAAGTAAGGGCACACTGATCCAAGGGAAAAAAAAAACAGACATCATTCACTTCTTTTCTAGAGACCTGCTTTGCATCTTTAAGTGTTCAAAAGTCATCAGTCCAGTCCCAGAGTCAGTAAGCACAGCTCAAAACTAATACAATAAAAATCAGTGTGTTTAAAGTTTGTCTTCTGTTCGGGAAAACAAAGTCCTTTTTCCAAAACGTTGCTACACAATCACAAGGCCCAGAACTTTACATTTATTTCAAACGGAAGATAAGATATTAAAGGAAATTGCAGATTTAAGAGAGCAGGGCCTGTAAAGGACGTGGTTTAAAGCAAAGCTTACAAGACCACAATCAATAGAAATCACTGAACATCTTGAACATTAAAGCTAAGACATTGAATAACTCAAAACTCCATTTTGCTTGTCATTATTATTTGTGATTGCAAGGTCTCAGGTCAAAAAGTGGCTCAGAAGAATGACCTTTATCCTCACTGCTTTTACACAACCTGAACACTGCCTTTCTGAATGAGAAATTTTTTTGAAATAGTGTGCTAGTATTTTTCTTTTCTGATTTTGTTTCCCCCATTCAAAATTACACTCAGCATTACAAGTATTAGTTAATGCAATGCCTTTCCGCATGCTACATTTCACTATCAGCCTCTCAGTATCCAGGACTCCGGCATAGTCAGGAAATCTTTGGGAAGCAGCATTTAAACAAAATAAACTGCAGATTTTTTTCCCCCAGAAGGTTTCACAGGTTTAGGGTTTTATACAATAGCTTGTTTTTACAAACTGTATATTCGGGATCTGGTTTAAATCGGTGTCTTGTTTCAGCCACCATGCCTAAAACCTGCACTTACTTCCTTTACAGCAACGTGAATTTGTTCACCGTGGCCAACTCACACCACATCCCCATTAGATGCATATATATACAGGCATGTGCTGTCTCATCGAGGCTGACCATGACCAACACAAGGCTCATTCAGCCGGGAAGGAGGGCTCCTAAAGTGTTATCTGCACCCGGAGCGGTTTAGTGTTACTGTGCTGAAAGGAAACAGAGAGACATCCTGTTTATAGGCTGTAGAGCCCGATGGATAAACAAGTGCACCTCACTCACAGGCAGAGTGGGGCAGGGGGAGGGGAACAAAAGGGCAGAAAGAGAGGCTCAGCGGGTGCGAGGATAGCGAAATAGCAGGCGGGGTGCATGCCTGGCAGCACGACCCGAGGCTGCCCCGTGTGCCGGGGGCTGCAGAATGTACAGAATGCGCCGCCCCGCCGGGGCTGCCGACCCTCCGCGCCCCGGCCCTGCTCGGCTTTCACCCAGCACGGGGCCACTTCCTGGCACCCAGCGAGCCGACACCGGAGATGTTTTTCCACCCCCCTCCTCTCTGCTCTCCCACCGCACGCCCACACCACCGAGGCTTGCTTTCTGCCAGCTGGGCACTCTCGGGGTTTCTGCAATGCCCCCGTGGGAAGGGTGGTGAGTGATGTCAGCCGTGCCTCTCTGCTGGCCACCTGGGGATAGCCAGGGATAGCCTGGACGCTGGGCTGGATGGACACGGTCTGAACCAACCCTGCTGCAAGCCCCATTCCCAGCTACAGCAGGGAGGAGACAATCCCAAGATATGGCCTTCCCGTTCCTCTTCAGTCAGGAAAACACTGGAAGTCCATCACCAGGTTAGGAGGAGGTACCAGACTTCTTCTCATTTGAATTATCACTTGTGTTCATTAGCCTGGCACGAGGGAGTCGGTCAGGGCCAGAATTGTGAGATGGATGCAAGAAACAGGAGATCTACAGAAAAACCCTACAAACAGCCCTCTGCTTCTGACATTGTTCTGTCCATCATTAAAGTGATAGAAAAACAAGAAGTTCTACCTTGGTCCAGACCCAAGAGCCCCTTGTGCCTCTAGCAGGTGTAAACCCACAATGCTCCCCTCTCCTGGACTGCCCTTCACCAGGAAGCAGAAACCCTCTGGCTGTTCAACAGCTGCCAAGGCACCAATGTCATGACCACGGTGACTCACTAGGCCAGTCTCATGGAGCCCCAGGCCACCTCCAGCCTCTGCAGCAAACCTTCTCCAAACAACACCTCAACTCCACAAAGAGCTGGAAGACAGACACATCTGGTCATTGTTGACAACACCCTACCAAACAAGAGGCAAACTGGGCAGGGAACATGGAAGACCTTCCAAGCTCAGACAAATAAGCCCTACTCTTCCTACCTAGCCAATCTTCACGTGAAGCGTCTAATCCCACCTTCCACACCTTTTCTGCTCCACTGGTCATTTTTCCCCCCTCACTGGTGAACATGGGGAATGAACTCATATGCATCCTCAGCCAGCAGAAGAGGGAAAGTTTTGGCTCCCCTGCTTCCAGTTACAGAGAAGCATCCCATGCCAGCTCCCAGAGGAGGATTTGAACAGAGACTGACACCTCACAGGGCAACCCAAAACAAGAGACCCAGGTCAAGGCTCAGGTGTGACTTCTCATACCTGTTTCCTCTTTGGTTTTTACTGCCTTATTTTCCCTGTAGGTCCAGAAACTCTGCAATGGAAGAACAAACCTCAACATGTTCTCCAGCTCTTCTAGTCTGAAAGACTCCACCCAGACCCTGTCCTAAGAATGAGCAAGGGACAATTACCCCTGTGAGTACAAGTAGAGCTTGCTGGTGATGCCAGCATTCACCCTCTGAGCACTTCCATCACAACTGGGCACAGCCAGGGCTTCGCAACCACCACAAAAACACCACAGTTGTGCGAAGACACGCGAGAACAGGACTTGTTCACATTCTGACACGAACTGGGGATGAGGCAGTGCTGCCAGGCTGCCCTCGGCTGATGAACTGAGGCCTGGGGAACCTGAGAGCTACTCCCCAAAGAAAGGCCTGAGCACATAATTTCTCACTTGTTTCCGATCCTACTCTTTGTCTCCTGCAACAGAGACACCTCTGACTCATACCAGGTTTCCGCAGGGCCTGACACAACAGGTCCACAGACTCTCCTTGAAATCAAACAACAGCAAGCATGAGGTGACTGTGTCTTGGCCAAGAAGGACCCAGATTCAAGACAGTCCTCAGAGGCACAACTCCAAGATAAATAAATGTTGATGAACTCCTTTTTCATCAGCTCTGTGTAGTTCTGATGCCTTTATTTTGCCTCCCTTCCAGCTGGAAAGAAAGTTCATTGAGAATGAAAGCTAGTGACTCGCAGTGAGCAGTGACAGATGCTGCCTGCCTGCAAGTGTGAAAAACTCTGACAGGCAGAAATAACACACCTCACATGTCTTGTGGTGGCAGTGAAGCAATAAATATTCTAATAGACTACTAAGGCTCATAGTAATAATGCTGAGCTCCCTTTACAGAAACCACTCCCCATGCCAGATGACATCTGCCATGGTATTGATGTTCCTGGAACAGGGAGATATTTTTAAATCTCTCAATGTGGCACAAAACTGTGAGTGTATCAGCCAAAATACCAGCCATCACAGCGTTTATATATAGCCTTGCACATACCATCTATAGATGGGAACACAGACACATACATGGTATCTAGCAGCATTACAAACAGACATTCTTCTGCTGGTCTTCAGTACTTGAGAAGAAACTTCCCAGCCAGCATCTCTGCCCATGTCATCCCACCCTGTGCAGCTCTCCACTGGCTTCTGCTCCTCAAGTGTGTCAAATGCTGCATCTCAATTCTCATCATCAAAAGCCTGTCCCTCCACTTCCCACATGCCCCCTCTTCTACAGGGCAGTGCAGGTGACATGGTGTCCCCAAACTTCTGAGCATCCCTCTCTGCACACACCTTGCAAATCAGAACCCATGGGCCCCCAAAGCTTCCCCTGTGCTATGACAGGTCCTGAGAAGGGGTTAGAAAATCTTCAAGGCAGTCCAGTTCACTCAGGGACACCTCTGACATGTACAAACTCTAGGCATGGTCCTATCAGAGGCAGGAATTCAGAGCTGCTAGTGGGAAGAGAACTTGCAAGCTCCAAACTAGCAATAACTCCCCATGGAGCACCTGTAATCACTTCCCAGGAACTCTACTGGCACTCCAGTTACTGTAGGGAAAAGGAAAAATAAAAACGGTTTTAAAAAGTGTCTTCAGGTCCTATAATACATTCTCTCATGAGTATGAAATGTGCATCAGCACTTCACAGAGAGCACCACAGCCATCAGACTCAGGGTGATGTTTAAGCTCTTGATACAGTTATCTGCCTAATAATAACCCCAAAGAGCACTCCTCAACTGGCTGCCTGCCAGACCGCATGCAGCCTCTCTGCCCTTTCTGCCCTTTTTTTTGTTTTAGTTTTTTTAACTTTGTCAGACGTGGAAACGTTGACTCTAAGAAATTCATCCTCTTTTGTGAAACAAATTGACTGAGACTTCTTCATTGTTGTGGAAACCATGACTTGGGTGCCGGGGAGGGGAGACAAAGGGGGAAACTTGGTATATTTTGCCTTCACGTGTGCTTTATTTTCTTCTCTGGCAGGAAACAGTGAGAAAGACTCTGACCCAGTTGCTGTCAGCTGCGTTGGAAGTAATTGTATCAGCTCCACCTGCTTAATGTGGGTACTATTCAAGACTGCAAGGACAATGATTTGAGACAAATCAGCAGTGACTGGTGTGTTCTCGAGGGACAAATGCTACACTGGTGCATGACACAAGTGATCCACAACAGTGGGACAACAGTGTCAGGGTTAGGGGGAGGAAGGAAAGTAGGAGAGAGGGATAAACATCTCCACCTGTTTTTCTAGGTAAAAAGAGATATTACAAGGGGAGCGTGGCTTGTTCAAACATCTGAGTTTGCACTACACTATTTCCAGAACTCAGAAGCAACAAATGAACTGCACCAAAAGATCCAGCAGCTACAGCTCGGGGAGGAACATCATGTCCACACCAAGCTTTCAAAGCCTTATAAATGGCAAGGAGTTCAGCATGGTTTCTTTATACTCGGAGAATAACAGCCTTGACAAAACAGGCTATGAGGTGCCACACTTTGCCATTCACACCTGCTAGGGATATGGCCCTGTGCATCGCTGAGCTCAGGTGTGGTGTAGCCCCACTGAAGCAGGTCCTGCAGATCACTCCTCACAACCAGCTGTGTCAAAGTAACAAAGGAGCCTCCAACAAGCACATGGACAACAGCACAGGCTGAAGCAACTGCTGCTGAAGCGTGCAAGAGGCACTTCAACCGTGTTTTTAAAAGGAAAAGATAAAAAGAAAAAGGCGAAAAGCATACCTTTGCAAGTTCCAGCACAAGAAGAAAGCCCCAGGTCACTGCTGTAGCTAATGAGAAGGGCGACAGTGGTGCTCAGCGAGACTGTTCAAAACATTCTCATGACTTTTTTTTTTTTTAATCAAGTGAAATACACACAAACAGCATCATGTCCACAGCAGGCTGCTGCTTCCACATCCATACAGCAAGTAAGACCCTGTTAAGTTTTAATGGGCAGGTCAAGCCTACAAAGACTTGGCTACCACCCTCTCCTGCCTCCACGACATACCCCGTTCCCCAGTGGTTTTGCTCTGAGAACTTCACAAGCTTTCCCCAGAATTGCTGCTCAGAGAGCAGCCTGCTCGCAGACAAAGCACACACAGCTCCAACGGGAGAGAAGCCCTTCAGCTCATTCTGCATCGTATTCCTCCAGGATCCAGGTAAATAACATCTCACAAACATAAATTACATCAGGCGTGGGACCCTCATGACCCAGATGGGTGAGTTTTCTTAAGAATTTACCACTTTTACCTCCACACAGTCAAAGAATGGAAGCAAGCCAGGAGAGAAGGGCGGCATCGCCCTTTGCAAACACCTAACGAGCCCAACTGAAAACATGGAGCCCAGCACCTTTGGAGACATCCCCCTGCACACCCCGGCAGGGCAGGCGGCTGGAGATGAAAAACACCCACCAGGAAAGCTCTTCCGTAGGAGCTGATATTTCAACTATTAAAGAAGTTTCTGTTTAAACAGACATTAATTGCATATGCTCAGGAATTTCTCAGCTTTACCACTTAAAAAACACCCAAAGCCACTTTGAGGCTTTTCCTTTTTTCTCTCCCGCCTTTATTTGCTCTGTAAACACATTTGTGTGCACCCTGGATCCTGTAACGTTCTGCTGCAGTGACAGCAGCTCTGAAATAGAGTAGCAGCAACCTACACATCTCAGCAGGGACTGCTGAATGTCCTGGGTCCCACCCCTGCCATCACAGCACACCACACTCCAGAACCCCACACAGCCCAGCTCCTGGGACCTTCTCCCAGCACAGGATGAAGGAGAAGATGCCGTTGCTGCCATTTGAACCAACAGATAACATTATCAGGAGCACATGGTCACAAATTCAGCCTGTTCCCTCACAGGCTGAAACTCCCCCAACAAAACCCTACCTATTAGCAGTGGGGTTTGTTTATTAAAGTTTACCCGCAGATCAAGGCCTCGATTGTAGTGAGTGGAAGATGTGAAATAACTGCAAATACTTTGTAGCCTTTTGAAGAGGCCGCTGAGGTCAGCCCTGTGATACTTCCCATCCCATGCCAGGCAAGACTGGCAGAGAGACGGCTGTGCGCAAATACAATCATGGCCAACTGCTACAGCAGGGCTGCCCATGAAGATGCCAGGAAGAAGGACAGGACAAATGGAATCAGGAAGCTTGGATCAGTTCTTTGCCTTACCATATACATACCTACTCGTGCATACATAGAAATGTTTATATACACCTGGCAACATCTTTGCAGCTTTGGGCAATCTTTGACCCTTCCTGGTCAGTAAACAGACTGTAAAATCAATGCCCTAAACACACCTGGAGGCAAGAGAACACCCAGCAGCTCCATCTCACACAAAGTTCCTGCACACAGCAGGAAACTTCAGTGAGGACACACCAGCAATTTTGCCTCTGCAGCCCAAGGGAGCGATCGGTGGCACCGGCCCAGAGGGGCTGCTGGCATTTAGCCCACGATACTTTCTATTATGTCCCTTCATATTGCCTTCCATCTCACACATCTGTTGGCCTCCCTTCTCAAGGGGAAGGCTGGGAGTGACTCCTCTTGCCAAACAGGTCTGCTCCGTGCCCCTAGCAACACGAAATCTCCTGAGAGCAGCCAGGAATCCCTTTCCCCTCCGAAATCATATCACCCCCACCACACTCAACCTCAGCCCACCCAGAAAGTAAGGTCTGAACCAAAACTCAGACACCCTTTGGCTGGGCTGACCACGCCACCACCACTGAGCCCAGCAAAGCAGCCTCTGCAGCACCTCCCAGAAGGGAGGGTAGGAGAGGGGAGTCATTTTTGGCAATAAAAATGTAATGGAACATTTAGTATCGATCGATTTCGGGATGAGTCATGTTAGAGCGACTCGCCTCCTCTTCCCCTTACTTCCCCACCCCCAAATTATGGACTGCAAGAAATGAGCAGAGATAATGGGCAATTTCAGATGTTCTGAAGTCAGGTTTCTCTCCTTCTGGAACAGCACGCCATGACAGTAGATGGACTGAGCTCCAGAGATGTCCTACATGCTCCCACGCCTTATACTGGCTACAAAAGAATTGTGTCTAGCTAATAGGCAATTAGGAAAGAACTAGAAGGATGGGGGACTACTTTGTGGAGGAAATGAGGAGTCAGAAGGAAGATCTGAAAAGGATCAGCAGTGAAAGAAGACAAAAAATAGATGGGGATCAGACACAAACCCCAGAAAAAGATAAGCAAGCTGGAGGTACATCTCTGCATATGCATAAACACACACACACCCCCAATCTCTGATTTGCTGTCTGAGTCTCTAGGGGACTAACTAACTTTGAGGGTATGAAGTAGAAGATGACAAGCTGCTTATGCACTTGCATATTAATGTTTGGCAGTGGGACATAGACAGGATGTGACCACCCAGCACCTCACCACATGGGGCATTCAGGCCTGGCCTAGAGATCCTCCAGCACCCGACTCCAGCCAGCACCAGTACACTCCATTCAGAGAAGAAACTGGTGCTTCATATCCTGGGAGATGACTAATTGCAGTAGCTGAGTTATGGCATAGCTTTTAACACACAACGAAGAGACATTAAGGTCATCTTGACTCTCATCTACACCATCCCCTCCCACAGCAGACTTGCTGCTCTTTTTTTCCTCCTACTCCTTTTCTCACTTTCTACCCTCCTCTTCAACATTCTTTCCTTTCAGGTCTTCTCACCTCCCTCCATACCCACTTACCTTCCTCTCTCTATCCACTCCTCCAGCACTTGAAAAATCCTTCTCATCACCCACAACTCCCACAGCAAAAGCCCTTCTTTTCCAGGAATCTGCTTTATCTGGAGTTTGATCTCCAGCAATTACCTGTGCTAACCCTTCCACAGACCTCAAGTGCACATTTGTCTGCCTTGCTTTGCAGAATCTTTAGGACAAGGATTGTCACCTTCCCCACTTGTAAAGCACAGGATACATTTACTGGGGGAGTAAGTGATAAATAAGCCATCTCAGCATTTCAGGGTAGCTCAGTGTGGGTTCCCTTGGTGTTTGCCTTCCCTCCATTGCAAACTAATAGACCTGTAAGACTTTTTCTTCCTTATCTCTGTTACAAGGTTATCACTTGAATTTATCAGCATTTTTCAAAAAAAAAGTTGAGACAGGGAGGTGGGGAAACAAAAGGCCTTTACCAGCCCAGTTCAACCTCAGCTCAAACCCTGAGATGTAGAGGAGCTTGAGGGAGCATGATGGGGAGAGACCGTGGCCAGAAATAACTCACCGGGATTATTTCAAACCCCTCATGCCTCACTTCTGTTCAGTCTTCAGTAGGTCTCTGGACAAGCAGACACACATGGCTGTTTGCTCAGGGAGCAATTATCAAATCTACATCCAAATCCACCAGCTGAGTGTGTGTCTGATTTTGGAAGGAAGCTGGAAAAGAGGTGAATAGGCTGTTGAGATGGAAAACCAGGATAAGGAAATAGAAATTACAAAGAAAAGATTACCCACAACACACAGGGCATCCAGAGGTCACTAAGACACAGCCTGGGATTCAGTGAATATAAATATCAAAACAGGGAAAGCAAAACCCTCCACACATGTCAGAGTCCATGCATGGAACTGGGCTGGCTGGTTGGCAATCACAGCCATGTGGGATGGGGGATTTGCATAACAGGTGGAGCACTTCTCAGGAACCAAGGTAATAAAAATGCTCATTCAATTAAAATAAGAATGCAAAAGTACTTCCTAGAGAGTTCACTGAACTGAGATAAAGAACCAACTTTTAGTATCAGGAGAATCTAAGTTGTCTGGGGTTTCTGCTCTCTGGCTCCCTGCACTTCCCCACCACGTGGATTTCACCAGCTCCTCACCTACATGAGGACTTTGCTCCAGTCACTTCAACACACCCATCCCCAGTGCCCTCCCAGCTTTTAGAAATACTTCACTGGGATCATGCTCAAAAGCCACATCCTTCTCCATCCCTACAGCCTTAACAGCCTCTAACAAGGTTATCTGATGCAGCTTTCTGACACTGGCACATCTTGGAGGAGAATTAGCTGATAACTAACAAAGCACTGTGGGAAGCACACGTGTCAGGAAGCCCAAGTGATAACACCAGTGTGCCGTGAGAAACCTCATCCAGACCTGCGGGAAAAATTACAATTGCTGTGATTGGCTTCATCTGAACTCACCAGTTACCCTCAAGACTACACAGAAAACAGGGATGCCTCCAAGCAAGTAACAGCAGGGCATTCAAACCCCCCTGTGATTAGATACGGTCACCAAATTAAATTAAGAACAAAAGTCAAACAATCACCTAGAAAACAAGAGACCATGTAAGAACACCAAGCCAACAAGCACACCTTCCTTCACACTGAATGCACCTTTCTGCACAGCAGCATTTCACCCAACAGAGATGAAGTGCTGGTGCTTAATGCTGACCCTGGAGACTTGCCCAAAAGTTTTTACATCGCTCAGCACCCTGTGCATAAAAGGGCAGCCGTGGTGACACTCCTGGTGAACTCCTGCTGGCCAAGCTGTCTGGCAGGTATAGCTAAAAAAGCTGGGTTTGGAAAATATTGCCTTTTTATAGCTTATCTCAGTGCAGACAGCTGCCTCACACCTCTAGAAATAGCAGGATTTAACAGCCATGTTTGCAGGGACAGATTTTAAAGGTTCCATCTTCTAAGAAACAACCTACACATTCAGAAACAGGAGGCCAGATTTGTTTTGATACTGGAACCCCCTTCCATATGCTAAGCATACCCACGGATTTTCAAAAACCCTGCTCTGAAAACGGGATGTTCATTCAGCAACAGGCGACAAGTAACTTGCCTTTTCCTTCCTATAGAGTCTGTTCCCAGCACAATCAGCAGCGAAGTAGCACATGATTAGGCTGATATTGCCTTTTGCTGAAAATAGTTGGCATTTCAGAAGTCAAATAGTGGTGGAGGAGAGCATTAAACACTGGGAAAACAAGACTAATAACTTAAACACAAATACCCCACAGGCACAGCCAATCAGCACCCCTCTGTTGTTCCTCTTAAGATGGAGCAAGTCAGAATAAGATCCCAAAGCACTGTCAGGATTTGTTCAAGGTGATAAGGACTGGTTCACGGGATTCACTCCTGGGTCAGTCCCACAGCTGCAAACCCCAGCCCCAGGAGTGTGGAGGAGTTTCTTCAGCCTCCTCAACTCTATCATGCTTGTGAGTGCAATAGTAATGATGTTATTTTCCTACCTTTTAGCAATAATGAGCTTTTTTAAATAAAAAGCACCCAATTCCCATGTATTTAACACTGGAAGTGCTGATGCTAAGGATGTAAATGGCTCTAACAGGACCTTGCAAAATTTCCCTGGTACCACCTTTCACTAGCAATAGTTGGATCAGTTGACTACAGCATCTTCCTCATCAAGAAATTTTTAAACTTTTTTTTCTTAACTGAATGAAGGGGTACTAAAGACAACAACCTGCTGCAAAATGACCAAAATTCCTATGCAAACAACTCATTAGCAGTGTTCAAATGCAATTTAAATTACTAGTTGTTAAAATGCTCCTCAATTTCATGGTAAGTTTCCAAGCAAAATTACATGCTATGTACTATTTAATTGATTGTTTTCTACTTCTTAACATCCATTTATTCCCTCCTCCTGTCCTTTTCTTAATTTCAAGGGATGATAATGACTTTTCAGGGAAGAAAGGGGAACAGCAAATGAAGTTGAAGAGGGATTTACCTGAATAACAAGGATGTAGGAGGGAAGTGGCTGCCAAAAACAGGCAGCTTCACCAGAACTTGTCCCTCTGATATTTTGCAATAGGGGTGTGAGACAGCACAGCACAAGGATTCTTCTCCTCTCCACCACAGGCAGCCAGGCTTCTGAAACCTGATATTTCTTCAAAACATTGTCCTCCCCCACCAGGACAAGCAGTAAGCACAGTTAACTATTCGAGGACATCAGTAAAGCAACAAGAGCAACCTGTTTCCTCCTTCTGGGCACGTTAGTCCTTGAACCAATACGCTCACTGGAGGCAACCAAGTTGTTCTCATTTGGAGATCTCATCCCAAATGCAAATAGCTGACTCACAGGAGCAAAGTCCCCCCCAAAGCTGACTGAAGAATTAGGCTGTGAGTGAGACCTCCTGCTGTGTGACCAGCTGGTACAGGAGAACGTGTATGATAAAGCTAATAACAACAGACATTTCTTGAAAGCCTGCACTCAGATCCCAGGAAAGAGCAGCCATACAATTACACGAGGTGTCATCCGGAAACTTCTGAAGTAATGATACATGTTGAGATCATGTCACATGCTAGCAACACAGATCAACTTCACGAAATACTCAGTGTCTCTTGGTTTGCCTTTAAGCAACTGATGCAGAAATATTTTGTGCTCAGAAAAGTACAACTTTATTAAAGTAAGAGAGATGGGTTTAACAGCATCACTCTGCCCGAGGCCGCAAAGCACCCACCTGTCTGCAGGAGCTGAGCACAAACCATCACATGAAATACAGAGGTTTTGCACTCTTCCCAAATCTGACACACACTGCCCTAATTTCCATGCCTGCACATCAGAATAACACCACTTTCCTCTGCCTTTCCTAAATTGCCTAAGGAACAATTTAGTACTTAAGGGATCCAAAACCTTTGCCTAAAGAATTGTGAAGTATAAGACGTACAGAGGTTTGTAACCCTCACCCCATTCCATGCCCACATGTGCTAGCTCTGTGCTATCTGGGGCAGCTTCTCTCACCTGCCTTGGGGCACATCCACCCAGCCCTCAGTGCACACTGAACTCCCTCAGAGCACTTAAATCACACTGCTGGTGTAACTCCTTTGCCAATTATGCCAGCCCTGGATTGATCAGGGCAACAGCCAAGATGAAGGACAGGCTGTGAACGAAGTCCTTTGTGTTTAACACATCCATCGTTAGAAGAGATTGAGAGAAGCTTAAGAAAGGCAGGCATGGAGCTCTCTGAGCGCTCTTGAGAGCCAGTGCCATGAAAAGCTTCTCAGGCTGAAATGTTTACTAGGTGCCAGGCTAGAGGAGAGAAAAGAAATCTTTAGACAGCTGTATTAATATACAGGTCATCCCTTAATGGCTCTGTTCCTGGAGCAGGAGAAAATCCTTTGTGGATCCTGGATAGCATCAGTGGTCACTGAATGTGCTCAGGTCCTGGAGAAACACCAGATGGAGAGCCCTGGCAGCCTGCAGTCCCAGCCGTGGGCATCACCTCCTCCTGAGAGCTCCCCCAGCTCTGCCCAGTAGCCACCAGAAAAGGGGGGCACAGGCAGCACATGGGGAGCTCACCCTTCACAGTCTGTCCAGCTCTCCAGTCACGTCCTTGCAGTGGTGAGGTGTTGCACAGAGAAGGACCAGCACGTGAACACTGAGAGTCACAAAGTGCTTTCCCAGCCGTGCCAGACCAGCCCTGCCCGGAGCACTGAGTTACAGCACCCAGGCACTGCTCATCCTTGTCTTCCAACAAACAGCACGTCCTGGCGAGCAGGAAAGGGAGGAAACTGCGAGGGGAACAGAACATGATCATTTTCAGGCCCACAGTGCTGTTCCTAAAATACCAAGCTCAGCCACAGGCAGCTGGTGAAGCCTGGATGTGCCACATCCACGTGCCACCAGAAGCATGGCCACTGCACTGGGCCACGTGTGCACACGCACAGGCAAAGCACAGCACACAAGGAGCAACACAGACCATCGTCCCACTGCCAGAATTCCGCAGCTTGGCACCACCATGCACAACAGAGGATGAGTGGCTGCTGGGGGAGTCACTGGGCTGAGGTTTCAGGTGCTGTGACAGTTCCATGCATGTCCCCAGGGCCCTGTTTCCTAACCCATCACCTCCCCTGCCCGTTCAGGCTGGGCACTCTTTAGAACAGCAGTTCTTTCCTCTGCACCAAGCTCAGCCCAGTCAGGCCCTGACCCCAAAAGCTGCAGTAATCCCATCAGCCTTTTGAAACAACAAAGATTAACATGCAGCTGAACTCTACAAACCCCCAGCGTGTCCCAGGCAGAAAAGGCTCCAGTAGTCCATCACCTTTTGTGGCCAAGTGTCTTTTATCCCTCATCCATCCTCATGCAAACTAAGCCAACTATCTTTGCCTGGGCAGAACAATCCAGACAGTTTTGTACCTCAAGGACCTGCTGAAAATCCACATCTCTGGAAAAACCAAACCTCACAATGAGCATTAAGCCCTATTTAAAAGGGCAAATGAAAAATCAACAAGAGGTTTAACTTTCTAACAAAGGTCTTAAATTTAAGATAGGAAGTATGAAGCAACAGGTCTGAAGAAGCCTAAAAATACCAGTTAGCTGAGAACATACAAGGATTACTAATCAGCAGTGGGAACTATAAAACTGTTTGTTTTCACCAATGCCCCTTCCAAAGTCAAAGGATGAAGTGCAGTGCTTTCCTTTTGAGGTGCAGGACTGGCTGCTCCATGACCCCCAGAGCAGTGTTAAAAGCACTCTGTACATGTTACATGCTCCAAATGACAAGAGGAATGCAGGATGGTGGATCTCTGCTCCAGATTCCCCAGCATGGTTTTAGCTGCCATGAATAAAACAGGAAGCAGAGCATCTTCCAGGTTCCCCCCACGCCCCTGACTGTCTGGATGAACTGCAGCTTCCTTTCAGGAAATAGAAAGGAAAGAGCAGGAGGAGGGGGGGGAGGGGAAAAAAAAAAAAAAAAAAAGCAGCCAGCTACAATATAGGACAGATTAAAACTTAACACTAAGGAAAAATACAACAGGAAAAAAACAGACACTAAAACTTTATCCAGTTACAGTAGCTAAACTTCAACTAACAGAACAGAGTTAAATGTTAACATTTGAGAGAAATATATCCATGTGTTATGCAGCCTTTTAACACACACTCTTGCTTCAGAGACAGAAATCATACACAAGCTATGCTTTCCTTGCTGACCACATGAATATATCTTCCTTTAACTCTACAGTTCTCTGCTGCCTTGCTGCACTAAACAGTGAAACTAAAGGGAAAAGCGTGACTGAATGGGAGCTGGCTTGAATTATCTTTATACCTACTCCTGAAGAAACATTTTGCCTTTGAGACCAATCCACTAAGGCAACTTTCCCTGTTACAGAAGGTTTCATTGGGTCCCTTGCTGTTGATCCACATGCCTGCCTCTACCAGCAATGCACACACTTTGATGCAATCCATCTGACTAAACAAAACAACAAAAAAATCCCAAGTTGCTTGCTATAACAGCAATGATGCACTTACCAGCATTCAGGCAAGCTCCTTTGCTAACATGCTTCCCTCTCGAGCACATCAAATTTGGAAAAAGGTCCAGGAGCAAGAGAGAACTGAAAACTGACCACAACAAGCTTCCAAAACAAGAAAGGGGGGGATAAAAAAAAAAACCTTACTACAGGAATTCAAATCCTGCTTCCACCAGACCCTGAGTCACCTCCCCTCCCTTGCAATAGATCAGAGCAATGGGTAAACATTTCCAAATATGGAGATCAAAACTCCAAAGGATGTCAAAAAAAAAAAAATCGCCCTCCTCTCCCTGGCTTTGGCACAGGGATGACTTGCCCCTCTGAAGCATGAGCTGAGCACATTGCCTTTGCTGACCTACACACAGCCTGGACATGGGGCCACACAACCACCTTCAACTGTGCTTTGGAGGCTCCTGGCATGATGGGTGACACTGCATCTCTGTCCCCTGCTAGGGATGTACAGGAAGATTCAATGGGAGCAATTCCAGGAGTTGTTGCTGCTCAACCCTTGCAACAAATCTCCCTTTCATCCCTCAACTCATCATCAGAAAATCTCCTAGAACTACTTTTGGAGTGTTCTCTGAAGGCAAATAGGCAAATTCAGGCTGTGGTTATAGCAACACCAGCTTGGCCGAGAAAAGGCAGGCTCAACCATCAGTCACACCACACCCCACACTGGCTGCTCACCTGGCACAGGGAAATCTCCCCTGACCTGGCTCATCCAGCTTGTGCTTTATAAAAAGCATGAATTTGAACTTGTGTTATGGAAAAAAAAACTCACAAAAACAAAAGGCGGCTCTGCAGAAAGGCACAAACTGAATGGACAAGACAAGAGACCCCTGCAGGTACGAAGAGCAGTACCCATCCCTCCCTGCTGGGACACACAGCCCTGTGTCCCCTGTCAGGTGGGAACTGGGGAGCACCCAGCCTACCCACCCCTGGAAAAAGGACTTGGGTGTCAACGCTGAGTCCACAAACCAAATTTAAGAGGCAGAATAGCTTTCTTAGAGGGTATAACTACCCCTGCACAGCCTGCATGCACACCAGAGCAACATCCCCCCGCCAGCACTCCCACAAGCATCAGTCCTCAGCTGCAAAGGCTGACCTGCAGGCAGCAGGAGCTGACTCTGCCTGCCAGCATGGGACAGCAGCCTCCTGGTAGCTGCAGCCATCGCTCCAGGAGCAGGCAGCCTCTCAGGAATGTGCAAAGCAGGACATTTTGAAGGCAAACAGGCTGCGAGGCAAAGCCATCCAACCAGACCAGAGTGATTCCCCAGCACCACCCACAAGATGCTATTGAATTTATACGGAAGGAATTCCAGAGCTGACTCTGCCCATGTATGGCCAAAAACTGTAAAAAAGCGACATTATAGTACAGCTGGCTTTCACTGGTACTGAAGCACAGGCTTCAGGAGCAGCCAAAATCCTGCAGTGACAGAGGCTCTGCAAATACCTCCAGGAACTGAGCAGTGGTTGGGGCCTGTGGCAGCAAGAGTTCAGCACCCGCTACCACAGGTGACAGAAAACATTGCTTTAAAAGGTAACAAAGTTCTCTGCCTTTTAGAATACACCCACATTGAACTCAGTGATGATCCATTGCTACCACTGCAAAAAAAATCAACCTTACCAGGCAGCACCAGCACACATTCATTACACTGGTGGTCATAAAGGCAGTTTTAAAGAGCCAACAGTCCAAGTGGCACTGAGTGGTACACCAGGACAACCTCAATGCATTGCAGGCTGGGACTAGCTCTCCATTATTTTTCCAGAAGCCCACTGAAACCTCCCATAGGAGCTGTGTACCCCAGCCAGCAGCAGCATCACCCAGAGATTTCTCCATGGTCAGAAAAGGGAGACACTCTGAAAACCAAAGTAAAAAGTGTCAGGTTTGTGCAGGTTTTACCAACTCTGACTCAAGTTTTCCAGCCCTTTGCAGAAAACAGTTCCCAAGGTACTGCTTTTTACAAGGACAAACAGTGGAATGAAGTAGAGAATTGTCTAAGCCAAGGAAAGGAATAAAAGCATGGAAAGGGGAACACCTGGAGAGCAGAAACCCCATTACAGGCACACACCAGCCCTTACAGCTCTGGTGTCCCACCAGAGATGAGCAGATCCAAGTTCTCCCTAACAGTTAAATGCCACCACCTCTGCCCTGCCAGCAGAGAAATATTAGCTGTGTCAGCATGAGAGGCAGAGGGCTTACGGAATAGGAGAGGAATGCAGGCTGCAGTGGCACACATGGTGGGGACAGGGACACGGAACCCAGGGGAGCGAGGGTTGCTCACACTGCCTTTGCCTTTGAGCAGGGGTCAGGCAGGGTATGTTTTATGGCTCTTGAGGTTGAAACTTGGGACTAATGCTTTGTGACCTTAGAGGGACTCCCATTTCAGCAGCAAAGAGAGCTGTTAGAGGGGGTGGGAGGGCAGGGGCCTGAGCACATGAGGACAGGCCATTTCCCAGCTCCTGGCAGGCAGCCCAGCACTGCTTTTCAGTGTGTGCAAGTCATACCCATCAAACCGGGAACGAGCACACGTCTCTTCTGGGCTGTACTTGCTGATGGGAGACTCGCAATGTAGCTACTCCCCCAGCCTCACTTTCCCCAGGACAGCACTAGGACCTCCCCTCCTTTTCCCAGGGGAAATGGCTTCATACTCCCCCCCCCCCCCCTTGCTACTGTGATCACTTTAAACAGAGGCACCCAAGCACCTGTGTACAGTGACTGCTTCAGAACACCTTCCACCCCAAACAACACACAGGAGAGAAACCAGAGGGATGGACACATTCATGTCCAACCACAGCCTAACCAGGCGCTCCCTGCTACGTGGCAACACAAATCCTCCTTGCCATAGTACTTGCTTGGAAAGTGAAACCTTGGGGGCCTGGGAATAAAATCCAACTCAAGCCTCCTGCACAGCGATATGGATCGTTGAAAAACAGCCACTGGGTCTGGCATGGCTAATTTAAATGAAAAATTACAAATTACATAAGCAGGATGACTGAGAATATTTGATTCATAAAAACATCTTGAAGGGGCAGAGGACAGAGGGACTGCTGCAGCATCACAGGGACACAGGCCACATAATGCAGACAGCAAGGACCAGGGATGCTCAGACATACACATGCACAACCACACACACACACAGACACCTGCTCCTCCACCATGCACAAAGGCAGATTTAGGACTTGCAAGCTGAAGTCCTGTGCAGTCAAAAGCCAGCGCAAACGTTTGTGACAGTTCCACAGGCAAAGGCAAAAACCGGGTGCAGAGGAATAAATATAGAAATAAGTCAGGCAGGCAAAGCAGGTGCTGACTTGTAAAACCTTGGCCAGAAAGGCTCCCCAGGAGGTTGAATCTGGTAGTTTTGCAACAGCTCCACAGAAAGACAGAAGAGACAGAAAGAAAAAAAAGAGAACATGAATGCATATGCATTCCTTTATCGCCATATATAGTATATACAGACATTTGGTACATACACCCCCAAGCTCTCATATGCCACTGTATAGTATATACTATATATGCATTGCCATCTTTGTTTCCATGTGCCCACACTTGTACAGCCTGTGTGTGTGTGTGTGTGTATGCATCTCTGCTGTGTGCATTTGCCATTACCCCCACGTTGCCTCTCCGTGCGTGCTCTGACACAACGCATCGCTCCACAGAGCGTGTCTAAAGCCTCAGCACCACAGCCTGGGATGACTTCTGGGTACTCACAGCCTCTCACTGCTGAGCCTTTCCCCACCAAAGCCTCTGTCTGTAAGCACCACCAGGGAACCATCAGTTTGTCTCGTATTTTCCGATGATCCCACTCTCTCTCCAAAGTTCAAGAACAACGAACAAGGTGCCGCTGTCAGAAAAGCCTGACATCCTTCTTGCCCCTTGTGCCTCTGAGTTGTGTTTACCTACCAGTTCTCACACTGCACAGCCTTACTGGTGGGATGAACTCAGAGCAGGGCGTTTGCAAGCACGCAGGGCTCCACCAGACTCACAACTTCGGGTTTCTTTCCCAGCCCTGAAAAGAGAGAGACTTGAGTGATGCACATGGATGGGCTTCCCAATGGCTTGTCTCCAAAACCTGCAGTTTAACCCACACAGCTTCTGGGAAATGCAGCATTTTCCTCCCCATCTTTCTTAAGCGGAAGTGTCCATACTCCTGGACTCCTTTCAGCATCTCCAAAAGCAAGACCCACCATCCTGAACTGGCCAGTGATCAGCAATGACTAGCAATGTCAGCTGCCAGAGTCTGGCCAAAAAACTCACACCTCCTCAAGTCACCACTCCTTTACTGCTCTTACTGCCACTGAGAAGTGAGAGGGACAACAAGATGCCAAACGAGGCATAAAACAAGAGAACAGGGTGAACTGTCGCTCATCTCTGGCCTTGGGCATAGTGAGGGAGCTAGAAGGCGTCATTTAAGGAATTCTGAAGCTCATAGGGTAACCATTACTGTGAACAGAGCTACACCACCAGCCCTCCCCTTCAGCACAGCCTTTTCTCTCTGGATCTCTGTACAGTTCCCACTGGGGACTATCTTACCCTCTCCTGAAGCTGAGAAGCAGACACCACCTTTTCTTGATGTGACCTGCTCAGTGTTGTTTTTTCCCCTTCTGCAGATGACCAAGTTAGAGCAGAGGGGACAACCAGGCCACGTGGCCACCATTTTGCACATGGCATAGGACATGTCAGGACACATGTCAGAGTGCATCCTGCAGAGACCAGCAGCATCTGAAGCACACACTCCTTCCTGTCCCCATCAGCCCCTGGCCAGCATCCCATCCCAGCCACATCCTGCTCACTCTAAAGCCCTAGCTCTGCCCATGACAAGCACAGGCTTGTCTTGTCACCACAGCTCAGCAGAGAAAGCTTCTGCTATTTGCTGCTGTCACTATGGAAAAGCTCAATTCAGACTTGGGGCACCACTGCTGTACATGATGGTGCCACGTGAGCCCACAAATCTACAACAAACAAGGAGCAAAATGTGTTGGTGACTCATGGTCCAAGTTCCTCTTCCCTGTCACACAGTGAGATGGCTTCCTACCCTTCCAAAACCCCTTATCCCTTATGCAGTGTCTGAGGCTATGACAGCCAGAAGAGCAACAGGGCTCTTGCCTCTCCCAAGCAGTGGCACATGTCCATCGTGCCAACAACCACAAGAGCACACTGACCCAGCTCAGTCCCATGGTCTCTGTGCTGGCACCCAGCCCTGATTCCCCACATGGATAGGCAGGTCTGAATGTCCCCAGGACCATCAGAGCTCCCATCTGGTGTTATGAGGACAAAATCAACTGGAAATTGCAATGGCCTCTTCCACTCGCTGCAGGGATGAAGATGAGTAACTGCAGAGGTTTATTGCTGATGAACTCAGCCAAAGAGCAATTTCTCTCCATCCATCAACGAGGAGACAAGTACAAGCAAATATTATGGTTGTGTATGTTTACTTTTCATTTAAAAATGATGTAGAGTTACATACAATTTAGGTCTTTCCCACAGGCTCCTGGCAAAATGCCCTTTAGTCTTATCTGCAAAGGCAGAAGACAACAACATTCCCCTCTGATTCCAACACTAATGCAATTCAACTCACAACAGCACCTCCAGGAGCTCCAGGTAAGACAGTACTTCTTGGGACCCAACCTGTGTTTAAAAACTCTTGGCTCAGGATTGTCTCTCACCAGATTAACTCACAAAACCTTCAGTGATAGGACTTGGTCAGTTGAACTGCATCTTGCTGGCTTTGCTTTCCACATCAGCTGTCCCTGTCATCTGTGACTGGAGGTCCTACAGCAAGGTGAGCAGGACACCCCGGACCCTCCTTGAGGCATCCAGCTGAAAATTTGCTGTGAAACCAGCCTCTCAGCAGCAAGTGGGGCCCAGCAACCCACTGATGCCCAGGCAGGCACTCCAGGCATTCCCTCCTGGCAGCACATCCACAGCTCAGCAGGACAGGGACAGCTTGACTGGTCACAGCAATATCCACCTGAGCCAGTCTATCAAACTACTCCATTAAAGACAAAATGATCAGAAGCAGTTCATTCACTCACCAACTGACAGTACTGATGTTGTATTACTGGCAGTAAAAATCAATGTTTCTCAAGAAAAAAATAAATATGAATTTAACACACAAGTACAGAAAGCAACTTTTCCTGTTTGCAGATTTCAATCTAAAACCAGTAGTTTACAACACCTGAATTTAAGCAACAGTCCTGTGTTATGGTTTAGTTTTCTTAGATTGTTCAGATTTTTCAGGAACGGACAGTGGAAAAATCTCTGCAAGAATTCCAAGTTTCAAAGAGCAGCAGTCAGCACTTTCAGACAAACAGGCGTCCCCAACGTTACTCCACAGTGGCCACGTAGAAATGGAAGTAACCAGACTCCACAACCCCTTTAAATGAAAAATCTTACCTGTGAAAAAGACTTCAGCTAATTACACTTCTCCCAGAACAGCCTGGTTTGAATGGCATCTGTTTTCCTGACTGCTTAAAAGCTGCATTTGCTTTTAATCTCCTTTACACTTGAAAGTGTTACCAATATTTAGAGTCTATTTACTATTATTATTAATATTATTTTTTAAATCAGCATGGCTGTGCTTATTGAAGCCCAAGTGCAAACACCAGTTGAAGTGGGATAAAGCGGCCTCGTGCTGGGATCCTTTGTTCCATTCCTTCATGAAGCAGATGGCTCAACCTGACAGCCACAAGGAAAATTGTCATTTTAACTGTTCCAGTCACCAATTTTCAAACCCAGACAAGCTCTCAGCCAGTCACCCATCAGCATGAACTGACACAGGTCCCCCTCCCCTTTGATTGGCAGGTGCACGAACAGTTCCCCAGATGCCAACCTCATTCAATCTGACCTTTTCACTTTAAATGAAAACCACTTAAAAGCCTGCCCTGTTCTGACATATGTCTTTTTATGTCTTTGCCACTCTCTGCCAATATATGTGTTATTTGCTGGCCAAAGTTCCCAAACTCAGACATCTCACGTTATCTCCTCCACTGCCAGAGCCCTGACCCTCAGGCACTCTGGCCACTGCCAGCACTGAGGGAGCTGTCTGAGGTCTCCACATTCTCACACATTGGAAAAATCAGACCCCTTTCACACAAACCTCAATTTGGAGTCCAACTCTGACTTTAAATAAAGTTTATACACAGCCACACGTAGACAGGTACTCATTTGTACACTGGGACATTGACACATGCAGGATCAGGCCCTAACAGTTTTCTGTGTTTGCATCTGTGCTTCTCAGGTTTCATGCATTAAAATTAAACTGCTCAATTCAACGGCACACTGCTGAAGTTATCTAATAAGAGGATCAGACAAGACAACAAAAGCTGGGGACGTGTTTCCTCTGCTCTGCTGCAAGTATGGCACCTGCTCAGGGAGTCACCAACACAAACAGCCCGGCTGCTGCCTTTTGGGGTATCAGATTCTGTGCTGGTGAAAAGCAGTGACTCTGTGCATGGTTTCAGTCTGCAAGGAAGCACACACCCCTCCTAGATAGCACTCGGGACAGAGCTGCGTCCAAACCCACCACAACCCCATGTGTCAAAATTAGCTATAATGGGGCTTTATCACTTCCGAGCTCCTGGTCCAGCCCTTGTCCTGGAGGGAAGCTGATGCTGACTGCAGCACAGACCGTCAGCCTGGGCGGGGAAAATGAGCTCCCATAATAGAGCAAAATCCCTGGCACCCGCTTTGTGCTGCAGGGTGCAGAGCCTGGTGGTAAGAGCATTGTCCCAAGGGAGCCCCAAGGTCCTGCAGTGGTGCACAGAGGGCTTTGGGACCAGGACACACAATTTGGTCTTTGCTGTCCCACTTGATTTTCAAGTTTGTCCTGGTGTTCATTAAACGTGACTAAAGTAAGATGGGGAAAATGAGTTAGGAGAACAGGGGGAGGGAAGAGAGGGGAAGAGAACACTTCAGCACAGCAGCACAGAAGGGATGAGTATCCAGATCTCCCAGACATTGCTGAAGTGAAAAGATCATTCTGAGCAGAATAGATCTAAACAGCAGCTAAGGAAGTTGTGAGAAAGCCCTACCTACAGAATCCTGGCAGTCAGGAGCCACCCTGAGCTGGAGCCACCGGGCCATGACGGCCAGCAACCAACCCAAAAGCAGGACCAGCCACGCTGCACTCCTGTTATTTTAAATGCCCAAGGACAGCTAGAAAAAAAGGATGGCTAAGGAACGAGAGGAATCAGCATGTCTGTGCCAGAAAGCCTGCGGGTCCCATGCTGGAGCAACCTTTCAGCAGCTCCTGTCACTGCCAGCAGCGCTGCCTGTGATTTACATGTCTGTAACTGACACCAGGATTGGATCCCGTATTTTCAAGCACAGACTACTGACCTCACACTGCTCACACTCCCTCAGTTTACTGGAAGTGGAAGATTTTCAAAACAGCCTCAGTGAGTTTTATTTTATTTTTTCCTTTTTCCCCCACCATTTGTTGTCTGAATTTCATTAAGCCTGGTCAGAGACAGCCTGAGCAAGAGGGGGGCACTTGCACTTTCTCACTCGAATGCACCCCAGCTTCTTGATCAAAGAAGGACAATCAATCATGCAGTATCAGAGCACTAAAGATCCTGAGTTTTAAACAATGGATAACGATTTTCAATCCAAAACATAAAAAATGCCATTCCCTCACTCCCCAAGGAATGGCCATCCTCACTAGGCAGCACTGGCAGAACAGTGCCCTAATAAACCTCCTGTGAGACTGACAGTGCCCAGGAGCACAGGGGAGCAGAGCAGTTCTGTGCCCCAAGGCAGGAGCCCAGCCCAGGGTCTCCTGCAGCTGAAATCTCCTAGGGCAGAGGTGGCACATGTCTGCTGTGCCAAGTAAGTCTAAGGGGTTTATTGTAACGTTTTATTATAAAACATAATGTTCCTTTAACCATTTTGGTTTTAAATGGACAAAATTTGAAGGCAGAGAACACTTTGCCCCAGGCCCACACAGGTGCCACCACAGTGAAACCCTTAGCAGGCACTCTTATCGTGATCCTTAAAACCATTTGTAAAAGAAACTTTTAAAATTTAGAGCCTACATGACCAGACAGTCTTCCTGCTCAAGGCTTACATTTTTTGCCAGATCATTTGAAAATAGCAACAAATAGCTGGCAGACAACTGGATTCCACACTCCTGTGCCCACGTGGTTGGGCTCAGTATTTTTGAAAACATTATAATCCATGGATGGAGATGTTTAAAAAAAGCACAATCAACCAGGACCAGTAAACCCCTCTGTTTTAGAAATGTTTGCCGCCTCCAAGCATTAACCATCTTCTTTCACCTTTATACCTTAACAGCAAAGGTATTTAAGTCCAGTCTCAGAAGAATACCTTCAGGTGGGATGAGCACGTATTAAAAAAACACCAACAAAAAACCAAAACTTTCTCAGTGTTGCTGCTCCCCTTTCCAAACAGCTGCTAGGAGAAACCAAAGAAGCATATTCCTCCAAGAAAAAAAGAAAAAAGCTTGGACAGGGCAGAGAGGCCCAGATAAACGTGGACACGTGGCAATCACCCAGCAGTGTGTGGAGCAGCCTCACCACTGACTGCACCTCATAAAAACATTTCTGTTTTCAACAAATGTTTTTACCGTCACAAATAGAATAATAGGAAAAAACCCAAGCTTTTTTTCCTTACAAGAAATGAGTTGCAAGCTGACGTTTCCCTCAGAAAGCTCCACTTTGAGAAAGGATCCATTTATTCCAAATATAGATAAAAATTTCTGGAGAAATTCTGACAAGCCCTGATAACTGCTCTTGTTACATCTGAAAAGTACGAGGACCAGAGATGCCTGTGTATGCACTCGCCTTCTGAACAAGAAAGTACCATTACTTCCATCATAGATGGGGACTGAGACATGCAGAAGATACATTAAAAGGCTGCTTTAATTCCTAAATTACCCTGACTTCAGCTGGAAGCCAGACTCCCGACTGAATTTGGCCCTTATGCCAAAGGAATAAAAAAAGAAACAAATAGTAGGGGCAGCACTTGAGGCTCTGCTTTATGCTTTTCCTCTGGGATGGAGAAACTGGGCTGCTCCCACAGAGTCCCTACTCTAGGGTAGGAACAGAAAGGGACTATGGTAAAGGTGCTGCCCTTGACTTTGCTGTGGGTGACAACCTGCTGGGACCATCACACAGAGCTCTGGACCTTCACTGCAGACAAAGCTCTGTTCCTCTGCTTCCCCAACTGACACGTGAACATCACCACCACCAGCCCTGGGGTGTGCAAACCTCAGCCTGACATTAAGAACTAGAAAAAAAGGAGAATGAGAGGGCCTCCTGCACACACAGCAGGATGACAATGGGAAGGAAAGGCAATGCCAGTGGCCTTAGCCCTGCAGGACCTTGGACATGCTGCCAAACACCCCTCTATCCAGCACAGTGACCTGGTGATCTGCCTGCAGGATGACACAGCTCCACGCACTTCCCCTGCACGTCAGGGAAGGACTTGCTCCCCCAAAAGGTGACAGAGGAGGGGACAGCACATGGTTGCCTGGCACCCAGCCCTATACATGTCCCAATCCTCCCACCTGGGACTTGGGCTCAAGCAAAGGGAAGGCAGCAGAGCTTGGACACCCCTTCACCACCTTGTGCAAGAGAATCAGCACACAGACTTCCATGGAGATTCTGTGGAACACTCTCCCATCAAAGGGGTTTAATTAATTGCCTGTAGAAGGGGACTGTGATTTATCACATAACTTCTCAGCACAGTAAGGCAAGTATTGTCACATCTTTACTCTCCTTAAAAATAGATGATTAAAAGGATTTAGACCTTCCATGCCATTATACCTTGACCTGGAGAAGTAAATACACTGGACTTTCACTGCATTTTCTTTATTACTGGCCTAGAGCACCAACAATTACTATAAAATTGCACCCCTGAACCTCTAAGATTTGGTTCACTTTGTCTGCTTTCCTGTTTCTCAGTGAAAAGAAAGAGGCTTACGCCTTGCAGAATGGCAAAGTTAGCAACTACACATCTCCCAGCACCTTTACTGGATCTCACCGGTGCTCACAGGGAGAGATCACGCTTCCTTCCCATGTACCTGATGGTTTTTCAGCATAAAGTTTTCTTGGCTACTAATTTTCTGTGTTCTTCCAAGAGTTTGCTATGTGATATCCTCCAACCTGCTACACCTGAGCACTGTACTCAGTTAGAGTACAGATCTACTCCTTTGAAACATTCGCTACAGCGTGTGATCACAACATCACACCAAAGGTACAAACCACTCGAGACCAGGAAAGGTCTCTTCAACCTTTTTTCTGTCTCACTGTGTGATTCACAGGAGCACCTAACAGCATAACACCACCATCACACCTGTCCTCACCCACTCCTACCCTACCATACTAAGCTTGTCAGCAGGAGTTTTGTTGCCAGCATTTGAAGCCAGCATTTGTTACCAAGCCAAGTGTTTTTATTTTTTACTTGGTGATGGGGAAAAACAGACGGGAACCGTGGAAGCTTTTGGAGGCAAAGATCTCTCCAGGACTTGCCAGACAGTATTTTCAAAGACTGAATTGGCACAGCATCAAGGAAGTCGGCATTCAATGTGCAAGCAAGACCAGCTCCATGACAGCCATCAGCCAGGCTCAAGGAGCATTAGTGACTGCAGTTGGGAAAACAGAAGGCAGAGGAGGAGACAGAAAGACAGACTAATACTGCTCCTCTCACAAGAGGTCCAGACATATGCCTGGTCACCACCCAAGAAGGAAACACAGAATAAAATGAGGGGGGACCTTCATGAGCAACTGCAACATCTTAGGCATCAGTGGCCAAGCACAAGTCAGCACATGCCAAGACTGACCACACAGCAGTGTGTGAGATACCACACTTGGCCTTCAGCCTAGAAACAGGAGACACGAGTGGGAGCAGTGTGGGAAGAGCTGGCAAGCAAAGGCTATGTCTTATCAGGGCTGTGAATCTGCATATTGCACACAGGGCCTCACAGCAGCCTTGCAAAAGCCATTTGCCCATAGATCTATTTACAACCCCCAGAAATACAGCTGACCTGATCACCAGGTCTTTATCAGCATTCACAGAGACCACAGAAGGTCAAGAGAGCCATCACCCAGGAACAGAGGACAAGCACAGCAAGCTCAAAGGGAACTTGACAGGCCGAAAATGACTGCAGTCATGGAGGACCAGGGAGAACTCGCTCATGTCACCCTCTTTTTCTGAGGCGCTCAGAGGCAACAAAGCCTCTGACCTTTGATTAAACCACGCTACTCTCACAAGAGGGGGCAGCTTAGGGGCTCAGGAACTCAATAAAAAACTATTTATCTCAAGGTCATGGGTTCATACCCTCTTCAAGTTCTTTTTTCTTAGTCAATTAAAACAGGAGACTTGATCTGCATTAAAAAACCCGTTGCTAAGGGCACAGCCAGATACTGCCTCATCAAACAGGCAGATTAGGAAAATACAGCCCCTTTCTGCTCCCTGCACATCACACAGCAGAGCACAGCAACTTTGGGAATGTTCCCTGTGCAAAGTAAACACAACTCACTTTTGTACCCAGGGTGGGAAAGCAAAAGGGGGCATTGCAGATGAGCGGGCACAGCTGCCATCACCAGCCTCCACAGCCAGTCAAACACATCCGTTTACAGAGCATTATGAATGGAGCTCATCCTGCCCCAGCCTCTGAACCCAGTCCTGAGAGATTCCTGCCCATCCCTGTACCATTCCTTTGGGAGGATGGATGCTCAGCAAGTGACTGCTGCCCAGACAGCCATTCCTCCTAGCCCAGCTGGTGCTGAGAGGCCCAAACCCCACCATGAGGTAATGGAGAGGATAAATAGAAGGCTGGAGAGGTGCTTCTGCTTTCCACACACAGAGCAAACAGCAGTTGCAGAGCTCCAGGCTCTGCTTCCAGGGAGCCCAGCCACTTCAGACTGGACATCTTTCAGCCCTCAACCCAGCAGTGCCATCAGACAACCCTTCCAATTTGCACTGAAGGAGCAGAAACACTTACATGGACACCCAGAATCAGCCAAAAAGGAGAAGACCCTCAGTTCCCCTCCTGCTGCAGATGCAGTCCTGTCGAGGCAAAAACTTGACAGAAGCAGAGACTGAACAAACAGAAAGGAAAGGGGACACCTTCCACTGTAATAGCAGGCCCAACTCAACGCATGAATCAAAGTTAATGTATATCTGAAACCAATTACTGATAGAAACTAAACTATCTAGGAGCTGAGGCTCCTGGTAGCGAGCACACACACACATTCAAAACCTTTTTCTTCTTGCTGTTTTTTAGCCCATAAAAAGCCAAGATAAAAACACGCTCAGGCACACAGGGTACACACACTCACTTCTATCATCTTTAATGGCTTCCAACCAAGAAAACATATCCTCGATCCCAAATGTATATATTAGCTTCATAACATTTTTCACAACCTTGTGCTTCTCCTATATTTATCCTTTGGTCCAACAGCAGACAAAGGATTCAAGCACAAACTCCCTGTGCACCAGGATGGAGCTGCTGGCCCTGATGGGGCCCTCCCCTGCCTCAGGGCCAGTGCAAAGTAAAACAGCAGAAGCAAAGGGTTTGGAAACAAATAGGAAGTCAGCATAGTTTTGTTCTGTTCACCAAAGATGGCAATTATTTTGGAAAAGACTACATACCCTTTTGGCTTTTAATTAGCAGCAAACCAAGTCCACTCGGTTCCTATGAGCAAGAAAACTATTAAGGGTTATGGATCCCCAACCAAAGAAAACAAATCTGTACCAGTCCTTCAACCCCAGAATAACTTCTGATTGTCAAGCCCAGTTACCAGGGGAATGAATAGCTTCTGCTGCAAGCTCCTCACTCAATTAAACTAATGCAGACAAAAAGGCTGGGCAGCAGCCGCTGGCAGCACGGGCTAAGGCAGATGCACACACTTGATGCAGCGAAGTGACTGCAGCACATTCAGAGTGATGAGGGACAGGATGAGCAGCCCACAGCCCCTGTCATCACACAAGACACCCAAGACTTGTCCTTGATGTGCTGAATGGCAAAAACTCGTGGGGTCTGTGCCTTGAGGAGACTCCAGAAAGCTTTAACCACATGTGGGTATGCAGAGCCATCATCCATATTGCATGGAGACTGATGAGAAAGTGAGTGAGCAAACACCTAAGGAAAGTTCTTGACTTATTAGTAATCCAGAACTATCCTACTGCTGCCCCAAGCACTCCACTTGGCAGTCTTACAATTACAACCCTGCCTGAAAAATCAGGACCGCCACCCAGCCAAAGCATAAAATAGAGGCCAGGAGAAACAAGTATGATCCTCAGTCCTTCTTGAAGACTTCTTGAATCACAAACTGGAGAGTCCAGAGACAGCTCCAGAATAAATCAACACTTCAGCAACACTTGCTTGTCCTCACAGGTGTTAAAGTTTGCAACTAAATGTTGACTTTTGGGGAAAGAGAGGGAGGCAAGTAAAGGATACAGGCCAACCAGGAGCATCATGAGTTCACACACAACCACCGAGGAGGTGGGCACATCAGCACATGGACAAAGGCAGTCAGCAAACAGAATCCACAGCTCCCTCCTTCCAACTAGATTTTAATAAAGTGGGAGTGTGTAAACACACTGCTAAATCCCATTCTCCCTCACAAACTAAAGGAAGTTGTGTCTTTGATGTCAGTGGAAGCCCAGCCCAGCCCTCACACACTGTGGCAGAGCAGCCTGAGGTAGTGGCAGCAGGTGCCACATTGAGCTGAGCCCACACAGCCACCAACACACACAGCTCCAATGGGATCTTCTAGCAGGTGTTACTGGAATCCTGGGCATCTCTCTAGCAAAGTGCAATGATATTTAACTTCCTTATAGGCTCTGGAGGCTGCCAAACATCTGTTGGGATTAGCTGGTTCGTGTTTGTGAAGTGCACACAAATGCTGGCATAAGGAAGGAGCTGGCCTATTTATGGATGTGAATGCTGGACCCAAACCCAAACCCACATGCTGTATTTGCACTCACGGCTGTAGCTCCCCTGACACATTTCACTGTTTTAGGATGGAGGCAGGAGGTGTCCCCTATAGCTGACAGCCTACTTCTGGTGGCTGACAACTTCAGTGAGTCATACTGCTCCCCTCCTCCACTCCACCCCATCCAAATGCACAACTGACTTTTCCTAACAGGCTGGGCCAGCACAGCTCTACCAGGAGCCCCCAGATGGGGGTTGCCCTTTGCAGGGGAAAAACCACCTTCCCCCAAGCTTCATCCCACTGTGGAGTGCTGCAGATCACGCTCACAGCCCACAGACCTCCAGCAGGCTCCCAAACACCCAGCTGCAGCTGATCAGCCACCCAAATTCCTCGTGGCAAGGGACTTTGCATCAAGTTTCATGTTTCTCTTGGGTGTCCCTCCCTCACACAGAGGCCTCCAGTGAGTAAGGGCTGAGGAATGAGACAGAAACTGTGGCGATAAACAGCTGTGAGGGAGATGAACTCCCCAGGAAGGATGGGAAGAGCCCAAGTAGGTTCCAGACTGAACCGTGCACATTTGTTAAAGGTTCAATGGCCTGCAGTGACAGAGCCACAGCAACCCTACGTTCCCATGACCCAGAACTGCTTTGCACCAAGTCCTACACATACAGCTTTGCTCTGTCAGAAGCTACTGCTTCCCTTTCCTCCACACATTTCAATACTTATCAGGTCTTTATCTCAGTCACACTCTGCTAACAAACACTTTTTACATCCTTTTGATCTTCGCTCATAATCAGTCACTATGTGCCCAAGTCAATCATTCTGCTCTTCTCTCACCATTCTTTATCTTCATCTCCCAGGGCAGAACCTCCTCAGACCCACACGTCACTTCATGGGTGCAGCTTGTGCTCTGTGCTTGGGTTCACATGAATTTGATGCACACAGTTTGCCAGAGTCACAACTCTCCTTTGGGTAGCAAAACAAGTTCCAGGCCCAGCCCAAGATTCTACTGGTCAAATTTAGAGATACGGATAACACAAGAAATGTTGGCTGTGGGATATAGACGCAAAAACAAAGGACAAAAGGAAGCCAGGAGTATACCAATACCATACCCAGAATTACTCATGTCTCTCATTAGATGGATGGTCTTGTCTTTCTGGAGATCATCTGCAATCACTTTCATTCTACATCAGGTGGAATTTACACAACTAAAACACACAAAATATATTCCTATTCTAGCAGGTGCCTCTACCAAGGGAGTTGAAACTAAACGAGATGAGCCAGTGACTTTCTGATAACACAGCTACCTTTGCACATCCAGCTCCACCCATGAAAGTGGGCACACCCTTAATCAGGCATGAATCAAATCACCTGAGACACAAGAACTTTATCAAGAGTTGTTGCAAAAACCCATCAGGTTGCTTGTGCCTCATTGCACTTCAAGGGGTAGGGAATAGCCAACACAGGCAGACGGCTGCCCTGAAGCCAACAAAGCTGGAGCAGATCACTTTCACTCAGGCTTCTGGCAAATGACAGCATAACTCAAGACCTAAAACACCACCTCAGGTGTGCAAATGAATACAGATTGGAGGCTTGAGCCATGGCATCTAGGGAAGCCAGGGTGATGTGGATATGAGTGCAAGAGCCCAGAAAGTGGCCTGACCCTAGACAGCGTGGGGACAACCAGCACAGATGATCACTGTAACACACTGGAGCAATCCTCTCTGTCCTATCCCAGGGCAGAGCACAGGAAAGCAATACACCCAGCAGTGCAAAGGTGAGGGGATATCAAGCCACCTGCCCTGCATCCACAGAGATATTCAATACCCAACTGCAGGAACAGTGCCCACAACACACTGCCTGTGGGCTGTGTGTGCAATGAGGCCATGGAGTAACTAACTTCATCCAGAATGACTTATAAATGAACACACCCTGCAGGGATCCTTGTGTGTAGTAAGGCAACGAGCTCTGCTCTTGTAGCTCCTTCTCCCAGGCTACGATGTAGTCCTTAAAAATTTCTCAACTAACTTCCCCAGCCTCCACACACCCCAAGTTCACAGTTCTCCCACGCAACAGAGCAAAACACGCTGTGCCAAGCCATGGAAGGAGGCACGCAGGCACTCTGTGAGCTGCCATCCTTTCACCCAGACACTTCAAGGACCTGGGTGGGTGAAGTGCCTTGGAAAGACATGCTCATTTATATTGTTTTAAGTTCACCTGCTGCTCTGGCCACATTCCCAAACCTGAGATGCAGAGGGAGGCACTCAAAGAGGCACTACATGCCAAGAACCCCTCACTCATTCCTGCAGCAATGGTCCAAGGCATCATTCCTAACTTCCAAAATATGCTTCTGCCCCACAGCCCTTTATGTAATGCCACTCTTAAAAGCCTGTAAATGTCTGCACCACTCACAATAGGATCTCCTGCTCTGTAAAAGGCTGACTCTTCACTGCAGTAAGGCTGTGGTCACTCTGCATGCTACAGTAGGAAAGAAGCCTGGTATCTCCCTGGTAACTTTAACCCTTCTGCACTTCATTTGTTCCTCATTTGTCTGCCTTGAGAACGGGTTAGGATTTGGTACAGGACAGTGCTAAAACACTTGCTTATCTTCAGGCACACAACTGACTGCGGAGTTCAGCTGAATTACTCATACACTTGAATTTCAAACTTACTATGCAGAAGGTTCACCAATACCTCCTTAAATGGCAAAGATGCAATGCCGTGTTTTCCAAGCTCAGCTCTGCATCCCAAGGAACTCGAAAAAAAATGGATTCACTGAAAAAGCACCGAAGATAAACTGTGTTAAGGAAGGCATAATTCTCCTTCTTCAAAAAAATAGCCTGCAGGATCAGAAGTGATGAATAAGCTTCAAAAGAAGCTTCAACTGCCCTGAAAAATGTCAGTCACACTGTACATGGGAAAACAAGTTACTGAAGAAGTGTCAAGCAAATGATGTGAACTCCTCCTTGCCTTCACTCTTTGAACTATGTTTTTATACATAAATACTACCTGGACCTTAACCATCTTTGTGGCTCATTTCTGGACCTCCTCACCACCACATTTCAGTTCTAACAGTATTAAGCTGCTCTAGCCTCCAAATGCCACAGGCAAAGACCAGCTTCCACATTAAGCTAGGCATTTTAATACTCATGCAAGGTAAGTATAGGCTTTGCCCCCCACTCAAGGATAATGATAATAATGCATAAGAGGCAGGTACAGCAGGAAATAGGGGGGAAGATAAGCGTAAGTGCAAGGAACAGTTCGGAGTAATCTCCCGAGCTGAGCAGAAAGGATGTTAACTCCAGTCTGTAATTACAAACAATTCCTTCCAATTTCTTCCTTCTACCATTTCTTTGCTTTATTATCAGTTATGACTGCACATTTAAGAGAACAACACTGGTCTAACTCTTTTTTCCTCCATGATTTCAGTGTCAAGGGTGATGTGAGACAACTAATCTCATACTTCTCCAAGCCTCAGTGTCCCATCAGTAAAACGACAAGAATAATTTTCCTTCACATTGGAAAGGCACTACAAAAATAGTTCCTCCAACTTCCAAAGTGCTCCAATGAAAGAGCAAAGAGCACAGCAGAAGAGCATAAAAGAAAATTAGTAACTGCATTCTGTCTCGAGTTTGAACAGTACCTGGTAAATAAGGCTTGAGGCCACACACTGCACAAAGAGAAAAGCAACTGAATAGATGCTCATTAAGTATCACCTTCCACTCTGGACACAAAGAGTAGGTGCTCTGACAATTAAGTGGCTATATCATAATACCTCCTTACAGGGGAGGCTGAAATTAATGTTTCAACGACCTTCATTCTGGCATTTCCTAGCTTTGGAGTACTTTGACTTTGCAACTTTAACACCATTTTTTTAACAAAGTTCACGACATGCAATTAACCACAGGTTTGTGACGTGGCTGCCACAATCACTGTCCATTTTTCTGGGGAGATCCAGGTTAAAGGCTTGTCTTGACCACACTAATACCTTGAGCTATCTCTCAAGATCTGCCCAAACTCATGATGAGCAAATCAAGTGTCTACCTCAATGAGGTGTGTTAAATCCAAGCCAGCCGATGTCCTTGAGCCCAGAGCCTGAACAGGAACTTCACTGACACCCAGGCTAGAGAGGCAGTGATGATGCAGCAGCTGGAGCTGCAACCACTTATCAGCTGCTAATTCAATCACTCTCCCAACCCAGCCGCTGCTGCCTGCACTGTCTGGGAGCCTCCTTGCTTTCATTCATGCCTCACTAAGTGGAGTAATTCAAATCTGTTAAGGTGAGGTAATAAACTGCTGAAGCAGAGAGCTCCTTAGGGCACGTGCACGCAGCACACTGAAAATGCACATGCACATTACTGACACAGAAACCACCCCAGCTGGGGCACAACCACCACAGCCACTGCAGCAGGACCACCCACAAGCCACCTGTAACAACACCCCGACATTCTCTGTCCAAAAATCAAACCTCACCAACCCGAATTCCATGCAGCAGCCACACTGCTGAAAAAGCCCTACGGGAGATACTTAAATATAACAGAGCCAAATTTAAGGTAAGGTTTGAAGCTGGACCATTTCTACCCCACCACACAGTGCAACCCTACCCATGCCATGGGACTCCACAGATCCTTTTTCAAGGCCTGTGGGACAACCTGCCAATTCAGCTTCCTCTATCCCACCTGCCTTTGCCCAGCTGTCAGAGCAGATCTCACAATAAAGCAGCTGGGTCCTGGTTCCTCAGCAGCATTCCAGCCCCACAGCCCTGGCACAGGCTCTCCATGTGAGGAGAAGTCAGGAGCAGAGGGAGAATAGAAGATGACTGCAGCTCCCCACAATGAGCTCAACTGGCCAAAAAAAAAAAAAAATGGAAGAGGGTAGTTACAAATTGATGCATAAACAAGACCTGACTGTGCAATTCAGAGCTAACAGGGCAGTTTACTAAATGTTAATTAAATCCTCAGTGCCTGTTACTCCAGTCATGGAGATCAACTTATTTTTAAATTAAATAAGCAGTAAATGCTTAGATGAACTTCTATTAAATTTCACCCAGTGAGTGAAGTATGTGGGGCTTTTAACAGACGTTAAACAAGATAGTTATGGCAAGTTAGTTGATACTTTATTACCTAAAGATAATGGCCACATTAAATCTCAACTAACTGTTCCACAGGCAGCACAATCATCCAAGATTTGGCGGAAGTTTTCCTGCCTTGAAGCATCACTGAGCAGCAGGAGCAGGGGGAGGAAGGCAGCCAAGAACTGAATGGCACCTACTTAGAGGATGCTCATGTGCATGAACTCTCTTAGACACAAGACAGGACCCCTCCCAGCCAGATCTGCAAACCCCAAAGAGGGCTGATGGGCTACTACCCAGCAACAAAACTGGTAAGCCAGAGACCCTCAGGCATCCCTCCCAGCCCCCAAACCAAACTAAGTAATTTATGGGCTTGCTGAGGAATCACGGTATTCCAAGGTTCCCTTATGGCATCAAGGGCAACATAAAACATCCTAACAGCCTGCTACACTCAAAAGCTTGTAGCTTTGTCTAAGAAAAGGTTATCAGCAGCCCACAACTCCACCGATGTTTGTTTTCCTTCCCTGAGCATATTGTGATAGTTTGGGAGTTCTTCTGACTCACACGTGTGTGTCACTGTCACCCACAGATCCCAACAGATACTGACAGTCTAAAATGACAGAGACTTGCTGACAGTGACTAAAAAATGATCATTTTCATGCCAGCTCTTGCAGTTGCTCAGAACCTGATCGAAACCAGCTCGTGGAGATCAAAACAGTTGTCTCCACCGATAACCTTAATTGCAATGATTAACTGTGGGTAACAGGTTTTCGTTTTTTCACATTTGGACTGGAAAACATCACCAGCCCTACATGGCCTGCCATGCCCAGGAGCAGGATGAATGAAAAGAATCAACCCTGCTAAACTCTGCTTCTCAGGCAGGCAAAAGCTCTCATAAGCTTCAATGTTTTGTGGGGGTTTTTTCTGGTCTGTGGTTTTCGGTTTGATTTGTTGTTTTCTTTTCTCTGTTTGTTTCTATTTTGCAAAACAAAGAGCTCCCTAAATCAGAAAGAGAAAAACACTGAGCTCTTCAAACTTTACTGATGCTCTTCTCCAGCACCCCAATGCACACAGGGACACCAAACACAAGATCTTCCCTCCAATCCCACCTCTGGAACCCTTATTTGTAAAGTTATTTCAAGTATTTTCCTATGTATAACCCACACACTTTAAAGGCATTGTTCCTGGTGAATCCGTGCATCAGATAACCCACATCCTTTCATAAGTTATGGTTTCCATCTCCTTTGCTCCTGCCTCCTGTGTTCTGGCTGCAGTTGCAGTAAGCTCTCTAGCTTTTAACAGAATTATACTGCTGCAAGAGCAAGAGCAATGGGAGATGAGGAAGCTACTGGGGTGAAGAGACAGGTTGTGGAGGACCTTGTCTTGCAGACAGGAGCATCACTGTCGCACTCATGTGCACACAGCAAACACAGATGCTGAACCCCAGACTTCTGCTGGGTCACATGGACTCCACATTCATCTTACTTCCCGGAAGGTTTCTCCCCATCGAACAAAGTACCTAAAAAGCACACACATACCTAAAGAAACATAGAATACCCTGAGTTGGAAGGGACCTACTCTCGGTCAGTGTGTATTTCTTCATCATCCTGATGCCATCTTTGAAACCTGTCCATGCACTAACAGCCCTTAGCAGGGCTGCCACAGACCACACCAGAGCCTGGACAATCAGTTAAAGGTGAAACCCAGCACCCGGGGCCAGCCAGAGCAGAGCATGCAGGCGTTTCTCAGAGCCATGTCAGTGAGAGAAGAGCTCAATAGCAGAAAGGCAGAGCTGTGTGGGTCAGGCTTTCAGAAGCTCGAGGAGCAACAAAACGCCTCTGAGGACGTGTTGTTCACCATGATGGGCAGAGCAATAGAGAAACCACTGCGGGCACCCTGAGGGTATTTGTTTCCACAGACACACCGAAACTGTGTTCTTGGAACAATTTGTCATCCACGCTAGCTACTGCTTTTCTCTATCTGTGTCTATCTAGTGTCAGCCAGAGATGCTTCATGGAAACCTACATGAAACTGTTTCTTCTTTCCAATTAGATGTTTGTGATACAATGGGCACCACCACAGGCTGGTACAACTCTGAATGTACCCGACACTCGTACAACCATCCTATCTTCTTTTCAGACTTGGCTAAACTCTTCTCAGCAACATTCTGCATGACAAATGCCATCATTAATTATACTGAAAAGCACTTAACTTCCTTCATTTTGAATCCACCACTTTCACCTTGGTTTTCATTTGTGCAAAGGAATAGACACCCCTTTTCTACAGCACTCACCATGGAAAGTGTTTCTCTGACACCTTTCTAACATGTCTTTTTAATAGGAGTGGTCCCATACTGCTGGTAAAACTCCCTCAGGTTTTCCAGCTCCCAGCCATTCTTACCATCCCCCTCCAAAACTGCATACACAAAGTTTGACTGATCACAAAGGTATTTAAGTTCCATAGTCAGACAGGTGGACATAAGCAGTGATTTTAGCAAACAAGGCAACAGCCAGGCTTCAAAACTGAATGTTGTCTCCACTCTGAGCATGCACCCACACACCATAATTCTTACTAGGAGTTATAATTAAAAATATATACTGATGGTAATATATGTAAAAGTACTCCAGTTCCACTGAGACTGCAGCCAACAGTATTAGGTACCTTGCAAAACTCACTAGTCCAGCCCTGGAGCTTTATCCCTGAACATCCTAGAGAAACAAATGCTCTAGCAAGGGATACACACCTGAATCTGCCATTACACTGCTTGAAAGCTTGAATTACACTGCACCAGTTCCTCATTGTGCCCATTACCTCACTAACACAGCACAGCTGAAGGAGTTTCACAGAGGAATGCAACTCGGAAATACCATGTGCTCTGCAAATTTCCAGGACACAAGACAGGTAAACTAAATATGAGTCTCAGGATCAGAAAATAATTTCTGACCTGCCAGTCTAAAGCCAGGCTTTTGCCAGTTCATCCTGGTTTCACAACAACACATCACAGAAAACATTATTCAGTAGTTTTATCCCCCAAAGCTGGGTGACTCTCCACGAAACAGCAACAAGAGAAAGGATTCATAGAGCTGGAACCCATGCTGAGATGGGAATGCTCACCAGCATCCTGCCCTGACATCCAGGCTGATCTCCAAACACATTCCAAAGGTAAAAATCTTACCTCTGTGTGACAGGAATTGGAGTTTCTCTTCCAGCTCACTACCAGCATCTCTGCCCTGTCAGTACCAACCACACCAGGCAATCAGGGCTGGCAAGACAGAGACAGCTGTATAGCAACAAAAGCAGTAATTCTCACTGACCCAGGCACCACGGAGACTGCACATCAGCAATTCAGAGCAGCTTGGGGCTGCACCTACAGAAGCTTTAATGAGACATTTTTAGCTTCATTTTCCTGGATGTGTCCTTCATTTCCATCCAGGCAGCATCCAATGGCTGCATGCCACCATCCAGGACTGCTGGCAACATGGGACACACACACAGCCCACGTGCTCACGGCCACACACACACACGGTGGGAGTCACTTCTGGGAAGCAGATCTCCTACCCACTACAGGACCATTACTGATGGCAACTTACTGCTGCTGCTACGCAGGACCCAGGTGTCCCTGATCTGGCAGTTTCTCCCAGCCTGCACAAGCTGAGCCAGGTGGAAAAAGAAAACCTGAATAAAACAATTGAAGGAAAACCATCTATGAAACAATGGGCAACGGGCCTGAAGGACCCATTAGCAGCACCTGCATCATAACAAAGTTAAAAGCAGGATTTGCCAAGGAGAGTGGGGGTTTGCTGACAGGTGGCTCTGTGGCCACCACCCACACCATCAGCTGCTGATGGCCCATCCCGAAGAGGAAAAACCCTCCAACGAGGGCTAAACAATCGAAATAGGGGAAAAACAGAGCTAATAAATTTAGGAGTAATAGGCTATATGGTCATGGGGATACAGACTAAGTCAACAGGCAGAGAGAAGTTTTCAACAGTAAATCTTTATCCACAGATAGACGTATTTCCCAAGGGAAATCCCGGAGTATTATTTAGCCTTGTATGGGCCAGTTCTAGTTCAGCAAGGGTGGGGATAATTAGAAATTCCCTCACATCCCTGAACTGTGCTGCTGCACAGCAGGCTGAGCTACACACAGGACAGCAGCCAACATTTTTCAGCAAGAACACAGCCACATTATTAACATAGAGATGAAACAGTGTCCTCTTCCCCAGTTCTGCGTGTTCCCATACTTTCCTAATGTCCCATTTCTCCAATTACTTGGTGAGCCACCACCTGCTGTATCACCCAGCTCCTAGGCACTCCCCACTCTCTCAGATCTTGCCCCAGAAATCACTCCTGGAATGTACAACTTTACAGGTAAATAAGTCCATGGAAGCAAAGAAATCCTGAAATATGTCCAAAAACACCTGTGGCTTCTATGTGAGACCTTCCTTTTTCACATGGGGCAAAACTCCTTTGTGCAGAGGGAACAAGGTGTTGCAGTTGTACAGGGAGACACACCACACAAGCTCCTTAAACTTTTGTGTACCAATTGCCTAGCAAAACAGAAAGAAACAGACAGGAAACTAACCCAAGAACAACACAACCGGGCTAAAAATACCTACAGGTGTAGGAAAACAGAAACAAACAAAAAATAATCAAAACAAAGCAGGAGAATCCAACTCTCGTTCGTTTCCCCGGCAGGGCCAAGCTGCACCTCGAGGTACAGGCGGCAGAGCAATTAGGCAGGAATTGCTTCATCAACGCCTCCTCGGGAGCACTGCCGGCTTCCCAGCACAGCCCCGGGGCGCGGGGAGTGCTCCTGAGCAACGGCAGGGGTAAGGTCTGCCTGTTCAAAAGAGGAGGGCAAGAAAGGAGGAGGGCAAAAATAAATTATACTAGAAAAAAAAAAGCCGTGGGTGACGTCACGGTGTGGGAAACTTTTCCGTCCTTACCTGGTGGGAAGGCAGGGCCTCCCCCGGCATATAAAAAGCTGCCGGAGCTTTACTCAACTTATTATTTACTACGGGCCGCAGCCGGGGGTCGGCGGGGCGGGCGGCGGCAGCCCCCGCCCGGGCCAGGTGCACCTGCGGCACCGGCCCGCCCGCTCGGGGGCCCGGCCCGGCCCCGACACCGGCCAGGAGCGGAGCAGCGGGGCTGTCCGGACCCCGGGCAAGCTCCCCCTGCCCCGGGCCCAGCGCTGCCCCCGCCCCGCGGCCGAGCCCGCACCGCACCGGGCCGGCCCCTCCGGCGGCCGCGGCGCCCCGGGCGGAGGGAGGAGCCAGGGCGGCCCCCCCGGGCGGCCGGCAGCGCTCCCCGCCCCGGCCGGGGGCTCCAGCTGTGGCACAGCTGCCTCGGCGGGCGGACGGGGGTGGGGGGAGGAAGGGGGCAAGTTATTATCTGCAACAATACCTCGGGGGAGGAGGCAGCGGAGGCGAGCGCGGCGGCGGCGGCGGGAGGAGGCGGCGGGGGGCGGGCCGGGGGCGGCACCGGGACCGCCCCCCGGGACCGCCCCGCACCTCCCGCCCCTGGCCCCGCCGCCGGCCCCTTCCTTCCGCCCGGCGGCCCCTTCCGCGCCCCGCGCCGCTGCCCCGCCGCGTCCCCCGGGCGGCCCCTCCCGCGCTCCCGGCTCGGGTACCCCCGCGCCGCGCCCGCCGCGTCCTCCGGGCAGCCCCTCCCGCGCTCCGCCCCGCACATCCCTCCCTCCCTGCCTCCCTCCCTCCGGTCCGGCAGCCCCTCCGCATCCCCCCGGCCGCGGCTCTCCCGCATCCCTCCGTCCGCGCCCCCCTCCCCCGGCCCTTACCTCCCCTGGGGCGCAGGGAGGGGCGGCCGGCGGCCCCGAGCTCGGCGGGACGGCCCCGAAACAAAAAGCGAAAGCGGCGGCCGCTGCCTCCCGCTCTGCCGGGCTGCCGCTCTCTGCCCGCGGCTGACGTCAAGGGCCCAAATTCCTGCCTTTCCCTGCAGGCAGATTTGTCCATGTAAGGGCTGGGGCCGGGGCCGGGGCCGGGACGGCCGCACGGCGGGAGGGGGCTGCGCTGCGCCGCGGCTGGGGGGGGGGCGGGCGGCTGCGGCTCCCGGTACCTGGGAGTGGGGGAACGGGGCTGGAGGCGGCCCCGACCCCGTGAGCATCACCTTCCTGCTCTGCATCCCGGAGCCAGGGGAGCCTTAGGCCCAAAAATGCACCCTGTGCCTTGCAGGATCCAGCTTTTCAAGGGGAAGTTTTGTCCAGGGCTCGTTTTGATTCTTTGGGTTCTTCTCCAACCAACTTTTAATCCGTTGTTCCCCATCTGAGGCTAAGAGCAAGGTGAGGGGAGGTAAAAGGTGCTGGGAGTTCCAAAGGAGCTGCCTGGGCACAGATACAAAACAAGACTTGTCGCGAATACTAAGGAGAGAAGGGAAACTTATTTTCTGATTGCTTTCTGTTTGATTGTTTTGTGGCTATTTCTAAGGACTGCAATTAAAATAAATTGGGATGTTGAGTGTGATTGTTTTTATAATGGAATGTTACCCTTTAAGTAGCTGTTCGGTATCTGCTTCTGCCCTGAAGAGAACGGGAAGGCAGAAGGGTTACATTGTGTTCAGGCTGTGGAGGGGAGCATTGCCAAGCCTTACTCATTTGGAAAGAGATTTCTGCGTGATTTTTTAGGCACTTCAAATGCATTTCATTTTTTAAAATAAAGGGCTCTGGTGTGTGCTTTCAGAAGATGTTTACATCTTATCCCATTACCAGCTTTAATGTCCACAGTCAGTGCTTGACAGCCCCAGGAGGGCAACACTGCTCGTTTGGACACAAAGGAGGACAATAAGTGCCTAAAAGACTTCAGAAGCTGTAGCAGAGAATTGTGATTCAGCCTCTCTCCACCTCCCCTAGCTGCCAAAACCAGTGTACTTCCCAGTCAGAGACCTGAAGAGGTCTCACCCCACCCTGGCAGACCCCTCAGAAGGGAAAGAGTGGCATTTCCCAATTTTAGTCAATGCAAACCCCCCATCTGGGGTTGATTTGGTGTCTCACACTGGCCCTGCGTACCTGGGGTACTAAAGTCCCCCCAGGAACAGAAACCTGCCAGGGTGAGATTCTCTCCTCAGAAGCACTGCAGCTAAACCTGCGTGAGCAGTCTTGGCCATGGGTGTTTTCTAAGCATTAGGACTATGACTAGAAATACCCCAGCCTTGTCCTAGCCGCCTGCCTGGTGTTCAAACCCTGCTGAGATCCTAAACCAAAGCTGAACAGTGCATGAGTCACCAGGGCCCTGTGCCGTAGGTGTTACCTCGAGAGCCAGCAGTGCTCTGTGAACATGGCCTCTTGTGAAAGACACGGGCACGGCGGATTTCCAGATGGAAGAGAATGTAGCACCAGCTCAAGCTGAGCAGCCAAAGCCTTTGCCTGAGGCCCTGTAAACCCAGGTTCAGTTTCCTCTGCAGAACCTACAGTTCACAGCTGAGTGCTTTGACCACTGGGCTGCGAGGTCATGCTCCTGCAGTGCACCCTGAGGACAACTCACTAGGGAATTTTCTTCCACCAGGAGCAGGTGGTCATCACCAGGGGCCTCCTGGCACCCATGTCTGTCAACCTCAGCGTGGTGGAGCTCTCAATGACAGATATACACAGGAACTGTTGCCTGTTACATTTTTTTCCCTTCAAGTTTGCTTGCAGAGCTGCAACAGCCCTTGTGTTGTGTCAACTGGTATCTAGGGGAAGTATATGAACACTAAAAAAACCCCTTTGGCCCAAGATGAGAGACAAGTGTTCTCCGTTTAGTATTTCAGAGAAAACCAGTGGTCAAATATTTTCCTTGTCCCATATCCAACAATTATTGCTTCTTTATCCATCAAGCTTATGAAATTTTCCAGTGCTGTCAACAGAAGATAGAATACTGTGCCCGTCCATAGCAGCCTCCTTTAAACTATCCCAAAAGTTTTAAGCTTTGAGCCTCCAGAGCTTGAGATAGTAACTACTGCTACCTCCATTTTGCTGGTAGATGAACTGTGACTAATCCTCTGCAGCACAGCAGCAGAAGTTTGATTTGCAGCCCATTACCCTTGTAACGTGCTGCCCAGAATGGTCACTGCCTTGTCAAACACAGCATGAATTTCCTGGGTTTTTTTTAGTTTCCTATCATGACCAATATCATACACTTTGGAAATGAAAGTAGAAAATTCAAGGTGTTGAGCCTGGCTGTGAAAATCTGCTCTTTGCCTGGAAAGAATCAAAAATATTGGCAAACATACAATCATTCCTTTGGTAATATCTACCGCACCCTGCACCATAGCAGCAAAATGAATTAAACAGCAAAAGACTGAAATGCCTGACACTGCATAGGCCAGTCAGGAGGCAGGAATACAGGAGTCAGCCTGGGCCAGTATTAATTCAAGGAAATTAAGTTTTCTAGTGTTTAAGGTGCATGACTAGGAGATTGGAAACTTGGCTTCTGCTCCTACTTTGTGTTGTGTGATTTTGGACCAGTCAGTTCACCTTACCATGTCTGGAAGAACCCTTAGAAACCCTCAGCACAAGGTTTAGAGCAGGGAATGACACACCATGACCTCCTATCTGACCCCATTCTGTGCAAAGTTTCCAGAAGTCAGCAAGTGAAACCTAGCTCTTGAGAGTTTGGGTCTCTCCTTTTCAGTGAGATTCCATATGCAAAAAAATCACAAAACAAAAAAATCAGGATGGGAAGAGCCCTTAGGAAGGGCCATAAAGCAGGAGCAGCACTGGCTAAATTGACAGGGGTTCATCTACCCTCCTCATAAGAACATCTAGAGGATCCATTCCAGAGCTTCACAGTTTGCTTTATCTCCACCCCAGTCACTGTTGCTGCAATTCAGCTCTTAATCAGATGAATTTGTGGGGAGCTGACATATTCCCTCACTAGCAACAATTCCAGAGCAACAGGAAAGTCGCCCACCTGGTGAACTAATTCTTCTGTGGGTAAAAGCCAAAGAGGCTGGAAAACACACTAAGCATGTGTTTTTGGGAGAGCTGCCACCTAATTTACAGACAAAGATCAGATGCAATTAGTGTTAGATCAACGGGAGACTCCTCTGCCCCAAACCACAGCACTTCTCAGCGCCTCGCCAGGAGGACGCCAGTTTCCACCAGACATGCAGTGTCACACTTGACCCTTCAGTCTCCAAAGGGTGTTCTTGGAAGCACATGCAAAACCTGAGCTCACAGCAATAGCATTCCTGTGGCACTGGGGAAGGAATGAGGAAACACCAGCATGGGTACTAGGCAGACGGGAGAGAAAAGACTCACCCTGCAAGTCTGAATTAATTTCCAAAGAGGGTGCTCGTTTCTGATTGAGAGATATACATGTGTGCTGCCTGGTGGAAGGAATCTAGAAACAGCAGTGGGCCAAGCTTTGTCATTCCCCACTTTGCAGGTATGTTTGCACCCAGATAGGAATGCAGGACACAGTACTGAGCAGGCTTTAGTGAATCACAGACCTCTGACAGCAATTGAGACTGGGCCAAAACCCAAGAGAATCTTCACTGATGAGAAATACAATTGCCAACAAACTCCCCAATTTTCTGTGAGTGTATCAGAGATGGTGACCATCATCAAACCCTCCATCTCTGTGCACATCTTGGAGTTGCAAGTGGTTCACAAGATGCTCAATTTTACCTGGCCATCAGTCCTGTCTAATTCTGTATCATTTCACTGTTGGCCGTGGTGAGTTTGGGGTAGCTCAGGAATGTACAAACCTTCCTGCAAACATTTCAGGCTCTGCACCCTGCTCTACTCCATCTACAGCCTAGACCATGGTTAGTCCTGTGCCTCAGGAATGGTAAAATTTGTAAAACTGCTATATTCCAGTGCTGAGAAGTACAGTTGAGCAATGTGCTAGTGTACCACACTTCATTTTAAGGACATGCTTAAATCCAATTTGAGCCCAGAGAGATTTCAGCTTAGATTTAAGCGTTCCATTGAACAGAGTGGATTTAAGGATTGAAGTGTTTTGCTAGACTGGATCTTTGGTTAATGAGGAAGGAGACTTCCTAGTACCTAGAAGAAAGAGCTGCCTGAAGCATTTTGGCACATCCAAACCATTACTAGCACTACTCTTTTTTTAAAATGAATTTTTCTGAAATTAACACAAAGAATTAGTAAAGAAGTTGATAATTTCATTAACAATCCTCACTCTCTGGGTCTCTGGTGGGGGGAAAAAAAGCAAACTTCTAGTATCTCATCAGAATGATGTGTTATAATTAAAGCAGAAGCCACTAGACTTCGTATTTTACACCATCTGGTATCTTGCACAGTGTCTCACTAATGGTAAATGTCTCATGTCCAGATTTTAGCGCTGAAATCATGAGTGCTTTGCTTTTCAGGAAGAGAATCAGTTAAATACTTTATGGAGCCTACACTGAATAAACAGAGTACCCTAGTCTTAAAAGAAATGTTTGCGGTAACAAAATATTTTGGGGGACATTTTTGCATGGGCTCTGACCTCCCTGTTGAGAATCAAAGTGAAAATATTGAATGTACTAAGCAGATGTCTTCTCCTAGTGACAGCAAGATGAGCAAAGACAGCTGGTTAGAAGAACAACAACAACAAAAACACATCATCATTCCTGCTTTGGCTCCAAAAAATCTTGGACTTGTTGTCATGGAAGAAAGCTATACATGTAAGAAGCCAAGAAAGAGACAAATATTATTGAATCTGGTAGCATTTTACTGAATGTGCTGGAAATAACTTAAGTAGGAAGAAAAACTGGATGCTCTCCATTGTTTATTAAAAGAATGCCTCTTCTTTTCCACAGGGACCTATAGCCTATGTAGGCATTAACACATTTGCAAGACACATATTTTAAATACGTTTCTTCATTCGTCAATCTTAAGGGCTCTTCTGCTAAAGTAAATAGAATTACAGCACATAGAAATGTACACAGCCTCAAGAATATTATCTCTGCAAGCTGAAAATGCCAACTGTGGGGTTTGCCTGTAACTCCTTCAATCAGGGAACATGGGTGTATTACAGAGACACCTAGAGAGATCTTAAATTTTAAGAAGAGAGAAGATGAGAAAATTAGACTCCCTTGGTGAAACACAGGATAAATAATTCACAATGAAAAAACAAGAAAGAAAATGGAAACCAAAATTAAAATATGAAGAGCTATTCTGGATGAAAATCAGTCTGAGCTGCATTGAACAACAGATCCAAGAGTTTTTTGGCAAGACTGCAAAATAAGCCAGTTACCCTCTGGCCTCTCTGCTCAGAGGTAGCACATTCTCTCTTGATAGTTTTCATCTGAACAAAACTTGAATTCTGTGCTTGACCCCTGGACATTTCCATTTCCCTTTCTTGAGCCTTTGGGCAGACTTGAGTGAAGAACAGGATTGATGAGAAGAGTTTAAGGAATCAAAAGCTGTGCAGTTGGTAATGGCAAAGACAAGTAACTTGAGGTGGATGTTCCCAGAGGATGAGGTAGCCCAAATCCCACGGTGCCATCAGACAGTGCCCTATGCAACAGCAAAGCTCTGGATTTGCTGGCTCAGGAGATGTCTCCATGGAGTGCTCCAAAACACCTATCTGTCTCCTACTGAGGTCGTAAATGATTTAAAGCCTTGAAGAAGCAAGAGGTTAATTTGTTTTATCATAAAGATAGACACAAAGAAAATGATGTAAAGTATTTACTTTGGAAAACAACTTCCCTGAGAATTGAGAGCTGTGACCAATCTGACATACCAGCTTGTAAACAGAGGACAATGAAGTCAAAAGGAGAGGACATGGCTGCTGGCTCTCCACTTTCTGGCTGCCAGCTTTGCCCTTTCTCCACCAGGTGATTAGGCAGTAATAGTTTTCAAAAGCAAATTGTTTTATTTACGTAACTTTCTATGCAGAAAACCAGGGTTAAGTATGCGGCTCTGCAACAGAACAGATGTGGGACTTGGGGAAAGTTGCATCTTGAACTGAGCTGGAAAAGCTTCTACCATTTGCCAGTATCTTGGAGAGTCTGGAATCTTTCCCATCTCTACTGTGACATAAAAAGGACTTCTCAACATTTTGGAGGACTTTCTCCCTTGTAATAAAGGACAAAAAACATGCAGTGAAAAACAAATCACAGTGCCAGAAGTGACTAAGAATCAGTTTTGCCTGTTTTAATTCCCCAACTTGCCAGTCTCAGCTCCTGACCTGACCTACAGACTCCCAGCTAGTCCAGGAATGACCATGCCACGATGAAGGACCATTTCAGCCAGAAATTCCATGCTGACTCCAAGAAAACATTTCCTAGAGTATCTTGCTAAAATGGTTACACTCCCACACACACTACATGAAAGGAATCATGTCTGACAAATAAACATTTCTTAATGAGAAACATTTGTCCAACATGTTTCTCCCCAGTACTCTGGAGCTTTGTGCCTCCATGCACCACCTATAAAAGGAGACAACAGCCCTTCCTGGGTTCTGGGAGATCACACTGGGCTATGTAAGAGGTGGATTCCCTACCCTCATTAGTTGCCCTCAGAACTCCATATACCTCATAGCACGTAAGTATGGACTGACTCAAGAATTTTTGTAGACACATTTCAACCCACATGTTTGACCTTTACCAAGAGCATCTCTGCCCACAGGCTGCTCCATTTGCTCTGTCCCACTCTGAGACACAGAGGCAATGCAGGGCACCTCAGTATCCCTGGGCTCAGCCATCACTGAATGCGCATTTCCTCACACCATCAGAAATTTGGATCACCAAGGAGACAGCCCAGCCATGCTGCCAGTGAGGTGACAGATCCCTGGCACCGGAGCTGGACTCAAACTGCTCATGAGCTGCTTGTGGCTGGAGAGGAATGTCTGCGGAGAGCTAAACCAGATTGCTCATAGATCTCTTCCAAATTGTCTCTAATCTAGTAGACAATCTGAGAGTAAATGTGCACTGGAAGCACCATCTTCCCTTCGAAGTAATAACCTGAGAACACTGAGTTTGTGGCTGCACTGGAGAAACCTTGGGATTTCACTGGTGCCTCGGCAAATCCTTAAGATGTCAGAGCCACCTATGTGTATTCTGTCCCCTCTCTCAGAATACTTCAAATATGTGTTTGATGCTGCAGAGACACCACAGCCACCACAGCTCCAGGAATGTGGTAATGTTCCCAGCAAGGGCTGGCTGAGGTTGTGAGCCTGAAGCAATACACTTTCAAATACCTGATCTGCACAGAGCTTTTAGAAATAGTCAAATGGCTTCAAAGCTTCAGGAAAGTTGACATTTTGGTGTCACCTTTATTTCTTTGTCCCACACCTACTGCAGCGAAAAGAGAAAAAAAAATTCAGGTGATATTTGCACTACCCTGCCTACATTTTAGCCACAAGGATCCAGCATTTGCCAAACTTGTGGAGGCCCATCTCAACCTGTTCGACATCTCACCCCTCCTAAGCACAGACTGAAAAATGCCACTTTTCTCCACTATTAAATCAAAAGCTGGCTACACCCATGTGTCAGCTGTTTACCACCCTCTGTTTCCTCCCTTTGGGCAGCTGATCAGGGATAATGACCTATATCCTTGAAGCATTTGTTTTATTTAGCATTACAGAGAAGGAGGGTTTAAGGCAGCAAGCAACCTAATTATATAACCTTTCCCACCCTATCTTATTACAGAGAGCTCAGCTTGCATCTTCACCTGTGGCAACACAGCAGCTCAACTCTTTGAATGTCCATGACTTCATCTGGGCTCTTTCCTGCTCTGCTTTTGTCCTAAGCAGAATGGTTCCAACGTCTTTCAGTTAAGATCTTTCACTCATTCTTTGCATTTGGGTAGGAACAACAACCGACTAGGCCTTGCTTTAGCCACGTAGATGTTGCTCCACAGATTCCTGGATGAGGTGGCCATGCTGCTCTCATGGTAGGGAGGCACTGATGGAGAAGCTGAATATCATCAGGCAGTGTTTGAGAGCACCCAGACTCTGTGCCCAGCACCCAGAGCACTGTACTGGTTGATGCTGTTGGTGTTGAGCACCAACTGCAGGCTCTGCACAGGAATCTGGGGCTGGAACACACCCTGCATCAAGCCTCACCCCACGATGAGACAGGCAGGCAAACGAGAAAATTGGGCCCTGGCCCCTTCCTGTGATTAGGTCATTATAATGGGTAAATATTTTCCTAGATAGAGAGCTGAGATAAAGGACTCTTGATGTCTGAAATGGAGTTTGAACAAGACTTGGAAGGACTATCCCTACCTTGTAGTTCTTTATAATGTACTTTTACCAAATAAATGTCTTTTTCCCAAAATTACCCAGGAAATTAAAGGGAAGTTGTTCTTAGCTAATGATGAAATTCTCACAAAACAAATGTTTCACTGAATGGCAAGAATAGCATTTAGTCTACAGCCAAACTATTCACCAGTAAACATACAGAATGGATTTAGTGAGAGGTACCAAGGATTATTCCCAGAGGACATTACAGCTCTACAACATTCTGCCTAGATGATTACTGAGGAGTACAGAAAAGTGAATGGTAGAGGCAGAGTCCCAGAGATTGGCATAGAGGAGTCTTTTTAATAAGAGCCTGTTTCTGCAAAGAAAAATGATTGTGATTATTTTTCAATGAAAATCAGTGTTCTCATGATATAGCAAATAGTGATTATTCATTCTCTATCCCTTTACTCTGCATTATTAATGATTTTGTGACCTCTGCTCTATCCTCTCCCTTGGTGTTCCAATCTCACCCTGAGTTTTCTCAGGGTTTGGAAGCTTTTATATCAGATAAACTGGTTTATAAGGTAGTCTTTGAGGAACAAGTCTCACTTAAATCTCACATAATATCCAAGAATGTTCTCCGGTATTTGACCTCTTTGTGGATGAAACAATACTCTTCAGACACAATAACCTTGGTGTTTCAAAGTTGTAACCAGCACCTGCGGAGTTTTCAAACAAACAGGCTCAGCATTCCTTGCAGCAGTCTTCCTCACTGCTCCCACATTTAATTGCTTTGTAATTATACTTGTAAAACCTGCAACGGGATTACACACAGGGGAAAGAAAAATAATTTTAAAAATCACATTTCAGAATAGGAGGGGAATTATGGGAGCTGCAAGACAAAGAAAAACCCACCTTTCTTTCTTTCTTCATTGTTGTCTTTGGAAGGCAGCCACCGAAGTTTCCTTGTCAGTAATACAGGGATTTGTAAATAGAACAAAGAGCTTCCTCACACCGAGGCACATTATATAACCCAGCACCGTCACCGTGTGTCTTCACAGGCAGTTCCCTTGAACTTTGCATCTCGCTCCTCCTGAGAACAGTCCTCCACGCCAGCTTGAGCAGATGTGGTTTCCTTCAGGAAAGGTTTTCTGTTAGGGTCATTCTGACTTCCCTTTCAGAGTTTTCCAGCCTCATGTGCTCTTTGCTCAAGGGATTACTGTGGTAGACACTAACTCCATGTGCTACTGTTAAGCTTCTCTCACCTGCTGGCTGAGCTGAATGAGTGCTGAAATCTTGTTCCACAGAAAAATCTGACATTTCGTGTTTTCCTGAATCAGACCGGAAAGTTGCAATTTCCTGTGAACCCAAATTCTGAGAAACATTTCAGAAAGTGCAAAATGGCCTCAGTGCAGCCTTTTGTTTGGGTGTTACGTACAGGTTTTTATGAGACTTAAGCTAACTTTAGACACATCATGGTTCCCAGTGATCTCAAATGCAACCAGGCAGCACCCACTGTTCCCAAAGTCACTCAGGGAGCTGCAGCATCTGCCAAGGGTGCTCTGCAAGAGAGAGGCGACACAGAGTCACGTGTGGTTTTGTCTCACTCCGTGTATTATTCCAGTATTGCCACTGCTTCAGTTCCACCAGTGCACTCACAGGCTTCAAGCTTACAAGCATTTTAACTCTTATTTTCCAGGCTCATTGAAAACAAAGGCTTTTATAGTATATCACTGAAGATATAACTCAATAGCCTGTACAGCCTTGGCATGATATTTCCAACATATCAAGTGCATATTCAATGGCACTATTTTAAAAGAGTGCAGCTTTAAAAAGTTTTAACTAAATCAGGGCACAAGGCTGTGCAGACCCTCTTATTTTAGTATCAGTAGAGCTGTTTTTTCATCTCTGGTTGGTTAGAAGAGTTTTGGAAATGAACAAGGATAAGGTATCCTACAGCTGATGTAGATCACCAAATGCAAAAGTTCACACTGCTTAAACTAGGGTGGTACAAGCTTGTGTGAAGGCAGCTTTGAAGCTGCAAAAGCATAGTGGGAAAAGCAGCCCTGCCCTGTGAACAAGTGAGAAAAAAACAAACAAAGAAAACAGTGGAACAAAAGCTGCTGCTAGCTGGTCTTCATGGAAAATGAAGTTAAAAAAAAAAAGAAAGAAAAAGAGAAAGAAAAAAAGAGGTGGAGGAAGGAACAGAAGCATACTTCAAGACCAAAATCTCATCAGACTAAAAATCAGTGTAACTCCCACATTGCAACGCTTTGCAGGTCTAATAGACACAAAGCTGTTCCTTCACCCGTAAGCCAAACATAAAAGTCACGGAAACCCATCATGCCAATTCTGTGGCTGCTTTCCGGAGCAGAATCTCTTTAAATGTCAATGTTCTCTTTGTTCTGTGCACCCTTTATAACGAGTCTATCATCTGTTTGGTAAAAGATCCAGTGAAATATGTAATAAGGTTATCTCACCATCTCTCTCTATTGTAAAGCCATATCTCCTCTTCCACTCATTAATTATTGTCTTCCATTTCCTGTGTCAGATGTGAATCAGAAAATAGGGACTCAAGGCTTACAATCTTAGCAACTTACCATATATTAGCTGAGCTGTGGTAACTCTCCATGTGCTCCCTCTCGGCCCATAATAAACAAAGCTGGTGTGACTTTGCTGTACACAGGCCTGCAGTCGATGCAGTTTGGATTAACCTCCTCTTATTGTCAGCTAAGCTGACAGTGATAGTGGCCATGGCTCAGCTCATGTTCAGTCCTCATATTGCAAGACTTTACCTTTAAATCCTGGGAGCAGAGCTCTACCAATATAACTATCTGGAGAGCTACAATGATTTATGTGCTGTCAACATACCCTCAAAAAAAAAAGGACAAAAAAGCAGCACAATTACATGATTATCAGCCAATGCCCCTTGGTTTGCAGTTTTTCGAGCATGAACTGCTCAAACTTTGGATCAAGAAGTGAAGCAATCTGTTTCTCAAGTGCAAACAGGGAAAAGTTATATGAGTCTTCTACCAATTTCAGGCAAATATATCACAGAAGCAGCATGCTTAGCCTTTTTACTGTGCATCTGTCTGAGGTTTCCAGTAAGGTTTCCCTGATATATAGTAAGAGTCAAAACTCTAATCTCTTTTAGCTCTTTTTTATTGTCTCTGCAGCACTAACTTTGAAAAATGGCCTTGTCCCCAAAGAACTGCACACAGTCCATGTAGGGAAGCTGTTAAAATAAATGCTTTACGTAAAAAATATTGCAGACGAACTCGGCTCTGAGGGGTTTAGAGCTACAACATATAGATATAAACCAGAGCAGCTAAGTATGAATGGAGGTCACACTCAGTAGAGAAGAAGGGAAGTCCCCTGTTTGACAGGTGTTGCACATGATCTCTGAAATCAACAATTCCTGCTCCTCTTTCTCAGGGCTGCAGAGTTTTAATAAATGACTATTCTCATGTTAATGTCCTTCTGCCTTCCTCCTCACTGACCTCAATACACACCATGCTGATTCATATAGTTTCTTCTTTCACTGGATTTGAGTGCTTTCTGGAGACCTTATTTGTGCTGTTCTGTGTGTGAGACATCTGGCTGATTTATAGAGACCAAGACACAGACGAGCACACTGTTGGCTGCCCTACCTGAATATTGTGTTTCCTACACATTGTGTTCCTATCTCTGCCCATGCCATGGTCTGATTTTTGATGGTCTGTGTGCTGTTCAAAGAAGAGAGCAAACTTTCTGCCTCTCAGGAAAGCTTCTGAGATCCTCAGGAATAAAAATGTGCTTTTCCACCTGTATTCCCCACAAAGCAACAATATCTGTCTAGACACTGATTGGGGAAATTCAGGCAAGGGATAATGTGCAAATGAGAACATGATTCAGTGGTGGGAAAAAAACAGACAAATACCAGGTGCCTCAAAGGCTGAATCACAAACAAGATGGTGAAAAAAATCTAAGAATGCAAGAGGTGATGGAGGAGCTTGACTTGGCATTTATCTGTTTATTTCAACAGGATATGCAGATTCCACCCTTCTGACATCACTGCCTCATCTCGCCTCATCAGTGCCTCATGCCACAACTCCTCTGTGTATCACTGAGTCAGCACCACTGTGTGATCTCCTCTTGGCCATGCAAGGTGGGGTGAAAGGCTGCCCATAGTGGTGAAAGCAATGAGGCACCTCTAAAGAGGGATTAAAAAACTCATGGTCATCTTATAAGCACCCCTCCCAGGAAATAACATGGGCTCAGAAAAATTTACATTACAGTAACACAGCAGTGCTCTATGGGAGTGCTCCCACCGCAGATGGAACAAGAATTCATACTGTGTATTCAAAGGAAGGAGCAAGGAACACTTGCACTTCACTCCTGGAGCTCCAAAAGAAGCTGACAAGTATATTTTCCTCTGTAACTAACAGGTACAGGCTGATTCTGCTTGTTGTGCTTTTCTAGAGTCCTGGACTGAGAGAATATTTCTTAAAGCCTGGAAGTGTCCAAGGCTGGGTTGGATGGGGCCCTGTGCAGCCTGGCCTAGTGGGTGGTGTCCTTGCACATGGAGAGGAATTTGGAACTAGGTGATCTTTAAGGTCCCTTCCAACCCAAACTATTCTATGATTCTGTGAAAGCATCACACACATGGAGTGCTAACCCTTCTCTCTCCCAAGCAAACAAAAGCTGTTTCCTATTTTGGAAAAAGACCCCAGAACAAAACAACCAAATGGAAAGAATCTGAAATATTCATACAATGGTTGACTTATAAGAGATAATGTAAAGAGGAGCTTTATATTAGAAGAAACTCAGTCACATGAAAACTGAAATATTGGGCCACTACCCCCAAGTCCGATCTTCAACAGTCCCAGAGTCTCTAAACAGAACCCTAAAAACATCCTGAGCTGCACCTCAGTGTGTCATTCTGTACAACAGGGCCAGGTTTTCTTCCTGGAAAACCAGGTCCAGAGGCCAGGAGGCTCTTGTTGTATTTGCACATACTAGTCCCTTTTGTTGGGGGATTTAGGTCACAAGAGCGTAGGAAAGGCAGCTCTGAATCACCTGGCTCTTGCACGTGTTGCTTGCACGTTGTGCAAAGGTTTCTGAACTCAACCTCCTTTCAAGACACACCCTTTGTTTGTTACTTTCTCTTAGGGCTTTTTCGCAACCCCATCCCCTGCCAACACAAACAAGGTTGCAACATCTCCCTCCAGTCTGTCTTCCTCTGCTCTGCTCTAAATGTCAACCAGCCACAAAGCACTGCTCACTTGCTTAATTGGGCAAAATACCTGCCGTGGCAGCCCTGTGCCTTGACTGCCTCCGGGAGAAAGTTTCTTGGGAATGGTGAGTGACGGAACCTGCGAGTCGATCTTAGTCACGTTGATACCAGATACCAGGAGCCTTGCACAGGTAGGACACGGCTGGCTTTGCTGAGCAGCCATCAGGCGTCTGTGAGGCACATGGGGAGGTTAAGAAGAGTAATTATCAGGGATCACAGTGGCTACTAGCAGTTGTTTCTGCAATTGCAGTGCTTTCTACGTCGCTGCAATGCGTACCCTGTGCATAGAGAGCAGGGGAGAGAAGTTGCTGCTGTTTGAATGGCATTTATTGGTGTGAAAGAAATTGTGGGACCTGGTTCCACTCCTACTATTTGGGATAACTCGAGTAGATCCCTTCTAACTAAAGGGACACCACAACAAACAGTCTGTGAGCACTGTCTGTAAGCAGGCAGGAAACACAGGCACCCTGGAGACCCCCTTAACCCCCAAATCTTGTCCAGACTAGAAAGTAGGTACATAATGCACTGAACAGAGAAACTCTAGCAAGCCCAGGAAAATGGAGAGTGCATGGTGCCTACACTCAACCCCTCCACACAGCCATTTCAGCCGAGAGATCATCACAGCTGTCGCAGGACTCCCCACAAATAGTGGAACACAGGTCTGCCTCTGTCCGTGTTTTTGGCATGGCCTCCTGCTCACTCAGAGCTGCTCTGCACGTGGGATGGGACAACATCCTGTTCTCCTGCTGCCTGATGGGCACACTGCTGCTGGACTGTCATCAGCCACCGAGCCCCTGCCCAGCCCGGCATGCCAGGAGCCGGGCTGTGGGCGGTGCTGCTCACCGGCTGGAGGCGGCTGCTTTTATCAGCAACCTTGATCAGGGGGATTTTCTCTTATTTCATTCTCAAGCTTCCTTCAGCCTTGGATTTGCATAAGATCCTGGGTTAGGACTAATCTGATCCCAGGTTGGGAACATTGCATCAGGCCCAGCGAATCCTCCATGCCAAACTGTCTCTGGTCAGGGTGTGTTGGCCCTGGAAAACAGAACCGTGCAGGGACAAATGGCAGCATGAATTTTCCTTAGTAATAAGGAGGTGCCTGGCTTTGTATCTCATTTAAACTCCTGTGCTATGTGGCAACTCCCAGTCAAGTCTGTTTGTTTATAGCCCTTGTAGCCAGGTGCTTTCCATGTTCACTCCAGGTTGCTGAAACAAGAAGCATGTCCAGCCTCCAGGGCTCGCCAGCAGCTATTGACTAACAAGAGCACATTGTCCTTGGTGGCAGGAGGGAGCACCTTGCTTTATCTATGCATTCCCTGGCAAGCAGCAGTGGTGGAGAAAGAGACATGTCTCACTGCACGGTAAGAGTATGAATTCAAGTCTCAGAATGTAAATAAATGTGTGGCCATTCAGTTGGAGGAGTCAGCGGTGACAGGTGGCAAGTGTAACCATGACACCTCCTGAAGGGTTGTTCACTTGTGGGCATGTGGCTGATTGGCTTTTCCAGGTCCCACTGGGTTAAATTCATGGACGTACTTGGGAAAGTGGGGGTTTCTCTTAAGGTTTTCACTTGGTAAAATGACAGAAGAGTTGAGGATTAGTAGTGCCAAGTGTCTGATATAGCAATCACCATCTGTCTTGCTCACCTTTCCATCACCACTTTATAGCCAAGAAGATGGCCTGAGCTCTTCCTTTGCTGCCAGATTCACTTGCTTCAAGAACAATTTGGCATCCTGACCTGGAGCTGTTTTTTTTAATAAAATGTAGACACAGACATGTCCTGCTGCAGAAGGTACTGTGAACATGGGGTTGTGATTGACACTGGGGTACAGACTGCCCATGGCCCCAAATCCCTCAAGAAAGTGCTGACCTACTGTAACATATTGATTATCTCACTGCAATATTTAAAAATATATACTTCCTGCTAAAAATGGTGTGCTCCACTTGCCAACTAAACTCAGTCTAGATCCATCTCTGTCATTTCGGTGTCCAGTCCCTGGCAAGCCAAATCATTCTACAAACTCTGAAACTGAAGACAGAAAATCACCAGTGGAATAGTGCTGATTGGGTCAGAGGTGCAAAGAAATCAGCTCTCCACTCCATGAGCCCTCTGCCAGCTCACAGCTCAAATGGGTACATCCTTAGCAGTTCAATCACTACTGTCCCATCAGCTGGAAATGTTGTTTTTTCTGTTATTAGAGTATACACAGGCTCAGCCCAGATGCCAATCACGAAACTAAGTGTGCACTTGTAATGATGGGCAAAAACTCCAGTGCTTTGTTTTATTTGAGCAGTGCTCAAAAGCCAAGATATCCTGCTTAGAGCATCAAAAATTACCCTGTACTTTGTCCACTTACAAGCAGCACAGTGGCTCTGCCTCATACGAGCATTCCCTAACACCACATTTATTGGAACAATAGGAAAAGGAAAACAATTGCAATTTTTTTTTCTGGGTGGGGGGGCTGGGGTGGGGTAAGGTGTTTTACTCTTAAGTCCAGAAATCTTTTGGTTCTGGTAGGAGCTGTGCCACCTTTTTACTTGGCTTACTCTACAGACCTTCAGTAGGGATTTTACGCCATTGAGAAGTTTCCTGTTTTGTTTGGGGATGTTTTTGTCCTGGTGACAATTTTGGGTCATGCCAAACCTCCACGTGAACATCTCAGTTACACAGCTGCAGCCCCACCTTTCTCCAAAGAAACACTGAGAACATTCCTCCCCCTCACAGACAGAGAGAGCGAGCTCTTTGCCCAGAACAACAGAGGCTTTCCTGGTAGCAAATACCTATTCCTGTAGTCACCCAAAGGAGAAGACATGTTGGTGACAAGTCTTTTCCTTTCTTTTTGTTCTTTCCTTAGGGAAGAATATTGATTCCTACCCAAATTCTGTTTGGGGGTTTTTGGTTTCTTGGTGGGTTTTTTTTTTTTGTTTTCAGGGTTTGGTTTTTTTTTTGTTTTATGAAAAAGACATCGCCATGTAAGGGGTGTTACACTGCTGCTGTACCCAGATGATGGTGGGAGGATGGCATTTTGCTGTTCCCTTTCCTGCAAAGCTGGTTCATGAAGCTGTGTCCCAAATTGTTGGCAGTGTGACTTTGCAGTGCTGTGGACACTGAGCTGGCCCAGGTAGCTGCCCCATACCACACATCCTTGTACCACTGAGCAAGTGAACAATGAACAGTTTGACAGTTAGTTTGACAGCTATAGGAAAATGACTGTATAGGATGATTAATAAATAGAGGATATTTATGAGTGCCTTCCCTCTGAGAATCACACTAATAGTAATTATACTTTTCTAAATCCCATTTATAAAGCCATCTACATTTAGGTAAAGGGAGCCATAGAGATTTTTCTGTTGGCAGAAATACCAGGCAGCGTCCCAGCTCTCAATCTTTGCTTCAGACTCCTGGATGCCAATCTTCCTTCTCCGTGAGGACAAAAAGAGAAACTGGCTCCAGAAAATATAGTCAGTGTTTACATTTTATTGAACCACTAGACATTGCTGTTGGCCACATCATGAAAACAGTGCAGCAAAGAGAGCCTTTCATTTGCCTGTGCTTGGCAGAAAGTGTCGTTCTTTGGTTACTCAGCTGAAGTTGACAAGTTGCCCAGTATTTTTATTATCAGGTTGTCAGCTCAATCTCACTACTGCCCTCTTAATTTATTGTTTTGCATTTCAAAATCACAGGTGTGACTCATTGCACAGCCAGAGGTTATAATGAAGTATCCCACTCATCCTTTAGCTCACCCTTTGTTCAAGACAATGCAGATTGCGGAAGGTTTCTGAGGAGGTAAGAGGATTGCAAAAGAGTCGAAGACTCCTCTTTTATCTAACCCATGTGTGGGCAGTGAAACTGCCTGATATGAAACCAGTTGGGTGCAAAGGTGGGCATGAAGGTTCATTTGTCATTGTGTTGAGGGTTGAAACTCAGAAGATACAGCAGCTGTCATTGAAGATAGGCACCCAAACTTAAATCACCTCACCCTGAGGGTGAGTCCAGAGAGACAATCCTAGGATAACACACTTCTCCCAAGATTTCCTCTATGCTTTAGTTTCCAACATGACAGAAGATGAAAACCAAGCAGGCATTTTTCAATTTAAAAAAATCTGATCCTCTGCATTTTATGATTTAAGTCTGGAAGTGACTCTAAGTGCAAGATTTTGCCAGCATTGTGCAAATAAGGATCCTGTGGCATTAGAGTTTTGAAATACAAATAAATGTTTCTTAGCGTAAAGTGATGTATCATCCATGTTTCTCCTAGGAGTATCTGGGATAAGTTGCTGGGAAGAAGGAATAAGGATCACAGTTCTATTGGAAAGAATGTCTTGCTGCTGATTATGAAAATGACATGGAAATCTTGGGCTGAATTAAATTTTTTTCCATATTGGAAAATTGATGGGAAAGCTTCCCGGTATCAACAGTTCATGTGAAGCAGAGGAAGAGATCCTTTCCTCACAGAAGAAGAGTGTCAAAATCCAGAGCTATTCTGAATCAATTTGCTCTTTTAATTGTCTTGTACAGACGTCTGTCTCTGCAGCAGACATGCTGAGCTCATGCTACATGAAAATAAACCACATAAACTTGAGGAGATACAAACACAATTTGTTCCTAACAGAATGAGCTTACAAAGCCACACATCCCAGTGTCCTGGCAATTCATCTCCCTCCCCAGGGGGAAAGATACACGTCCTATGTCCAGTCTGAGTACCCTGGAGCAGAGACAGGCAGGGGCAGAACTATTGGGGTGCTTGGCTTTTTTAAAGCTGCAACGTGGAGCTGTGGCAATGCCAAAAGTGTCTCTGGTCTGCTCTGTCTCATTGCTGGGGGGGAGGAACTGTGACTCAAAGGCTGTCCACTGGCAACACAGAAAACTACACCAACAGCACTGGTTGAGCTCTGCCGTATCCAATTTCTGTCAAGTGTAGAATAATAGCTATCCAGCGAGCTGGGACATGCTCCACCAGCATCAATAGAGTTGTGCTTCAGAGCATCCCTCGAGGTAGCAAAGAATTATCCCCATTTTATAAATGAGGTAACTCAGGCACAGGGATTAAAGCCAGAATGTTCCAAACTGGCTGCCTACTGCTAGGTACCTACACCCATATTTACGCAACTCGTGGCCTGATTTTCAGAAGGGCAGGGCAATGAAAATTTTGGCCTGAGGGATTTGTTCACACACAGTTTACTGGTAACAACGCCCAGGATGGAAGCCTGGTCTCTGCTACCTGTCTTACACCTTAACCACTGAAAACATCCTTTCTGCCACTAGCCAAGAGTTGGTGAAGGCTCCTGAGTGTCCCCATTCACCATGCAGAGGCTCAGAGTGAGCAATGCAGGCTGGCTGCCTGCATGCTCTCAGCTAGAGACTTTTTAAGAGCAACAGAAGGAGTAAAATTGGTGAGATTTCCTTGCTTCTCTCTCAGCTCTTCAGAGCTCAGGCAGCTTTGCTTGACTTGCAGTGCTTTGCTATAACAGCACATCTGGTGTGTAAACCTCTGTTCTTCCTCACACATGGCATCATCTTTCACCTCTGTCCCTTCACCGTGTCCTGCTCAGGACACCTCAGCCTTGCAGAGCACGGATCCAGTGCAGAACCAGTAACAGACCAGGCAGAGAAGAGAGAAAACTGGCCAGATGGATTTCAGAACTGCTCAAAAGCACAAGCACCAAGAAGAGCAAGTTAACCCTCACCTCTCTCCTGCACTCTCTTTCTGGTCTTTAAATGAGCCTCAGAAATAGCCCTGATTTATTGGAAAATCTTGAGAAGCAAGAAAATGTAGTAAAAAACCTACTCTCGTACTAACAACTAGCAAAACCCAGGAGGCAGAGCACTTGCTGGCTGGCTACAATAGAGCTCTGCAAGTGTCCCTGCTAAAATCAGCCCTGCTAGGGGCTAATGTGATGCTTGTCTTAGCTTGTTAGAGAGCCTTGCTGTCTTTAGACACGTAGCTGAAAAACAACGCTGGTGGTTGGTTGCTACCTGAGGGAAGAAGGACAAAGGATCTCGGCTGTCTCTGTGGAATGGTCACTGGTCAGGTCACTTCAAGCCTGACCTGCAATACCAAGTGCATGCTGCAAATCCATTGCTGTCAGCCCTTATGCTTTGTCTCATCTACGGAGTCCCAGCCACCTCTGACCTCTTCTTTCCCTTCCTTCAGGCCATGTCCTGCTCACGAGGCTCCTGCTCAGATGCTCTGTAGCTTTCCCCAACCCGGAGGGAGGACAGGCGAGAGGAGGTGACAACCTTCAGCAAAGGTTAAGGCTGGAAAAGAAGGAAGTGTCAGCTCAATCAGGTCAGCTCAGCCAACCAACTGCTGCTGTAATCCTTCTGCCTCAGGTCCCTGCGCTGTTCTGCTCGTGCTCTGGATGCTACTGTATGAGCAGCAACCTTTGCCCTGCCCCATGGTACTGTCAGCCTGCAGCATCCAGACAGGGAGATGGGGAAAAGGGGTAGAGAGGAAGCAGCTGATCATGAGAATCTCCAGAACTGTTTCCAGATCCTCCTTTTGCAGTGTGTTTTGGGAGCATGGACTTTGAGATGGACTTTACTCCTACTGAAGTTCGGAAGTCCAGACTTGGCACCATCTGATTTCACCAGAAGAAGGCTGAGAACTAGATCTGAATCAATTCCTATGCTGCAGCTCATCTCCGTATTCACAGCAAACCCAGAAACTTTGAGAAGGTGGCAGTGACGTGGCCCCAGTTCCTTCTGCCCAGATCTGAGGTGCCTCTTTTGGGATGGGAGCAACTGAGTCTCACCAATCTGTCAGCAACCAGGAGGAAGCCAGGGAACAAATGCCTCCTATTCAATAAAAGTTGGTGCTGCACTTTATACAGCAGGCAGTGCATTATTCTGTGGTGAAAACAAACCCTATTCTTCTCTGCCAGATAAACACACTTTATCCAGCATTTCTGACTGTTCAGCAGCAGCCAAACTCACGATGGGAAAAATAACAGGTGTTTGTAAGACACTCCCTGTTTATTCACAGTGCTTAAAATAATTGCTTTTAAAAATCCAACAGAGATTTAATTTTCTATGCTCCCACATTTAAAAAAACAAAAACAAAAAAAAAACCCTAAGCTTGGCTCATGGTAGTTGAAGACAATTCATTATGAAAGGGGTGCTCTTTCTGTTGTGGTAGCAAAGAAACCTACTTATGAAAGCTCCTGAGGAGCATAATAGCAAAGCAAATTCCTGCCTAAAACCTGCACTTCCCTGTGCTTTTCATTGAGCTCTCCAGGTAGAAGCTTTTATTATCAAAATGTGTGATTTTATTGTCAAAATGGGATGAGCAAGGATTAAGCTCCTCCAGTTGGTGCCCATCACTGACCATCTCCAACATTGCCTTTTATAAGGCAATGATAGCCTTGGGCTGGCTTGTGCCCTTCCCTCTTGTTCTGGTGGTGGAACAGGAGATAAGTGCACTGCCCCAGGGGGAAAAGTACGTCTCAGAGGCACAAACTTTTCTTCAATCACTGCTTGCGGCTCCGGGAAATAACTGGCAATGGATCTTGATCAATAGACCACTTTCCAGCGCAATGGGCTGACACACGGAGCTGGAGGAAGAGGACAGAGACTCCCTGTCTCCATCCATTCTCCCCATGCTTGCTTACAGCGCAATGAGGGATGTCCCTGAGCCACCCAGAGAGTGAGGGGACACTCAGTGTGTGGCGGCTGTCAGGGTTTGGTCCTTGTGGTGGTGAATGGGCGATGGATAAAGTCCCTGCAGGAGCCACTCAAGAGAATACAGCATCATTCCTGAGGGCTACAAGCTTCATGGACAATGATTGTGGTGGTCCCCTGTCCTCAGGACTTTCCCTTCCTACAGGATATGGCTCTTCTTGAGCTGGGACAAGTCACAGATGCTCGGTAGCTCTCTGGGAACCTGGAGAGAACCTCGAGAAATAGGAGCCCACCTTGCAGCACCCCAGTGATGTCCCAACCCCCAGCTGCTGCTCCTGGTGGCTCCTGGACTGCCATCCAGGTCACAGGTGGATGTGGACACAGCCTAAACCTTGCCTCCAACACAGGACTGAGACATCCTGACGCTGGGAGTAAAACACAGCCACATTTTAGTCTTTACTGTTCCTACAAAGGTGCAGGAAGGGTTACACAACCCAATCCATCTCTCTGGGAGGGCTCACTTGTCTCTAAGCAGTGGGCATGAGAGAGGCAGATGGGGTTTGTGCAGACGAGGGGCAGGGCAGGGCTCCCAGCGGGCACAGGGCTCCCAGCGCTGTGGGTGTTATCTGTGTTACAGCAGCATTCCCAGCTGGGACCAGGCTGCCATGGCACTGTCAGGCTTGTCACACTGCAGCCTCTGGCCTGAGCAAAAGAGACAGATGAAAGCCAGAAAGAGAAACAGAGGCACAGGGGAAAGCAGAAACTTCCTGGGGGTCAGGCAAGAGAGTGTGGGTCGGTGTGGGGCTCGGCAAGGTGCCACTGCCACACGGGATGCAGCAGCAGCAGCTGTGCCCCATCGCACAGGGGCTCCTCAAACAGCGGCTGGGATGGGGCAGAGTGCAGCTTCCGAAAGGGCATTCCCACAGGCGCAGAGGAGGAGATGAAAGCAGGCGGCTGCAGCGCGTAGCGGGGCAAGATGAAAGGGTTCAGAGGCCGGAGGAGCTGAGAGACGGCGGTGACTCAAAAAGCGGAGCCAGAGGCAGCGACAGCCGCCGCGCACAGAGCGGCTCCGGCGGGACACACAAAGGAGCGCTGCAGCAAAGGCACGGGGTCCGAGAGAGCAGCCCCGAGATCAAACCCATCCTGAGCACAGCGAGACTGAAACTGTCTGAGCAATAAAGGATCTCACACTGCTCCAGGGCCGGCGGCTCGAGGCCTGCGGGGCAAGGCAGGGCTTTATGCACACAAATGAAGCACAGCCAAGTCCTCTGCAGCGGCTGCACTGGCCTGAGCAAAAAGCACAGAATGGGAAGAATAGAATAGAATAGAATAGAATAGAATAGAATAGAATAGAATAATAGAATAGTTGAAGTTGGAAAGAACCTCTAAGATCATTGAGTCCAACCATTAACCTGACACTGCCAGATCTGTCACCAAACCATGTCCCTAAAACCCACATCTATACATTTTCTGTTCACTTTGAGGTACAGTGATTCCACCACTTCCCTGGACAGACTGTTTCAATGTCTGACAACCCTTTCAGTGAAGAAATATTTCTTGCTATCCAATCTAAAGCTCCCCTGGTGCAACTTGAAGCCATTTCCTCTTGACATATCATTTGTTACCTGGGAGAAACAATTGACGCCCACCTGTCTGCAACATCCTGTAGTTGTAGGGAGCAATAAGGTCTCCCCAAACTTCCTTTCCTACAGACTAAACGACCCCAACTCCATCAGCTACTCCTCTTAAGACTTGTGCTCCAGTAAGACAAGTGCTTCTCCAAGCAACAAGAAGCAGCAAGTGCCCTTTCTTAGGTGAGAAAAAATGAAGAAGCAAAGCTTGTACCTTTGCTTTGGTGCCCATCAGGCACCAAATCTGTGAAACCTTATTCAAGATGGTAAAACCCACACAAAGAAGGCACCCAGGATCTATCTGTCAGCATGCCCCTGGGGCAGATCTACGTGCCTGAATCTCCTTTCCAGGCAGGCAGTCACCGGCCCAGTGCAGCATTTCCTCTCCACTGGAGCGGTACTGGTGACTCAGCACTTCCCCTGCAAGGCACTGCAAGGGCCTTGCTCTGACGAGGAGATTAGAGCAGCAGCCCAAGTATAATAATGGTGGGGCTGAGCAGCAGGGATTTATGAGCAGGCAAAGAAAATGAGAATTATAGGTGTCCAGTCCCTATGACAGAACCACCATATATTTCCTCCAACAAAGCGTGTGACAACAGCTCCATAAATTCACATAGTAACTGAAGCGAGCGCCAGCTCATCATTGCAGCTATTTAAGGAGCCAAGTAGCACTCTCTGCTTATTGCAGAAGTTCACAGTTAGTTAAAAATAAGCATTAAAAAAGTCACTTTTGGGCCCTGGCTGAATAAGGCTTTTTATTCATGATGCCCAGCAATGCGTTCTGCCTCTTCTCCTTTTATGCCTACACAGATTCTCCTTGGCAGAATTTCGTGTTAGGCACTGTCAGCTTCCTCTGAAGGAGCTTAACTTAGGATGTGCCATAATCAATTGTAAAACTTAGCAATGACTATGAAATACTTGATCCTTTTCAATACCAGCAGATCTGAAATGTGCTTTAAAAATTCTTTAGCTCCAGCCCATTAAATACCTAAGCAGAGCTTCCCTGAGATGTAATTGCTGAAGAGAATAACCCCGATATCCACAACATGCTGAATAGGTTTTTTAATGCTGTCTCATGATCAGATTATTTGCAGTACCTGTCAGCTAATGTGCTGTTTTCATTGCTAATTTAACACTTCTTCCTAAAGGGAGAAGGGGGAGAGGGTGAAAACAACTCTTCACAGTGAACTGGAAATCAAAAAATAGCTGTGTGTTTTGTTGTCACTTCTGCTACTCTCTTTTCTGACATATAAAGAGAAGCTCACTTTAATATGACTAACTCCCCTTTAAACATGAGAAATATCAAGTTTCTCTGAATCCCATGGCTTTTATTCTTTCTTCTTGAAGCTTTGGGCAAAATTTGAAAGAGACATCTCAGCTAGAAAGAAAAGTTGGAACTTTCTTAGGTTAAGGCTTAACTTCAGCAGTGATTGGAATGTAATTTTCCTGTAAGAAAAAAATCTGGCATCTCAGTGAAAAACTGAAAGATAGGAAATGGAAATTAAGGCTTGCTGTCTGTGAAGCTGGAGCTGTAGGGCCCCATTCTCCCCCAGAGCTTGCTGTCCTGCTCAACTTGGTTTCCCATGCAGCACTGGCTCTCTTCCCCATTAATCCCCTTTTCCTGGGAGCCTTTCCTGGAGTCAGGACAGCAGGTTGGAAACTTGTCCCTGGAGTCTGATGAGGACTTGGTGTGTGTGAACTAAAAATTTGCCGGGGCACATCCCATGACATTTTCCCAGGGTCAAAATTACTCAGATTAGCAAAGAGAGAGGAGATTCTTGTTTGGTTGGTTTAGTAAGAAGGTGATGTTTTGTACAGAAATGACATAACTTCGGAGGAAAAAGAAATAAGGTTACTCAAGAGCCAGGTTAAAAGAAAAGCATTGAATGGAAAATTTTCAGCCAGCCCCACGGAGATCCATTCTTTATCTTCAGGTTTGGAAGAGCTTGCTGCTCTCTGTGGTGGCTGGTGTCACGTTGCACGCTCCTCCAAGGGCAGCAGATTGCTTATGCATTAGTTCTTTTGCATAATACCAGCAGTTATAGTGGGCTTGGGTGTTTGAGGTTTTTTTACACACATTGTTTGCTGCTAACAAACTCAGGAAGGAAATTTACAGTCTTGAATGGGGAGTGAGGTCTGCGAGATGTCCCCAGCAGGACTGAGCTGCCGAACCTTGCAGTGACTCAGCCAGCACAGGAAACGTTTGTTCTGAGCAGCCCCATCTCCTGTCCCCCCTGCTTCAAGCACAGGGTTTATAAACAGGGCACGGTAGTTTCTTTTGATTTTGCTTGTGGGTTTTTTTTTTCATTCTTTTTTCTTGGAGTGTTTCATTGCTTTCTGTGTACAGGGTTATTTACTAGAAATAAATGACATTAAATGGACAATGTGCTTGAGCATCTTGGGAAGGGGATCCTCAGCGTTTGTGGTAGAGAATCTACGATTCCTGGTTGGATGCTGTCATACTGGTTATGCTAAATTAAATGTCCTTGTTCTCTACCTCTGTTCACACCTTGGAGACCAAATATTGCACACAAAATTGGAGGGTTCCACATGAGAGAGCAGGGCTCTGTCAAAAGGATGCAGTAAACATGGAGGACAGAGAGAAAAACCATAAACAAAAGAATAGCATGGGGTTTCATGCAGAGATATCCATCTACATTATTATATTTCTGACAGCAGCTCTTCCTGTTCAGCAAATTCACCCCACCTCATCGTTCCCAAACTTGACATGTAACGAAACCAATTAAAATACTTGTTAACTTAAATAAATAAATAAAGACACTGCAGAAGATGTGACTGTTCAAAGCCTAGCAGCTCATACTTGTGCATTTTTGTCTCCTCATTAATCTGTTTATGAAAGGAGTTTGATTAGTTCCATATATTCAGCTTCTAAAGTTAATACCTTAGTGGTCTAAAGTGTTTGTACCAAAGCTAACAATGAATTTTCTCTCTGCTGCAATAAACATGTAAATATGAACTGATTCATGCATGCAAACAATTTCCAGGATTGAGTTCAAGAACACTTTTCAAATAATGTTTAAAATGCTATGCTGGGAAACGGCACAGGGCACCTGTTAGTTTATTCTGGCTGGGCAGATTTCAAACACCTCTGTATTGCTCTACGTATGTTTGTGTCTGGTGCAGTGACTCACATACTTTTAATTATTATTCTACAGGGTAATTTAAAAAATGCAGCAGTTCTGTGCAGCTATTAACCCAGCCCCATAACCCAGCCCCTATCTGATCCGAGCCCCATCTCTCACACGATCCCAATCTGATTTCCGCTACGCGCTCATCTCTGCGTGTTGCAGCACAGCTAAACTTGGTCTTAAAGCAGGCTCCCACCCCTATCAACACTTCAGCATGTGCTGAGCCCCATTCCCATGGCCAGGGTGGGTTGGTTTGCATGCAGACGGTTAAGTGCATGCATAAATATTTACAGAGTTTGAGGCATGGTCTGCCTAATTAGGTTTCCATAGCAATTAGCCCAATATCTTGATTAAGACCTGAGGCTGCTTTTATTATAATAAAAAAATAATACAAACCTCATTATATTGAGATGATGAAACCAGAGGGCTCTTACGAGAAGAGAGTAAATGTTGGCTCAGCAGCAGGGAATGGACTCAGCAGGGGCACAATGATAAAGCAAATGAAGGTGACGTTCTGCTGTGTGGGGAAATGCTCTGCCTCCAAAGACACAGGTTTAAGAGCTACTGAGGAATTAGGCATCTTTGCTAAGAGCAGCTATAGCTGCTTTTCCTGGATTTTAAGACTGGTTTTTGTTGCTGTTTTTTAGATAGCGTTCTTGGAAAAAATTGTGTTTTGCTCACATGATAGAGAAATGGCTACAGCTTTGTCTTTATCTCAGAAATCTTTGAGCAATTTTCAATATTAGTAGAGAACCCGCACTGGAAGTGCAAAACACAGGGTCAGCAGAGCAATAACTTCTTTGCTGAGAGAGCATTTTGTGTCTCAACAGTTACTAATATTATACATATTAATTACTGTGAGCAGCAATCCATGAAGAAATTACATCTACAGAGCAGTTGTGCTTCTGCTGTAGGTCTGCAGCAGCCGTGAGCAGAGAGGTCAGTGCTCCTGGCTGGTGGGACAGAGAGAGGCACAGAGAAACTCCCCAACCTTATCTCTCAATCCCACATCTGCACCCGAGTCAATGGGACTAACCCTGTAAAGCTCCAGCACAGAATTCCTGCTTCACAGATACTGACACCACTTCCCACTGACACCAGCCTTAAGCCAGCAGCTGACCAGTGTTGAAAATGCTTTGTCTTGTTTTGTTGTTTGGACATCATTATTTTTCTTCCTGCTTCGTCAGTTTTCCTTTTTTCACATATGAAGTTTCAATACGAACTAAAACAGAGCTCTGTCCCTTTATTAGAGTTTTTTAAAAAGGGAAGATGCTGCAGAGTACTGGTAGATCCACAGCAAATCTAGATTAAGCAAAATGGCAGCTCATTAGCTTTCATGGACAGGCATTTAAAGTACTTAAGAGGGGACATAGAGCACTGCCCTTTACATTTACTTTGGCACTAATATCAGATTAGAAAGAGAAAGGTTATTAAGTAAAGGTAATTGTCTGCTTTGTAGAGGGAATCTTTCTGAGGTACAGCCTGAGGCACTAAACTTTAAGAAGGTTAATTGTCTCATGGTGGAAGTCAAGCTATTACTGTTATTATGGACAGTTAGGAAAAATTCAGCCTGACATCCAAAGTCCAATAACGAGTCTCAAAGATGGAGTCGATTGGCTGATAGCCACAGGCCTATAATTAGAAAAATTGGCATGAGGAAGGTACAGATGAGGCAGTGGTGAGCCCTGTCTGTGCAGATGTGGTACAGCAGCTGGAGCCAGAAAGTGACACAGGGGTGCTCTGACAGCCAGCCAGGAGCTGAGCCTAGGAAAAGCCCTCGAGCTGGGTGAGTGGAGGATGGCCTCAGGAGAGATTTCTGAGGAGGACGTGATGCTGACCCCAAGTGAAGCCAGCCTGTTACTGCTCATTCTCGTGTATGACAAAATGAAGCACTGGCCCTAAGAGCTGTAGAGGATTGGCTGGGAGCTGACACTTGCAGCTGATTCTGCCCTCTCAAAGCAGCTGACCTTTTGTCCAAAGTGCCCAGGAAATGGTTAAAGGTTTTAATCCTCCTGGCTCTGCTCATACTCATCCTTCACACCCTGTTCAAACCCCCTCAGTGTCTCTATGTTCCCCTTTCCCAAATGTTTTAAGAGAAACAGCAGGAGCAAGAAGCTCAGTCGTGCCAGGATATAACTATGAAAAACATGCTGAGGGACAAGTCAAGGCTTCTTCTGCAGCTCTCCGGGCACAGGTGGGGAAGACTGAATATTTGGATGTACAAAAATACCAGAATATTCATACATTTGATTCTGGCTCAGACTTACAAGCTGCTAGCAGAAACCTCAGCAGGAAGCCCACTGCAAACATCCCCAGGAATAATGTTTCCCTCCATTTGCAAATATTTGATTTTGGTGGGGAGGCTTGAATAACAAAACTCCATCTCCTGGACAGCAAAGTTCTGGCTGAGCAGCTTTCTGTCCCCTCTCCCAGGAGAGCCAATCACATCCAGACCCAAAGGAGAGGTTCATTTTCCAGCTCCCAACATTTACATTGTATTTGTATCCCCAGACCAGGGATTTCTCTTCAGGTGCAGGAAAATCTTTTCACCTGTGAATCTGCCTCTGTGCCACTCCAAGTATTATCTTGCCTGGGTTTCAGCTCTGTGGGTCTGTGCAGGCAGAAGAAGAGGATTTTCCATCCCCACAGTTCTCATGTGCTGTACCAGGGAGGGACAGCTGTGACCTACACGGTGCTGGCAGAGAGCTCTGGGATGTTTTACACTGTAAAACCCTCACCTGTTCCAGAAGAAGACAGCTATTTCTTCTGTGTTTGCATCAATATTTAAACACTCTCAGCACATCCTGCTGACAGCTTAATGGTAAAAGTCAGCTTGGACATTTTCCTAGCCTAGGCTGATTTTCATCTTCCAAAGCCCCCAACAAAATGTGTCTTTGCTGGTGCTGGTGGGAGGAGGAGCTGTCACCAAGCACACTGCACAGATGGGAGCAAGAAGGGGACACAAATGCAAGGAGCTTGTCCCCAAACTCTATGACACAGCACAGAAGTTGGATGTAGAGCTACACTGCAGCCTAAGGGTCCCAGGGCAGCCTTCTCTGCCAAAGGGGACCACAGCTCCACACCCAGGGTGTGCAGGATCACAAGCAGCTCTGGAGTTTTTCATGATAACCACACAAAAAAGAGCAGGCTAAAGGAAAAATATGAGTCACACAGGTTAGACAGGAGGAGCAGTGAGGCAGGGACTGATTTAGGACAATCTCCTGTTCCTCACTCAAGCACTTCAGTGTGCTACTGGGAATGTTTACACTCAGGACCCTGATTTTGAGCTGTCTGCTGACGGCTGGCTGAGGACAAGAGGAAGGTGTATGAATGTGCTTCAGTATCATGACTTCATTCATCCAGAGAGACATATTTCAAATAATCCCACTGGACAGGACAGGCCAGGTCAGTGGGATGGCTGTGCTTAGGAACAAAGTCCCACATTCCAGACTGGACAAAGTGTCTGGGACCCAAAACCATGCACTCCCTCAGAAAGAATTCTGGGTAGAAACAAAAAACAAGAAAAGAGGAGCAGAGGCTGACATGATCATATAGTCCAAGCAGGGAAAGAAGCTGTCCTGTGCTCCTTCAAAGCCTAACATGAAGATGACCCCTGAGCTGCACATTTCAGCTGTGAAGTGACTGCTGTCAGGATAGAGAGGGGCTGCCCCTGCCAGGGCTGTCCCAGGGCACTTGCAAAGGTACCACTTGGCAATGGCAACAGGGAAAGAGACTGGAGAGGACCTTGGGAAAGGCTCTTTCCCGCAGTACAACATAACATAGCATTTTACTGCTGAAGAAACCAAAGCATGAGTTGATACAATGATTTCCAGGAGCACTGCAGCTTTTCCATGGTACTCCCAAGGAAAGAGGGCCAGTGCATGGCATAAATTGATCACTGCAGTCTCCTTTGTCCTTGTAATCCAGGTTGATAAAAGCCCAGGTCTCTGGACTTCCAGTCTAGCACCATATCCAGTAGACCATGCTACCCTTCCCATTGTTCCTTCTCAGGTGATGATTCTTCTGCCTGTCCCTACAACTGCTCTTCCAAGTCTGCTTCCCCTGCTGCCTACAGCTGCCCAGCCAGGACCCTCCATCCAGCTCAGGAGATAGGGCAGGATGAAGACATGAGTTGTAGGTGGCAGTTTCCTTGCAGCATTTTTCTGCTGCCAGGGAGGGAGAAAAGATGGCCCAAGAGCCATGGAAGTTGGCAGAGTCCCCGTGAGGCCATTCTCTGCTGGCCAGCCTTGCTGATGTGCTGTAGAACAAGAACTGGCCAGCACCCACAAGGCAAACCTGCTGCTGGCTGCAGGAGAGCTCCAGAAAGGTTAAAACACTCTCCCCTTTTCACTCTGACGTCTCTGCAGCCCCTTCCTCCAGCCAGAGCTCCACTTAATAATTAATTGGAGAAATATGCCCCTTACCAAGCAGCAACCAGGACATTTAGATCCTCCTGAGGAAAGCTAAGTCTCTATTTCTGTAATGACTGGCAGCAGGAGATAGGAGGCATTTACAGGAGGAGGGTGGAGTGCTGTCACCGCTGAATCAGGCTATCAACCTATTCTTGCCAACCTCTCCAGGGCTCAGTGCAGGGAATTTTTCATCCCTTCAGCATCTGCTGAGCTGAGGTGGGCACAAGGTGCAGGTTGCACCACAGTGGCGTGGAGACATCAGGAAGCAGCACTTTCCCAGAGAGGCAGGACAGAGAAAGGCCAAAGAAAGACATGGGAGGCCCAAGCAGAAGTGGATCCCAGGTCAAGGCTGCACTGCTGACATTGTGCTTCTGTCTCCTGTTCCAGCAAGGCCAGGACACCAAAGTTTGTGAGATTTTAGCTCAGAGAAAATCAACAAATTTGCCTTCCAGATCATTTCCTTACCAGGAAAGCCATCAACAGGGGCCTCTTTTCTCTCCCTAATGTTTTCACATGGCATCCAGCTAGGCAGTTCTGGCGCTGGCTGAGTTCTTGGGATGTTTCTGTTCTGCTTGGAAGAGGTCTGTGCTTACAGGTGTGTCTATAATCCCCCCCAGTCATGGTCCAGTGAGCAGGACATCACACTGGAAGTACAGGGAAATGAGATTTTTACTCTTTCATGTCATAGGGGGGCCTATAAAAGAGTGGCAGTGGGACTTTCTACAAGGGCATGTAGCAGTAGGGCAAGGGGTGGTGACTTTAAACTGATTGAGGGCAGGTTTAGATTAGATAGAAAGAAGGGTTTTTTTATAATAAGAGTGATATAACACTAGAATAAGTTGCCCAGAGAATTTTTGAATGCCCCATCCCTGGAAGTGTTCCAAGGCTGGATGGAGTTTTGAGCAATCTTGTAAAATGGAAGGTGTCCGTGGCCCTGCAGGGGGGTAGGACTAGGTGACTTCAAAAGGTCTCTTCCAACCCAAATTATTCTATGATTCTACAATATGTAATGGTTGGTTCAAGTCTCAGATGCTCACTAGGTCTCCCAGGTGTGAATTTTCACTGCCAGTATAATGTGAACAAGAATTCCTTACAGAGTGACCTGAGGTCCCCTGATCAACTGCGTTAAGTGTTACTGTCATAGTCAATTGAAGTAGAGGTAATAGCTGTAAGATTAGTTATATTTATGGCACAGTCCTTATCATCACTCATTTTATGTGTGCTCTGCTCACCAATCCATATTTACTGCTTGGAACATTTTGGGCCCTTATACAGCCTCATAAATCCCAGTTAATTTTGATTCAAGATGGGCAACACTACATCCTAAGCTAGTAGCTAAGCAAAGACCTAGCAAAAAAACCTACAAGAGCTTACATCTGATGGAGAGCATGCAATTCACATGCTACCCAATATCTCTGTGCTGTGAAAAGGTGTGGTATTTGGTAAACAGAAAGCTGGACCTAAAGCTATGTGGAAGGTTTAACAGACCAGTTCATCAGTAAGCTACAATAATTCAAAATATTCCAGTCATGGTGCTAGGAATTGTCTTTCATCATTTGTATCAGACTTTGTACTCAACAAGGAGAGATAACGAAGACTTTCAATGTTATTTTAAAACTGTTGTGGATATATATTCCTAATCTCCTTTTTCCATTTTCAAGTGTTGGGCTCAGGGTAACTAAGGATCCTGAACTCACAGGCAATAGGATAAATGCATAACTAAATGTTCCAGTGAAAGCTTCCAGAAACAATATGATTTTTCTGGCAGTTAAAAGGTATTAAAAATACATTAAGACATAGTGGAAGAGACTATTGATACTCGCTGGAGGTGATCTCATGGGTATAATGGAGGTCATGCCAAGTCATGACAAGAAATTGCACAACAGTGTCTAGCTTAATTTCTCCAGTACAAGCTGTGCTGAACTCTCACTGTTCTCCACCTGTCCTGAAATATCTTGTTTTGCCATAAAACAAGAGATATCTTGTCACTTGCCACCAAGTAGTCATGAGATCTCATAAAAGAGAGACTTTCTCTGCTTACAGGTTCAGTGGCTTTCGTGGTTCCATGGTGGTGAGAGATCAAAGGAGCAGAGCTGTCCTCTGAAGTCTCATTTCCTCCCACCCCTCCAGAGAGATGGACACGCTGCCCAGAAGTCCCTCCCCACTGCTCTCCTACAGTGCCCCTCTGGTTACTGTGGAATAGCACTAGACTCATATTCCCTCCTTCAGTCCTCTCTGCCTACACATGTGCTGTATTCATGAGCCAAAAAAGCCAAGGGTAGATCCCCACACTCTGAATGTGGATGCAGGCACCCTGCAGGCTGGAGTTTCTGCTGAAGCAAAGAAGCCTTGTATCATGTGATAAAAAGGCACTTTCCCCCAAGGCTGACTCTTACTGGGGCAAAGAAAGAAACATTTGATCCTTTCAGCCAAGTGTCTTCTTATCCAGTAGGTTTTGCCTGTGAGCATCTCCTGCTTTAGACACACACTGAGTACTTCCACCACTGTTTGTACTGGCCCTGGTTGGAGACACTTTGATACCTGCCCTCCTGTAAATGATCCAGCTGTTCTCCATGGCCTCTCAGCTCATCCAAGCAGTCTTCCTTCCATGTGCTGTGCCTGCCCATTTATTCTCCTTGACCCAAGCACTGCCTACTACACTGACCACATCCTACAGTCCCACCACACTCCTAAACCCAGGCTCCTGAGAGGAAGCTGCCACTTACATTCAGCTGTAACAATTTTGCAATAAAGAGGAGCCCAGGAACTGGCCAGTGTAGCTGAAACCTATTTTCATTTGGGTCAGGTCAAATTCATGAGTCTGTGTTTGGGATAAATGGCTCACAAGCCAACTCAGACTTGCAGTGTATTTTCAAAACCATCATGAGCTCTATTTCAAAACAGAGTGAGAAAAGAAAGTATGTTTCATTATAAAAACCAAAACTTCACATTGGCTGCTCTCTCATTAAAGGATTTAAGATGCCATTGTTTTGGGGCTCTGAGGTTCTGACTTCTGATAAGCAGCAATTGGGATGTTCCTGAATACATTTCAGTGCTGGATACATTTGGTTCCTTCCTTTCTTGGATGCCTTTGCTCTTTCCCTGATAACAAAAGCTTTCCATCTGGGGCACCTTATGCAATTTATCCTTTTGTCTCTTTCACCAACAAAAAGGACCAAAAAAATGACTAAGAGAACATCATGACTGGGCTACAGTCCCAGGCTGGCAGTCCCTAGCTCTGATGCTTCAGGCAACAAGGAGATTTTTCAGGAAGTAATTTCCAGGGGAGATCCTCAATCTGCAGTCCCCAACACACGTACATTTTCTCTGGTGCTTTACAGGTGCCACAAGTGCCTTCATTAAAGAAAATGTAGCAAGGTTTGGGATCAGGGGTTCTGGTTCCATGAGCTGCGCTGTCCCGTGTCCTTGTACCACATCGGATTGAGAGAGGTGGTGATGCAGAAGGAGCAACAACAGCTCTGTCAGGCCCCTCTGAGCGACCTTTAGGACCACCAGCAGCAGCAGAGACCTTGGTGCAGGCAGAAAACCTGCCTAGGAATCCACACAAGCATTAGGGCAGCTGTAAGTGAGTGCTGTTGCCAGGACTACACTGATAGTGGTACTTGACCAGCCAGTCCAGCACCCAGTATTTTGTTGCTAAAATCTCTGTTTATGCCGCGCTGCAGCAATAACCCCCCAGCCGAGGGCTGTTCCACAGGGAACACCGTGTGCCTGTGCATCAGCTGAAGTCAGGTCACAGTGTGCAGATGGCAAGGAAGAGCAAAAGGAAAGAAAAGGCTGTGTTTTACAAATAGGGGAACTGAGACGCAGATGGAATAGGCAGCTAGTGTACAATCCTATGGGAATGCTGAGATAAAGCCAGGGACTGAGCAAGTTCTCCAGAGCCTAAAGTCAGGGCGCCAGTTGTGATGTCAGCACTACACACATGCACACACACAGCCTCTCTGGCATCTGCCCTGTGGGAAGCAAGGAATTTAATATTTATCTCTTGGAGCCTTTCCTGACAAATAAAATCATGAATATCTGTACAGCCCTTTAAGAGCCTTGAACAGAAGGCTCCATCAAAGCAATGTATTAATAGTTTGTTTGTTTTTGGAAAAGGGAACAGATGGACAAAATCTTGGAAAAAGGAAGAGAGAAACAAGATGTGATTCTATGTTGTAAAATTCCTTTCCCACTTCCAGAAGTGACTAATACTCTCCACTTGGTGCTATTGTACAGCAGAGACAAAAGGTAACTCATTTGCTACATTTTTTTTTTATATGCTTAGAAATCTCTTTATCAAGCAAAGCTCCAGACTGCTGGCCCCACTCTCCACTGTTTTAATGAAAACCTGACCTAGAGTTGCCAATTCATAAAGCCATTTCTGGCATTATTTCCCTATCCCCCTTGTTCTTAGGGAAGGGATGAGGCATTGTCAGGCACAGAGTGCCTGAGTGTTGGGTTGCAGGGGCCACCTCGCAGCAGCTCTATAAAGACAGATTTCCACTGACAGATCACTCTGCACCTCTCTAGACAGACTCAAGGTGACATGCCTCTTCCTATGCTTCTCGAGGTCTTACTTATTTCAGAGCCATTTCAGCACAGTGTCCTTGTGAATGTTCCCAGAAAGAAAACCCAGTTTGTCCTGGGTTCATCATTGGTTTGCTTTTAGAACTGCTAAGAACCTCTAGCACCAAACTCTGGACATGCCTTCACCTACAAATGCTCTAATGAAACAGCAATGGCCACTTAAAAGCTCACAACACCAGCAGGAACAGAGCTGAGTTTTCCTGCTCCCAGGTGCCTGTGCTTGAGCTGAAGCAGTCTGCACTTCGTTTTTGCACCAAGGATAGACAGGAAAGCCCTTCCAGTTCAACAGAACACAGTAGGGTCCAACAGCAAGCACACACCTTCACAGCTATTGAAGTGGCTTCCATTAATACCCACAGAGCTCCTAACAGTGTTACAGCATGGCATGGGTTCCAGGCAGAGAGGGATCACACTGAATTATCTTCCAGAAAATAAAATTCCAACCAGTTGTGTTGTTTAATTACCTACAAGTCCCATATACACACATATGTATTTTCACATATATTTATATGCTAGATCACTGCAATCAAAACTGAAAAGTTTCATTAAAAAATACCAGAAGATGAATGTTGTGAGAACCTTTTCCTGTATCATAGCAAAACTGAAATGTCAGTAACAATAGGACTTTTATAGCTTTTCAGTTCTTTCCAACAGAAGGCTCAGCTGAAAGTGCAAAAAGCCAGTATAACTCCCCAGGATGGAAGGCAGCAGGAGTCATACAAATGCTCCTTCTCTAGCAGAGTGCCACAGTTTCTGATGGCCATGAGTATCCTGGACTCCTCCTAAGACACCAGTTTAACCCCCACATGTTCTGCCAGGGGCTGGAGCACAGTGCTGACTGACTGGCTGACAGACAACCATCACTACCATCTCTTTACAAGGCTTGGAATTTCTGGGAATCAGCAAGTTCTTGCTGCTGATTCAGATTTGATCAGATGTGGCTTGAGATGGTGCAGCTGGGCCTGAATGTCTTTGCTATTGAATGTACAAGCTGGAGCACAGAACTACATTTCCAGCCTTCACTGAAGCACATTAATTACCTTTGCACGAGGTTTATGCACCACATCATCACAGGCAGAATTTGCCCGGCAGTGCCCAGCTACTCCAGAGGTTAAAAGGAGGAGGGAGAGGCAGAGGATTTGTTCAGGAGCACCAGAGCCACAGAGGTGCTGTATATGGTGATAACCAGGGTATCTTAATGAGTCTCAACACATGAAGATTGCTGACACTGGAAAGAGGTGTGCTTTACTGTGTGCCCCATCCCTTCCAACCCTTTGTGCCATCCACACAGCCACACACTGGAAAATGCCTGTGTAAGGAACATCCCTGACTCCATCGACTCTTGTGTGCACACTGTGAAGGGCTTGGCATTGCCAGAGTGAATCTCATGGGAGAGGCAAGGATCATCACAGCACTGCTGGGCACTTGGGGAGGAACAAAGTGATCCCGAGGAACACGAAATCCACACAGCAGTGTGCCTCTAGTCTCAGTTTGGTTACAAGGAGATGAACCGTGGTCCCCCGCTTCCTCCTGCCTCTCTGCAGTGAAAGGCACCGCAGTCAGGGGCAGCACTCCCGTTCCACACCAGGGCCGATTCCCTGTGCTCCAGCCAAGGAGCTATCCCGGGGAAGCAGAGCCGAGGCCGGGCTTCAGCACCAGCGGGAAGGGGAAAGCTCAGCCTGGACTCAGCCCTAGAAACCGCCAGGCGCGGCCAGGGCAGAGACCTGGTCCCCAGCCCTCAGGGGACAAACAGGGGACACTCAGGCTGCTGAGTCCAGTCTCCTGCTGCTGAAAGTAAACATGTCCTAGGACTTTACCAGGTTTATCTTAAAACTGCTTCAGGTCGCTGGGTTTCGGTCTTTGTACTCCCCGCAGTCCTGCTGGGAGCTGCTTTCCAGCCATTTTTCCTGGAGTGGGGCTGCCGAGGTCAGGACAGGGCAGCGCTGCCGTGATCTCATGCCGTGTTTTAACACACAGAAACAATGTTTATACAGAACACAGCTCAAACTGCATGTGTATAGGGAAGAAAAACACAAGTTCTCTTCTGCCAAGGCAATGGAGCCAGAAAATGCCCAAGTGGGGTACAGGCATGGCAAGGATGGAACGAGTGCTTCATGTACGGCTGCTTACAGATGCACTTCTGGCCACACCAGGGGCAAAGACTTGTTACAACAAAGAGTTTATAAAAACACAGAGATGTGAGTCCTGCTCCAGAGTTCTTGTACTCTGTGTGCAGGTCTCCAGAGATACTCAGCTGTGAAGCCAGTTTTGCTGTGCAGGCTGGAGTAAGCCACCCATCATCCGTGTCAGCAAAGTGAGGACTGCTGTATTCTGAGATCCCTGGATGAAGATCATCACTCAATACCAAATTCTTTGCTGTTCCATTTTACCATCTGACTTCTACAGCAGCCAGTGCTCTATATAGAAATGTCATTTGCTTCATCTCACAAATCCACTGATGAGCTGTTACAGGCCCAGATGTCAAACTTTACAGTGGGGAAAAAAAATTAAGGTATTTGTGGTAGTTTTGTATTTTGTTTAATAGAAAAATAAATTAGTCACTTCTCTGTTAGAAATGCAAAGACAGCACTGAGCCGGTGGATGGATCTTCTCTAAACAGATTAAAAGGACTATCCATACCAGCAGAAAATAAAATATTTTGGTTCTTCTAATCCACAGTAGGAAGGAGGGATGGGGAGAGTGCAGGTACTGACATGCCTGGAGGAAAGGATGGACACAGCCACTGCAGTGTCAGAGTTACAGCACTGTCAGCCCCAGCCTCACAAAAATCAGGGGTTAAGGCACAAGAAGAATTTAAAGCAAAGGAAAATACAAACACTTTGACACGGAATGTGTGCACTCTTACCTGTGCTTTTTCCTTCAGCCAACGTAAGCATTAGAAAAGACACTTTAATAAAGAGATTTAGCTGTGATATTCCAGGGGCAGGGTCTCTACAGGAGACAGAAGGATGATAAAAACGGCAGGAGCTGTGTGTGCTGGGAGATAATCTTACTTCACTTGCCGTAACAACTGCCAAGGGACAAGAAAAGCAGCAATTAATTATGATCATATTTTTTGAAAACTTCTTTTGCTTTGAGAGTTCACTGTTAGTAAAGGAGCCAAAGGTTTTATTTTTAGAGTATGGCTTTTGTTTTGACATCGCCCAGTCACGAACGCACGAAATCTCTCTGTAACAGGGGATGTGGCAGGGTGTGTACAGGGGGTCTCTGGAATAGCTCCAGCCCATCCTCCCCAGGTGTCATTCCAAATCTCTGAGCAGACATTTTCATTTTCCCTGCACAGTCCAAGCATATGCAAAAGGGTGGGAAACAACCTCCTGCTTCTTCTACAACTGAGCGCAGCGATATAAAAACCTCATTCTCTCTCCTTTTATGTTGCCCATAAAGCTCCAAATGTTGCTCTTAAATGGAGTCCCCCTCATGCATATAATTGAGTGAGTGATTTCTCAGCCACCTGCATTATGATTTTACTGGGCCAAATGTTGCCCATTTCCTCTGTTAAAGCACTTTTTGCTGAGTTTTCAGCTGCTGCTATGCATGAATTTTCCAGAGCAAGCATAGACAGCAAGCAGTGTAGAACAATTAACACTTCTAGCTAACCTCATTAACTTCCATTGTGCATCAACAACAATATAAGATTCAGATTGATGTCACTTGCTGCTTTCTTAGCAGCCCTGAAAATCCTGTGCACTTTCCTTTCCTGAGAGCCTACATGCAGAAATAAAAAGCCCAACAGTTCCGGAGATAATTCATTACCACCACACTGGAGTGAAGGCAATAGCTCCCTGACAGGGATGCGTAGGAAGGCTGGCTTCCTCCTGCTCCTGCCAGGCTGGATTTTCTGATGTCTAATAATGCAGCTGAGCTCAATTTGCAACCTGAGCTGCAGAAGGATTTCCCCTTTCTTTGTAAGACAGGTTACAAAAGCTAGAAAGTTAAAATCTCCTTTATTTCATGTTTAGCTTATTTTATATAATTTATACTTTTTTTTCATTAATTGCTTACTAAAACATCATATAGGTATCAGTGTCCGGCTTTCAAAGGTGTTTGGAAAACAGAAGAAAACCATAGCAATTACTGTTTTATAAATGGGGAAACTAAGGCACCAAATGTCATGAGACATCCCAGCACCTGCACAGATCACCAAGCAGCTACATTTTTCCCAGTTCATATTCTAATGGACCAACACCTGCATTGTCTGATACCTGGGGGAAATGGAATAAAATGTTGATAGTCTCAGATTTGTGATAAAGACTACCTTTTTTATCCCCCACTGAACATCATGCTTTGAGAAGCATTAAGGTGCAAGTACTGAAAGTCAGAAATCCTCCCAGATCATTACAGCCAAAAGTTGTATAAAAAACATTTTTAATAGCATTCCTCATAAAGACTTGGTTTAACTTCAAAGCCTGCTGCTCCCTACCAAATTGTTTCTAGGGGAAAACCAACCAAATATGAAGAACAAGTTATGCATGACAGACTCTTCTCTTCCCTACATGGTCGTGCTACCTCCATCAAGACGGAGAACTCAGGGCAAATCAGACCAACTGCACCCACAGAAATAAATAATCCTGAAGTCTCCATGCAACAGTTCACACATTACTTCCACCCCATGCTGACCACTCACTCCTCCTCTGCCCCTGAAAAACCCTTGACTTGCATGAACATTGGAGATTAGCGGGTCTCTCTTCCCCTTATCTCCAGATGGACTCTATTTCCTACCAGGTTTTTAGCCCAAGGTTGAATTGCAGCCTCCTTTTCTCATGAGGAATAGGTCAGAGAGTTTCAGGAAAGGCTGGGATTCACCCATGGGCCTGTCTCAAAGGAGATTGCAACATCCAACCTTGGATAATCCCCAAGTCTCTACTGCTTTTCCACAGGGGAAAATATTTTTAACCTGAAATGCTCCAATTTAATTTCTACCAACAATCAGCTTTTTGAGTAAATAAATTTTTTCTGTGGGTTTTTTGTTTTGTTTATGTTTTGGTTTGGTTTTTTTTTTCTGAGAGGGACAGGGGGTGGTGGTGGTGTTATTTTTTAATTTTTGCTTTATTCTCCTATGCCTAGATGCATTTTTATAGTTCATCAGACTTTGAAACGCCACCCTCAGTACATCATAACCATGCCTTAGATAATGATCTAGCTGTACTCATATTTTGCTATCTTCCAGGCTAGTTTAAATGGATGTTTTGATTCCTGGCAAATTCACAAATTAGGTGGCAAGGGGTAAATATGCAGTACTTAACATGCAAAGCAAAATCAAGGACGTGTTGATCTTGGTTTGGCTTTGCATTCAGTGTAAACAAAGTCCTGCGACTTCCATAAAGAAAAGCTAAAAATTAAAGAGCATGACTTTTTTTTTTTGTCCAGTGGAGATTTTTTGCGTCCCTGTTTTAGGGTTTAACTCCTTCCTGTTGCTGTGTAGGCAATTCCTTCCAAGTTGGGTAAAGGTTTATGGAAAGAGCTACCACCCCTTCCAGCCTGACCTACTCACCTTCTTTCTGGAGAAATAGGTCACAGGTTACGATGAGTGAAAAAGATCCCGTAATCCTGCCTTGCCCTCCTCCTGGTGGTGCAGAATTACATCCTATAATCTGTTTTCCAGGGCAGAGCCTATTATTTTAAGAGACGGGACACAGACCAGATGCTGCAAGTTTTACTGACCCAGCACTTTGTCCTGGGTGTCTTGAATTCATTGGCTCTCGGGACAGTTTATTCCTTTCTCTCCTGGAAATTGCCACCCAGGACTTGCATGGTCAGTACCTGCTGCTTCTGAAGATGGGGCAAACTCTGTTAATGAAGCACCTGGGTGCACACAGTACCCACAGGTGACACTGATGAGGGAGCAGCTGATTCCTGTCCTGGAGCACCCATTCTCCACATGTTTTTATCCTGTCCAATGTAACTAAGGAAACTCATCAAAACCTTTGGCAGTTTTTGACCTCAAGTTGGGATAGTGATAACTGCAGTCTAATATACATCCCTCCACTAAACATGGAATTTATCCTGTATTGATTTTTAGGCAGAAATACAGTAGAGAAATGGCTCTTCCATGAATGAAACTTATTTGCTCCAGCTTCTTTTTCCAGAGACTACCAAAGCACAGCAGACACTTTCTGCTGTAACTCTTCAGCTACAGCTCTAATCCATCTGGAAAGTTCCACCTTTGGCAGAAGTGGCCAAGGAAGGCAGCTAGTGCTTCACCCTCAGCAGAGCTGAGTCAGAAAGGAACTGTGGGCAGCCTGTGCCTGGCAGGGGTAGGAGGCAGAAGAGACAAGTAGTCAGGTCCTTGAGGGCTAGAGGGTTATTTGGAGATGAGATCCTGTTAGGTGACTAACAGAAAAGAGGCAAAAAAGAGATGTAGTTTTTGTCCTGTGGTGACCTATGCAACTTAACAACCAGAACTCATTTCTTCAGCTTGAAAATTCAATAGGGACAAGTGTAACAGGAGGAAGGCAAAGGAGTAAGATTGAGGAGGGCATGGGAATTATCCTGCATGACATAGCACCCAGGGTGTGAATACCAAGCACATCTGAAGATGAAGAGCTAGTTCTTGTTGTCCTTTCTCACCACAACAAGGGTCAGCACCAAGCAGGAGCACGTGACACGGGTCACGTTCATGGCAGAGGAGCAGAAAGTTGCCAGCGTACGTGAGGGCAGTCAGGACTTGGCACAGGAGCCATCACCAGATAAGGAAATGCAACCACCATGTGGAGGCAGGACCTGGCAGCCAGTGCTGCCTGTTGAACCCAGCTCCTCAGCCTTTAGAAGGGGTTTGCAGAAAGCACAAACACTCCTGCAGACTTCATGCCACTTTCCCTGGAGCAAAGTATGGGGGCACTCAGGAGAGTGCACAGGGAAAGCAGCCATCTATTGGTGCTGCTGTTTGCACCATGATTTGATAACTAGATGGTCTGGGAAAGCAGTCACCAAGGACCCAAGAGCCGGGTAGTTTGGATTTTTTTAAGTTAGAAAAAAACCCAAAAAGCAAACAAGGCTGTGTGCATGACGGCTTCTGAGCAAATGAACCATGAGCACTTGCTCCAGCCCTGCCCTCCCTTCTCCTACCACACTGGCTGTGACTGTGCCTCTTCACAGGCAAACGATGGACCTGGCACCTCATGTTTTAGAGAAAAAAGCTAAGTAAAGGGAGGAAAATGGAAGGAATTATTTTCTGCAAGTGGGGGATGTGGGCAGAGTCCCATGTGTTACTCTACTCTGGTTTGTAACAGCCTCTTCAGCTTCTAGAGCGATACTTTCTTGCACCATGGCCTGATTTTTTTCTGAGAAATAATCTTTATAGTCACTGAGTTTTGCTCTTTAGCCACACAAGAGATCCCCAGAGATGACAGCAAGCTGGTGGTAGATCTAGACCTGGCTCCTGCTCATGTTCTGCTCACTGGAGTGATTCCCTTTTCTTAGGGCAGCAGCCATGCAGGGTCTAACAGAACCAAATACCAAATCACCAGACATAACCTAAGCCCTAGAGCACTAAAATGCACTATACTATTTAACCCATTCAGCCCCACAGCTCCCATCCCATAGATTGGAGCCTCAAGCTCGATCCCACAGCAGGGCAAAGCTGCCAAGAGCCTCACTGACAGTCCTGGAGCTGCTCTGGGCAGGCTCATGCTGAGCTGCCTCTGCTTCTGTGGGGCCACAAACTCCCTGGGGAGCAGCACAGCAGACAGGAGGAACCATCTGAAGATGAGAGGTCTAGCCCACACCAGCAGCTCATTGCACACACAACCCTAAACTCTGGTTTGGTCTAGCTGCCAAACAACCAGATTTCTGCCTTAACCACAACCACCAGATGCACCTCAGGTGAAACCCAGACCTTCACACAGTTTCCCAGAACTTCCAGCTCAGACACCACCTCACTCAGCAAGTCTCAGGTCACCTGGTAGAGGTACCATGAAATTACAGTTATTGCATTTCCCCTGTTCTTTCCTGTCCATCTAGCCTGTGAGGCAGCCTGCTTCTCTGGCAGTGCTATCAGAAAAGCACCCAAGGGTAAACAAGTACAAGCACCAAGGTACAAGTGTCAAGATAGATGGGGTATGTAATACATATTCATGGGAGAAGGTAGTTTTCTTCTCAACACACAGATCCATCTCCCACTAGAAGGACAAAGTAGAAGACACACAGATTTTCTTTTTTTTTTTTTTTTTTTTTTTATTTTTCTTTCCCTCACTGTCGTGTCCAGCTGATTTCTGTCATTTGCCCTTGTTTGTGGTGGTGGGTGACCCCAACCCTTAGCAGAGGGCTGAGAAAAGCACAGTTACTCCCTCCCCCCCAGCACCTTACCCCCTGACTTCCCCGTTGGGACACACTGTGGTATTGTGTCCTGCCCTGGCACGGGTGGCTGCATGCAGATGCCACTGCCATCCGGATAATCAGCGGTTATTGCTGTGACAGCCTCTGAACATCACTACTCAGAGGAAAATTTGGGGTGTTTATTAGGCCATGGTGGTTTCTGAGAACACAACTGGGATTTGGGTCCCTCATCCCCACAGCCCAGACATGAGAACGTAAGTGCCCTGCACCTGTCAGCGAGCCTCATTGCCAGCGGAGAGGAGCTGTATTTGATTTTTTTTTAAACAGCTCAGTAGATCATGTCAGCAGACAACAATGTGCTCACTCCACAAGACACAGAATTTGACAGGCAAAACAACCTGCCAGTTACTTATCATTAGTGCAAATGACTGATTTTTCGGTTCACCGGCAGTTCAGAATAATCTGAAGGTTTTATTTTGAGTCAAACTGAAGAATTTTTTTCCAGAACTTTCAGCTCACCTTGATATTTCACATTTCTACTCCAATCTCTTTTAAATAAAACTTTTTATTATCTTCTAAAAAGTGCAAAAAAATGAAACAGAAAAGAGGGATGCTTCATTTGATCCAAAACTATTTCTATTAGTTTAACTTCCAGCTAAAAAAAGAAGTGGGGGAAAGGAATTCAAGAGCAGATATTTCTCCCAATAAAGAGAAAATTATGAGCAGTTGAAACCCCAGATTTTTCTTGAAAAAAACTTTGTAACGAAAATTTTGGGACAGCCTTAGCCTGCTTCTCCCCTGCTTCCCCTACCCTTCCCAGTCAGGCTGCAAAGCCCATCACCCACATCTATTTTTTGTAGGCTTAGACATTGTAAGTCAAAAGAGAAAGAGCTGCTCATTTCCCATCACTCTTCTCTCTCCCTCACTCCCAACAGCATCCAAGGTCTTTTGCACATCAGTGAACCCCATTCTGCCTCATCCCTGACTATTTCAGCCATCCAGAGCCAGTCTTATGCCGTCCACTGGCTTGGAAATAAAAACACATTTAAGAGTCAACCAAGGGAAAAAAAAAAAAAAAAAAAAAAAAAAGAAAAGCAGTAGGTGTGCAGGCCAACCCTGCAGGTGCTTCTGCAATTGAGTCTTGGCTCAGGGCAGTAAGCGTTAGTGACTTTTAATTTCCTCTGTCCCCAGGCATCCTGGATAATATCACTCGGATAGCTCCTATTCAACTCCTGACCTGGCAGACAGTGCTGGGTATCCCACCGTGCTCCATTGAGTGCACTAAGCCTCACATAAGCCCTCTAAGCCACTGGGCTACTTTGGTGACTCATTTAATAACACTGAACATGCTTTCCCCTACAACTTTGCAAGGAGGGGAGGAATCCACGGCAGGGAATTAAAGACCCCCAAACAAATTTTAAGCACAAATTGAATTTTTTAATTGGACTGGAGTGCTGAAGCATATTCAGATCTTGACCTCAAACCAGATCAGGAAGGAGAAGTAGGCAGTCAGTTGGCTCTGGAGGTTTGTAGGGGGTCACAGGTGCCTTTAATAACCAATACTGTGAATTAATAGCTTGGTTAGGGATGGGAATAGACTAAAGATGATACCAAGGAGTTGGGTTTTAGTCCAGTTTGCTTTGAAACAAAAGTTAATATTACAGGATGATCACAGCTGGAACAGGAGGTTGGAAAGACTCACAGATTAATGAAAAAAAAGCTTAAATAAGCTTTTGGTATTGCAAACCTTTTCTTCTTACAATTGTGACAATTTTTTGAAGTTTGTCAAGCCACGTCCTTGTGCAGGACATTCTCACGTTGATTGCTCCTACTGGGAAGGACCAGTGAACTGGAAAGTTTCTGCTGGAAACTTCTCCCTAATTATCAGCCCAGGACTCTGTGGTTAGCAAATAACATTCTCCTTTAGTTTAGTAGCTATTCTCATTTCTTTTGAAGAAATCCACTAAGAAGTCCCTGACCTGAATGACAACAGGATTAAAGAGTCTTGAGAGGACAGGTATCAATCAACTGCTTGATCATGACAACAGTTGTAATTGATCCTATTGATCAGCTGTTTGTTACCCTAGAATATAAAACGTTGAATGATTATTTGGTAGCTGCAGTGCTACCTTGCACTGCCTCCCATTTCATCCCTGTTCTCTGCCTCAGCTGCCGATTTCCAGAGGTGTCAAAGGGAGCTGAACCAAGTTAAAAGTTTACACACAACTTCCTGGAGCTGCTGTGAGAATCACAGACTCCAGGCAGGAGTTCAGATCTAAGTCTCCACTTCAGCACTTGCTGAAGGATCAACAAGAATATCTTTGTGAGTGTCTGAGAGCCACTGGGTTGCACAGTGCTCAGCATTTGGCTGCTGCCGAGAATCCAACTCTGATGTTTATTCAAGTCATGACCTGAGCACCCAGCGCTTCAGTTTGCAGACAGCAGGAACCAGGAGCAGTCGGCATTTTTGAGCATCTTCGATCTGTTAACTGACATTTTCTGAAGATGAAAAGCCTTTGGGTTGACTGCCCACGAGAGAAAGCCCCCTGCCCCCAGATAGTTCCTGCATGGGCCTTGGCAGTGGGCCCAGACAACATCAACAAGCTTTGAGCATGACTTACAGCACTATCTGAGACAGTGAAGAAAGCAGAAACTCCCATGACAGCATTCACATTCAGGTCTTGTTGATGAAACTACCAGTCACTAATGCCAAAAACAGCAGAGATTATTTTTTACCATGTGGGCTTCAAAATTCGCATCAACAGGCAGAGTAGCATCTTTCACATCGTTCCTTAAAACACCTCTGCCACAAGCCTACTCCTCACACCCATCTGGCAGCAGGCTCGCCCATGGCGAGGCACAGCTTCCTCCTCATTTCATCCTCCTCCAACACTCCCATTTGCGTTTTGTCCACTTGTTGCATCCTGTCTAATTCCTGTTCAGGCGTTTGTCAGGGAGGGGAAGGTTGTTTTTGCTACTTGCCTGTGCTGCACCCAAAGTAATGAGCCCAGAACCTTTATGTGATCTCCTACCTGATACTCTGATTTAAGGTGGGACTACAAGGAAGACTTCCCTTTCTTCACTCTTCCACCAAGTGGAAAACACACAATTTCAGAAAAACAAAAGTAATTAGGGAACCTGCTTCAGGGTCTGTCCAAAACATTTAATTTGACAAGCAATATTCTGGGTTTGGAATTTGCCCTCCCTCTTTCCACACTTTCAAACTGACGTTCTGCACATCAAAAATATCCTTTTAAAACAGAAGCCAAAATACTGTCTGCAAGCCATGGGAAAACACTTGATGCCAACATCTCTATTCTTACCTTGACCAAAACTCAAACCATATTTGACGCTAAGGAGCAAATAGGCTTGGCCTTTGAGAAACAGTTTTGAGCCAAATTTACTGCTCATTCACAAACTCTAACCAGTTCTTCATGCAAAGCAACCCAACCACAACTTCAGGTCGTTTGTGACCTTGGCCTTATTCAAAACAAATGAAAGCCTAATGCTTACAGATTTTCAGTCCTAATCCACAAACATCCCAACCCTCACTTTGTTTGCTCAGTATTAAAAAAATATGGGTTTTACTTTCTTTTTTTTCCTGCATCTCTTTTCAAACAAATCCTTCCTGCCTTTGGACAAGCTGACATTGTGTGTGTCCTTGAGTGTGTTCAAAAGCAAGGCAGAGCGTTCCTTTCTCATTACATGGCTTGGCTTATCAGGCCAGCAAAGGTTTGGGTTTCAGGTGTGGCTCCGTGCCAGGTGTGACTGGCCACAAGCACTCACAGCACCAGAGGCAGGGGCACAGAGCATGCACAGGCTTACAGGCTGTCCTTTAGAAGCACCAGGAAACTCTGCTCTCACCTGCTGATCATGGACAATCGGCCTCCAGCCTCAGAATATGGATCAGGAGGAGTTAAATTATGTCTAGCAGGTTGAGTGAGAGATATTATCTGATTTGCCCACTGGAAGCAGGAATAGGTTCTCAGCTGTATTTCGATTTTACTGCTCTATGGCCAAAATCCATAGTGAAGAAAGGCTGGTAAAACTGGGGCAAGACATTTGTCTCTTCTAATGTATTATCATAAGCATTAATGCAGAGATTTTGCCTGTTAAAGTGGACTGGAAATTACGTACAAGAGATAGGCCACCTAGGAAATAATTCCTAGACAATGTGATGAGCTGGTGTGCCAGACAATGCCACTGCAGAGAGGTTGCATCCTAGGACACCCATAAAAACAGGACTGCCTTGAATCCATTGAGGTGTCCTTTTACTGCACACTAGGAACAGCAAACTGGTAACTCAGCTTTCACCTATTAATTTTGAAACTGCATACTCTATTTACATATAAATGTAAAATACATGTGAACAGTTTTCATTTATGTCTCATAATGAAAATGGACTCCATATGCTGTCTGGGTGTTCAACAAGCCCCCCTCAGACCTTCTACCGTTCTTTGTTGTGCCACTTTGCATTTATCTAATACCTTGTGAAGTTACTCAGAGGTTACTACTAGAATCATTCAGAACATGCATCTCCAGGAGGGCTTCTAAGGGACAGTCCGCATCTTATCCACCAGCGAATCATTAAAAGCAATGCCCTGGTGTTCTTCAATAGCCCAAACAGCTGCCCTTTTGGCTGGCTGAAATTGCCAAACCAGCTTTTGTGGATTGACAAGGGGTGCCATTGGCCAAGGAGGTCTTTCTCCTGGCAGACCAACTCTTGCAGAAAGGAGGGAGGGGTGGAGGAAGGAGGAAAAGCTCTTCTGGAGATGTGATGTGTGTAAGTAGATTGGAAGCTTTGAGAGGGCAGTGCAGCCACTGGTAACTTTTGCAAGTTCCTAGCAACCCTTGCACTTATTGAAGTGTCTCAGTACTCCAGAGAAGCTGAAAGCATTTGCAGGCGCTTGGTAATTCCTGAGCAGGTAGTTTTGGTTCATTAATTATGCCCTGCAGCTCTTTGTCACTCACTGAATGAATCCACAGCCTTGAATTCACAGACTAAATTAATTTCCCTGATTCATGGCCTGGACAGAAGTTTTACAGCAGGGGAACCTCAGGTGCCTGGTGCTTCTGCAAGTTTTCAGTGGAGATGCCAGTTTGGCAACACCTTTGGGATTTGCCAATGTTTTTACAGGAGAAGGTTCTGAGCACCCAGATGGTTACCCAGTCCCTTCCCACACCATGGGACAGGTTTAGCACTCCCAAAACCTTTGCTCAAGTCAAACCATTCCCTGAAGCATTTGGCAGCTACAAGAGCTCAAGTCACTCTTTATACAGTTGCTGATATGGCTGCCCAGATCACAGGAGTGATCCTGCAGTCTTAGGGGTGTTTACCCTCAATAATCCCACAAGCTGGGGCACTGTTGCTATTCCCATTGGAGTCCTACTGAATCACAGCACTGACGTAATTTGCCTGGGACAGAAGACGAAGTCTGGGGCAGAACAGGGAACTGAGCACAAGTCCCTCAAATTCCTGGCAGGCACTTCAAGCCCAGGCCATCCCAACGGCCTGTCATACTTGTGAAAACATCTGGCAGGGCTTTAGGTGGAGTGTGTAAGATTTTCACTTGCTTGAGCATGCACAGAAGTGCCAGCCATACCTCTGTGGGTGAATCTGCTGCAGCAGGACGGATGGGATGCCGTTGCGTCACAGCCCAATAAAATTCTGCAAAGCCCTTAGGAAGAGAACCTGGTGCCAGGCACGGGATCAGCAGGCGAGCTGTGGGCAGCCAGAGAAGCTCTTGACAAGCACCATCATGCAGCACCTGATCCCCTGCCCAGAGCAGCCACTCGTTCAAGCGATCACTCAACACCAGCACTGTTTGAGAGAGATCTGCTTTGCGTGTGGCAATGTCCAGCTGGCAAGAGATAACTATTAGACTTCTGCAGTGCCCTGCACGCACTCCAAATTAAGCAAACCCTGTGTTTAAAGGCATAAATCAAATCACAGCGCTTTCTCTTCCAAGATGAAGATTTTAAAATCCATCTTCAACACAATGCTCAATTAAAGGTGCAGAAGCCACTTAACAACTGAACTGACTTGCAAAGCTCCTTGAGGCTTTGAGATGCCCCATCCATTCAAAGAGCAGTCAAAAATTGATGATGCTCTGACTCCCTGCATGGGGGCTTTGTTTCCTGAGGACAATGGTGAACATGGGATGAAAATCCTGTTGAAACTGATGGAAAGCATTGAAGCACATTCGGGCTCAGCTCTCCAGCAGCATGGCACTGAGCACCAGGGTGGGCTTTTACTTTTTATTTTACAAAGATAAAAATCCTGCCTGGAGTTTGTACAGCTGGAAGATAAATGGAGTCAATGCACAAAAACCACCCACCACTGGCAGCAGCAGAGAGATAAAAGTTGCTAGAATTTGATTGCACCCATTATTAAAACTTATCTTTAACCATCTCTCTGTCTATTGATTTCTAGCCAACTATTAACTAGCAATGACCTTAGAGGCTTGAAAATAACTTGGGAAGTCAAGTAAACAAAGGGGAACCCAGCTGCATACAAAGAACCAAGATATTTGCAGAGACCCTCTTTGCTTCTGCTCATTGCAATAAACTTGTGCTAAGTATTTTTCCATTTAAACATCTGAGTCAATGATCCAAGAAGCTGAGGGTGTGGACAAGCAACTGAGTGTACAGAGGAGCAGAAGGAAGGAATAGGAGTTAATTTTAATTGTGTCTAAAGCCTTGGATTAATGCAATCTCAACAAAAGTCAGAAGACAAAGGTTCACATTTTAAGAGCTTAGCTCCACTGGCTGCCAGCCTTCATGTATATTAAAAAGAAACATTAATTATACACAGGTCAATTTTACTTTTTCAGGACATGGCATTATACTGTACCTAGTGCCAAAGAAAGCCATTTTTGTTGTTTAAAAATCTCATTAAAATGGCCAGTAGGAGTTATTTTAGAACTTATTTACCTTTGTTTATCTTCCAAGCTTTTTTGGGCTTCAAGATTCTCCTTTTCATGATGTAAAAATTTTCACCCCATGTCCCTTCCCTCCACCAGCACATGTACTCTAGTGTCCCCCACATTTCCCTTTGTTCAGTGCTTTGAGATTCCCTCTACAGTCACCACAACCCACACCTCACCCAGCCCTGGAGCTACTGCATCCTCAAAACTCTGCCCCTTCCCAATACACCCAGCTCCTTCCCATGTCCTGTGAGGATCATCTGGGGAAGCAGCAGCATTCGCTGTGGTTTGTTTCAGGTTATTTGTGCTCTAGCTGGACAGTCACCCAGCTGGCCAAACAGCATGTATAATTTTTGAAAACTCCCTAAGTTCCTTATACAGAGCACACGATTGCCTTGCCATTGACTTTCAAGATGCTTTTGTAACAAGGAGTATTGGGGTTGCCCTGTTTAGGTTGGTTCTACAGTTTCTGAAAGAACACAATAAAGATACCAGTGTTACTATTTTGACAATAATTAATATTCTTACGCACCACATTCTACACTACTTTGGTTTTGGCCTTGCTTAGCATTGGGGCCAGGGCAGTAGTTCCTAAGAAAATCTCTCAAAATCTTGGAAAAATATTGTCAACATATAAGTGTGTTGATCTAAAATCCATCCTGGATCCAGTAGCTGATCTGTGTGCGAGAGTAAAATGAATTGTCCTAAATAGGGCCAAATGTGACCATACAGATCAAACTGGGAAATTTCAGAGAGAAATGTTGGACACACTGGGTTTTGAAAATCAAATATGAGTCTGTTTCTCCTTAGTGGAGGAGAGAGCTGGGGACATTCACGTATCCAAGTTCACACAGGGCATAGTCAGACATAGGGGAGCAAGAAAAGCCAATGTCTCCGTAGTCATAATCCCACACTACAGAAAAAGATCTTGCATCATTCTGGTGTTTCCAGTTTGTGGGGAAATCCTTTAGAAGGGCTCTATGTACTTTCTCATTCTCATTGTAGGCAAACCAGGCCTGGAGGGGCAGCATAAATAATGTAATTTGAGGCCAGAAGAGGAAGATGTCCAAATTCTTCTTATTTTGAAACCTAAATAGATCTCTAAATGTTCTGGCAATTCAGTCATCGACACAGAGGATTCTTTTTGGACTGACACTCAGGTAATCTACCATCCATCCTTCTCCAAAACTTTTGAAGGTTTTGACTCAATTGGGTCACATTTGAAAGAGTGGTAGAAATTTCGGCAACAGGAAGCGCCTACAGGATTTGGCAGAGCCCATGGAGCACAGGAGGAGTTTCCAGTGTGGAAGGGCACGTGGTAAGAACCCTCAGGGAACAGCTGCCTGGCCAAACAGCACATGGGTCCTGGCTGGCCAACCAGAGCCTGCACAGCTCTGTCCCAGCTACAGCATTACGTTATCTTCCGTGTCACGGAGCCACAGGAAGAGCAGTGTGAAAAGAGCTGGGCTTATTATGATAGAAACAGAAGTAGGATGAAAAGACCAAAGGACAAAAATCCACAGGAGACTTCGGTAACTCTGGTGTTCAGGAAACAACAAGGCTCTTTCCCATCCCTTCATCTTCTTCCTGTGGAGGGTGAGATTACCCACCCTAAAGGCAGGAAGACACATACACCTCCCTCACCAGAAGAGGCATGGCATTATAATAGCAGGGCTATTTTTTCCCCAGGAAAAAGAATGAAATCAGCTATTTACACTGGACAAATTACAAGCTCTGGAAAGCACACGAGGCACACAAAGAGAGCAGTTGTATCACAAATAAATATGTGGTGGGGGGAACTTATTGATTAGCTTTGTAAACGCAGTTGCCCAATCAATAGCAATTTCTGGAAATGCCTGGTACTTATTTGGTGCAGCTTGTACAATGAGGATAAATAATAAGAGTACTTAAGGGGCATGTCTCCTGACACCACTGCTGAGCCCTGTACAACACAAAGCCAGAATGTGGTACAACAATTGCACAAGCCAGGACTAATCCACTCTGCTTCTAAAAAAAGAAAAATCACAAGCACACATCCAAACACAGCCACGCTATCAAAATAAACACCTGGATCCCAAAGGTATCCAGACAAGTTCCTGCTGTTCTTGCTGTAGATGGCTGGCACTGGATCCAGGATGGTATGAAACTCACCCATTCCCAGCTGGGAAGCCATGGGTCTCCCAAGATCCCAGCTGTATGGGAATACACAAACCCTCCCCTCTTCCCTGAAAGACCAGGGTGCCCCTAAGCACAATAAAAGCCCCAGACCTTGGACTAGGAAAAGAATGAAGGCACAAAGCAGCTTGCCAGGATGGCTTGCCTGATGCAGCCCCTCCATGTCAGCACCAACCCCCTGACTCTTGGAGGCTCAATGTGGACATGCTGACCTTTTCCCATGCCTTCCTCTTCAAGGGAACCCAACCATGCTGGGGCAGGGCAGGGTCCCAAAGCAGGCAGGGCCCCAGAGAGGCCACACCACATGCTGCTTGCACAGCAGCTCAGCAAGAGGCAGAGGGTCAGCATCTCACCAGCAGGGCTGCAAAGAGCCCCTGATTAACCCTGACCCAGCTCCTGATTATACCACAGCCCTGTGCTAAAAGTAGCACCTGATGGGAAGAAGGGAAAATCCACCTCAGCTCCCCAGAGGCTTCTCTACTTCCCTTCTTTACAGATAGGAAGTTTGCTCACATTGTAACATGAGATCATAGCACAGGAAAGACTGAGGAACCAGACGCTCGTTTAAGCTGCAGCTGCCAAGGATAACGATGTTTGCATGAAACCTGTTTGCAGACACTGCTCACAGCCCTCCCGTGAGGTGCCAGTGCAGGAGCCCATGACCAGCTCATCATAACAAACACCTTCACCCACCCAACTTACTTCAACCAGCTGCATCACTCCAAACAGGATGGGGCAGGCAGTTTTCACATCCGCAGCACCCAACGCTGCCCATGCAACTAAGGGCTGGAGGAAGAGAGGGAAGGATGCTTGTAACATAATCCCTTATGTAGTTTTTGGTGCAGATTGCTGCCAGCTGGGTGGTGAGAGAACAGGGGAGCTGCTCTTCTCACTGGACAGAGCCCGAAAGTGTTTCACATTTTCCCTTAGGGCACTAATGACTCTTCCCATCAGCAGGTGTCTCAGGACACAGGGGTCTGGGGCAAATGCTGAAACCTTGTCTTCCCTCCAGGAGAGGTCATTTACTCTATCCCATGGTAGAGAGACTCCATGGGACTACACTTGTTCTTGAATCACGGCAGGATGAGAGGAGTTTATGTGGAGTAGGAGTGACTCATTTTTCTGTTCCTAAAATGTTGGTATTACTCACCAGAAAAATCCCCACATATTCTGAGGGATTTCAGTGCTTTTTGTCTTTCATTAACAGCTCATCTTGTTTGCTTCCTCGTCACAGCGTCCTCCTCATAAGAACTTCCTGCATCCTTTGTCACCACCTCACAACATCATCACAGCAGCCAAACAGCTCTTGGAAGCTGGAAAATACATTAGGCAGCAAACAATCCCTTTGTCACTTAAGGAAGGCCCTGTTAGCCTCTGTGGCTCCATGTTCAGCAGCACAGTTAGACATGCAGGTTGCGGGTTGCGTGGATTTTCCTTGTGACTCAAAGCAATTTTCATTTACAGTCCAGAGGTGCGCTCTCATTACCAAAGGGTGCATAAATGAAAGCCTTCAGTTGCCTTGCACTAACAGGGTTGGTGTCCTTACATGAATTCCTGAGTCTCCTAGGAGGGAGTGCACGCATGCTGCTTTTGGATCCTGACATGGCTGGTATGGGGAATTAAAGGCACAGCCAAATTATTTCAGCTCTCTGTGCCTAGTTTCCCTGACTGTAAAACATGTTTGCTTTGCATTGACCTTGGGGCTAAACAGAAATGGAGGCCTGGAATTGCTAAATACAGAAGACTGTACAAAGATAAAGAAAATTTCTTGGGGACCTGCAGAGCAGTGAAAGGGAATACATTTAACTTAGGAGTGGTGTGGGCTATGTCTCCACTTTCCCTCCATCCTACAAAATCTTAAAATTGCTTTTCTTGCTTTTTGTTGTAAATAATTGATGTGCGAAGTGCTGACTCATAAGTCTGGGGTTACAGGAAAGGAAACTTTGTTTCTTGGTTAAAAAATTCATTTCACAGCATAGGCAGCTTCCTCCGGGGCTGGCTGGCACACCCTGGGCTATGGGGTGTGTGCCCTGCAGACAGGGATGATCCATCAGGGGAGGATTTCCCAGGCACTGTGGTTCTGCCCGTCATTCTGCAACAGGGGAACCCAAGCATTGCCCCACCAGGAGTGTGGCAGTCCCGTTTGCATGGAGTGGAGCCCAGCAGAGCTCCCTTGCCTTGGTGCTGAAGCAGGGGTGGGGCCATGGAGTGTGCCAGGTCACGCTGTACATCACCTGGACGCACATGGGCTTTTATCCACCCTGCCCAAGCAAGAATAGGTTGTGCTGGGGCTGCAATGTCCACAAGCTCTTCCCTCTCCACAAACAGCAGACCAAATTTTGGACTTCCCCAGTTATTGCAGTACCAAAGTAGCAGTTAAGAGTGTCCCCAAAGCTCAGACTTGAGCACAAATGACTTAATTCCTCAAAGACCTTGCCATACAAAGGAATAGAGGAAGTATTATCTGTAAGTCACAGGAGAGAAGACACTCAGATCCTTAAATTTTTTTCAGCACCTGACCTGCACTGATTTCCCCAGCAGTCAGGCACTTGCACTCCTGCAGTGAGCCACATGTCAGTGACTCACTCCGCGTCAGACAGAAAGTCTGCAGCGCTGCAGCGAAGACAACTTCACTCTTCTGGAGCTCACAGAGGCACTTCTGACACCTGGGGTGCCGTGACACTTCCCCTCACTCCCTTCAAGCAGCATTATTTCATCGTGTCTGCCAGGCACAATTTGCTGCTGGAATTCAGTACTTTTATCTCTGCTCTTTGATGGACACCCTTGTGGCATATTTGACTCATCTTCTTTCTAATATTGTCGTGACAGAATTCAACACCCCCTCCATTCTCCTCAGACATTGCAGAAAAGGTGAATTTGGAAACTTCTTTCTCAGAGCAATTGATGATAACAGCTCCATTGTGCCTGACAAAGCCAGTCACAGTCTGTGCCTTCCAAAGCCATAGGAATGTTGTTGCTGTAGCAGTGCCTTGTGTTGGCTGTGGCTGTGCAAGGTGCAAAACAGGGAACCAGCCTCTGCCCATGGAGCTTGCAGTCCTAACAATCATCCATACATTTAATGTTTACTATATAAATATTTAGCTAAAGAAAGCATCCAAGTCACATAAAATCTCAATGGATCAAAAAGGTCAATGGGGAAGCAAGTTTTTCAGGAGATTGGGTTTATCCATAGAATAGCAATTTGCAGAGCTTCCGTGTTGTATTTAGAGAGAAGCAAAAGCTCACAGAGAGTGAAAAGAACTTAAGATGTAAACCACTCCTGGTGCAAACCTTTCCTGAGTAAAATCTCCTCCACTTTGAAAAGGAGAGGAATAGAAGAGCTCCGTAAGTTGAGCAGCATCTGTCTGTGCAGGGCTGACAGCCCTGGCAAGTGCTCAGTTCCTGTGGTATGAACACATACCTGAGAGGTGAGGCACAAGGGGAGTCATGGTGGCTTGAATTTCACATATCAGGACAAATTAGTTCATTGAGGATACACCAACAAGTACAGGTGCTGCTGTGGATGTGTACATGAGACAGAAAAAGAGATGGCACTTCAAAGGCAGCATTAGGAAAAAGCCCCAAGTCTTGCTCTTCTTTTGTGAGAAAGATTTCCTTGAGCTCTTGAAGCTAATGGGAGTAAGGAAAAGACGTTTCTCCTTACTCCTGATGAAAGCTTTCCTATTTAAATGATAACCAACTCTAGAGTGAAGTGGGATGCTCCTATGCAGAGCCCACACAATAACAAGCTGTTTCTTTTTTTAACAAGCAAAATTCAAATCACTAGAAAGTGCTTATGCACTCCTGCTACACTAAGACAAACAAGGACTCTTACAAACATGGGAACAGGGCAAGTTCACAAACCTACACCTATGGTTAAGGGCTCTTAAGCACCGCTGAGGAACCTGCATCTGAAGCTGTGAGACCACAGTGTGGCTGGACTGGAACTCCTGCTGTTCCTCAATGGCTGCTACAGAGGGTAGTGGGAGGCAACCACAGGATCCAGCAACCACATCTCCTCTGTGGTGACAGGACAAGAGAGACAGATGCGTGATTGCATAAAAGAAAAAAAGAAAAAAAGAAAAAAGGAAGAGCTTCATTTCCTCTTGGTCAGGCCATCTTTGTTAACCAAAATGCTTGGGGAAACCTTGGGTTACAAGCTCTGGGCATGGCAGTGATGTGGGAGACTGAGCAAGATCCAACAAACATTTTCAGCTATCCCAGGGATGGGCCCTGACTCTGCCCTTCAGCCTCAGGGAAATGAGAGCTGACCAGGAATCAGGAGCATGAGAGCTGGCCAGACTGCCTTGGGGTGACATTCTTTGTGCAAGTGACACTTTGTGCAAGTGACAGCTGGGTCCTGTTTGGAGACCTTTGCTCCCTGAGCTAAGGTAGAATGGCTGGAGTCTCCAAAATGTGTACACGTGCCACGTATCTCTGTGTGTGCATAAGCACACACATAAACATATGTTCATGTATACATATATATAAATATATATATATGTAAAGGTACTTTACCTTTCAGGTTACCTGGGGCACACAGACTTTCTGAAAGAGATAGCCCACATGGAAGGATGAGTCCAAGAACAAGAGACTTCAGAGCAATCTAAATCCTGTTAATTTTTACAGCTGGAGAACTCTTGATATGGTGGAACACCCTGTGTATCTTTACTGAAACTAACTTTCAGAAACACCATGGTGAACCAACACTAATGCAGCACTGTGACAATGTGTTTCAGCAAAGCTCAGGTTCTTTTCCCCCCATCCAGCTGCAGCGTGGCCAGGCAGAACACTGTGTTATGTAAGATGGGAATCAGATGACTGATACAACTCTTGCTTCAGTGGAGGACAGATGCTGCCAGCTGGGCATGTGAGCAGCCCTGCCTCTTGAGTTCGAAACAAGAGTATTTCAGAAAAGAACATAAATATAATATTTAAACATAAATATTTTGGGGTTCAATGCTGTTGGTTTGGGGTTTTTAAAAAATTTATTTATTCTTGCTGAGAAAAGCTTGTGGTTAGTGGGCTTTTACCCTGCACTTCCTCTCTGATGCCCTGTCTTCTTCCTACTGTAAAATACTGAATGCAAGATAATTCAAAACAAACGGTTTGTTGTCATGTTCTCAGTGGCTGTGAAGGCATTGCAGCTTTCTTTTCTAGCTGTCACCTCACTCCTGTGAAGCCTGGACACATGAAACTTGTCTTAGGAAAATCCCAGTCTTTCAGTTTTTTACTGCATTTGGGATTACCTTCATTTGTAGCACACTGTAGTTTTGGTTTCATCCATGTTATGCAAGATTTTTTAAAAAGAATTCTGGTCAGCATCAGAGACAGTGTCTCTTGGTAGATTATAAATTGTTCTATACAGCAAAGGAGAAAAATTGATTGTTCAGGAAGGGAAAAGCCTGGGATTATTTGGTATGTGTTCCCAAGCTGAGCAATTTACTGTCTGTGTTGGTGCCTTGCACAGGCCACTCACACAAAGCTCAGGCACCCCCCAACAGCCCCTTGTCCTGTGGTAACTCAAAAACACAAACATTAAGCTATTAAGGTGTACTCTGTAGAACTTCCAACACACCACATCAGCAAAACCCTGAGGCTGCTAAAGCCACGTACTCTTTGTTGGCTGAAGCTCAAAAAAGCAAGCAGCACCTAAGAAATTGATCCCAGCAATTCCCTTTTGCTGCCCCCTAATTGATGTTGCTGCTCCCCATTCCAGCAGCTCCCAGGAGACCACATGGTTCAATGGTCCTGGACACCTTAGCAGTGCTCAGGGACCTCCCATGTTCTGCAAGTGTGGCCTTGCTGTGGCAGCTGAACGTGCTGAGTGACACTGTAGGTATGGTCCAAAGGGCAGGGGGTGCAGATGAAGGGGAAAATCCAAGGAGACACAGAGGAGACACTGGTCAGGGTGATAAACAGTTTTTTTGAGTGAACCTTGGCTCTGTTTTCCAAAGAGAGGGCTCCATGGAGGTCAGCAAGATGCCACACAGGAATTTTGGGGTGCTCCCTCTAAACATGTGTGGCTGCATTCCCAGCCCCCCGTGAGGGTGGTCCTGTGTCCCAGAAACATCTTGGCCAGCAGCACCTACAGCATGTGCAAACATTCCACCTCTGGGAAACACGCTGAGCTACTGAACATGCCTCCAGTTATTATAATGGAATTATAATGACGGGTAATTCTCCGATTGCAGCCTGGAAACAATGCTGGAAATCTCACTTGGAGACTGAAAAGCACGCAAAGGTCTCCCTTTGCTCTGTCAATACCGTTTGAGTCCCACTGAGACCCCACCCAGCTCGGGCAAATCAAACCACATCCATTTCCTTCATCTCTGCGTGATCTAGCAAGTGTCCTGAAAGGTCTGGTGTGGATTTGCAGCTTGTAAATACTGCATAGCCAGGAACTTCTCCTAAGGAGAGCAAGAATCCTCTGGAAGATGTCAAGAAGACAAGACTGCATATCACAATCATGTAACAAGGAGGTGGTGAAATCGCTGTTGCGTTAGAGCTGAGCAACTCATGATTGCTCCGTCCTGCAAATGTTTTCAGTGTTTAAACGTTTTTCCTTACATGCAAATATAGGTGATGATAAGCATTTTTACAAAGAAAGTGTGGAAAAAAGCTCTGTGGGGGCAATCAACACTGGTTCATTTTGATAACTTCAAAGTGTTTTGTATTCAGCCACATTTTAAAAAAAAAACCTCATTAGCTTAAATTGTGAAATCAAAAGTAATTTTGAATGAAATGAATTTTTCATTTCATAAATGATAAAAGGGCAATCTCCAACCTTTAAAATACAATTCAAATTGAAAAATTTGCCCAGCACAACCCTTTCAGGGAAAATGCTTTATTTCTCACGTATTAGCATTTTTGGGTGACAATACGGTTCATCAAAAACCTCTGCACCTCAATAATCTGCATCTAGGCTTCCCCTGATTGCATGGTGACTGTGCGTTGCCTAATTGTGTGTGACTAATACAATTTCATGTGCATTTCCGTGCACTGGGGATTCATTGTTGCCACATACCACCATTGGGAAATCTCTAAGCGTGTGTCTATGAAACAATGACAGGGAGACAAGAGTACCTCCTCTGGAGAAAAGACCTAGGAGGAGGCAGATGACTGGGAGCAAAAACTTATCAAGGCAGAACAGACAGAAAACAGAGCAGCTGTGCCTCTCCCTGGTTTGCAAGGCACAAAACCTCCTCTGTCGGGCAGGACTTGCTGGGACAGTGTTTGAGAGGGCCTATTTGGTAATGAGAACAATGAAACCTAAGCAATGCTTGAGAAAGGAGGGGAGTGAAAGAGAGCTTTCCTTCTCAGGGAGAAATATCCTGGGTCCACAGAGCCAGGGGGACCACAAGTCCTCAGCAGAATGAGGGAGGCAGCTAAAGAGAGACTTGATTCCCCAGGGATAGAAAAGAGAGGAGGGGTACAAGTGAGCTTCAAGCAAGCTGCAAGTGAGAGCTGGCAGGCAATGGTTGTAGCAACCCTCCATTCAAAGCTGTAGCAACAATTCAAAGCTGTTTGCATGGCTTGTACAGCAGGTACAGAGGGTATGGAGCCCTCTGACCAGCACCCAAACTCCCAAAAGGGGCACCTTTCCCACCCCTTTGTGCAGCAGCACCCAGGCTGTTGGTTTGTGAACGGGTACTTGTCATGTGGGGCTGCTGGTCCCACATCTCCATCCTGTGCTATAAAACCCTCTGTGGTGGTGGAGGATTTCCAGAGATCAGACATACAATGGGGATGAGGTACCTGATTCAGAATGGGTCCTGGAGGTATTTAGGAGATGTGTAGATGTGGTGCTTGGGGACACGGTTTAGTGGGCTTGGCTGTGTTAGGTTGATTGTTGGACTTGATGATCCTGGAGGCTTCTTCCAATCTAAATGATTATACCATTCTGTGATTCAATGCGGAGAAGAAATACACCTCATTTGATACTGGAGGGATGCTCATGAGTTCCTTAAGCAGGAGGCTAAAGTGAGTCACCATCTCACTAGGAACACCAGGGAGTCATGCCCCGTGGCTTGGCGGTGGGGATGTGTTCCTGCACGGTGGCACATCCTATCAGTGGGTTGGGTGAGTGAGAGGGAACATGCAAACATCCTCCCTAAAAGGGCAGCAACTTGTTTGGAGCAAGTCTTACACATGTTCAGAAAACATCTTCTAGAAAGTGTCCCTCTGGGAGTTCAGATATTTCTCCACCTGGTTTCAGGATGTTGGAGGTGTTAAATGGCACCTGAGGCTGCTGCTTCTAGATTCATGTCTTGGACTTGATTGCCTCAGTTTCAGCCCTGCCTGCACACAACTGCACAGGAGGGGTAAATCTGAGTGTAGATCCAATTAAAAACAAAAGGCATCCAGAAGCTGCCAAGAGGGGAACCCTATAAATAGTTGTGAGCAAGGGGATGCAAACAGCCATGTCCCAGGGGAAGTATCTGGTTTTTGCAATGTTTATAAAATAAAAATAAATGAAACCAACAAAAGTCCTGAAGAGTCCACTGCTCACTACTGCTGAAGGGGAGGGGCAGGAAAGCTCTTTGATGAAAACTTTAGTGAGAGTGACAGGTTTTCCCCTCCTGGCTCCTGTCCCAGCCAAGCTGGCTGCTTGTGCAGGTGGCCACAGGTCACTGCCCTACCCAGCCTGTCCCCTCTGCTTGCCACAGACCCTGGAGAAGGGCCCTCTTCCTGGCCCCTGCCTATAGATTGTAGGCTTTACAGGAATGTAAATAGTGCATATGGCAATAGAGATGCCATTATTTGTATAATTGCTGCTAATGCTGCCTGAAATAAAAAAAAACTTGAGATAAAAAATAAAACCTGTTCTGCAAGCAAGATGACAGGAAAAGGCCTTTGTAATCAAACAGGAGGGACCCATCCCTTTTCCTCTTCTACTAGCCTCTTCTTTGTTGCCTACAACAGTTTCATTGTCTCAGTTCAGCATTTTCTTCTTCTTTCTTATCCTTCCCCATAGACTTGGTATATTTAGTTGCTTCTCTCTACTCATCCCAAGTGCTCACAGTTACACAGATTGTTTATCATCCTCTTGATCCCCAAGCCTTTCACTAACCACTTAGCTGGCTGCTTGCTTTTCAGATGTCAAAGTTCTTTGAGGCAAGGGCTCCCCTTTCTGAAGTGTCTACTCTGCTCCCAGCACACAGCACCCCAAACCCTGGCACCAGCCTGAATGTCTCTGGCATCTCACAGAGGGGTTTCAGAATCCACCACAATAGGCTGGCTAATGAACTTGTTGCTACAGCTGGGCTGGTCTCCTGAGACATCTCTGTGTGGAGGGAGTTCTCTTCAAGAGAGAGAGAGAGGATACACAATTTTGGATTGAATACAGGGCTCCAAAAAGGAAGGTGACTCATTGAGTCTAATCATTAGGGTGTGTGATGATATTATCTAATGAGGAAACGCTTGATGATGCTTTTAGAGACTGCAGAGAGCAGTGAACTGGCTGTAGAGGAAATCAGAATGTGAGCACTTTCGACATAAACAGTGTTCAAGAAATGGGATCTGAAATGTCTTTGGGGAGAAGAGCAGAGCAATTTCAACACCCTCAAGCTTGCATCAGGGTGTGTTGCTGCTTCTGTTTAATCTTAGTTGTTCACATAATTCTCTCCTTAAATAACCAGCTCTCTAGAATTCAGGACAAAGGAGTCTTGCCTGAAGAGCAAATGTCATCTCATTTTTTTTCTGAAGATTGTGTTTGTTGTCACTGTATTTTTTTCTAAGTTGAATTGCGGATGAGGTTTTAATTAAAGGAAACTCTCAGGTTGGTGTAGATTCCAAATCTAGGTTTAGTTAAGCAAGGGGTTTTACAGACCCTCCAAGAAAAAGAGAAACATTTCAGCTGTTGCAGCTTTGTTTTGCCCTGGGTTTTTTCTTCATTTTTTTTTGTTTTGTTTCTTTTTAAAAGAAAACTCCTTGAAATTGTTTGCTTGACTTCCTCTAAAGAATCTTCAGCTTTTTGCTACCTCATGAGAACCAGAGAGTGAAACCATGTAGAAACACCAAGTGGTAGTCCCCATTCTCTATTTTCTAAGCTGAGAAAGATGAATGAACGAGCTGCCTGACACATTTCTCACTCCTGGCACTACTTGTCTAAGGCAGCTGTGATATACCTGGGCAGTTTTCAGTAGGGGACCACAGTGGAGAGCATTGTCATGCCCCAGAAAAGTCAGTAGAAGGAGAAGACTCTAAACACCTCAGAGAAAATCCTGCTTAAATGTATTCAGCAGGTGGGAATTTGGCCCTGATTATCTTATATAAGTCCTCACCATCTGATAAACTAATTTATTCATCTAGAAAGCAATAGTGCAGAGGGAATAAAAATACCACAAATTAAAACTTGTCTCTTCCCTTAAAACAGCAAGAAAACTCTGCCCTTCCTAAAGCTACAACACCATCAAATTAGGCTTTCTTTGCACACAAATTTTCAGTCTTCTTTCAAATCCATTACAGATAGTGGTTTAAGCTTGTTCTTCATGTATTCAAATTAAACTAAGCTGACAGAGCACATACAGCCTCCTGCAGCCCTTGGACTAAATGATGTTAAACTTGGATGTAATAGACTTGGATACTTTTTACAAGCATGGACTCCAACCATTGCAGCTCTGGGTGCACTTGAGATTTCACCTCTGTTTTAAGTAAGGGAAAATGAAAGGAGAGTAGAGGCACGATCAGATGAAGGTTAAGGTCTTGTGTGAGCACTGTGGCAGCTGTATCTCTGATGCAAATGTCTGCAGAAATATCAGGAAACCCTGGTGCAGGTGTTTGGGAATCCAGACGTAGTTACACCAACCCTTTTTTCTTTCAGTTTTTTTTTTTCCCTCTTTCTTCTGCTCTAACTAAATACATCTCTGGGCTTAACAGCACTGTGTGGGCTAAGGCCAGGCTGGTCTCACGGCTGCAGCTGTGTGTATGTGCGTGTGTGTGTGTGCATTCCTTCTCACTCTCGTAAATGTGCAGCAAAAGTGTGAAAAAAGAGCAGCTGGCACATCTGAGAACGAAAATTGCAGTGGAAACATGGCATATTATTTTAGATCTTGGTTACTGTGACACAAATCATGAGAGCTCCCGTCTTCTTAGGAAAGACTTAAAGCTCAAGTTAAACAAAACCTGGCCTCCCAGCCCCCCATGACCCCAAGGCCAGTGACATCCTGGAGTGTTCAGAAGGCATAGACTGGGGTGTTTTTAATTGATTAAATATTTTAGTTTATTAAATCTGCCCGTCCCTCAGACTGATTTTATTGTTAATAATCACACAAAGACAGGAAGTGATGAGGACACTCAGCATTCTGCCGAAGAGGAGGCGAACAAACGCTGCCTTTCTGGGTCTCCTTTCCACAGTGTCTTTGCACAGCCATTTGACGTGGCCATCAGGAAGGAAGGATGTGCTTCAGAGGTGGTAGCTGAAAACTTACCACAGCAGAAGAGCCAGTTTGAACTCTCTTCATAAAATATTCTTCTCTCGAGTGCAGCTGTGCTTGTAACAGAGATCGGCTGAGTCAGGAGAGCACATAAAGAAAAGCAGGAGCTCAGCTCTTCAGCTGCTAACACATCCCACACAGAAGGGGACTAGGTCCTTGCAGGTGCTGCACAATCTTCCACTGCCTCCTTCCAGTGCACCCTTGTAGCTGGGAAGGAGAGACAGACTTTTACAACTCTCACCAGGGAAAATTCACCAAGCAGTTCCGCTTACGGCAGTGTTAGAAACCTGTGGGATGTTCACTCAATCAGTGAGACTTTAGACCCAGAAATTTCACCTTGATATAGCACATTAAAGCTGGGCTGGCTCAAGGGAGGCTATGCCTGAGCATAGCCATTCTCAGGCAGTTCTGCAGGAAAGACAGCACCCAACACCTGAGAACATCCCTTCTTTTTTTTCTTCTCCAGATCTTTATCACAATGAAGACGTGGTATCCCCCATGATCAGGTACTGACAGACCAACTGGAGGAGAGTGGAAGGAGCAGGCAGGGGCAGAGCCCTTTCCCACTCCTCTGTCCTGGAGTTGGTGCTTCAGGCAAGCATGGTGTGGTGGTACATCCCCAAACCCAAGAGATGGCCAGCAGAGATGTACCCCAGCCGCCACAGTCTTGCCTGTCCCTCACAAGAATCAGTGGCTTTGGTCCCTGGTCTCCAGTGCAAACCCTCTCACCAAGCCACTGCCACCCCCAAGGGCCAGCTCAGCCAGGGGACTTTGTGATCCCACTCAGTGGCTCTGCTGGTAGGTCCTACATCCGAGAGAGCAACAATGTAAGATCAGTCTTCCCAATTAGGTGAGGACAGCAGAAGAATATATAAAATAAGAATAAGAATAAGAATAATAAGTTTAAAAATAATAAACTTAGTAGCCTCTCAGCATTCCCCTCTTCTGTGAATGTGATTCAATGTTGTTGTAGAGAAAATAGCACTTAACAAACCTGATTTAGTTCTTTGAGGAGATTACAAAGTTGCCTGATAAAAGTAACTACGCAGATATGCTATACTTAGATTTTCTACAAGGGGATTGAGCTAAAACCATGACATCCTGCTTAAAAAATAGCACAAAATTGTATGAACCAGAGGATATATGAGACAGATTGAGAGCTGGATAACTGACAGATCTCAAAATGTTGTTGTCAGTGAGGAATCATCACTGAACAACAAATTCCAAGCAGGTTTGGGACTCAGCCCTGCTTTACCCCACATTTTTTATCATCAGTCTGGAAGGCAATGTTAAAGGGCCACTGACAAAGGGCATTGATACCCATCTTTGGTGGCAAGGTGGTTGAGGAGGCAGCCAAGCCAGGGCATGGTGACTGCTGGGTAAGCAGGGCTCACTTGCAATGCATTCCTGCAGTCCAGGAGGGAGGAAGAGGGGAGGTTGCTCATTATAAGCAGGACTGGCTGTGAGTGTAGCAGAGCTCCTGAAGGAGGGCTGGAGGTCGTTCTGGATGAGTGGTTCAGTGCAGACACCTCTCCTGGCAAATGGGGGCAAGGGCTGCCTGGGATTAAGCACACAGGGAAAGTAGTAAGCAGGATCAGGGAGGTTAATTTTCCTTCACATAAAGCACTGAGACTAAAGTGGATAAGATAACACAACCAGGCCTGGGGCTCACATTTTAATATTCAAAAGGTGGTTAAACTGAGGGCAGGAAAGAGCCACAGAAATGAATTAAGGAGTAGAGAAAATGCCTTAGAGCAAGATACTGAAATTGTTCGATCTGTTTTATGCACCCAAAGGGGGAAGGAGGGGAATATTGAAGGGTGAGTTAAGATCAGCACATAAGTAATTCCATCAGATGAAAACAGAGAGTGCAACAGGGCTTTTCAATGTAGTAGAGAATAGCATAAACACCAACTATCACTGGCAAGAAGCTGAAGCCAGACAAATTCAAATTAGCTGCAAGGTGCACGTGTTTAGCAAAGAGGTGATCAACCACTAGAACAAATGACCAAGGGGAGGGGCAGCTTCTCCTTCTCTTGCTATCATGACTAGACACCTTTCTGAAAGAGATGATTTAGGTGAGCACAAGTAAGGGATAGATAGGTAAGAGCAATTGTTCATTCTATGGGTCAAACTGCATCCTAATGATTTCCCTCCACCTAAACTCTCTCAGCCCTGACACCAATCCCTGATACCATCTCACACAGAGATGCCTTGTTCATCTGTACAGCACCCTAGGTCACCATAGTTAGCATCCCTGTTGCTTAGTGAACTTACATGGGAGGTCTGTGCCAGAGCTTGACTGTAGAATAACCCCTGATTCCCACCTGAATGTCTTTACTTCAGACACTATTTTCCCTGCAAGAACCAAAAAATGTCATCTAGGTCATCCAAACTTTGCCCCAGAAACAGCCTCTGGGTATAACAATAGTGTGGCAGATACAGCATCAGATCATGCATTAGTGTCTCTGCTTGTAAAGGTTGTGCCTCCAAGGCATGGGGGGCACAACCATGCATCCTCCAAGGGCTGGGAAAGAAAGGTTCCCTTCTCTCCCAACATGGACACTGGAGATTGATGGTCTGATCCTAAAGTTTTTGATCTCTCCCTCATCCTTCATCATTTAGGCAGTTCATCCTGTTCAGCACTATACAAGGTGGCCAAGAACAAAAAGTGAAGAAAACATGCTGTATTTTCATGCCCTTAGCAGGGCTGGAGCAGAAATTGGGGAGAAGGGGCTTTACGTTAAAGTTCCCCTTGAGTTACTCACACGTGCATGCAGACTGCATTACTGCTGAATCACCTTTTTTAAAAAAAAACCAACACATTATATGTGTGAAAATATAGCACTGCCATGGTCTATAACGTGTCACCAACACATGCAAAGAAGGGGGAAGCCATTCATGTGTGGCGACCCACTGGGCCTCTATACCATGTAGCCCTGAAGAATGTTTTACCTCCTGTATCCTGTTCGGTTAAATGAAACCCAGAGTGGGCACCACAGTTAAAAATAGCTATATAGTTTGTATAACAACATCTATATATTTTTAAATATAAATTCAACCTGTCTCTTCTTTTCAAATCCCTGATGCCCCTCAGCAATGACCCAAGGTCTGACAGTCTCTGCCTTCCTTCTCTGCCACCCCAAGGAGAAAACCCTCCAAATTCAGCAGGCAGGGGTCCTCAAGTTTTGGGTCGTGTTCCCTCAGCCCAGATGTGTTGGCTGGGCCAGTGACCACAGGGCTTTCTTGAAGCCCTCTCTGGCTAGTGAGCAGAGCGTGGGCTGGCACATGCTCCTTCCTGTGCCTCGGCTCTGTCCCTGAGGACCCCTCAGTTTAGGACTGGGGTGCTGGTGTCTGCATTCATGATGAGTAAGCTGTAAGTCCCCAGCCAGCTCTGCTGACCCAGAGGCACCATACTGGTCATGGGACTCACTTCAGGGGTGAGAATGGTGTATTCAAGCACTTCTGTGTCCTAAAAGAGACATATGATGGTTCATGTTACCCACAAAATCCCAAATGTGTATGGGATACCCACTACAGTCACAGTCTACTCAGTTTAGGGCACCTGGTTTAGCTGGAAGTCAGAGAGACCATTTTTTCCCAGCCATTCTGATTCTTCCAAACCTCCCAGTGGACACAATTGCACCGCACAAGCTGCGTGTGCTCGCTGTACATCTTCACTATGGACTTTGCTCAGGGGTCATCAACACACCATGCCAGTCCTCACAGAGCATATTGCCATGGGATAGACCTCATTTGGTGGGGTTAATGTGGAGCAGTTGGTGGTTTGATACAAATCACAAGCCTCTGAGTTCTGCCTGGGTGGGTGGGGAAGGCACCCAGGGGATGACCTGGGATGGAGACGGAGAAACAGAATTGCTGCTGGTGCACAGCAGAGTCTGGGTTTCCACAGGACATTCTGGTCCCTGCTCAGCCCCCTCGTGCTCAGGACCAGGGCACCTGGCAAGGCAGGATGTTCTGCTCCACAGGGTAATTTTCCTCCGATGCGGTCAGGCAGGATCTGGGCCCTTCGTCCCACCTGTGCTTGTGCCAAGGGCCAGAGCACAGCACAGCACTAATCCAAGGCTGGTTTCTGGGACAGATTGTTCAGCCAGCCCCTAGTGCTTAATGCATGATCTCACCCAATGGCCTAGTTTTTCTAGTGATAGTGCTTTTCAGGAGCTTTGCAAAGCCTTTCATATAATCTAAGGGGTATCAAGATGTGAATCCATCCCTCCATGGTAAAACCAAGCCCCACAAAAACATCTCAGCCATGAGTAAGTGACAGTAGCTGATCTGACCTGCATGGCAGCTCTGACAGAATAATACCAACAGTTCAGCACTTGAGCTCATTATTCAAAATCTGACTTGCTAAGGTTGGGCAAACATCATCCTCATTTGACACAACCACTGCTGTGGGAAGGCACATGGCAAAAGTGCCACAGGCCAGTGGACAGGGATGGGAGGGGGGAGGAGAGCTGGGGACAGTGCCTGGAATCTCTCAGGCTGCTGCCCCGACAGAGGGAAGATGGGTATGTGGCATTTTCCGCTGGCATGCAAACAGCTGAGCCTATCTGATATCTGGCACACAAGTGTTTGGCCAGCTATTTACCAGCTCACAAACAGATAAATATGCAGAGGAGGGTGCTCACAGCTTTCCCACAAAAGGGAAGAGTGAGAAAGAAAGAGACATGGCAAAGAAAAGAAAAAAAGAAAAGAGAAAAACAACCCTAAAAAAGAGAACAGGAGTGAGAGTTGTCAGTGCCCGCAAGCACTCGCAGGAATAATAGCAATAATCACTGTCATCCGTAAGAGGCTCTTGCGCCAGGTTCAGCCTCTCCCCCTCCCTCTCTCCCCTCGCCTTGCTGTCTGAGTCACTGGATCTGAGTCACACTCCTGTTCTATTCCTGTACCCTTCCCTTCAGCTGGGGATGTAGATTTGTTTTGGCTGGAACGATCTGGGCACAGGAGGGACCATCTGCTGCTAGTTCTTGCTTGCTTTGCTCTTGTTTCTTTCCCAGAGAAGGGAAGTGAGTGCTGCCATTGCAATAATTCAGAGGGAGCATGCTGGGAACATACACCCCTTACTGTACAGCCAAGGACTGCCATTTGTCATCTGAAGGCTTGTTATCCGTGGCTGACCCTGAACAGTTGTCCCCACGTGCTTAAGCAAGCAGCTCTGACAAAATCACTTCCCTGCATATCAGCTCTTTCCCAAGGAGGGTGTTTTTCCTTTGGTCAAACCCCAAACTGTTTTTGAGGGAGCTCGGGTGGTTATTAGAGCCTGCACTTCGCTGTGATGAAGGAGAGGCACATGAAACAAGCTGACAGCATGCAGGGACTTGCAGTCAGTGTGCACAGTGAATGTTATGACGGAAGGAGTGCTCCCTTCTGGTTTTCCCATCAGGAGCAGCAGCCACAGTCAGTGTGTGCACTCTGTCTTTTGCTGCAATAGTAGTAATTGGCAGTGGTGAGGAAATGCAAATGACTTAATGCCTAATCCACCACAACCAGAGTCTTGGCTGATTCCTGCATCCACATCCTGAATAGGAAAGTCAGCAGAGCAAAGGTGTGTGAGAGAATTCAGCAAAGAGCTGAACTAATGATGCACAGGAGGATGGGCTGAACGAGCAAGAGCAAAGGTCTGGGGGAGAGCAAAGTCACACCACATGCCAGGGCTTTCAGGACTGACCTGACCTTAAAGAGGCTCTATGTCTGAGGCATCCCTCTGGAGGGATCTTTGAAGGATGCAGGAATTGGAGACCTCCAAAGCAGAAGCTGCTCCTGCAAGCTGTGCTCAAGCATCCCAGAAATGAAGCCCCCATGGTGAAGACCTGTCTTTGGAAAGCTTAATCCCAAGGCTGTGCAACAAAAGCTAGTATTTGATAGAGCTTTTTATAGGAGATACAACAGAAGGAGTTGCTTCATTCCTGAAAGAGAGCATAGCAGTTCATTCAATAACAAAGCCTGAATCCTGAATCCTCTGGAAAACCAAAATAAACATCAAATCAGCATCATACTTTTCATTTACAGTCCATGGGGATTGTGAATTTAACCTAAGCTCACAAAGCCCTGGAGCACTCTGTAGTGAGCAGTCCTGCAAGCCCTGAAGACACATCCATCTCCAGTGATACTTTTCTCAGTCTCATTCCTCACTGTGCCTCCTGAAAAATTTAGACTGTATTTCCCAAAATCTGAGAGCTTTAAAATGCTTTAAGCAGCCCACTCCAGAGTGGGGAGTACACAAATGCCTGCAGATCAGGGAGCCCTCAGCAGGAGACTGACTGATGATAGCCACCATGCTAATGTCATATCCCCCGAAGATCACGGTGTCAGGCAAATTGATTCTCTGAAGAGTGATCTGGGCTCTAATTTCAGCACAGTGGCAGCTCTTTTTGGGGCAAAGATGCTCCAAGAGCAGTTTGGGACATTGCTCAGAGGGGCTGAATGTCAGCACACTCAAAACCACCATCTCCACTGGTCCATGTGTCACATCAGCATCTAAGGCACTTAAAATGTTAATGCCTTTAATGGAGAGGGAAATCAAATTACCACAAGGATCAGACTAAAAAGGTCTGGGCCAAATTCTCTGCGGGTGGAGAATGTCTGCATCATTCCTAATGGAGCTGTGACGATGTGACTGACCCTCCCCACGAGTGGTGGCTAGACACTCACATCACACTTCCACCCAAGCTAACTCTAATTTGCTCTGGGTCTGAGTCATCTGCCCAGCCAGAGACAAGATGCTTCACCTCCAGTGGCTGAGATGGGCACCTGGTTGTTGAGGTTTGCCTTGCAGGTGTGCCCCAGCCAGGACCTCTGGCTCTGAAGGCTGCCAGCACAAGCCACCGAAGGACGGTCCCTGCCTCAAAAACCTTGTAGTGCATGCAAATACCAATGCAGGTGCTTCCTGACCTCTTTAGGGGCTGGACACCAGTTACAACAAAGAGGGAGCCTGGCAGGAGAAGCTCACAAGAGAGACAGGTTAATTACCCAGCTCTTTCTGGGGTGTTGGTTTATTATTTTCAGTGCTCTTATTCAGTTCCAGATTATGCAAAACCACCTGATCTCCAAAGCGGTTCCTGTCCCACCTCACGACTGACTCCTGCTCCCATCCCTGCTCCTAGCAAAACCCTGTCCCAACAGAGGAACCCTGACCCCACAGGACTTCTGGGACTGACTGTGCCAAGCTGCCCCTCAACACCTGCCAGTTTCTCACAGCTGGGATTTAACTCAGATAAATTTTTCTGTTTTCCACAGCCTTTTCTGAGGCAAGTCTCTAAAAGGGATGATTCAGAGAATAACACTTGACCACTTGCTTTGCCCATATCCATTTGAGATGGCCACCCACTTCAGTTTTGTTCACTTCAAGAGACATGGAGGGGGAGTTTTGACCTACACCAATTTAAAAAGCACGTTAATTGCTGTTCTAGTTGAGTTCCTCCCATTCATGCAGGAGATGTTTATTGTGTACTCTCCACTATGTATTATTTAGGAGGAAGGACACCCAAATCCTCCCAAAGGTACAAGGGAACCAAAGACCAGTCTGGGGTCTTCAGTGACATTGCTTTCCTCTTAGTGCTCCTTTCTTCCTTTTTGCATCCTCTCTCTTCTGTCCACCAGATTTTATCCCTTCCAAACCTCCAAAACATGAGGCTGATCACACAATCAGCCCATGGCAAAGTGTGAGCAGAGACAGCTGATCTTTGCCAGTCTGCATTTTTGATCCCAAGGACTCTGAGGATGATGCCCCCCCATGTCTCCTTTTCCTAAGGCACGCTTCAGGACACCCTGGAACTGCAGTACATGCCAGTCACTGAGATTTACAGCTCAGCAAGTTTAACCTTAGATTCTCTGAATAACGTGCACACGTCTTGCTAAAACTGGTGCATTCAGCGAGGGCTTGACATATTATCTTATGCAGCTGTATTAAAAACACCCTGCCCCTTCAACCATAATAGCCCAGGCACACATTATAGCTCTAACCACATGTCATAGCCCAGTGCTGTCCCTTAACTGCAAACCTCCCATCTGCAGATCTGCCACGTCTCCAGAGCTGGGTTTGTTTCTGACTAAGAGATCTTGAACAACAAATGTAGGATAGTAGGAAAACGCATGGATTGCAGACCAAGAGGGGTGCAGGCATTTAGTAACAGCCCATCTGCCTTGTGTGCCTCAGAATTTGCCAGATAAGACATACGTGTTGACTAGGAAATGTTTATTGTTGCTGCTGGCCCTGACTGTCCAAGTGTAAAATGCACACCCTGCTTTCCCCTTCGCTGAGCCTTGACAGCCTCACTGGAGAGGGCTCCTCCTGTGCCAGAATTTTACCTGCCTATAAACAGGCCTGATATTTTGGTCTCCCAAATGATGGGGCTAAGGGGATCCTCTGAGAAAAAGTCACCTTCATTGCTGCTGTGCTCTCCAAAAGCCAGCCCTGCCTCAGCAAGGCTGGACTCACCAGAGAGTCCAGAGTCACAAGGCATTTGCAAAATGTGTGTGAATCATCCAGTTTGCACAAGCATTTGCACATCAAGAGAGATTACATGCAGGATCAGCCTGATCCCTAAGAGCAAACATGGGGATCTATGTCCCACACAGCCAAGGCTAAGGCTTTTCCCCAGAATGGCACACCACACTGCTCCTGGACACATGTGTGCACCTCTCCTGTGAGCCTTGCCAAAACCTGGGCAGCAAAATGAGTTTGAGACTCTGTGAAGCCCAGAGAGAGGTTCAGACATGGCAACATGGGAGGTAGTCCCAAAGCAGCTCTGGCTCCTGCCATTTCCAAACTCCTCATCCAAAGCAAAGAAGAGTTTATCCTGATCTTTACCATCTGATGCACATTAAGAGGGGAAATTTGATACCAGTGTTCCCTGGGACTTGCACAGGATGCTCAGGATTTTATGGTACAGCACTTATAATTTCATCCTCCCAAAGAACAGCCCACAAAGTGACTGGAATTTATTGCAACAAAATTAAACAATAATAAGTTTTTGGAACAGCCGGGATGAAGATGTACACACTTGGAAATCTTGAACACTGTGAGTTGTATCTATAGCCCTGAAACAGCAGGAATCAGGAGGAATTCCTCCAGTGAGACACAGTGATAACAAACTGATGCAATTCACCTCTAAGGCAGGACCAGTGCTTGGGAATCAGCAAAACCAGACCTTTTGTTTCTGAGCGATGACAGCTTCAAAGTTTTAATGTTTGTAGAGAGATGTTTTCACCAAATATGATACACAGTGATTAAAATAATGAGCTGGAACAAGCTGAAGTTGTAATTGCTCCTTTTCCTCCCCTCCCCTGAGTTGGTCTGAGTGCTTCGTTAACTACCTTGATGAACCAATCAAGAGTTGGCTAAATCAAGGAAGGAGCAAACAAACCCTGGGAGACATCCCTACAAGAAAAGACATAATCTGGACACTGAGCTTTGAAGGCAAGCTGTATAATGAGAGCTGACTATATCTGAAAATCCATGTTAGCTTGAATGAACTTATGTAATAAACATTTATCACAGAACATATGTCACTGAGCACCTGCCAGACTTCAGGAATAGAGCCAACGCAGCTTGACTCGTATATGTATTAAAAAAAAACCAACTTGGCGGCAGGAGGCTGGCAGACGCTTTTACTAGAAAAATCAGAAGTGATTTTAAGAGGAGCAGAAATTTCCTGAAACCTCTCTCTCTCCGTGTGGGAATATAGCACTTGGAAAAAGTAAGAGGCTGATCAAGCTGTGCTGAGCGGAGGGAGCGGGATGAGCTCCTCTGCTCATCCCCTCTGGAATTTGTCCCTGCATCCCCACTGCTCCCCTGCATGTGCTGCTGCCCGTGGGGGAGTGTTCTACTGGGGGCTCATGCCTGGCTCTGCTCAAGCAAAGAGGCAGCACTGGACAGTGCAGGGCAGCTGCTGGAAGAACAGCAAGCACAGGGCTGAGCAGGGCTGGGAAGGGAATTTATGGTGAGAGGACCCAGCTCAGGGGGGGAAGTTAGCACCCAAATCAAGCAGAATGAGGAGGCTGAGGGATGAACTGAGACTGTGAGTGGGAAGGGGGTTCAGAGCAGCAGTGTTCAGTAGAAATCACAACAGCAGAAGGACAGGGCAGGATAGTGCATGAGCTTGGGCAGGGTAGTATGAACCTGGTCTGGGATTTTCTTCCTGAGCCAGTGCTCCCTGAGGAACAGACACAGCACAGCAAGGAGACAGGGATAGGAGGTGTTTTTGTCTGATACAATGAGGACTGGGGCAAGCACAAAACTGTGCCAGGCAAGAATCACTAGACTTTGGACACAGGCTGGGTGTGAGAAGCTGGAGAGAGATGTGAAGCAAAGGTGTCAGAGCCAGGTGAGAGGAGAGGAAGGGGACAACCTTGCCTTGCCACTGATTGGCATGTCTGCACCAACTGTGCTTTGTCCAGAGCTCCCCAGCTCTCCCAGGCACCCACAGCAGGGCACCCGTGACAGCTCCGTCCCTGCTGGAGGTGACAGACCTGGTTTCCCCTGAAACACAATTAACTCAGGCCATGCAGGAGATGAGTGGGCCTGTCCTGCTTGCAGGCTGTGTGTCAGCAGTGCTGGAGCAGGCGTGGGTATCTCTGAAGGGCAGTGCCTGTGCACTGAAGCCAGACCCTGAATTTCCTGTCTGTTTTATCACTCTTGCAAACTGACGGTCAAACCCAGCCCTGGGGAGCAGGTTCTCCGGGAAAGATGAGCAAGATTTGCTTTGCAGCAGATATCCTCTTTTTTTTTTTAAAAACAAAAACTTGTTATGGGCTCTTCCTGGCACATGGCTTCAAGCCTGATGAACTCTGCAGAGCTAGTTCAGGTTGGGGAAGGAGAGTGAGGGTAAAGAGCACAGATAGTAAGGAAGAGGTCTGGAAACAGGTATAGGATAGGTCCCCAGAAAGCTGATACTCATTAAAGGGTTGGAGAGGAGAGAGATCAGCTGGTCAGACTGTCCAAACTGTACCTGAATAAATCCAGGTCCTCCTTCCCTCCTGCTATCTAACTTCAGCATTTTTCTGACATTATCATTGCATCTGAGCACCATGGGTTGTTTCAGTGCTTTTATCATGTCTTTTCTGTGCTGCAGGTGTCCTTGCTTTCCCCTGCAGCAATAAATGAGAAACAAAGCCTTGGAAAAGATTATCAGATGATTTCCAACTGACCTTTTGGACTGCTGACCCTAACTGAAGTGACCAGGGACTTGCCACCTGACTGTTAACCAACCATCTGCCCTGTGACTGGGCTAGAACCAAGCGCTTGAAAGCAGCCCAGCACATGCCATGGGGGTTTTGCCTGACCCCATTCATTTTGGTGGTCCTACAGTGAGTTAGACAAGTGTGAGATTAGATCCAGTAAGTGCAAGACTGAAAGGAAGCAAGAGAAAGGAGAGAGCAGAAGTGTGAGGAAGAGCAAGCAAGGGCGTGTTGGTGCTGTCCCTCTGCAGGGAGCTGCTGGCTATTCAGAGGAGCCCCAGGCTGAGCAGCCTGGCTCAGACACTCAAGGCACACATGCCACTCATTTGCCTCCCCAAACGGCTGATCCCAGCTGCTCCACGGGAAGACAAGAGCCTATCTGGAGAGAAAACCCTCACTAACCACCTGATGGTACAATGCTAACGACAAATGATTCATTGTTATTGCAACTCTCCCTTCCACACAGGCTTTCATTAGCACTCATCCAGGCGGGCTCTGCCACGAGCGTGCAGCACTTACCTGGGTCTCAGATTGCTGGCTGGTCTTTGGTAGTGTCCTGGAGTCACAACACTCGTGGTTTTGCCCCTTCTCTGTGGAAATGTGAATGCTGATGCTGTCAGCGTGTCAGATTCTGCCCTGTATCTCACCACATGAATTGCTTCAATAAAACCCTGCTAAAGCAGAACTGTGATGATTCGTGGTTGTGCATTTCTTCCACAAGTGTTGAATGTAGGCTAAGATTACAACAGATCTGGCATTGATACCTGCTTAGATTCAGGGTCATTTTTATTTAAAATTAGATTTTTCAAAAAAAGTCTTGTTGGGGGTTTGTGGAGGAAAATCATGCTTTGAACAGCTACAAAAAATATATGGTGCAGAAAGGGAGGTTTTGCTGAAAAAAACTTCAAGAAACACCTTTCTCTTTCTCTCGCCTCACTTGCCAAACACTGTTGCTCCCCTCAACTTCCCCTCTCCCCATTTTTGGATGAAAAATGTCTGTTTTGAGCAGCCAAAATTAAACAGAAGTTGAATTTCCCAGGTGGGAGCCGAGTTTCCTCAGCGGGGAGCTGATGTGGTCACCCAATGGCCCCTTCCAGCAGCGCCCTGCTTATTTTACCATTTCTGGATCTGATTAAAGGGCAAACCCTATCTTTCTGCGGTGCTGCACCACTTGGAAGATGTTTTACTCATCTGCCTAACCATAACCTACATCGTGATAATTAATGAGTCAACACTTCTTTCTGCACATGACAGTGGCTGGAAACAGGTAAGACACCGAGAGAGGCAGGAGGGTGACGCACCCACAGAGACACCCCCGGGGCTGACTCTGCACTCCCACCACCCTGAGGAGTCTCCATTGGGGGTTGCACATGTGGGATGGGCACAGCTCACCCACCAGCTGTGACAAAAACACCCGACCCATCAGCCCGGCGGGGAAAGAGAGAGGCATGAAAGCGAGAGGAAGTGGAAAAGATCAAGGCGAGAGTGTAAGACAACAAGCTCACCACCGGAAAACAATAAAAATAAAATTGCTCAGAAATAGCATAACTGACATGCAAAGGAGATCAAAACAGGCCCTCAAAATATCTCTTGGCAGGGGGCAGGGGGTGTCTATGGTGGACACCACGGGGCAGCCAGAGGATGTGCTGCGGGTGGCAGGCAAGCGTTGGCTGTTTCGTGGCCACATCCACATCCTGCCTGGCTCCCCAGATTCTGACCTACAGGTCTCTGGAGGCTTTGGTCTCCTGGGACATGAGCAGCACTTTGTGCCTTCCCCAGGGCACTACAGCACACGAGTGCTGCTGATATCTCTGAGCCAAGGGTGGTGTAGGGGCTCTATGGGGAAGCAGGCGCTATTCCCATTTGGTTCAGTCCCACTTGTCCAACCATTCCTCTGGTGCAAAGAAAAGAACAGATCCAGAGCATGAGTTGTTTACATCAGCAAAGGGACTGGGAAGAAGGGAGAGGAGAAGCCAGTTCTTCAGGGTTTGCTTTACTGGAAAGGACAACTGCTCTCAACTTGCCTTCATGAGAGTGCTAAAGTCTTAAGCTGCTGAGGCATTAAGCATGCTTTGACCTTTAAGCAAAGATAAGGCTCTGAAATCAGCATTGTTTTGCTGTAAGTTGCTCCTCTGCTTAGAGCTGAGCACACTCTAAAGCCTTGCTGTGCTGTGTCCTGATGTGTTTCAGACTGTTGTGAGCACAGCACCAGGGAGCAGGATCATGTCCTGTGGGCCCACCTCTGCTGTGTTTTTGCCCAGCAGAGTGACCAGTAGCATTCAACCAGCTCTGCTGCCTGTCTCTGAGGAGGTTCACTCTCCTAAAACTCCAAGCACAGCCTAGACATCACAGCTGGGGCACTGTCCCACCACAGGTCCAGAAAAAGATGCCTTTCAGTCCTTGCACAATAATTAAAAACAACAGAGAAATCACTCCAAGCATGGGTAGATCTTCAGAGGAGTCCTTTGGGCTCATCTGCCCAAACTTGCAAGACCTAGTTGCAGGCTTGTGGCTGTTCTGGCAGCTTTCCAGCTCCCTGTGAATCAGGGAACACTGTGACTGCCACTCAAGGACAGCAAACTGTTTAAAACATAATACCATATTCCCATCTGGTGCACTGAAATGCATGGCTGCCCATGGACGTGTTATTCTTCATTCCCTCTATAACAGAGCATGTGATACAGAGTTTTCTCCAAGGAGAAGAAGGTTGAATGAACACAGCCAGGGAATGTCATTGTGTTTCTTGAAAGCATAACAGGTAGGGCTAAGTACTAGGGATTAATTATTATAGCTGCTTAATGATGCTAGGGATTTTTAATATTATTATTTCTGTGTGTTAGCCAGGGCCATGGCAACAGGAACACCAGAGGACCAGCTGCTGGGCTGTGCCAAATGAAGGTTTATATATAGGTTACAAAAGTCACTGGGACAAAATGCTGATTACCATGGGACATGACTGGGCTAGGTGGGTTCCACTTGGGCTGGCAGCAGGAACTTCCATCCTGTGGGTCTGGACGTTCTTGAACAGAGTTGAGGGTAGTTCTAGTCCTAATGCAGAGCTGCCTGGTGGCCTTGAAACAGCTATCCAAAAATGGCCAGTCCACCTCCCTGGTCCTGCAAAAACACTGGCTGCATCAGGACTTTGATACAATGAAACACCAGTTTCTAGAGTTTACTTTTGCTGCCCTGCGTGATGAAATGGGGGAGCTGGCCACTGTCAGCTCTTGCTCCTTGAACACCAACTCATTTTGCAGTAAAGAAAAAGTAATAAGCTCTTAAGTGTGAAAGGACAAAATTTTTTAATTCCAGGAGAGAATTATGCCCATGTGTTGAAGGAAGTTTAATAAAGGTTTAATTAAGTGCCTCAATCTAGATTTAGATGTTCTCACTTCTAGTGCAGGAGCTTGGAGCTGTTAGTCATTAATACTCATCTCAGGTAACTTCCACCACCCTCAGCCCCTCACCTGACGCATGCACACACTTGACAAAGATTGCTGATATCCTCTCTGAAAACTAATGAAATCACAGTGTGATATTTTGATTTCAAGGGCATCAAAGTGATGCAAAATAATGATGGAATCAGGAGGCTCTGATACCACTGACACAACACAGCTCTTCTTGTCTCTAGATCTGAAAGCACCTTGAGAAGGAGACCCAGATCACCCTCCCCTCTGTTCAAGAGAAACTGAGGCACAGTGCTTTGCAGAGATACAACCAGCAGGTCTGGGATGGAGTCCAGCTGCCCTAGCCCCAGGTCAACCTAACACTCACTGACCACACTTCTCCCTAGAACAGAGATGAGATCTGCCATGGGCAGGAGATCTCTGTGTGTGTTTGTGGGTACACAGGTTTTACGGAGAGAAGGATCCCAAACACAATAACAAACAAAGAGGAAATCAATTCAATGGCCAGCTGGGAAAGCAGGTCCTTCCTTGGCTGCTTGGAGTTTAAAGGGCAGCAGTGGACACAGGAAAACACTTTCTAAAGGCTGGAACAGTAACCAGATTTCTTCCTGAGATTATTTCACAATATTTGTAGCTCTTGTTTGCCGCACAGGAGATTGGGTAGGCAGAAAGGCCTGATCCCCATTTTGTACTTTTCAACAGAGGAGAGTACTCCTGACCTGCAGAAGGCTGCAGGACTGCTGCAGTAATTCACAAATTACTGATCTTCAGAAGAACAGAAATGATTCTGTATGTTTCAATAGAGTATTGTGGAAAATTGAAGGATCATTAGCAAATCTTCTCCATATGGGGCTGGCAGTATACAGCTAAAGAACAGAAGGCACAGGTCTCTTCAGGTTATTAATAAAAGCAGCAAACATTTCCTCTGCTTACTAGTCTGAGTATGTCCAATTTTTTTATGGGAAGAGTGCCATGCCCTGATGAGGATTATTACAGGCATCACTTACACATGTGGAGATCCTGCTGCATCTGGGAAAGGTTTGCTTGCTCCCCAGAGATGCCCTGGATTGCTGTGAACCTGAACCTCAACCAATCAAAAGTCTTTTTCCCCCCCTTCTTCCCTTTTCCCTTCAAGGCTGGCAACACAGAGATGCTGGAGCAGACACAGTGCTCCCCAAAGGTGATTGCCCCAGCCAGCACTGGGGTCTGGGATGCCCCGGGAAGAAGAGGAGCTCAAGGGAGATGCAGAACTTGCAGTGCCTGCTGCAGTCACAGCTGCTGAGTGCCCGTGGGCTCGAAGCCTCCCCAGATATCACAACAACCCTCTCAAGATGACTGTGCTGGTGAGAAGCATGATACCAAGAGCTGTGAGGCTTTGCCCCTGGAGAGTAGTGGGCTTAAGTCTCCAGATTTGTTTCAGCCTCTCCCCCTCCCTCAGCAGCACTATGACTGAATCAAGGTGAACAGACTCAGCCTCTCAGCCAGCTTGGAAACTGGGGCACAAAGAGAAGTGACTCACTCCATAGCTACCTACCAGTCAGAAACCCGGCTATGGGACAGGAGCCTTGCAAGAAAACACAATTTTCCATAAGCAAGGTCAGCAGTTTTCTTCAGACACTCAAGCCTGGGGCAACCCCTGCAGCTGGCAAAGTCCTCCTGAGCCCACAACCCCACCCTGAGCCTCTCCCAGCCCAACAGCTGTGCCCTGAGTGAGGGAAGAGGAGGGTGGCATGGTTTGGAGGCTGCCCACAGCCTGTGGAGCAGGCAAAGCCATGCCCACCTTTGGCCTTGGGCTCCCAACACATGACTTATTCTCCACAGTGCCACCGCAAGTAAATGAGCAGTGGCTTCACAGGAATGGCCTTGCCACAGAGCAGGAACCTGATTTCCTCACATCTCCATGGTCCTCGTGCCTTCTTAGAGGTTTCAAGGTCATTTGACACCCACCACTGAGACAGGAGATGTTTTGGTATCCTGAGTCTTATCTGTAAGGCATTGTCTTCTCTTGGTTTTGGTGCCAGCCCAAGCCTCCACTGGTGCCAAAACTGACACCATCAAGAACGCTCCACTGCTGCTGATTGCCTGGGGAGCCCAGGCCTCAGGCTTTTTCCCTGACAATTCTACCACTAGATCAATATCTGTGCTTGAACAAGAGCAGAGCGCTCAGAGATACCTCCAAATTCAAATGGGACCCTTGCCAGTAATGGAGAATCCATCACAGCTCTCCAAAGCTGTGCCAGTGTTTAATTAAGCCTCCTGATAGAAACACATTTTATACCTAATCTGCATTTGTCTGGCTTCAGATTGCAGCCGCTGGATCTTGTTTTACTTCCCATAATTGGGCAGGGTTGGTATCATTCCACTCCCATTCCACATTACCTCCCAGCAGGACTTCCCTGGACCAGGGTTACCCCAGGTATCACTTTTCCTTGCCCAGAAATTTTGCCTGGGTGGAGGGTGAGGGTTTCAGTCTCTCATTTGACATTTCAGATGCCAGGCAGCCCATTCAGAACTGTGTGGGCACGGGTGAGGGAGCTCACACGTTTCCCCAGGGATAGACTGACCATGCATTTTCTCTGGATACCCTGCACGTGCCCAGTTTGCTCCCCACACCTCAGATATGTCAGTCTCCCTTCAGCTCCTGCAGAGATCAGGACAAAGCTGAGCATGCACTCAGTGCCCTTCACTTGGTTTACTTCTTCAGGAGCTTGTTTTTCTCTTTGCCTTCTCTGCATCCTCCTGGCCCACCTTTTCCTTTGAGGGATGGAAGTGGTGCTCATCCCAGAATCTCCTGGCAGAGGGAACTCAGCTGCTTGGTCCAGCTCCTGCTCTCCTGCATCCCCTTCCTAACATCCTGCTCCCCCCACAGGCAGCCCCTGCCTCCTGCTCTCCCTGCCTCTGCCTGGTTTCTCCCATGGAAACACGGCCCTTCACCTTCCCGGCAAAGCTGTGTCCCCGGGGACACAGGCTGTTCGTCAGCCTGATGGATTGATTCAGTTTGACTTCCTCCCTCTCATTTATTCATGTTTCCTAGAAAGCCTTTTCCACTGGAGGCTCCCTGAGCAAAGCAGGCGGTGTGTCCATGCACGTGTACGTGTGGGTCTGTGGTCTGGGGGAGCTGCATCCCAGACCCTGCTGCTCCCCCCAGCACTGCCAAGAGCTGTGCCAGCGCCGTGCATCCGCGCGGCGAGGGCTGCAGGGATCTCGGCATTTGTAGAATGAGCATCTGGGAATGTGCATCTGATCCTCAGAACACGTGAAAGGGGCTAAAAATAATAACCAACTGCCGCTCCATTCCTCGGCAGCATCTGGGAGAGTTTGTGCAGGGAGGAGCAGCCATCAACCTCTGACACTACCCAGCAGCATCCCTCTGCTTTGCAGCCTGGGTTTGTACATGTAAAAGGGGTCAAAGGCTGCAAGGTAATTTTTTTAAAAGGGTTTCTCTAGGCGGGGGCCATGTTGTGAATTTTCTCCTACTTTACTCATCTGCTGCTGTCCTGGCCTAATGAAAGATTCCCCAGTTTTGCCCTTGAAACCTCATTTGCCCTTTGCAGAGGAGCTGGCAAAAGTGCCCACTGTATCAGTGAAAAGGTGACAGTGTTACAGGGGGAAGGACGTGAAGACCATCCCTGTGAATATGAGTGGAGAGCACCTTTTTAGAGCAGTCAGTGCTCCCCCAGCAGTGATGAGCAGAGTCCAGCTGCAGCAGACCTGCAAGATTGCTGGTGGGAACAGCCACTGCCTTGGCAATGTAATTTTGTACTTTCAGTAATCACCTTTAGCTATGCCACTTTTTGCAGTGGCACTGACTGATTGTGGGCAACAGAGTCAAAGAAGAGTCACCTGTGGTGACAGCTTTGTCTAAACTTGCTTATTCTGTAGGGTTTCTTGTCCTCGCTCCTAATACAAAAATAGCTTTACCCAGAGATTTCTTTCAGTGAGCAAATACCATTTTCAGCCAAGGAACAGCAGCAGCATATGGAACAGGTGCTGTACATCTCAGGGAGAAAAGCTCAGCAGTGGCCAACATAGCTCACACCTGGATTCCCTGTGGTCCTTCAAAAGGACTGGGCAGCTCTAGAAAAGCAGAGTATGATTAAACCTCCCTGTGACTTGTTTCTTCCACTGTAAAATCAAATTAATATTGCTTCTGTATTTTTTGGCAGAAGGTAGGTGAATCCTGCACAGGGATGCAGACAACAGTACAGCCCAGCTCCGGCCCTTTGTGGATGCTGACTCAGCCCATGAAGGGGGTTTGTTTTCCTTTTTCTCCATCCCTCAGCCATCTCTGCTGCCTTAGGGGGCACTGGAATGAGCAAGGACTGAGTGGTTTCTCTCACGACCTACAGATCAGAGAAATGAGCATGTCCTAGCAGCTGTTGAACAAGGAGAGAAATGTTCCCTCCTGTACCAGGAGAAACACGAGCAAGGAAGGTATCAGGGAGCAGAGCATTTCCACAACAGCTTTATCGCAGATCCCCTGGCTCCCCAAATCTTGTGCTGTAGCATTTCAGTCTTGCAGATGGGATAACACCTCCAAGGCTGGGCAATTTATGGTTTGTGGGCTGCCTGTGGCTCATAGGCTGTTTAGAGCTGGTTCTTGTGCCAGCAAGCAGCAGTGGCTGTAGGAGGGCTGCTCTATAACTCACACCTTTGGCTGGAGGCAATGAGAATAAACCCATCAGAAACGATTTTCTGTGTCACACAGCCACTGAATGCTTGTCCCTCCTGCTTCTCTAGAGAGTCACATGGGCCCTGAGAGCATTAACCCCTCCCAGCATCCTAGAGATGGATTGGCACCTTTGGGATGACTCCACTGCCATGCAAACGAGCATGAAGGTGCCTCAGCTGAGGCCTGGTTTGTACCAAGAGAAAGATCAAAGCAATACCTGCTCTATGGAGCAGTGGGGGGGTGTGTGGTGCTGGGAGAGAAGGTGTGCATTGCAAGAGGGACCCAGGAGCACCAGCCTGCTGTGTTTGACTTTCCCAGTGGGTAGGGAAATGCCTGGCTGGATTGAAGCTGTAACCACCACCAGGATGTGTCAAGACCATCCTTGAAATCCTTGTGTGAAATTGGGTCTCCTGGGAAGCCAGCCAGGAGCACAGGGTATATAAATGCCATGGCAGGCAGTGAGCAGCTTGACTCACACCTGGGCTGGGTCCCCAGGCTGCGATAGACTCCCACCTTGGGTGGGTCAGGGTGCAAGTGCCAGGTTCTGTGTCCCAAATTTTGAGGCAGTCTGGATGCATCACTGGCAGAAGGCTGTGTGGGGCAGGAGACAGCCAGCAGCCTGGTGGAGGAGACCCGGCTTGGCAGGGAGATCAAGGCCCTGGGAGTGGGAAGGAAAGGAGAGGAACCAGGAATGAGAAGTGGGCTGGGCTGGGGTGTGGGAAGCTGTGCTCAAGGGAAACATCTGAGAGTCTTTCTGTGGGAGGATGATTTGGATTCCCCTGGAGCTGGCAGACCCATTGAGCCCTGATCCAGATGTTTCCCAGCAGGCCATGAAGATTCTGCAGCATCTCCACCCCTAAGCTTTGCTCTCAGCAGTACCCAGGGGAGCTGGGGAATGGCAGCAACAGCTCTGCAAGCTTTGGGACCTCCCAGCTGGTAGGAAACCATGTGGAGGAGAAGCTCCATCTTCTTTCCCATTTGCCGTGTAGAACCCTAGATCCAGCTCCTGGATAGTGATCCCTTACATTGAATGGGAAGGAGACAGACTGGACAAGCACAGGGAGTACCCAGGGCAGTATTGGAGCACCAGGGATGGGAGCAGGAGGGCTATTAAACATAGCTCTGAGTAGTGTGGTAGACCCTGACATGCTTAATTGCTGAGAGAAAAGAGAGGTGAGGTCAGGATGTGCAAGTGGCATTTCTGCTGCATGTGGTCAAAAACTGTATTTCTCCACCACTTTTCTCCTTATTCTTCCAGCCACAAAAAACATTCGCTTTCTACTTGTAAGTGTAAATCTCTCTACATTGGGAAATCTGCTGCTGACTCTTGGGTTGGAAATCCTACGCCCTTCCATGCTTCCCGGGAGGGAGGTGAGCTCCCTGCACACGCTATCTCCTCTCCCATCAGCTGTGAATCATGGACCGTCAATGGCAGCACAAGCAAAGGGAGAGCAAGAGGCAATTAAAATCCTCAGGGAGTGCTGCAGCCATCTCTCTGTGCTAAGCCTGTAGAGGTTTTCAGTTTTTCATTAAAAAATCCCCAATTTCCTACTGAAGAAACAGGTGGAAAATTTCCGACTATGTAGTCCCCAACCTGTGGCCAAGCCACAGATCTGCTGTTGCTTCCTGGCTCCAAACTCAAGAACCTGTCTAGGCAGGGACTGGTGCTCAGAGCTGAGCCTCTGGGGGTGCTTCACCAGACCAGCCCAAACCACAGCCCCCACCTGCAACACCATTCTGCTGCATGTTCCTGAATCCAGATCATCCAGTCCCTCCCACAGTGCACCCCAGGAACAGCTCTGCAGGGATTTACACCTCTGCACAACATGAATCATGTCCAGCCAGTCTTGAGCTGACCCTTGCAAGGAGCTCCTGAGGCATTGCATGAAAATTATTTATGGGTGGTTTTTATTGCCTGTAAAAGGATGTAGAAATCGGGCAGCACCCTTGTGGTTTTCTTCTGTCAAATTATGATCAAGGTTGCTATTTTGCTGCCCAAATATTTAAGCGTGAGACAGAAATCTTTACAAGGGCTACCACATTCCTTAGGTTATCTCTATTGGTCCTGCCTGGGCCTATAAATACTAGAGGGACTACCAAAGTAAATAACACATTTGCCTGCACATATGTTGCTCCAGGGGAACTCCTATTTCCTGCACCATGGAGGTCAGTAGGTCAGGGACCTACTTGCAAATCAATAGAAAATTACCTTTCAAGTGACACCTGCATTAACCTTTGATTCTTGTTGGTCTAGATGAGGTTAAGGCCACCAGTCCCTATAGGGAGAGTCTTCCATTGCGCCTGTGATTTATTTGCATTATGATTTATTTGCATTATCTGTTTCCCTCCTTGATCTTTGGAATTGCTGGCACAGTTCCCACACAGCATGCAGAGCTGTTTCCCTGCACCCTGGTCGGGAATGGCAGGAGATACACAAGGCTGTGCTTTTTGCTGGCAGGTGTCAGAAGCAATAAGGAAAATGTATATGTTTGGAAATGAAGAGAAAACTAAAACAAACAAGAGGAAGCAATTATGAAGACCCACTTGTCAACATAAACATTTTCTATCAAAAAGTTGTGTCCTGAGCTCAGTCATGAATGACAGCCATAGGTCGTTGAAAGTGAATGAGTTGTAAAAGTCAAATTCACTTGTCATTACAGCTGAACTAGAAAGAAAATTGCTGGACCCTTCAGCCTCCAAACTGGTGTGAATCACTGGTTATTTTCATCAGAGGCTGGTTCACACCTTGTATCTCTTCTAGCTTGTGTGAAGAAATCAGACTGGCCATTTCATGTTTCAAATCTGCTTGTTTCTTTTGCTGTCCATCCCCTGCATTGCTGCAAGGCTGTGCTGGTCCATCAGGAGCAAAGAGCTTAGCAGAGCATCCCATGCTTGCCTCAGCTCTCATTCTCCCATGGCAGTGGCACCGTGTTACAGCTCAGTGTCACCTCTCGCCTCCATCTCCCCTGGCCAGGACTGCATTTAGCAAAGGGGTCATGGTCCTGCCCCAGATGTGTCAAAGGGGTCCTTGGACCCTGTGCCAGATGCTTTCCCCATAAGCCAATTAATGTGGGAATTTGGCTGTGACCCCTTTCCCTGTCCCCTCCCACAGAGGTTCTGAGATACCCCTTTTCTGAGTATTATTAGGCTACAATTGTCACACAGGGACTCCTGGGCACAGATCTCTTTCCATCACTTCAGATGCTGTTTCTCACTGTATGAGGTGACAACATCTCTTGTTTGTTTCTAATTCCTCCTTTGCACCCCAGAGAAATGCTACTTGGTTGCTTTGCTGCTGGTGGAAATCCTTCTGCAGAGCTCTCTGCAGGGGTCAGGGGTGCGGTGATCATCAGAAAATAGCTGATGTCCCTCGGAGAAGCTCCTGCAAGGGCTGAATTCCCAGCCAGCCTGAACAATCCTGTCGGGGTGTGCGAAATGCCCAGTGGGCCTGATACAACACTGAGCAATGCTTAACTGGCAGGAGGACACTGTGTCCTCAAGGCCACCGTGGTGGTTTGACAAAAATCCGCTGGCATGGGCCACCACTCTGCCCCAGCCACCCTCCTTTGGCCCATGGGAACATCCCGGGTGCAGTGGGGACACGCAGCTCTCTGAGGCTCGACTTCCTCTTGCTCTGGGCATGTGCATTTTTGGCCACTGGCTTCTGATTGTCACTTGGGATCTGTGGGTGCTTCTAGAAAGCAATTAACAGCCAGAATTAAAGTGGGCAGACCATAGGACTTGGCACTCTGCAGTTGGCAAACACTCCCTACCCCTCTGGCTTACTTCAGGCCCTGAACCTCGCTGATTGTATCCTGTTAACAGGCTTTAGTCCTGGATGCCGTTGAGAGCCTGCCAAGCACAATCTGTAGGATGTTTTAATTGGAGCAGAGAACAGTAATAAAAAGACCTTTGCCCGAGCCCTGCAGATGAAGCTAACAGGAGGGGAGGACCGTGCCGCTGTTCGGTCACTTCCCTTGAGCTGTCCTTGTTTGAGGGAATGGACCTGAGGTCCCAATGTGCTTGCCAGCCATCTCTTCTGCCCGGCCGCTTTGTGCTCAGCAGAAATGTGCTCTGGGCACCCCAAGCCACCCAGGCACAGCAGCAATGGACAATTTGCTGTGGTTTCCTGAAGCCAGGGGGGCAGTGGCACCCCACGGAGTCTCACCTGAGAGGCTGGAACACCTCCCTGAGGATCCAGAACAGGGATGGGAGGTTAAGACATTCCCTTCTTTCAACTGCCATGGGAACAGATATCAAGAAGCATCTGGAGAAGAGCTTGCAATGTAATGTCCTCCTCAGACCATCTACATTCAAGTAATTTCACTTTTCAAGGAACTTCCTGGGAATCTAAGGTGACCAAGTCATCACCTCTTTATGCCACTTTTGAGACACCCATCCTCAGCAACTGAAGTTGAGTCACAGAACAGGGCTGGACCAAGTCCCAGAGGTTTGTCCCAGAGGTTTTTTCCCAGTGAGACTGCTGATCTGCAGCTCTGCTGGTAAAAGCTCAAACACTGGGACTGCTCTTCCACCTGGGAGCCTCGGCAGGCAGCAACTGTTTCCTGCTTTCCACCCTCCTTTCCTTTCAGTGTCTGCTTTGAGCTGCTCGGTGTTCGTGCTGTGCTGCACCACACAGCACCTGCATTCTGCTTCACAAAGGGCTGCATTTGCACAGGGTCAGATGGTGCCCCTCCAATCTGCTGACCACATGCTGTTCAGTCAGCAGGAGAACACCAGGGGGACAGGCTTCGGTATGGCAGCAATAAAATCAGTGCTGCCACAGATTTCAAAGGAGCAGTTGCCAAGGACCAGCTTGTCCACACAGTCCCTCGAGGATTGGGATATGTGGTCACTGCAGGCTTCACCAGGCCCTGCAGGTCCCATTTGGGCTGGAAACAAGGTCAGGAAGAGATCATCCTAGATTATATGACAGCAGGTTAGAAATCTAGTCCTGGTCCCCCTGCCTGGGCATCCTTACTGACGGGTGGCTTGGGGGCAAATGGGGCAGCACGGGTTGGGGAGGGTGGTGGGTGTCAGTGTGGGGGCCCAGGTCACAGCATCCCATCCAAGCTGACTGAAAGCACAAAGTGTCACCCGCTGCCACACACCGGCACGGCGGGACCCGCCGAGGGAGAGCGCGGCTGAGGGTTCGACTGGGACCTCAGTTTCACTTCCTGCCCTGTGTGGGGAGAGATCATTAAAAATATCTGACTAAGGCAGACTTCTCTGCTCTCGGTATTACTAAGCCCTCCCCGCTCCCCAGCCCCCTGCAGTGACAGCAGTGTGGGCAGAGCTATTTCACTTTCCCCTGGTTTGCAGGCTTCCAGGTGGGCAGGCAGGTGTACAGCACTGCACACCTCCTGGCCTCTCCCAGCTTTGCTGGAGCATAATCCTTTCTCCAACAGACATGGGGGCTTTTCCCCAGCATCTCAGTGCATCACAGCTTCTCAATCCTCAGAGAAGTCTGAGGATACCAAGCCAGGGTAATGTGGATGATGCTGAAGGCCATCAGGTGGGATCAGGTCCCAGGGGTGCTCAGAGCAGGGGAAGGTTTGGGACCCTGCCTGTCAGACACAGCAGAGCTGGGCTGCACTGCTGCCTCCTGTGTGGTGCTGCAGGGGGGGAAATCTTGACAACCTCACTCTTAGCCATCAACAGACTGATCACAAACTGATTTCCTCTTGGATTAGTATGGTTACTATGAGAGATACAAGCAATTTTAACATCTGCCCCTACAAGTGCAATATTTGCTTTAATGACCACGTTGGCTAATGTGCACATTACTTTACAAAGCTGTAACATGCCTTTTCTTGCCAGAGCAACTTGCACCCAGTGCACATACAGACATTGCAGCTTAAAGGAATGGTGATTTGTGATTTGATGTATCCTCTTACCCACGTACCAGGTCCTCTGGTGCAATTAGATGCTCCCTTTTGCAAAGGCAATAGTAATTAATGCTTCTGCAGAAGCCTGGGAGTTGGGAGTGGGACAGGACACATGATGTGAGCTAAAGCCAGGGTTGAATGGCTATCAGAAGCTCATATCTGAAACAATCAAGAGAAGGCACAGCAGGTCACCTGGAAAGACTGTTTTTTCTTGTTTTTCCACTTTTGCCTTACTAAACCTTTTATTGAATCAATGCAGATAAAGACATGAATACTACACCTACATGGTCTGTCATGAAGGCCAATGTTTCATTCCATATTTCCAAACTCCAGACTCACTGACTCTTGGGCTAGATCCACTTCTCTTGTGCATTTTCTGCCCATCTCCAGTGCCATTCTTCCAGATGTACTGATGACAGATATGGGATCCCATAAGAGGTTGGATTAGATTTCAAAATGGGAGAGATTACCCTGAGGCAAAATATCCACACACCATCTAAGATCTAAATCCCTCGAGTTTTGTTGCTACAGAATATTTGTGTTTTCACCCTGTTGGTGAAACCAGGTGACAAACTGCAGGTAGGAATGTGCTGATATTATTGTTGGGTTGCAGGCTAGTGGAAGCTGCCGTATGTCTCCATGAATAACTTGACTGGCATTGTTGGGCTCTGCTCCTGAAAGCCCAGGTGAGATGAAATTCCACCAGAAATGCTGAGCTCTGCTTGCAGATCCATGGGGACCATCTGAGTGTGGAGTCATTTGCAGAGACAGATCCAGGAGCAGATGTGAAGAGTGGATGGAGCTGCTCACCCGCGTCACCATCCAGAGGGAGGTCAGTGGTGCTCACTGGGGCTGATCAGAGCTATTTCCTCTCTGGAAGATGCTGTGCCTGTAGGGAAAGCCCTGGCCACCCTCCCACCTCTGTCACTTCTCATGGAGCCAGCGGGATGGGAGCAGGGCTGGCACCCCGTGGGAAGGCTCTGTGGAGGAGGTACCCAGGGCATTATTTCATGGTAGAAGAAGAAGCTGATTAATAAGCCCAGAAGTGCTGGGCTGAGCCCACTCTGGAGAGAGAGAGAGGGTTTTCAGTGAATCTACCCTCATTTTTCCTCACAGGAGTGACATGATGGATAGCAGCAGTGGTGGAATCACTAATAGGGCAAATAATTTCCTGCACAGGTGGACCCCTGAATTTAAAGCCCTGGGGACAACTTGTTTGGGGGATGCTGTTGAGTAGGAGCTGACTCAGACAAAGCCCTTCAGAGTGAATGTACAGCAATGCTTTCCTGGAAATTAAATCCTGATGGGGATGTGCCTTTGGAAGCTGGAAGACACCTTATGCATCCAGCAGTAACCCCATCCACTCCTGCACAGGCTGCTCCTTCAAAGCAGAAGAGATTGGTCAGAGCTTGGGGGGCCATTTTTGTACAAAGTAGCCAGAAATTAGTGAGCAGTGGCTATTTTCAAAATTTAATTTAAAGGAGTTAGGCATTTTGCATACAATTTCATAAAACACAGGAGAGATCTTCCTTAATAAAACAGATTTTTAGGAAATGTGAGGCTACACGTGCTGTTTCCATCACCCCAGGGTGCTGCAGGTGTGTGGAGTGCTTAGGATGCTTCAGGGAGGAAGGAGGAAAAGAAAAGCTTTTGGGATGAAGTGGTTTTTGTTCAGCTAATCAAAGCTCCTCACTCAGGGCTAGGACAAAGCAGCCAAGACCTCTCCTTTTTTTCCATTATCAAATGAGAGAGGTCTCTGTTGGTTGTCATCATGCAGGAAGTTGCAGGTTGCTGTGAGGCCCTGGGCAATCCCATGCTGCAGAGCAATGCCCTGTGCTGAGCAGTGCAGCTCCTCTGGGTGCTGCTGAAGGACATCTGCCAGTCAACACTGACCCTTCACAGGTCACCCTGAGCAAGAACTGCCTCAGCCAGGCATGGTCCTGGCCTGCAGACCCCAGCCCCAGGGCCAGGACCTCCCTCCCAAACTACCCCAAGCTTCCTGTGCTGTCAAAGGGTACTGACCACCAGCTTTGGACAGGAGAAGCTGAGTGTGGCTGGCGTTGGGTGAGCCCTGGTTAGCAGTGCAGGGATGACTGGTCCATGCAGGATACACTGAACTGGTGCACCATTACCTCCTCCAGCCTTTCCAGGGCAGCAGGGTGGGAAAAAATGGGTTAAGGGAATGTGAGAGTGTGTGTGTGTGTGTACTTGTGGATGTAGGACAAAGTGTGTAAATAGAGGTGAAGAACATGCCATGTGTGGGAGGATGGGGGCTTGGAAAGGAAAAACTCATCCACCACAAAACAGAATTCCTTCACCTGTTTTTCTCATAAAGCAGCACTGCTAAAGCAGCCTCCTTTCACAGCAGCTGCATTATGAAATTACTTCTTTTTAACAAATCCATCTGCCTGCTTTTTAATAAGCAGGGCTTTCCACCATTGTATATGTGCGAGGTCTGACCTTTTCATAGGAAAAAACATTCATAACCAAAAACTATAAATAGAAGCCTTCAGACTGGAGCAGATCAAGATGTAGGTTTTGTGACTTTTTAAAAAAAAACCAACATAATGTGGGAGGGAAAGGAACAAGCTCTTTTAAAAAGTCATAAACTTCTGTTATTGCCTTAAGCTTACTTAATATTTACTGAAACATTTAATGAAAGACTTAACAGTAAGGCTTACAAGACTTCTGTATCAAAGCAGGTATTTTTACAAAGGAAAGGAAAAAAAAGTCTAGAAGTATGTTCAGTTTAGGAAAAAGAGTATTTCCCCCAACTACATAATGAAAACTTTATACAAGGTTTGTATTTCTGGGGTAAATTAGGTTTTGGATTTTGTTCATGTTCATGTAACTTTGCTCCTGAGTGCAGACACTTAGCCTTCAAAGAGACTACTCATGTGAGAAAAGCTGATCGTTCATTGTTTCCACTTCAAGCCATATTTGGTCCTGTGTTTTAAGTCCCAGATGCTGAAGGTAGGTGATTACATAAGAATCTCAGCTTTCTTTAAAAAAAAGGGGGGGGGAAGAAAAGCAAGTTCTAAAGCTTGTGGTTGAAGAGAAAGCTTGAAAACATGTCCTCCATGGAGCTTCAGAGCTAAAAGGCAAATAATAATGAAACAAATCTTCCATCTAAATCTGCTAATCACAGACATTTCTTGATTGGGAGCAGTATACGTTAAGTGTACAGCAAAGGAGTTCAAGAAAGGGGCATAGGAAATGATCAGTGCAATTGTGGCTTATTTCAGCCACGGCAGCAAATCACAGTTGCCACATGCAAAGACCCTTGGTGGATCTGCTCACAGATGCTCTGAAGAGCTTCACTTAGTGAACACTCAGGTACATCAAAGTGAATCAAGAGGAGTCTTTGGTTAACATGCATTTAGCTCATCTGCTCTATCCCATGTCTCAGGTTCTAGGAGACGCATTTCTCCTCTGATATTTAATACAGCACAGAAAATAAATCAGTTTGCTGGGTGCTGTCAGCATGGAAATAAAAATAAGATGTTAGCTGTAGCCACTGAAGGGTGCAGTGGTAATACAATACTTCAAGTCTCTCTGTTCCTTTTTGATATACTTCAGCAGCCTAAGAAACAATTACACTGAGCCATATTTCATCAGGCATTGTAGGCTGAGCATCTTTTACGACCATTGTGTAGCTTCCCAAGTGTTGGCTACAGCTTCCTTAGAGAGGGATCCTTTTGCTGGGACTGCTCAATGCCAGAGTCCTTTCTCCTAAGAGGCAGCACCTCTCCATCTCTGCTCCCCAGCACAGCACAGAGACAGCCTTCTCTTGGACTGAGCACCTCCAGTACCATGGCACTGCTCACCTGAGGAACCAAGTCAAGTTTGCCCAACACTCACAACAAAGAATTTTGTCTCTTTTCTGCTGCAAGGCATTTTAGAATGAGTTTATGTCACCACTTGCCCGACAGCAATAAATATTTTTTTTTCATATGTTGAAAATGGGAAGCTGCTTAGAGATGGTAGAGATGAGAGGGGAACGGCGATTCCTGCAGAGATCTCTGTGGGCACGAGCACGTGTGCACACTCACTGCACGTAGGGTTTGCCGCGTTTCTCCCAAATGCTTCATTTCTCCCAAATGAGGATGACCTGTTGGCCAAAAGCCTCCCAGGCAGGAATGTTTGAAATGTTTTTCAGAAGCTGCAATTGCTGCAGACATATCAAGACCCAAAAGCCAGGCAAATGATACACAAACCCTTGGGGCAGCCAGGAAAGATGTCACGAATTCTGCCTGGGTGCTTGAAGAGAGGGGAACCCCACCATCCACGTGCAGAAAAGTGGGGCATGGATTTTGCCCAGCACCTGCTGTGTGTCTGCTCTCTGTCACCTGGGCTGGATGACAAGATGGAAGAGGGGCTGTCCTTGGAGAACTTCAACTCTACAAGAGATGCCTGTTTTAAGAACAAAAACATTCCTTTCTGCAGAGCTGCCTTTGGAGTGGTCATTAAGGTGAAATCTGGGCCCGCGGAAGCTGATGGTGAAGTCCCCATGGACTTTGGTCTGGTCCAAATTCCACCCCTTGGGTTTGACTGCTGTCCAGCCTGAGCCTGAGCCTGGCCTGCTGCCCTACGCTGAGTTTCCTTCTGCAGCCATGGAACGGGGCCTAGGTTCTATCTCACCAATAAAACAAACAGAATTATATGATGCAAGGGTATTTGAGTCGTGATTTTCATCAGCGTTTCCTTTTCACTGAGCTCAAAGTCTAGTTTGAATGCAGCCTACTATTTCAGTCCACAAGAAAAGGCTACATAGAAAATAGGTTTTGAATCAGATGCTTTACATAAACCATGGGTTTTACTAAAAACTGATCCATTCTGCTCTTTTTCACTCCTACAATAGCGACTCAGCAGGGAGGCATTAGAAGTTTCAGTACTTTCATCTTGTCTCAGAACATTTAAGGTGGTGAGAGCAGGCAATAATAATAATAATAATAATAATAATAATAATAATAATAATAATAATAACAACAGCAACAACAATTAAATCATTCACCACAACTGATTTATCAGAGGAATTTTGCCATATGTGGACATGATAAATCATCCAGAAATAGGTCAGATTTCCTGAAATGTATCTGAAGTGCAGGATTATTTGCCAAGTAGACTATACCAAATAAATTCCTCTCACTGTTAGTCGACAGCACTTTTATTTTGAGTTGTTTTGACTGAGTAGCAGCGTGGTTCACATGGTGAATATCTCTGTCTTGATTGGGAACCAGGGCAGGCACCCAACTTTAACCATGTGCCAGATGGCCCCTGGCTGAAGCCAGACATTAATGCATGTTCAGTCTAAGGATACACAGGGAAGTTGATTTTGACCAGTCCATGTGCCAGTAACACAGAGGCCTTTTGGCAGCAATGGACTCAGTGCTGTCCTAAGCCTGGAGATGCTGCAGTGGGGAACAAAAGTGACATTTTAACTGCCCTTCCTGAGATTCAGATGGATTAGGGGAGGTTGTACTGAAACAGCCAGGTAGGGGATGAAACTGTGGGGGCTATGGGAAGATGAAACAGAGCCTTCCTTCGATTTGAACAAAATAAACTCTAATCTCCCTTTTCTTTGCACCCAGCCCTGCTTAGTCCTGGTTGATACACCTGGTTTAACTGTCCTTGCTGGAAGTTGCCTGAGCCCACTGTTGAGTTGGTGGTAGGGATGAGACAACTCTTTTTACTAAGGCCCTCTGACACAGCTTAAGGTAGACTCAGGCCCACTGATGTCAGTTGGAAACATTTCAAGGTGTGTGGCAAATAACATGAAATTCCAGCAAACAGAAGGTAAGAGAAGTTTGTCAAGGCCATCACAAATGAGATTTGTGTCAAAAGATCAATTGCGTGTCCCACTGCTTTCTTCTGAGCTCATCCCACAGTGTGGAGCAAGGAGATCCTTGCTGATTTGGGTCTCAGGGTTTATTGTAATCCTGTGCTGCGTATGGGAAAGCAGGAAACTTCCCTGCTGTGCTTGGAATTGTAACTCTATAGAGGTGTTTATACGTGTGGGGCTTATTCTTTTATGACAAGTGGGATAAATTAGACTTGAACAAAGCCAGCACCACATCCACCCTAGGGAATTAATCTGTCTGCCTATCACTCTAATGCCCACTCCATCACTCCAACTGCACTAGTTAAAGAAAAACACACTCTTGACATACATACAAGTATGAAAATGCAGGCTTCTCTGCTTTCTAAGGTTCTGACAGAACAAAGGTGATTTAAATGGCTTGTAAATTAATTTCGGTGTGCATTAAGACCCTTTACACAGCCTGAACAGTATAAAAGAGCTTCAAGTTCACTCGGAATTAGCCTGAGTAAATTCAGAAGGCATATTTCTTTACACAGCACATAATCATTTCCAAAGCATCTGTCATAAAAGGGGATGATTGAAACAGATTTCCTAGTGGATTATTTCCTGCCTGTCCCTTGCACTTTCATCTGAGGAAGCTGAATGCAAAACTCATGGTCACCAGTGTGAAAACTCCATTGATCTCAGTGGACTTTGGCTCAGCCCTGAAAGATATGAGAACAGTTACTGAGAATTTGGGTTTCTGGGGCTCAGGGCAGCACTGTCCCTATTTGACACAGCACAGTGGGATCCACACGCAGCAGAGCTCCTTCCCACAGCCATCGTGCTGTGATCCCTGTTCTTGTTCAGTCCTCTCAACTCAGCCAGTGTGACATAGGGTGATGGCAGGGATAGTAACATGGATCTGTGACCTGGGAAATGGTTCTCAAACTCACACAGCTGGAGATTACAGGAGTAATTCATTGTTCAGGTGCTGTGGTTCAGGGTGGGAAATCTCCTGTTCAGGTGAACCTTCCCCATGTTTCTGACTGTCACTCCTCCCCTGCTCCACCTCAGCAGATCACAGCAGGGTTAATTAATGTGTCTCCAAGAAGGATATAAAAATGTGTAGTGAGTGTCTGGGGAAGCTCCTCACATTGCTTTGTTAATAAAATACCCTCTCTCACATCACAACACATGAATCTTCTTTCCCACAGGAGCTGGGACAGCTGATGCAGTGGGTAGAACCTTCATGCTAGCTGAGGTAGCTGTTGCTGATTTGAGTTGAGAATGAGATCGTCAGTGAAATGAATTGATGGTTTCAGTTCCAGATCTGGTGGAAAAATTTTAAATAAAAAAAAAAAAAAATAAAAACAACAACAAAAAAGCCAACCAGAAGTGGGCTGTGTAATTCAATGCTCGCTCTCAGGAAGCCACATAGCACAGGAGTCGAGCATGGGGACTCATATCTCCTGCCCTTCAATACCAGCTCATGTTCCCCAGCCACAGGAGGCAGGAGAGGGAGGCCAGGACCCTGCCGGGAATGCTGGCAACACCCAGGGCACCGAGGGGTTTGCTCCTGTGTGTCCCTTCTCTGGGAAAAAGAGCAACACCAGGGAAAAACAGTGAAGTGGAAAGCAAACCATCTTGGTGAGATCTCATTCATCCCAAGACAGACTGAAATGATTCAGATATAAATATTATCATACCAGAACTCGCTGGCATTTTCATTTAAGCACAGCATACAAGGGAAATTCGGTTAACCCTCCCATGACCAGAAGATGTAGGAGGAAAGCCAGATTCATGAGAGCTGTCAAGTCAACATCCCTGTATCTACAGCCAGTTACACCAGTGCGAGTTTCACTGATGCCACCTGAGGAATTGCAAGCAGCGTTCAAAGGTTTTAAAAGTACCCACCACACCCCTGTGAGAGAAGTAAAAAAGCACCTCTTTCAACAAAGAGGGAGAAGGGGACACTGGAGATAAAAAATGTGAATTTAGGACCGTGGTGGCAGAGCACTGGGGAGCAGGCAGGAGCTCCTGGCTGGTGGGAACACAGCCTTCCTGAGCAGGCAGTCAACAGGACGAGGAGCAGGAACAATGAGCTAAGCACTGCGATGGAAACAAACACCTTTTTTTAGGCTCTCTGCACCAAGCTGCTTCTGCTGCTGCTACTTTTATCACACCATTCATTTGGGAAGAAAGCAGTGCAGCAAAACAAGGTGCACACACAAAGCTGCACGTTGTGTCTGAGCTCACGCCAGTAACCAGCCAAAAAATCCAGTTGTTAAATTATTTCATTTAATGGTTTGGGACTGCAGTGATCTTGGATGATGTTAAATCTTTGGAAACTGGATACAGCTGAGTTAATCCTTCTGTGCAGGACATGGATGATCCACAAGGGAACTGAGGACCACAAGTGGTTGCTGACTTCTTCTGGGCAGCCAAAGCCAATGTTTCCACCATGCGAGTCTTCCATGGAGGCTCATGAGTCGTTTTACAGACAAACATACACACGTGCACGTGAAACCCCCTGGCAAAAACAATGGTTGTTTTGCATGCCAAATGTGTCAGTTGCATTTCGTTTTACGACTGAATTCATTCTCAAGTCACGAATGCAAAAAAAACGGGGAAAAAAAGAAGCCTAGTGAGTGTTTAAATTTAGGGCATTAATTTTGCATTCCAGTGTAGAGGGAACCCAACAGTCTCAAACCTCGGAAAAAGGCACTCCACCTCTGCTTTATGGGCAATTTCATTCTGTTTGTGTTTCCAGAGCCTACTTCAAAGCACAGATGCATTTCAGGTAAATAATGACAGCTTCAGAAAAAGTTTTCCTTGTAACACAAATCACCTCACTAATGAAATCACGGGAAAAATTCAGAACAACTTGATATCCATCTGCCTCAAATCAAATCCTTCTGTTTATGTGCTATAAGTAGGGGCCTGATTCCTTCCACAATCAAATCAAGGGTGAAACTCCCACAGATTTCAATGGGAATGGGGTCATCTTTCTGTGCTGGCTGGATGACCATTGCCTGAATGTGGATGAGGATGCCTTGGTCCATACAGAGCGAGGCAGAGAACGTGCCTGTGGGGGCAGCACCAAACAATGGGGTCAGGTTCAGAAGAATATGAGGCACCTTCCCTCAGCACAGAGAATAGTTTCTATAGTTTCCACATTTCCTTCCTGCTCATGTCAATCATGCACAGGGGAAAACAATGAAGAAACACCAATCCCACATGGAATAAAGTAATGGGAATCCGAGAATGAGCCACACGCTGAAAAGAAAAGTCATCACACCCAAGATTGAAAGTATTGACTCTCTGGACTGCCAAATAAATCAGACTAGCCCTGGGGACTTGGATCTATACCTATACTTACCTCTTCACTTCAAACTTCAAGAGCAAGCTTTCCTTTTGCTTTGGAAGTCTGGAGGTGGGCAAATGGTACAGTTCTTGGTCACCTTCATGCATATCACTGAACCACTTTGCCTCCCTGCAGGCTGCTGCCTGCTTAGAGAGACACTCCTGTCAGATCCCATCACCCTTTCCAAAGGTTCAGCTGTGGTATGAGTGGAGCTAGATGTCCACTTGGCTTGGCAACAAAGAGAAAAAAATTGTACTTGAACCTGGAAATTTACAGGAATGCAGAGCAGCCGTGTTGCTAAGCCAGCTGCAAACCTGCTTTGCTCGGGGCTCTTCCCTTTGTAGGGTTGAAGGAATGAGGCACGTGTTGCCAAGTAGGACATCAGTGCTACAAACAAATGGAAGGCCCTTATCCCACCAGCAATCTCGACCTGGTAACGGGCAGGCAGCTAGAGTAACAAGAAAGCTCAGCTCCTTCCTACTCACAGAAAGGGGAGGCGGTAGGATACAGGTTATAATTAGAGCCACCCACAGCAATTTTGGGGAAGCTTTAGTGTATGGATTGGGATCTTATTGTTAGTGCTGCCAGTTCACCATCTGCTTGTACTGGGCCAGTTCTGAAATCCAGTGGCCAGCACTCCCAGACATATCTCCTGCTTGCCTGGAGTTTAGCAGTGCTTTAAGCCACCTTGGTGCCTGCGGGAGAGTCACAGCAATAGGAATTTCTGTATAAGCCTTCAGCCTGACTGTCCTCCTAATTTAAAGGATTAGCTTCAGCTTTAGAGACAAACTCCTTTTGGAGCCTTCACTGCTTTTTTTCCATTGGATTATAAAATGTCAGTTGCTCATCCAAACTGGATCTCCCCAGCACAGCTTCCTGCAGCTGGAAAAACACCAGCTCTGCCAAGCACTGCATGCTGCAGGTACAGCACATTCCATGGCATCCCATGCAAAGCTGCACTATTGTCTCCTTGCAAAGCCCCTTGAAGCAGAGTGAGGCACATCACAGCCACCCCCAGCTCTCTTTCCAGCTGCTAAGCAGGCTGAGAGCAAGCCCTGGCCCAAGACATGCTTGCCTGGAGCAGATCAGCTCAGAGCTCAGGTCCAGCAGGATAAGGGTCAGCGTGGAGGATCAAGGAGCTGATGGGGCCTTGCACCCTCCCGGTACAAGACATTAATGCGTCTGATTTGGTTCTAGTTCTTGTGGTGCTAGCTCCCAACACAGATTTGATACCCATGTATGAGCCTTCAGGCATCATTTCTGGCCGGTTACATCTGCATCAGTAGCCTTATCCCCAACCCCAGGCAGGAGTTACCCTCTCTCAAGGGTAACTCTCCAGTATTGTGGCCCCCTCAAAAGCAGCCCAGGCCCCCATGGTGCAGATTAAACCCCACCAATATGAAGATATAAACCTCCTGGCTGGGAAAGCCAAGCCACATCAAACCCTTGTGAAAAACAGGGCCTGCCTAGGAGGAATGTGTCCTCGGCAGGGGCAGCACTGCTCAGGTGGCTGTGTTTGGTACTGCCCTCTTCATAAACCCCTGAATTTTGGTGCTTTTTCCCCAAATCCCTGCTGCAGTGTCCTGGGCTCGCCTGTGAAAGTTCCACTTTTTGCCATCTTGCTTTTAACCACCAGTATTTCTGAGCCTCCCTGCTTGCAGAAACAGGCTTCAAACCATCAGTCCAGCCCTCTCAGAGAAAACAACTTCAATTCTTTCTTTTTTTAAAAAAATTTCTTTACCCCTACCACTGTGATTTATTTAAGGAGTGACTTGGGGGCCTCACTCAGGACTTTTGAGTACTGCTCAGTCTGGGGAGAGCAATCCCAAAGCCACTATTGCACCATGGGCACTCCAGGAAGCCCTGTGATAACTGCTCTGGCTGGCCCCCATGCCCCAGCCATGCTGAGGGGGAACCTTTCCAGCTGAAGGCACAGTGAGAGCTTTCTTCCAGGTAGATGGAATAGAATCATGCAGATTATGAATGGTGATGTGTCTGCAGGGGGGTGGAGACGGGGCGAAGGAGGCGTCAGTGTTTTGTAAGTGCTTTGAAATGTATTTGTGTGTTTCTGAGACGAACCTTACAGAAAATACCTGAAAACTGGTTTTGCTTTTCCTAAAGCATTGGCTCTTTCAGGCAGCAGCTTTGCCAAAAGTCATTAATCACATCTTTATTAACAAGGGCGGGGGAACGGTGACCTCAAACAACCGAGGAAAACAACTAAAACTACATTCATTTGAAGGACCGCTTTGTAAAATATCTTCTGGCCAGCACATGCTACTGTTGACGTGTATTTAAAGTGTGCTGAGTCTTTGGGATATATCGGGACTTCTGCACAGAACCAGGACAGGACTCGGCCCAAGGCTGTGTTTGACTTAACTATATGTCTCCTGCAGTAAAAGGGGAGAAAGAATAAAGTTTGTTAAAGCTCTTAATGTTTTTTTTACTATATTGAGGGATATCATGTGAGTGGGACAGGCTAAATGCACTTTTCACTTCCCAAGTGTCAAAATTCATGGATCTCATGATATGTATGGTTTAAATCCAGAGGGAACATTATGATCATTCAATTCCTTCTAGCCTTAACAGCCTGTTTGCTCTAAGTATCCCAGCCTGCTGCTAACGACATGGCACAGGGTCCACCACATCTTCCACCACATCGCTCAGTAACATGTTCATTTTCTCAGTTAAAAATGCAGCCAGCTGAATGGGCAGCTGCTTTAGGCAGGACCAAACACACACCACAGGGACTGCTGCTCTTGGGGTGAGCAGGGCAGTGGATACAGCCCCTCTGCCCTTGCCTTGTCCTGCCAAAACTCCGTGTTTACTGCCTGCTCCCTGCTCTGAGACACTGTGTCAGCTGGAGAATGGGGATCTGGGAGAGAGCGGGGACTTTTGAGGGGATTTCTGGAGCCTGCCTCAAAATGTGTTTGTTGTGGGGCGGGCTCTCAAAGGCAGCGTGGGGAAAGGGCAGGTCCCCACCTCGGGCAGGATGCCAAAGGTGCATCGCGGTAGGCACACTGCAAACCCAAACCCTGGAAGGCTGTTGCCACTAATAACACCCATCTGCTGTGGCATCATGTCCGTTGACATAGCCTTAATTAATGATATTACCAAGTTAATGAGGAGATAAACCACCGATCCCAACTCCTGTTAAGAAATTGTCTTAAATATCAGTCACTAATCGCTATGGAGAAACAGATAGTGGGCCAAAATGCACACCTGGAGTAAAGAGGTGTGGCTCCCGTGTTTTCTGGTGAAGTTGCATTTGTTTACTCCAGGATTGACTATGAACCATCCTGATTAACACATGGCGGGTGTGCGCTGGGTGGGAAGTTGCAAACAGCCACAGCCTTAAGTAATGGCACTGGGCTTGTGCAAGAGCTGTCATCCAGATGGCAGCAGGATTGATGGCTGCGGAGATCTGCAGGGTGCCAGACCGGGGTGCAGATGTGCGTAGGAGTGCACCAACCCCAGGCTCGCTCTTCCCAGACCCTTTGCTGGTGCAGAGTGGCTCTCCAGCCACCTCTGAGCCCTGGGATGCTTCACACAGATTGTCTAGGCCACGTGGCTTTAGGAACAGTGGAAATCACCATAGTGGACATCAGCAGGTGATGTCCAGTATAGTGGCCAAGAGCCTTTTGGGCTGTTTAATTGAAGACGATTTGCCAGATGTAACTCGATTTCCTGCTACCATTGGTGCTGTGGATGTTCCTGTAAAACAGGGAAGGGACCTGTTTCACTGTACTGATTTGATTCTTTGGCTGTTACTTTATTTCCTTGCCGTTGTTATTCTGATCCAGTGAAATTAAAAAGGCATGAGCAGCCTATTTGGATCTGAATGTGTGAGTTCCTGCCCTGCAGAGCTTTCAGTAGAGATTAGATTGTACATGCCATTGTGTGGGGGAGATGTGCCATCAGGCAAAGGAGGAACAAATGCAGGCGGGGCGGGAGCGGGGAGACAGAAGCGGTGTGTCTGCATGAAGCTGCCTGCTGCTCGTGGGGTGGTATCTCCATCTCACTGATGGCTGCTGACTATCTCACAAAACATCCACTGCCTTCGGTTTCTTCAGGATGTTTAGCTCCTGGAATGTGTGCGACACGGCAGCCACATTTTCCTCACATTAACCTTTTAGAACTTGTCCTAGGAGGGCCTAAAATAAAAACTATGCATAGAAACCTATGCCAAGCCTCATGTTCCTGAGTGGACTATAGGGGATACTGGTCCTTAAGAATGAATAATCCTCCACGTTGCTGGAAAGGTAGATATGCACTCAGTTTGCTGGCACCCAAATAAATCTTAAGGGATTCCAAGGATTTATGTGCCTGCATGCCACCTAATACAGACACAAAAGCCTGGCACACTGTGCTACCAACCATTCACCTATTTCAGCTACTTCACTCTAGCCCTCTGTGTTTCTATTCAGGCAGATTGTTTCCTATTAAAAAAAAAAAAAAAAAAAAAAAAAAAAAAAAAAAAAAAAAAAAGGTGTTTGTTTGTTTTTTTAAGTGATCATAGGCATGCATATATCAGGAAAAAAAGAAAGGACCTATCTTCTTCTTACATCTCTATTATTTCTATTGTTCAGGTATGCCTCGGGTACTTTCCCAGACATGTTGCCTTCTGTTTTGAACATTGCCATCTGGGAATCAGATACTGCACATCTTTTGTGGTGCCGTTCAGCAGGGAGGGAATTTGTTATTGCTCCTCACAGACAGTTCTGGCTTGATGCAGACAGAGAGCTCAGAGAAGAGGGATGCCCTCGGCTTTGTGGCCACTGCCTTTCAGCTTGGGGAAAAGCTATGGCTGTGTGCACCACACAGCTTGGGATGAGCTGAGAGAGTTCCCACAACACCTGCAAGCCAGGTGGTGTCCATGGGGTCCAAGCTCCTCACTGTTGGTGAGTTAATCCTGCACTGGACCCTCTTCTCAATCTGGCACACTCAGTAATGCCAATAATAATAATATGTTTTTTGTAAATCCAAGGAAAGCAGAGGTGATCTCCACACAACAGGCACAAACCAAAACAGACTAAACTCCAGGGCAGCTGGAGCTTGCTGTAGGAGCAGATGCAGAACTGAGCTTTGTGGCTTGGACCCATCTCTTGAAGTTGATTCTTACAATTTCCTGATTCAGAGCCTTGTGCTGTAACCACAAACCCTCCATATCCCACCCTCTTTGGTCTCCATCTCTGTCTGGTCCTTTAACTAAACACTGCTCAGTAAATGCTCACAGATTCAAGAGGAGAGGCTGCTAGTTCAAAGTCTTGCATTATCTGGACAGCTGTGAGAGAAAATTAAGAGCAGCAAGAAACAAATCAGAGCCAGGAAAAAAGCCTGGCTTTGAACAGTGACAGATACCTGCTTAAGACATATTTCTCCAGCTCTGTTACACCCAGTGCTGAACACAAAAAGTTGCTTTGCCAAACTCTGCAACAACTTGGAGGTCCAGGTGTGTTACTCTGGAGTGGGCTGCTCCTGACTCTGGTAATTTTGTGAGATTATTATTCTTTGTAATGGAGCAATAATCTTTCCAGCCTAGAAAGCAGAAGAGCTGCCGCCTCAATGTTTTTACAGAGCTGCAGGTGAGAGGAGTGGAACAATGTCCCTGTATCACAGTGGGGAAGACCTTGTGGGACATCAAGAAGCAAAGAAACTGTGACAGAGTACGCATGTGCATGGTTTCTTCTTTAAAAATAAACTCTGCAGACTTTTTTTTTTCTTCAAGACACAGTGGCTAAAAATGTCCTTTCAAAAATAAATCAAGCCTGAGGCTGGGTCTGAAAGCACTTAATGAGGGGTAAAAGTGGTCAAAAAAAGGAAAAAGAAAAATTCCCATGCTATTCCTAGCACTGACTTCCCCACTTCTGCATGTAAACTGTAGCTGCATCTACTACACTAGAGCACTTCTATCAGTTTGACCAACACCTGGCCCACTTAGGGCAGGTGATTGGAGAGCAGAGACTCTTATCTCCTAAGGGCACTGGGCACCCCATCATGTACATCTCCCAGAAACGGCACAGCATCTTCAAAATCACAAGGGCATTACAAGGTTTAAAGCAAAACGGCAGCATACAATAGGATGAAACCAGTTGTGAACAACATGATGGAAAAGCTGTTGGGGAGCTGAACTGAGTGGAGTTAAAAGCTGTGAGGGTTATTCAGCCTTTTTTAAATGAAAACCAGGCCTTTCTGACAAATCCTATTATGTTCTTTGGAGAGGCTGAAGCTTCTGTTGGGAAAAGTGACTTTGGATGGGATCAATTTTTGGCAAGGTGGTTGACTTAGCAGATTCTCTTACAAATATTAATAGCATAATATGAATAGCACGAGCTCTACATGGCTTAGAGAGCAGTGAGATCCAAGTTCTTCCAAATGAGCAGTCCCTGAGAAGTCGCATTCCCAGAGGAGACCCTCAGGGAGTGACAGGACATCCAATAATTTTCAATGCTTATACCCAGCACATGAAAGGTGATGCACAATGTCTGCTGTCCAAACCTGCAGATGAGGCAGGTGGGGAGGTGACTGATGTGGAGAGATGTGGGTCACTGACAGGCAGAGCACATGTGTTCAGGCAGCCAGAGCCCTGTGCCAAGGAGACAGGGATGCAGCTGTCTGTATGGAGGGAGAACACCTACCTTGGAAAGCAGAGGAAATCAGGAAAGGACACTGGTGTGACATTGCAGAGTGGTATGGGTGAAGAGAGGAGATACAGACTGAAGCATGGACCAGTTCTGGTTCCACAGAGGGTCTTGAACAGAAAAATAGCTTGCCCTTTGCTGGTCTCTGCATTTTAAGAAGAAAAGTTAAGAGACTTGAAGAATTCAATGTGCTAAATGCATCCAGAAAATGAGAGGTGGTGTCATTACACTGTGTAAGCACTCTCAGGATAAAATGGTGGTAGGAAAAGAGTCTTTAACTGCAGGTAAGGCCCCCGACAAGAGCACTACAGCCCAGTAAGTTCAAGCAAGAAAGTAGAATGCATTGTATCAGTGAAGACACTTACACTGTGGGATGAACTCCAGAGGCAGGATTAGATCCACGTTTCTTGATGCCATCAAATCCAACCTGGCTGCCCTCCTAGGAGGTCTGATTGAGATCAAGATGTGCTCTGCCAAACATGAGTTAAACACCGAGGTGAGGGAGCGATAGTCAGGGATCCTGAAGTGCTGGAGCTCAGGAGGGATTCTCCGGCCCTCCCTTGCAGCCATGAATTTTGGGACTGAGAACTACAAAGCTAAGGAAGAAAAATGTGGTTTAAAAGGCGTGTTGCCTCTTGGAAGGTACAAGAAAATGAGAAAGCAAGTGAAAAAGCCTGGGATTTCTTGGTACCTTCTTCCAAACGTATAAACATCCTCAAAATCCCTCAATCCTTTCTCTTTTATTGTCTTTTCAGTGCTGTAAGCAGAATAAACTGATTATTTTATAGATGTTTGTTGGTAGGGATCTTTTTAGCACACTGGCAAATTGTTCCTGTTTGGTTTTGGTTTGGTTTTTCTGAACAACTACAGTTGGGTTTTCCACTCTTTGTTTGCAAATGTTTGTTTAGGACTTGCTGAGAACAAGTTAAACACAACAAATGAGCTCTGGACAGAATTTTGAAAGAGATTTATTCTGTGGTCATTCATTCTCCTCTCTCAGGAAGCAAGTCCCAAATGCAGGCACTGCTTCTGAGAAAGTGTATTCCCTTATGCTAACCACCATCCTTGCTTGGTAATGGTTGCAAGGCATTAAGCTAAAGACCAAGGGCTCGATCCAGAAAGATAAAATGAGGTATTTTACTCTTAACATTGCCTGGCAGTTAGTTCATGTATTGATGTAAAATTAGAGATGGAGTTGAGGATACTGAGGAAAAAAAAGTCAAGTCATGAAATTCCCACAGAAGTCAGTGGCAAACCTAGGATTAACACCAAAACCACACAGTCTGTGGGTCTAACAAGCCAAGAATGAATAGGGCAGGTAGTAAATCTAGAAGAGCAGTGCAAAGGTCAAAAACCCAGGAATTAAAGAGCAGTGAAAGAATGAACTAGAAACACAGCTGCTGAGGGAAATAATTCGTGCAATGTTGATCATCTCATCCCCATATGCTTGTAATAATTTTGACAAGCATTTCATTTTATCTGTTATTATTAAGAAAATTATTCCTTTAAGGGCAAAACCTAACTACATTTTTCAGGTCAACTTGATTCTGGGAATCAGTCTCACTTGCCTGTGGTTTTTGCTATCAGGCCAAACTTAATCCCTGGTGTATTTCTCTTGACTTGGTGGAGTTATGTTGAATATCAGCTTGGCCTAAGGGCCTTCAGTTATATTGCCAATGGGTTTATTTAAAGGGATATTTCCCTACTTTGAATGCAGTGATTCCGGGCAGTGATTTTCATTTTGCAATCTGGAAGGACTCCTGCATATCTTAAGGAAGTTTTAGTTGCTCTGATCCTGAAGAAACCTTCTTTGGCAGCAGATGCCTTGTCTCGCGTTGGTCCAGCCGGAGGCAGGTGTGTGCATGTGCTCGGGCTGGTCTGTGGATGGCAGCCTCGAGAGCCGGCTGCCAGGTGCCTTCCCTCTGCACAAAGGGGCCGGGAAGAACCACAGGAAGGGACGTGAAATACACAACAGCCCCACAAAAGCAGTGCGAGTGCTGTTCACAGTGTTTCTGATTGACAGAGGAGCATCTTATCTTCCCCGAAACCTCTGCACCCAACCCTCCAGGTGTGTGTGTGTGTTGGGAGGGGAGCCAGGACTCTGATTAGAAGGATTATTTAGATTCCACTACCATGGGGAGCAGCTCCTGGTACGCATCCTTTGCTTGGAGAAAGACAAAGGGAAGACCCAAAATAAGAAGGATAGGCCTTTCAGCATCCTCCACCCTGGACATCAGGGGCTGAGACATGTCACACGTGAAGGCAGGTGACTGCACACCCTGTGTCTCTGCACAGACTGCTGCTCCCCTGGGGTCACAAATCCATGCAGGAGAGGCTGTCACAAGGCAGCTTCTCATCTCATGAGGTCCTGGAGAAAAAGACAGGTCTGCAAACTGATGGGTGCAGGATGTCAGGTGGCAGGACAGTAGCACACCTGCTGAAATGGTTTAGTGGCACTCCCCCTGCCCTGAATGTCCCAAGTGTTGCCTGTTTCAGCTTGCTTTGGCAGCCAGGTTACACCCCAAGTGCTCCAAATCACAGGGGGGAAAAAAAAGGAAGAAAAAGAAAAAAAATCTTTTTTGATCTTGTTTCATGCAAGATGTGAAACCTACTAATGAACCTGAGTGTAACCAGACTCTGGTTGTTTGCCTAAAACTGAGCAACACATGGGGCTGATACTGCAGTTCTCAAGAGAGATTTGTCCCTGGGACAAAAGAGACCTGAAAGAGACCTGAGAGAGCCCGGAGTAGGTTCAAACAGGCTGGGAAGCGTTATGCAAAACAGCAGCACAGAATGTAGGGTACGTGATGTACTTGTGAGCTTCTAAACCGAAAAATCTTCCTGTAGGGACTGATGATGGGCATGCCACTGAAAAGCCATGTTTACCTTGCTTTGCAGAGGACCCATGTTCTTAGTATGACTATGTCTGGTCAGAAGAGACAGAAGACTTTTTGATCTTGATGATTTGATAAGATGGGACAAGCCAGAGTCTGAGCTCTAGGGTTGTTGTGGGGTGCTCCAGCACACAAGAGTGCATCAGAGGAGAGCAGGGTTTGAGGGAGCAGGTCTCAGGGGTGAGCTGCTTCTGTGCTTCTGCAGCTGCTGTCAGCTTTGCACAGTTATCACTGGGATCCAGGAGCCTGTAAAGAACAAAACTACCCGAATAGGGTTTGGATCCACACAGCATCACATAATGGATTTAATTACCGTGAGGGATGAGAGCTGATGTGATTTCTCTATAGTACAGACCTTGTGCAGAAATGGTTGTTGATCCAATCATCATCTCTGGAGATCTCAGCTCTCCCCCATCCTGCCACCTCCATATGTCTTCTTGAAGACCATCTGCCTTGGCATGAAGCAAACTAAAGGCAAATGACACAGTCACCAACCTCCACTTGTTGCTCCATCTCCATCTCAGGGAGACCAACTCTGAAGGTGGTTCTCCCAAGGACCAGAGGGAAAGCCTGAAAGGCTTGGGATCTGTGTCATCTAAAGCAGGAACTGGCTGACTCAGAGAGCAGAAATCATTTGCTGTGGTGTCTGGAGACCACTGAACAGCTGTAAACTCCCAGTACTGAGATCTCAGTAAGGTCGCAGTTGTGATGGGCTGGGCACATTGCCAGGGTGGAAGATTCCAGGATCTGCAGCCTCCTGGGAACACCTAGCAGCCAACACAAGCTTTGTAAAGACACCTGAAAATCCTTACTTTAAGCTTGTCAGCTTAACATTAATAACTGGGAGGGAAAGGGTTTGGAGCCACTGCAGTGTAGCCTGAGAGGTGAAGCAGAAAAGCAAAATGGAGGAGAGAAGTGAGTAAACTCAGAGAAAATCAGACATGCCTTTTAAAAAGCATGACTGGAAATGTGCTCTCTCCCCACAGACTGGCCTGTTCTCACAGGATCATGCATACATACACAGAGCAAAAGTAAAAATAGCTGAGGGGATGACCATTGCAAACTGCACCAAATAACAATTCAATAATACGATTTTAATTAAGAAATCCATGGCACCAAATAAATTCAAGATTTGGCACAACAGCAGTGTCCAATAGCCATAAATAAAGCAATTTGCTAATGACTGCACATTCCATCTTATTTTCCTTGATGTTTTCCATGGCGTCATTCCTCTGAACCACAGGTTTTCTTTTAATCTCATCTCAATCTACACCACTATTAGGTGCTGTGCTTCTTCCTTGACAGCACCATATTTGAATGGCCACTAACCAAAGCCAGGGAAGGTGAGGCTGGAACACAACCTTGTCTCCTGCAGGCTGAGCCCCAGGAAGGCTGCTGGTCACGCCCCGACTGCACGAGTCACTCACACATAATCAGCTGTGGCTAATTCAGAGCCAGAACCACCCCCGTGGCCCCTAACAGCTTCTGCACTTGGGATTCAGTTGGCTCCACAGGTTTGACATGTCATGACAGAGACATTTCTTCTTCACACAGCTCATTTTGTCCTGAGCTAATGAGAGATTAACTAACCCATAGCAGCAAATCAGCTGCTGCTGGTCTAGGGAGGGCATCTCAGGTTCTCTCCTTAACGAGCTTCATATTTGGCTTTTCTTAGCTGAAGGAGAGTTCATCAGCACAAACATCCTGCCAGTGACACGGTCCTTATCTGACAGATGGAGCCCAAGAAGAACTGTTTGCAATGACCTAATGTTGTTTGCTGCTTACCTGGCAAGACACCAGTGAGCTGCTTCTCCCATGCCCCGAGAAGTCACTAAACAGATGCTCATGGCTCCCAAACAAAAAAGTCTTCACTTTTCTTAAACAAAGTCAGGGTTTGCAACAGATCAAAAGCACTTCGGAGCCACTTTGTCTCTTCTGCTGCATGCTGGGCGTTTGTGGGACCCTGTTTCGGTATGGGGTTGTCCCCTCTGTGCTGCTCTCAGAGCCTAAGGGAAGTCAAGGACTCAATGGCATTTAGTGTGTCCTGTTGGGAGTGTTGGGAGATGATTAACCCTTTTGTCACCACTAAACCACAATGGGAACATCTTCCTCTTTTTCTCAGTCATTAAGTTTTTTGCATACTGGAATTATATGTGTTAAACAAGGAAGTTTTCCAGTAGGTGCACATCCTTGAGTCTTCCAGTAGAAAGCAATTTGAGTGTAATAATCACAGAGTATCTGACAAACCACAAAAGAAGCCTTCTTAATTTTAACTTCTTTTGGCCTAAGATGGGCAGGACCTGAAGACGGGGTTTGAGGCGAGCTCAGAATTACTTTGCCATTACCATAAAATCCCATTCTAGGGAAGTTTTGCCATTTGGTGTTGCTGCATCTGCTTCATTCCTCTTCAGGTTTCCACCTCAAAATTCTTCTTATTCAGTCCTCTTTTCTTATGCAACTTCATAGGCTCTGGTAGGTGGAGATAAGGAGGCCAAGTCCTGAAATGATCTGTCTGTTCTATTTTGCAACCTCAGTGACAGCAAATATTAATGTACATGTGTTCACTGCCCAACTCATCTGACCACTCTGCATGGACATTTTGGTGACAAGGAAAAGCCTTCCACACAGTGACTGATTCTCCAAACACCACAGAAATATGGTTAATGTTGTTGTGATCCCCCAGAAATGCTTTCCTTTTGCACCCCTCCTGCTGCTTTTTTTGCACATCAGGACCCAGCATTTCTCTTGTGCCAGGCTCCTCCTGAACTGTGCCTGTGTTACACAACTGTGCCCTTCAGACTGAGGCAAGGATTAAAGGTGTCCAAATTATTAGGAAATCAGAGCAGTGAAAGGTCAGGGATCTTTCTATTTTCTCTCAGTTTGGTAGGTGGCTGCTGAAAAATCACAAACGCACTTTGAAAATGAGGGGCGGCGAGGTGCAGCTTTCCGAGCACTCCTTGGCATTCGTGTCTGAGTGAACTATTTACAGGTATGGCAAAGTGTTACTAATCTCTGAGCTATTTAGAAAGGAAGTACCTCTAGGATCTCCTCATTTGTCTCCCCTGTTTCTCAAACACCACTGAGTCATGCTGAATCTCCTCCCCTCCTGAAAAACTGCTTTGCAGAGCTCCCTGGAGAAAGAAAAATGTCCCTGGACAGTGAAACAAACAATCCCAAAGAGAGTTGATTGTGACCTAGTAACTGGGTAAAAAATCCTGGAGACCCTGTAAAGGAGAGGTCAGTCCAGGGGCTGCCTGAGGACTCAGCTGCTCTCAAACCCCAGGGAGGAACTCTCTTATCAGGGCTTGAAGCCCAGCTGGAGACAATCTGGACCTGACCCTTCTCAAAGTTCACGTCTGTTTGGATGGAGGGTTCTGCTTCAGACAAATCTCTGCTTTCAGACAGCCTCTTGGAAGACGGGGCTGCCAGTTGGCTTTGCAAGGCTTTGCTGGATGTCCACTTATGTCTGAACTTTCCGTGTTTCCTTCCCCTCCTCTCCAGTAGGCCTGTTTGCATCTGGCTTCCCTTTCAAACTTAGCCCCAGATGTATTACATTGCAGCTTGGTTCCCTGGATGCTGTTGCAAATGGCAAGAAATTCTGAACAGAATTCCCAAAGGAAGCCACGCTGAAGAAAGAGCTGAGAAAAAGGGAAACCTTGCCGCTGCTATTAAATTTTTTCTGAACCCGTACTTCTTGTGTTGCTAGAGTTTCAGAGAAAAAGGAAGTGTGTATAAAGGCTGCCTTGAACAACAGGAGGATGCTGGCTCAGGCAGTGAAGAGTGAAAAGAAGAAGTAGGCACTGTGGGAGAACTGGTAAAGATGAGGTGGGTGGAAGAGGTGCTTTGGTGCCTGGTCTGTGAGCAGTGGGGACTGGACAGCCATTGAACGGACGGGCTAGGCAGTGCTTGAAGAACAGACATGGAATAAAAGACCTTTGTGAAGAAAAGAATAAAACAGGGATTTTCTTCACAGTAGGATAATTCTGCAGGGTAAATACCAAAGGACAGTGTCCCTCCTTCCAAACATAAGCCATCTAATAGCAAAGGAAGAAAGCCTGAGTTCTGGTTTTAGTGCAGCGCTAACCTCTCCACCAGAGCACCTACTCATTGCAGGTGCTGCAGGCAGCTTTCAACAGCGAATGCAAAAACATGGAGTGGGGTCCTCAGAACCAGGACTAAGCAAGTCAGGCTTGACTCAAGGGAACCTAAGAGCATTTGGTGCCTCATATCTCTGGCCAGCTTCTGACCATCTGAGAAATGGAGCATGTCTCACCTGCCACAGACGGCGCTGGGAGGTTAATAATGGCATTTCATGTCTGAAGCCCTGTGACAGAAAGCTGCCACGTAACACCACGCTTTATTCTACCCTAAAGCCAAAGTCTCCTCCACCCAAATAAATATGTATTTGTGTTGCCTGCCTCCCATTTTTAATCTACTAGCAATTCTAACCAGAAAAATAATAAATAAAATCTCTGGCCATACAAATGTGCCAAGAGCTTGGCTAATCAGTAAGATTCTAGTCTGTCGCTACAGATTTTGGCAGCCTTGTGTCAAGAAAATGAGGCAACCCCATTCCTGGGAACCAGTGCGATGGAAAGCGCTTCCAGCTGATTCGGATTGTTTATTCTAGGTGAAAGTTTGCAACATTTCCATTTGGTTTCACCACTGTGAGCTTTGCCAGGACTTTTTCCCAGGCAAATTAATGTTTTCTCATTTCTCTGCTTGATCTCCTATTTACAGGCTTAGTTGCTCCATTGCTTTTGTTACTCTGGAAGGTGTTTACTTGGTCAAGAATGGATTTCATCTTGTGAGACGTGCAACACTTTTGTCCCCTGCTGCCTTCAGTTAGAATGAAGGCCAGCATGAGCAAAGGATCTGTAGTCTTGAAGAAGGATAAATTATGCCAGAAGAAAAGCCAGAACCTGGGCAGGAATGCATTAAGTATTATTATTACATTTCTATGCAAGTATTTAACCTGTTAGTGCTTCCACAGAATAAGGAAATGCATGGAAAACACTCCTTTCATGGCTCTACAGTGCAGATTAGCCTGGCATGGGTTGTTAGCCAGTACCTGCAGCCTTGCAGAGCTTCGGCCTAAGGAAATAAGGTCAGGCCTGCCTTGTTAAGAGAAGCTGAGACTACTGTATACGGGGGTTTCTCCCTCAGCTTGAGCCAGGCCTGCATAGGGGCTGAAAGTGTACTTCCAGGAACATATTGGTCTGTTTTCAGCCTAAAACAACTGTTTCCTCATTCTCTTTGTTCCTCTCTGTCATTTCTTCTTTCTGCAGCAATATAACCAAGTTCCACTTTGAAATGAATCACTGTTCTAATGCTCATTAAATTAAGGAACTGACCATTCTGGTAAGACTCATGCTGACTAATTGCAGGTGTTGGTTAAATTTCCCCAATAAAACTACAAAATTAAGGCATTCCTAGTTGCCATTCAAATTCTGCATATCTGAGGGGTTTAGAAGATCCAGTTAGGGTGATTTCCTAAAGGGAAATCTCTCATTAAAATGTCCTAATCCATTGCAGCCTGTCTGAGAATTTGACCTTTAATTTCCAAATTCAGCAGGGTCATTTGCTGGCCAGATCAATGCCAAATCTTCTGACCAGTTCATAGGCTGAGCCATGGTTTACAATATCTGTGTCTCTTAGAATGAAGCATTGCTGGCATTGCAATGAACAATTCATTCATGTGGTCAGATCAAGATCTGTGCCCTCTATTAAAGAACCATGGTTAGGATGTAGATGCTGGAGTTGGGGCACTTCAATCAGACGACATATAATCCCTAATAATCCTAGTGTCATTGAAAACTCAAATATCATCTGATCCCTGTGAAATTAATCATGACCCAGAAAGTTCTCCACTTTCCTTTTCCCTGTTGTGCTCATAGGGAAAATAATGGACTCAGAAATATTCCTTCTCCAGGACTACACACATTGGTTGGGGGTGGTTTTGACAAAAGGTGGTCTTGTGGTAAATCACAGTGTGAGCCTCCAGAGGCAGTTTACATGAAGCCCTAGTTTGATGCCACATTCCCTGTGGCAGCTGGGTGACAACTGTGTTCCCCACCTGTGCAATGGGAGCAGTAATCTCTTCATACAACGCTATTGCTTGCCCCGCATTGGAGAGAGGACTTTGAGGAAACTCTGCCACTTCCTGAAAGTTTTCACAAAGTGTGTCACGGGAAGGCTTCAGTCTCCAGGTCCTGCTGTTTAATAATAAACCTGCTGTTTATTTTGTGGAGCTCGTTTCCTAGACAGAGTAGCAAGAAGATGTTATAAATACCTGTGTGCTGCACTCACCTTTCCCGTGGTACCCTGTGTCCCAGGCACCTGGCAAAGGCAGCCCAGCACCATCAGCCCCACTGAGGCTGGGGAAACTGAGGCACTGCTCATGCTACAAGGAAGCAGAGGCACATCCAGGCGCTCCTGGCTTTCTAGCACCTGTGCCTCAACCACAAGGCCAAATTAGCACTGAAGGGACCTGTATTTTACTGTCCCCTTCGTCTGCATTAATTAAAACACATCGCTGCACACTTAAGCAATTTAAATGTTTTGGAATGAGTCTCAGGACGGCCAAGGGCATTCAAAGTGAAGGGAAGGCTGGCAGCTTGCCCTCAGCTCGCTGGCTTGCCTTTCTGTCACAGGCACACATCATGCATTACAAAATTGTGAGATCTCTGCAGACCCAGTGGTGATAATACAGTTCAGGGAAAAAGCTGAAGTCAGAAATCCCTGTTCTTTCTGGGGCTCCATCACATGGACTGGCTGACAGCCTCTCTGCTGATCTTTTCTCAGTTTACACATTTTTCTTTACACCTCTCCTCTATAAAAAGTTGGTGGGAACTGCTACTGCAAGAGATAACACCAGCACCATGTTGTCTGATGGAAAGCCCTACTAGACCTGAGTTTAAGGTGTATACCTTGCTCTTGAAAACTTTTGGGGTGATATTCAAGGCAAGAAAGAGGAAATTCATAGCACCTCAAACAAAATCCAAGGGTGGCAAAGACTGTGTTCTGCCCTGAAGGTGATACTGAAGTTCAGGGTATATGTGAACCTTTCTCCAAAGGTCTGTTTGCCTTTCTGTCACCTATCGGTCAGTGGCAGGAGAAGGCACCTCAGGTGACCTCCAGAGCAGCTTGTGCACTGTGGATTCCAGGCAGCAGACAGCTGACTACAGTCTAGAATGGAAATGAAGGACTAATTTGCCCAGGGACATTCCCTTTTGTATTTTAAAGTAATGCAAAGTGTCTTTTCACTTTCAGCTCTGGATTTGAGGCCTAAGATGAAGAGTCACTGCTATTAGATCCACATCATCACAATTGTAACATCAAAACAAGTGTTGTATTAAAAATAAACACAACAGGCATTCACTGGCTGGATTAAAATGTATACATATGGGTGAGGTCATTTTAATAAATGCCTTATGCACAGACATCTGCATTTCTTACCACTGCCCTAGGCTTGCAGCAGGAACACTGTACTTCCACAACTACCTGCTCTTGTGCAGTTGCATCAGCCCAAGCTCTCTGGCTGTTCAGAACATCTGCCACAAGTGTCCTTATCACATTCCTGTGCATTGACCTCCTCTTAACACTCACAAAGGCTACAAAAAACACAGCCACAGTTTACCACATTAGCTGGACATCTCTGATCTCCATCAGGCTGCCATGTCAAGGTACTCCATCTCCTCTATGAATCTTCTGAAGACACATTCTGACGCTGTTTGGAAATAACTCACTGAAAATAGTCCAATTGTCCTGTCTGTGTGCCTGGAAAAGGCTCCACTAGTTAAGGGAAAGTCAACTGGACTTTCCAGAATGACACGAAAAACTGCAAAGCCAACAATGTCCATATTCACACTGATGAAAATCTTCTGTATGTCGCTGTAAAAAAAATCCAGGACTGAAAGCCCTTGTCTTACGTGCTTTTCTAGGTGACCCTGTGCTGAAGCTTCTGCACCTCCCACTATGAACTGCCAAACCTCTACAGCTCAGGTGAAACAGCCCCTTCTGCAGCAAGGCCCTAGAGCTGGCAGCAAAGCTGGCACCTTGTAGAAAATGGCTTTCCTACATTTTGGGTACCTCCCCACGAGTGCCAGTTACCCCAGGCTGCAGCTCCCAGTGCATCCAGGCCATGATTCAGAGATAGCCCTGCTCTGGGAAAGGATGCAGGAGGGATGTCCCTGACTGACTTCAGTCTCTTGGTCATGCTGCTGTAGATATCCCACCTGCAGAGTTCCTGCCTGACCCCACAGCAACCCTGGGCTATCCCAGCTGTCACTGTGAGGGTACCAGTGCTCCCCAGTACTGCAGCAAGGGATGCAGCTGAGGGAGGGTTGTCCTCTGACTGAGGTGCCTGCTGCAACCCCAAAGAATTGCTTTTGTGTTACTCATTCTTACTGACAGTTCTTATACCGCTGCCCAGAGGAAGCTTCGGCCTGCTCCCTCTTCCCTTCAGGCAGAAACAAACACTGCCTGCCACCAAAGAAAATCTCACCTTCCCAGAGAGGGAGGAGGGAGGGTTGCCTTTAATATAATTTGGAGTCCAGTGGAGCTATTTGCTCACTTTATTTTCTTCCTGATGCCTTAGAGCCGGTTGGAAATGTCTGTGCTTGTGATACTTTTGAATACATTCAGCAATGCCCAGGAAAACAAAGCTGCCAGTGGCTTTTGCAAAACTCTGAACCCCTGGGGCCAGGAGCATGGTGTGAGGGGCAAGATGACCTGTGTGTCACCTTCTTTCAGAGGGTGTCACAGAAGTCCCAAATTGCAGCACAGGAGTTAAATGCCTGCCCTGAGTGCTGAGGGAACATTTCTGAGCATGATTTGTGTTGTAACGATGGCGATGCTCCGGGGCAAGAGGATCACAGCTGGGGACCCAGGGCAGCCTCCACCAGTGATGTGCTACATGGGGACACTAAATGTGTGCACAGGCAGAAAGCTCAGGGACACCCACGGCACATGAAGGGGCTGTGTGACAAAGCAGGGGTGAGGTGGGTGCTGGGAAGTGGGGCACAGCATCCCCAGCTCTGCCAGCAGCACTATGCTTCCCACCCAGCTGTGGGATGTGGGTGACAACCAACAGCCTGGGCCAGACCCTGGCCTGATTTCCCTCCTCTCATTCCCACAGTGCTTGCATCAGTAGACCTTGTCCTAAAAAGTTTATCCAAATCCTATTAGCATGCTGGTCCTCCAGACTCAGGCTCACCTTCTCTGCAGGATACACCTTCTTGGAGGCTTTTTACTGATCTCTGCTATGGAATGAGCCATAAATTAGCCTGGGAACAGCTTGCTTTGCTGTTCCTGTGTATTTTCAACCTCAGTTCCATTTTAATATATGATAATATGGATGGTACTGTCCCCAGCCAGGATCCAGAAGGAGTGAGATGATTAAAAATAATTCATCTTACACTGAATTAAACAACTGAGAGCCTCAGGAATGGTCCCATTTGAGTTTGGTACAAATCACGGGTGACAATCTGGGTCAGTTTTTATTGGACCTGCACCTTCTTGCCAGCCCTAAATCTGCCAGCCATCACATAAGTTTAATAAAAAGGGACAACAAAGAGGCAGAAAAGGTCAACCTCTATTCGAGAAGGAGGTGGAAGGAGCAGGGCAGACAGGGCAGGGGAAGGTGGCGTGTCCTGGCAAACATGCAGGAGGTGATGTTTCCTCAGAAGAGGGACAGACAGCAATGCCCTGGGTTCTTTGGAAAGCAAACAGGCTGCACCTGGAGCCCATTCTGCTGTTTGCTGAGACAAGTGCCTGGACCACTTGTGGTTTCCTCTCTGACTCTTGCCTCTGCCCACAGTGACATACAGAAAGTGAGGGAATGGAGATGAGACGCGCCTGGCACTTTGTGACCAGCCGAGGCACTGAGGGCACAGGGCTGGTTTGTCACCCTTCCATTGGGAAAGCGGCAGCAGGTTCCTCTTCCAGCCACCTCTGCTGAGCCACAAAACCCTCTGTGCATGCCATCCCCCGTGTAAGGAGGTCTGTGTGCTGCATTGCCCTACCTTGGATTGAGCCACCCCACTTCCCCCTCCCGGAAATCACACGAGCAAGAGTGAGAATGACTCATCTGTGCGTATGAAGACATGTATATGCACACACACAAACATATCTTATATGTTGAGAGCCTGGGGCAAAAATTTCACCCAGCTTTTGAGTTCCTTGGTTCACATGGTTCTGTGAGGTTTAGTGAAAAAAAACAAAAACAACTAAATAGCAAAAAAAAAAAAAATCAGAACAGTGCCAAAATAGTAAAGAATTAGGAAAATTAAAAATCAAATCCTGTTACCATGTCTTCAGCTTGAAAGGAGGCCTTTCTCCTAGTGTGTGTGCATTTTGTCCCCCATGGTCTCAAACCAGCATGAGTGTCTAGTGAGCAGTGGGCTCGCTTGCTTTGCTTCAAATCCAACTTTGCCATGTAAATCCCAATCACTGCTATTTGCCTAGGAACTGGATAGATGGTTTCCTTCCCTGTCGTTGTAAACAGCTCCTTTGACATGGTTCCTAGCCAGTGATGCTGATAATGGACACTACATACATGCCTGTGCCTCAGTTTGAGGTTGAGTGAAGACAATCAGGTGACATTTGCCCAGGATCATTCCTGAATTCAGCTTTGTAAATTCTTCCCCTTCCATGAAAGTCCCTGGAATGGTGCAACATCCTAACAAGGGCTTGTGAAGATTTGTAGTTGTGTCTGGTGTTTCCTTGTCCCATTTTCCAGTGTGTTGCATGGAATTCAGTGTTGAATGATTGCCCCAAGGACATGGAGGCCGAGAACCACAGAACCAATTAGGTTGGCAAAGGCCTGCATCTAAGTGCATCAAACCCAACCATAAACCCAGCACTGCCAAGCCCACTGCAAAACCATGCTCCTAAGTGCCAAAACTACACCTTTTAAATACCTTTTCAGTTCCCTGTGCCAACCATGGCCAAGCACATCGGAAGCTAAAGATCCTCATCACAGCTGAGGCCACGTGCTGTTCCCACTTGCAAGCAGTGGAAAGCAACAGAGTTGGACCCTTGGCCACCAAAGCACAACAGCCAATATCAGCATTCTGGGGTGAGGAGTTCAGCTCTGCTGCCAGTCCTCCCCTCTGCCTTGGCATGTGGGATTGTCACTGCTCCAGGCCTCCCTCAGCCAGCAGAGCCAAATGTGACAATATGATGGGTCTTGAAAAAAGGGAAACCTTTTAATTATCCTGCCAGAAAAGGTGAGCTGGTAAATGGGTCTTGCTGCCCAGGGGTTTTGCAGCAGGGAAGAGAAATCAGTCATTCACCACAGTGTTGTTGTGACAGGCCATGACAAACATCCTGAGGCAGCTGTGTCTGGTCACAGAGTCATCAGATGGCACAGCCTAGGAAGAGCAGCTGCTGCCTTTTGTTGGGTCAGAGACCCTTCTCCACAGCAGCCCCCTCAGTGACCGTCCGTGCCCTGGCAGTGTGACATGATGCATTTCATTAGCTATTGGGAGGATGTTAAGCTCAGTGACACCCATTCCAGCCAAGCTACATTGTTTAATGAAGAGCACATAATCACAGGCATCAGCTGCAGAGGATTAAGGTTGCTTTCCCCCTCCAGTGTATTTTACCTATGTCTCTTTTGCTACATTTTCTCTGCATCCTCAGCCTTTCCTCCTCAGGACAGCCCTTGCTGGTTCTCTCACAGAGAGTGGAGTGAGTGTGTGAATGGTAAAACTGCAGAGGAAGTGGTGTTGCTGATTCAATAGAGTGTGCTTTTCCTTCTGAGTCAGTACAGAACAACTGTCTCACTGTGCTCAGAACATATTAGAACAAGAAGTCTGCCTCTGGGGTGTGTGGGCTTGTGTTTTAATCTCTCTGACCCAGAACATGGAAAGGTTGCACAGAAGGGATTTTAATTATCTTGAAAGTTACTGAAGTCCAATTAAAAGTGTAGAGTCATCACAGCAGGCCAGCCATCCACTGTATCACTCTATGGGCCCATTGCTGTGATATATCCAGAAATCACAGGGCATGAACCTGCTTCTAGAAAACAGGATGTGTCAAGCAGCAGTGTTGTTAAAGGCCGTGACATTTTTGAATCACACGAGATCCTGCCTAGAACTGCAGCTGGACTCCATGAAGACAGCAGGTCAGAGACAGCAGGGAGGATGGGGAGAAAATGTGAAGGACAAGGATATGAAGTTATAAAGCTAAATTTCCAGATTTTTCTGCAGTAAGTAGATCAGAAGTAGGAAGACTGCAAGAAAAGCTAAGGTTTGCTGGACCACTCGACAAATACTGAAGAAATGGAAATTACACAGCTACTAAATTATGAGTTCAATTCAGACTCATCCTTCAGGCTATGAGGGTGATATCTGGTTCTAAAAAGAAGACATGATTGGCTGGTACAGTGAAAATCAAAATAAGAGAAGTTCGAAACATCTCCAGCTTGGGAGAAAAAGTCACAGCAATCATACTACCCATGCAGAGGATCCAGTGGGAGCTTTGGAGTGAAGGAGCCAAGACACTTTAAAGAGTTGCAGGGATGCATTTAAATCAGTTCCTGTGTCATGGGTTGGAAAATAGCAAATGTTTTCATTAATATTTTTGTTTACAATATTATTTAAAACATGAAACAGCCTCCAATTTCAAAGTTTCATGTACATTTCTCACAGGCCCAGGCTGGAGGAAATGTGGGTAGTGTCTTCTTTCATGATACTTTCTATTAAGCTCATTTTACCTCAAAGGTTTGGGTGAGTCTGAGCCCTAAACCAAAAGCAAAACTCAAACAGGCATAAAGGTAAGGCAATGGAAAGTGATTGCCCAAGCCACTGTGAACTGAAACTGCCATGTTATGCACAGTGCAGGTGTCAAAAACACATTGAGCTCACACTGCAGCATCCTGGAGCAGCAAAGAACTCTGGCTTCCACCTATGAAGTTCTCATGAGCAGAACAGGTTTCTCCATAAACTGGTGAAAGCTGCCTGTGCTCCACAAGTGATGGTCAGGGAACCTGGGGATGTCAGTGCCCTGTATGTGCAACAGTGAGGGGTGTTTCATTCTCTCCTGTTCTCTCCCAGCAGCCTGCTCTTCACGTTATTGCGGTGTTTTTCAATTGGGCAACAAAAATTCTGTCATGTATGGCTTTGTTATTACTCCTGGACAGTGAGCAAGACAACAGGGATTCTTCTAGGGACAGACTTTAGCTCAGTGCCCAGTTCTTGATTTCAGGGTAGGGATCATGGGCTGAAGGATCCCACTGCCATGGGTTGGCTGCCTGGTAGAGCTCTGTCTCTCTAGAGTACTTCTCAAACTCTTATTGTAGAGAGCTCTTTTGTGCTATGGAAAAGAAATTACCAATCTGAGTTTCATGTTGCTTTAAAATAGTCTAGGCCAAGGTTGTCTCAAAAAAGTGTCTCAAGGATACAGCTGCAGGCTTCTAACTTTATTCAATAGCTTGCTGTCTTTCTGTAAAGTGCTTTTGGTGCTCTGCAGGAACAATGTGGTGCGTGGAATTAAGTACAACTCTTTGGCAAATATAAATTAAGCTTCAGCTGAAATAAACTGTTCCCAAGGCTTTCTTAAAATCAAGCAAGGTGGTCCTAGACTTGAAACGCATTTTATTTATACTCTTACCTTCCCGTCCCTTACTCCCCACCGATCTCTCATCACTTGTTCTGCTCTTAAATCACATTTTGAAATGCCAGCCTGTGTATGTGCACAGACATACAAACACAGAGGCAGAGCCCTCAGGAAAGCTGATCTGTTGCAGCATTTCATATGGTTTCATGATATGAATGTGCTGCTGTGTGTGCTGCTGCCCACAGGCTGCGGCAGGAGCCCTGCAGGTCTGGGATGCAGCCTGGCCAAAAGTCATACCGAAACAGGTGAAATTGCAAAAAGAGAAAGCTGACCACAGCTGCTCCTCTGTGCTCTGACAGCCATCATCTGGGCAGGTTCTGTTCCCCAACGCTGCAGCTGCCCAAAACCTTGTCTTCACAGGAAGGCCAGTGGTCCCCCAGGTGAGGTGGATTTCAACTCAAAATCTGATGGCAATCCTTTCACTGGTTAAAAAAGCAAATACACTGAAAAGAGCATAAACATCCCCCAGACAACAGGTGTTTTTTGGATGCTGGTTGAATAAATCCATGGGTGCAAGGAAATGATCAGCTCCATGGGGTACAAAGCTCTCCTTCAGAGAGCAGCAACAATGAAACACAGGGGCTGTGAGAAGCATGGATGGAAGGAAGGAAGGAAGGAAGGAAGGAAGGAAGGAAGGAAGGAAGGAAGGAAGGAAGGAAGGAAGGAAGGAAGGAAGGAAGGAAGGAAGGAAGGAAGGAAGGAAATATGCTTTTATCCACAGGAAAAGCTTTGCCATCCAAAAATCCAGTGCAGGAAGTTCGGCAGATGAAGAATTTCCCAGTGGGTGGAGGTCCAAGACAGAGCCTGGGGCTGGAGCAAGATGAGCACATTGGGAGTGAGGGAACTGTCCAGCAGGACACAATGGAGGGATTGTCCAAGGATGAGGATGGAGGAAGATAAACTCTTCTGGCAGTCAGACAAGCACCCTGCTTCCAGCAACTTACGGTAAAAGCATTTCAGGACTCCAAAGGGCCCCCAGCAGCTGCTTCTGTCGGTGTCCTAGGTTCAGCAGGTCTCTGGAATGCGTTTCTCATCCACATTCAAGAGAGTTTGGCTTGTTTAGTCTAGCAAAACTAAGGAGGAGAGGGCATAGCTTTGTTGTCTGTAAATACACCAGAGGCTGGGGTGGGAGAAGACCTATTCAAGCTAAAAGATCCTGTTGGCACGAAAATAAATGAGGGATCATTGCTGTGTGAGAATATTTGGAATAAAAATTAGCAGGTTTCTAGCTGGCAAGGAGTTTGAAAACAACTGCCAGCAAGGAGAGGGGCCTCTGGGGAATGGCACTATTTTGAGGATGAAGCGTGAGTAACTTTTGGAGGGGATTATAAAATATTGGATGAGCAGGGGACTGGGAAGTCCTTTATAGCTGGAATAGGGGCAGAGGAAATGGCACAGAAATAGAAAAGCAAGAACTGGAACTGAGCTCTGTGGAAGAGGCTCACAGAGAACAGAGAAGAAAGTATTTCCAGATGGGCAATGGATAAGCCTCACTGAAAAGGAGAAAAGAGGCCAAGAGCTTTTGGAAGTACAGGTGAAACATCCCTCACCTTGTCAACAGTGTCTGGGGAATTGTCTCTGCACTAAGTGGTCTGTATTTATCCCTGCACCACCTGCCTGGAAGGCAGTGCTGGCTTGTAAGCAGATAAAATAAAAATCACAGCATCCAAGGCATTTCTGTCTTCCAGTTACTGCTCTTTGGAACATCAGAGATGTTCTTTCTAGGTGAATCCAAAGGATTTCCATCAACTCTAAAACACAGAAGAAAGATAAAGGAAAATCAGTCTGCAAAAGAACGTCTGACGGCTGTCAGATGGGACTTGCCTCTGTACCCATCAAGTTACAAGGATAAAATCCTCTGCTCAGGTGAAAACCATGGGTCATGGAGAGCTCTGTGCTTGTGGGAGCAGGGAGTTTTTCTATTGGGTGATATGCACCTCTCCATACCCAACCTTATCATCACATCTGAGCCATGGCTTTGGAAGAGGAAATAAAAACCTCTGCTCCAGGAAATACACAATATCCCAGAGAAGGGTCCCATGTGGCAATGCCTCTTCTATGTCGCAATGGAACCACCTCCTTTATGGCAAAGAGGAAGTCCTCTGGTGAAAATACTTTTGAGGGGAAACCAAAGAATTTTAGAAACCAGAACCTGCCTAGGAAGGAGAAGGGTTTCAATGTGTCCCCCAGCTGATAGGTGTAAGACACATAGATGTATTTTTCCATGACTGCATTCTTTAAAACACAGATCCGGGGCCAGGATACACTGGGGATGGGAGACTGTGCAGCCATACAGCCTCCCTTATATCTGGGGAGAGAGCAGTGTGCCTAGAGGTATTACTCTGTGAGTGGGAGAGGAGGCAAAAGCTGAGAAACCCAGGCCTGCATCTGTACCCATGTTTCAACATATGCATATATAAAAATATGTATACACACACAGGGAAAACAAAACAGAACAGAACAGTCCATTGCACACAGTCCTCTCCCAGGGAGAGGGCGAGAGAACACACAAGCAGCAGATGTGAGCCATGTCACCGTGCCTAGGCTGCAGGAAGACAAGGTGGGGTGAGAAGCCACCAGAGCAGGAAGCAGCAGGAGACCCCCGGGGCACAAGAAGACCACAAGGCAGAGAGATCCTGGAGGTGCAGGCACACAGGCTGCTCTCCTCCCTTGGCATCACCCCAAGGTGAGGAAGTGCCTGGTGCCAAGGTGGACTCTGAGCGGTGGCCCTGAGCCCCTCCATGGAAGAAGGGATGGGACAGAGGGAGGGCTGCAGGGTGATTTTCTCACAGCTGCAGCAAAGGCCAGAGCTGACCTGCAGCCTTGAGCTTTGTGCCAATCCCAATGCCAGGAAATGTGAGCTCCTGCACTGCCTGTAAAGAACAGAAATGAGAGAAAGAGAGATATCTTCCAGCCAGTTTAATCAAAGATAATGAAGAGATCTGTTTCTCAGTTAGATATATCTATTTCTATTTTCCAAAAGAGCATAAAGGGCCTTGGAGAAGAAACAGGAACGTGGGCCCTCTGTCCCTGGCTTACCCTTTAGTGATGTTCTGTGTTTCCTCGTCCATCCCGGGGCAGTGGTGCTGAATGCTGATAAGGCCAGACTTGGACCAGCCTCAGTCAGACAGTTGGTGCAATTTGACTTTAGATAATACTTAATGATTTGTTTTTAGCATCGGGTTGGGGTGAGTTGGGGTATTTGTTGTTGTTGTTGTTGATTTTGTTGTTACTGCTTCTCCCCCCCCTTCTTTTCCAACCAATTAGGTTCAATTTGTTTTGGCAGAGGACATGATTAGTGGGGCTGGGCTCCAGATGGTTGGGCGCTCAGCCGCTCACCATAAATAACGCTGGATGAGCAGTGCTCCTGCGTGCAAAGCTGGGACACGAGTGGCCCAGGTCGCCAGATCAGAGCATCCCAATCCCAACGTCAGGAGAATGCCAATCCCAATGGCTGGCTTGGTGGGACCATACCTGAGTCCTTTGGAAAAGGCACTGACTGACTACTCCTTAGACACCTCCAGATACAGGTTTGTTTCCACTCCCAGGCAGTCACTGGCAGGGCACCACTCACCCAGCTGCTCCCTCCTCTCTGTATTAACCTCCCCTCACTGGATCAGCCCCGAGCTGTAGCTGAGCCTTAGCAAACAGGGAGAACATTTCTCTCCAATTTCCCTTGGTCTGTCTGAAGATCATCTGATCTTGCTGCTGGTATGGATCCACGAGTGAAGGGGAGCATTCTGTGGGGCTGATGAGCCCAGCCAAACACCAGTGTGGAGTGGGGCAGATGTGTCCCAAAGAAACAGTCACAGTTAGGCCTGCTGTACTGGCACTGTGGCAGCCAGACCCTTGGACATTCCTCAAAATTCTAATGGGGCTCTTTGGGAAGGGGACAGTAGTGTATTGGGTAGACACAACCTTGGTAAGGAAGAAGGTTCAGCAAAGAATTTGTCAAAATTTTTCTAAATCTGACACTTTCCAGTGTATTTCGAACAAATAATGTTTTTATCAAAGCAATGCCCAACTCCATCTTGTTGTGAAACCTTAACAATTACCTTCTGTAACACGGTGTAAGATCTTCAATGAGAAGAAATTAATGCCCACAGTTTATTGTTATTGTTCCATCAGTATTTAAGAAATACTCAGTGAATTGCAAGCTGAATAGCTATTCAACATTTTACACTATCTTAGGCAAGCAAGCATTTGCTGAGAATGTCTTATGCTTTAGGACAAAGCTGGTTGTTGATTTAGTAAGTAACAAATAGAAGGTTCCATTCTGTACAATAAGTTTACCATGGATATAATGTGACTATTGTATTAAAGTTAAGGGCAGACAGTACAGCAAGGAGGAAGTAGCTATGAAGTGCTAAAATGTCTTTGAACTGAGCATTTCAAGCCTTTGAACTGAGCTCTTTTCCTCCCACCTCTCAGTGCCACAAGCTGCCCTGTTCTTCCCTGGTGCATGTCAGGTTGCCCAGGGAGTCTCAGTCACTCACAGGAGCCCAGCACAGCACAGCAGACACACCTGAAGTTGGCACCTGCACAAAGGGAAATAAACCCCATTTCAGTTCTCGTCCATAGTCCAGCTCTGCAAGCTAACACCTCTGTGTTGCAGGGTTTGCAGGGGCAAAACCCAGATCCCTGTCCCTCACTGAGCACTGTCCCCAAAAGACTCACGAGATGTGCATGCCTTGACCATTGAGCAATCTCAGGCTCTGCTCTCTGGACTGTTTGCTTTGTAAATCCTCACGCCCAAGCTCCACTCGGGTCTGGAAGATCTCTGCAGTTCTTTCAGAGCTTCAGTCTTTTTGGGGCTATAATGTGAGCCAAGCTCTTCGTTCTAAAGAGACAGATATATTGGAGAATGTTACAGCTCTGTCTGCGTGTTGACAACTCACAACCAACCCTTTGTAAGCTGAAGATGCATCTCATGTGGCTCAGCTGCAATTTTGGGCCGCAGCTAAGCCAATGCCAGCCTTGTGCAGAGGAAGCCTGGTGCACAGACAGCTGTTCCTGGGCATATCTTTGCTCATAGCAAGGGAGTTCACTATTCCATCTCTGATCTTCCTGGATGGTTTTCTTATTGACTGGTACCAGGGTAGACCAATGTCAGAAGAGATTCATCTTAGGGAACACTGGACAAAGCTGCTTTGCACATGATCCAGGACATGCTTGCTCCATGCACAAGTCAACTGTTTAGCAGTGTTGCACAGGTGTGGAGTGTTTATACAAGTGAGTGTTCTCATTGCCACATGCAGAAGGCTGGAGCTGCAGTGAAGTGCTGGTGCAAGTGCTGTAAATGCCAATACAACCAGTCATATGTGGCCCATCTTGCCTGGAGCACAGGTGTAGCTGTGCCACTCCAGTGATGTCTCACAGGGAACAAAGATAAGATTGTCTTCCAGTCACTGTGTTGTCTCCCGTTGGAGATTTTCTGGAAGGATGCGGTAGAAACAAAATTGAGGTCAAACAGAAGCACTGAGACCCCTGGCAGTCGGCTGTAAATCCCACGGCCATGGTAGGTATCACATGCAAGGAGGTGAAACAGATGTCCATACATGATAAGACTTGTTCTGGTCTAGCTTAAAACCTTGAAAATTGGAGATGTGGCAAGGCCTCTGCATATAACACTGACCAGAACCCACAGTTCACAGAGCTGTTCTCAAACAGGTTTACATACAGCTCTCTTTATCTCTAAATCCATTTCAAATCCTTGTGTACAGTCACACATATTTTGCAAAATGTCTGAGAGAACCATGACATAATCTAAAGGAGTTAGAGATGGAAGTGATCTATCAGATCCATTTGCAATTTCTCATGAGCCAGGCAGAATTTTTCCCTGGGCTATACTCATTGCTTTGCCTCGTCTTGTTTTTAATCACTCAAAGAGACTAGAACAGCCAGGCAAAGTTATGTCATATTGCTGCAGCAGTGGCACAGGGGAATCTTGTATCTCTGATCAGAGCTGAGTCCCACAGTCGTACAAGGTACACTTATCAAGCATGTTTGATGTGGGTAAAAGAAATCCTATTCAGAAATGCATTTAATTTCTGTAAGTATTCATCTTCCAAGAATTTTTAAGACCTTGCAATAAACATAGCCAAAGTCATCATTCAACAAATTGAAATCACACTTGTGTTAATGTGGTTGCTATATTCATATTCAATTTAACCCTCATGACTTTATCTAGTAATCCAGGAAATTGTGCAGGTCAACAGAAGTTGTTATCAGAGAGCTGAGTGAGGATTTCTTTTCCATCATCTCCTTCACCACTTCCTTGACTTAAGGCACTTCATCCAGAGATCCCTCACTGAGGCAGAGCACAAATCCTAACACATCCCTCCTGGCCCCCACTGAGAATCTCTTTCATACATTAAATGAATTCAGTGTTGTTTTCTAAGGTCTTCTTATGAGTCTGCCCTTTTGTGGTGGTGACTGCTTTCAGAAGGGTGATGTTCCACCTCATGCAAACAAAGAGAAACAAACGACTCAGAAAAAAATGTGATTGTAGAAGTAATTTTTTATCATCCAGGGTTCTCGTTTTCTTCCCTTGAAAGCACAAAAGAGGAAGGTCCCCTCCCAGCAGCCCAAAGAGGTTGTAGCAGAGGCAAATTGCAATGTGCATGCCATGTTCTTGTAGCCGGGCTCACAGAGTATAAGGAATCAGTTCTTGCAGCCAGAAACTCTGGTCTCTGAGAATAAATACCCAGTGTATTTGCTAGCTCAGTTGCATCTAATCAACAGACATGTTTTTTTTGTTAAAGTAACCCAGGAGGTTTCTGGGGTCAACAGAGCTAAACAAAACAACCAGCAAAAACACTGTGGTCTAGGAAAGGGCAAGATTTTTCCAAAGCTCAGCTCCCCTTGGTGGTACGGCTCCCGTATGGAGGGATGAAAGTGTTTAAGTCATCAGAAAGAGCAGGCAGTGACCTGCAGTAAAACACATGGCCTGGTGAGATGTGTCTCATCTTGCTAACGACCTCCAGAGCTGGGTCAGCAGATGCCACTGTGGGGGACACCATCATCTGCGAGGCAGCAGACACAGCCCTGCTCTCTTGGCATGCCTCCATCCTCACTGCAGCCCTGGGCACCACAGAGGCTCAGTGAGGGCAATTCAGATTTTTGGAAATAACACCTAGCAGTGGGGATTCTTCACAAACTTTTCAAGAGAACAGTCTCACCAGAAGTCCAGTCTTTCCTAGGAGCTGCAGATCCTGAAACCAAGAACCTCTCTGGAACTGTTTGGCTGCATTTACCCTTTTTTACCAGAACTACATAAAAGCACCAGTGAAAACAGAGTGAAATTATATGGACATCTCAAACCTGCAAAAAAAAAGTTTGGGATTTTGCTTAGTCAAATACTTGAGCTAGAAATTTTGGGGCAATTGTAAATTTTAAGCCAACAAGCCCATCCTATATTTTCCAGTCAAAGCTGGCATTTTTCTGCCCTAAGCACATGGCTCTGCCTAATGAGGATACAGAGCAGGGCAGCCCCGAGCCAGCCTGATGCCTGGCCCAGTAACCATCTTCTGGCATGGAGAGAAATGGCTGAGGATTGATGGGTTGGGAGCATGGTGCCAGACATATCCTGCTGCTCCAGCTCATCTCGGATCTATCTGGATACCCTTCCTCTGTGCCCAGCTGGCAGATTGTGTGGACTGCAACAGAGCAAACTGGGGCAGAGCTTGCTCTTTTCTGCAGTACAGGAGCTAATCTCACTGCTACAGAGTGAAATTTGGTTCCACGAAGGCTTTTGAGCTTAGGCCCGTATTCCCAAACAAAGACTGTTTCCAAGTGGCCCAGAGCCTTCATCAGGTCTTGTAACACTGGAGTGTTGGAGGTCTGAGACCCACACTGCCAGATACGTCCAGGTTCATGGTCCTCAGGTCCTCCCAGTCTGGGACTTGGCATTGCTGCCATGTGCAGAGAAGCACTCTAGGTATTTCTCCCCCATTAGCATGTCCCCGCAGCACAGGTCTCATTTCAGCACAACATGTATTGCTAAATCTACACACCTTGTAAACCTCACCCTCTCTGTAAAGAGAAAAAACCCGATGCACAGCACAGATATGCCACGCACAGCCCTCCCCACCAGCAGTGGCCATCTCGGCCAGAGTGGCTGGAGTGCATCTCAGCACCTAAAGGTACCCTCTCCCCACAAAAATAATGAACTTTTAAACTTTGGGCCCTAGATGAGGGAGTGGGGGAGGGTTGGAAACGGCCCCGTTGCTTCACGCTGCACATTAGCAACCGAGTTCACTTCACAAACACAAGGTGCGCTGTCAGAATAGCCTGGGGCAAAGTTTGTACTTTGCTTGAATTCTAACTTTTGTTTACCAAGGTAATAAACCGGTCTTCTCTTCCAGGTGTAAATGCTATTATGAAAAGGCATATTTGTGTTTCATCTCACCTCAAATGTACAGTATGTGCTCACATCCTACACTGTGTGTACAGCCCACATTGCTCCAGAGCCAGCAGAAGAAAAGACAACGGGTGAAAATAAATAGCCACACTCTGTCCTCAAAAAACAGTGTGTTCTGGAGAATCTAGGAGTTTAATTGGATCTCCTTGCCTTCAGAACCTGTGTGCAGCCTTTGCTGTACTCTGTGAAGACTAAGCCAGACCTTTCCTCCATCCCTGTGGTCTTCCCCTTTAGTGCAACTGCACAGACCCAGTGCAGGAATGGGGATGAACTGTTCCTGTCGTGCAGACAAGTTGATCTCTAAGCAGTGGAGTTAAATTTCCACCAAACTAGTTCGGTTGCCAATTTGGTTCCCTGCCCCCAAAACTGCCTGCACCTCCTCCATGCCACATGCATTGAGATGTGTTGCATTTGGTGTAACCTCACTGAAACCGATAGGAGAGGAGAAGGAGGTGGGGGAAAAAATAGAAAGAAAAAAGCCTGGCATTGTTTTTTTATTGCACTTCACCTCCTGTTCCTGGTGTCGTGCCCACTTGGCAAGATTTAGAGATAGCAGATGAGCTCTGGATAAAAATGACCTAAATGTTTCCTCATCCCTTCAAACCTGTTTGGTGGCCTTCTGTCTCCACACCACTGGTAGCCTGGCCTGGCTGCTGTGGCTGCCACCTGAATGCTACTGAAAGCCAATACCATGAGACCTGCAGCTACTGAAACAATCACAGCCCCAGCCCAGAGCGTGGATCACCCAGCACAGCATGCATGGTGGGCACGGGCAAGAGCACTGCCTGCCAAACCAGTGTGCCCACTCCTGGCATCACATCGCTCCTCTCACTCCGAACTTGTAAAATTTCATGAGATGGCACCTTGAAAGCTAAGTGTAAAGTGCCAGGCTTGGATGGGGTCTCCCCAGAAGCTGCCCAGCTGCAGGTCAGCAGTTATTTCCCTCCTTGTCTGTAGTAGCCCTCTGTGGGCAAATTTAAGAAGGCAATAACTACACAATCATTTCTTTTTTTTTTTTACACAAACCATTTATTCTATTAAAAGCCTGTGCCCATAACTCCACCTGTATTACAGAAAAGCTGTTCCAGAGAGGCAAAGAAAGGGTCTGAAGAAGACCACAGTGTTAGCAGTGTTGGTGCTGTCCCGCTGTGCCCAGCGCGGGCACTTTCTCTGAATGCGTTTGCTCCTGAAATCAGCAGCCCCACAGAGGGAGCCAGGCTGCCAGCGCCGCACAGGTCTGAGCCTGCCCCGGCCCAGACACCTTCCCCACCCCGCTGTTTACACCAAAGTGCTCGCTCCAGCTCAGGCTGAGACTGAGCCCTGGCTCCTGCACCCAGCAGGGCCCGGCACACTCTGCTCCCCGTGGGCAGTGACAGGGTCTGGACCCCTCTGATGCTGCCCAGCCTTCCATGGACCTTGCACGGTCCTGCAGGTGCCAGCACTGGGCTCAAGCGATCACAAGGCAAAGAGCTGTGGTGCAGATGGAAGAATGCAGGTCCCCAGCTGCACGTGCTCACCTTCCTCTTTGCTTCTGGAGTCACAGAAGCTGGTTTAGGGTTAGGGTATTTTTAATGTCCACAAAACTCATTGAAGGTTCTTAGCAGGATTTGCATTTCCTCTTTTATTTTTCCACCTCCAATATTCCCTTATGTTTCCACAGTAGGACCAGAAGGAACATTGCTCACAGGAATGCAATCCTCCCCATCCATCAAACCTAAGCATGACCGGCAGCTCTGCTATCCCTTCCCACAAAATTTCACGCAACCACACGAGCTGAGGGAGAACACCCTCAGCAGCAGTGACTTTGAGCAGCCTCCCTGCAGCAGTGGAATGAAGAGCCTGCATCTGACCCATCATAACCCAGGAGTGGGGAGCTCCTTCCTACTTAGCAGGGGAAGCTGGCACTACCCAGGGAACTGATGTGTGCCCAACTCCTCATCAGGGACTGATTGTAAGCGAGCTACTGGTGGAGGATGGGAACATCACGGGTTTCTCCACGCGGTTAATTCCTGCCACAGTGCCTTCTTGGATTCACCCACCCTCTTGAGCTGGGTGGGGCAGAGGAGGACACGTCTGGGTCCACCCATGCGCTCCCAAAGAAGGAGCGACGTGTCACCCCACTTTGGGAACAGGTGTGTTCAGTGGCCAGATCAAGGCGCGTTAGGAGACCTAGAACTAGTTTGACATGGGCTATTATTTCATGGCATCTCAAGGATATTCCACATGTCCTTTAGGTGCTCCAGCAAAGTAATGGCCCAGGCCAGCCTTTCCAATCGTGTTCTTCTAACACGTCAGTTTGGTTCTTCCAGAACAGGGAGGGGGTGGCTTTTTGCCAGCGTTATGTAAGGAGTCAGAGGGATTGCGTAAGTTCAGTTGGTCGCAAAGGTGTAAAATAGGCTTTATTGGTAATTGCTGCACCTGGAAATTTCTCCAGAGGCATCTGTGCATATTTTACAAGGAACTTGTCCTTACCTAGATTTAGGATCTTCTGGAATCCTCTTTCTTCTGGATACTTCTGTTCTCAGAAATGCTCGTGCAAAGGAGAATGTTTGCTTTCATGTGGGAAATGATAGGAGGAGGTTGTATGTCCCTTCACTGATGCTGCATAAAGGGCTTGAGTAGCTCCACTGATCTGTGATTTGTGCAGTCAGAGGCAGGTGCTTGCTTTAAATCCCAACCTGGGACACTTGCTGGACCCATCCAGTCCTCCTAAGAGTGACAACAAGACCATATGACTGCAACTTAGAAGAATTGTTCTACTTGAGATCTTTATAGAGAATTAAATAGCAAGTAACACCTGTTAAAAACACAAGTTATTTGACACAATTTCACAAGTAGGAAAGACCATTGCATTCCACATGTCCACATGGGATAGGACCCTGTGTCTTTTAGGAAAAGTGGAAAGTGAAATAGCATTTAAAAGTGGTCAGAATGTGACCCACTGTAACTCCAGCAAGACAAAGAGAAATGGCAAACTTCACTTTGTTCCTCTATCTCCTATACGTTTAGCATTAAGTGTATGGAAAAGGCTTTACAAAACCAAGGCCTGATCAGTAGCTAATGCATTCCCAGGTTCAATAACAAGTACACTTTGTACATCAGAGGAATGGCAGACTGCCCAGAGCTTTTGGGCAGATGCTGTTTCTAAAGAAATTAAATGCATGAATAGATAATAACCAAAGAAATCCCTGCTGGAATAGAGAAAGGACAACCTCCTTCTGATAAAATCAAGTTCTTGCTCAATCATTCCCCACTTGAACAGGAAGACCAAATTGAGTCAGTCATGAAGGTCCTGGAGTCTACAAATAAATGGTTGGGCTTCTTTTCTCTTCGTCATGATGTACATTATCCTAGGAACTGGTAAAACACAGCAAGAATGGCTTCTCTGTCTGTTCCAACAAGAGGGACATTGCAAAAAGTCAGCTGGCTCTGCTGGGCTGAAGGAGGAGTTTCCCAGTTCCTCAATTGGTTAACTCTAATTCTCTAAGGAGGAGAGGAGAGTGTGTTTAACCTGTGCCCTCATCATGCAAACAGAGGATTCAGGTGAGGAAGACCTGCAGGAGAGCAAGCATGAGCAGAGCACTAGTGGTGAAAAGATGAACATGAGATTGGCAAGGAGTGGGTGAGCTCTGACGTGGGAAGGAATGAGGTGAGGGTCAGGGTCAGAGGAATGGAGAGAGCTAACCTCAAACCAAACCACCTGGGTATTTCAATCCTTGATTCCAGTCATGGCGCAAGGCAAATTCCTCAGCTGGCCTCCCCCACTACAGAATCTCCCTGTGCTGCTGTCACACCTTGTCTTCATTGCCTGACCACCTTAGCCTGGTCTCACTGGAAGTCCTGTGGGAGTCAGACAAATACTTGGCTGTGGTGCATCAACTTCCTGGCAGGGAGAGTTGATACATAGAGCAGGACTCAGAGAGTGGGTGGGGAAAGTGCACAAGGAGAGGCAAAAACCATCACCTGAATGTTGGGATGAATCTGTTGATGTCAATGTTGGTGTGACCACTGCTAGCTGCTGGTACAGGGAGCTGGTCAGAGGCACCTGTTCTGTGTCCTGGGAACCAGGCTGCTGGTACCACATGAAGGGTCTGGGAAGCTCAGAGATGCTTGACCAAACCTTTTCCAAGAGACAGAGTCCAAGTCTTGCTTCTCTTCTCTCTTGTTCCCATGGTCCATGGGGATGGTATAACCTCACAAAATCTCTCCCAAGACCACAGGCCCTGGATGCAAAGGACAGCAACTGCTCTGCCCAGGGTATGGCTCTGGAAAGCGAGGGACAAAGCTTAAGATGCAGCTCAGGAGTGGGAACCTGGCACAAAGCTGCAGCTGAGAGGCAGATGGAGATGCCCTGAGCAAAAGGTGGGACACCTCTGGATGTCAAACAAGTGAGACAGTTGCTCAGCAAGCCCACAGGCTCATCCTGATGAGGATGTCCAGGGGACTAGCTGTAGTGTGATTGCCAAGGCAAAACCATGGTATGGGTGACAGCATAAGGCCAAGAACATTTTGCACACAGGCTTGGTGCTCCACCCAATGTGGTTCTTGATCATTGGGACCACTGGGGCCACTGGGATGCTTCTGAAATGCCTCACAGGGAGAGGGAAATTCAGTGCAACCAGTCATCGAGGATAGCTGCAATATCTGGTGTTCCTGGATCTCACTCAGTCTCTGAAATACATTTATGGTCTACGTGACAGGTAGTTTATTTTCAATACCTAGAGCATAGAAGGCATGTGAGATGATGTGCTGTCATCTAGAACACTTTATTCTTGTTTAGTGCCAACTATGTTACAATATCATTTTGATGTCACCATTTCCTCCTGCTGAAACAGAAAAAAAAAAAGCATTGCTAGACAACATTTCCCAGCAGGGAGACTTCTGGGTTTGTTTTCCATTACACCTGCTTTTCATGACTTTGTTAGCTTGTTCAGAAGAGGAGGAGAAAGAAACTAGAAGAAAAATGAATACATTCCTATATTTTTTTAATCATTTTAGTTATAAAAGATCTGAACAATCCTTCAAAAATACCTGACTTCGAAGTGTCAACACATAGCTGATGTCATAAAGTATTCATGGGGGCTGGGATTAATGCTGACACATTTTAAACTGATTAAATTTGAGAACCTGATGACTAGACTTGGATTTTCATTATTCCCCTGATATGAGCAGGAAGTTTCAGAACTTGAGAGTTTGTAAATATCCAGCCCATCTCTGTGGAGCCCAAACAAATGGCCCAGGGAAAGCAATAACAGGTGGTCCCCAACTGTGGGTACACAGTTTCTTTAGCTGCATCTCTCAAACCCAGTTACTCACACGCAACACTTTCATCCTGACTTGTTCCACAGATCTGCCATGCTAGGCTCTAAAAGCAGCCATCAGTTCCTTCACTCCTAGATGTCTCTCAGGGAGCAGCTGCAGGTGCCAAAGCCTTTGCCAGCTGTGGAGGAAGAAAATGGTGCCTGGCAGGGCCAGCCAAACCATTGCCAGCTCCCAGCTCTGTGGCTGTAGGACACACACACAATTTCCAAACAGCCTCTCCTGCTATTTGTACTGGATTTGCTACAGCACTGCACATGGGACTGGATGCAGGCTCCTACCTGCAAAGCATCATGACACAGATGGGTAAACCAGAGCCTCCAACACCTTCTCTGCACACAGAGAAAGTCTGAGTCCTCTTACAGGAAGTTTTTACATGCAAAGTGTTGTCCCTGCTGGAGCCTGACAACCCAGCACCAGCGCCAGGCCTCTCTCAGGAGACCTGTCCTCGGGAAGAGTTTTGCTCCCAGAAGAGAGAGCTCTGCAGAGGATTACTTTGCACAGTAGCCTGTCATGAGGGTTTGTAAATGAGCTCTGCAAGCAACCAGCTCTCCTGGGCAAGGCTTCAGAGTGCATGGGCTGAAAAAGGCCTGAGCTCTGCAGGGAGCCCTGGGGAGACAGGTCAGGGGTTAAGTGTTGCCCCAAAACTCATGGGCAAGAGGAAGAGATGGAGCAAGGGAGCCAGGGCCCATCTTGGATCATCTTGCTCAGAACCTTCCTCACTCAGTCGAGTTGCTCCAACACAACCTGACAAGACAAGACTCAAACTTCCCAAGGGAACAGGTGCTGAGCTGGGCTCCACATGGCAGTGACATGAGAGAAACTCCCCCAACCTTCCTTCTCTCTTCCTCTCCTCCTCCTCCTTCTTCTCTTCCAGCACATCTCTGCAATGGCCATGTAACAACAGCACCCTGGCTCCTGCCCAGCAGGGCTCCCACTGAATCTGGCATTTCTGGGCACGGGCCTCTCGAGTACACCCATCTTAACTGACCCACATCTTTCCACGGGCTGTTTCTGGGGCAGCGTGAGCGTGTTTTGCTACTGCTGCTCACATCACCCCTGCCCTGATAGGGCAGTTTTCCAGGCAGGGCAAACATTTCATCATCATCTCCTTCATGTTTCTTTTTCTTTCTCATTTCCCTTTTTTCCACCCCCATGTTTTTTTCCTTCAATATTGCCTAACCTCCACCTGGGTGCAGGTGGTGGGGTGAGCTCACTGTGCTGAGCCCTGCCAGCCCGAGGGCCATGCAGAGCCAGCCTCCTCCACTCTGTGGGTGCCATGGGGACTCTGGTGGGAGGCTTGGGGCCTGAGAAGTCCACACTGAGCCACTCCACCCAGGGACACAGTCCTCAGCTGCCCCTCCTCACATCCCAGCATGGCATTGGGTGGAGGGAGCTTGGCCACTTCCATCAGCATCCCTGATGAGAAGACAAAGCTCACCAGAGCGCAGAGAAAAACATCAGCCCCACCACTGTCCTCCACTTGAGTGTGGGAAACCAAACCTTGCACTTTCCTGGGGGTGTGGGAGGCACACAACTACCGGGCTGAGCTGCTGCCTTCCTGCACCTTCTCAGCCCATACCTCCCAAGAGACACAGTGGGAGCTCTGGTGGCAGAGCTCACCAGGAAACGGTGCTTTCTGCAGGAAAACACTTTTTTTTCTTCATTATTTTCTGTTTCTGCTCTTATTATTTTTTGGAGGGGGGAGGGGAGTTGAGCTGGGGGATTTCTCTAAAAGTATATATTACAGGGGAAGAAATATCCATTTTCTGTCTCATCGCAAGAATTTTCTTGATGCTGACAAATATCACTTCCCAGAGGACTGAATTGCTTCTGCTTCCCGTTGCTGAGAACTACACTTTGTTAGATGGGAGTTTGATGAAAACCTTAAATGGTGGCAAAAATGGAAATTTTGCAGAGATAGCTGCTGGAACCCTCTGAAAGGTCACGCTTTGGTGATGAAAAAGAGTTTAAAAACCTTTCTCTGCACCAGATCTTTCAGCAGGATGGCTTTGCAAGAGGAGAAACAGGTTAGGGAAACAGGATGACAGCACTTTCTTAGGGACAGACAGAATGAAGAAAGGTAGGGAATGAATGAAGGCTGCCTACTGCTAGACACAGGCAGGAAGACAAACCTGGGACTGGTGGCTAAGAGCATGGCTGGGGTTTTGCTTGGGGACTTTTAGTCTTCTAATTCTAGATTCAGTACCAGTAAGCTGCATTTTTCCCAAAAAAAGTATTGGTAGAGTAATTCAGAGTGCTACAAAGGTGCTATGCAAATTTCTGGTGGGAAATACAGCTGTCTCTAAACATTGATAGCCTGTGGTTTCATTTATGTGGTGGATGTTAATGTGTCTAATGATTCTGAGGAGAGATGTCTGAAAAAATGAATTTGGAGTTGTTTTGTTTCATGAGGAGTTCTGAAAAATCAGGAAGGAGGGAATTAGTTCAGATTGCAACTAGGACTATTAATTTAAATTACAGAAAATGTGAAAGGTGAGGAGAAAATGCTGTGCTTTGATTTGGAGCTATTTACAAGTAAAATGGAGGGGAATTTTAAACTGAAATAAACATTGCAAATGTACTTTCTTGGAATTTTTTTCTCAGGACAAACAATTTAGTTCAACCAGCACTAATGCTCAAAACTATTTGTCACCAAATTTGCATTTTTCACACAAGGGAAGTTTCAGGTGAAATAATTGCACCCATCCCCAGCTCTGAGCCTGGGAATTGAGGATGTCTCCCAGCCCTTTGCCATTATGTGAATTAACTGGACATTTCGTACCAAACCTCTCACTGCTCAGGATACATCTCCAGACCAGGCTTTCCATATTGTATTTGGGCAGCTCTGTCCTTTTAACATTTTGGCAAGGTTTCCCCCCAGTGTGGTGCCACATAGAGAGAGCTCCAGGGGCAGGTGGAGGCTCTCCAGTTCTTGGCTGAGTTTGTGTGGCTCACACTCCTTCCCACAATGGCAGAAGGCACGAGGCCAGTCCCTAGGGAAGGTCAGGGAACCCACCCCAAGTCATGATCCCACACTGAGACAACCTGTTCCAACCCCACAGCAACCAGGTCATGGGTCCAGAGACAAAAATGTCACTCCCAGACACTCAACATAAGGTCCTCATCTCACATGCATGGCTGCAGAAAACCAACCCTTCAGGCTTTGATGAAATTCCTTCTCCTGGCGGGGGACCCAGGGGCCACTTGCCTGCACCAGGGGCTGGAGGGGATGAGCACCCTCCCAGGGATGAAGAGAGGTGGTAACACATCCCAGCCTGGCTGGACCTTGGCCAGTCCTATCTTTCTGAGGTCCCAGGGAAAATGGCAGTGGTCAATAAAAGCAGGTAGCCAAGGTTAGGAGCAACATTTTTCTAAGAGGTAAGTTAAATAACAGGAAATGGTTTTTCATCCAAAATGACCTGAAAATCTGGTTTGTAGCCATGTACATTAACTCTTTACTGGCAGCAAAGTTTGGAGACACCTCTAATGATTTTCATGAACCTTGCAGAAGGGAATGGAACAAAGCAGCTTGGGAAATGGTTCCTATTTTCTGAAATGTCTCAAAAACCACATTAGGGTACCCTGAATTCTCTGTGTTCCAGAAGGTAGGCAAAGGAACTTTAATAAACCAGACATTTTTTAATCCAATCTCCCATTTTTTCCCATCACTTTAATCCATCACTCCCTCTGTCCTGCTACCCAAACAATGAAGCAGTGTGCTGAGACCTGAGAACCATTCATTAATGGGGAGAGAGGCATAGAGATAGCATGTATGAATAAATGATAGCAATAATATGTTCAGTCTCTGAAATTACTCATGCTCTAAAATCTGAGCAGGTGATAAGTTTTTACAGGTTTGGGCCTTGGTTTGGTCCAAAGATACTTCCAGGTCAGACTGTTAGCTCCATGAATGAAGCAGTCACTGGATCCACTTGGCTGCTGTGTGCAGGAAGAGGGAAGCTGTCAGATATCAGGAATTTGGCAATATCACCATGCTACTTAAGTCATGCTAGTTAACTGGAGGAAGGTCATTCACTAAAACACTGTGTTGATAAATGCCACAGAAGTGTGGAGCTGGGGAGGTCCAGAGGAACAAACATTGTTTAGGTTTTACAGTGCAAATTGCTCTAGGAACAGAAAAAATGTCTTTCCATTCTTCCTGATCCCAGACATTCCTTGGAGCATAGGCCATAGCTGCTTTATTTTAAAAATCAACAAGTTCTTCTGAAGAAAAAGCATTTCTTGATCTCGTGACTGCCACAGAGAAAGCTCCGTCCCCTCGCAGTCAGGCGATGCATTTCCTGCCAGCTGGACTCACTCACTGCCTAAACCCTGCTCCAGCAAGGCACAAACTGCCTCTTATCTGCCAGCCTGGGCTGGAGCAATACGATTGAGACATTTCAAGATTTCATCTGGGAAAGCAAGATGAATCCAGGTGAGCTGATTTGTCAATCTCTGCGAAGCACACAGCCAGCGCACGGCCCCTGCAGCTCCGTCTGTGACGAGCCCACCCAACCCCGCGCAGCCTCACCTGGGCACAGGGGCTGCCCTGCAAGGTCAGGGGGAGCCACAGCCTCACCCAGCTCTCATCCTGCACACACACCACATGCCTGGGAAGCACCAAGGCCACCCTTCCTAACAGTGTGGTCATTGCATCCTATAAGCAGCCCCAAGGGTCTTCTACCAACTGGACTAACCATATCAAGGCTGAATTGTGCAAGAAAAGCAGCTTCTTTCCCTTCACCATGAAGTTGGTTACAGTGTGAAGGAAACGCCAGCACTACACATTTTACAAGGAAAAGTGTTTCACTCCAGGAAAACGCAAAAATTGATACTCCTTCCATTCTCTGGCTGTGCTCTTTTTGTCCCTTATCTCCATGACACATCACAGCACGCTGTGCCTCAAGGCTGCGCCCCATCAGCAGGCTGTACCACCACATCATAGTTCCAGCTTTCTCTGTGTTTTCATTTGGTTCTGTACTGGCTACTTTGTACCAGTTGAAACACCTTATCTCCTTTGCTGGATCAAGGTCTCCTCTGTGTGTGTTGCAGTTTAGCAGCCTGGCACATAGAAACGGCAAGTTTCAGCTATCACCAGCTGTTGTGGGTCTCTGTCCAAGACACACTGTGCTTCCCTCCAACAAGATTTCTTTACAGACTGGCTTAAACCTCACCTACCTGCAGCAGAGTATAAGCCCTTGCTTCCTACTAAGGATGTGTTCAAGCTGTTCAAGCTTGTGTCTCCCTGAATAAGCAACCAAGTGGGGAAATCCAGCCTGACACATGGGGCTGGCAGAAGGGATGCTCAGAAAGCCCAAAGAGGCAGGAATAGCCAGAAGAGGTTGTGTATGAGCTTCTGCAGGGCTGCTGCTCACACTTGAGGTAGTCATCTGGGTGGTCTGTAAAGGTACTTGCAGGGCACAACCAGCCTACCATGGTCTGCTCCTTTAGCTGAGGGGCCTCTTTGGAGCATCTCTTTTTCTGCACCCATTATAAAAGCAGCAGCCCCTGTGAAGATGCTCTCACTGGTGTACCTGCCCAGGCTCATACTGCAGCCCAGCAGCAAGTCCAGAGGAGAAGCACCCCACACCATCCACCTGCCCCCCTCCTTGCAGCCGCTTATCCCCTCACCAGCTCTCAGACAGCAGAGGCTGTCCAAGTCTCCAGACTGAAATTCTCAGTATTATCATTACTGTTACAGCATCTAAAGAGGACCCAACCAAGAACAAAGGACTTGTTTTGCTGGATCCTACACATCTCATGTGTGCTTGAAGGGAGTTTTTCTGCCTGTGAACACACTCACCAAGTTCCTGGTCTTGCAAACTCTTACAGGCATTACCATAAAACCTCTGAGAAATTACATGGAAAGGAAAATGACCAGGCCCTGCAGAAACTGCCTGTTCCTGTCCTCAAGTTTAATTAATCTCTCCATAGGCTTAAGCTGCTCTGAAACACCTCATGGAAGATGAACGCAGAACAGGGAGGGCTCAGGGGGTGTTAATGACCCACAGAGAGCACTAGTTAACTGGCACAGGAGCTCTGTTTGTTGTGGTCCTGTGGATAACACACTGCTCTGCGAGGCTGTCCTCACGTGTGGCTTGTGTTTTCTGTGTATTTGATTGTTCTCAGTCAATGAACAAATCTGAATACCTCTGCTGAGGGACTCCCTATCAAGGAGGCTGGAGTTTCCTTGTTTTGCGTTTCTGCTCACTTCATAAACATATTTGCTACTCTTGGGCATTGTTTTCCATGAAGCTCCATGCCTGTGTGCAACAGCTGCAGTGCTGACCCCTCTAAAGCCACATCTGCAGAAGGACTTGGAAGTCTGGTCCCTGCCTCGCTGCAAGGCTGCGCTGGGCTCTGCAGTGACCCGCTGTGAGCCACCGCCTCAGTGCTGCTGTGCCAGCACCTTCATACTCTGAGCATTCTCCAGCCAGTGCTCTCACTCTCAGAGCTAGACCTGATCTGTACAACAGACCTGCTCCCTCCCGAGGGAAAGCTCTGCACTGTCGTCTTTTTGCCTTACCCAGACAGACAGACCGATGAACCCTTGAGATACTGGGAATGCCGGCTACTAACAAGGTTGGCCAATGCCTGGGGTGTCTGGGGGCTTCAGGCATCTTAGCTGAGCTCTTCCTGCTCAAGAGAAGGCTAATTAATCAGCTCTGCTGTTCTGGCATCACCCAAAAGTGAAAATACTTTCTGGCAGGGCAGCAGGCACAAAATTAGCTGCTGCATTAAACTGCCAAATCTCCTTTACTCCTTTATTAGTTGCATTTGGTGATGATGAGGAGTGAGGCATTAACCGGTCCCTGATGGATAAAGAAACTATTACTCTGCTTTCTCTTTGCAGCTGGGAAGAGGAAATAGGTTTTATTACTGAGATTTCCTTGAAGACATTCACTTGACTTTGTGGCATCAGAGACGGAAGAGAAATGAAGAACACAGGAATCTTGGCACAGCAGGAGAGATTGTGCACGGATAATAACAGAGAGAAGCACCAGGTCAATTGGGAGCTGAAATATACTTAGGTGATTGAATCCTCGTGTCAGGTTGAAGCCTTCACGACATGCCAGGCTCAACTAATTTCAGCATTTCAGCCAGGATCTCTCTGCTGCCACTGAGGGCCTAAACCAGGGAACTTGCTGGGAAGACACATTCAGGGTTGTTTAGAATGGAACAGAAGAGAATAAATTAGAATAGAAATTATAGATTATTAATTCTTTGTTGTTTGGTTTTGGTTGGGTTTTTTTACCTAAGATTAGATTTAGAAATTACCTATCCTTGTTCTAGGCCTAGATCCCAGTTAACACGACATGAACCTGGTAGAGAAAGGTGCAGACTGGAAGAGCCCATGCAAATCACAGTCCGTGCCCTGAAATCTCAGAGGGTTCATTTTGGAATGAGATACTGAGTTTCCTAAGGGATAATCCCAAATTCTTGAGTTTGTTACCCATTTGTTAGCAAAACAAACACAGCCTGGACACAGATGTTCCAGAGATCTAGAGCAGACCAGAGCAAAAGGGCAGAGCTGGTACAGAGCTGACCTAAGGATGGTGAGGGACCAATGGTCTGTGAACCAGTATTGGGAGGAAACTGGAATAAACACCCTAACCACGTGGGGAAAGAGGTCCTGTGACAGGCAGGCAGAGGCAAAAAACCAATCTGGCCAAAGAGGATGTGGTAACCCAGGCCTGTGGGCAGCAGGCTCCAAAGCCCAGCAGGTCCCTCCTGTTCTTGGTCACTGAGGGACCCTTCTCATCTCATGGGCACGTGGAGCCCGGTCAGGAGGAGGGTTGGGAAGGGGAACCACATGAAACCATCTTGTCCCATCACTTCTGACAATGAAGAGAGATGACAAGGGCAGGTGGGGCAGGTGACCAAGGGATATCCTCCTGGACAGCGTGTATTTGAACCTCGTAGGAGGAAAGGTTCAGGCCCCTGGGCTGAGCTGGCCCAAATATCAGCACAGCATGGTGACATTAGCTTGTCTCTCAGGACAGGTCAACCAAGAAGGCGGCAGAGGCCAGAGCTTTACTTCTGGAAGCTCTTGCTGGCTGCTGCTCAGGGCACCGCCCCCCAACTCTGCTGTGCCTCCAATCCTCTCACCTCCCTCCACCTCATTTTCCACATCTACAAAGTGGAGCTAAAGCTAATTACAGTCCCTGGAATGGAGCTGCATCAGTTGGCTTAACCAGTGTTTCAAAAGCACCCAAACATGAAAGGTGCTTGAGAAAGCAGAGTATTGTTATTACTAATAATTACAAAAATTAACCAAATATTTGTCTAGCAGCATCCATCCCCACTGCTGCTTCTTACATAAAACACACACATGCTCTGACTGCCAAGCCAAAGCCCCAGAATCACTACATCAGCCCTACGGTATCGAGAAGGGGGGCAAAGTGCCTTGGGTCTAAAAAGGGTTGTCTGTTCCAGCAATTAATTTAATTGTCCTAAATATAACCCAGGTATAGTGCAGATCCAAATTGCTGGCTGACAACAAACCCAAACAGGGCCCAGAGGCTGCGAGGCAGCAGGTTAAACGCTGCCTCTGAAGCTGCTGGGCTGATCCTGGCACACGAGTATATTTTCTCTCGGCATTCGCCGCCGCTCGCTGCTGTGGAGTTGAATTCTCGTAAAATGTTTATCAATGCCTGGGCATCTTCCAAACCAAGAAAGGGTGCGTGAGAAGTGTCCCCTTGCAGTCAGCAGAGACTGGATTTCATCACTTGTTTTAATTCCCGTCTTCATAATTTTATTGCTTTTTTTTCTCCTGTTTTCTAATAAGCTCTTCTAACACCTAATGAAATCAGTTCTTTTTTCCTTCTACTTACCTCCCCCTGCTGCCATCGCGATTACCTAGACTAGAAAAATACAGAGCACGGGGTCCTGCAGGCTGAGGTTTTAGTGACTGATTTCAACTGACGTGAGCAGAATCGGCAATAAACTTCAATGTCATGGTATTTTGATTCCTCCCTCTTCCGTATTGCATGAAATATCTGAAGGGGACAAGTGCCAAGGAGTGAGAAGAATTCTTTTGGGTCGTACAACCAAAAATGAAACTAAGAAAGGAGCGATTTCCAGAGGGGGAGATGCAGTCAGCTGTGCAATCGTTATCTGTAATAGATGGCATCTCTCACTGACGTGATCTCTATTATCTTCCTATCTCAGCATCTCACAGGCTTTAATGGATTCTTCCCTCCAGCATCTTTTCAAGACTGTGCCATTGTCCTACACACATTTTACTAACTGGGGCCAGAAGCACCAAGAGGCCAAGATCCAGCCTCCCTAACCTATGCTGGCACTCAAGTTCCTGTTGGTCACTGTCTAAAAACCCATCTGTAATCCGGGCACTACGTTATTTAACTGGAAATTTATTTGCGAAGGTAAATAAAGTGCTCTGTGACCACAGAGAGGCAAACAAATCTCATAAAATCCAAGTTTGTTATTTCCTGCTCTGCTTTCAAAACAAAACACAATAATTTTAGCAGACAATTAAACTCTCTGATTTCCAAGGGAGGCAGGCACACAAATACTTTTGAGGATCTGAGCCCACATGATTATGTAAGGAATTAGTAGGAGGGAATTAACCCAATCGCTGGAGCATCCCTGTGGAGAGGATCTCGTCCACACTTGGGGCTGCCACATGGGAACATGTCAGAGCAAAATGTAAAACTCAGAAATACTTAAAATTTAATTCAGCGAAGAGCCAAAAAAAGTCACAGCATTGCTCCATGTCAGGGCAGTATCCAGCGTGACCCCTCTCTACCTCCTGCCTCACCACCGTGCTGCCTGTACTCCAAAAAGGCAGGAAAACAATGCCCAACATTGCACGTACTCCTTCCAAGCACACGGGACCTCCATGAGGGACAGTTGCCCACAGACTGGTTGTTCATGTATTACTCTCTGTGCATAGACACAGGCTCTGTGACAGGGCAAACAATCCCTGGGCACCCACGAGACATTTGGCAGGAGGACTAGGGGTGCCCCGTGCCGAGCAGACGCAGACGTGGGGACGAGGCAGCACCGGGGCAGGATTTCCACCGCCCGGCAAGGATCTCACATTTCTCCCTCCACCCTGGGGCTGCTCATTAAATATACTGTGATATTAAAACAAAGCTACTTTAGAAACATAAAAATAAGTAAGAGTGAGAAGGATTTGGGGAAGTAATGGGGAAGGTTGTGGGCCTGATCCTGATTTTCCTCAGGACAGGGTAATGAGGAGCATGGGGTGAAGACAGTTCCTAGGAGGGCTCCTTGATTCCTGCATGAATGGGACATAAAGGAGATCTGGCTCCTTTCCCATATTTTAATATTGTCACAGTCGAATTTATCATGCTGAAACTGGTGGAGTTGTTTCAGGAGTGAGGACTGGGGCAGCAGCAGACCCAGGAATGCAGAATGCGGACAGTGGGAACCAAACCTCCCTGCCTGGGATGGACGCAGCTCCCAGCACGGCTCTGACGATAAAAGCAATCCTTCCAGGGCAGGCAAAGGCTGCCTCGACTGTCACTTTAATTGAAACCTTCTGCAGTCTTATTCTTCACCTTACGTTTAATGATTCACCTCTTAAGCAGCCCACTTGTACCTTTGTAATCTTTCTGAAGGTTAACTTGTTGATCCTCGAAACTTGTCTGGAGGGAGAGAGGCAGTTCGCAGGGAGGCTCGGAAGGAAAAAAGTATCAAGTTTTCTGATGAAAAGTGTTTTTATTGAGGGAGAAGGAATGAGAAATGAACTGCAAAATTCAGAAGAGCCGATGAGACTTTGCAAAGAAAAAAAGAAAATAAGAAAAAGAAAAAAAAAAGGAAAAAAAAGGAACACAAAAATAGAAGGGGTGGGGGGGAGCGGTTGGGTTTAGTTCCCAGTTCCTGGGAGATGGCTTATTCCTGCTTTATAGGAATCAAAAATATATTTGTCATTTACCAAATTAAATAAAAAAAATCCTAGCATTAAATTATTTTTAGGACATTAAGAGTTACGTTCTTATGGGTAATAATCTATTTGTAACACTGTAATGGAGTAACTGGCAATTTCATACAGCTTCGGGATCGATTTTTTCCTATTTGCCATGTACCTATGCAAATAAATATCCCATTTGATTCATGTCCATATCGTAGGATCTGCCTGCTTCTTTCTTACTCCTTTAATATTTAATTATTTAAAACAAGGAGAAATCTCACGGGAATTTTTGTCTCAAAAAATAGCTGACTTATTCTTGTCATTTGAGAATAACAGAAAAAAGATGTGAAAATCTAACTCTTTTTATGTCCTAAAACTGAAACTCAAATAAGGACGAGGAGAAAAAAAATCTTAAACCCCAGAAACCAAACTTCCTCCCCTCCCTTTTTACATGAATATTCTGAGTTTTTACTGTAGCTATTCATAGTCATACCTAAATGTAGTCTATAAATCTACTAATATATTATTTAACACTCTAACTACTGGTATAAAAAATTATGAAATATTCTGTTGGCAATACATTTAATTGAATTCTTTTTAGAGACAGCTTGTTATTGCCAGACATGCTTTTAGAGATAGTACGGCGAAATAAAAGAATCTCAGAAGGCAGTAAAACAAATAATTACCATTTTCACCATTACTTCCAGATACCCTCCTATCCAGTCACTAAATCCTTTAAGTCTAAATCAAAGAGTTTCCGTGAACAAAATTGCACAGATGATTTCAAAGAATATAAAAATTACGTCGATGTTTTATTTGAAGAGAGAAATTGAAATTCGCACAGCACTCTACTGGCTGAGACGTCCGGGGAGTTATTAGAGAAAAAACAGAAAAAACCAAGGCTAGTTTAGCCTGAACTTTAGAGGCCTGTTTCAAAATGATCAGGGTCAATGCAAATCCCTCTTTTAATTACAATGTGCTTGTGCCTGTAAAAGTTTGAGGCATCGTCCTTCTTCTTAGGCTCTCTGCTGCTTTTTAATATCAGGGATCTGCAAGATTCTCTGAGGCGTAGGAGTAATAAATAATACTATAAACCATCCAAAGCAAGCACTGCCTTTTATTCTTTTTATTACTTTTTTCCCCAACAAAGCAACTTACACAGTGGGTTTGAACTACCTCAGCACAACTCCTAATAAGAGAAAAGTATCTGTAGGGTTTAGTGATGTTTTTTTCATCATAACATCTAAACGCTGACAGAACTGCTGAAAAGGAAAGAGGTCAGTAGTGCTGCTCAGCCACCTACCAGGGATTTTCAACTTCCACAGGTCACACGCCTCAGTTTGGTGGGTGACAGGATGACAAAATTTGGGAACAAGTGAGGAATTGGGCTGGGGATGATGATCAGATGAAGGCTCCCCCACGACGTCCCCTGCCAGGAAGCTTCTTGCCCAGCACAGCCCCACTGAGGCACGGACAGGCTTTGGTCCATAACTGGTTAAAAATCAATTGGGTCCAGGGAGGAGTGGAAGGTAATTATCAGCAGCTTGAAAACTTCTGGGTGAAGTTTCCCTTTTAAATCAAAGATGGGGAAGAACTGATATGGGACTGTGTGTGCCCAGTGGGATGGGGACAGTCCTTACCCACCTTCCGAGAACTGCTGTTTACGTGCAGCCAGTTTGGGAGATCAGGCAGGAGACAGGCACATATCTTCCTCCTATGTGGCAAGAAAGTAATTTTTGACAGGCAAGTCTGCACTGTCTCCTGGCAGCAAGCACCAAGCAGATATGCCAGTTATTTGGGCAATTTTGCTGGAATATTATCCTGGGGGTTGATGTGCACACAGCGTGGATGCACACCCCTCCATCATCGGAGCAGTTCTCGCAGAGTATTCATCCGAATGCGATTCATTACCCCAAACAGGGCATCTGGACATGGCACGGGAGTGACAAAGGTTCTCAGGCCGTGTGGGGAGCCATGGTGTGGCATGGAGGCACTGCAGGCCGGCCAGCCACACAGCCCTCCACAGCCCCTGCCTGTCCCTCCCTCCATCCATCTCCTCATCCCTCTGCTCCTCTCCTCTGGGGCACCCTGTGCTTCCCTTCCCAATACCAGACCAGATGCCAAGTGGTATCTGCAGCCACTCTGCACGAGATGTGAAGGGAGGAACACAAATTGGGCCAGGGGCTTGTGACCGGTGGGCTCAGTGGGAGCCAGGCTGGCGATGGTGAGGTACAGTCAGGTGTGCCCAGGGCGTGCTGGGACAGCCAGGTTTTACCACGACATTCAAGTTTTTCCACTTCCAGCCCTTTCGCTTGCAGTAAAGACTGAGTTAGATCACAAACACTCAAATTCAAAACAAGAAAAAATAAAAAGAAAGCCAGAGAAAGAAGCCCTGATGAGCATCACAGCACCCCACTCCCAGCCATTCCCATACACCCAGCTGCTGCTCCCTCTTCTCCTCCCAGTGGGAGCCCATGCCTCTTCCGATACCCAGCAAAACATTTTGTTCTGCGTTAAAGGCTAAAGCTAACACATGACCAGCGAGAGGCAGCAGTTTGTTTAGCTCTTGGAGTTTATTTTAATTGCGGCCTTGTTTTGTAATGAGGACGGCTGCGGCAGGGGGAGCCTGCTGGGATCCGGGGGGGCTGTTCCAGAGGAGTTTCCTTATCAATAAAAAGAAGTCTTGACTATTTAAATTAACGACAACTGCATGGCATGCACGCTCAGCTGCTTTGTTTTCTGGGAAGTTAAACAGTACACATTTGCTTATTAAGGATTTCAGTGGCTGGCTGAGATCACAGGTCCCCTCCAAGTGCCACCTTTCACATCCCCAGTCTCCACCAGGGAAGAATGAAGACGAGAGAGACGGGCCCCGTGTTCATGCTGACGGACACAAAACAGCCTGGTAAACCTCAGTAGTTTGTTATGATGATGTATGAAAAAAAGGAGGAAAAAAAGTAAAATCATGTGCTTTTTATGCAAATCAGATTAATTGGACGGTTAAAAAAACCCTAAATGTCAGGTAGATAAGATCACATACACCTAGAGCAGTGTCATGATGTTCTCTGTACATTACATTCATACTGGAAACCAAAACGTGTTACAGAAATCAGACACCCACAAAAAGCCTCTGAGATTGCACTGAGAACAGGTTCCTGCAAAGCACCGGCCTCTGATAGAGGAAAAAAAAAAAAAAAAAAAAAAGGCAAAAGAGAAAAAAAGTAGGTTAGATTAGAAAACAAGATAGTTGAATCTAGGCAGGGACTCAGCTGTCCCCGTGCAGCCTGGCCTCGCTGCATTCGCATTAATATGCGCAAAACTCCTTTTAAGTAACGTTCATGCGGCAGCACCCAGCTCCGACATGGGCAGGCTGCTCCTGAAACCCATCCTCGAGGGCCACGGGGAAGGGGAGAGGTTCACAGCCTCTCTTCTGTCAGGTTAAACTTTTCTCTCTTGGACACATTTTTTTTTTCCCCCTTTAAAAGTCCTGGCAGTAATTTTTGTGTGAGGATGGGGAAGCCTTATGGCCGGAAGGAGTTAATTTCAAAAGAAAAAAATTATAGTGGGGTACTGTTCATTTAAGCCGTTTTGTAGAAGACAAGGCACTTCTTTCCAGGGGTGCGGCTCACCTGGGAAAAAAAACACACTGGCCTCGATATTCCATAAAAACCTGCCCTGTGTCCCCTGGAGGGAAACGACCCAAGCCCGGGGACTCCCCTCGCTGCCAAGCAGCACCTCCGGCTCCGAGGCCCTTCAACATCCAACTGCAGTCCCAGGGATGGCTGAATAATTTCACACTGCTCTATGTCCTGCACGCCAGCACATAGGCAGAGGGGTTGCTTTTCATCCCAGGAGCTTTGCCAGGGGAGGATATGAAGAAGCTGAAGAGGGACAGCCTGTGGGGGAATGTGAGGCACCTGTGGCGATGCCCAGCACCACTCCTGCCTCCGCTCCTGCTCCTTGGAGCCGCTCCAGCGTGACCAGAAATACCCCTGCCAACTCCAAGGGGGACCATTTCCCAGCAGCATCGCCCCTGGACCAGTGTCACCACCACTTTGCAGAGTGGCACTTGAGGGTTCAAACCCTTGCCCGGGTGAGCAGCTCTCTGCAGCATAGAGGATGTTTTTGAGAGAGGGGTGCATGGGGCTGTCCCCCAGCGGGGTTGCTACAGCCTCCCACAGGCAGGGCCGAGCTGCTGCTCCTCCACGTGCCACACAGGCACCTCATGGGTGTGCAGGAGCCACGCCGAGCCCGGCGCCGCTGAGAAACGTCCCACATGGGGCATGGGGCTGCTGGTGGCTTTGCACACTCCCACCAGTGACCCTCTCCACCATGAGGCCACGGTTCTCCCCCAAAGAGAAGCCACTTGCTCTCAGCTTGCGGAGGCAGCTGTTCCACTGGGACATTGCCGCCCCGGCAGCCACCACCACTGCCGGCGGCTGCCGTGCTGGTCCCCAGAGCTGGGACAGGCAAAGCAAGAAGGCAAAGGAAGAGGGTGACAAGGCCTCACTCAGCAACAATCCCTCCGGCCGATGGTGGGAGAGAGCTCCCAGGGAAATGACTCCATCCCCAGCTCCCTGAAGTCCCCAGCAAGGCACCACAGGGACCACTGCTGCTTTTGGGGGCAGCAGGAAGCAGCAGGGAGCAGAGGCGTGTGGCAAGAGCCCTTGGGTAGCTGCAGCCGGGCCCTGAGTGACAGAGAGGGAGTAGGAGAAGGTATGACACCAGAGCAGAAAGGCCAAAAGCTCAGCAAAGGCGCGCAGGCCGCCCAGTTCCCAGTCGGAAAGGGATGCTGCTGGCTGCTCCCTACGTCCCCGCAACGAGACGGGTTAGGATGGAAACTCTGATGCAAGCCCGACTTAGCTGTGGCCAGGCAGAGTGAGAAATCTCCCCCGTAAGAGTGCTACTTGAACGGAAGCTGTGCTCGGCCTCGAGTCTCCACCAAAAATCCCCCAAGCGGCAGCCCTCTCGCTGCTGCTCCCGAGCGTCCCGCGGGCGCTGCGCTCGCTGGGCTCCGGCTAAAGCGAAAGCGGCACACACTGCAGAGAAATGACAAACAGAGCAGATCTGTCGCCCCCAACAACCCCCTTCCTTTGGATTGCATTGCTGGAGGAAAAAAAAAAACAAATCAAAACCCCCGAGCCGGGTTGCTGCTCTTGGGTCCGTCCCTCCTTTGGTCACTCGCAGAGCCGGCAGCCCTGTCCCTGTCCGGGGCCGGGATCGGAGCCGCACAAGTCACACAGCTCCAGCTGCACTCACTCCCTGGGAATTCCAGATTGCATTTTAACTACAGGAAAGCCGTCTCTCCAGCATATCTGTACTACCTCAAGTGTCTCGGGAGTACCATCCCCGTCTTGCCACCGGGCTATTTTTAATGACGAGTCGTTATTAGCAGAAGGGCTTTCTTCCTAATTTATTACACCCCCCGCCCCCCCAACCTCCTCGCTTTAAAGTGTTTCGGTTCAAGAGCTCAGCTGAGAAATCAAAATAAAGGCAGCACCCGGGGACTTTGCGTCCAAGGTGGCCGCTCCGTGGGCTCGCCAGTGCTGGAATCAGTAGCTCCGAGCAACTGCACCGGGGGACCGAGGGCACCGTGACCTGCGGTGCTCATTCTCGTAAACAAATTTCTATTAATCACCAGGGCCCGAGAATGCCTTCAGAGCCCAGAGCTGTGCCTTGCCCCGCTCCCCAGCTCCCCGACCGGCCGCTCGCAGCCCAAAAACCCGACTGGGAAAGCAAAATGAGCGATGTGAACCACCCCCAAACCCAACCCTTGCTGCAGGCCACCAAGAAATAAACACGCGAGGCTGGGGGACAGACGCAAGAAATCTCCAAGGATTTACATCCAGGGTGCTGCATTTCCATAGGGGACCGGGGAAGGTTGGGGTGACAGATTCCCTCCCTCTGCACCCCCTGCAAAACCCACCCGAGACAGACTGCCAAGGCTTTGCATTATTCCCCCCCTCCCACCTCCCAGCAAAGGCCTTTGCCCAGGAAGAGGCAAAAAGTGCAGAAATAAAATCCCTTTCCAGAAAAGCCAAAGCGATTTTGCATCCCCAGCACAATCCAACAATTCCATACAAGCAGAATATTTATAGACTTACAGGTTATTTTGCAACAATAACAAAACAGCTGCACAGAATTAACCCACCACTTGAGAGTCCTGGAAAGGAAAAGAGAACACGGATGGAAAAAAAATAAAAGAAGCGAAAATCATCAAAATCATCATATTATTTTTTTTTTTTTTTGTCTGAAGAATCCTGGCAAAGAAATAAAAAAGGGGAAAAAAAGAACTTAGAAATAAAAGCAAAAACGAAAATGGGGAGTTCATGGGGAATTGTCTTTAAAGAAAAAGCTTCTTTCCCCAAAAAGTAAATCCCACCGGAGGCCCTGAGCCGAGTGTGGCTGTTTGCAAAAATTTATGAAAAAAAAAAAAAGCTGAAAGAGGTAAAAAATAATTAAAGAAAAAAAAGTTAAAATCCAGAACAATGCAGCTGGCTCCTGGCTTTGCTCGCTGGGTTGTTTGGTTGGTTTGGGGATTTTTTTAGGAGGGGGAAGGGTGTTTTAGAAACGCGAAAGTGACCCCCTCGCCCCAAAATAAATAAATAAAAAATATTAAAAAATAAATAATAATTAAAAATACATATATCTATATATATGTATATATAAAAATAAGAGGTGCATTTTTTTCCAAGATCTCTTCGCTCGTTTTCGGAGAGGGCTGGGAGAAAAAAATTAATAAATTAAAAAAAAAAAAGAAAAGAAAAGAAAGCAAGAAGCGGAGGCTGGTGGTGGTAGGGGGGTGGGATGTGTGTTTGCACCGCCCGGAGCCGTGCCCGGGACCCCCCGGTTTCCTCTCCCGCCGCCGCCGCCGCCGCCGCCGCCGCCGCTCGGTTCGGTCCGCGCCGCGCGCGCTGCTCCGCGCCCGCGCGCCCCCCACGTCACCGGCAGCACCCGCCGCCACGTGACCCGCCGGCCGGGCGCGACCACTGCCCGAGGGGGGGAACGGGGAGGGGGATGAACGGGGGGCCGCACGGTGCGACCCCCGCCGCCCCCGCCGCCCCCCCGGGATAGGCGCCCCCCCCCCCGTTGCCCCCTTTGGCGACATTCCCGAGGGGGCGCGCGCAGCGGGAGGGGCGCGGTACCGGGAGAGGCGCGGAGGGGGGAGGTCCGTGGCCCTCCCCATGCCGAGAGCGATGGTAGAGTCCGCAGCTCAAATTCCGAGAATTGGGCTCTGTTGATTCTTAGAACTGGGGTTCTTAGAAGTGGTGATGCAAGGAGTTTCTAGGAAAGCCCGGAGACCAGGTGATTGCTGCTTCTATTGCCGCGGCCGATTTTACCCTTTAATTCTCTCGCTCGTTTTTTTTTTTTTTTTTTTTTTTTCCTCTCCATTTTTTTTCCCTCCTCTTTCCCTCCCTGCCCCGCTCCGACGCTTGGCGCGGAGCCGCCTCTATATATTTCTACCCATTTTTTTTCTCTCCCTCCTCTTTCCTTCCCCCCCCTTTCCCGCTGCAGGTGCCCTTTTTTTTTATTATTACTATTATTATTATTATCTCAATTGAATTTTTTTCCCTCCTTCCCTTATTTATTTATTTATTTAATCCACAGACACATCCCCCCCTTCTCTGTTGCCCGCTGTCAGGCGACAAAAAATTAGGGAAATAGGGGTACCTGCATGTCTTTAACGCTGGGAGCGTGTGTTAGGGGAGGGGAGCGGGGTGGGTGGGGGTGTTTCCCCTCGCCGTCCTCTCCCGGGGATTATCGGTTATCTGGGATTATTGGCTTTCCCGCACGCGTGACGGCCGGGTGGGGACGGGGGGGACGGCGGCGGCTCCTCTCTGCACCTGCAGCCGCTCCGCGGGCGCAGGACGGCGGCGAGTGCTGGCGGCCGCCGGGCTTGTGGCGTGACTCGGGGTCCGCTCTCAATGGCTGGATCCTTCGGTCGGAGTGTGTTATTTTTCTTTGCCTTTTTTTTTTCCTTCTTCTTTTTTTTTTTTTTTTTAATTTTTTTTCTCTCTTTTTTTTTTTTTTTTTGGTGCGTGCGTGTTGTGTCGCTGTTGTCGTTTCGCCGCCGCACGAAGCCGCCGCGGAGCGGGGCTGGCGGCAGCGCGGGGGCTCGGCGGCACCGGGCACCGGCCTTTCCGCGCCAGCCCCCCTTTCTCTCCGTTTCTGTTATTAAAGCATTATTGTTGTTATTCCGTCCCCGGTGCAACCGCGGAAGGGCTGGTGCGTTTTGCAACCTGTGGCGGGGCTGCGCCGCGATCTGTCAAGCCGCGGGCTAAGAGCGGGCGGTGATGGAGAAGACTTGCGGCATTTCCCTGCCCGGGGAAGGGGGGAGCCCGCGGGGAGGCTCGGCCGCCGGCGGCCCCGGAGCACCGCGGAGCGCCGGCCCGGGGCGGCAGGGACCGCGCTCGCCTCGACGGTGCGTGCGGGGCGGCTGCCGGCTGGGAGCCCGACCGCGATGCGAAACTCGCGAAGGGGCAAAAGTGTATGAAGCGACTCTGAACATCACGCGTAGGGCTGAAAATAATAATAATAATAATATCACCACCACCCACGGGGAGGAGCGGGGGTCCCCCGCCGGGAGGAAGGCGGCGGGCAGGGGAAGCGGAGCGCAGCCGTGCGAGGGACGGGGTCCGGGGCGCGCTGAGTGCGGAGCCCCCCGCTGCCCCCCGCGCAGCCCTTCCCCTGTGTTTACTACCGCGGCGGACTTGGCGCGGGGACAGGCGCTCGTAAATCTGCCGCCGGCAGCCGCGGGGCTGGCCCCCGGCCACACGCTATTCCTGGAGCGAAGGGCCGCGGGGAGCCGCGCAACCCCCGCGCCGCTGCGCCCCCGAAACCGCCGGGAGCGGGCGGGGAACAGAGAGCTCTGTTTGTTTTGGTTTGTTGGGGTTTTTAAAAAATTTTTTTTTATTCGGTGCGTGTTCTTGTTTGCGCATATACATTTTTAAAAATTTTTTTAAGCTCCCCCTCCCCCCCTTTAAAAATAAAAGGCAAAACAAAACCGAAAAAGCCCAACTTTGTTATGAAAACTTTCGTGGTCGGACGGCAGCGACCTCTCCCGGCCGCCCCCCCCCCTCCCCGCCGTCCCCCCCGCCTGTAGTTTGCAAAGTCACAGTATGAAATGTTATGAAATCGCCTCTTGGGAAGGAGGGAAACAGAAAGCAAGGCGTTTGTTTAGAAAAATCCGCGGCAGTCTCTCAGATGTGCCTAAAAAGCTGCCTTTGACCCCCCTGTTGCATTTCCAGGGAAGAGGCAAATCTGGGCTTAAAATCATGAGTCAAAATCAACAAAAACAATCCCGTCCCCGGTTAATTTTTTCCACTGACTTCAGTAGGCGCAGGATCAGTGCGAAGGGAGGCTGGGGACAGACGGATGAGGCTCAGTGAGAAGCTGCTACGTTGGTCTGACAGCTCTCTCTGGGACCAAATTCCTACTTGTGCTAGTGGAAGTGTCAGCAGGGCCAGGTTTGGTATCAGGCCCTTCTTCAATCTGAGAATCTTACTGATTTCCTCTCACGAGCTTTTACATGCTTTAAAAATTGTTATTTGCCATACCGTTTCAAGGATTTAAAGGATAAGAGCTTTAGGAGCAAATGCAGGCTCCTTTCTCCAGTCCTTGAGGGGGTTACTGTTCAAAAATTGCTCTAAAAATATTGTAGGGGAGTCCTCTCTTTATATTTGCATGGAGAGGCAGAACTGGAGATTCTGTTATTTTCTCCTAAGGGTAGGATTGCAGGTTTAAAAACTTGCATTATAGATGGCAAACATTTTGCCCCATGAAACATATCACCAAGCCATTAAAATATTCCAAGGGTGTCTAGAAATGTTCCAGAAGAATGGATCATTACATTGTTCCAGTAAGAAAAGAGTTCATCTCCTGGTGTTCAATTTTGATTGGCAAAACAGATCAAAGATCTCTCGAGATGCATTTCAATTCCGATTTCCAATCCCCCTCAGTTCTGGCTGAGTCAATATTGGGAGAGGAAGTGGAGGTTAACTGGTTAGTTATTATTGCGAAGGAAGAAGTTGGAATGAGAAGTGATTCTTATAAATCCCACCCCAAAAACAAAACAACAACAACAAAAAAAAATCCGTCCAAAGTCTTTGTGACACTTTTTAGACATCCCTGTTTGCAGTGCAGGGAGGATTCAGCCGGCTGTCAGATGGAACAAAAATAAACCTAGCAGAAACATCAAGTTTTTCAAAACAAGGCTGGAAAAGCTCGTAAAAATAATGTTGCTCAGACGCGTTTTAAAAGAAACAGAATTACATCGACAAAATTATATGTTTTCCAGGTTTGGTTGGGGTGTTTTATTTTCCAAGGGGAAAAATTGCTCCTGCAGCAAAGCGAGCTGGTGCCATCTAGTGTCACCTCCCGCCGCTCCGCGCGGGGCTGGCGGGACCGGGAGAGTGGGAACGTGTTTATTAACTGCTCGTTAAAAAAAGAAAAAAAAAATTGCTTGCCAGCTTGGAGGAAGGTGGCAGAGGAAACTCTGGATGCCACTGAACTTACTTAAGGAGCCTAATTGGAAACAACCGAGTGCTTATTAAAGTCACTGACATTTCCATATGGAGTTCTCTCTGGGTCTGGTCATGAAATCACATGTGAAAATCTTTCCGAGTTGTGGTGTTAATCTGCCCTTGAATTTTTGCCTAATTTAGGATGTATTGTAAAGCTATTCTTTTTTTTTTTTTTTTTTTTTTTTTTTGGGGAAAGCTTTCAGCCTCCAACTGCAGCAGCCCAATATGAATTTGTAGAAATAGTGTTTGGGCTCGGAGCACGTTTTTTTTTTCTTAGTAAATAGTAACATTATCCTCAAACCCATACAAATACAGGTGGTAAAACTTTGTGTGCCAGTCCTGTGTGGTAGGACTGTCCTCTCATTTTATTTGGATTCTCCATGAAAAACAAAACCTTTTTACAAAGTCTGTAGATGAATAAAATTAATCTCTAAACAATAGATGTATTTCTCAGTGTGCAACTTACGTACCTTCATATTTTTATGGTGTTAAGGTTGAAGAACTGTTTCATGCCTGCTTTAGTCCGTGTGCTGTAATACCTGGGCTGGGAATTTCATTCAGAGAGCTTTAACTGGTTCAGCTGGAGCCTGAAATGTTGTTTTCAAGTTTCTGAGAAGTTGGTAAAATCTAAATTTGGTGGAAAGTTGCTTGTGTGCTCATAACCTCTTGCTCCATTTTATAGTAGCATGGGAGTCTATAAATGGGAGCCTTGTATGCCGAGTGCCTGTATTCTTCTCTAGATCTATTTTTAAACCATTCTTCTGTTTGGCAAAAAGTGACACTTGGTTTCCATGTTTACAGCAGGCATTGGCAAACCTCAGGAGTTCACAGTTTGCAGTTTGGTTAGATCAGTATCCAAAAGTCAGCATCTGACCAGTAAGCTCCTTCAGACTGCAAATTTAGACTGCAAATGTAGTCCTCCTTTTTCCTTTTTTTTTCCTTTTTTTTTTTTTTCTTTTTTTTTCTTTTTTTTTTTTATTTTAAAATCCAAGCTGGATCTTGTGTTCTCATCACTGCAGGATGCTGGCAGCTGAAAGACACACACCCCTAAATTGGAGCAAGTGTATAGTCTTCAGGACTGCTTTAAAACCCCAGTAATCTCAGTGGAGCTTCCCATCTAAAGCAGAGAGAGAACTTAGGGGCATTTGGGAGAGGAGTAGGAAATTTTTGATCTATATTGTTTTCCTTCCCCTCTTTCTCCTGGTCAGTTGCTGCTTTTGGGCCGTGTGTGCCAGGTACCCGTGGGGAATGTTGGCCCCCTGTTTATGAAGGAGAGAGCTTGCGACAAGCACACTGCAGGACAGGGAGTTCTGAATGGGTCCTGAAGAAGGTGTCCTGTAGGACTAGGTACCCTCTGAAATGCATCTCCTTAAATCTGTTTGGCTAAATATAGGGGCAAGGGGGTGTCTCTGCCCTGGCCAAGGAACCCCAAGCTGTGCATCTGTCTCATCCCATCCAGGCGGGATGCCAGAGCAGGTCCTTACTGCCAGAAGGAGCTGTGCCACCCTCGGTCCCAGGAGTACAGACAGGGAGACTCAGGTGCCAGCTGGTCATTTTCTGTCCCAGTGTGGGGTAGGGATGATCAAACACCTCCTCGGAGCCCAGCAGGGCCGGGGATCCCACTCAGCTGCCGAGGGCACCCAGCTCCAGCTGCACCCTGCTGTTGGGCCGGCATCTCCATGCAGGGCTCAGCGTTGGCAGGGCACGGAGTCCGTCTTCTGTTCTCTGGAGTAGCTCCCTAGATTTCAGCCAGGACACATGGTTCCTGCCTTCCCTTGAAAAATTAATGTGCCAGATTGCTTGGGGTCGTTTGAAATGCTGAGGAAGGCTCGACTCCTTGCTTCCCAAGGGCACGCGCTGCCTCTGCCTCACAGCCAGAGCTTGGCTCCGTAGAGGGCAGGGGAGTCCTCTTCAGTAGGAAAACATTGGAGGCAGTTTCAGTGTGCTTACCCCCTCCCTCCTCTGCATTTTCTTCTGCAAAGACCAAAACAATGTGGAGACTTGAGCTGGGCCAGCTTTCAAGGGCAATCCTTTAAACCCTCTTTTGAAGTACGAACTATAAAGTTCCCTGCGGCGCTCGAGAAAATATGCAGTTTTCCTGGTTCCAAATGCTGATAATAAACCCGTCCAGATAATGTATTGCATTTCCTAGAAACATTTGTTTGCTGGCAGGAAATTGGATCAGATTGAGACCGCTCGATAGAGCGAGCGCAATCCGCTCACGGAAGGGTACGGGGGAAAATACGACAGGGCTTGCACTAGCGATGCTGCTTTTGATCTGTGCTGATGCTGTGGACTTCTCTCAGTCTCCTCTTGGGTTATTATTAACCCAGCCACGTTTTGGCCTAGACACTAACCAGAAGCTACTAAACTAATAAAACTCTGCTGTGACAGCTAAAGGACGCTTAGTGCCCCTGGATTGCGTGGTATCAGAAAGCTGAGCTGGGCACTCACACACCCCCAGCCAAAAGCATCTTCTTCACCGTGGCATGTAGCACCCGTGGCTGTGCTGGGGGAGCCACCCACACCCCACCTCATTTTCGTGGTTGTCCCCCTGATCCCTGTTCAGGAGAAACCAGGCATTCCTTGGAAGGGTGGAGAGGCAGCTGGCAGCACGCCCTGCCCTAGCAGGCAGTGGGGATGTTCCCATGGGGCTGGGACCCTGCAGGGTGCAGGGACTGGGGAGGGAGGAGGGCAGGATGGAGCTTCCCCTGGGCGGGCAGTTTCGGAGCACTGTGTGGGATGGGGCTGTGGGGAAGGAAGACTTCACCCAGCCACCCCTCTAAGGTGATGTGAGTGAGTCGGCGCTACAGGCTCTGCGGGGTAGGAGATTGGGACCCAGGGAGGGGGAGTGCTTGGTGCCTCCTCCCTGCCTATGTGCTTGGGGGTGGGAGAAGGGCTAAGACCACAGGGTATCCCCCGTGCAAAGAAGGGTAGGGGAGCTAGGAGTTCCCCCCTGTGCACAGAGTGGGAGGAGGATGGAAAAGGGATTCCCTCTAACTGGGAGAGTAGATCAATGGAGAGGCATGGCAGAAAAATGGATTGGAAGTCCCTGGTTGTCCCCTCTGCCCTAGGGTAAGTGAGCAAAGAGGGTCTCGCCTTTGCATGGGGTTGAGCTGAAAGAGGCTCCCCCTCACAAAGGTGCACCCTCCCTGTGCTCACCGAGCTGCAGGGAAGGCAGAGCCAGCACTGGGCTCCTTTCCAGGAATGGGTTTTCTCGGGGAGGTGCCGGCAGGGAAGGGCTGTTCCCTGAACCACTGGGGCAGACCCATTGCCTTCCTGGAAGGCAGCAGCAGTGACTCTCCTGTGTGGCCACCCCCAAAATGGGCCCTGAGCCTTTTCCAGACCTTCCTGTATGGGCACAGCTAGCCCTGGCACACAGCCTCAAGCACTGCTGGAGAGCCCACAACTGCAAGGTACTGGACAGGAAAACTAGAGGGGGGTGTGGGATGATGCTCTGGCCCCCACTGAGCCTGGAGGAGCCTCTTGGGATTTGAGGGGGTTTTGATGGCAAAGCCCATGCTTGGCTGCAGTGTTTCTTTTCTGCTCCTCATCACTGATCTCTGGTCCTTGTTGCTGTCCCGTTCTCTCCAGTCTGAGTATCCTCCCGTGCTGGGGCACAGAGCTGGTGCTGTACGGGGACTGGAAGGGGTTAACCCAACTCAGCATAGCGAGGGGAAGGAAAGTGCCTTTCCCTTTGCATGCCCACATCCTGCAGCCGGGAGCTGCTTGGGATGCACCTGCCCAGCTCTTGGGGCCGTGGACTTTGGAGTAGAGCTGTGGTGGGAGGGATAATTTGGAAGGGTGTGGAGGGGGCTGTGCTGGGGTCCAGCTCTGGGAGAGAAGCTGTGTGGCCCCCCAGCAGTGCTGTGCCCTCACTGTGGATAAAGGGATTTGGCGACAGTAGCAGCTTCTCACATGATTCTCACGGGTACAGAGCTCATCTGGCTGTTTGTAACTTCGTTGGTTTACAAGTGGGTCACCTCCTCACCTCTGTGACACTGAGGTGATTCCCCCGAGCCTGGCAGAGTATGTCTGTCAACCTGGCTGAGGCTGGGGTGCCAGCCAGCTGCCCCAAGCACACACATCTGCTCATGTGGGCACAGGGATGTGCGCTGGGCTCCTTGCAAAACGCTGCGAGTCCCTTGGCTTGCGATCGACGGTAGTGAGTGGCTGGCAGTGAGCGTGTATAGAAAGGTCAGAGTCTGCAGTATTTGGGAAATGAGTCACTTTTTGTATGTGCATAAAGTTTTAAGCTGGCCAGGCTCAGAGCAGCTCTGAAGATTTGTGTTTGATGGCTGGAATAAAGCTGTAAGACACCCTCTGGGTTTTGCGCATGATGCCTTGCCTTAAATCTCGTCTCTTCATCCCAGTGGCTCTGGGGATGGGAGGGGAGCTTGGGCTCCAGACCTGCACATCTCCCACACGGGAGAGGGATGGCAACACTTGCCCTCACAGGGATGATGTGGCTTCCTGCAATTGCCTGGCAGTCTTAACAGTCTGGGGGTTGGTCCTCAAAATAGTGTGATGAAGGTCTTGGGGTTTGTTGGCGAACTTATTTATTGTGCTTCTACCTGCTGAGGCAACTGCCTGAGGATCTTCTTCCTGCATTGGTCATTTGGGTTTGGTTTTAAGTAAATTTTGGAGGATTAGTATGAGCTCTGGAAGGCAATTAACTCCTGGGTTTCCTTGCTGTTCTGTCCCAGCTACATTGCTGGTGAAGCCAGTGCCTGGAGACACAGCTTGTGGTTTAAGGGAAGGCTTTGGCAGCAGCAAGAGGAAGGGACATTTGTTCTGCATCCTCATTGTCTCCACCACTGCTTCCTATGCAGCCCTGGCCGAGTCACTTTGGTGCTTGACGTCTATATCCTCCCAAATCAGTTCAGCAATCCCATCCCAGGGCGTTTCCAGCAGTGGCTGGAGCATGTGGGTTTCTGAGCAGAGTGGCAGCAGATGTTTGTGTGTATGTCATACCTGTTAACAAGGTGCTGGAAATATAGCATGGGTCTTGAATGTGGCACTGGACAGGAATTCAGTCTTGGCAGGGGAAGAGTTATCTCCGAAAGAAGTGGTGAAAAAATTCTCGCTTGACTTCCCTTCCCCACCTGCCTTTAAGTTCCTGAGTCATGGAAATGAAAATCTCCTTGGCATACGCCCATGGTTTGGGCTAGAGGGTGTGGAAGAAGCTATGATTGGATTCTCAAAGCCTGTGATTGTGATAAGAACGTGCTGTACCGGAAGAAACAAATGTTAACCTTACTGGAGAGTAGAAGGTTTGTTATCTCCAGCTTTTATCCAACTGATACTTGAGCGAAACAGCAGCCTTGTGACCTGCCACAGCCAATTCATAATTACCAGCTAATGTGGTGTTTGTTTTCTTGTGCTTTATTTGTAGGTTTGAAAGAAACTTTTGGACTGTGAATTGAGGCATTGGGTATGTAAATTTAAATTTTGTGCTTTCCCTCCTAACCTCCCTCCCCCTTTCCTTAATGAAATGTTTCATTAGACCCAGCTGGAATTTGTTTTTGGGAGAGCAGCTGCTCTGTAGAAACTACTGTACATTCATGTGCCACTGGAGAAGGAGTCAGGATTATGGGAGGGGGTTGATCGTGGAAGAATTTGACACCGAAGATGCACATACCAGCCCAAACCTCAGGGAGTTGTGGGCAATCCTGGGTGCTGGTTGGGAGGACACCTCTGAGATAGGTCAACAGGCCTTGTGTTGGGGGAAGGCTTCATGTTCCTCGACTAACCCAAATCATGGGGGAGGGATTGGGCCATGGTGTGAGTAGCAGCCCAGCAGGTTAGATGAGTTCTACTCCTCACCAGTTAATTGGGAAACTGTGGACAGGTCTTCTCCAGAGTGACCACCACTTAGGAGTAGGAAAGTAGTTTCCTGGGAGAGGGCTGGTGTTCCACTGTGGGCTGGATTTTCCAGGTGTTGACATCATTCAACTTCAGTTGGGACCTTAAGGCTTGTTTTGATTCCTGTGGCTGGATTTACAGCCAGACATCACATAGGTGAGGAGGATGGCTCCTGAGGGAAGTTGAAAGGCTAGAAGCTATGTTGGAAGTATTGTGGAGAATCTGAGTGGGTGGAGTGGGCTGGGGTGGAGCTGGGTGAGGCAGGGAGAAAGAGGAGATGGTTGGCTAATCCTCAGGAGGGTCTGGTTGCCTTCACCCACCAGCTTGATGGGTGGGATGAGATGTGCCAGGTCTCAATATCAGCTCAGGGACTTCACTAGGCAGCCTGGCAAGAGCTTGGTGTGCTTGCAGGACTGTTTGCCTTGGGGCCAAGGAGCTGGTGCTGCCCCTACCAGGAGCCATCTGAGCATGTCCCAGAGCAGCAGCTGTCTCTTCCCTGGGTTTAGGGTACTTGCCTGTTCTCCATTCTCACCTTCCTCTGATGTTTCTGTCTCACAGACTCAAGATGGCCTCGCCAGCAGACAGCTGCATCCAGTTCACCCGCCACGCGAGCGACGTCCTCCTCAATCTCAACCGCCTTAGAAGCCGGGATATCTTGACTGATGTTGTCATCATTGTGAACCGGGAGCAGTTCAGAGCCCACAAAACAGTCCTGATGGCCTGCAGGTGAGAGCAGGGTCCTTCCCTGCCTCCCTCCTTGCTCCCTCAGCCTGCAGCCTCCAGAAGCACTGCTGCAGTCCTGTGTGGGCTCATGAGGGAAAACAGAGGCAGGAAAGCAGAACTGAAAGGGGCTGACAAGAAATTTATACCTGTAATGGGAATAGAGCTGAGGCTGCTTCCCTCCAGTGTGCTGCCCTCACCTCTCTCCTTGTGTGCTCTCATCTGCCCACACAGCCCATGGAGACCAAGGGGAGCACAGCAGATGTGAGGCACATCCCTGAAGGCAAAGCACAAATGTGCCACAGGGACAGGACAGGAGAGGGAGGGCTGGATGCTCACTGGGGTGAGCAAGTCCTCTGTGACCAAGGTGTCCCCTGCCACTGCTATTTTTAGAGCTGTTCCTCCCTGGCTCCCAGACTGCTGGCTGCACCCACCTTAGTTGATTAATTTTTTTTTTTTTGAAGCCTGATGGGGTCTGAAATCCCTTTCCAGCTCCTAAGATTGCTGGAATTGCTTCTCAGTGAATGCTAATTACTATCCCAGCATTGCCCAGTTGAATTACAGCAAATGCCTTTCAGGTTCTCTTGCTGATATGGTATAAAGATTTCAAAAAGCCAAGCTTTGACTATTAAAATGTCTCAAAAATGTTTTGCCAACATTTCTCCTTTTTTTTTATTTTTCTGGTTTAAGACTCTGTGTGGATGTCCCGAGAGGCTTCTGAAAGAAATGAGTCATAGTGGGAAGGGGATGGTGGTAGAACAACAATGGAAAAAACAAAAAAGCTGGGGAATTACTAAATGGAGGCAGTGGGGAGTTGTTGAGCAGGTGAGATCTAAAAGCAGGCTGTTCCAGTTGGGAAAAGTGCAGTGCAGAAGACGCTTACTAAGCTGAGAAACCAAGCTTAATAATAAGGGGGAAGCTCAGGGAATTCTGTAATTGCCTCTTCCTCCTCCTCCCTTCCCATTCACGAGCCCCTCTGTACTCAGGGATTTCACAGAAATTCTCCTTTTTTCCTTTGAATTATTGTAACATTTGTCCCCTCTATTGTCTCCCCTCTGCAGTGGCCTCTTCTACAGCATCTTCACTGACCAGCTCAAGTGCAACTTGAATGTCATCAACCTGGATCCTGAAATTAACCCTGAGGGGTTTTGCATCCTCTTGGACTTCATGTACACCTCCCGCCTGAACTTGAGGGAGAACAATATCATGGCTGTGATGGCCACAGCACTCTATCTGCAGATGGAGCATGTGGTTGACACCTGCCGAAGGTTTGTCAAGTCTAGGTGAGTGCCGCTGGTGAACTTTGAAGAGCCTGGGACTGGATGTTTGGGTTGGCAGGGGAAGAACTGACAAAGTATCTGCAAATGTATCTTTATGGACTGAAAATGACTTTGTCTCCCTCCTGTTTTCCCTGATTCCAGTGAAGCAGAGATGGTGTCTGCTGTGAAGACTCCAAGGGAAGAGTTTTTGGCTGGACGGATGCTGGGCCACCCAGAGGTGATGGCTTATCGGAGCAGAGATGTCTCAGAGAACAGCATGCCTCTTCAAAATGGGTCCCTCTGCAATGGGAGGGCCTTTGCACCTGGCTTGATCAACAGTTTGTCTGGATCCCCGATTTCCTACCACGGATACAGCCCTCTCCCTCTAAATAGCTTCCTCGTGGATGATGAGTTGCGGGAGATGAGGATGCCTCTCTCTGAACTCTCAAGGGCAGGTGCCTTCCCCAAGGAGAGGATCCTGCCGTGCGACAGCTCCAGGACAATCCCCACTGAGTACGTGAGAACCATTACCGACATCTCTGCCAACATGTGCCATGCTACCATCTATGCTCCGAAGGAAGGTGCTGCTGAAGAAGCCAGGAGTGACGTGCACTACAGCATGGCCTCTGGCCCCAAACCTGTCATCCCTTCCATCCGGAACAGTCCCTACTTCCCTTGTGATAAAGTGGCCAAAGAGGAGGAGCGGACCTCTTCAGAGGATGAGATCAGCCAGCACTTTGAGCCCACCACCACACCCCTGGACCGCAAGGGACTCATCAGCCCCCAGAGCCCACAGAAGTCAGACTGTCAGCCCAACTCGCCAACCGAGTCCAGCAGCAGCAAGAACGCCCGTATCGCTCAGAACTCCAGCTCCCTCTTCACCAAGAGCCCCACAGACCCCAAAGCCTGCAACTGGAAGAAGTACAAGTTTATTGTCCTCAACTCTCTCAACCAGAATGCCAAGCAAGACAGCACTGACCAGAACGAGATGGGAACCCTCTCTCCTCGCACCTACGTGCCCATGTCCACTTGCCAGCAGTCCATGGAGCCAGAGCATCTCAATGTGCAATCCCCCACCAAGATAAGTGTGAATGGTGAAGACTCTACTATCCCACAAGCGAGCAGACTCAACAATATTGTTAACAGGTGAGAAGACTTCTACCCCCCATGCCCCTCTCCCCTGAGAAACAGGATTTCCTGCATTGTTGGTGAGGGTTTGGAAGTGTGAAATATCTGCAGCATTGGGCTGGGAAGTCCAGTCACGAGCAGATGGAAGCCCCTGCATTGGGTGGAGAGCTGCCAGTGACATTGTCTGAGTGCCCACTGTCCCCACTGTAGCAGTGCCAGCCTGGACTGGCAAAGGAACTGGGAGCATTGAGTTGTGAATCCCTGGGAAACTTTGGCAGCTCTGGATGATTTCTGGAGCCTGGATTTGCCTAGCCTGTGTTTCCACCAGACTCCCTATGCCTCAAGCTTTTTGTTGGCTGTTAGCATTGGAGTGGCCAAAGTATCAGGGAACAATATGCTATCCTCTGAACCTGCATGTTCCCGAAGACATTTGAGGTCATTTGGTGATGGGCATCTGAAGGTTTGAGGCTTTAGGATCTGTTGTTGATCAGGGCTATGCTGTGCATCTCACCACAAAGATGTCCCCATGGAACATGTCTGTCCCTTGTGTCAGGAGGGGTGCAAACAAGGGTCCGGGGTCTTGAGCACAGCAAGAGCCTTCTCATGGCCGTGTGCTTTGCTCTCCTTCCACAGGTCCCGGGATGGGTCCCCTCGGAGCAGCGAAGGGCAGTCCCCACTCTACATGCATTCATCAAAGTGCAGCTCCTGTGGCTGCCAGTCCCCACAACATACTGAGATGTGCCTTCATACCCCTGGCTCAAACTTCGGAGAAGAGATGGGGGAAACCCAGTCTGAATACTCTGACTCCAGCTGCGGTGAGTCTTGCATGCTTGGTCATCTTTTTCAACCACCAGTTGGGGGCCTGTGCAATGTATCACTGAGTGCCCTGTGATAAAACACACAATCACACCTGTCCCTCATGCTGGTGGATCCCACAGTGCTTTACAGCCCCCTCTTGACTGTCTGCCCAGCTGTGTGCATGCATATGAGGGACACATGCACACGGGAATTGCTGCCTTCCTCCCCTTCCCCAGCACCATCCAGATACCTTGTGCAGGGAATGAGTCACCTGCTGCAAGCCTGGCAGGTAAGGACAGGAAACAAGTGCACTCCACCCCACCAGAACCACAGGAGAACAAGCCTGACAGATGTAATGACCTGTAATGGGGATTGGGCAAGCTGGCATGTCTCATGCATCCGTCATGATATCTTTATTATCAGGGAGCTCAGTGTGCACATCTGGGCAAATGCAGATAATGAGGTTTGCAATCTTGTTGCAAAACCCCACAACCCCAAAGGTATCTATGCACTCATCTGCCTGTAGCTCAGGGAGGGGAAATGCAGCATTGCCACCTGTAGTGTGGGCAGAGATCCAAGGAGGGAACCTCATTGAGATAACACTCAACACTACATTTTAGAGTTGGGCACCCTCCTACTGGGGGAACCCAGGGTGATGATTGTCTTCCCAAGCTCAAGGCAGACCTCTGTACCTGTAAAGGTTAAAGACCTCTAAAGGTGCAGAAGTTTCTCCAGAAACTCCTTCAGAGGATGCCTCATATCTTGAGTTCTTTAATGGACTTCTCTGAAAGATGTCCAGGTGACATGCTGGCTTCTGAGAAGCCATCCCAAATGCATCCCATAGCCTATAAGAAGGTGGCCCATGCACTGTCCATCTGACTGCTCTTCTCTCTGCCCTCCCAGAGAATGGAGCCTTCTTCTGCAACGAGTGTGACTGCCGGTTCTCCGAGGAGGCCTCTCTCAAGAGACATTCTCTGCAAGTCCACAGTGACAAGCCCTACAAGTGTGACCGCTGCCAGGCCTCCTTCCGCTACAAGGGGAACCTTGCCAGCCACAAAACCGTCCACACAGGTACAGCGTTGGCTCTGGGGACAGCTCTGGGGAGGCTGTGGCTTGCTGAGCATGTGGCTGTTTATGGCTGGGTTTGTGCCTGGTGCAGCATTCTCCGCTCTGTGTCACAAGCTGTCCCTGATGGGAAGAGCAAGGTGCTTTAGTTGGCACTGCCAGGGAGCCCTTGGACAGAGCACCAAACCTGGGAATGGGGGAGATACTTTCCCTTGCAGCAGGGGTGCAACTCAGCCTCCTTTGCTGTAAAGCAATGGGCACCACTGTTTATAAAGGTGTCTTGCAAAATTCATAACTGGGAGCAAATGCGTGGCCTCCAGGTAACTTTGTGGTAGACTTAAGCAAAAAAAAAAAAAAATTAGAATAATCAAAAGAACATTTAGGGAGAAGTCTGAGATTTATTTTTACATCCTAGAAATCCAGGTCACATCTAGCTTGGCATAAACTCTGCTGATGGGAAAATCTGTGAATGGATGGACTCTGTGAATCAGCACAATGAAAGCTGAGAAAGGAAGAGGATATTAAGGGTTTAGTCATTTGCTGACAAACCTAGGGCTTATTTTATTTCATGCTTTTAATGCTTAATATGTCAACAGTCAGTTCACAAGCTGGGGAAGGGAAGACTGGGCTGCTGCGCTGAATTAGACCCAAATTCCTGCAGTCACAGCTGAGCTCCAAGAGGGCTGTGCAAGGGACTGAGACAGCACAAGTGCCAGGGCAGGCTTCAAGGGTGCTTACTGACAGCTGTAGGGAGATGTGGGTGCCAGCTGCTGTCGCAGGGTCAGGAGGAATGATGCTGTTAATCCTTGCTGGCAGACCTGCCTGACTTCCTCTCTTGCCCTGAAGGCTGAAGCTCCCAATCCAAAAGAGAAAAGCTGCCTCCTGAGCTCACCCTGCTCTGTTGACACCCTGCCCAATGCTGCTTGTCCACAGCCACCTCCAAAAGGGACAGGAGTCAGGGCTAGTGCTTCATGCCATGGGGTCTGGCACCTGAAGGGACTTAACTCCGGAGAGCACCATGGATCCTGGGTGCTGAGCACACCTGTAGCTAATCCCTCACCCTTTCTTTTGGGCTCTGCAGGAGAAAAGCCGTACCGCTGCAACATCTGCGGGGCACAGTTCAACCGGCCAGCCAACCTGAAAACCCACACACGCATCCACTCTGGGGAGAAACCCTACAAGTGTGAGACTTGCGGAGCCAGATTTGTCCAGGTGTGTGTAGCCTCTGGGTCCCCAGTGCCTGGGGAGGTGGGATATGGTCAGATCTTCTGCCCAAGACTGGCAGATCTTCACCACCAAGACTGGTGATGCCTCATGGCAGGGAGGAGGCTGATGATAGCTCTGCTTGCTCCCTTGGGCAGCTCTTCCCATGGCATTGTAGGGTAAATATGGACCTTAAGGTCCAAGGGGGACTATTTGGCTAAGTAAGGAAGCCTGACTGCTGGTTGTAGCTATTCTGCTCCATTTGGTGTTACGGACTGGAGATACTAGAGCTCAGACACGTGGCCCTGGCTCCCAGCTAGAACCCAATAGACTAAAAATGGTGGGGCAGACCCCCATTCCCACAGGGATACCCTTGCTCCCAGAGGGATGCCTCCCTCCCTGGGGCTGTCCTGACCCTGAGCTGCTCTCTGCAGGTGGCCCATCTCCGTGCCCACGTGCTCATTCACACTGGGGAGAAGCCGTACCCCTGTGAGATCTGCGGCACGCGCTTCCGGCACCTGCAGACCCTCAAAAGTCACCTTCGAATCCACACAGGAGAGAAACCGTATCATGTGAGTGCCCCTGCTTGTTTTGGTGCTGGGGAATCTCAGCTTGGGCTGGGGGAGGATGCTGCCAGGCTTGGGGGGCTGAGAAGACAGAAGGGCATTCGCACAGGCTGGTTGCAGCATCCTAATGCCCTTTGCCAGCCTCATGAGGCCCCGCAGCAAGGTCACATCCCTGCTTCTCGTGCCCCATTTCCCTCCTGGGCATTAGCTGATGCTGATGTGGTATTTTTTCAGGCGTGGCTGTGTTGGAAACACTGACATGCAGCCCAAGCTGGTACATCTTAGTTGCTCTTTCCTTCCACCCCATCTGGAAGAAGGTCACACTTCTTCAAATAGCTATGGCTTAAATTACAGCTGCCTGTGGTGTGTGGGAATGGGGGAAAGGAGCAGACAGCCTGGCCTGAGCTCCCCTCTGATGGTGATAATTGCACCCAGCAAGCAGCCTGCCCTGCCTTGCTTGCAGCCCTGTGGGCTCCCAGCTCTTTGCTGGGGCTTTCCTGGCTTTCACCATCTGCTAGAGAGGGAATCCAAGCATCCTGGGGTGGGGGATTGACATCCAAACATCCTGAAGCCATCCAGCTCAGCAGAGGTCAAAAGCAGCTCCAGAAATAGCCCTGTAGCTGGTTTGATCACCTAGATATGGAGCTTGGTGCTCTGTCTATCAGAACCAGAGTCATCTCCTGAGGGACTTTGCCCTTTGTGCATCCCATAAACCAGTATATGCTGCAGAAAGCCTGTGATGGGGTGCCCCCAGGTGCTGCTCCTCCCACCAGGTTCCCACTTTTCCCCTCATCCCCCTGCATAGTGGGTGCAGTGTCCTGGGTCTCTGGGTGGAGAGCAGCCATTTGGTGCCCCGTGGGGAAGGATTTGTCCCTTTCCACGGCTTTTCACACCCTGTGCCTTTGTCTTGCCCCGCAGTGTGAGAAGTGCAACCTGCATTTCCGCCACAAAAGCCAGCTGCGGCTGCACCTGCGGCAGAAGCACGGGGCCATCACCAACACCAAGGTGCAGTACCGCATCTCGGCCAGCGAGGTGCCTCCCGAGCTCCCCAAGGCCTGCTGAAGGCACTGCATTTCCCTGGAGGAGGTCGTCTTGTGGGGCATGGCGGGGGAGAGAAGCTGTCCAAAGGATACTTGCAACACTTTAAAAGAAAAATTAAAAAAAAAAAGAGAAAAAATATTCATCACATGATGGAGTGCCTCTAAACCCATAGTACAGATAGGTGGAAAAACATTAGAAGTTTAAAAAAAAAATTTACAAATACACGGGTTTTATTTTTTCCCAGTTATGTGAAACAAAAAGAAAAAATAAAATTATTCAGATCTTACTGTATATAAAACATTAAAAAATTAAAAATAGTCATTTTAAATGTCTGTGCAGTGGAGTGTTGATAAACTCTGGAGTCTAACCTTCACAGCCTTTGCCGTTTGAAGATGAGGAATGTAATGTTGATTTATGGGAACAGATTTTTTTCTTTTGTATGCAAAATGTGTGTTCTTTTAAAGAGAAAGTATGCTATTAAAGAGAGGGCTTTAACTTTTTTAACCAAAGGTGAAGGAATCTATGGCAGAGTTGTAAATATATATAGATATAAATATATAAATATATATATAAAATAAATATATATAGACCTTTAAAAAAGCTATATTAAAAATATATAAAATGCATTAAAGGCTCAGTTGGACTCTGCAGGCAGAAGCCACTCTGAGAATCTTTATTATGATAGAGCACTTAAGGAGATATTTTAAAGTATTGCATCTGTACAAGTAAGAAAATATTTTGTCTAAATGCATCAGTGTATTTGTATTTTTTTGCAAGTGAAGGTTTACAATTTACAAAAAAGCGTGTATTAAACCAACAAAGCTGCAGAAGGAATTTAAAATAATAATAAAGTGTAATTTTTTTTGTTCTAGTTCTCAGTCTGTATATATGTAAAATGTGGTTTCGCACGGTGCCTTTCTTTTCAATGGAAGTTTTCAGTGTATGGACTATATTGAGCTCAGTTTCTTCAAGGTACAGCCTGATGTTGCAAAAGGAGTTTTGGTGGAACTCTCTAGTGGGGGAATGTTTTATTTTTTTTGTTTTGGATTATTTTTTTTTTGTCTTATTTTACATGCTTGTGTTATAAACAATCTCGGGAGACAGGGTTTGGGCTGTGTCTAAACTGCATTAATGCGTTCTGTAAAATATAGCTGTACAAATAAAAGAATAAAATGAAGAAAAGTGACGTATTATGGGGTGAGAGGTCTGTTCTTGCCTGTCCTTCTCCTTAAGCACCTTGAAGCCTGGCTGGTGCCTGGGATGGGGCTGAGCATCCCAAGCCCTGGTGTGAGCTCTTGGCTTGGTGTGGCTCTGGCCCTGTGTTGAAGGCAGGGGATTCTCTCAGCCTCGAATGAAGGTGGTCTCTGGCAGCAGCTCTGAGCGAGACTCATGTTTGCTGCTCTGGATCCTGGTGGGGACTGTGCCACCCCCTTGGTGCTTTCTGCCTTGGCACTGAACAGGGCAGAGCCTGGGACAGACCTTTGCTGACCAGCCCAGGGACAATTCCAGATGGCTGAAGAGTTATTTATATTTCCTGGAATCCAGTGCACTTGCCAGAACTGCTCAGGGATGATGGCTGCCTGCTGCTCCTCTCTTTTCAGAGCCTGTCATGAGTGGGCTGCTGTTCTGCCTGCCCTGTGAGATGATGCAGTGGAGCAGGGTCTGTAACCCCATCCCAGACCTCACTGGCCGACAGCATCTCTGCTCCCAGCCACTGCATGCTGGCTTTGGGCCAGAGCTGAGCCAGCCCAATCTGACGGAGTCCCTGGGCTCGTCCTGGTGGGGAGAGGAGCTGCTTTGCTCTGTTTGGGTGGCTGTGGAGTGCTGGGAGAAGCCCTGAGCGTCCGGGCACTGAGCACAGTGCAGGCAGCCCAGCTGAGCTGCTCTGCTGCTGTCAGAAAACCGAAGAGCCTCACACAAAAAGTTTCCCTGAATGACACAGGCAGGACTGGCTGGAACCAGCACTGGTGTGGAGCCCAGCCAGGGCTCAGCACGGCCAGAGGTGGGGTCTGAGTTTCATTTTGAGTTTAGTTAATTCATGGATAATTTTGGCTCAGGGCTTGCCAGATGATTCACAGTGGGGGGAATGGGAAGCAGCAGCAGGAAGGGGAGGGCCTGGCTGCTTGCAGGGTCAGGAGGGGCTGCACTGAGGAGGAGCTGGAGATGAAGAGCAGGGTGTGTTTTTCAACACCCCTTGGGACAGAGGTGGATGTGAGACTACCAAAGCAGCCTTGCATGGGAGGAAAATGCCAAGAAGGAGGAGTGCCAATTTGCTGTTTTGCAGAATCCTCTCTGCTCTGCCTTGGCCTTCTGATGGTCACAGCAGGCTGAGACAACTATTGCTGACATTATCTGAACATTTGTAGGACCAGGAGCTGTGAAGATGCTTTTGGGCCCCATAAACGGGATCATGATGACCAGTAACAGCAATGCTATTCTTAGAGAAGTTTCTCCTGAGGAAATGTCTTGCTTAGCACAGCCTCTGGATCCGGACAGGCTCCTGGCCTGGATAGAGTGGCTGGTCCTCATCTCTGTGAGCTTGCAGCTTTTAGGCCTGCTGTTCCTCCTTGTAACATCTTTGAGCTCTTGCTTTATGTGCTCGTCTAAAGGCAACGCAGTTGCCTTCTCCTGATTGCTTCCACATAAACACATTGTTTCAGGCTGAAAGTTAAACTTTTAACTTCTTCTCTGGTCTTGCGAGACCCCACCTGGAGTATTGTGTCCAGCTCTTCGGCCCCAAACACAAGGAAGATCTGTTGGAATGAGTCCAGAGGAGAGCCACTAAGCTGGTCACAGGGTTGGAACACATCTTCTGTGAAGACAGGCTGAGAGAATTGGGGCTGTTCAGCTTGGAGAAGGTTCCAGGGAGACCTTAGAGTACCTGAAAGGAGCCCAAGAGAGTTGGAGAGGGGCTTTTCACCAGGACATGTAGTGATAGCACAAGGGGGAATGGCCTTAAGCTGAAGGAAAGTAGATTTAGATTAGCTCTTAGGAAGAAATTCTTACCCACAGTGGTGGTGAGGCACTGGAACAGGTTGCCCAGAGAAGCTGTGGATGTCAAACCCATGGAAGTGTTCAAGGCCAGGCTGGATGAGGCCTTGAATAACTGTAATTAGTGGAAGGTGCCTCTGCCCATGGCAGGGGGTTGTAACAAGATGATCTTTAATATCCGGTCCAACACAAGCCATTCTATGATTTCTGACCCCCAGCTCCCTGGCTGGTCTCCCAGCAGACCAGATCTGCTGGCACGTGAAGAAGCCCCACAAACAGGCAAGGGCTGAGCGGAGAGCTGGAGCCAGCCTCTCTCCTCCTGTTTGATTTGGCCGGGCAGGACAGCTGCCTGGCAGCCTGCAGCAAGCGCCTGCCTGCTGTGGGGCAGGCATTTCATGAAGGGAGCTCTTCCCAAGCATCCTTCTGGGCAAGAGCCTCTTTTTCACCCCACATGAGCCCAGCCCAGCGTGAGCCCTCACCAACTTGTTTGTGTTAGACGCAGGGTGCTGGAAAAATGACCACAAATGCAGCGTTGCCTGAGTGTCGACAACAGCAAAATCTTGCTTTCCCACTTTGCTTGGTCACTTCTTGTCTCTTTCTACCTTTCCCTGGTGGGTTTTTAATGCTTAGTGAAGCTGGCTGTCCTCACAACAGGGTTTTGACACACATACTGCTCTCATTTGACACACATATTTAGTTTTGTCCCCTCCCTGTCAGGACCTGCTTGCCTTTGAGCTCACCACCTCTCTGGTTACTGCAGTTGTCACTTTTGGACACTTTTGGCTGGGCTGGGCTGACAGCTCCACTTGCCCCAGACGAGCAGCTGTGTAGCCACGACCTCTATTTCCCACGGACTTGCTCAGCTGCACTTGCAAAATGAATACTGTATTTTCCCGGAGCATGGTTTCCTGCTCCTGACCGATTTTGCTTTTTTTTTAAGCAGTGATGTCATGGCTTTTCCAGGCAGTTCAGCTGAAGCGATAGCGATCGCGGTCAAAGGCCTGCAGGCATCTGGCACGGATGGTGTTTGGAGAGGCGAGGGAGCCGTCGCACACAGAGCTGCCCTACACCTGTTTTATGCCTGCTTTATACCCACAAGCACTGAACTGCTCAGCCCTGCCCGCGTTGGCACTGCTGGGCTGCTCGCCTTTGGAAAACGCAGCTTCAGAGGCAGGCTGGCATTGAGAGGGAAGGTCAGCACCAAACCTATGAAATGGCTGGTTGCCAGGAAGGCCCAGCATGGAAATGGGGGTTCAGAGTCCGGGGGAGTGAGCAGGGCTCGGGGAGGGAGTGCTTTATTTCCTTTGGCAGCGTTGCTGGACGGAGCCCGGGCCCCGCTGCATTCTGCCGAGTCTCCACAAGAGGGCAGTGGAAGATGGAGTTTAAGCACGCAGCCCTGGAATTCTGGAATGGTTTGCGTTGGGAGGGGCTTTAAAGATCATCCAGTTCCAGCCGTGGACAGTGACACTTGCCACAAGATCGGGTTGCTCGAAGCCTCATCCAGCCTGGCCTACCAGGGATGGAGCACCAGCAGCTTCTCTAGGTTTCCTATTCCTCACCACCCTCACAGTAAAGAATTACTTCTTTATAACTAACCTAAATTGAACCTATTTCAGTTTAAAGCCATTCCCCTTTGTCCTGTCCCTGCATATCCTTGCAAAAAAGTCCATCTCCAACTTTCTATAATCCCGCTTAGGTACTGGAAGTTGCTATAAGGTCTCCCCAGAGCCTTTTCCAGCCTGAGAAGAGATGGTGTTAATAGAGGAGAGTTATATACAGAGAGAAAGCAGAGTCCTGTATTATTTCCTGATTTGTGTGCTCATCCATCTGTACCTGTCATCTCTTGCTCTATGCTAGTAACTCCTCACAGCTCAGGCCAACATCTCTCTGTATGGTCCCAAACACAGCCCCATCCCTGACTCCTGGCAGCCTCTGAAGTAGTACAGTATTTATAATACTGGTATTTAACTCTCATATTATACCTGGTATGGAACTCTTAGCCCAGCCTGTTAAACTTTGCTTCTGCACGTGTTTGTGCTGATCTTTCCCTTGTCTTTCCCATGTCTTTCCCTTTTCCTTCCCCTCTCTCTTCCCTTTGCCTTTCCCTTTTCCCTTCAAGGCTGTTATCAACCCTACAGATACATGGCAGTATCCTAGGTGGCTGAGACTGGGAATAAACCTCAGGTAGCAGCATCAGAAATCCTAAACACAGCTCGGGCTCTTAGACAAAGGCATTTCAAAATTAGGTACTAGAATTCCACCTCTGTGAACCTCCACAGCCTGACTGCCCTCCCTCTTTGCTACTGGAGGAGAAATCCCAGAGGCTCGTAACTGATGGAGAGGCAAATCCTTTTGGATTTGTGCCCAAGTTTTACTATAAAAACAGAAACCTCTCAGGGCTGTTGTAAGTCCCTGTACAACCCCAACATTGCTGTTGTGTGCCCAAGTTTTACTATAAAAACAGAAACCTCTCAGGGCTGTTGTAAGTCCCTGTACAACCCCAACATTGCTGTTGTGTGCCCAGTTCCAGAGATACATGGTACCATTCAGCCAGAGTCTCTCTCCCTTATTGAGCTCTTGTTTTTTATTATCACTCAGGCATGACTGATTACTCTTTCTCCACTCGTCTGGATCTCCCGGGGCAGCATCACCCCTAAGCAAGCAGGAACCTGTGGTTTTCAGCAAGCTGTTAGAGCTGTAGGGCTGTAGCAGCTTCCTCGCTGTCCCGCAGCACCAGCTGCACCTCCAGAGGCAGAGTGGGGAATGTCACCGCCCTGGCTCCCAGATCACCGCTCAGCCCTACCAGCTTGAGTGCTAGAATACAAAGAAAACCGGTATTCCCTGCTGGCAAGGCAGTGATCCAGGCTAAAACTGACCTGCTCGTGAAAGCAGAGCTGAGAGTGTGGAGAGTGTTTTGTAGGTGGCGAGGGAGATAAGGCGCGATGGGAGCCGGGCTGGCGGCTGCGGGGACAGCAGAGGGCACGCTTCGCTGCCGAGCACACAGCCTGTGCACACAGACACGGGCACTGCTGGACTGCTCAGGGTCCGTGGAGCAAGCTGGAAGCGTGGGGGTAAGGAAGCAGTCACAGGAATTCAATGCAATTCAATCATCTGCAAAGCCACATGCCCTGCAGCGCTGCGGCAGAAAGAAAGGAACAGAATTGCCTTTGCCACAGCCGAGCGGATGATGGATTTATCTGGCTGGAGAACGAGTGCAAAAAAATTCAGAGCACACTGATCCCATAGAGGAGCTGGGGGAAGGGGAACTGGTAAATCAATCTGCAGCTCACTCGCTGCTCCATGCCTGTGCCAGAGTGGCGGGGACGTCTGGAGGTCTGCCCTTACCCCTTCCCCAGGAGTCTTCCTCAGGAGACAGTCCAGACTTTAATGGAGCAGATGGGCTTCCTTTCTCCACTCCCTCATTGCTTGTTCCTTCAGGTCAGCACAAGGTAATTTTCTGAACCAAAGCATGTGGAATTTTTCCTTTAGATTTTCCTTGAGAGGCAACATAAACATTTTTCAGATGGAGAACATCAGAGGGATTCTCCCAAACATTACCTGACGACTTTGGTCCATTCAACATTGTATCTGTCAACAAGGCTCAGACCCGATGGGAGATCAGTTTCTCTCCCTTAAACAGGTTGAGATATTTCTAGGGAAACATTTCCACCAAAGCTGGTCCTGTCTTACAAGCCTCACAACCTCAGCTGAATCCCAAGAAGGTAAAAACGGCCAAGGTGAATGTCAGAGCCTTTCTGTGGCTGCTCTGGCTCAGGAGCCAAGTCAGGTCCTGATGGGGCATGTGACCAGAGAGAAGAAACCAACCACACTTTCACTTTCCTCTGGTAAGCTTCTGAAATTCAGTGGGACAAATTCAAGGCAATGCCATGCAGTCACAGTTCCCCTGTTGATGGGGGGCACAGGTGTAATTCCTCCAGCCTCCCTCAGGCAGAGGGGGGAACAGAGGTGCTCCAGTGCTGCACAGAGGGATGGAGTCAGAGCCATCCTGGTCTTCCAAGCCTTGTCCCCATGTGTCTGGAAAAGCCATAGTAACCTGTGAACACCATAGCCATGAATCCCCAGTGTGACTGAGGATCTGTGCTTGCCTGGAACTGGACTGTAGGGAGCACAACAACTCCAACAGCATTGCTGCTAACCCAAAGTCCCATTGAGCATCACTGCCCTGCAGCAGGATGCCCTGCACTGCCAGATGGCAGGGCAAGGCTGGGCTGGGTAGATGCAAAAATGAAAAACAAACTGTGGGTGAAGACGGGCTAGGAAGGAACAGTTCTGGTGTGAGCATCCTTAATAGAGCTGGGCTTATGCACACAGAAGTGCTGTAGGTAGAACAAGGTGCTGAGCAGCTTGAGTTTGGGCAGGACATCAAGAATGGCCTCTCAAAACCCCTTAAGGAATCAAGTCTGGTATCTTCCCCCATTTTATGGCAGTATGACCATACCAACTTCCTAAAACCATCCCTGCCAGCCCACCTGGAACCCATCCATCTCCGACTGAGCTATGCAATTCTGCAAAATCCCATTAGGTGTGTCTAAGTCCTGCTGGCCCCACAGGAAGCTGTCAGGAAATGAGAGAGAGGGGAACTCATCAAGGAGGTCGTTCCTGCACTGTGCCAGCTCTTACAGCTCTCAGCTCCTTCTTGGTGGACAGGTGGGTCCAAAGGGTGATAAAATGTAGCACAGCTCTCCATCCTCTGCAGCAGCCCATTGCCATGCCCTAGGAAATACAGGTGCTGAACTGATCCCTCTGGCACATCAGGGCAGATCCATCACTGTGGAAGCCAAAGGAGGATGGTAGCTCAGGAGTGGTGGGGGTTCCCAGTGTCCCCATCCCCTTGGGGGTGACACACTGAATGACAGGAGTGCCAGCCTGGAGAGTTGTCTGCTGTGAGCAGTGGCAGGGGACGTTAGGTAACAGCTTCCAGTAAGCCACAGGGGAGTGTGAAATAACCCAGTGCTGTCTCCCATTTCCATCTCTGCTCCTCTCCAATGTGGAACCCAAGCAGGCTGCAGTGCCCTGGGTTGTGGGAGCTGGGATGAGCTGGTGGGGAGCTGGAGCCTTCTACAAAGCTGGCCCAGGCTTGCACTGCAGTGTGGCACAACTGTGCTGTGCTGTGCCAAGCAGGAGAGCCTGGGGGCTACAAAGCAAGTCTATTCCCAGAGCAAGTAGAACGGGAGAACCCAGCTTGCTGCTACTGGCACACCTAGAAAAGTGGTGAAATTACTGTTGCTGAGAATCCTTTCCTGGGAAACCTCTTTTGAATGCAGGCAAGAGGGCCAGGATAGGTTTGATGCCCCAGTATCTGCTGCCTTGGCCATTTGCGATGCCCAGAGCCAGCTCTGCTTCTTTGCCAATGAGAGGAGAGACATGCTGGTGCAGCTGCTAACACAGGGACTTAGTGGAGAGAAAAGCTCTGACAGTCATGGCTTTTAGGGACAATCTTCTCTTTTGGGTCCAATCACTTCCCTTGGCCTTGGGAGGAGGCTGTGTCCTGTGCCCAAAGCAAGGGAATTTGTCTAAACCAGAGCAGGGTCTGATTCTTCTCCACCAGATTCCCCAGAGCAAGATCAGTGCTAGAAGACAGACAGGGTCCCAGGAGCACAGAGCTCGGCTTTGTTCAAGTCAGGCAGACAGGGAAAAACTGGCTGTAAATGCAGCACAAGTAAACCCAACCCTCAGGGTCTCGTGGGCTACAAATGAAGGCTTATTCTCTCATGATTTTCATTAATTTTGCTCCACAGTTTGGGAAGGATGAAGAGGATGAAAGCTACGTGAGGCTGCAGAGCTGCGCTGCACAAAAGAAGGGAGGCACCGTCCAGGGAGGGCAGTGGTGGTTCAGCCCAGTTCTACCTGGTCTGGAACCAGTAACCATCCTCAATTTGTCTTGTTTGACTGTGAAACAGAGCAAGAACACTTTGTTTCATGCTTCATAGTCCCGGGTCAGCCTCAGCAGCCAGCCAGCAGCACCAGAGTTGAAAGTGGGTTGAGGGATGTACATTAATTCATCATGAAACAAAATGTCATTCTGAAGGTTTCTGGAGACTTTTTTGTGGTACTTGAATTCTTGTCCCCTCAAGTCTTTGACCTTCCTCAGCTGGAAATTGAGGTAGGAGAGATTCTGATACCCCTTTTTTTGACAGCAGAGGCCCTTTCTGGCACATCCTGCTCTGTTCCTGCCAGCTGGGAGACAGCTGAGGAGGCTGGGACTTCGGGGGGTTGAAGCAGCTTTTCCCATTGTGGGCACCAGCCAGCTCTCAGGGAGAGGCTGGAGTGGGGGAGACTGGCCATCCCAGTGGGAGAGGTGCATCCCACGGGACCAGCACGTCCAGCGACCCCGAGATGGACACAAGGGTCCCAGCAGGCTTAGCCAGGGACCAGCACGCCCCGACACAGGCACCGATCTGTCATCGCTTCCCGGAGCTGCCGAGCCATGGCAGGAGCCGGGGCACTCTTCCCGGAGGCTCCCGCTGCCTCCGGAGCTGCCCGCGGGAGGGAGTCTGGGAACGGACCGGTCCCGAAGAGACTCACAGGGGCGGAGGAGGCAAAAAGGACCCCCAAGGGCACCTCAGCACCCCCCAGCCTCTGCAGGAGCCGGAGGCAATCTCCCTTAAGGGGACACTTCGCCGCTCCCCGGATTCTAGAGTCGTTTCTGACTCGACGGGGCGGGACCCGACTCCAGAGCGAGGGGCTCTGGCAGAGCGGCGACTGGGGGGCTTCACCCTCCGGCACTGGGTCAGAGCCGCGGGTGGGCGGTGACACCGGGACCCCGCACCGCCACTCCGGTGGGCTCGTGGCCGGGGAGCAGGGAGCGGACGGGCAGGGTCGGGAGCTCTGGAAGGGCGGTGATTTGGGGACAAAACGCGCCGGGAGTTGGGGGCGGCCGGAGGGGAGGGAAGCTCAGGGCGAACCGTGGAGGCTTGGCCGGCGCCAGGCAGAGCGGAGCATCCCCGGTCCCGCTGCACCACCCCCCCCCCCCGTCCCAGAGACCCACCCCCGGCGGCGTGGGGCGAGGGGGGCGCCCCCGCCTTGACGTCAGGAGAAGGGTTTATAAAGGCGGCGGGCGGCGAGGAGATCCCCAACGCCGGAGCCGAGTCGCAGCGGAGCCGCCAGCGCAGTCCCGCAGCCACCTCCTGCGCCCGACCCGCCGGCACTGTCTCGGCCGCCCCCTCGGACCCGCGGCTCCGGCAGTTCCTGCAGAAGTCGCTGGCCGCCGCCGCCGGGAAGCAGGTGAGAGCCCCGGACGGGGCGGACACCGCGGGGACCCCTCGGACACCCCTCGGGCACCCCGACGGCCGCGCTGCAGTCTCCCGCTTCTACAGGGACCCCCATTCCCCGCTGCAGAACCTCCGTTCCCTGTCAGACTCCCTGGCATCCCTGCTGCCGACCCCTCCAGTTCCTCGCCAGGCTTCCCCAATGTCCCCGTTTCAGACGCCCGGTTCCGCAGACCCCCCTTCCCCGACAGATCCCCTGGTTCCCCGCCGGGGCTGAGCCAGCGACAGGTTGGGCACCTGGTGCTGCGGGGTGAGAAAGCCCAGCTGTGTGCTGGTGGGCAGTGAGGAGCAGGGGCACAGGGCAGAGCCCCTGGTGAAGTTCCCAAGGGTTTCTCCGGGTCGTAGAATGAAGGTAGCTTCCCCAGAGCACAGAACAATGCCTTATCCATGCTGGGTGACAGACGAGGCTTGGAGGGACTGGAAGAAAAATAAGTCCCAGTGAGATGGTGACCAATTCAACCTCCCCTGCCAGCTCCCCCGTGTCACTTTAGCAGCAGGCTCATGGCATCCTTGCTGAGTACAGCACTGAGCGCTGGAGCCGCGGGAAGAGAAGGTAAAGCAGAGTCCATTCCCTGTCACAGCCAGGACAGCGATCTGCTCCCCACACCAGGTAGATGCCATAGACACATCTGCTGCATAGCTGCTGTCAGGCTGAGCTCTTTGGAAAGCCAGGGCTCCTCTTCTCCTCCTGCATCCTGAATGCCTCTAGTCTGGCCACAGAGGAGTCTTAGAGGAACACAGTGGTGAGCCCCCAAAAATCAAGGAGTAATTGTGGTCTCTCTATCTCTTTCTCCCTTTCTGTCTCTTGTCCCCAAGGAACTGGCCAAGTACTTTTTGGCAGAACTGCTTTCAGAGCCAAGTCAGACAGAAAATGAAGCCCTGGAGTCTGAGGACTTGTCCCGAGGGGCTGAGCAGGATGAAGTGAGACTGGAGCTGGAGCGCTCGGCTAACTCAAACCCCGCTCTGGCACCCCGGGAACGCAAAGCAGGCTGCAAGAACTTCTTCTGGAAAACTTTCACATCCTGTTAGCTTTTGAAACCCACCTCTCCTCCCCATCCATCCCTGCCCTGCCCTGAGCAGAACCTTCACCACAAGAGGCGAAGACTGTAAATACACAATCCACAGTTATGGTGAAATTAAACAAACAAGGAAAATTTGAGTTTGATTTCCACTTGTTTTAATAAAACTTTCTGTTCCAATTGTACATGATTTGCTTGAGTTGTGATTTCTGACTAGTTCTTTGATGACATGCACTCTGCAACTCTTTCAAATGTACTATTTTTAATTCTCTGTTGCAATAAAATTTATGTTTCAAACGGTGATGCTGAGGCTCGGTGGTCAATGAGAAAACTGAAGTTACCTCTCAGGCTGCTCACCTGCAGAACACTGCCTGTCTCAGGGCAGCAAACACCGGCCACTTCCACACATGCACACACACACACGCACACAGAGTGTATCATAATGTGATGTTTTTTCTTGGTCTTACTAAAGAGCCACTAGAGCCACTAGAGCCACAGTGATATTTTAGATATCAAATCCCTGCAGTTGTGGCTGAATCAAACCCACGGCACTTGGCAGTTCAAGTCAGTCTAGAGGATTTACACCCATCACCAGAGGCATCAGTAAAAATCTCATCTGTGTATTTTGGGTGATGGGGATGATAAAAGTAGTTCATGGTACAAGTTTACACCACACGTCTCGTTCTCTTCTCAGCCATAGACACTGAAAAGTTTTCTTACCTGGCATATTTTATTCCTTGCAGCAGACACTGAAAAGTTTTCTTACCTGGCATATTTTATTCCTTGCAGCATTCCCGACAAACACTGCTTCTGGGATTCCTTCAGCAGAAAGTTTTCCTTTGTTCTGCTGTGCAGGGGTTTTGCATCCCTGTAAAGCTGAGATGTTAACCCCATGACACCAGCCCCTCTCCATCTAACGAACTGGGCACAGCAGTTTTTCTACACACCTCATCATCTTGAAAGGAAATATTGAAAGGTTCAGCAGGGTAGGAGATAGCATTGTGAGAAAAACATTCTTCTCTCAGTGGGAGAAAAATTTTTCATGCTTTTGCAGAGTCTTGGCTTTCTGGCCATGCTGGTTTGTGCCACGCACTGACAGGTGAATTGGAGCCGTAGAGCAAACATCCTGCACAGGGGACAGGTGCCACTTTGATGAGAAATTCATCATTCAGGATTAAAAATAACAAATCTTTTGTAGCCATCATATGTAAAGGAAGGGTGAAAAATTGGGGGATTTTAGAGATGTTCATGGGCGGAGGGCTCAGCATGACTCCAGTGGAGGCGGATTCCTGGATTCCCCAGCTGAAGGCTTTTTATGTTGCCTCTGGTCTGGGCTGAACATAGCTCTCTGTGAGGCATGGACCATGGACCACTGCTTTCATTCTTGGTCTGCACCTCCTTTCCCTGTGGGCAGGGGGTTGTTGGATACAAGCCAGGGGGAAGGTGAATCCCTTGTCTCTGAGAAATGTAGCAGTGCAAGTGTGAAATCCCAGCCCTGCTACAGAGCTCGCTGGGCTGTTCCACAGCTGACTGTGGCAAAAGGCAAAGGCAGCAGGGATATGCCCAGGGAGGGGAGTTCTGGTATCATCCCCTCTGAGGGGGCCAGAGGCAGGGCTGGATGCTGCCCTCCCTCTCCGGGGCAGGGCAGTCGTGGCTTAGCCTGTGCTGCAGGCAGGGCTAAGGACTGCTGCTGGGCCAGCTGGATGCTGCACCTGCTGGAGATGCCTTGCTGTGACACGATCCTGTGCCGCCCCAGCTCCTGGGAGCTTCCTCTCCTCCTCCCTTGGAAGTGGGATAGCTTTTGTGGTGTGACCTGGGGAAATGCTTGCTCCACATGCAGTGCCTCGAGGTTAGGGGCTCTCCCCTCTTTACCACAGCTGGGTGTGGACTGGGCAGGGCACAGGGATCCTCACAGCACTTTGTAGGCACAGGGGGAGAGCCTTACCCTCTTTGAGCCCTGGATTTCTGTGGCTGGTGCAGCTGTGAAGGGTGCACAATTAACTCACCACTGGGGGATGGACAGGGCTGTATTGCAGGGAAAAGCCTCCCAAAAGATATTTGAGAAGGGCAGGTAATGTAGATCAATAATCAGCCTTAAAAAGCAGGCAGGGTAAGAATAGGACCTTGTTTAAAAATGTAGAGACAGACTCTGTGAGGAGAAAGCAATGGTCCCAGCTCACATCTGGTTCCTTCACTGCTGTGTAGCAGCAATAGAGCAGATTTTAGGGGATGCAGTGAAGCAGAGACCTCCCCATCCCTGACTGCTCATTCTTGTGTTGACTGAGCTTCCTCTTAGCTTTCAAAAAGCAGCTAATTTTTCAATGCTGAGACAGCCTCAAGAGAGCAGCTACAGGAACAGGAGGGGGGTGGAGGTGCCAAGGGCTTGAATATTCTTATGCGCAGAGTCCATCTTTCATGGGATATAAATAGACCACCACTCGCCTGAGGCTTTTCCCCTTGCTCATAATGCTCAACCCATGCTTCTGAAGGCAGTTTAATCCTGCCAATTGCTGGAGTGAAACTCACCCCAAACAGGGATGAGGATGAGCCTCAGTCACAAGCAGGAATTAAAGGCAGTGATTCACAGGCTACACCAGCCTGTTTCAATAGAGCTGATGGCACGTCATGGCAGCTTCCGGGAAGCTTAATGAAGATGCACTGGTGAAGGCATGTCCTCACTTCAGAGACAGAAAGACAAACTGCTTCTTCTGTCAGCTCAGGAGTTCCTGGAGTCTGGGCAGCTGGCTTCCAAGGCATTAAATGCAGTATCACCACATGCAGTTGCACTGTGGCAGCACCAGCAATCCCAGGTGCTGGGAGCTGTACAAACACAATACAGGAGATGGTCTTGCCACGCCAATCTAAAAAGGTTAGAGAGAAAAAGAAAGATTTCTTTTTTCCCTTTGATAGGTGGGAGTTATGGGTTAAGAGATTAAATAACTATATTCAATCCCTAGACACTGAGCCATGGAACAGTGTTCCAGGCTGGGAGCACTCCTGCTGAGCAAAGCTGAGTCTGGATGAGCACATGGGTATGGTCAGCTCCCACAGGCCAGAGCTGCCCAACAGCAGAGAAGTTTCTGGGAGAGGTTTTCAAGCAACATTCTCTGCACGTCAGAGAGGAGGCTCCATGGAGGGACAGCCTCAGCATGGGTCTGAGGGAGGTTAAGGACTGTGATGATCCACACTCAGATGATTCATCTCCCCTCTTGCACTTGGTGCCATGGGCAGACCCCAAGTAATCCCCCTCCAGCAGGTACCTTCAACCTGGTGATTCATCTGAGGCAATGCAGGGAAATGTCCATAAGGAACCACATAAAAGGGCTTGAAACTGCTGCCTGAAGAGTTGTCCTTAATGAAAACCAGAAAAACTTGTATAAGGCCTGAAAACACATATCCCCTCCGGGAAGTCAGTAAGGAGCTTCCCAGCCCTCCCCTAAAGGCAAAGTCTCCAGGGTTATCTCCTGATCCAAGCAGGCCAGGATTATTTTTTATGTGCAGTTCTAACTGGTAAAAAAGGAGAGTCTTCCTTGGTCCAGAAGGCTTGTTGGGGACAAATATCTTGAAGTGATCCTAGCTGTGTTGCAGAGGAAGTACCTGTGGGACCCAGATTTCATATCCTGAGTCCACTCTGGAACCATCTTACTCCTTTTGGTTCTGTGGAAAAGACCAAGAACCTGGACCCATGGGCATGAGCTTCCTCCCCGCAAAAGAGCCCATAAGATGCTCTGTGGTGCCTTTGCCTTTCCTCTGCCTCTAGGGCTCCTCACAAGCATTGCACCAGCTGATTGCAGCCACCGGGAGCATCTCTGATTCCCAGATCTCTGCTCTCACCACGGGAAAGTTCCCTTTCATCCCACCCAACTCCCAGCATCTCTGGGCAGCACCAGATCTGCCCCCAGCCCCTGTATGGGTGAGCACCAGGTGCTTGGAGAGAAGCACTCACTGCTGCAGCAGAGTCCTAATTCTCAGCAAGCAAAGCAGCAGGATGTTTATTGAGCAGGATGAGAGAAGATATACCTAGGCAATAAAAGTTATTATGATAAAGGAACAGACTGTACTCTTTGCTCACTGAACACCTTCTACTCTTTGTCAGCCTACCACCAGAATAATGCAATAAAAACCACTTTTATTCTTTTTTTCTTCACCTTTGTCTTTATTTTATTAGGGAATTATTTGTTAGTTTTTCCCAATACCTAATTCCACTTCTGAGAATAGCTGTTTGGCCAGATACTGTGGGTGTCTCAGAAAAATTTTTGTATCCAAGTCTTAGGAAACTTACCCCATAAACAACTTCTAGAATACAAGAAAAAACTTAACACAGTCACAAAAACCCCCCCACAAGTTCAGTTTCCTTCATATGTGTAGTACAAATGCCAGTTTGTGCCATGAACTATTACTTCCAGCATCATCTCATAAAGAAACACACCTGGTCATTTAATTAACAAAATCAATTTAACAAAGGTCTCTAGTATTTCCTGCAAAGATATTCCCCTAGAAAACATGAAATAATGCAAACTCAAGCTCCATTTATCACCTAGACTGGCTGCTGGACAAGAGAGAGAGTGAGTCCCACATACAACAACAGAGCATCCCTCCTGATGCTTTCCACTGCTTGCCTCCCCCTCCCTTGCAGCTGGCTGTTGCAGACAGCAGCCTGCTATGCTCTGTGATGCAGAAGGATGAAACACTCCTGGCCTCCAGCCCTGGAAAAGCATTCCCAGGAGGTGAGCTGAGAGATTCCCAGGAGGTGAGCCCTCCGTACTCATCCCACAACGCCTGTTAGGAGATGTCCCAGGCACAGAGCCAAAGCCAGTGATTCCCTACCAGCCCGGCAATGAGCCCGGTGCTACTCTGCCCCAAGGTAGATCATTTGCTCCCTTACACAGAGCTCTGTGCTCTGCCTTCAAGGAAAATCTCTCCTTTTGCTCATGACTGAGGTTTAGGAAGAAAAAGGATCCCCCTGGAAATTGGCTGTCACATTCGCAAAGCTCTTTTGTAAATCTTTTCTGGCAGCTCTTTTCTCCTGCTTTAATTCTCGTGCCTGCCAGGGTTTCTGGTTGTTCCTAGAGGCTCAAACACAACATTCCTCTCTGTGTGTCTGGCCCCCACAGCAGCGTGTTCCCCGGAGGTGCCATGCGGGGGGACAGCGCCGAGCACAGTCCCGGGTTTGGGGTGCTCTGCAGCCAGCAGAGAGAGCCAAAGAGCACAGAGAGCCCCGGCACGGTCCGTGTCTACCCCTGCACATGCTGAGGATGTGGGTCCTCTGAGCCAGGGGCTGTTCCACCTCTGGCTGTGAGCTCACCACAGGGAGATGGGCTGCAGTCAGAGGTCCTGCAAAGACGGGCTTTCCATGCAGCAGCACTTTTGGGGGCCAGAGCTGTGTCAGGATGCAGGCAGTGCTGTTGCACCGACAAGGATTTTTTTTCCCCAAACTAAGTACCTGCTTCTCATTTCTAAAGGGCATTTCTCATGTCACAGTTGCCAGTTTTTACCACGTCAGGATAAAGTTAAATAGCATGAAAATAAGTTAAGTGTTCTACCTAGGGTAAAACGCAGTGGGTTTTGTCCTAATGGCAACTTTCAAGAAACTGCTTCTATGCAAATCTTCTTCCCACTGCATTTTGTTTTTCATACTCTCCTTATTCACTCAGCTCTTCTGAAACTTCACAGTCTAAGCAGCAGTGGCAGAGGAAGGAATTGGCCTGCTCAAAACAGTTGGGGACCTTTCTGAAGAACACATGAGGATGCTGGGTCATATTACAAAACAGGGACCTGTCAGGTCAAGAGTTTCTTCAACAATGAGAAAGCTCAGCATGGTTCAAACACAAGATCTGAAGTTTCTTGTCAGCATGCAGAGATGCACCCTTGAAGCCAGAGCCCACCCGCTCTCAAGGAGGAAATTTCAGTGGTGGATGTGGCTCCCCAGACACTGCTTCCACATGCAAGTGAGCAGGCTGGTCTGCAGAAAACACAATCTCTTTAGACTGAAAGGTTTAATCCAGTTAGATATGAACCCTGAATTCCAAACCCTGCTTATCTCCTCAGACAGTGATGACACATGTCATAACGTCACCTCCACCATCAATTCCCTTATTTGTCACATTAGCAGTGGTGATACTGACACCAGCAACAAGGCAATGAAAGAAACTGAGGAGACCCTGAGGCAGAGGAACAAAGTAGAAGCCATGTCTGGGCACATTAATGAGTTCCTTGTAGCCAGCTTTCAATCAATCAAGTTTATCAACCAGCGGCAGGAAGAAGATAAGGAATGAGGGAAGGAACAAATCATTCTGTCATGTAATTGTGTCATCCTGAAACTCTGTCTTCCAAGAGAAGAAACTGGCTCAGGAGGCCTTAGTGGAAATGCTAAAGGATGTAATGAACTATCTCTTTACCTTAATGCTGGAATTCCTGCATGGAGACATAGAGGAAAATCAGAAACTAACACAGCCATTAATGTCCTCATGAAGAGGGTGTTGGAAAAATCTGACCTGATGCTGATCTTTTATGCCTTGCTGAAGTTGTTCCAAGGTAGTCTGACTGCTGAGGGCAAGCCAGATAAATTTGCTGAGCTGCTGGCCAAGTGCCTGTGGAAGATCACAGGGTTTCTGCCAGGCACCATCAGCAGCATCTCCCTGGATGCAATCCTGCTGGATGGTAAATGTTCATGAGGACTTTCCAAAGGAAACACTGAGGCACACACGAACAAACTCCCACTGTAGACCCTGAAAACTGTTTCATTACTTGTGCAAGCTGAAAAAAGTGGATTTGCTGGACAACTTCACCCTGACTTAGGATGCAGCTGGTTCCAAGGTAGAAGCTTCCCTCCAACAGACAGTCAGTCCTACTGCCAAGCACAGGGCACGTGAAACAACTGTAGGAGCAGGAGGGGAGGTGCCCAGGGCAGCTCACAGGATTGCAAAGCACAAAGCAGGTGACGTTTTAGAAATCATTTTCTGGAAAATATTCTCCAAGTTGAGTTTGAAGATCTAGAGGAGTTACATATATGAAGAAAAAATGGCCGGAGGAAAATTGGAGTTTTTCATAGAAAATCTCTCCCTCTTCTTGCAGAGCTGTGTGAAGCAAAGCCTTGTCATCATCCAGACAGAACAGGACACCAGAGAAGCTTTTTCCTCCTCCTCCTCCTCCTCCCTTGGGGAATACCTGAGGTGGAAGCATCTCCTCTTAGATCCATGGAGACCGCAGGAAGGTCCATGAAGGGGAAGGAGTTGATGCCATCCTGCCACCTGGAAGACTGCAGCAACAGCCATTCCCCTGCAGCAGCAACACAACCTTGCAAGCAAAACAGCCCACAGCAGGCTCCCTGCCAGTCAGGGCCCCTCCAAGGATGCCAGTGTCATGCTTCTCCCTGGGGTGATGTGCCTGGGGGCAGGAAGAACCGCCAGCAGAAAAAGCACTGGGACCTCAGAATTATCCAGGCCTCCTCCACACACACACATCAGCAGGCAGATGGTGTGAACCACAAACCAAGAAAGAATAAACTCCAGCATGAATAACCGTGTGAATTATCTGGTTTTGTCCTTTAAAAAACTTTAGGTCGGTAACACTGATACCTTGGGTCAAAGCTGAGCACAGAGCACAAAAATCTGGCCAGGGCTCAGGGCAGGGAAACAGCTGTGCTCTGACCCTTTCTGGACAGCCTCCACAGAGGTCCTGCCACGGGATTTTCCAGCATTCTAACATCCATAGTTAGCGAAGTATCAGACCAACAGTGCCCTGGTTCGCAGCTGAGACAGAGATCAGGGCATCCAAACAGCATGTCTGCCTTCCTGAACATTGACCATCAAAGACAAAGGTTGCAACGGGAACTTCATTGGAAAAACCGATTTGTAAAAGTTGCGGGTTTCTCTTAGGTAAAATCAATACACAGACTTTCAAACCCACTTTCACGTGTCAGACTGAAAGAGTTCTAGAGAGCAGAGTTGCTACGGACGACTGCAGAAAGCCAATGCCTCACCCCGGCCCATCCATCAGCTCCACCTTTCTGAGTACGCTGCTATTCTCATGTAAAATCGCCTTAATTTGTCTTTAACACCCCTCTTGTCTCTAAGTTCTTGAGGTGGGAGTCCTTAGCTTTGTGTCAGGTATAACAGTAAACATGTCAATGATGTTCACTAAATTACAAGGCTTTCTTACTAATAGACAATTCAGTCAATTACAAAATGCTATTAAGCAATTGTGCTCAGGCAGAGCGAGCCAGGTGCCTGGTGAACATGGCAAACCAATATTTTTAATTAAAATAAGAAAAAAGGAACACACAGGCTGATTACCAGCCAACAAGAAAATTACCTCCCAGAGATCTCAAAGTGTAATTACCCCTTCTGAATGGCCAAAATGACTGGTTTGCTGCAGACTATAATTCTCTCTAATGCTTCTACAAAATCATGACCACCCTCTCACCTATCCCATTCATCGAGGGCTGTACCTGCCCAGGGGCTGCTCAAGTACCCATGAAATCATGCTTTGGTGCTCCTGTGTGGTTTCTGCCTAATTTTCTGGCTGTGTAGCTGGAGGATTCACGACGAGAACGTGGCTGATGCCTACAGAGGTTCTGTTCTTCCATTCCTTCCTTCTCTGTCATTGTGACACCTTCTGTTTTTGTGCTAAAGGACATACCTGGAGTGGAGCTGTGTCACTTACATGCAACATAATTGGCTGCCCTGTATGTGGCCTTCTAAGAACAAATTCATATCCGTGTTGAACTCTGAGGACAGGCAACTGGATGTGCTGTTCCAGGAGGTTTCCTTGAGTGCTGTGCTCCCTTTTTCCAAGTAGCAAGTGCTCCATGAGCAGCCATTCCTGGAAATGCTCTGTACAGATGCCCAAACACCATTCCAGTATAATTACCTGATAAGTCTTTCCGTCCACTGCCTTGTCACTCAGTCCACACTGAAATTTGCCCAGTAAGAATGTTCCTTTTGCAAAAGCCTCCCTGGCCATGGGCTCTCACCAGGCCTCCTCCAGTCCCACACAGCAGCTGCAGTGCTGCAGCTGTCTCACTGCTAGAGGAAAAGCCATTAAACAGCTGACAGAGCTGATAATGGTGAGGCCACACATTATGCTGTAGCCAGGGGACACATGCAGACTCCTTTCCTATTATGCTGAAGGCCTGATCCACTCCTTAAGGGTTCCAGAGACTGTAGAAAATGGGGGAAAGTCAAGTGTTTGGAAGATTTGCAATATTTGCCTGGCAGGCAGACTGTGCATTCATGCTATCAGAGTGCCTCAGAGCCCTTGCCAGCCATCAGAAGCCTCCTGTAGTGGGTGCAGAACAAAGTCAGAGCAGGTGACAGTCCCTGTCCTGCAGATATTATATGTGATAGGAGAGAAATGCATCAGCAGAGATGCCCTAGATTCCTACAGGAGCAAGCAGCCTCTTGAATATTCTCAGTGTCTTCTCTCAGGTGCCCACAGCACAGCCCCAGAGCAGCACTCAGGAGTGCCCTGAGCATCCAGATCATGATCTCTGCAAGTTGTTCTTGCTTGCAGCTCCTTGCCCCTGGCAGAGAACAGCATGCAATGGAATATCATGGGTCTAGGTGCTTATTCTGGATCTTACACCAGAGACAGAGGAGCAGGTTCATGGCTGGGAAGCAATGGTTGAGGAATGAGTCCTAACACACAGCATGATGCTCTTGCCAGCTCCACAGGCTGAGCTCTGATGGATAGCAATTCAATTTCCCCCTCTCCTGCCTCCCAGTCAGGCAGTCCTCCAGGCTGTTCATCCTCCCCCACAGCCCTGGGGAAGAGAAAAGAGCAGAGAAGCACCTGGGTCAGGAGGCAAAGAAGGAGAGTTGCAAAGACCTCATAAGGGAAAGCTGACCTGCTACCTTTTGCTCTTTCCTGGTTCAGTCCTCTTCCATTTGCTGGAATCACAATCAAACTGTTCTCAGGAGGTAGCAGGGTCAGGGAGATCAAGGAATTATAAATAAATACAGTATAAACAAATCAATCAGAGGGATAAAAACATTCGACAGAGACACTCTAATTAAAAATATAATAATTGAGATAGTGGACATTTATTTAAAATGGTGCAATTACAGCTTTTAATCATCCAGGTTTAAATTAACAGCAGCAGTGAAGTGGCTGCACAAATGTGTTCTCTGTAATGAACTGATATTAGAAAGCCAGCTTGGTGATCTCTCGCTCTCTCGGGCTAATTCTCCCTCCTCTCATTGTAAAATAACCTTTTGGTGTCATTTTCTTGTAGAGTCTTGAAGATGAAGACACAATATTGGAGCTAAATTAAATCCCCTTCACATATTTCTCTTCTTTCAAGCTGTAAAAATTGCTGGTATCAGTCATTCAATCTCTAGTGCTGACGCAACCACACTTGAGGAGAACATCTGGGGGCCCCAAGAGTCATTATAGGGAAAATAAAATCCTATATTACAATCAGTCAGCAATTAAAAGGCAGGATGCAGGAGGGCAAATCCTGCAAGATGCTGAGCAGGCTTGATGGGGAAATCAAATGTTAGACCTGTGATGCTCTGGGGCTCTTTTCTTCCCAACTAAGTCATTTGAGAGGAGGTTAGACAATTTCTACATCTGTTCCTGCCCAGCACAAATGGTCTTGGAAACAGCCTGGGTTAATTTGAGTCAGTGCTGATCCAGAGGCCACAGGTTTCATAACTACTGGCCCCATCTGCAGGGCTGTGGGGCCAATCTTGCCTTGGCTTGGCAGGTCCCAGCCAGGTCTGGGATTCAAACATCCATGGTGTGATGAAGGCAACACTCAGCTTGTAATGTGAAGCCCACATGGTTAGAGTGGGCTCAACTCAGGCACAGGCAAGTCAGAGACAGGAAAGCTCTCTGCCCCTGGAGTGGTTCTGACTTAGGAACACGATGGGTCTGATCTGTCCTGGGCAACTGTCATAGCCTTTCTCCCACATGTGGATCTCCACCTGCTCTGTAAAAGCATCTTTCCTACAGAAAGCCCTGTGTCTACCAGAAAAGGTGCTGAGGAGCTCACTGCAGTGATGGAAGCGAGCAGAATTACAGACACCTGACAAGTAAAACTGTTGGAGGAAAATCCTTTCTGACATGGCTGTCCTGAGATGGGTTCAAACCCACAGCCAAGGAGAGACAATTCTCCAGTGCCTGCTAAAGCTCTGCTGGTCTGCAGCCCCTGCTCCCTGCCAGACAGCAAACACAGCTCTGCCCTGACCCTGCCTTCACTCCATCCCTGTGTCATCCTCTGCACAGGCAGAGTCACAGCAAGCCAGAAACTGACCCAAAAGTTCCTGAACTCAAGACTCATCTTCCAGCCATGTCCCACAGCTCGTGCTGGTGACAGTGCAGCGCTGGTCCTGCTCACTGTGTTAGGATGATTCATACCTCAGCTAGATTTGCTTCAAGACTGCAAGAAAAGGGACAAGAATTTAAAAAACAAAATGGAAAAAACCCCCACATTTTGGAAGCATGGAAAGATTTCTGTGTGGGAAATGACCACCACACAGGAGAGTAGATGTGTGACTCTGTGTGTGTGGATGACACTTGAACCTCTGCGTGTGTAAGTCACAGCTTCTCCCAGAGCTGCTCACCCACTCCTGGATTCTGGCCATGGTCACCAAACACAATTACTTACCTCCATCCCTAGTCCTGAGCACGTGATTAAAATCAGGAGCCCTTTGGAAAGAGAATTTCATCTCATTAGCACCAAACCTTGCTCTCCTTCCTGTTTACCCGAAGGATGTGCAAACATACAGCAGGAGAGCAAGAGTCACACAGCCCTCACTGCTGTGGTGGGCACTGCAATTACCTGGCATGCACATTAAGATTAATAAATATTAACTTTACTTATGTTTATACTGTCCACCTAAAATGGAAACAACATGCTTTGCTACTTAATCAAATTAGAGCTATAAAATAATTTCCCTTTCAGAAGGTTCATTTCTGTTTGGTTGGCAATTAATGTTGATGATTTGAGTCCCATCTTTAAAGCATTTTAAAGTACAGAAAAATGGCAGAAGTGCAACAGGGCTTTAATGGAGTCATAGCACACTTTAGGTAATAAAGCCTAACAGACTGTTTACTTCGAGTACTTAATTATTTGAGAGCTTTCTGAAAAACAGGAAAGCGACATGTGAAAACTGTAATTTCACTTGAATTAATTTTTAAAATGAAACTGGGAAAACCAAACAAATAAAAACCCCCAAAACTTGTTTTTTAAAATGTTTCTTTCCAATTCCGTGCAGTCAGGCCAGGTCCCAGGCTCACACTGAGGAGCGAATTTTCCCTTTTGTTTTTCTCTAGCTTTTCTCTCTTCAGGGTGTGCAGGACAGGGATGACCAGTTACATGCTGGGTCCTCACACAACCACTCCTGCACCGTCACTGAAAACATCTCAAGGAATCAATGCAGCTTCTCATAGATGAAGGTGCATTGTCCCACCCCTTTCTGAGCTGCAGGGAACAAAGTCACTGTCATTGCCTCATCTGAGAGACACAAAAACCTCTGCGGGTCCTTTAGCATAACCAATGAAGTATTTATCAGCTGTACCTTAGTCTAGGACACAACTCTGGTGTGGCAGAGTGCATCTCCCACAGATTCCTTGCCTCTGCAGAACTAGCAAGGTTTAATTCCTTTATTTTTCAAATCAGCACCAAAGCAGCAGCACAACTGGGGCAGGATGGGACCTCTGGAGGTCTCTGGTCCTGCCCCCTTGACAAAGGATCCAGCTTTAAAGTTAGATTGTGTTGCTCTGGTCTCTTCATGCTGAGTTTTTAATATCTCCAAAGACAGAAATTCCCACAGTCACCATTTGACTACAGCCACAGAGAGGATGAAATTATTTGGAAGACACTGAAAGGCTGGTTCCAGCAAGAGGAAGCATGGCCAAATCCTTGTGGTCTCCCTTGGCATGACTCAGTAATGCCAACAGTTTGGCTGGGGTCAGCCTCTCCCATACAGCACTTACCCTGCTGTTTACATCCAAGCACACTGTTCCCTTGCCCAGTTGCCTGCAGCTTGGTGAGTTCTGCCCCACGGCCTGGCCTGCACTGATCTTAGCCTGTCCCAGCCCAGGTGACAGCAGTCAGCTTGCACAATCCCAGCCTGGTCAGATCAGGCACCACTGTACAACCAGCTGCCTTGGGATTAGGGCAAGGCCTTTGTGACCACACAAAGAAGAGGGCGGTGCAGAGTCTGGCCCCAGATCTGGTGGCCTGGTTTCCTGAAACACAACTGCTCCCCCATTGCAGTACATGGGCTGCTTCAGAACTAAATCTATTTGCAAGGCAGTACAAGCCAAGACAAATTTGCCCCCAAAGTAATAACTTTTCAATTACGTTCGTTATGCCTTGCTCAACACAACAGCACAGCACCTCTTGAGGGAGCAGCTGAGTATTTCTCTCCAGGGTGCACATTTATTATTTTAAGAATCATTTAATTTTCCATCTGAACAAAAGGGGCAAATGTAGGTCCTGAATGACTCCAGGGCCCCGTTCAATACATTGCTGTGTTATCCATCACGGCAATTACACGTGGTAATTCATCTCTGAGAAACTTCAGTGAGCAGATCTGAGAGCATTTGACGTATCTGGCATGGCTCAAAAGTCTGAGAGTCCATGGAAAAAAGGGATCATGACTGGGAAATGTGCCATTCTGCCCAAGAAACTCAGGCAAAAGTTTCAGTACTGAGACTTCTGGCACACCAACAACCTGCAGCCTGGCTTCCAGTACCTCTCCCAAACTCTGGCTTCTTGTGTCACCAGGCACAAGAAATGGCTGTTTCATTGGAAAGTTAAAGGTTGGCAGTATTTTCCTTTGGGTCACATTTGCCTCCTTATGGTTATTCATTTTCCTGTCCTGCCCAGGCAGGTCTCTGGAGTGTGCATCCTAACAGATCCCAAGGAAAGGGTGGCTTGAGTCCTTACTGAAGGAAAAGGTGAAAGTCAGCCCCTGGGATTCTGAGAAGATTAAAGGCAGTAGAAAGTCTGGTTGCATGTTGGTCTTTGGTCAGGGGAAGCCAAGCAACAGAGAAGTGGATTTTAGTAAAATCTTAAGTTTAGAAATATTCAGATATTCAATGAGCATTCATGATTGAATGGACCATATATGTTCAGGAAGATTTCCCATCAGTGTTCAGGCTGTTGAACACCTGCAAACCTGAAGAGTCCTCATGCTGCTGCAATTTCAACTATAATTCAGAGCAGCCTATATGGAGACCTCAATCCCCTCAGCCAGGGTACTTTGGCAGAAACAGAATGTCCTGCAGGCTATATTGGAAAAGCCACATGAAAGTCTCTGAGATGCAGACCAGCATTAAATAAGCTGGTACTCACAGCCCAGGTGTGCTCAAAGCAAGATCCACCCATGAGGCTGTGGCAATCCATCAGTAAGGAATTGCTGCTGTGAGGCAGTGGGTTTCTTTAATTTCCACCTGGACAGCCAGGTTTCTCTGCAGTTCTGCAGGAGCTGATGGAGATCAGCGGGTGCTTGGGGACCAGCAGATCCTCTCCCTGAGCCCAACTCTTTTGCTACAGAGGCCCCTGAGACTGGCACTGATCCAGAAGCATTTGCAGGAGTCCAAGACTCAGGACAAACCCCAGAGACAGCAGCAGAGCTCACTTTGTCTTCATTTCTTCCTAATTGCCACAACTGTTGTAAAACAGCTCTCTGGCATTTTCCTGGATATAGAACATATCCAGGTACTAACCTGTTCCTGACTCTCCTAGCTTTTGAAGAGCAGAAAGCAAGGTGAATTGAAAGGGTAGAAATGACAAGCTGATCTGCATAATGCATTGGTGAGTTCTCCACAGAGCTCACGGGAGGCGACCTGGAAGTTTGGCTAATTGGAAAATGATCTCTGTCAGGTAAAGGGCTGCTCCTGAATTATCACTGCTCAGAGTTACTAACAGGGGAGCAGAGAACAGGTACCTCAAGTGTTTGCATTCCTGGTTCCTCTCTTTTCTCTATCCAGCTGGCAAACAATTTATCTCTTTACAATTTCCCAATTATCCTAAGTCTGGAAATGCCTGGCTGCTGTGTCATTTAGCAAAGAGCCTCACAGTGTCAAAAAAGGATGTGTCACTCAGCTCAGTTAGGAGAGAAGCATGGCAATGCTCAGATGCTGTCATTATTCCCAGTATCATCTCACATCAAATTGTCCAAGGAATGTGGCTTTTCCTCAGTCCACCTGAGGTGGCTCTGCTTTTGCTGGAAGTGTGTGCAACTGGGAGTCATCTCCTCTGCCTGTAGGAACAGGAGCAATCCCCTTGCTCCCTGCTGCTGCTCACTGCCTGGTGTGACACTGTGTTTGTGGCTAGAAAGGCAAGAACAAGTCTGAAACTGGGTTTAATTTGACATGTGCACCTTTTCTGCCTATAATGAAGTCTCACATCCTCTGAAAGTGCCATGTACCTAGCAACTGATGTCCTGTACACCCAGTTCCTCCCACTGCTGAAGGTTTTGCTCTTTGTACCAAAATATTTGGCTGGGGTTTTTAAGCCAACACTATGTTGTCTGATACAAACCAGGATGGCACATTCAGGTGAAGGTTTCCCACACTCTATTTAGGTTTACAAGTGGATTTCTTCTCCTCTCACCACCTTGGTGCACTTCTGCCACACGCAATTCATCGATGGCTCAGTGAGGCAGAGTCAGGACAGAGTCCCTTTGCCAACAGGGTCTTTCTGAGTGGCCATAGGAGCCTCTTTGCTGCCCTACTTAAACCTCTGCAAGGGCTAAATCAGGATGTGTGCAAATACAAAACATGAGGCATAGGTAGCTCTCATCTGCCTCCATCTCCCTCTTGAAAAACAAAGCACTCAAGTCTAATTGTGTGGACTGCCTGTCAGCTACGGGGATGGCAGCGGGGCAAGCAGCAGAGCAAGGAGATTTGCAGATTTTTCCAGCAGTGTGAGGAAGGCTTTATCTAGGAATACCAGAGCATGTGAGCACTGCCAGACACACGAAACAGGGAGAACTACTGTATTTTGTTATCACTGACAGACCAAGGAGCTGTGTAGAGATGCTGATCTCCCAGAGTCTCGCACAGATTAAGATGTGGTGGAGTGAAATTTCTTCCAGCAGTGTATTTAGAGGATGCTCTTTGTTTCCTTTTGCTAATGATTGGAGTACAGCCACTATAAACATTTGATACCATGCAGGGTACACAGAAATAACAAGAAAATAACATGGCTAATTAGCCTTGTGGATTATTTTAACCAGCTCCCTCTGGAATACCCTCATTGAACAGGGTTAGATTTCTTCCCTTCCCCCTACAACAGATCCTCACATTTAATTAAACTGGAAACCTGGCTGTGCCTGGCTCAGATGGAGTGTTTTACCACTTATATTGTCTGCAGATAAGAGACACTGCTGCTATTGCAGAAGTGGAGAAGTGGCTGCTTTGTACATCTCCTTTGGGAGGCTGCAGCTCCAGCCACCTCAAACAGTGGCAGACCCAGGCAGAGGCAGAAATCCAAGAGTAGAAGCACTGATTTCCATGCCTTCTAAAGGCAAAACAATGCTGTCATTGATCCATGATCCTTTCACCTAATTGGAAGGGCTAAAAATCAAAAAATATCAGGTGAATGGGACAGAAGAGATGGGTTCAAGCACAGATCTCACAAGGATAGTGAGCTTCTCCAATAGCTTACTCCAAGAATGATGGCAGGCAGTGTTTGGAGGAAACAGGATCCCTTCCACATAAGGGTGTTCCAGGAAATGAAATCGATATAATTAACAGCCAAGGTGAAATTGCACTATACAAAATCCTCTCTCCCATGACCTGGTCAACACCTTTTCAAAGAACACAAAATCAATTTCCTCCAGAGAGGGAGGGATCATCCCATGGATAAGACAAGATACTAGGCTGAAAACTCAGCGTTTCATCTGGACCAGCCCCTGATAAGGCTGGTTATTGATAACAACATTATGCTTTTTTCCCCAAAATATTTGTTTATTTATATCATAAATTCTTTAATGTCTAGACCTTGTCCTTGTCCTTTTTTCCATGCTCACCATTTGTCACCCCATTGTATGCTGTATCCACCCACAGCCAGAGACTGTCTGCCCCAAGACAAGCCTTCCCAAGAGCTCAATGGCAGCCTGGAGCTCTTTGTGCTACAGCTGGATTTGGTTTCCATGTTAGACTGGCAAGAATTACGTTTGAATCTCATAACTGTACAAAATTTTCACCTTCTCAAAAGTCATTTTCTTCTGACAGGCTGAATTCCTCCCCTGCGTCTCTTCTTACACTAAATGTGGAGCTTTCCAGACAAAGACTTCAAACTAATTGTGAACAGCAGCAGGTTAATGTGATCAAAGGAGCTAATAGGCTTTCATATGTATTTACATGATAGAAGCTCTCAGATTCAAAGACTGGATCAAGAGCTTTGTGATAAATTGGCAAGGATTATTTGCATGTTTGCAGCAGAGAACTTGTCTCTGCTCTGTTGGGAGAGTCAGCAGCCTGCGCTGGGAAATTGAAGCTTTCTCAATAACACCATCCAGCTTTCCCCATCCATTATAAACACAAGAAAAGCTGTGTGGAGGCATTACCCTGACTGAGATCCTCGTGCAATAGAAAAGAGAAACAACCTCAGCTGTGACCAGGCTTTGAAATGTTGGGAAGGTGCTCACAGGCTGAGGCTTTCTGCTGAGCAAGGGACACTGAGGCAGACACAACAGGAAGAATGAGCACAGGATGTCAAAGAAACTACATACCAAGAAATGTGGGGGTATTTAATTGGAGGACTGAGAAAATTTCACCTAACAAAAGCAATGGCATCTTCTGGATGTTTAAAATTGGTCAGGCCAAAGAAGAGGAAAACACCCTGATGGAGGGATGCTGCTCTATGCAGGGTCCAGGCAAAGCCTAACAGGTCTATTTGCCTTGTAGAAAAATGAAACAAATTGAATAGGACAAAAGAGAAGAAGCCCATGACAGAAAATTAAAGTTTTTCGTTTTTTTAAAAAAGAGGCATCCAAATCTCCAAACTACACAGGTGAGGGATGTGAGCTTACGTTTCTTTCTTCCATCATGCCAGCCCATCAGTAGAAGAGCAGCATGGGAACCCCATATTTTTTCATTCAAATTCCACAAATCCTTCTTTTATTTTTTCCCAGTTTTGAAGTAGAAAACCATGAAGTTTTAAACTCTCCCAATGTTATTAACTTGTAAAAACTGTTCTAATTGCAATGTCTAGTTTTAGTAAATTCAAGCTGCTTTTTGGTTTGACCTTTAAAGCTATATGAGAGGTATACACATTATAAACTGTGGATTTGTTTTTGAATCAAAACAGATGAAAAATGGAAATCATCCAATGCCAGCATATGAATACAGGATAATTTGAGCCTCTTTTCCCTAGACAATATTGTGCTGAAATTGATATGTTTTGAAAAAGATTTTCATTTAAATCAAAATAGCCTTTTTTCATCCAAAACTGAAAAGCTTTTCTGGCCATCTCTAAAAGGGGCACAGCTGATTATCATCTGCCTTCTCCTGGTATGACTTTACTGAGCACAGAGGAGCATACGCCTGCAGCTGGGATGTGACAGGGAGCTGTGCCTTGCAGCAATGCTGCTGCAGCAAAGTGGGACAGGGGGTTTGAGGAGGGGGGGGAAGTGTCCCAGTGCCACAGTGTGGCTTTGTAATCTCCCTTTATGTCCCATGTGTCTCTGTTTTTCACCAGTTTCTATGAGAAAGAAGACAAAGGAGGGCATGGGGGCAGCAGAACACTGTTACTATTGTGACCTTCTGGATCTGCAGAGCTTTGCAAAGCTCTGCAAGGTCTCCCCAGGAAAGATGCTGCTTAACAAAGACTTTGCATGGTCTTTTTATTTCACCAGCAGATTTGTGGTTTGGTTCCAGAATAGCGCTGTGTCAAATGAGAAAAACAGTCTGAGATGTGTCATCTGCTTAGAAAACAGAGAGAAGAAGAAAAGTGAGAAGGAGGGGAAGATGTGCTTTTCTGATATCCACACTGCATGGACCACAGTGCTCCACACTCCAGCCCCAAGACTTCCCAGCATCCTGGGTGGGCAGAGGGTATTGGCAATGAATTCCTCTTCTTCTAACATAATTGTAATTTCTGCATTCAGATACACAACCTTCGGACATCAAAGCCCATTTCCTGGAAACTGGGAGCACATCAAACGTGCTGATCCTTTTTGGGGAAAGAGGAAGAAGGGACATGTCCTGGGAGGTAGGGAAGAGACCAAAGCCGGTGGGATGGGAGCCTTGGTGTCAAGCAGTGTCTAAAATAGCCACTTTGCATCATATTGGTTCTTTAATTGTCACCAACCATGGAGGAACTGATTGAACCCAGCAAGGGTCCAGAAAAATAGATAATTTCTCGCAGGCATCTAAAATTCATGAACGCAGTGGTGGTCCTGTCACACCATTGCTATGTTGTTCCACGGCCCAGAGTCTCCCTTGAAGGGCAAAAATATCAGGGGTAATTTTTTTTTTCCTGAGAGTGGAATACATTTGGGTTGTTAATGCACGGCTCACACTTCAGGCGGATCCTCACCGAAGGGCCGAGAGCTCGCCTCGAACCGCGTGTTGTAAATTAACTCTTAATGTGATGAATGCATTAAAGGGCTGTAAGGCCTGAAGGATGTGCTCGGAAACCCGACGGCCTGATTAAGGGCTTGATTCATAAAAGCTTTACGCACCATTTGCGCAGGTTTCTTTATTGGAAATGTTACTTGGAAAGAGCTCTTGAGTGGCTTCTTCCTGGAGAAATGGGGTGAGGAGTCTGGACACACAGGCTCACACGTGTGCTTGCAAACATATGTACCTGCAGAGGCAAGGAGAGGGAGTGGACACATGCAGAGACCCACAGGCACTCATCCCACACTCCTGTCACATGTGGCTGCTGGCCCTGAGCTGCCCATGAGGCTGAGCTTTGTGGCCCATGGTCCTGCTCCAGACTCAGAGCCAGGCATTGCTCAGCCCTTGGTCCTGCTCAGGGATGTTTCTGTGCACGGCTACTGCAGGCTGCAAATGGGCCAGAGACTCCCCAGCCACAGGGCTGCCCTCTCTGCTGGGCCTTTGGGGCACAGAGCTCCCCTGATGCTCAGGGCTTGGGGCAGCAGATCCTGCTGGGCTGGGCTGGGCTCAGCTGGGGTAGAGTTTACCGTCTTCCCAGTGGTTGATCTGGGACTGTGTTTTGGATTTGTGCTGAACACAGTGCTGAAATATAGGGATGCTTTTGTTATTGCTGGGTAGGGTTTGCACAGAGCCAAGGCCTGTTCTACCTTTTGCACTGCCACACTGAAGTGGAGGATGGGGATGGGGGAGAGGCTGGGAGGAAACACAGCCAGGACTGATGACACAAACTGACCAAAAGGATTTTCCAGACTTTATGGCATCGTGTTCAATATATAAAATTGGGAGAAGAAGGAGGAAGAGGGGGATGTTTGGAGTGATGGTGTTTGTCCTCCCAAGTCACAGTTATGTGTAATGAGGCCCTGCTTTCTTGGAGATGGCTGAACACCTGCCAGCCCATGGGAAGCAGTGAATTAATTCCTTGTTTTGCTTTGCTTGTTTGAACACTTTTTGCTTTCCCTATTGAACTGTCTTTATCTCCACCCATGAGTTTCCTGGCTTTTATTCTTCTGATTCTCCCCTTGATCCTGCTGGTGGGGGAATGAGTGAACGGCTGTGAGGGCCTTGATGCTGGCTGGGGTTAAACCACAAGGCCTTAGAGAGGGAAACCTCAGTGGGACTAATGAGGTGGTGCTCAGCCAGGGTGGAGCTGGAGAGAAAAACCCAGAGAAATTATGGAAAACACTTCCAAGAGGAAAAGCTCAGGGAAATGATCTATGATGTGTGGGGCCGGGAGGTGTGGATGGGATCCCTTTTCTTACGCCTCATCTGTCCAAATTTGGAGGCTTCACATTTACAAAAAGATTCAGGCATCTCATGATGTGAGAACTGCACTGGAGCATCCCGCAGGATTTTATCTCAAGGAAAGAGGTGGAAGCCAGCTGCACTGGAGGAGGGGTGGTACCTGGGCTGCTGGGCACAGATAGCAAGTGTCCCCAGGGGGCTGTGACCAGGGCTGTGTCTCTGCAACCAGCCTGCCAGCTCTGCTACCTGGGCTCCTGCTTGGGGGAAAACCTGTCCCTTGAGGAGGTAAGATGTTTAATTTCCACACTGGCTGCATGAAAGGCGATATACAGCATTTTCTATATCTCGCAGATCTATAGAGAGGAGCAGTCAGAAAATTGCTGGAGGATAAAAGATAATTCATATTAAACATGTCATTCCAGGGGGAGCTGGATGAATCAGGTTTTAAGTGACACCCCACGCTGATCATGACAAACATCCCACATGCAAAGCAGCCTCAGGAATTTTGCAGCCTTTACTTGTATATCTTGCACTGGGAAACAAGGAGAGTTTGCCGAGCTCTGAGCAGTGGGGTAGTGCTGTGCTCCATGCTGCTTCTGCCCTTCTGTGCTATGGATTGAAGGACAGCCTCAATAACACCTGCTCTTGCAGCAGCCCTGCTGACCCTGTCAGAGTGTCCAATCTCCAGGCAGAATGTTTAGGACATGTCCTGCCTCTGTGCAAATCCCTGCCACCTTGTAGCTGGTTTAAATTGGAATCCTCCTAGTTTCAGTGAGGGCACTGTGGGATGCAGTTAATAAGTCACCTTACCTAAAACCTTCATGATTCCAACCCCCTCAAGCCTTCTCCTCTCCCTGCTAAGAATCCCAGCTTTTTTATTGTCTCTTCCTAAGGCAGCTCTCCCATCTCCTGCATTCCTTCAGTCTTCCCTGTAGCTCCTCTGAACCTCTTCCTTCTAAATCAGTGCAAAGATGGAGCTGTCCACAGTGCTCAAATGCATCCCCAAGCCCTCAGCAGGGCTTGGACTCAGGGCCTCACTACCCACCTCCTGTGCCAGCTTCTTTGAACCCAGGGCATGGCAGGTTTTATCATTGGCTTGGGCAATAGGAACAGATCTAGACTAGTCCTTCAAGTCCTCAATTATCAATTATTTTAGGCCCTAAATTCCCTAATGCACAGCTACAATGTGTTCTCTTGTGCTGAAGGGAAAGGAATCAGAGGAAGCTGCAGAATCTGTCCTCTGCATTTCACCCAAAAGTGCCTGGATGTGTGCAAAGCCAGAAGCTCTTTTCATCAAAATATAGTGATGACATTTATCCTGATTTTAATTATAACGTGCTTCTGTGAGTCTGCTGTTAGCAGGATAGAATAATGGCCCGTTCAATCCAAGCAGCCTGCTTGATCCCAGAGATGTTTAATCAGGCATCAGCAACTGTACCTGAAATCATCACATTAGCTGTATGGCAACATCCCTCCTCTCAAGATGCTGCAATAATAAGTCCCTGTTCAACAGGAGAGGAGTTTATTTGAAGGGCATAAGGAAAATGATGGATTTTCCTGGGTTTAATCTCAGCATTTTTTGTTATCAGCATCTGCTTCAGTCTCTCAGCCAGTGTCTGCTCCAGAGCCCTGGCACAGCAAAGGGGCAGTTGCAGGTTTCACCCACTGCAGTCATGTCTGACCCTGAGTACCAATAAGTGAAAATGGAGAAAAAAGGAGAAACCTGTCAAAGAACAGTAAATCAAACAAAAAAAAGTGATTGCTCATTTATGGCATTTAGAAGCGTCTAATTTTCAAATGTTCTGTCAGAAATTTGCTCAGTAGGCAAATACAGGGAAGCAGCAGCCAGGAGTGGAGAATTGGCTGTGTCCAGGCTGTAATTCCACGTGCCAGGAAGGATAACACACAGCCCTGCTATTCTTTAGCACCCCATTAGGTCTGTCCAAGGCAGCTCCCATTTGGGGTGCAGGACTGAGCCAGCAGAGAGACTTGCCTGGACAAGGAGTGATCCCCACATCTCTGTCCTGTGCAGCCAGGGCTCAAGCTCCCTGTCTTGCTCTCCTCTGCCCATGCAGCTCACAGTCAAGCTGGAAAAATAAGAACCTGAAAAATGTCAAAATGAAAAAGACAAATTAGTTTCCCAGCATTGATTGTAATAATAACAATCACAATACATTTTTAAGAAATTTAGTCTGGCAATTTTTAAGTAAACCTCAGAATTCTGAAGACAGGATTATGTTCACTTTGAGAATGTACAAGGTGAGCAGGGCAAACTAGAGGGCTTCTCCTGAGAGCTTGTTTACAAAGCTACATTTTTCCATCTTTTTTTTTTTTTTTCTGGCAGCATAAAGCTGCAGTTTAATCACTGTTTGCCGAGGAACAGCCACAGGAAGCTCTGCTCCCAAGAGCAACAACCAGAGACATTCAATTTTGAAGCTGCCAGTCAACAAAAGGGCATGAAGTTATTAGCTCTGAAGGCTCCATTACCTGCCAGTTCAGACCCCAGATACCATCTTTCATAGATTTTTCTGGGGATTCCCATTTTGATTGCAGCCAGAGGCCAGATTACTGCTAGGTGGTTTCCAAAATGTCTCCAGAGGTATAGTAAACACAACTTAATGTTCAGAGTTAGTGCATTTTGTTAAAAACAAACATATTAACAAAGTAGATATGCACAAGGATGTTTCCATCCAGGTATGTGAGTACTTCTAAGGCAAGCAGATGAAATGCAAAATGATGGGAAATTCTGTGGGCAGATGGGGCTGTTTTGCTCTCTGTGTCCCTTGTGGTGCCCAGTCATCCCCCAGAGCATCCCCTGCTCAGTCAGGGGACTTTCCTCTGTTCCCAGGGCAGGTTGATGCCAGAAGTGCCCTTCAGCAGTGGATGGGTCTGCAGGGGCAGGACACACAACACCTCATAGGAACAGCAGGAAAAATCTGATCTGAGCATTGAGGAGAAAATAAATAAGGGTTTGCTGCTTAATCCCTGCTCCAGCCAGGACTATTTCAGATTTTTCAGTTTAAGCTGCAGGAGGATTTATCTCTCAAAGAACAACTTTGAACACCTTTAAAAAATGCAGGCAGAGGCCACAAAATGATGGTGTCAGACAGACAGAAGTCAGAAGATAACGAGGTAAGGAGTGAGAGAGGGATCAGTCCCTGTCCATCTGCCTGTCTGCCTATAAAAGTAAGTGGATTAAATGAGGAAAGTGAGCAAAATCTCCTAGAGTGGCAAATAAGATTTAAACTGAGTAGCTTCGGTACACCCCCCAATCTCAGTGGTTAATAGACTGGAGGGCCTTTTTAGTACATTCCTCTTGGAATATTTCCCATCATTTTTATCTTGAGTAATCGCACGTTCCCTGGTCCCCAACCCTTCCCTTCACAGCACAGCATTAATAAGTTTCTGAGCTGCAGAAGCTGCTCAAAGCACAGCCTCCCAGCTGAAGCACAGGGCTATCATTTTACAATTTCCCTGTGGGTAATGGAGTAAATAGAATGGAGTTCCTATAGTCATGATTTAAAAGGAAAAATATCTGTATTTATGGGCAGAAAGGAACGTGCTCACAGATATCCTCTACTGTGAATTGCTGCACATCAGAGCCAGGTGATGCTGAGCAGCTGGATGCAAAGATGCTGCAGTTAACAAGTGGTGGTGGCATCTGGACAAGATCAGAGAGGAGGGTGAGGATCACAGGGAATTGTAGAAGCACCAAGGCAGGCTCGCCCACACTGGAGGCAGCTCGCTGCCTCTCAGGACTTCAAACAGGATAAATTCACAGGGGATCCTTCCTCTGCTTTGCATGCAGCTGAGGAGGAGGAACAACAGCTCCAGGGAGCAATTTGGAGATGGCACCAAGCCTGAAGTCCTGCTTGTGCTCTGACAGACCCCTTTCTTTTTCCAGTGCCTGTGGAGAAGTTTGGGGAACAGACAGAAAGCACCCAGGACAAGGACAAGGCAGAATAGCCCAAAACCACCACCATGAAGCTCAGCACTGGAACTGGCTGCTCTCCTCTGGCCTCTGTGCTCTCGGCAAAGCCTCACAAAAGCCTCCTTCAGGACCTAGGAAAAACCTCTGACAGCACCACCAAGCATTACGAAGCATCTGAGAGCTGTAATCTAGCCTTGCTGACACATTAGGCAGAGTTGCTATCCAATTTATCTCTACTAATCTACTCTTATATAGGTCTGTAAGATAGAAATCTCCAAAATGAAGGGAGAGCTGCCAGAAAGCTTTTGAATTGACTGTGGGTTGTTCGACTGTTTTAGCACACTATCATCCTAAATTGCCTGCTGCTCAGTGCTCGCGCCAGCTGCCCTAATGGCACTTCTGAACCACGCAGAACTGGAGGCTGCATCCTCCTGTGTTTATGAGAAACCAGGACATTATGTGAAGGGGGAATAAAACACCTCCAAGATCACTTGTTAACACCAGGGATGTTTTATTTGTTGGTCCATGGGAGAAACTTTGGAAGAGCAGTAGGGATGCCCCAGGGGCTGAGCAGCCAGACACAGTTGCCACCAAAGGCCAGGAGCGAGCCCTGGATTGTGAATTCATGGAGCTGATAAAAGACTGCTGCTGGCAGAAGGTGGCTCATTTAATGGGGTTTGGCCATGGTTTGGGAGGATCTGCCACAGCATAGCCTTTAGCTGCCATTCAGAGGCTGAGTTTTGAGGATAATTTGCTTTTATCTTTTCCAGTGCAGGGAAGAAGACGTTCTCCATCCCTGCATGGGGTCTCTCCAATGGTCCTGCAGTGGTCAGAGCTCCCAAAGACCATTCTGAGCATTGGCTTTTAAAGAGAGCAAAACTGCAAAGACCTGGGGATGCAGTAGCTTTCAGGAGCCTCCCTCAAACCAGTCTTCTTTGAGAGCTTTTTATTAGGAGGCAAGTTAGAGCTTGGCTTCTGGAAGCCCGTTTGCAGCCAGTGATATAAACAAAGCTATTGAGTCAGAGAACTGCTGCCATGTGGAAGGGTTTTTCTCTGAAACCGGTAAAAGTGAACTGTGAAAACTCCTGTTTTGAAATACATCAGTGATAAAGGAGGCAGTGAGGAAGGAAAAACCATGCAGGCCCTTCTTGCACAGGGAGGAAAAGGTCTTCATTCAGGCTGAGTGGGGCGACTGTGGGTCTGCTTGGAGCAGGGTCAGAGTGACTCCAAACCCTTCTGTAGAGGACCAGCCTCTCACTCTTCCATACGTGACTGTTCCAAGTAACTCCACACATAGTTTTGGGGCAAGAAAGCCATTTTCAGCGTGCTTCTTATGCAGCATGGGCACAGCAGCACAGAGGGTGCAAGGGAGCTGCCAGATTCTGCAGGCATTGGAGACAAACCTCCAGAGACAAAAACGAATGAAAGCACCCTGGACCCAAGATGCTCAGTGGAGAGCTCAAGAGAGGCAAATCCCTGTGGCAGGATGAACGTGTTCTGCTCTGCAGACATGGCTCCTCCAAGTCTCACTCAGCCCATGTGGTTGTGACCCACTACCCTGCTGAGCCTGGCCAGACCATGCAGAAGGTTAGAACAGGGGCTCTGGGAGGCAGACCAATACTCCTGTCTTGCTGCACTAAAGGTATTGTGTCACAGCTGTGGGTGGGAAGGGGTGATCTTCCAAGTCATGATCAGGAAGAGCATAAGTCTGTGTTGCACCCCATCGTCTGATGTTGCTGGGCTACAAAGGCATCCCACATCCTGGTTGTGAGTTGCCAATTTTTGTTTCCTGCAGCCCTCAGCCTTCCTCTGATCCTTGCCTTTGTTACGCCAGAGCACATTTTAACAGGAAGACATATGGGAAATCTGCAGTAGCTACAAGGAATGAGCCAATGCCTTCATATATCTCCTTGAGATCCCTTCTTCTCTTGGAGGGAACGACCTTATTCACAACTCCCTGACTTACCCAGATCAATAATTCTCAAACCTCTGGTGCCTGGTCAAAACACAGGGCCTGGGGACAGCAGCACAGACAACTCCAGCTCACAAAATATTTCATTAAGCTGATACCACAGAAGGATGGTGCTTCTTGCTGCAGGGATCGCTCGGCACCAGCGTGTGAGAGCCACAGAGCGCCCAGCCCGTGTGCTGCTGCACAGAACTGATGCATTATGTGATTTCAGAGGCTGTTGTAGTGAAGAGGAAACAAGAGTGTCACATTAGCAGCAAAGGCGGGTCATGAGTGTAATAATTGAGTACAAGATCTATCCAGTGGGGGGGTAATAGAATAACAAGCAATCAACAGCAATACAGGAAGAATAAATTAAGCAGCGTGCGTCTGCTTTCATCCAGGCACAATTAATGTCATTAGTCCTGAGAGATGATCTGGCTTTCTGCAGAGAACTTGTGAGTCAGGTAACTGTGCCTGCACCCAGAATGCAGCTCCAGCCCCCAGTCAGCCCCTGGGGCAGATGGGTGCACAGACACATGGCTGCATCCCCCTGGGTGTGCCTTCCCTCTGAATGTTCCCCTGCCCACCTGAGCGCAAGAACCCAGCAGAGTTTTGGCTGAAGCACTCATTGCAGCAGTTCTCAGGGGATTATGTGACCTTCAGGCCACACAGAGCTATGCATGACCATCAGCTGGTAAAAGATTGTCAGCAAGACCAGTAAGGCTATGGCCAAAAAGCTCTGGGTCAGATACCAAAACCCAAGGTATCCAGAGCTCTGAATTTTATCCCCAACTTGAAAGCAAATACGTTGTTCACAGGGTGAAACAACCTGTTTACAGCCTCTTCGCTCCCAGCTGAACAGTCAAATTGCCTCTTGCCAGCAAGTTATATTTGTCACCTTATAAATTAATCACTTTCAGGCTGTTCCTCAGCTAAAGCTGTTAAGATCTAGAGAGTCTAGGACAGTTTAATCTAGAGTAAACAACTCTGCAGGAGCTCTTCTTATTTCTGCCTTGGTTTTCTTTTTTGCCTCTATCACGGAAAAAAAAAATTGGTTGTATTAATACTTTCCTGATGTTTCCTCTCAGGAGCAAAACTTCAAAGTGATTTCACAGTCTAGCTCACTCCTGAAAAGAAATAAATCACGAAGTCAAAGAGGCTGCTGGTGGAGTGGTGGCAGGGATTGTTTAAAAAGCTGTTTCCAGCCTTCTCATTCCTACCTCACTGATTAATGCAACAAAGGAGGGAAAAGGCTGCAATCCAGCACACACAGCACGTGGGCACAAGGGACAGTGGGGCTGGGACATTGCTGACAACAGACAACAGAGGGACTTGTAACAGCAACACAAATCATTCCTTCACCCCACAAAATAAGGAAAGAGTACCTGAATTTTAAAATTATTTCAATCTCTCACAAAGGAAGACGCCCTAGGCAAAGTGGCTCAATAAATATTTGCACCACATGACTTGGAAAAAAGAGACTGGCTTAATGAGGGTGCAATTTGGAGAGTGGTGTGTAGGATGCAGCTGGTGGATGTGGAAGCAGCCCCTCTTTGGTCACGAGTGATCTTGTAAGTAGGATGCTCTGAAGAAGACCAAAGATTGCCTTTTGTTGTGAGCCAGAACAGCCAAAGGGGTGGGCTATGAGAAAGCTTTGTGAAAACAGCTCAACTAATGGGTTGAGCAATAGCAGGGCTGAGGCAGAGGCTGCACTGATTAGTGTACTGTCAGTGCTGAGGCCTCCCACACAGACAGCTCTGTCTGCCTTCCCTTCCTTCACACACTCAAGGATGCCACATTCATTAGTGTGTGTCTGAGCTCAGCACCCTCCATCCCTCACCCAGTGTCCTCTGCCTGTTTATTCAAGCTTAATGCCAAGGCAAATAATCCTCCTACGAGGCACTTTTTCACACTCCTAGTGAGAAGCTCTGTACTCTGGGTTAAAAGAAGCAGCCCCCATCGCTACTTCATCCTCAAGAGGGCTGGGGATGGCAGAGTCAGAGCTCAACTGTGTGACTTCAAGTGCTTCAAAGAAACATCACCACCACCTCCAGGCAATGATGAGATGCCTGCAGGGAAACTTTCCTCCCATCTTATAGCTGACTGACTTTGGAAAGGGTGAGTCTGGTCCTCCATCCTGCTAGAGTTTGGACTAAACAAGGGTTTTGAGCCAAGGCAATGAGGGGTCAATGCTTAATGCAGAAATAATAATGCTTTAAAGGGATGAAGTGAAATTCTCATCTCTGGCCAGCATGGCCTGGGGAGTCTTATGGGCTGCATAAATGCAGTGGCGGCTGTTTGAAAGACTCCCAGCAAGAAAAAAGGAAAGGTGACATGTCCACCTGGCCATGGGGTGCAGAGACACCATGGTTGGAGGCAGCAGGGAAGTCCGGATACTCCTCACTTCTATTGTGCACAGTGAGGAGCATTACTAGTGTTCAGCAGAGCTCAGGGAGTCTGTAAAGCTCCCTGTAGACCAGGACCTCCTTCTATTCACCTCCATCCTCCTTTTACTGAAGTAATATCCAGAAAGTGTAAAATTATCTGTCTCCCTTCAGTCACTGCCCTGCCGCATCCATCTCCCACCTGGGAACGGTGTGAACGCGGCTGCTGACATGTCATTTCACAGAAAATCCTGAGAAATATCCGCCCCTGGAGTTCTGAGATGGATTTGGGTCAGTCCCAGGGAGATTTTTACTGAGGGAGCTTCAGAGTCCCCTGCACCAGTCCTCATTAACAGAGGCTGCAGTGAGACACCGCCGCAGTGCCAGGGAAGCCGAGGTGGGGGGCCCAGGGAAGTCGAGGCAGCTGCCTCCCCTGAGCAAATCCAAGGGCTTTGGTACAGACAGGGCAGCATTTTGAAGCCAAGATGGTGTAGGGGCTTTGGGGCAGCAGGGAAAGAGGAGGATAGAAGAGATAAACTGGACAGAGAACAAGTGTGCTTGGGGATGGTTCAGCCAAGATCCTGGAGAAACACGCGGGGGGAGGGGGGGGACCAGGAGCCAGGGCATGATGGATTCAGGAAGGAACATGCTCAGAGGATGCTCTGGCTTTGTTTCAGCATCCCAGGCTCCTAGAAAATATCTGCAATAGCATCCCAATGGTGAAACAGCAGCCAGGCTCATTTCCTTGCTCTGATGTGCCTTTATGTAAGGGAGCCCGGGATGCACAGCATGTGCTGGGGATCTGGAGGTGGGAGCCCCTCGGAAATGAACCATGCTTTCCCCTGATTGCCACCTTCAGCAAGAAAATTGTCCTTCCAGTTCTAATTTAAAAAAAAAAAAAACAAAAGGAGAAGATCAATATATGTGTGTGCATAGATATAGAAAGCAATTGCAGCCCCCACAGAGTGAAAGGAATAAATAAAGAAGTGGGAGAATGATTCAATAGCAAGGGTTGGTTATGTGCGTGCCCATTAGCAAAACTTGGAGAGGAACAGGGCTAATGACACTGAAATAATAAAGTCATTAGAGTGAACAGCCAGAGCCGGTGCTTACACCTGTAAGTGCTGCTGAGTCTTTGAGTAGATTAAGTTCATTTTAGTGACCGTGGCTGCCTCTTCTAAAGTAATTATTGACAGATCCATGAGCTGTTTGCTTTGCATTTAGTGATCAATTAGTATGCAAACACTCTCGCCTTCTCAGCCAGGCCTGTGGGATGTTTCTGTAGTTAATTATTTAAATACTTAGGTGACAGGATAACGGATTTCAGGAATTTTGTCGTATTTAAAGCCTGGCTGTGCCTTGTGATGTGGAAACAATCTGACTCTCATTTTAAAATTTCCATCCCAGCAAGAATTTGCTCAGTTAGAGAGGGGAAGTATCTGCAGATGCGTCATTAAGAGCATGCAATAAAATGGAGCATTAATGCAGTGCTCTGAGCTGGGAATGTGTAGATGGGGAGGGCTGGTTTGAGGGGGAGGAAGAAAGGGGATGCCAGAAAAACCAGGAACTTTCTGACTCAATGCTGCAGTTAGTAAGGATTTTGAGGAAGCACCCACGGGAGGAGACCTGGATGTGGTGGTTGTAAGAAAAAGATCCTGAGCAGGGTCAAATACAAGCATTGAGTATAAATACAGAAAAACTGAACTCTTTTATTTCCTGCTTACTGCCCCAGTGTGAAGGTCTTTGAGGGGCTTTGAGCATGGCCAATGTCTGTCCCTGAGAGTGTTCCACGCACTGGGGGACAGCAGGGGCTGTGACATTCTGGTGCTACCCCAGCGTCAAACACCATGGGTGTGACAACAGCCAGGACCATCCCATTAGGCAGGGATAAAGCTGCCCTGACCCAGAACTGTCCCTCTCAGACTGCCTTGTCTGGCAGAATCTCAGTTTTAAAACAAAACCTCTGCCCCTTTATTTGTGGTTGAAAAGGAAGAACCAGCCAATACAGCCCAGCATCACTCAATGTAAAAATGAGGGTGCACTGCAAGCCTTGGCCAGGGGCTCGCAGGTGGCTTGCCCAAGCCCCAGCCCCTGACAGATAACCCATGCCAGTGTGACTGACTGCAGGAGTCTGTTCTTTGGGAAAGAAGGTGCTGCCATCCTGGGGAATGATGTCTCATGACACCACCTTGGGTGGAGCTGCTGCTGTCAAAAGGGGAACTCAACCTTAAATGCCTGTCATGGAGAGGCCTCAGAGAGGAGTTGAAAGAAACCAGATGATGCTGAGCCACCATGTGCTTGGCCATTTCCCTGTGTTCCTGCCCGAGTGGAGCTGCTATCCATGCAGAGGCACCTGCAGGTCTGTCCTGCCTCTCTCTCCTGGAGTGGACATTCAGAAAGTCCAGCTCTGTGCTGGCAAGTTGGCTCTGGCCCTTGCTAATGAACTCTGTGCACAGGTGTGGGTTTCTCACCCACATACCAGCAGAAAAATGCCATCAGCTAGCCCTGGATCCTGCCAAAGGCCTAGATCTAGACAGTGCTATGGCTGGCAGGGGTTCCCCTGTGCCAAACGACGTGGCAGCATGAGCCAGTTTGGCCTGTGAGCCACCAGTCAGTGCCACCTCAGGCTGGTCCCTTCAGCCTCTGAGCTGCAGGTTAGCAGCTCCTGCTGCAAGCCTTACCGTGCCCCATCCATCACCTGGATGAAGGGACCTGGCAGGGGACAGACCTACTCTGTCCATGCCAGAGCAAGGTGAGGTCATGCAGCCCCACACCACAGCCCTCATCAGCCACATCCCAGACAGCCACAGAGCTCCTCTCCCCCACAGCCAGATGGATTAACACGGCAAACCACAACCAAGCAAACTCTCTGTATCCCATTATCCATCTCCTAAACCATCCTGCCCTCCAGTGCAGCATTCTTTGCAGAGCATTGATTTCAGTGCCAGTTTTCCAGCCCTGTTATTTATTTAGCATGAAAAGGCTAGTTTGCACGCCTCTTCCCTCTCTGCTTATCAGTCAAGGGATGTTTACACTGTGAAAAGCATCTGTTAAGACAACAGTATCTTTCTCCATAGTAATTTATTGTCCTCAAAAAGTGAGTGGGGCAGTTTAGTATCTTGTTAATGAGTCTGTCAAACTGACTGTGATGGCTGGGGAAAAGTACAAAATAAAAAATGGAGTTTATATTGAAATCAATGGGAGTCTAACTACTTTTTTAAATGACATTTTTCCCATTGGGTGTCGATTAAGCTGTCAGACTTAATAGGCCTGTCCCAGAAAAAAAATATATCTTCAATAAATAAACGGCCTTAGATAAATACATTAATAACGGTGTGTACTGAAGACTCCTTTGCTGGTACTTGTTATCTTTTTTTCTTCTCCCTCAAGTTTACATAACTGTCTGAGAGCTAAAAAGCATTTAATTCTCTCCTAGCATATGGCTATTAAGTAGGATTTACTGTAGAAAGTGCTTTCTGACATGTGGCTAATGAAGTCTGTGTATGTCTCGGCTCTCTAACAGGCTCTTGAACTGCAGCCGCATTTCCGTGCTGCTGAGGGCTGGGCAACAGTCTGCCTCTGCTATCTACAACTCCTGATTGATTTGGCAAGTTTGAGGAGCTCCTAGTCACTTCTTCCTCCCTGGTCACAACTCCCCATCCCTGCCTCTGGAGGGAACCTGGGACCAGCGTCCCCACGAGCTCATGTGCTGGCTGCCAGGAGGAGAAACCACATGCAGCATTTTGGGCACCTTTGGGACCTCCTGGGTCCAGGATTCCCACAGTAGTAGCAAAGCCAGGACCTAAAGAAGGATGTCGTCAGGATGTATAAAATAAATGGTTCTGTCCTGACTTTTTATCCCATGATTTGGCCTTCTCTCATTTTCCTGCCCAAGGACTCGATGGGAAGAGGATATCTAGACACAGAGATGTAAAACAAAATCAAAGGCTTTACCTTCTCTGGGTTTAAGTAGCAACAGACATCCCTGAATTTGCTGGAATGACCTTGGGCATTCAATCACGGCTGAGCCTTGAGTTTTGCAGACTCTGTGTCCATGCTAGTACACAGCTGTTGGTGCAACAGGCTCAGGACAGCCAGCTCACCCTTCATTGTTTGTAGGTTCTCTATCCCTCCACTCTGGGTGTTTGGGACTGCCCCATTAACGTGGATCTGTGATGCTCACTACCAAGATGTCCTCCCAGATAAAATCTTTTTTCCAGGCTCCGTACAATTCAAACAAGCCACTTACTGAGCAATCACCTGTTAGAGTTATGTGCTGCAAAAACCCTTGTGCCTGCTAAGCCCTCTCTCCCAGGACCTCAGATTCTCAGGCAAGGATCTTCAGGGACTCGTCCTACAAAAGGCAAGTACCCTTTCCTACAAAGAGCTGCACCTTGCTCCTCTTGCAGCAGTTTTCTCAGCAAATAATTCTTCTGGATGAAATAAATGTCTTTGCTAATTCTCCTGTCTGAGTGACACATAAGGTCCTGCTGAGGCCCATCAGCCACTTCTGGGGGTGACAAGGCTGGATGGGGCTCATGAATCCTGCTGTCAAGGACAGCCAGCCAAGACACCCCACCCAGGGATGCTCATTAGCACCCGGCCATTCCCATTACAGCAGAGATGACTGTAAGTCACGGCAAAAATAGAAACTCCCATGGAGCAGGGAGCATCTCTCCCTGACAAGGCTGATTAGTTCCCTGGGATGAGTCGCTTGCTGTGGGGCATTGAGGGTCCCATGTCACAGGGCTCAGAGAGGTGGCAGCTCCCCCTTCCTCCTCCCTGCCGGGGCTGAGCTGCCGTTGATACAACTAAGTAGTTACTTAAATATTCACAGACTCCTTCCCCCATGGTGTTTACTAGGAATTTACATTTCCACAAGTACTTTGATTTCACCACATTTCCTTTCATTCTTCCCCCAGGGAAAGGCCACCAGGGGAGGTTTCTTCTCCTTTGCTTTCCAGCAAAGCTTCAAGCCCTCCCATTTCAATTTGGAGTGTTTCCTTTTCCCTTTCCTCTCTTCACTTTTCTTCAAAGAAAGAAAGCAAAGAGACAACAGAGGGAAGATGAAGGAGAGCCTCTAAAAATACCAAAGTCCTCCCCTGCCTCTAGAAAATGCCTCATAAACCCCCCCAAAATTCCCAAGCATCCCAGGCTGATGAAAGAGAAGGTCTCTGCAAAACTTCCAGAGCTAAATCCACTGCTTGAAAACACTCATTCCTGCTTTACACCCAGCTTTGCCAGACAGCCTGGCATGGCTGCTGCTCTCCAAAGGGATGTGTCTTTTCCCTGTGCTCCCTAGATTCCCACCTTTCCTGGCAGGCAGCAGGCAGTGCTCGGAGGCAGGAGAGCTCCCGCTTGCCACCAGGCTCGCTGGCACAGCATGTTGGCTGCCAAGCCAGCTGGCCACGGAAGGGTGAGCTCCTGCTGCTCGGGCAGCTGCCGGGTTTTTGGCTCCCAAACTGTCTGGGCAGAAGGAGCTGCTCTCCCTGGCTCTGCAGGCAGCCTGTGGGCCAGATGCTGCGTAGGTCTGCGCTGCAGTAATAACCATAATTAATAACAATAACATGCCTGCAAACCATGATGACAGCAGGCACTAATCTTTCATAATACTTTTAAGACAGGAAGGGGAGAATCCTGCCATACAAGTCCTGCTCTATATCCGTTTGGAGCCAATACTTAGAGGAAGCAGAAGACCTCCTAAATGGCATGCAAATTTGTTTTTCGTTGAGCCAGGTTCTATCAAAACCTTCTGTCTTTACGCTGTCACTGAATTTACTTTGTCCCAGTCTGAGTTTATTGCATTAGGCAGCAAACATGGTCCTTGCAGGCAGAAAATACTCAGAAAAATGGCAATTTTATATTTCAGCTGCTTCACTAAGGTGGGAACCAGGGAGGGCTTACTGCTGTGCTGAGCATGTGGCTGTTTAGTGCTGCTGCTTTCCTTCAGTAAGGTGTTTGGCTTGATCAGCTGGGAGCAGACTGGCAATGGTGCTACCTGCACCCACGTTGGTGAGGCAGTGTGCAGGACCAGCTTCCAGGAGCACAGAAGCTCCCTGGGGATCAGGATATCAGGCTCAGTTTCCCCAGCCCTGCCATGTGTCAGGGCAGAGGGCAGGAGCTGGCAGAGCTGCCCCCTCCTCACCCCACAGTGCTGGTCTCACACCTCCCCATGCTGCTGTCTCATTTATTTCAGGCTCATCAGCCACCTCCAATCCAGGAAAACCTTTGGTGTGTTAAATTCCCTGCACATGAAAGAAGGATAGAGCACAGGCAGCTTTGCTAACTCACCTCATCCCCTGCCTCCCCCAGCCTTTCCCTCCAGTGCCAGCTCCATTAAAACCAGTTTTGCCCCCACTGTGACCCAGAAGCTTCCTGCCACACAACACAGTTGATGTGGCAGAGTCTGGCAGAAGGTGGACAGCCATTCCCAGACTGTCCCAGGAAGAGAGGACACCTTCAAGAATCCACATCATGAAACTGCTGCTCCCTTCCCCTGGCTCTTTGGAAATAGCTATGGAGGGAGGTTTTCTGAGGGAGAACTCCCCATATCTGCTGCTTCTAACCCCACAGTCCTCCAGGGGCAGAGAGGAGACCGCACTGTTCATGTTCTAATTCACAGCCCTCCGCCTCAGTTCCCCTATCTGTGACATGGGGGTTGGATAACTACGTCCTAATCCCTGCGGATAAATTGGGAGCTTTTCAAAGTTGTAGCCAACCTGTGGGTACCTAGATACAGTGGCAAGAATTTATGAAGTGAGTGGAGCTCCAGGGGCAGAGGTGTTGGAACACAGGCATCACAGAAACAACAGATGCTATTAAAAAAGTGCTATTGCTTTGTTTGCTGAACCCTGCAAGGAATGATTACAGAAGGTACCCGTGAGATGCCAGAGCCGATGGCCCCCTTCACCCTGTTGTGTCTCAAGTTACAGGACTCACTCCCACAACACTCGTGGTAGTTCAGTGGCTGGGTGGGCTCTGCTAGAGTGGAAATATCTCCCAATTACACTAATGAGGTGCAAATTCCCCAGAGGGATCTGGAGATGAGGCACATCGTATGAAGAGGATTTTAATTGGTCTGGGAGTCTGAGGGCTACTGGAGGTGCACACCAGCGAGTGGAGGCTCTCCAGGGTCCTGCTCCTCTCTTGGTGCTGGAGACAGACAGGAGGCTCTGCACATGGGCCACTGTCATGGCTGGGATGGACACTGGGTGACCTCAGCGAGGACACAGAGGGGTTTACAGCCATGTCCAGCTGCACCAGCAGGACTCTCTGAGGCACCTGGCAGTGGGTTGGGCTCTCCGTTGCCCTGAGGACTGGAGCTCTCTATTCTCTCATGTGGCAAAGCATCAGCTCCAGGCACCCACGGAAAATGAAACCCTGCTCTTCAGAGGGTGCTCTCAGCATGTTTGCTCCCAGAGAAGCTGCCAGGAGAGCTGCTTTAGCTACTGCCACTCACAGAAGGGAAAATCCAGTGTTTATCCTGCAGAGCCCTCTCCGTCTGAGTGGCTGAGAGCTGTGTGCTGCTGTGCACTGCAGGGACAGGACTGAGGGACCAGACACAGGTGATGGAGCCAAGCCTTGGTCATGCAAGGTTGGGGCTGCCCTGTGAAATCTCTAAACACCCAAGAAGGAGAAGGGGAGCTCTTGCAGGGCTGATGCTGTGGCAGTGACACAGGAGAGATATCTCTCATGGACAACTGCAAAAGCCTCCCCTGGTGCTTGCTGCAGGGGATAGATGCTTGCCCAGGACCTTTCCCCCGGGGCTGGTGCCTCTGCAGGGGTGTAGATTCCTATCCCTCCCCTTCCTGAGCAATGAATCAGCTATCCCAGCATCTTTCTCCTCTCTTGAATGCTGTCCCTTTCCCTCTTCCCATGTACCTGCTCTTTCTCCCCAGCAAGAGCCAGTGGGGATGGAGACAGCATCATTCCCCATCCAGGGAAGGGAGACAAGAGAAGTGGTGAGATGAGGTGGGAGCAGGACATGTGAGACGTGCAGAGGTAGACAGCAAATGCAGGGCAGAAGATCATGGCTCTGCCATGCCCTGCCTGCCTGATACCCCTGTGCTCCCAAACACTCTTCTGGGAGCTGGCTCAGCTGTGTGCCTGGATGTGAAAATTCCCAGGGTGCTTCTTTCATTCACAGTGTGACAGCTCCTGCCATGCTGGGACATGAGAGCCTGTTGAGAGGCTGAGAGATCCCATCCAAGGCAACCCTTTAGTGTTTGATTTATCAGAAAGGTGACCTTGGCAGGACCAGTGTAAAATCTGCTGAAGAAAAGATGTTTTTCATTGACAAGTACCACAAGGTCCCAGTCTGAGAGCTCCTGCTGCATTACCAGCCCCAGCACAATACGAGGGTGGGTGGGTGGGCTGGTGTGTTTGTGCCAAAATAATGGTTGTACATCAGTGCCTAGATAACTGCGGGGTTCACTGCAGATGGATGGGTGCATGGATGGATGGATTCACTAAATAGCAAAATAATGCAGATCCTCAGAAACAAGATATTTGAAAGTCTTGGTAATGTCTGCTCTGAACTCACTGTGACTGTCTGCTTTGTCAGTATCCAATTCGGAGAAATGGGAAAAGCTTTTACAAATCTCCTTCATCATGCCAAAGGGGTAAATAAAAGGGATTGCCTGCTCCTGGAACTTGGGGTGAACTTGTCCATCAGGTGATTGGAAATCTGAAAGTAATAGGAGCTTTAGAAAGAAATGCCATTACCTATCAGCTTTGCATTTGTACTCTGTGTTAATCCTTTTTTGTTTCAAGTCAGAGAAAAGCAGTCCTTCATTTTGGAGTGATTTTTGATGTATGAGAGGTATTTTATAACACTGCAGAAAGTGACCAATCTGAAGTGGAGGATGAATATTATTCTTCCTGCCGAGAAAATTATTAATAGAGCTGTGGGAATGGTTTGCCTTATCTTTATTTCAGGTACAGAACTACTGCATCATGCATCAAGTTTAGTATTCATATCTGCAAGACTAACTCAAGCTTTCTCCAGAGGAGCTGTAGGCAAGATCAGGAAAGCTTAGCTATATATATGTATATATATATATATAAATGTGTAAGTGTATAAAATTGTCCATACTTCAAACGTAGGTAGAATTTACTCATTCCCTCCAAGTAGAAGCACTGAAAAAAACCCACAGAGCATGACAAGCTCATCATCGTAATTAACATTTTCTACAACAGTTTAAAGGAAATAAATTCAGTTTGGTTTCTTTGGGTTTTTGTTCTTACTTTCAAAAGTAACTACTTGCTGTCTTAAGAGAAGCCTACAGATGAGGCAGAGACAGAAACTGCTTATTTAGAATGCTCCTTATTATGGAAATGTTTGACTGCCCTTTTGGGATTGTTTCAGAGGAATTAGGCACACAAGACTGGAAAGGAAGAAAAGGGACTTTAAGCCACATCCCCAGCAACTGCAGCCCCAGGGCAGCCACATGATGCAGGAGAGTCCCCAGAGCATCTCATCCACATCCCATGTACACGGCACGCCAACATCCCCTGGAGATGCTGGAACTCCGACAGAAAACAAACCCACAGCTCCCAGGTGGCAGAAGGAGAGGGAACAGGAGGTAGCAAATGTGTCACCAGATGGCTGAAATTGTGATGGGTTTGCTTGGGGAAGTTCAGAGATGCCTGGCTCAGGAGATGAGATGCTGCAGCTCTGTACCACCGGCTATCACAGCCCACAGGTCTTTGCTCCGCTGCTCTGTGCTGAGCCCACTTGTATGGGACAGGGGTTGTGCTGTAGCAGGACCTGCAGCCTGGGGCAGAAAGCGCTGGGAGATGGAGCAGGCACCATGCTCCTCTTCCAGGAGGCCACTTTATTAAAAATGCATGACTCATGGAACAATCTGCCTTCAGTCCCCAGCTGCTTGATCCTCAGTTGCTCTTCTCCACCTGCCCACAAAGCTTCCCAGCACTTAGTGCTGCTCCCCTTTGCCCTGCCATCAGCTCATCCCCCAGGCTGCCAGGTGAGGAGATGTGCAGAGGTCTTGCCGAAATACGGCTTTTGCCATCTGTGCCACCCACACAACAGATGGACATGCTAAATAGAAGTCCTTAGCAAAGGTCCATTTGAGCTCTGGATTTTGATGAACTGTCTATCAAACCTGTTAGCAGCACCAGCTCTATGCACAAAATTAAGTCCTTGGTAAGCCAACACAGTGATGAGAATGATATAAGGGCTGTGGACCCATGTCTTCTTCTGGCAAGGGCAACACTTCACAGAGTCAGATTGACCATGACTGCTGCCAGGAGATGGGTCAGAGTGTGGAGCCCATGGTGGCTTCATCCCCAGGGAAGAAGTGGCTTTATGCAGCAGCTGCAGGGAGAAACAGTTGCAGTCTCCTGGGTCTCCTCCTGGCTCTTTCCTTTGTACATCCCTTCCCACTCCCACGGCAAGAGCAGCCCAACCCCAGTTTCTCATCAAGAGCCATGATTTGGTCTTAGCCAACAAACAGAAGGCCTGAAAGTTTAGGAGGAGCTCGATTAGCAGAGACCACAGCTTCAGTGAGGAAAGTCCATGGCATCAATATCAGAGATTGTTTAAAGATCAATCAATACAAGTATGGCCTCAGCTCTGGGACTGTGTCACAGACCTATAAATACAACTGTGTGACCCAAACTCCTGACTACAGGAATAGTCACGAAGGCTGCAGAAGCCTGCTGTAAAATCCCAGCCCACAGAGCAGGAAGCTTTCAAGCAAGGGGACATGGCCCTTCCACTCACCCTTTGTGCAAGGAGACTGACTCATGAGTGACTTCATCCCCCACGACATTCATCAGCCTCACCTCATCTGCTGTTCCTGCAGCCTGGAACTTCCCTCTCGTGTTACTCCCCCTACACAGCCCCCTGCATCTCCCTCCTGCAGTCATGCCCCAGCTGAAAACATGCATTTTTCTGCTCTTGACTCAACAGAGCCAGTAGCAGGGTGAAGGAGCAAATGAGCTTCCGTTCTGCCTTGCACATTAGCAACAAAACATGACTGACTGCCTCCTGATTGCAAACACTTTATTCTTGGTGACAGCATGGTAGAGGCACAAAGGATACAGCTGGATTTGCAGAGCCCAAGATAAGCTCTGCAGAACTGATAATTAGAAGAAATCATCTTTTTGACTTGTGAGCTGAGCACATTTGAACTGAGATCAGTGAGGGGGAATAAATATGAAAACCAATTATGTCATTTGAACCAAGTCACTTCCCTGATTATAATCACCTCCCCATATGGGCATAAAAAAGGTGAAAAAATGCCCATGTCAAATTATTAAGGAATTAGGGTGGCCAGAATGCACTTAATGACTCTGTCGCTTGTAGAATTAAAGTGAAGTTGTCTGATGGGATTCTGAAGTCAGATGTGCACTGAGAGGGATAATTGGAGCATCGGAATGAGAATTTATGGTACCATTGTGGTAGAAGTCTCAGCACAGGTTGTACAGTGCTGCACTGCTACAGCAGGAAATCTCTCTGCTGGCAGGGGCTGGAGAAAGAGCAACAAAGTGTTCTGTAGGGCAGAGCTCCTGTGTTAAGGTTTTACTGTGGTGAAAACCAGAGTTACACAGCCTGATGGTCCAGCACCACTCCTGGCATCCCAGCAAACACTCCTTGATTGCAGCAAGTGGAAGAAGTGAGGACTTAGCTCAGAAAGAATGTGAGAAGTCAGGTGAATGCTGCATGAAACAATCAGTTGTAATTTTCTTGTAAATGTGGCTGAGATCCAGCAGGATCAAAGATCCACAGACACAATCCCTAAAGTGGAGATGATCCCAAAGGATGCATCTCAAACCCACTTATCACCAGTCTAAGGCTGGATCTGAAAGATGTTGAGCATCCTTAAGGAGGTACCCAGTTTCCTCCCTAGAAACACATTCACATTTCTCGTCTCTCTGGTCCAAATTCACCAAGATTATGTCAAGAGTATGCCTATATACAGCTGTGCTGCAGGCACAGGAGAAACCCTGACAGCAGCATGCAGCCCTTGCACCAAGCTCCAGCACCCATTTCACCATCATACCCATCTGGAAAGCCTTGGGATGAGAAAAAAACTTAAGAGCTGTCTGCTGTCTCTTGCTGTTCTGCATGAACCAAGCCTGTGCTGAGGAGCTTGCTGAGCAGTGTTTACACACTTACATCCTCTAAGCCTCAGCAGCTTTACTATCTCTCAGTGAAGATGTTTTAAGAAATACATTTTTGATCCTTTGTTAGCTATCCACTGGAGGTCTTGTGGAATCTAAATTAAATACCATTAGGAGACCTTTAATCTGCAGTGCTTCCAGCAAAACCAGATGGTCTCTCTTGAGCACACAGGCTCATTCACGGAAGGCTCTCCCAGCACACTTACCCTCAGCACTGCAGCTCGGAAAGCGAGCCAGGAGCTCAGCAGGCTGGAATTGGCTGGGTTCCCTTGCCGTCAGAGGGGAAAAGCCAGCCTGTGCCAGCCAACAGTCTGAACAAGTATTCCCCCACAGGAAGGAAATCAAGGAATTTGGACAGCTCTTCCCAGCAGACTGCCAGGATCATCTAAGAACCTACACTGCTGTCTTCTGCTCACACAACAATTCAGGAGGACAGAAACACGTATGTCTATCAAACTCTTTAATCTCCCTGGCTTAAGCTGCCTGTCCAAATTTGAAACCTGACTAGATCTTCCCCAGACTGCTTGTAACTGTGTCTTATCCTTTTATTAAGATGAGGAGGATTATTGGAAGCTTTTGTTCTTTACAAATCCCCCTGTGCAAAGGCAAGGGGGCGCTTTGGATGAAATCTTCATTCTGGGCTGCTCAGATGAGAGATGCAGAGCTTTCCCACAAAGGATTTAGTGACATTGGATGCTGAAAACTGGTACATTGTTGGGGGGGTGGTCTATGATGCTCTAGTCCCCACGATCACTGCTTTCTTCCTTTGAGCCTAAGAAGCTGTGTTACTTCAACCCCGCAGAATGAGTCAGAAATCCTCATTTTTGGTGCTAGAAGCATAAAAATAGGCAAATTTTCATGTTAATGGAGAGACAGGAAGAGAGTTCCCTCTGACAACTTACAAACCTTGTCTCCTCTGAAAGCCTTTTCTTAGCTGCATCACTTGCTCTTATTTTAACTTGCTTTAGTGATTCACAGTCATTAAATCACTTAGCTAAAACATGTATAAATCTCAGTGTTGAATCCTGCAAGCTAAATGCCTCAGAGGAAAGCCTGATCAGGTCCCTCTGAGGGGGATCCAAAGGGTGTTTATTTACTGGTGCACAGACATACAGGCCTGCTGAAAATGGGCAGCAGGGACATTGGCTGGACAGTTTTATGCTCAACGAGTCGGTGGCTCCCTCCTTGACCAAGGGCTTTAGAAAGCACTCAGCTTCACTCGTGTTCTGCCTGAGGAGCAGGGAATAGCCAGCATACACATCCATATCTCATGCACACTTGAATCCTGTGAGAGACAAAGACTGAGTGTTCTGGATGGAAAGGTAGATAAGGATTTGCAACAACAACTAGCAAAACTGCAGGTGTGCTAGAGGGGAGCAGGACCTCTCCAGAGAAACACACAGACCCAGGAGCAAGGCACAAAGCCCTGTTCCTGCAGAGCAGGTACTGTGGTGAATCACTTCCAGTCAGTTTTTCCCAAGCATTGCTCAGAAGAGGAAAAAAAGCCCCTTTTGTTGGTGGGATACACATCTGGGAGGTGTGCCAGTCTTGCCTTGGCCTCCAGGGAGTTTCTTACCATTGTTGAGCATTTGAGGTTCTTAGATACCTTTTTGAAGTTGGGTCTTCATTTCTCTGGGTTTCCAGCCTCTCTCCTTTGTGTAATCTTTCAGACTGTAAATGTTTCAGAGCAGGAAGTCTCTTTTATTATGTACAGCACCTAGCACCACAGAGCCCACTTGATGATGCCATCAAAAGCCCTGCTACTTACCAGCAAGGGCAAAGAGGGATGCTGAATCAAAGGAGTTCTCATTAGCAAGCCAGGCAGGGAATGCTGGAGGAACTGCCACACTTTGTGGCATGCTGCATATGCACCCAAGAAGTCAAGAGCTCCTTTCAGAGCCGCCTGACGTCCCCCTGTGATCTGCTTGCAGGATGCTAACAGGGCCAGCAGGGAAGCAGTGTCTGACAGGCACAGTTTCTGATTGTTGTTGTAACCTAGAGTGCATCAGTAGGATTGGCTGCTGGGTCCATCCCTCAGTGTATGTCTACGATCAGTATTTTCATGTTGCTGTGACAGAGCCTCCCCTCCTAGGTAATCTTCTTGGGAAGTTGTGGTGACTTTGGCTTAGTCTTTGGGAAGTCGTTCTGGGGGGTGTGAAGGGAAGAATCCCGTAAGCAATTAGCAGGAGGAACACGTGCATTGCAGATGGTTAATCTGCCTGCTTTCATGTGAACAAAGGAGAAGTCCCTTGAATGAAAGGAAACGGGTAACTTTAATGCGGGCTACAGTAAATGCAAATTAACTCCACAAATAAAGAAGCTTTTCTTCTTGGAGCCAAGAAAACATTTCTCAAAGTCTGTATTTTAAATATACAATAATCTCTTTTATACCTCAGAAAGCTGTCCCTGCCGTGAGCAGTCTGATATCTGCCTTGCAGACAGTAATCAGTCCATCACCAGTGCTCAAGGATGAATATTAATATTTGACTGTTCTCTTTGTATCCCAGCACGTCCAGTTGCAGGGCTGGAACCAGACTGACTTCCCCTGCAGCCTGCAACCTGCCTGGCCTCAGGTTTAGGCTGGAGTCCAAGAAGGTGTCTCACATCAAGCTCTGGAGCGTCCAATGGTCTTGGTATGGACCTACCACCCTCCTAAGCACTGGGGTGTATCACAGTTTTAATCCACTGATCCATGGTGCTGTAAAGACCCTATATCAATTTAGCTTGCTTGAGGGAGTTCATCCCTTGAAAGGGGCTGTGCATTCCTTTGAGGAGACCTCGAGGTGCTCCAGAACAGTCTTAGAGCCAGGCAGAGGCAACAGCTTTAATCTGATGAGGGACAGAACTCAGGCAAACAGAAAGTTTGGGGCACTTCTTCAGCAAGGGTGCCCATGGTAGTTATGAGCAGCACTGCTGTCCTCTTCCTTCACAGCAGCACAGAGGCAGAAAGGTGACTCTTTTGAACACCTTGGGCTGAGATCAAATTTTCATGAGGAGGGCAAAAGATGAGGGGGACAGCAGCCTGCTGCAGCTGGGAGAGCCAGGTCTGTGCTTAGGGAGCAGCTGGAGTCACTGCTGAGGGCCTGACTACTGCAGGTGCAGGGGACAGGAGTTGAGCCAGATGGAAGCAACAGGCTGAGCCAGGTGGCCCCCGAGTCTGGGGAAGCATTGCTTGAAGATGTGACCAAGAGCAGAACCTCCCAAAGGAGTAACCCTGGCCCCACTCAGCACTCACCAGCACCTTCACCCTCAGCACCGCTGGTCCCACCTCCAGCCCAGTGCAACACAGGAAACAGACACTGCAGATAATGCAGGAGAGGATATGGAATACCGGTCTCCAGCAATGGCTAAGGTGGTCTCAGTGCTGGCTCCTTCCAGCTGAAGTTCATGAAAGGGACATGAAATCCAAAGCAGTGTCAGGCTTCTTAACCCACTCAAGCACAACAGATTTGTAACTCAGTGAAGCTGGTGGTGTTTGTGAGGATTTGACTGCAGATGGATCAAAGAAAATCCATCCCAGGAGAGTGCATTTGCAATGAGAAGCAGAGTGTGTGTGTGAGACAGGGAGGAGGGAGCACAGTGGGGGTAGAGGAAAGGACACAATGCAGAAGATTACTTTAATTTCCTTCTCCTTCAGGCTCTTTATTAACACCCTGCCAGATCTCTCTCCATGGCTGTTGCAGCAGTAGTAGGGGCCAGGCTAAATGTGATGGCAGAGGGGTGCGAATCAGGGGCAAGAGAGACCAAAGCATCTACACATCCTGCATCTCTCACAGCAGCCATGAGATCAGATGGGGCTGGAGGGGATGTGGGAATAAAGGGAATAAAGGACCAGTGACAAGCTTCTGTTTCTTGTGAGCAATCCAAGTGACCTGCTGCAAACACAACCCTGAGAGGTGCTAATATGCGAAGATGCAATTTCCTGGTCAGTCCACACCTGCTCAAGTCTGTTCATCACCTACTGCCAGCACGGCTCTGCAGTCCAGCAGCCACTTGCCTCCAAGGCTTGCCTGCAAGGTGGCACTCAGGGCCTGATTCTAAGCAGGACACACAGGCACGGAGGGAGAAAAAAAGACTACAGCAGCTGTGACTGGTTCTGGGGTTTAAATCCATCCTGAGGCTGTAGAAAATGGGACCTTGTACAGCAGCCAGTTTCATCTCTCCAGTACAGAGCTGCTGCCCCAATGTTGCCTGAGCTGCTGCTTCTCCCTGGGCTTCCTAGAGAGATGAGGCTCATGTGGACCAGCTGAACCTGGGAGTACCATGCTGCCAAAGGACTGCCAGTCCCCCCGGAAGCTTTTAAACCTTCAGGCAGTTTCCAGAGAGGGAAGAGTTCTTAGAGAAGCGATGCTCCCACAAATGTTGTGAGCTAGTGGATGTGACTAAGCTGGGGAGGGGCTCCTGCTATTTTTCCACCAAAGCACAGCAGCTGGAGCTCAGCCCCTCGGTCCACAACAGAGAATACACACATATACACACAGAGACAAGCACACAGACACAGAACCAAGCTGGGCAAATTTCACATCTTTGAAACTTCGGGCAAATTTCACATCTTTCTGCATGCCAGAGAGTGCAATTGTGAGAAAGGGAGGCACAGGAAAGATGGCTTGGTATGGGCTCAAATACAGCTCTAAGTCATTTCCAAAATAAGAACACATAAATAAATAAAGCCAGGGCTGAGGGAGATGGTAAGAAGAGGGAGCACTTCCCAACTCTCCTTGAGGTGCCTCAGTGGGTGGGCAAGTGAGCAAGTGCCTGGAAGCCTCCACTCCGTCAGGGGCACGGGAAGTTAAAGCACCACCAGCGAGACAGGCCCTGGAGTATTAGTGCTAATAGCCATCTCAGCCAAATTAATTCAAATTGCGTTCAGCCGACCATGAAAGCGTTGTTGGTGGCAGCGCTTCCCCATCCGCTCACATTTTCGTGAAGTAATTAAAGCCATTAGAATGTAAACCAGCTCTTTTGGCTTGGGAAGGAAAGAAAGCAGGAAGGGAAAAGGGAAGCTGAATGACAGCTTAGCTAATTCAGCTAATATTCCCACTATTTCCGTATATACTGATTAGTTCCCATTCTCCAGCCATTTCGGGGTCCTCTGCAGAGGTTCCTACACCTCCATGCAGCAGCACACCCTGACCCCAGCTCAGCATCCCCCTCATGGAGGACGCTGGCAATTGAGCTTTCTACCAGCCCTCACCCCTCAGGCATTCACATCCTGGGATGCAACTCTGTTCTCTCTCCCACCAGGAATATGTGGAAGGAGGGGAAAGAGCAAACAGGCTTTGTGCTCAAAGGAAAGAAACCCCTGCCATGAACCTCTAAACAAGTGGGCATAAGCAGTAGATTGAGGCAACCACAGTGCTCTGGGAAGTCGTTTCATGGCTGAAAAATCCTGAACATGACATTCAGCTGTCACATGAACCACCTCAAGTGATGGAGCTACTTCTGCAGAGTCTTTATTTCTTGGGCAAGCAAAGGGAAGCAGCGTTGTGGATGGCAGATGTATCTGAGGCTTAGGTCTCTGCCTGGTGCTGGCCTGCATGCCAGAGGGCAGGCAAAGCTCAGGGCCAGCAGGACCAGCAGTGAGGGTGGTTTTGTGGCAAGTCCAGGTGAGAGAGAAATGAGCTGGAAAGTAGAGAGGCAAGAGAAGGAGATGCCCAGCAAAGTGCAGAGGGTTGCAGAGCACATATATAAATGGCAATGCCACAAGGAGGAACTCCTGCTGGACCCCAGGGCCAGATATCAGCTATATCTAAGGTGGTCTCCACTGGTGCCACCGTGGCTGGGAGAGTGCCCAGGACCCTGTGATCCTCCCTGGACAGTGGCTGGGAGCTGCTGTCTCCATGTGCATCCAGGGCAGATGCTGCCTGCAGGGCTGGCTCTGCCTGGGGGCACTTCCTCACACTCTCCTGGTTAGTTAGACAGGGCTGGAAAAGCTCTCTGGACTTACAGCAGCAACTGTCCTGCTGCTCATACAGCTTTTTCCTACCTTCCCACCCACTTCATCCTCCCTGTCCCTGCTGAAGCAGCCCCGTGCCATGGCAGGTGTCTCAGGCTGCAGTGAGGACCTGGGCAGCACAAGCTGTCAGTGAGGCCTCAAAAGCAGGGCTAGCCCCATGTGCTTTCTGTGTGGGCTGGAGCCATGCACAGAGTGCTGTGATGGATGAAGAGGGCACAATACAGTCATTCAAATACCTGGAGAGAAGTTCTTTGTGGAGATGCTCTGCCTGTCTCTGGCTCTGTAGTCTTTCCCTCATCAGCCTGCCTCTGCTCCCTGTAGGCCATGTGGGGGTGTGGGCATTCTGACATTATTTCCAAGGCAGAGGAGTTCAAGAGCATCTGAGGGGCATATTTTGTCTGTGAACAACAGCAGTAATTCCCTCTTTGGGAGGACCTTGAAGGAGACCAAGGGGCAACTTATTTTGGATGCAGCAGCTATCTGGGGGCTCTTCTGAGCTCAGCCTGTGCTTTATTGGACCATCTTTCCCATGGTGGACTTTTCTCAACACTTCAGAGCTAAAAACCTGGCAGCATCATGCAGTCTAGAGGACCCACAGCTGGGCCTGTGATCTCCCACATTGGCAGGTTGGAGCATCAGACTGAGAGTTCAACTTTCCCAAGGGATTAGTCTACCTGAAGGATTATTTGCCCACAGACAAGCTGGGCAGGAGACTTTTGAGCCCTGCTGCAACCAGCTCAGGCAGCTGATTTTGCACAGAATTGACCTAGGAGCACTCACATGGATTGTCCTGTGTGCCAGCACTGAGACACGGCAATGGGCAGCTGGGGAGAGCTGCTGGAACTGAGTGCATGCAGGTCGGTGACAGGATCTGGACTGAGAAAGGTACTCTTTATCTGCATGTTTGGACAGCAAAGAAAAAATCCATTCAGGAAGCAAATTTACCTCTGGGATTACTGAGATAGCAGGTACTAGTGCAAAATCAAAGGCGTCTGCACAAGAAATGCAATATTATTGATCCCAAGGGGAGCAAGGAGTGCCCATAGTGCAATCTTCAAATTGAGGTTCCCACCAGTAGCTGCTCTTGCACACATGCCCCAGAGGTCTTGGAGTAAGAAGCACTGGGAAGCAGCAGGAGGAGGAAGGAGCTGCATTTAGCTGGCAGATCTTTGTAGTGGGATTCCACTCCCAACTCCCCCAGTGCAATCCTGCTGCTGCTCTCACAAAGTGTGCCTCGAGGACCACAGCACAATGCATCCATTGCTCAGGCATTCATCCCACCTGGGCCTCCTGGTGCGATGTAGCAAGCAGCACTTTCAATCAGGCAACATTAAAGAGATTCACTTTTCCATTGACATCAGCAAAAAAAATAAAAAAAAATAAAAGAAGAAGACACCAATTGAACCCAATGGGCTAAATAGCATCTTTCACTCGGTTTTCTATGGGCTTCGAAAACTATGGGAGAAAATTGAAATCTGTCTCCTTCTGTCTCCTTTTCTTTCTTTCCTTGTAATAATTCCTGGTATGCAAGGCCTTGTGCCAGGGCTGGTATTGTGGGTGATGAATCCTGAGTCAGGCGGCGGGGAGGTTTCTGTCCTATCAGCGTGCTCTTGCCGTGGTTTGGGATAATGTGCCTGCGGCTTGTCAGGTGCTGATGGGGAGCAGGAGGGGTGGGGGGCTGAATGCATTTTTGATTGCTATAATTGCCACAGATTGGATGCTTGAGAGGAGCTAATTAACAAGGAGGCTATGGGCGGATTATACTTGCAGAACAGAATCCCATGCAGATCCTTTCCCTTTGTGCCACATGTATGAGATCATTGGTAGGTGATTATGGCTGTGAATACGGTGCTAATTTACTTTGCACGTCTGACGAAAATCCTGTACATAATAAAACGAGGAGGCAACTTGAAGTAGCCCAGTTCAGAGGGGAAGGATGGCCTTGCTGCTGAAGCACTGTACACAGAGCTAATCTCCTGAGGTCTCCTACTTTCCCTGAGTAGCCGTGGCTGTGTGACAGCTCTTTCCCCTGCCTCAGTTTCCCTCTCTACCAAAGGGAGAAGGCGAGCTCGTGACTGTGGATGTTTGCAAGGCGCTGTGCACCCCGTCAGGGAAAATGCTGTAAAGGAAAGAACAGAAATATCATCATGCCACGGGAGCAGATCAGACAGCGCAGCAAAAATAGCAGCCAGAAAGCTGTGCACTGGGAAAAAATACACGTCTTTGTGAGGACTCTTGGTCTCAGAAGAAAGGAGTGTTAGCAGTAGCTCCAGCTGTTTCTGCAGCCTCGGGATTAGAAAGAACTGACAGGCAGGAATAGCTCTGCCATCCTGGTCTTGCTTCTCCAGTCTTGTTTTACCAGCGTATCTCCTACATTCTCACAGGCTTCCTGGGGCCCTGAGGCAAAAAGGACCAAAGGTTTCTCCTTAAACGTAGCCCTCATGCAGCTGGAGGTGCTTGGGCTGGAGCTAAACCCAGGCTCGGATTTCAGGGCAAGGCTATACTTTTTTTCCCCTCTGGTATCTGGGCACTCATAGTGACTGAAAGTGAGGAATTATCCTGTAGATTCTCTGCCAACATACAGCTGGAACATCACCAGCCAAGCAGGGAGAAAGAGTTACTGGTGGTGTATGATGAGCATCCATCCATCCATCCATCCATCCATCCATCCCCCATCCATCCATCCATCCATCCATCCATCCACATCCATCCATCCACATCCATCCATCCACATCCATCCATCCACATCTATCCATCCACATCTATCCATCCATCCATCCATCCATCCATCCATCCATCCATCCATCCATCCACATCCATCCATCCATCCATCCATCCATCCATCCATCCATCCATCCATTTCTCCATCCCTGCAGGTTTCAAGAAGAGGTTAAACTACAATACCCATCTTTATTTGGAGAGCTGGAGAAGGGTTTGCCCAGGGTCCTTCCACTGCTGTCTGTGATGGTGGGAGTTAGGCTGGACAAGCCTGCAGGGCTTTGGTTTTTCCAAGCAGGAACACTTTCCTGGGAGTCAGGCAGCTTGATTAAGTACTGGTAGACTTTTTTAGAAAGTTGCAGTATTCCTCACAAATAAATCACATCTTTACATTCAAAAATGGAAGTGATATTTATAGTATTGGGTAATTTTCACTTGAAATATTTTTACTGCATTTTTAAATGGAATTTTTTGGGGTGGGGGGGAATTAAAGTCAGCATTTTCAGAGGAAAAGAAACAAAACCATTTTCCAACCTTTTTTCCTTTAAAGTCAGCATTTTAGATTCCAAATTATATACAGGGATTTAGACCTTTTCCTTCCACAGATCATTTTACCACAGTAATTTTTTTATTAAGGTTACTATTTCCATAATAATGGCTACCCATTGATTCCAAAATTAAAATATCACTTCCATATCTCCTAATAAGAATACACTGTTTCATAATATTTCCTTAGTTTTATTTCATTTTGTGCTTATTTACTATGCTCTTTGTGATGACTCCTAAAAAACAAAACTCCACAGCCAGCCTCCTCCTCACCTAAATTTTACATTTAAATTAATCAAGACCAAGAGAGAAAGCAATCTGTCTGCAGGTTTAAAAAGATTTTCAATGCTGGACTCATTTCAACAACTGAAAAGGGTTTTCTTCCAGAAAAAAAACCCAAGAGGTGTAAAAATGGATTTCCACTTCTGTCATGACTGAATTTGAGGAGAACAGTCCATGAATGAGAAAAAATTGTTCAGCTGAGGGAAGAGGCTGCTGCCTATTAGCAATCTGGGCTGCTGGAGTCCAGGGAGATAAACTGGAGAGGAAATACTTCATTTATTGAGAGACAGGATTGACTGTCTGTGAATGCTTTTAGACAAGGTAACAATTGAACCTTGCCTCTGTGCAGCTCCTCTGTTCCTACAGGGATGAGCACAGAACAGCTGTGGACCGTCTCTCACTGCAGAAAGGAAGAGTAGCCTAAAACATGAAATAACACAGAGAAAGGAAAAGGCAGCCGGGATAAAACCCTCTTCTGAGAAAGAACCCCAGTTTCTTGCCAAAGCAGCCATTTGTGACACTCGGGTCCAGGTCCCAGTTTTACTGCTGGCCATTTTCTGACAATGCCCCAACCCCAGGTTTTGCTTTGGACCATTTCAAACAATGTTCCCCACCAATGTGCTGAAGTTTCTCTCTTTGAACAAACCTTCCATTCTTCTCCTCCCCTTAGCAAAATATTTTCCATCCTCCCACATCAAACTCTGGATATTTGCCTTTGGAAAGTTGGAGAGTGAAGCAGATAGAAGGCAGGGATCAAACTCAAAACCATGGAGTCACTTCCAAAGACAATGTGGTGAGAAGTTCAGCTGGATGGGGGTGATGGGTAGAAAGAAAGAGGGCACTTAAGAGGATGGCATAAGGGTATTGGCCTTTTTTAATCACTCACATTGAAACATTGGCATGATTTGTCCTAATTTCTATGCAAAATATGTATCTCTGGTGCTGAGGAGAGACAGGTTGTCACAGGTGTGGAACAAGCAAGGTAGAGATACTGGCAGAGCACATTGCTGAAGGATCAGCATTAGCATATTGGCATTTGGGCTGACACCTTATCTCAGGCTGACTTCTGAATGAAAGTAACTCCAGGTACTCTCCTTCTCCTGGAGTGGTCTGTTACTTTATTATTAGGTTTGATTTTTGTCCGGTTGAGCTCTGCCTTCCCCCACTGAGTGACTGAAGAGGCCGAGTCCTGCCCTGGGGAGAGGAGGGGGCGGTGGTGGTGGCACAGCCTTGTCTCCCCACAGCACTGGCGGGTCCTGAGGCACAGGGGTGGCTGATAAGGGACAGAAGGGCAGCGGAAGAAAGGCCCAGTGATGAATTTGGCACAGGCAGAAGGGCTATTCAGGCACACAGGCTGGCACTGCTGGAGTGCACAGCCCAGATAACAAAGCGCCTGTGACCACCTCCCCCGCGATGCCAGGGTGCTGCTGTCCCTTCTGTCACTGCCCAGCTTCCCCATCCCCAGACACGGCTTCTGGGGAGCCCAAACTGCTGCTCCAGCTCTCTCCAGCGCCCCCATGATGTGCAGACAATGTTCCTCCCTGCTGACAGCTCTCCCCGTGAGATTCTGCTTCTACAAAGGGCTCTTGTCCCTCCCATCTTTAAATAAAGAAGAGTTCCATTAAATACTATAAAGTATTTATTGGCCAATGGGTAAAATGAGCGGGTTTCTTTATGGCTGCAATGATCATTAATGAAACTTTAGGGTCCCTGTTGGGACCACGGAGCAGAATAAATGACCTCTTGCTAGTCATCATCTCCCTGGTTTCTAGGACTCTGCACCAGAAATGATCCAACTTCATTTAAGGAAAATCAGATTAAAAACAGATTAAAGTAAAAGCACCTCATGCCCCTGTTCTGATTTAACTGTGATGAAAAACAGACCATGAAGTAACTTTATAATGGGAGGAAGCTCATTTAAATATTCCCCTCCCAACAGAAAGAGATTTAAGAATTAAATGAATGAGGAGATTTTCCTTTTAATGAGATTAGCCTTTTATAATTGCTCATTATGAACCACTCCAGAGATTTGGAAGAAAAAAAGTTATACAACATACCTGGAAAACACTGCATTAGGAACGAGCCAAGCCTGCCCCTTCACCATCAGTTCCAAAAAGTGAAATTCAAACTAGTTTCTACTTACAAATCACTCATCTCAAGTGGCTCCAGCTCCTCCAGATCCTCTCTGCAATTACTGGCTTTGTAAAGAAAGTGAAACAGAGGTTTGAGATTAGCAAGCCTTAATACATTTGCTAAAAATTCTCCCCTTTTCCCATGGAAACACATTTATTTTTGACTGTCAGCTGTCTGGCAAAGCCATGTGATTTCATTTCATCTTTCCAAATTTCAGTCCTACCTAAAATAAAGGCTGGACAGAGCCACCCTTTCTGGCTTGGAAACGCTGGCGTGATTCAGAGGCACTACGGGGAGGTTAGACCAAAAGTTTTGTGTCTGAACTTGAAGCATTTGACTCTGAAGTCCCAGCTTTGGGCTGTACAATAATACCAGAGAAAGGACACATGCACACGTATTATTTCATCCATCTCTGACTGTGATTTATGTTTAGTGTCAGGCTCTTTTGGATGAGCTGAAACTAATACTCAGGGCAGGATTTTCTGACATAGTGGGACTGAGCAGCTGCTTCCTCCATTCCTTTGACAGGACCAGGCAGTAAAGGAGATCAATGGCTCTCTTTGTTTTCTCTGTGTGCTGTGTATTCACAGCAATCAAAGTCTTGCTCCTTCTCCTTATCTCTTCACCTGCAGTGGCAGCTATGGACCTGCATTTGGCCATGCTGGTTCACAGGGCTACAGGATGGATTTGCACCTTTCCCACTGGGGCCCCTAGATGCCTTTCCCAGCTGTTCCTTTGGGGTACAAAAAGCTACTAAACACAGGAAAAGACTCCATTCCCTGAAATCTGGCTGCCTTGGAATTGGCCATGTCCTGCTCTCCCTGCAGTCAGAGGGGAGAGAGGAACTTCCAGAGGATGTTCTGCTCCACTCCAGGAAGGGGTTTCAAGGCAGATGGGATGATGATGTGGCAGGACACCACTTTCTCTTGTCTTGTCTCCTGCAGGACCAGCTCAGAGCAGACTCCTCATGGTTGGGGCCTGAAGTCCAGAAAGCTGGATCCTGACCTAGATCCACTCAGTTTTGAGAAGGCACAATTGAGTGCAACCACACAGGCCCACTGGCTGTGACACTGGGAGCTCAGGCTGGTGACCACAGCCATGCCCTGGAATGCTCACAGGGAATGGCCAAACCAGCTCACCATCAGCCATTTGGCACTCAGCAGTGGTCCATGTGTCAGTGGCTGCTTACCCAGCTGCCAGAGCTGCTCAGCCCTTTTCTGTTGAATCATTTTGTTCTCAAGACAATATTTTATTCCAGTTTCATTTTGTTATCAGAAGTCAAGTCCATTTCTAGAGCTGTCAGGATTAGTTTACTTTGATTTGTACTTCCTTTCTATATTTGCAAGGGCAAACAGACACAGTTTTCCACAAGCATTTCTGCTACCCACTGACTGCATTCCTTTGCAAATCTGTGCTGGTACCAGAATCAGGCAGAAAGGGAAAAGTGTCATTAATGAATCCAACCTCTCATTCCTATCCACCCACCATCAGATACTGGGTGCTCCCCCCATCTCACAGGGCTTTGGAGATAAGAGGAACTCAGCCCAACTTTGGCCTTGAATGCATACAAATAG